>CM030796.1:32427685-33746256 GCA_018127125.1 Rhododendron griersonianum | reverse complement strand
GTGCTAATTGATTTTGAGGTTGGTTCCACTTGCAAAATTATTCAAATGACGTGACATAAATTGAAAATGTTACTGTAATATTTTAGAATTTAGAATACATTAGATGAATGCCCATATGCTGCTAAAATTTATTCTCATCTACAGGGAACTAAAATTCAGGCCACAATCTTTGGACCTGATATTGAGATCTTGGAACACACCCTTAAGGTGTACCATACGTACTCCATTAGCAATGCTCAGGTCAGCAAAACTTTTGATGATTGTCATCATGTTGTTGACAATCTTCTGCAATGGAAGCTGTTGTCAAGAACACCGTTGAAGAAATCACTGTGGAAGGGCTCAGTATAAGAGCCTTGAAATATAATTTTGTGTCGCTAGAAGAATTGCATAACCACCAGAACAACAAAAATGACATAGGCAACCATGCATATATTCCTGGTTTTATACTTACCCACATGAGAGATAAAACCTAACGACATCTTTTATAGGATAGAGGAGCTGTTTACAATCATGCATGTGGCCCGAAATGCAAAACCCCAAAAACCTATGTGCAAAATGTCACAGTGATTGATCAGGGGTAGGATTTTACGGACACAACTGATAAGAGTTTGCCTAAATTATTACTAATGCTAACTGTGAACAATCTTTTGAGTCCCAACATGAAGCCAACAACATTGACTCTTTGGGATCAATTCACTCATCATGAGGCAGCAAGGATGACTGAACTTAAAGGACCGTTTTCTGTTGTTATGGGTGTTAGGCTCAAAGTTAATGCTTCATATGGTAAGAATGAAATACAGTGCATAACACCTGCACAATTTCACAGATATAAAATTTGGGAAGCGCGTACTAATTTCCAATCGGTTTTGATATACAGACAATAAGCTTGAAACTAAAGGTTCGACGATTTTCAATTTCAATCCTCCTCTGCCTCAGGCAAATGTGCTCAAAACTTGGTAACATAAATTCTGTCCAATTACAGATTGGTCATAAGTTTCAGCTCACAAACAACTGGTACTTTTTATGATCCAAAAGCAATTCTTCCTTGCTGTTTGATGCAGGTGTCTTGCCCACTCAACCGAAATCCAAAACCTCGACGTAGGTCATCTTAATCAAATAAGGACACCTGCCACTTTTGTTGAATCACCGTCTGAGAGACAAATCATCAAGATTAACTGTCTTCCCAGGATTGTATCGGAGGTAATTCTTTGAGAATATTACGATTTATCTCTTGAATTCTAACGATTTTCGGTCTCCTAATATGATATTCACTGCACCGGAGTGCTATTGGATACGACCTGTCTGCAAGATAACTGACATAAACCAAAATTTCTTCTACATGTCATGCTCAAAATGCAATCATGGAACTGATGCTACAGACGATACTCCATTTTGGTGCAACTTTTGTGATCAAAAGGTCAAGCCAATGCCAAGGTTTGCCATGCTCCCAAAAGAACCTAACTTCTCCTTACGCAACTGAATACTTAATTTACGAGTAACTCATTTCATTAGCTTCCCATTCAAATAATAGGTGTAAGTTCAATGTTATGCTCTCGGACTCCACAGGAAATATCACTGCCACAACGTTCACGAAGATTGCAGAAACCATGTTCGGAATTACAGCTCAGTACTTGAAAGAAAACACACCCGAGGTATAAAGTGCATACAGTTGCCACGTAAATTACTAATTCTACCATAAAATAGACAGTCTCAAGCAACTTTGATTCAAAAGGCTTTCGCAAAATCAACAATTTTTAATGAATGTGGTTCAAGCTCGTTTAATAATTGTTCATATTTATGAAACTGCCAATAAAGGATGGGCTGTCCATGGCTGCAATGGAAGCAATTAGTGGACTAATCAAAATCAAAATATTGCTAAAGTTAACAATATTTGCTCAAAAAAGTGCTCACATTGGAATAACCAAATTTAGCAAGAAAAAATTAAATAGGCATCCTATATGGAAGACTTATTTAGGTGTCCATCCATGTCACACCCTCGATTTTCAACACAAATATAATGGAATTTTCATAAATAAAACCTTGCCATAATCCGTATGATTCCCAAAATAATTCCCAAATTCACAATTTCACTACAAATGTCCATCAGTTCCCAAAGTATTACAATCGTGGCTCCGAGGCCCAAATATAACATAAGTACTGAAAGTCGAGAGAGATTAAGATTTTACAATGTTCCAAAGTCAAAAGGTTTACAAATGAAGTTACTAATACATCTCCAAAAGAAGTTTACAAAGATGGATAAGTAACTTTTCAGTGTTAGCTTTAAAAAACAATGGTCACGTCCAAGCACTCCAAGCATGTACGCTACGATCCTGAATTAGTACCTGAAATGATATAAAGCTTGAGTTACACTAGCCCAGTAGGTAATTCTACACTAACAGTATATGCAAATGAAATGCAAGGATGAACACAAGATAGGAACTCGAACAACGACCTCAGGTTGACCAACAATCGTAGCCCAATGAACTCAAGAATAGTATAACCATCAAGACAACTCAAGCTTGGAACCATGTTCATCCATCACGTGTCTAATATTCATTCGCCGTATGTGTCACGAGCCGAAGCTCCTGCCGGGCCAGTTAAGGGATCCCGATACCCCCTGCCAGGCACCATACCCTTCGGTAGGTCCTGAGTATAATCAATATTAGCTTTTGCTCTTGCCGGGCCAATTTAGGAATCCCGATACCCCTGCTAGGCACCCACCCGTCGATGGGTCCTGAATGTTCTCGTTGTGTCAATGAGTGTCCAAGATTCACATATTTCCTCATTAGGTGTCGCCTCAATTCAATCTCGTTTCATTATGCTATCTATGACAATTGCGACCGAACATGGGTGAGAACTTGCGAGGATACTCGATGAACTCTACGAATATGATTAATCATGTTACAGAATGATTTGAAGGTGTTTAGAACATGTTAGAAGCGATCGGAACTCAAAACAATGAAGTTTGGATCAAAGCTAAGAAAAACTGTCCAAAGACTACTGGTATCGATACAACCAAAATGGTTGTATCGATACAACAAGCGATCAGAGAGGGAGGCAACCATTTCGAATTGGTATCGATACGGCAGAAAGCCCGTATCGATACGGATGTGTGTCGAACAGGTATACAGTAGATTTTCTGGGTTTTCAAACCAACAACAACAACAACAACAACAATAAGCATAGATTTAAGGATAAGGAGCACGCCTTTTACATATATCGAGAGGTAGAATTCCTACCTTGAAGTCGAAGCACGGTTTCCAAGGAAAGAGATCGAATCCTAGCTTCCCAAGTTTTCACCGAGCAAAATACGCCTCATCGAGCTCAATCCCGCGAGACACGAGCTCCAAAACATGTAGAGATGAAGGATTGAAGGTTGCTTTGGTAGGTTTTTGAGTGAAATTGTGAGAGAGAGCAAGAGAGAGGGAGACACGTTGGAGAGAGAGAGAGAGTGAGAGCCGGTTGGGAGAGGGAGGGGGTTTATGCAATACTCTCTCATACTCTCCTATTTATACCCAAAAATTCACAAATTACACCTCACACCCTTCCACAATCAATTCTAATAATCAAGCCCCAAATCACATAAACACTTCACATTTTACCCTTTTTCCTCAATGACAACATTAAAATTAAATGAATTTTATTACGGGTCTCTACATTCTACCCTCCTTAAAGAAATTTCGCCCTCGAAATTTTCCATGCCAAGACTAGCTACCAATGCATCATGCATGCATGCAATACTCGTAACTTCCATTACCATGCAATAAGTCAATTATCAAAATGCTCAAAGTTCAAATACTTACATTGGCTTATTCCGCAAATAGATGTGGATATTTCTCTCTAACTTCATCCTCTCTTTCCCACGTCGATTCCTCACTACCCTGACTCCTCCACAAAACTCGCACCAAAGGTATCGTCTTACCCCTCAAAACTTGATCGCCCGAATCTAGGATACGAATCGGTTCTTCCCCGTAAGACGCATCGGCCTCCAACTCAAGCTCGGACCACTCTAGCACGTGCGACAGATCCGGTTCGTACTTTCTCAGCATGGACACGTGGAACACATCATGTACACCTGCTAACTTCGGTGGCAAAGCCAAGCGATACGCAACCTCCCCAATTTTCTCAATAAGGTCGAACGGCCCAATATAACGCTGTGATAACTTTCCTTTCTTCCCAAAATGAGACAAACCTCTACGCGGCGATACTTTAAGAAATACGTGATCCCCTTCCTCAAACGACAACGGGCGACGACGACGGTCAGCATAACTCTTCTGTCTACTTTGCGCGGTCAACAATCGTTGGAGAATCACTTTAACTTGTTCGGTCGTTCTGTCTTGAGCTTCCTTAAGGCGTTGACGAATAGTTCCCATGCTCTCGGATGTGTCCTTGATCATGTCCGGCCCCACCAACGTAGCCTCTCCCAATTCGGTCCAACATACCGGCGATCGACACAGTCTCCCATACAAGGCCTCATACGGTGCCATTTCGATACTAGAGTGATAGCTATTATTGTACGCGAATTCTACAAACGTCAAGTGGTCCTCCCAACTACCCCGCATATACATGAACTTTGATGAACAAATTGAGCCTAAAAGTCAAGTCAAGTCAAGTAGTATGCATCGCTTAGAGTAGAGATTCACTTTTGAAGCATCCCATGCTTTTTGCTCTCATTTTCCGCATTTGCGTAAATAATATCTTTTGTTCATGTTTGAGTAGTGTATATATCTTCCTTGCATCTTGTTGGAGTTGTTAGCGTACAAAAGAAATGATTCAAGGCATTTTTGCTTGATTAAACCACATAAGAGTCACCTCGTCCTTATTTTGAACCATAGTTTGAGTCTCTTCCATTGTTCAAACCTAGGTAACCGGATGTTCGGAGGGTTGTGTGGAAATGTGTTTTCAATGTTTCAAGGAGGTTTTGGAGTGGTGTGAATATGATAGAAGTGGTTGGGATTCGAAATGGAAAAAATCGGTACGTGATTCCCTATATCTCCTCTCCCACTACAAAAGATAAAGCCCCAAATTTTCATCTCCTTCCAAAGCTTTCGAAATTGGCCCTCAATATTTCTCACTACAAATCTCAATTCAAATAACCCTATTCCTCAAAGAAAGATCAAAGAAATGCTATGAAAGAGCAAAAGCATATTCGAAAGAGGGTTGAATACTATGATGAGAGGATTGGTTTGATCTCCGGGCTAGCTTACATTCCGGATGAGAAAGAGTCCGATGGAAAGGGGGAGCTCGATACTCAATACCAAGAGGAGCCGGATGAGGATGACGTCTACGTGTGGTGGAGTCGATGGTATTAGTTTTCTTTATTTCTTTTTCGTAACTTTGTTTGGTGTTTGGCCGATATGTGGCCATGCCTTGGGTAGTTTAGGGTCGGTAGTGGCCAAGGGTAGATAAACCATGCAAGTATATGGCCACTACATTTTTGTAGTCCCTTTCTCTTTGTATCCAAGGTCGTTATAAGCTAATAAAGTCCTCCGTTGATCTTTTGTACGCTAATTAACTCCGTTTGATGCATGGTCGATATCTATTACTACATAAGTTGTGATATTCCTAGTTTTTCCATACTTGCCAATAATTAGCTTTCCTTTCGTTCTAAGCACCCTTTTGATAGCATGCGTAGCTTTTTGTCTCTGGCTATTGCATTTACTCGCTAGCGCTTGTCATGGGATGTATCTTGTATCTCAATGCGTGAAAAATCGAATAAGAGTGTATTCTTGTGACTTTTGGAGTCGAAACTCGTTGTGGTGCATGCATGCTTGACTACTCTAATATGGCATAGTTTGTTCATCCTAGTTCATGGCATGTTTGTGCGTGGATTGCATATAATCGGATTAGAAGGGGTGTTTTGGACTCTTGCCTAGTTGTAGTAGTTGAGCATAACTTTTATATCTTTAATCTCGAGAGGATTGTTTAGCTTAGTTAATTACATTTTGTTTTAGTTTGCTAGGGACTAGCAAAGTTCAAGTTGGGGGGTGTGATAAGTACCCAATAATGTGTATTCTTGGTGCTTAAGTCCTCTAGTATGTTGTGTTTGTACATATATGTTGTTATTTTTATGCGTTATTGCACGTAAGGTTTGTTTGACGATGTTTCAGGTAAAACGTGCTAATAAGGCGGTTTTGAACGCCAAGGAATGCTCCGGATGCAACCAAGAGCTCAAGGCCACGTGCCACCACGTTGTGGTGCCCGAAGAGTCATGAAGAGATGGTTTGGAGGTTGTTCGGGTCGCCCAAGGGTCAAGGGAATTGAAGGACATGTGAGGATTTTACCAAAGCAATGCATCTTCCGACCAGCCGAGGGTAGATCTGTCATAACTTTTGATATACAAAGTACTTTTGATCCAAACCACTTGGATTAGAAAGTAGACTCGTCAAGCTTTCCAACGGTTCAAAGAACACCTTAATCCGAGTTCGGGAGTGTCCGGAGCGAGCCCGTGAAGTTTCCCAAAAAATCTGTCAAAAAGGTACCGGTACCATGTTGCTAAAATGGCCAACAGTTGGATTGGTACTGATACATCAATTTTGAGGTACCGGTACCTTTTCCCTTCGTCCAGCAGCTTTTGGCAGACTTTTTCAACCTTCCTTTTATGGAAAGTTTCCACTTTTGGCATGTCTTTGGGATATTTTAGGGGCCTTTTTGTCCACTTTTTGGCTGATTTTGTAAGGCCTATAAATAGGCTTGTATGCCATTTATAGGAGGGGCCATTAGTTAGATTTAGGCCTAAGCTTTAAGTCTTTTTCTTCCTAGGACTCCATTGTTAGTCTTTCAAGCTTTTGAGTGTATTTCTTTCAAGAACTCCTTAAGGTAATTGTCATATGTTATTTTCTCGCTTGTTAATGTTGTAGCTACGCTTTGGATCTTTGTATAAATCAAGTTTATTTTCATTTCTATCGGCTAATCATGTTTTCATTCCCTAGCATAATTTCTAGTCTTTTTGCTATGTGTGAGTAGTTAATAGGTTTGGTCATGGGGTGAGGTTCACTCTATGGATTAGTCGTTTAAATGGTTTCGCTTAAACTTTAACTCAATCTCAAGGTTTTGAATGAATTAAACCCATGATTTATAGCTTTTATCATAGGGTCGGTGGCTTCTTTGATCAATGAAGTCTATCGCCTTATGCTACGTGCTTGCTAATCCTATGCGTGCGAACGATCCTTTTTCGTATCTCACTTGCATTAAATGAGTTCAGTTTGAATTAGAGCTTTGAGTTGAGTTACAAGTAGTCTTCAGCTTTTAATTCTTCTAATGGAATCCGGACGGTTTCGGTCCACACATGAGTTAGATGAAGAAACCGTTTTATGGCTAAGTCGTGGGTAAATCAATCCCTTTGACTCGACCATCTTAATCTAGTTTATTTCCAAGCTTAATTCCATCTTTCAAATCAAAACACCAAAGTTGGCTGCTTGAACGCTGCAATCTTTACGTTATATCTAATCCGAATTCGGTAAAGAAGATTTCTCTGTGGGAACGATCCGGTCTTACCGGTTTATATGCTTTCAACGACCTAGCCCTATGCTTGGGTGCGAACCTTTCTAGGAGGTTAGGTTGCGGTGATAAGCAAATTTTGGCGCCGTTGCCGGGGAATTCGTATTTTAGCTTATTTGGAGGTTCGACAAACCATTGTAAGTATACCGCTTTATTTTGTTTTTTGCAACTTATACATAGTCTAGCGGATACCTCTAACCGATCTTCGTATCGATTTGAGGTGTAACGAAGCTAGATTAAGTATCGATTGCCTTTTCTTTAATTGTGTATATAATGTGGCGGTGGCTTAACCCCACAGACCTGTTTTGAGAAAAGAGGTGGCGGTATAGCCCCTCTAGCCTGTTTATTTTATGTCTTATCTTTCTAATAGTATGGTGGCAGCAAATGGGGAAATAGTCCCCATGACTATGTGGGAATACTCTTATCCCGATCATGCTTATCCATCTTCTTGGATCGTTGGTCCCACCGCTCCTGCCGTCAATGTATTTAGGATACAAATGAAATTTTCCAATTTGTTGCCCCGCTTCCATGGCATGGAGCACGAACACCCTTACAAACATGTTGCACTTTTCAAGGGCAAACTTGGTACCCTTGGTGCCATTGTGAAATCAGAGTCCGCGTGGGTGACATTCTTTTCTCTCTCTTTAAGGGATAATGCCAAAACTTGGCTCAATTCCTTGAACCCTCAATCTGTGCTAACTTGGGTTGATTTGATAAATGAATTCTACAAAAAGTTCCTTCCCATTTTCTATACGGGGGTTCGCAAGAAACAAATTCAAACCTTTGTTGAAAGAGAGAATGAGTCATTTTATGCATGTTGGGGAAGATATAAGGACTTGGTCAATGCGGTCCCAAATCATGGCTATGAAAATTTTCAAATTGCTAACTATTTTTATGATGGACTTTCTCAAAAGAGTCATACTTTCATAGATGTGTTG
Source organism: Rhododendron griersonianum (assembly GCA_018127125.1). NCBI lineage: Eukaryota > Viridiplantae > Streptophyta > Magnoliopsida > Ericales > Ericaceae > Rhododendron > Rhododendron griersonianum. Next base: position 33,737,818 of record CM030796.1, on the reverse strand, counting down.
TGCGAAGGAAAACTGTTTGATAAAGACCCCGCTGAAGCCTTCAATTTCTTTGATCGATTGGCTCAAACTTTACAATCTCGGGTTTTTGTTAAACATTTTCAAGATTCCAACTCAAATGCCATGGAAGAGGGACTTGAGCCACATAGCTCTGTTGAAAATGTTTGTTTAGATTGTGACAGCTCCTCGGAGTCTGGAGGGGGTGTTGAGTTAAATATCCACTGTTCTCCTCTTGAGAAATCTATCTTTATTGAAGAATCAGATTCGGAATCCGAAAACTCCTTAGAGTTTGGAGGGAATGATGAGCTTCACAATCAATGTTCCCCCCTTGAGTCCTCCCCTCCCCTTGAATTTTTGCCTCTGTGTGAGGCTCCGCAGGAGAAACATCTCATAGCTGAAGAGATGGAAGTGGATGAGACCAATAATGGGTCTCCTACGTGTGAGGAACCGGCTCTTGTGATAGGAATGATCGACCAAGTATCCTCTCCTTGTGGTATCTACCCATTGGAGAAAGTACTCACTGTTAAGGAAATGGACGAGGAGGTAGATTATTTGTACTCTTTGTTAGAAGAGCAGGACAAAAAGTGTGAGACCAAGAGTTGGTTTCCTACTTATGAGAAGCCGGACTTTGTGGGAGTGGAGCTAATTGAGAAACATGACTTTGTTGGAGTGGAACTAAGTGAGGAGCCAGTTTTTGTGGAGGTTGGAGTAATTGATTTTCTAGGTGTTGATGACTTTAAACTTCTTTACCATTCTTATCTTGTAAATTTTGTCAACAGTCTGAAAATTGATTTAGTTTGGGCCATGTGCTTAGAGGAGCGTAATTTTTTTAAACGAATTCGGCAAATGCTTTACTCTAAATATCTTTTCTTGTGGAATGGCCGAGTTCAATTTTTGGCAAAGCGTGCAGTGTGGAGTGCTATGTTCATGGTATTAATCTTTGTTGGTATGTTAAATGTTCAAAGCCCAGGTGTGGCTGAACACACTCTTTCTTTCTCTTTCTCTCCTTCTCTTTTTCTCTTTTCTTTTTCTCTTTTGATGGTCTGGTATAGCCACCCATTTCTTGCTTGGGAAATGGGAAGAAAAGTATGACTCGTTCAATCGCGTGAAGAGTTGGTTGAAAGGTACTTCTACTCCCTCTCTTGTATTTCATTTCTATTGTCTTCATGCTATGAGGACATAGCATCGTTTAAGTTGGGGAGAGGTATATATATGCTATATATATATGTTTTTGAGACTTGTCTCATTTTTCTGCTTTTGGTAAAATTTTACTTTTTTGTGCAATCTTCCCTTGTTAGTAGGGATTTCGCATGCTAGATACTTTAATTATGCTCAATTGTGTTAATAATGGCAAGAGTCATGTATCCTGTCGAATTTGGTTGTGTATTTTAATCCATGTCATTTGCATATACATGAACTTTGATGAACAAATTGAGCCTAAAAGTCAAGTCAAGTCAAGTAGTGTGCATCGCTTAGAGTAGAGATTCACTTTTGAAGCATCCCATGCTTTTTGCTCTCATTTTCCGCATTTGCGTAAATAATATCTTTTGTTCATGTTTGAGTAGTGTATATATCTTCCTTGCATCTTGTTGGAGTTGTTAGCGTACAAAAGAAATGATTCAAGGCATTTTTGCTTGATTAAACCACATAAGAGTCACCTCGTCCTTATTTTGAACCATAGTTTGAGTCTCTTCCATTGTTCAAACCTAGGTAACCGGATGTTTGGAGGGTTGTGTGGAAATGTGTTTTCAATGTTTCAAGGAGGTTTTGGAGTGGTGTGAATATGATAGAAGTGGTTGGGATTCGAAATGGAAAAAATCGGTACGTGATTCCCTATATCTCCTCTCCCACTACAAAAGATAAAGCCCCAAATTTTCATCTCCTTCCAAAGCTTTTGAAATTGGCCCTCAATATTTCTCACTACAAATCTCAATTCAAATAACCCTATTCCTCAAAGAAAGATCAAAGAAATGCTATGAAAGAGCAAAAGCATATTCGAAAGAGGGTTGAATACTATGATGAGAGGATTGGTTTGATCTCCGGGCTAGCTTACATTCCGGATGAGAAAGAGTCCGATGGAAAGGGGGAGCTCGATACTCAATACCAAGAGGAGCCGGATGAGGATGACGTCTACGTGTGGTGGAGTCGATGGTAGTAGTTTTCTTTATTTCTTTTTCGTAACTTTGTTTGGTGTTTGGCCGATATGTGGCCATGCCTTGGGTAGTTTAGGGTCGGTAGTGGCCAAGGGTAGATAAACCATGCAAGTATATGGCCACTACATTTTTGTAGTCCCTTTCTCTTTGTATCCAAGGTCGTTATAAGCTAATAAAGTCCTCCGTTGATCTTTTGTACGCTAATTAACTCCGTTTGATGCATGGTCGATATCTATTACTACATAAGTTGTGATATTCCTAGTTTTTCCATACTTGTCAATAATTAGCTTTCCTTTCGTTCTAAGCGCCCTTTTGATAGCATGCGTAGCTTTTTGTCTCTGGCTATTGCATTTACTCGCTAGCGCTTGTCATGGGATGTATCTTGTATCTCAATGCGTGAAAAATCGAATAAGAGTGTATTCTTGTGACTTTTGGAGTCGAAACTCGTTGTGGTGCATGCATGCTTGACTACTCTAATATGGCATAGTTTGTTCATCCTAGTTCATGGCATGTTTGTGCGTGGATTGCATATAATCGGATTAGAAGGGGTGTTTTGGACTCTTGCCTAGTTGTAGTAGTTGAGCATAACTTTTATATCTTTAATCTCGAGAGGATTGTTTAGCTTAGTTAATTACATTTTGTTTTAGTTTGCTAGGGACTAGCAAAGTTCAAGTTGGGGGGTGTGATAAGTACCCAATAATGTGTATTCTTGGTGCTTAAGTCCTCTAGTATGTTGTGTTTGTACATATATGTTGTTATTTTTATGCGTTATTGCACGTAAGGTTTGTTTGACGATGTTTCAGGTAAAACGTGCTAATAAGGCGGTTTTGAACGCCAAGGAATGCTCCGGATGCAACCAAGAGCTCAAGGCCACGTGCCACCACGTTGTGGTGCCCGAAGAGTCATGAAGAGATGGTTTGGAGGTTGTTCGGGTCGCCCAAGGGTCAAGGGAATTGAAGGACATGTGAGGATTTTACCAAAGCAATGCATCTTCCGACCAGCCGAGGGTAGATCTGTCATAACTTTTGATATACAAAGTACTTTTGATCCAAACCACTTGGATTAGAAAGTAGACTCGTCAAGCTTTCCAACGGTTCAAAGAACACCTTAATCCGAGTTCGGGAGTGTCCGGAGCGAGCCCGTGAAGTTTCCCAAAAAATCTGTCAAAAAGGTACCGGTACCATGTTGCTAAAATGGCCAACAGTTGGATTGGTACCGATACATCAATTTTGAGGTACCGGTACCTTTTCCCTTCGTCCAGCAGCTTTTGGCAGACTTTTTCAACCTTCCTTTTATGGAAAGTTTCCACTTTTGGCATGTCTTTGGGATATTTTAGGGGCCTTTTTGTCCACTTTTTGGCTGATTTTGTAAGGCCTATAAATAGGCTTGTATGCCATTTATAGGAGGGGCCATTAGTTAGATTTAGGCCTAAGCTTTAAGTCTTTTTCTTCCTAGGACTCCATTGTTAGTCTTTCAAGCTTTTGAGTGTATTTCCTTCAAGAACTCATTAAGGTAATTGTCATATGTTATTTTCTCGCTTGTTAATGTTGTAGCTACGCTTTGGATCTTTGTATAAATCAAGTTTATTTTCATTTCTATCGGCTAATCATGTTTTCATTCCCTAGCATAATTTCTAGTCTTTTTGCTATGTGTGAGTAGTTAATAGGTTTGGTCATGGGGTGAGGTTCACTCTATGGATTAGTCGTTTAAATGGTTTCGCTTAAACTTTAACTCAATCTCAAGGTTTTGAATGAATTAAACCCATGATTTATAGCTTTTATCATAGGGTCGGTGGCTTCTTTGATCAATGAAGTCTATCGCCTTATGCTACGTGCTTGCTAATCCTATGCGTGCGAACGATCCTTTTTCGTATCTCACTTGCATTAAATGAGTTCAGTTTGAATTAGAGCTTTGAGTTGAGTTACAAGTAGTCTTCAGCTTTTAATTCTTCTAATGGAATCCGGACGGTTTCGGTCCACACATGAGTTAGATGAAGAAACCGTTTTATGGCTAAGTCGTGGGTAAATCAATCCCTTTGACTCGACCATCTTAATCTAGTTTATTTCCAAGCTTAATTCCATCTTTCAAATCAAAACACCAAAGTTGGCCGCTTGAACGCTGCAATCTTTACGTTATATCTAATCCGAATTCGCTAAAGAAGATTTCTCTGTGGGAACGATCCGGTCTTACCGGTTTATATGCTTTCAACGACCTAGCCCTATGCTTGGGTGCGAACCTTTCTAGGAGGTTAGGTTGCGGTGATAAGCAACAGCTGTTCCAGGGTAAGGGATCCCGCGACCGGTGAATGGATGTCACGGCCGAGGGATCCTCCTGGTTTAATGTATCGGCCGAGGGATCGAAGCCCCGGTCGATGTTCTTCCTCGCACCAGACAGAAAAGCTAATAGATAATCAAAATACTACGGTTAGTCATGAATACAGTAAATAAGACAAACCAAAGGCCGTTGGGCCTCACCACCTTGATCCCTCAGTTGCTTGATTGCTTCGGATTTGATTGTGATTGACTGATTGCTTGATTGAAAACCCTAGGGTTAGGGTTTGAACTTCGGGGTTTGAACTTCGGATTGATGGCGGCCTTCGGGAGGTTAGGGCTTTTGAAGAGAGGTTTTGAGAGAGTATTTTGACAGAGTATCGAAGCTTGAGTGAGTGATTTCACTTATGAATTTCTTGGTCTAAGGGCCTCTTTATATAGGCAATTGATGACTCACTCTGGCCAATCAAATGGCACGATTGCAATTACAATTGCAATGCAATTCGAACTCTTCATTGCAATCTCTGAACGTAGCCTGAATGCATCGAGAAGGTAGTGTAGTTGGATCAAACAATCGACAGAACGTTCCAGAGTCTGGGAAAAGGACGATCTGGCGGCCGGGTGAAGGATATCACAGCCGAGGAATGGATGTCGCGGCCAAAGGATAGGTCTTGCGGCCGAGGGATTGATCTCTTAGGGAGATTTTCTAGCAACAGGTTGCTTGGGTGAGGAAATGATGTTAAGGCCTTGAGATCGATGTTACGGCCGACAGATGGATTCTCCTAGGCTTCTGTATTTCTATCTGAAAAGCTGTATGGCTCTGGGTTGGGTCCTCTAAGTGGCTCAAAGTTCTTACCGAAAGTCCTAAGGTTCTCAAGAAGGCAATCAGCAATCACTGTATCCATTTCATCATCGGGATGGTCCGAAGGTGGGACTTGAAATAATTGTTAGGCCAAATTGGGGTGTCTACAGATGCCCCTCTTTGACTGAGCTCAGACGGATCGCGAGACATGTTTGAGTAAGAGTCAAAACTGTAAAAAGCAACTTAATTTGGTCCAACCACTATTCCAAGGGTTTTTTTTTTAGTTTTAAAAAAGGTATTTGTTATGGTTGGGCCGGGAGGCTGCCTACGTATTCCACAAGGGAAATTCAGACCAATCGTAGTTTGGGCAATAAAGAAAAATAAAAAGTTTGGAGGGTTAGAGACAGAAGACGTACCTTAGGGCTTAAAAAGTCGTAGTGTGACGTACCTAGACTGAGCCAGGGTTTTGGCGGAAGATAGTCAAAGGAACGCGGGGCTGCGGGGGAGTTTTTGCGGAGAGCTTCCTTAGTATTTTGGGGTAGATCAGTACACGGCAGGTGCGTTTGCTTTTCTTGATCATCCTTACTTTGACTGAGAGGAGCTCGGTAGAGTAGCCTATCCTTGCGAATGAGCTGGAAGGAATTGATGTAATTGGGGTGGAATCCAAGCCATCTGCTGGGGATGAATCGGACGCCGGTTTGTTTTTGAGATATGGGGGGCGCAAGGCCGGTAACTAGAGCACGGAGCTTTGGAGATGAGGGAACCGAGGCACGGAGCCGGTTGTAGTCATGAGGCGAGAGCCTGGAGAGTGACAGGGTTGAGGCGAGGAGCCTGTTGTAGTCATGAGGCGAGGGCCTGAGGAGATTGGATTGAGGCGTGGAGCCTATTGCAGTCTTAAGGCGAGGGCCTGAGGTGTCAGAGCTTAGAGCTTGACGTGATTTGAACCGAAGCGCGGAGCTGGTATTGATCATAAGGCGAGAGCCTGAGGTGATGGAATTGAGGCGCAGAGCCTGTTGTAGTCGTGAGGCGAAGACCTAAGGAGATTGGATTGAGGCGTGGAGCCTGTTGCAGTCTTGAGGCGAGGGCCTGAGGTGTCAGAGCTTAGAGGCTTGACGTGATTTGAACCGAAGCGCGGAGCTGGTATTGATCATAAGGCGAGAGCCTGAGGTGATGGAATTGAGGCGCAGAGCCTGTTGTAGTCGTGAGGCGAGGACCTAAGGAGACTGGATTGAGGCGTGGAGCCTGTTGCAGTCTTGAGGCGAGGGCCTGAGGTGTCAGAGCTTAGAGCTTGACGTGATTTGAACTGAAGCGCGGAGCTGGTATTGATCATAAGGCGAGAGCCTGAGGTGTCAGAGCTTAGAGCTTGACGTGATTTGAACCGAAGCGTAGAGCTGGTTGTATTTTGATGGTCTGTGCATGGAGCTTTCTCATCATAAGTGTTGGCGTAGAGCCAAAGGATCGAGGTGCTAGAACGATCAATAAAACCGAGGCGTAGAGCCGGTTGACTGCAGGGTTGACCTGTTTCATGAGAGATATGCAAAGTGTATATACGTGATGATGATGGTTTGTTAGGTGTGAACAGATATGATGAATGCAGACTCGATGTGATAATGGTGATGCAAATGTGCACGGGCCCGTGCGTGTGTGTTTGATATAAGTGTGGAGCTTCTTTCAGGTTCCGGACTTGAGGATTCAGAGCGTAGAGCTCGAGCATTCGGACGGCAGAATCCGAGCTTTCAAAGTACAGGCTTTGAGCATCCAGTACGCAGTGGTTGGGCATCCAAGCGTAGAGCTTGAGCATTCAAGTGTAGAACTTGAGCATCTAGTACACAGTGGTTGGGCATTCGAAGTGCTTCGAGCATTCACAATGTCAGATTTTGAGCATTCAGGCGTAGAGCCTGAGAATGATGTCTTGTTGATTAGGGTGGCGTAGAGCCTGTTGAGATTTGCTTGTTTACGGCTTCGAACCAGTTGAGATGGTGGGCTTGGAGCCGCTTAAGTTGATGAGATGACGGGCGTAGAGCCGCTGAGATGGTTGTTACGGCTTGGAGCCAGTTGAGATAGTGGGCTTGGAGTCGCTGAGTTGATATAGGCATAGAGTCGTTAAGATAGTTGTTATGGTTTTGAGCCAGTTGAGATGGTTGTTACGGCTTCGAGCCAGTTGGGATAGTGGGCTTGGAGCCGCTGAGATTGCAAGCGTGGAGCTGCTGAGTTTGATAGAGATGATGGGCGTAAAGCCGTTGAGATGATGAAGCTGCTGGAGTGGCAAGCGTAGAGCTATTGATGGTGATTGGTGAACATGGTGACGGGCCTCGCGCCACTGAGTGAGTACAGGCATAGAGCCGTTGAGTGAGTAGAGCCTGGGTGACTTGAGCGACCTGTGCACAAGGTTATTGAGCGTGGAGCTGCTGGAGTAATGAGCTCAGGGCTGTTGAGTGTCTTGCTTTGCTGTAGTAAGAGCTTCGGCCAGCAGTTTGTGGAGAGAGAGGGATCTTCGATGCTCGGGCATGTCCCCAAGGCTAAATCTGTTCGTATTGGTTCGGGGATGCCCCCAAGGCTACTTTGTTGGTCGAAGACTCAGAGGTCCATAATTGTTTGAGTTGGTGCACTTAAGCAAGATTTGATGCTGCAGAGGGGAATAGATTAGGGGGCCAGGAGATCGATCTCTCGGCTGAAGGATTGATGCCTCGGCCGAGATATTGAAGGATCAGCTGCGCAATCGCTTGGTTTCCAGAGTTCTATAAAAGGCCACAGCGTCGACCGTTTCATCTCATTTTTCTTTCTTTCTTTTCCTCTTCCTCTCCTCGTTTCGAGAGCTTCATAGCCGAAGACTCCTCTTCGTTTCTTCTCATTCCCGTCGACTTGAGCAACCTGTGCACAAGGTTATTGAGCGTGGAGCTGCTAGAGTAATGAACTCAGGGCTACTGAGTGTCTTGCTTTGCCGTAGTAAGAGCTTCGGCCAACAGTTTGTGTGGAGAGAGAGGGATCTTCGATGCTCGGGTATGTCCCCAAGGCTAAATCTGTTCGTATTGGTTCGGGGATGCCCCCAAGGCTACTTTGTTGGTCGAAGACTCAGAGGTCCATAATTGTTTGAGTTGGTGCACTTGAGCAAGATTTGATGCCGCTGAGCGGAATAGATTAGGGGGCCAGGAGATCGATCTCTCGGCCGAAGGATTGATGCCTCGGCCGAGATATTGAAGGAGCAGCCGCGCAATCGCTTGGTTTCCAGAGTTCTATAAAAGGTCACAGCGTCGACCGTTTCATCTCATTTTTCTTTCTTTCTTTTCCTCTTCCTCTCCTCGTTTCGAGAGCTCCGTAACCGAAGACTCCTCTTCGTTTCTTCTCATTCCCGTCAACTTTGGGCCATGGACGGTGCGTGGCTAGTGATCGCGGAGGGAGTCCGCGACGTTTTTGGTCTCGTCTTGATGCTTGATTAGGGACCCTCGCATGGGTGACTTGCTTCCGTGACGCGGAACTCCTGGGGTGGCGATAGTACGCGGTGTGGTGATTTTTCTGGGCCATGTGGTGATTCCTTTGAGCCACGTGGTGTCCCTTCTGCACCGTGGTACTCCTCTGGTATACACCGCCCCAGGGGTGTCCTCTTCTTTTTTGCAGCTAGTCTCTGGTGTTCAGACCACCAGAGGGTTCGGCATCGTCTTCTCCTTCTCTTTTTTGTTTTTTTCTGTTTCTCTTCCTGCATAGGTTAGTTCGACAGGAAATCGATGTATAGTTTGTTTAGGAAATGTGGGATGATCCACCTTGTGATGTAAAAAGCTTTCGTTATATGAAACAAAAATCTTTTGCTCTGTTATGTGATTGTGTATGCTATATCTACGTTGTTTGCGTGTGATAATCTTGTTAATCCAGTGAAACGAACTGAACCGTGGAAACAATCTGTAAAACAGCTGTTCTGGCGGCCGACTGAATGATCACGCGGTCGATGCTTTGATCTGGCGGCCGAGGGATCGTTTTGTTTGCCTGGGTTTGACTTGTAGGTCAACCCTAATTTTCACGGGCTGATGGATTGATCCCACAGCCGTCATATCGAAGTGCCGGCCGAGAGACCGACCAAATTACTGAGGATTAAGAATCCGATTCCGATTCGAACTAAGACTCGATTTAGTTCTATAAATACGCGTTCTACGAACCCGATAGCTTTATTACGTTCAGAGATTGCACATGGCACAACCAGTCCTTGATCAATAGTTGGATTCCTCTAATGGCCTCGACCGTTTACACTTTAAGTCCTTTGGCATGGACTTTCTCTTTTCCTTTCGTCAAATTCCTGTGAATTTTGCTTTCCTTAGGGCAGCCACTAGCTTGTGGGATCCTGTTTTTCATGTCTTTCGATTTAGGAGAGAGGAATTGTGTCCTACTATCGAGGAATTTGCAGCCATCATGGGTCATTCGGATAGAGAGGGTTTCGTTGTCCCTAATCCTTTGTTCAACCGAGGTGATCTCTTGAAGGATTTGCTCCAAGTTCAGAAACATGAAGCTAGGTTCTTCATAGTAAAGGGAAGGTTGGAGATTTTGCAGTTTATTCAGCGTTTTGGTACAGCTGAGGCTCATCGTCAAGTTTCCCTACAGAAGGCGTGCTTTCATGCGTTGTGCATTTGTCTCCTTCATTATTACTTGCTTGGCCCTTCCTCTGGCCATGCTGATCCCGTACTGCTTAACCTTGCTCAACAAATTGGAAACCGTGTGGGTTTCGCTGGCTTAGTGTTGGTAGAGACCTTGATGGGTCTAGACGTGATACAGGGTATGTCACGACCTGGATTTTTAGCATAAATAAATAAAGCTTTCTCAATTTAAGTTCTTCGAATATAATAGTAAATACCCCAAATAGTTCCCACCTGTTAAGCTTGGCAAAACAAGTCCCAATTTCAAAAGGATATACAATTTTGGCACTCCGGCCCCAAATAGATTACAAGCGTTTGAAAGGACAAACCATTAAGTTACAACCTCATCTTTATCAAAAGGAAGTCTATTACAAAGATGACTATGTAACTAAATCAAAGTTAGCTTCCAAAAGTCCTTTTCACATCCATGCACGCATTTCATGCAAGTCACTGTCCCGCATTTAAACCTGAAAAGAAAGATTAGGTTGAGCTACACTAGCCCAGTAGGAAAATCTTTAACAACTCTATGTGTAAATATGACGGTACGTGCAAAGGATGAAGACAAGGGGATTTAATGCGATCGATGCACGATAATCAATTCAGGAGTGTGCCAGCATTTGATAAGCTCATTCTAAGATTACTCATTGCTATGTTATGCCAACTAGTTCATAAGACGTCAACAACTCATACTATAACAACAAGACTCTCTATCACCAACTTCCACCAAAGGTATTTCCACCCCTTGCGTTACCGTATAGCACCATGAGGACCGCCATGTTACCACCCCGTGCGTCACGGCGTCCCCCAACGACTTGGGTCTCCATACTTCCACCCCTTGCGTTACGGAACCCACCAAAGCCTTCGTATTCCCACCCCTTGCGTTACGAGACTTACTAAGCCAACTTCCAACTCAAACCACAAGTTCTCACTCTATATGCAAGTCAAGACTTTTCCAAGATCATATTCTTACGTGGACATCTTACAATATGCCAACAATGTCACAAGCATGCCAATTTCATCTCAAATGCACTATAAGCCATCACGAGTACCAACAATCAATCGAATGCGCTTAAAGGATGTTTAACCAAATAAATTCCTTGGTCATTCCTCATGAATGGATGGCCAATGGGTCACAAATATCACACACAAGTCATAGGAAGTCGAAACAATAGAATGAGGATCCTAGGGGTAGCCAACGGATGTTGGGAGGCCGACACACCTTCACTCTAATGGTCGTAACTTTCTGTGTACTTAGAGGTTTAAGGTGATTTTGGTGGCAAATGAAAGCTGACTTCAAGACCTTCGAATCGATACCAAGTTTGCATGAATTGGACGTCGGACGAGAAAGTTATGGCCGTTTGAAGTTGGGCTGAAACCCAGAAAGTGAGCAGAACTTCCAGAGAGAAGAGGGATCGATCCCCCCAACACCAGGGATCGATCCCTGGGCTTGCTGGACCAAAAATGAAGAGGGGGATCGATCCCCCAAGTTTAGGGATCGATCCCTACGCGATTTGGGCGATTTTCTGCAGATTTCGACAGCTTTCAAAGGGAACGAAGGGAGACGATCAAGACTCGATTTTCACACCATATCAACATAAAAACACATAAAAGAGGTAAAGAAGTCCCTACCTCACGACGATAACCAAGATCCACAAGGTTTGAGCAAGCCCTAGCCCTTTTCGAACCTCCAAGCTTCAATTCAAGCCTTGCCCGGAGAAACCCAAGGACTTCCAAGCTCAAGAACGAGATTGCAATGTTGGAGGGAGGTTGATCCTTCAAGTTTTGAGGTTTTAGAGTGGAGTTTTGAGTGAGGAGAAGAGAGAGTGAGAGATCGGCAGAGAGGGAGAGAGAGACGCCGGATGAGAGAGTGATGGGAGATGACAAAATGATTCTCTACATCACTCACACTCACTATTTATACTCATACATCTTTAAACTACACATTCACCCTTCAGCCTTCTATTCTTTCTCTTTGGTCCTCAATCTAAATATTCACCAATAAATCTCAATTTTCCAATTAAGCATTTAACAAGCAAATTAATAAATTTAGGATTTTTCGGGTCTCTACAGGGTAACCCTACAGCTCAGTTCTCAGGCAGTCATTTGCTATTGCTGGTTCGCTCTGTGTTTGTTTTATTCGTCAAGTTATCTTTTCACTCATCACTCTTTTGTTTTGACTCACGTGTTCTCTCAACTCACAATTTTCCCTTGTTCTCTAGGTATGGTTATTTGAGAAGCTAAAGGTGTGGGATACGCCAGAGCGACTTCCTTATAATCCAGACCAATACACGGAGCGTCGCATGATTAAACAGTTTCCAACTGAGGCTGCTTGGGAAGCATGAATGAAGACTTGCAGAGGTGATTGGATTCAATGGGTTTGCCCCTGGTATGGTGTTGGGAGCATGACTGCGAGTACCATGAACCATTTTGGTGTAGCGGTGATTGGTATCACTCGAGTCATTTTCTACTTTCCTGCTCGCTTTCAAAGGAAGTTCGGGGCTGAACAAACCGCAATCCTGGGTGACCCTAAGTATACTGTCTCTAAGGTCCATGATGCCAACTTTCATCGCAATATGCTGCGTCTTTGGCCAAATAGAGTGATGCAGGAGGTTGCTGAGAACTTCGTTGTCAAGCTATCAGGTTCTTACAAACGCTGGTTGAAGAAAAACCTTTTGGAGGATAGTAGTGCAAAGAGAAGGAAGACCTAAAGATTGACATTTTGCTTATGTTTTTCAAGAGATGTTATTTGATTCTAGCTTTCATAGACCGAGAATTGTTTAGGTTTGCTTTGTCCTTTTTCCTTTGGAAATAATAAAACATTTGGTCGTTTTATTCGATGATGTTATTACCATGATTTGACAGTGAACATGTTTTAGGATAGACCTAGAAATTTCGGAAGTGATGATGATAGCAGTGGCTGGATCTCAAACTTAGAGATTGCCTACGTATCCCATAGAGGGAATCAGGCCATAAACGTAGTTCCAACAAACAGGATTTGTTTAGTTTTCAGTTAGGGTCCACTCGGGTATTTTCCTCTCATTTTGTGCTCTAAATTTTGCCTAAAACCGCCCTTACGGGTTTTCGGTCTAGCGAGCGTTTTATTTATGCCTTAATTTTTGCCTAAGCCGCCCTTGCAGGTTTTCGACCTAGCAGACTGCTCTAATTTTTGCTTGGATCCACCCACCCTTGTGGTTTTCGGCCCAACGAGCGTCTCTCAGGAGTAGTACTTCCTCAGCTTGTCAATGTTGACTGGCGTCGCGAATTCCATTCCATCCAAGTCTGCAACGTATGCTGCTCCTCTAGAAAGTATGCGTTTAATAAGGTAGGGGCCTCCCCAGTTTGGTCTAAACTTGCCCCTTGGGTCTGAAACGTGGCGACGGATTGCCTTGAGCACCATGTCTCCTACCTTGATGTCTCTAGGTTTTACCTTTTTGTTGAATGCTCGTGCAATGCGGCGTTGATACCCTTGTACATGGTATAACGCTCTCAGCCTCCTTTCGTCTAGTAGTGCCAACTCGTCGTAGCGGTTTTGAACCCAATCTTCTTCGATCATTCCAGTCTCAGCTAGAACCCTTAACAAAGGCAATTCCAGCTCGATAGGCAAGACAGCCTCCATTCCATAAACCAGAGAGTAGGGAGTAGCCCCAATTGAAGTTCTTTCAGTTGTTCGATAACCCCATAGTGCCAAAGGTAGCATTTCTGGCCAGTCTGTGTAAGTGTCGGTAGTCTTTCGCAGAATCCTCTTGATATTCTTGTTTGCAGCCTCAACTGCTCCATTAGTTTGGGGTCGATAAGTAGATGACCGATGATTCTGTATCCCAAATTCGGCAAAAAACTTCTTTGTTGCTCCTTTGAAGTGCGACCCATTGTCACAAACGAACTCATGAGGTACACCATATCGATAGATGATATTAGTGCGAAGAAATTTGGCCACATGAGTGGCTTTGAGAGTAGCGTAAGAAGCTGCTTCTACCCACTTGGTGAAGTAGTCGATAGCCACTAGAATGAACTGATGCTTGTATTTTCCCTTTGGATTTATACTTCCAATGACGTCTATCCCCCAGATGGAGAATGGCCAAGGGGATGTCATGCTATACAATTCCGTAGGGGGAATACGCATGCGATCAGCGTGAGTCTGACATTTGTAGCATCGGCGGACATGGTCAGCACAGTCGGCCTCCATCGTGGTCCAGTAATATCCCTGCCGCAAGATCTTCTTTGCCATTGTTGCCCCATTCATGTGTGGCCCACAAATTCCTTCGTGTATTTCCTCCATTACCTTACGACTATCTTCCGTTGTGACGCAAAGTTGATTTGGGCCCAAGTGTGCCCTTCGATACAATGCTCCTCCACAGATTACCAATCGGGTGGCAAACTTCCGCAGAGCTGTTTTGTCTTTCGAGGTGGCCTCGGATGGGTATTCTTCTCCTTCCAAGAATTTCTTTACGTCTTCGTACCATGGCTTGCCATCGTCTTCACCTTCCTCGGTAAAAGTGCATTCGCATGCTGGTTTGACCTTTTGTTCGATCATGAGTGGCCGCATTGTGAATCCGAGGGGTATTTCGACCATAGATGCTAATGTTGCCAACGCGTTTGCAAACCTATTGCTCACTCGGGGAGTGTGTGTGAAGATAACGGAATCGAATTGTGGAATTAGATTTTCCAGCATAGAGTGATACAGTTTCAGTGTGTCTTCCTTGACCTTCCAGTCTCCTCTTGCTTGAGCTACCACAAGGTTTGAATCCCTAATGACTTCTACCCTTTTTGCCCCTAGCTCCAGGGCTGCCTCCATTCCAGCAATACAAGCCTCATATTCAGCCTGGTTGTTAGTGACTTCAAACCTCAGTTTATATGACAAAGGGATATGAGAGTCGTTCGGGGAAACTAGCAATACCCCTATGCCATATCCACATTGGTTTGACGCTCCATCAAAGTAAAGCTGCCAGGTGTCGTCTAAGAGACATAAGATGTCCTCGTCGGGGAACATGAAGTCTTCTGTCTCGGCTTCTGTCATAGGATGATCTGCCAAGAATTCTGCCACAGCTCTTCCCTTCACTGATTTCCTTGTCATGTATTTGAGGTCAAATTCTGCTAGCAGCAGCAACCACCTAGCTAGCTTTCCGATAAGTGCTGGCTTTTCGAAAAGATATTTGATTGGGTCTAAACGAGAGACCAGCACCACCGGATGTGCTAACAGGCAGTGCCTCAGTTTCTTTGTGGCCCATAATAGCCCCCAACAGGTTTTCTCAAGGGGGGTGTATCTTGTTTCATAGTCCATCATTTTTTTGCTGAGGTAGTATATGGCGCACTCTACTTTGGCGTCGTTTTCTTGCGCTAGCATGCATCCCATGGATGTGTCCGTTACTGAGAGATACAGAATCAATGGTTTCCCAGGAATAGGCGGTGACAGCACAGGAGGATTCTGAAGATATTCTTTGATTGCCTTAAATGCTTGCTGACAGTCTTGGCTCCACTCAAAGTCAGTACCTTTCTTTAGTAGCTTGACAAGGGGTTTGCAGGTAGTTATGAGCTTGGAAATGAACCTGCTGATGAATTGTACTTTCCCCAAGAAACTTCTTACCTCCTTTTCTGTCATGGGCGGCGATATTTCCATGATAGCCTGTATCTTGGAAGGGTCTACCGCGATTCCTCTTTGAGTGATGAGAAATCCCAACATTTTTCCAGCCGTTACCCCAAAAGTGCATTTTTGAGGATTAAGACGTAGCTTGTATTGCCTAATCCTTTCAAAGAACTTCCGAAGTGCTTCATGGTGCTCTTCCCTTTCCTTTGATTTGACTATCATATCGTCGACATACACCTCGACCTCTTTGTGCATCATGTCGGGTAGCAGTGTTGTTGTCATCCTTTGGTAAGTGGCTCCAGCATTCTTTAATCCAAATGGCATCACTCGGTAGCAATAGGTTCCCCAAGGTGTAGTGAAGGTGGTTTTCTCTCTATCCTCAGGAGACATAAGGATTTGATTATACCCAGAAAATTCATCCATGAAGGATAACAACGCATGGCCTGCGGTGTTGTCTACTAGCTCGTCTGTAGACACCCCAATCTGAACCTCGAAGGGTCTTTGTCCACCCCGATGATGAAATAAAGGAAACGGAGCCTTTGCGAGCTTGAATGAGGTATTCCCTTGGCCCAGAACCCACTCCTAGCCTGAATAAACCAAAAGCCCAGAAAAAGCCCAAAAAGCAAACCCAAAAGCCCTGGACTGGACCTGGAGTGCCGAGCGTAATACCCCCATACCGCACGGCATATCGAAAAATCAGTACGCCGCACGCGATTGTGAGGTCAGCCGCACGGCACTTCACGAAAAGTTCTGACTGGCTCAGAAAGCTGTCGGCCATGCCTGTTTGAGCCACAGCTGCAAAATGGCTTAGCCGAAAAACACACTTCTGGCCCGCCCAAAAGATGCCTCCAACATTTGAAATTCAAAATCCATGGCTCTTGCCTATAAATACACCCCTCCCCTCAAGGGAAAAGGGCCCTAGATCACCATTATACCATTTCTCTCTCTTCTTGCCGTCACACCCATCTCCCATTCCCAAGTCTTGAGAATGTTGTTCCCAAAAGACATTCTCTAGGCCTTTTGCTCCATTTTTCTCCTCACCATTGAAGTTGGTTCTCTACTAACTTTGAGACCCCAACCATCCAATACATCCATCTACTACATACACCCATACTCCTATTTTCTTTTTCAAGCCTTGCCAACATCCATCCTCGTTCAAGCTCGAGATCAAAGGTAAAAATCAAGTTTCCTTGGGCTAAGTTCTGCTCTGGCCCTGAGGGGACCTTTCTTTCTTCAGGCTTAACCCTTTTGGTTAGGATCTGACCCAAAAATCATTTTTACAAAACAAAACTAGTTTTCTGTGCTGGGTACGCTACGCCGCGCGACGCTTTGAAGCGTCGCACGGCGTAGTGGATTCACAC
Source organism: Rhododendron griersonianum (assembly GCA_018127125.1). Taxonomy (NCBI): domain Eukaryota; kingdom Viridiplantae; phylum Streptophyta; class Magnoliopsida; order Ericales; family Ericaceae; genus Rhododendron; species Rhododendron griersonianum. The sequence goes on along the minus strand of CM030796.1, from coordinate 33,721,035 downwards.
GCACGGTATTTCAGTATACCACTGTTTTCTTGTCCAAACTGTCTGGATCACGATCGTCTGTTGCTGGATCTGTTTCTGTACACCAAAAGCAGCCTCGAAATGAGACCATATCTACAAGCCATCTTTTGAACTCTATAGATCTTTCCAAAATGAATAAATGCATCTAAAATGGTTTTCTACTCGTGGCTTGGAAGAAATGGTACAGTTTTGAGACGATCCGAAGGTTGTAAGCTTTTTGGAGTTTTAAAAGTAACACCGTGCGCCATACTGGTATACCGTGCGAGGCTCTGTGAGATGGCAAAAGTTTGATGACAGGGCCAGAACCACGCATGGCATATCAAGAAGCCGTGCGCCATAATATGGTGTGTCGTACGACAGAAGATGGTGATCCAGACAGTTTGTTTATACGTTTATTTCCTATTTATATCATCATTGCGACATCCTTTGTCATTTCTGTACAGTAAGCACCACTGGCACGACAATGTGATGTACTTTCTCTTGTTCCCCTTTCCCTTTATGTGTTTTTTAAGGTTTTCCGAATGGTATTAAATCCCCCCATTTAAAATGCTTAGTAGAGACCGGTTTTCACCGGGCGAGCGGGGTGCTTTTTTTTACAAAACCTTCCCCGTTCGTAACGTGGCTCCCGGATCCAAAATCCAAATGGTTTCGCTAGATCAAAAGCCTTTCTTTTCAAACAAACTCTCGGTTTCTCGGATCATTCATCTCAAAAATCCGGGTGGCGACTCTTCGAACGCGCCGGGCGCGGGAGCCCACAGTGGCGACTCTGCTGGGGAATCTTTTATTCAAAACTACTTTTTTTTTTCTAAAAAAATATATAAAGGAGTGTTGAATAATCAAGAGTGCCAAACTTGAAAGGTATTTTATTTGGGGGGGCTTAATGCAATTCGGAAAACTTAAACTTTCTTTTACACTATGCACTGCACAAGCCTCGCTAGTGTGCCTCGGCAATCTTGCCCGGTTTACCGGTGACAAGCTCTCCCAGGATGCCTAGCAACCCTTGACTATGATGGGCCATCGTGCTGTTCGATCATTGTCTTGCAATACACTTGACATGGGGTAGTACATCTTGGCTCTAGTCCGGAGAACCCTTTTGAAACCAAAACCGGCCTATGCACCCGTACATAACCATAGAACTTTCCCAACTAGGACAGGAACCCATGGCTAGGACTTATGTGATATATCCTATTTACGTGAATTCCTTTCTTGTACATACATATCATTCATGCATCATTGCATCTTGCAGGCTAGAGGATTAGGCTTCCCTAGAATTCTTTAGGACTTTCCGGTCGGTCTAGGAGACTGTAAATCCGTGAAGGTTGTGATACCTTTGGTGTTTGCCGTGCCCGAACGGCTCCCTTGACTTGGATTAACACTGATGGTATGCGTATCTGGATTTTGATGGTCACATTGCTCTGTCTCGGATGGACAAGGTAAGGAGATTGGCTCTGGTTCCGAAGCGATCGGAATTTAACCTGCCTGATAGTACCTAACCGGGCCATCAGAAATCTTCTGTGCAAATGCCTCAAGTGAGACCCAAGTCACGGTAGGTCTTAGGATTTAGGAGGCGCGTAGAAGATAGGACGGACACTCGGGATGGGTTCTGAGTTACTCCCTTTTGCCTTGTTGCCAGAAGCATTGGTCACCCATGAGAAGAAGAGGCTATACCCAATTGGTTTCGTCCGTCCCGAAGACTGGTTCGCATAGATACCCTGGAAGAAACCCAACTGTTTGAGGTCCACATAGAACAAGAGGGGCAGTCATCATTAGCAGTTTCGCCAAGTCTAGCAATACAGGAATCTCTGTCACCTAAAAGTCCCTTACCAATGGCTGATCAAGGAAATGGGGTAGAAGAGCTTAGACAGAACATGGCCACCATGAATACCCAGTTTAGACAATCCCTTACTGGCATGGATACACAACTTAAAGCCTCGGTTGCATCCATGAAAAACAACATGAATATGATAATGGAGTCCATGCAGGAAGTTTGTGACAAGCTTCTGGTTAAACCTGACCCACCCAAGGGTGAGACACCAGCCAAAGATACACCAGGCGTTGATCCCAATTTAGCCGCCCTTATGGCTAAAATTGGTAAGTTGGAAGAATCTGTGCAAGAAAATAAGCGATTAGGAAGAGGAGAAATTGATATGAACAAATTGTGTTTGTTCCCTAACGCTAAGTTGCCGGAAAAGTTTAAGGGTGTGGACTTTGCAAAGTTTGATGGTACCGGAGATCCAAAAGCTCATCTCCAAGGGTATGTTGGTTCACTCACCATGAGGGGGATTGAAAAGGAAGCCATGGCTCAGCTGTTCCATGAATCCTTGTCAGGACCAGCCCTGCAATGGTTTCTTACGCTTGAACCCTCTAAGAAAAGGACTTGGGAAGACATTGGGATAGCATTCGTAGCTCAATATGATTTCAACGTTGATCTAAAAATGACCACAAGGGAGCTAGAAAGTACCAAAATGGGCGAGAAAGAAAGTTTCGTAGATTTCGTAAAACGTTGGAGGGCTAAGGCCGCTCAAATGAAAAACAAACCAGATTTGAAGGAACAGATAAGGATCATCACCAAGAACCCGCCAAGCTCTTTTGCCCCATACATGGTCCTCTCCCAGGCGGCCCCAAATTTTGAAACTTTCTATGACTCGGGTTTGGCAGTGGAGGAGGCCTTACGAGATGGTACGTTGGAGAAGAAGGAATCAGGAGCAAAGTCCAAAAGGGCATATTCAGGGAACAGCAATGTCCTCTTCGGGAATACCAATCAGGCCGGAACTTCATCCGCCAAGCCAGCAGAAGTAAACCAAATTTCCGAAAAACCAAAATCCCATAATAGAGTCTTTACCCAATTTAACACTCCTAGATCCGCCTTACTCAAGAAGCTTACCGAAGTGGGAGTGCTGAACCCTCTCCCGCCACCACAAACCATTCCACCTAACCTGAACTAGAATGTCTATTGTGATTTCCACCAAATGCATGGTCATACCACCGACAACTGTATTCGCCTCCGTCATGAGATTCAAAACCTCATCGACAACAAAGTCATTGATACCCCTCCTTCCGATAAACCAAACACCATGACAAATCCTTTGCCACAACATAATGCCCCATTTCATACCAACCAAATCACCCAAGTCAAAAGCCAAGACTTTGATCCTACCTCTTTCATCATCCTTGATACCGAACCAAAGCCTGTTGTGGAAATTCCCGAAGAGGCTGCCCTCTGTTACCTTTGGGATTGGGGAGATTTGATTGCTGATTGGGAGGAGTTCGAAATCGCCAATTTCCAAGAAGACGTGAATCCGTTCTTTGAGCCGGGATGGGAAATTGATTGGCAAAACATTTATGCGGACCCTCTTGATGGGTTTTCTCTGTACATGATGTTCGAAAATCAAAAGGAGAATTTTCTGGGAATGCCTGAAGGGGAATGGAGCCCAGTCCTGGATGAATACCAACTCTTGGCTTGGAATGATCCCCTGGATACCTTCTCCTTACCCATGTTATTTGCAGAAGAATACCAACCTCAGACGATGGTCTACAACTGGCCTGAACCTGCTCCATTTCAACCGAATCCCTCCTACCTCCACGATCTCATGGCCAATGACCCGTACAACAATGTGGGTCTCGCCCCGTACCCAGGACCGCCGGGGCCCGAAGAAGATGTGGCTAGTAATGAGTTTGACCCAATGGACTACCTGGTCGATGAAGTTAAGTCAGAGTCGTCTGTTACTTTCCCAAAGGATGCTGATGTTGCCATGATGAATTTGTGGGAAGATGAACCGGGAGCTAAGACAAACCTGTGGGGTAATACAGAGATCATCAACATAAAGGTGGGAAATGAAGAATGGACCGTAAACAGGGCAGTGGCAGAAGCTGAGAAATGGAAGCCCGAGGATCTGTGGGAAGATTTGGTTATTGCCGACCTGGCTACCAATCTTCAAGACACCACCATTGGAAACAAGCGCAAGGCCCTCGCTGACTTGTGGAATGAGGAGTCAAAGTACCGACAGATTGGTCAATTGACTAGGAGTGGTCGAATCTATCAACCCCCTAACCTTCAAACCGGAGAATCTTCCAACCCTCCAGCTCCACTGACCAAAGAACCATCTAACCCTTTCGTTACCTTGATCAAAGATACCTCTCAACCTTTTGCCCCACTAGCCAAAGAGCCTTCTCGCCCTAAGAAAAACCCTGAAGGAATGGTCAAACGCCAACTTGAGCAGACCCAAGCCAAAATGTCAGTGTGGGACGTGCTCGTTCACTCTACCCGCCATCGCGAAGGACTCATCCAAGCCCTCTCTCACCTGAAGGTTCCTTCCGCCATAACCCCCGATGAACTCGTAGCACTCATCAAAACCATACCCGCCAAACATGCTATCACCTTCACTGATCGAGATTTGCCCGCTGAAGGAACTGATCACAATCGATCACTCCATGTCACTTTGAAATGCCACGAAAAATGGGTGCCAGTGATCCTGATTGATAATGGATCAGCAATCAACGTCTGTCCACTCCGTGTTGCCTATTGCCTGGGGTACAAAAATAATGATTTCTCTCCATCAGAAGTCAAAGTCCAGGCATATGACAACACCCGTCGGGATGTGGTTGGAACCCTCATGCTTCCTATGACTTTCGGGCCCTATCAAACAGAGGTGGAGTTTCATGTGGTAAACATTCCTGCTTCCTTCAATCTACTGCTGGGTAGACCTTGGCTGCATCGACCTGACATCATGGCTGTTCCTTCAACACTCCATCAGAAAATCAGACTGGGACTTGAGACAGGGATACTCACCATTCATGGCGACTCTGGGATTCACGCTCCTGTAGAAGACAATGCCCCACTATTGGAGATACAACACGGGGAGGAGGACATTGCCTTAGGCGGCTTTTCTCTTGACACCTCTAATTCCGTTTTCACCGTTAAAATCGATAACGACTTCGTCATCAGTAATGTTGCCATAAAGATGATGAAGAAAATGTCCTACATGCCAGGATTGGGACTAGGGAAGAATCTCCAGGGGCCTGCACAATTTAAAGAACAGGGAACATTAACCCCGCACAACAAGATTAGGGTACCACCCTTTGGAGGACAGGAAAGAGAAAAATGGGGATAGATTGGAGGATTATTTTGTCAAAGAGTAGGCAAAACAGATTTACCACGGACAACAGGAACCATTCTGGGACAAGGAAACCAACACCTTCCTACCAGGGTTTGAAATATTCGCTAACGATGTTTGGCTGGAAAGTGATGAAGAATTGGAAGCAGTAATCAAACAAGCGAAGATGGCTGACTGGGCTGAAACCCTTGCCCTGGGTAGTTTGGCGACCTTATTTGGGGAAGACGAACCATTGAATATAGCCATGGAAGCAGAAGTGCAGATGCTAGGGCAGGAGGCCCCCGAAGACCCGACTTCGCTCATCATGGATGCCGTTGGGGATTATAAGAATTGGACTTTCACACCGAGTGCAACCAGTCATGAGTCTGAAATTGAGTGCTCTGAGTCTTCCGAGTCTTCTGAGTCTGTTAAGTCTGAGTCGGTGCCTCTCGGCCCAACTCCTCAGAGTCTGTATTTTGAGTTTGAGTCTACCCGTGTGTATGGTGCCCCCGAGCCCTCTGCTTATGATGAAATAAATGAATCTGGTTCCGCTTACTTCCCTGACTTTGAAATAAATTGTGTTGACCCCGATGATGAAGAGATCGATTTCGATGGGGAAATCCCTAAAGAAATTCGATCCCTAATCGAAAGGGAAGACGAAAGGCATGCTCGGCCTGTAAAAGAAGAAGTTGTTTCAATAAACTTGAGGGATGAAGGGAATCCCCGAATGGTTCAGATCGGTTCCGCGCTATCAGAAGAAGAGCGCCAGGCTCTCGTAAATTTGCTAAAAGAGTTCGAAGATGTTTTTGCATGGTCACACGCTGATATGCCCGGAATCGATCCTGAAATCATGGAACACCGAATTCCCCTCTATCCTGACGCAAAATTAGTAAAACAGAAACTGAGATGCATGAGACCCAATTGGGTGCTTAAAATAAAAGAGGAGGTAACCAAACAAATCAATGCTGGGTTCCTAATGGTAACTAAATACCCTCAGTGGGTCGCAAACATTGTTCCCGTTCCAAAGAAGGATGGCAAAATCAGGGTCTGTGTAGACTTCAGGGACTTGAACAAAGCTAGCCCCAAGGATGACTTTCCTCTGCCGCATATTGATGTACTGGTTGACAACACCGCAGGACACGCCTTCCTTTCTTTTATGGATGGTTTCTCAGGATACAACCAGATCCTCATGGCCCCGGAAGACCGAGATAAAACCACATTCGTCATTGAGTGGGGAACTTATTGCTATCGGGTCATGCCTTTTGGGTTGAAAAACGCCGGTTCCACCTATCAGCGAGCCGCTATAACCCTGTTACACGATATGATTCACAAAGAGGTAGAGGTTTACGTTGACGACATGATCGTTAAGGCGAAAGAGCGGGAAGGCCACTTACCCGCCCTCAGAAAATTCTTCGAAAGGATAAGGAGGTACAGGATGTGCCTCAACCCGGCTAAGTGCACGTTCGGAGTCACCACAGGGAAAATGCTCGGGTTTATGATCACCACTCGCGGCATCGAAATCGATCCGTTGAAGATTAAGGCCATTCTGGAAATGGAGCCACAACGGACAGAGAAGGACGTAAGGAGTTTCCTCGGCAAAGTGCAGTTCATTAGTCGGTTTATTGCAAAACTAACTTCAACATGTGAACCCATAATTCGCCTGCTCAAGAAGAGAACCCCGTTTGTATGGGACGGCAGATGTCAGCAAGCCTTTGAGGCCATCAAAGCCTATCTAAGGAATCCACCAGTCTTGATGCCGCCTGAACCCGAAAAACCTTTGATCCTATACTTGTCAGTCACTCCGTCTTCCATGGGGTGTATGCTGGCACAGGAAGGAGATGATGGGGTTGAAAGAGCTGTCTACTACCTCAGCAAAAAGATGGTTGGATCCGAGGAACGCTATACTCCACTGGAGAAGACGTGTTGGGCGCTCGTTTGGGCTTCTAGAAAATTGAGACATTACATGCTGGCCTACTCGGTAAGGTTGATATCCCGAATGGATCCTTTGAAGTACTTATTCGAGAAGCCGGCACTTACAGGAAGAATGGCACAGTGGCTATTGATGCTGGCAGAATTTGAATTAAAGTATGTCACCAGAAAGTCAGTGAAAGGAAGAGTTGTCCCTGAATTCTTGGCCGACTGCCCAGTCAAAGGAAAGGAAGATGCTGAATTCGAGTTCCCGGATGAAGACATAATGACCGTAGCCGAAGACGTGTGGCGGTTGTATTTTGATGGAGCAGCCAATCAAAAAGGATTCGGGATTGGTGTGCTATTGATTTCGCCGGACGGGTCGCATATCCCACTCGCATTCAAGCTTAACTTCGAAGTCACCAACAATCAAGCGGAATACGAAGCTTGTATTGTAGGCATGGAAGCAGCCATTGAAATCGGTATAGAAAAATTGGAGGTTGTGGGGGACTCAAACCTGGTTGTTTCTCAAGCAAACGGTGATTGGAAAGTTAAGGAAGAAAAGTTAAAGCCATACCATCAAGACCTCGAAGATCTCATTCCCCATTTCAATAAAGTAACTTTCACTCATGTCCCGAGACTCAGGAATCAATTCGCCGACGCCTTGGCAACATTGGCCTCCATGGTCGAAATCCCCGTCGGTGTAAAGCTAAGGCCAATTGTGATCGAGCAAAGGGACACCCCGGTATACCAGCATGTCATGGTCATCAATGAGCCCGAAGACGGTCACCCTTGGTTTTACAACATCTGGAGATTCGTGAAAAGGGGAGAGTACCCCTCTGAAGCTAGCAAGAAAGACAGGATCGCTCTTCGGAGAATGGCTGCTCAATACATCATTTGTGGAGGAAACCTATACCGAAGATCTCACTGTGGTACCCACAAGCTGTGTATTCATGGTGATGAGACAAAAAGAGTGATGGAGGAAGTCCACGAGGGAGTATGCGGTCCTCACATGAATGGTATGATGCTTGCCAAAAAGATTTTGAGACAAGGCTACTTTTGGTCCACTATGGAGACGGAATGCGTGGAATACGTACGACGTTGTCATAAGTGCCAGATCCACGCTAACCTCACGCATGTCCCACCGCACGAGCTGCAGCAAACAATCTCGCCGTGGCCTTTCTCGACCTGGGGTATTGATGTCATCGGAAGGATTGTCCCAGCAGCCTCTAATGGCCACAAGTTCATCTTAGTGGCTATTGATTACTTTACAAAATGGGTAGAAGCAGCCTTGTATGCAACCCTGACCGCAGTTCAAGTTGCGCATTTTATCAAGCAAAACGTCATCTATCGGTATGAGGTCCCACAGGCATTTGTGTCTGATAACGGGGTTCATTTCAAAGGTCGGGCTATGGAAGTCTTGGATGAGTTCCAGATCTAGGTACATAAGTCAACAACCTATCGACCACAGACCAATGGAGCCGTGGAAGCAGCCAATAAAATAATCAAAACTATCCTGGAAAAGACCATTCGGTCTGCAAGAGACTGGCACGAACAACTACCGTTGGCACTATGGGGATATCGCACGTCCGTCCGTACACCAACAGGAGCGACTCCGTACTCCTTGGTTTACGGTATGGAGGCTGTACTTCCCATAGAGTTAAAGGTTCCATCCCTCCGAACTATGATTGAGTGTAATGTCCAAGAGGCAGATTGGCTGAGCAACCGATTTGAAGAACTCATGCTGTTCGATGAGTGCCGTTTAAGGGCACTTTACCATGTCCAAGGATATCAAAGGAGAATCGCGCGCGCATTCAATTAAAAGGTAAAGCCCAGGGACTTAGCGGAAGGCGACATGGTTTTGAAGGAGATCCGGGCACCAGTCTATGATCCACGGGGAAAGTTTCGACCAAAGTGGTACGGGCCTTATACCATCAAAACCATCCTGTCTGGAGGAGCTGCGCAACTCATTGACCTGGATGGAAACGAATTCTCGACTCTGGTTAACCTGGATCAACTCAAGCGCTACTACCCCTGAGAGAAGCTCGCTGGGCTGAAAGTTGCGAGGGCAGTCGGTTTCAGGCAAAAATTAGAGCAAAAGCCTGCTAGGATGAAAACCCGCAAGGGCATCGATCTTAGGCAAAAGTTAAGGCATACAATAAATGAGCCCGCTAGGCCGAAAACCCGAAAGGATGGTACTAGGCAAAAGTTAGAGCGCAAAAGGAGAGTGTCAAAACCAGAGCGAACCCTATCCTTGAACTACGTCATGACCTGATTCCTTCACCAAAAAGGATACGTAGGCAGTCTCACCATGAGACTCGGTCACAATCAATCAAAACAAAATCCAGGTTGACAGAATTCAGAAAGGCGGAATCAGAGAGGGGGAGACCCTCTATAACTCATTTTATTGAAATAACAACTTCTAATACATAGGGCTGAGCATGATTTTCAAAAATAAAAAGTGCAATACAACAAAAAAGGGTCCACAATTTATTCAACAGTCAGGGTAGTAGGTTCGAGTCAGTTTCCTTGAGCTCTCGCTCTTGCAGCAATGTCCCTATTGAGCCACTTCTTATAACTCCCGCACACCGCCACGGATGGGTAAGGATGAGCGCCAGTCACCTCGTGGGTCCTCCAGAACCGCTGGTAGTTGCAAAGAACAGAATGGCGGAAGAAAGGCAGAACTACATCTACCAGAACCTCTGCAGGAGCCTCTTGTCTCAAACCAAGCTGACGCTGAATCCGATAGGGGATGTAGAAAGTAAAAGCCTCCAAACTAGCAAGAACCACCCACTGAGAACCCATATAGTGCACAGTCATAGGCGGAAGGTCAAGCCATGAGCATCTCCAGGAAATAGTCTCGGCCTGCTGACGTTTGAAGAAGTTAACCCACTCAGAAGCGCGCTAGTCTGCAAACTCAAAGCACTTTGAGGACAATAACCTAGCCTCGTACACTAAGTTGCCAGGAGGGAGAGTCAGCACATTCACCTTGTCGCAAAGCCAAATCTGCAAGAAGAGAGAAAACAAGTAAGAAACTAAGCCAAATGTTAAGGAAAAATGTGAATAAGAGAAAAACTCAAAAAAGGAGGGATGAGCGGGAAACCAACCTGTAAGAGGAGGGGACTGCCCCCAAAAGTCTCGGTCTCTCCAGAGCAAACCTTGTCCAAACCCATCAATGTTTCAGCCAATACCATTGGAATCACATCCTTCCGAGCTTCAATCTGTACAGCAATGCTGACCAACGTCGAGCTAGCAGTCCAGTAGAAGGAACCAAGAGGTAGGCGGCAAGTAAACACATGCAAAGAGCGGTCATGCATCGAGAGTGGTAGGTTGTGTCTGCTAGGTTACCAAGAGGAGAGAACATCTCGATGAGGCGCATCACGTTGAGATGACCGTTGCTAACCAAGTAACGAGCAAAACCCTCATTCAATCCAAGGGAGGCAGCAAGAACTTTGGAGATGCCCACGCGCATAGGAGGGACAATGACTTCTCTGGAGCCGAAACCGCCAAGATAGGCGCAAAACTCTTCCATCATGGGGCAGAGTTCCTGATCACCGAAGCGAAATACGTGCACCTCCGGGTCCCAAAGACTCGTGGCAGCCCTTAAGAGCTCGGGACGAAGGCGGATGTTACGCAGATATCTCATGGAGTGGAGGCCATGTGCCCGAAAGTTGAGCCAATCGACCCCTTCCATGGAAACCAACCATGGGCGTAGTGAACCGGTGAGAGAAAAAGCCATGGGGAAGAAATGAAGGTTTGAGGAAGATGAAAGACTAAGAAAGATATGGTTATTGTGAGGCCTAAGGTCTGAATTTATAGGAGGGGTAGAGAAGACAACTTCAACTTTCAAAAGAGCCTTGAGTTCCAAAAGTGTAAATTTTCCATGAGTCTTACATGGGGAAGAGCTTGGACATGCCCTAAAAAGAGCAAAGCAGACATGCACTGGTTCGGAAATACCACTGCATGGGTCAAACCTCGGTCAACGTGCAATCTGCCTTGGAAAGCAGTAAACTGGGATCCGTCAGAAAAAGAGCCACGCGCGGCACATCATAATGTCGCGCGGCATATTGTGTCCTGAGAAAATCCCGCGGCACAATGATAAAATCCCGTGTAGTGACTAAAGCTACGCACGGCACTTTGGAGCTCCGCACAGCATACCAGGTTTGCATTTCTGCAGATTTTGACAGCAGAGGTTGGAAACCAGATCGAAGCACTTGCAGGCATCACCAACCCCCAGAACACACCTCAATGGGTATTTAGGACTTCGGGGAAGATCCGCTTCGAGTCAACTGTCAAAATTCGAGGTTGTAGCACCAAAAGTCGATAAAATCCATTTCTTAGGCCATTTAAAGGCATCAAAATGTGTTTTGAGTCATTCCAAGTTGGTCTCTTGAGTCTCACAGGTCATAGTGGTCAAAAATGACTTGGTCCAAGTTCCAGTTCATGTTCAAAGTCAAAATTTGAGAAAGTCATCCTCCAAAACCCACATTTTCTTGCCTTTCGAGCAATTTTCAAACGAGAGTTTGAGTTTCCTAGCCATGTGTCAAGTGTCAGGGGTCACCATTGTCGTACGAAAGTTTACAATAAGGGCATTCTTGTAAATTCTTGTATAAAGTGTCAATTTTCCAGAATTATTCATTTACCTTCTTCTTTCTATTTAAACGTCAATGAGCTTATGTCCTGACATATTGCCCAGTCTGAGTTCACTCTAGACTAGTTGCATGCGTTGGTTAATGTTTTAGTTATTCAATCTTCTTTATGCAAGTAATAAGGAATTGAATGACGTGACCATTAAAAGAACAAATTCTCATATATATAATTCCAAGGCATCCATGAGTCGAAGTATAAAGCTAAAGAAGGCATGCAAGCCTGATACTCAAAAATCCTATCTGCTGAGGGTAAATAGGCACCCTTCCAAAAAAGAAGCACACAGGCTCCACTAGAAGGCAAAAGCAAAAACAAGCAAAAAAGGGAGCTCAACCCTCGTCCTCGTCCTCCCCGGAGACCTCATCCGCCGGAGAACTGGTCGCCTCCTGCGTACCCATCACCCTGGGCACAGTGCTCCCTGAGGTGTCCGCTAGGTCAACGTTTGTTGGCTCCTCAGTCTCGTCAGAGACGTCTATAGGCTCGTCCTCTGTCTCCCCAGAAAGTCGTGGCCTCTTCGACGGAGGCTCCTCCCGAGAGCCAGCAGAGGAAGCCTGTGGCACTTGCATGCGCACAGACTTCCTGCGCAGCCCACGCAAAGCCCCTCCTCCAGCCTGCAATAACATGGCATTTATCATTCGCATTGTAATCATAGTATAGGCAATAAGAAGAAAAAGCAGAGGGTTTGAAAGCCTTACCATCGTCCCGCCAGCACGAAGAAGCACCTCTGGGGTGTGGCCCATCACGTACTGCCTTACCAACTGCTCCAGGCCCATCATGGCCCCTGCCATCTCTCTCACGTACTCCGGAGTCGCCTGCACAATAGGTAAATCGATCAGAATGTACAGTGATAATAACAAGTGCATGCAAAAGGCGAAAGAATACGAGTTATACCTGAGTAAGAAACTCCGAAACTGCAACTGTGGGACGTGGCACCACCACTACACCAGAAACCCCTTGGGCAGTCGTCACGTCCACAGTCCAGGAGAGTCGGGGCAAGCTGACCCCGCTCGGACCTGCACCTTCGCCCTGACTACCACCACCACCTTCGCGCCCTCTTCCTTTTCCTCTCCCTCCTCTCCTTCCTCGTCCACCTTTAACGCCTGCACCATCTAACGCTCGAAGCGTCGCCTCCCAGGCAGCAACTCGTACCCCGAAGCTCGGCATCAAGTACCGAGCCCGGTACTCGGAATAGTCAGCACCTGCCTGGAAGAGCGGTTCCAGCTCTAGGTCCAGCCTCGTAAACCGCTCCACCTCCTCCCGAGTGTACTGGCTCGTCCTCTGCACCAAAGCAGGAAGGGGACCAGGGACTCGAAACGTGTCCAGCCTCAGCGACTGACGTGACACTCAGTCGCCCAAGTACCACTGCCAGCCGTAAGGGGACTCCAGAAGTACTCTCCCCCTCGTCACCTCCCTGCTCTGGGCTACATATGGGACATCGAAGCGATCCCATATGTGCCAGTAGACCTGCCAATGGGAAATGAGCATTGTCAGCGCATTGTGTGAAGATAAAACAAGCATGCAGGCAATAGATTAAGTAAGAAGGGGTGTAGTTATACCCTGTCAGGACGCAGCTCGTCCAGGTAGAGGCGGAAGGCATTCAGGTTGCCCTTCCCCTTCTTTACTCCCCTGTACTCCTTCGACCAACGCAAGGCCCGAGGGAGTATCGTGTCGTCAGGACACGTGGTCTCTAGAGGGAACATCTCTATCACCTCGTACGTCCAAAGCTGCAAGTCAAGACATTGAAAGTTAGCACAAGATAAACATTGAATAAATACGGATGGAAAGCTGACTATTCAAAGTTAAAGAATGGAAATGTACCTCCCAGACCCTCCAGTAACCGCCAAGGCTCACCCTTGCTCCACGGGAGAGAGACCCCATGAATGCATAGCACGTCCCCAGTCGAAGCGGGCTATCTCCCCAACGTCCCTCAAGGCCGCTAGGAGCGAAAGGTGTACCCGGTTGCGCCTGTTGGGAAACAGGGACGCACCGAGTAAGTACAACAGAAAGCACCGAGCCATCTGCTCCTCCTGTACCCTGTCAGTCGGGAGCCCCCTGTCCAAAACCCCAGCAGCTGTGCGTACTGAGCGTCGTCCGTCTCTGCTCTCAGCATGTCCCCCAGCATCAGCCGCTGGAACTCCGCACTCCTCCCCGTCGTCGTGTCAAAAGGGATAGGGTCACCTCCGACCCTGAGACCGGTGATTGCCGCAAAGTCTAACGACGTCACAGTAAGCTCACCAAACGAGAAGTGGAGGGTATTCGTCGTATCCCACCACCTCTCAGCAAAAGCCCTCACCACCGGGCGATTATTGCTCACCCCCCTCGTCAGAACCCTAACGAACTCCCCGAAGCCTGCCTGCCTCACTATCTCCTGCACAGCCTCGGGGAGCCTTTCCCAAAACGTCGGCACATCCGTCGAATCACCGTAGCACAAGAGCGGGGTCGCCTGTTGAAGCAAATCAGCAATATTCAATACACAGGCATAGCATGCAAGACAAATGTCATATTCAAAGCAAGGAAATGAAAGTACAATATATTGGAATTTGAAATACAAGTATTTAAAGTATACCTCATCTCAGCGTAAGGAAATATGCTGCTGTGGGTCCCTCAGAAATAGGGTTTCGTCGTACATAGGCGCTTCGGCCTGTAGGCGTCCAGAAGGGAAGGCACCACCACGTGTCGAAAGGGCACGTAGGACTCCGCCTCGTAGGCTCCCCGCCCTCTCAAAGCCTCCGTCGCCTCCTCCACAACGCTCCTCCGAGGGGCTGCCTCCCCTCCAGCAGCCTCCTCCTCAGTCTGTGGCCCTCTAGTGGCCCCCGTTTCGGCCACGGCCCGGAGCTCCCTCTCCCGAGCCTCAAGCAGAGCCGCCGCCAGCCCAGGCACTCCCCGTAGGGTCTCAACCAGGTCGTCGAGCGACGCCTCCTCTAGGTAGTCACCCAGGCCAATAGGCCGCGACGACCCCGCACCTACACTGCTACTGACAAACATAGCCGGTGTCTCCCTCTCCTCCACCAACTCCTCCTCAACAACTGGGGCCTTCCCCAAGTCAACCCGAGGCTCTCTCACAGGAGAGGCCTCTGTCTCCACCTCCACTCCATCAAGCCCGTCACCACCGCGAGCCTCTGTGGCCCTCTCCTCTAACCCAACTGCACCCTCCACCCGGCCAGTGGTCTCGTCCTCACCCCTAGACTCCACTGCACCCAGAGTCTCCGTCTCCTGGCCAAAGCCGGCCAGCACCCAGCTACCACCGTCGCCACTGCCACTGCCATCCACCACGGCAGCCGAGGCCGAAGCCTCCTCGACCATAGCCACCTGGGCCGAGACCCCCACGGTCTCCGGCGTCTCCCCGACCGCCGTGACGCCCTCCGGAACCACCGTGGCCGGCACAACCTCGACCCGCGGGGGATGATCATCCCCGGGTATACCCATATCATCCATATGTGTGAGAGAGAAAGAGAGAGAGAGCAGAGAGCAAAGAGAGAGAGCAGCGAGAGAGAGAGAGAGAGCAGAGAGCAAAGAGAGAGAGCAGCGAGAGCGAGAGAGAGAGAGCAGTGAGAGAGAGAGAGAGATGTTGGGAGAGAGAGATCAGAGAGAAACGAGAGAGAGAGAGGGAAATTCGAACGGGGGCATACTGTGTACGCCCCGTATATATATATATCCCCTTCGAACCGGTTCGTCTGGAATTAAAATGGACCGGGTTTGACGTTAGTTGCGCCGCACGGCACAATGGGGATAGGCGCGCGGCACAACAACTTGACAGCATGAAATCTCTCGAATTGTAACGACGCACGGCATTACATGTACTACGCACGGCATACTGGGCTAGTTCGACAATTTGGATTCTAAGGGCAGTTCCTGATAACGACGTTTGCGTTCGAGTTTGTTCGTATATAGGAAAGCAGAAAAAGCAGACAAACAGTAGCAAGAAAGAAGGTTTTCCATTTCATAAAACCCGAGGCCACCCTCGGGAGTTTCATTACATCATTCAAAAAAAAAAAAAAAAGAGAGAAAACAAAAGAAAAATAGAAAAAAATCTTACTACCCCCTTTTCTTCTTCTTCTTCTTCTTCCGGACCCTCCACCTCAATCGTCGGATGCGTCGTTTGCCCCATCCGAGCGGTTGTCGGAACCGTTCGGATTCCCTTCGGAATCCTCTGAGGCGTCATTGGACAAGCACTTCGGTGCAAACCACGCGTCGCTCTTGTCATCCTGCTGGTCGTACGCGAAGTCCTGTAAGTTGGACTTCGCACGGCGGAGAGTGCGGATGGTAGAAATCAACCTGGAGATCTGAGCATTGAGTTGCTCGATTTCACCGCGGTAGAAGGCCATCTCGGCCTCCAAAGCAGCCATGCGTGCAGTGAGGTTGTTGTTTGCCATATTCTAAACTATTTTTGGCGGGGAAGAAGCAAGGAGATGAGAAGACTTGAAGTGTTTTGTTGATGGTGCATAGAATAGGGCACCACAACCCCCTTAAAAAGAGGTTCCAGCCAACGAAAGGGCACGTCTGAATTAATGGCACCCTTAAACCTGTCAACTGTTCTCGGAAATCTAAGAGGTGCATGGAGATATGAAGTGCCGTGTGCCACCATGGTCGCCCGCGCGGCACTTTGGTTTCGACGGATTAAATTCCTTTTCTCGGAAATTGATCCCCTAGCCACCAAAATCATCTTGGAAAGTCAAAAATCCAGCCGTTTAGCAGCAAAAGCTTCTTAGAATGTCGTGCATTGATTGTGGGATTATTCGGTTCTTGTCCCCGTGGCGCATGGAATTTTTCGTCCCCCGAGGACTCGCAGTGTTCATATTTGTTTGCCGTATTCGTCCCCCGGGACTCGCCAAATTCGCGTCACTTGTCATAATCTCGTCTCGAATCAAATTCTGCCTCCCGAAGGCTCGTCTCATCTCAAATCAAATTTCGCCTCCCGAAGGCTCGTCTTGTCTCGTCTTAAATCAAATTTTGCCTCCCGAAGGCTCGTCTCGTCTCAAATCAAATTTTGCCTCCCGAAGGCTCGTCTCGCCCCGTTTCAAATCAAATTTCGCTTCCCGAAGGCTCATCTTGTCTCGTCTCCAATCAAATTTTGCCTCCCGAAGGCTCGTCTTGTCTCGTCTCAAATCAAATTTTGCCTCCCGAAGGCTCGTCTCGTCTCAAATCAAATTTTGCCTCCCTAAGGCTCGTCTCGTCTCGTCTCAAATTTAGCCTCCCGAAGGCTCGTTTAAAATTTTTAAGCCTCCTGAAGGCTCGCTTCGAATTTTTCACGATATTCAACACCTCACTAACACTCAACTCTCACAACAACACGATTGCATTTGCTGTCCCCCGGGACCTGTTTTGTCTGCATCGTCCCAATTGAACTACGTTGGTCTGATCCCTGCAAACAGGGTACGTAGGCAGCTCCACGGGCGCGACCACCATTGTTATTTACTCACATTTCAATTTTTTAAAGCATTTTTGTCTCTGTTCAAAGACTTTAGAGCAATGGATTGGGATGCCTATTCTTTAAGCGGCACTCGTACCAAACCAATGGTATCCGAGTTATGTTAAAGAGGAACTACTGTGGACACCCCAATCTGAACATCGAAGGGTCTTTGTCCACCCCGATGATGAAATAAAGGAAACGGAGCCTTTGCGAGCTTGAATGAGGTATTCCCTTGGCCCAGAACCCACTCCTAGCCTGAATAAACCAAAAGCCCAGCAAAAGCCCAAAAAGCAAACCCAAAAGCCCTGGACTGGACCTGGAGTGCCGAGCGTAATACCTCCATACCGCACGGCATATCGAAAAATCAGTACGCCGCACGCGATTGTGAGGTCAGCCGCACGACACTTCACGAAAAGTTCTGACTGGCTCAGAAAGCTGTCGGCCACGCCTGTTTGAGCCACAGCTGCAAAATGGCTTAGCCGAAAAACACACTTCTGGCCCGCCCAAAAGATACCTCCAACATTTGAAATTCAAAATCCATGGCTCTTGCCTATAAATACACCCCTCCCCTCAAGGGAAAAGGGCCCTTGATCACCATTATACCATTTCTCTCTCTTCTTGCCTTCACACCCATCTCCCATTCCCAAGTCTTGAGAATGTTGTTCCCAAAAGACATTCTCTAGGCCTTTTGCTCCATTTTTCTCCTCACCATTGAAGTTGGTTCTCTACTAACTTTGAGACCCCAACCACCCAATACATCCATCTACTACATACACCCATACTCCTCTTTTCTTTTTCAAGCCTTGCCAACATCCATCCTCGTTCAAGCTCAAGATCAAAGGTAAAAACCAAGTTTCCTTGGGCTAAGTTCTGCTCTGGCCCTGAGGGGACCTTTCTTTCTTCAGGCTTAACCCTTTTGGTTAGGATCTGACCCAAAAATCATTTTTACAAAACAAAACTAGTTTTCTGTGCTGGGTACGCTACGCCGCGCGGCGCTTTGAAGCGTCGCACGGCGTAGTGGATTCACACGCACGGTATTTCAGTATACCACTATTTTCTTGTCCAAACTATTTGGATCACGATCGTCTGTTGCTGGATCTGTTTCTGTACACCAAAAGTAGCCTCGAAATGAGACCATATCTACAAGCCATGTTTTGAACTCTATAGATCTTTCCAAAATGAATAAATGCATCAAAAATGGTTTTCTACTCGTGTCTTGGAAGAAATGGTACAGTTTTGAGACGATCTGAAGGCTGTAAGCTTTCTGGAGTTTTAAAAGTAACACCATGCGCCATACTGGTATACCGTGCGAGGCTCTGTGAGATGGCAAAAGTTTGATGACAGGGCCAGAACCACGCACGGCATATCAAGAAGCCGTGCGCCATAATATGGTGTGCCGTACGACAGAAGATGGTGATCCAGACAGTTTGTTTATACATTTATTTCCTATTTATATCATCATCGCGACATCCTTTGTCATTTCTGTACAGTAAGCACCACTGGCACGACAATGTGATGTACTTTCTCTTGTTCCCCTTTCCCTTTATGTGTTTTTTAAGGTTTTCCGAATGGTATTAAATCCCCCCATTTAAAATGCTTAGTAGAGACCGATTTTCGCCGGGCGAGCGGGGTGCTTTTTTTTACAAAACCTTCCCCGTTCGTAACGTGGCTCCCGGATCCAAAATCCAAATGGTTTCGCTAGATCAAAAGCCTTTCTTTTCAAACAAACTCTCGGTTTCTCGGATCATCCATCTCAAAAATCTGGGTGGCGACTCTTCGAATGCGCCGGGCGCGGGAGCCCACATCGTCTATGTGGGGTAATGGGAAGTCATCCTTTGGACTGGCTTTGTTGAGATCTCGAAAATCTACACAGACCCTGATTCCTCCAGTTTTTTTGGTACGGGAACGATGTTAGCTACCCATTGTGGATATTCGGTGACTATGAGAAAACCGGCGTTGATTTGTTTAGTGACTTCTACTTTTATCTTTAAGACCCAATCAGGGCGCATACGCCTCAGTTTTTGTTTAACTGGTTTTGCATTAGGATGAAGGGGAATTTTATGCTGAACAATTTCAGGGTCTATTCCAGGCATGTCCTCGTAAGATCAGGCGAAAACATCTTTGTATTCTTTTAGCAAAAGGATTAGTTTTTCACTTTCCTGAGGGGATAGTGTTGTACCAATTTTAACCATTTTGGGCTCGTTTCCAGAGCCTACGTTTGCTGTGATTATTTCCTCAGAAAAAGGTTTAGCGTGCCTTTTTTCTTCTCTCTCGATGAATTCTAGAATCTCTTTTGGAATTTCTTCCTCAAAATTTGGTGTGTCGGAATCCATACAATTGATCATAGGCAAAGTGAAATACTCTAAATCTTCCTTCTCATTGCTAAGATTATCAAAAGACATTTCAGAGTCAAACTCAAAGTAAATGTTATGCTTTTGGTGCTTTGACTAGGTTTTCCTTACTAGACTTAGTAGTTTCAAAAGATGAGAGGCTTGACTCGGACTGAGTCGACTCGGAGTCGGAATCGGAATCGAAACTAAGACCAGAACTAGTGCATTTCATTTTGTATTTTAGGGTATGCTCCACGGTCCAGTTAGGGTAAGCCCCTTTTTCAGCGTCCATAATCAATTCAGGGCAGTCTTTTTCATCACTAAGGTTGATCATCAGCACTTCGCTGTCATCTTGATTCGCACTTTCATCATTGTCACCCTGCAAGTCTTGGAGGGCCATTTGATTTGCTATTGCTGTTATATCTTCCAATTGGGCTTCAATCTCTGCTTCGTCGCTGTTGTCGACTCTTCGTATGCCAACAAAGCCCCACCAATTACCAAATCTATCTATGACGGGGTGGATCACCCTTATTTCATTGTTGGTGACCCCCTCATCAAAGAGTAGGTTCAGTGATATTTCGTCTAGTGGGTCGTTGTCGGCAGACTCTTCTTTCTTTGCCTCTTCAGTTTCGAGGTTATTGACCTCGTCTATCGGCCAATAGTCGTCGGTAGGTGCATAGGGGTCATAAAAATAGATTGGAACCCTGCGAAGCCCTTCTTCTTCAATCAACTCTTCTACTTCTTCCTCATAAACCGTTCTAGCGAACATGACATGGATGTCTTCGATGATAGTCACCACAGGCTTTGGTTGATTTACAGGAGTGATGTATTCAGAGGGGTTGAAATCTTCAATAGCAGAGTGGAGCAGGCCAGACAGCTCGGTGACAATTTGAAAGTGCGAATCATATGTGGACAGTGAAGCAGTCATTTTCCTGAAAACATTTTTGTTTTAGTTAGATTGGTTGATCTTACCTACTGTTCATTTGACTTAGAGAGATTCCTAAGGTTTAACCTGCAAAAGAAAAACTTTACAACATACATATATACAATAGGTGTGAGGAAGAATTTTTGCAAGTAAAATGCAAATAGGTTCCTAGCCTGTAGGTTCCTGTCTTAGTTTGATAAGTTCTATGGCTTTCTAATACATGCAAGGTTTTGGTAGTCTCAGGGTGCTCTGTTGTCAAAGGGCACCAATCCTCTCACCAGCGCATCATAGGCGGTGATTGGGTGATTCCCTTTTTGATATACCACTAGGTATGAGTGACGGTGGAGTTTGCTGGAACCCCCAACATAGCCCGTGTCATGCCGGGATATCAAGCGAACTCAATGGGTTGCCCGCTTGATGCATATGATAGATGAATTAGACAAGGCATGTATTAGTCTTATGTTGAACTTTTTGGTTATGGCTCTCAAGGTCCCCAGCGGAGTCGCCAAAAACTGTGAACACCTCCCAAACGGGGCATCGCCATACAGATTGATCACGTTTGTTTGCTCGATTGGTTGCTTGCTTCGTAAACCAAAATCATGGACATTCCCATGGCTAGGAACATCGCCACATGATAGCGGTTATCATCAAAACAGAGTCGCCACCCAATTTATTAAAACTAGGAAAACAGATAGAGATTCTGGGTACGGGAGCCAAAGGTACAGTAAGGGGAAGGTGTTAGGCACCTCTCTCTGCCCAGCCGTGAGACTGGGCCATAGTTATTCAACATAAGACATGTAGATGCTTTATTTAATTCTAACACATAGTCTGTTTAATTAAGCCTTTAAACAGTAAGTAAGGTGAGCCAGTGCGATAAGCGTGCATTAGAAAGCAGAAAAAGCAAACACAGCTGTTCCAGGGTAATGGATCCCGCGGCCGGTGAATGGATGTCACGGCCGAGGGATCCTCCTGGTTTAATGTATCGGCCGAGGGATCGAAGCCCCGGTCGATGTTCTTCCTCACACCAGACAAAAAAGCTAATAGATAATCAAAATACTACGGTTAGTCATGAATACAGTAAATAAGACAAACCAGAGGCCGTTGGGCCTCACCACCTTGATCCCTCAGTTGCTTAATTGCTTCGGATTTGATTGTGATTGACTGATTGCTTGATTGAAAACCCTAGGGTTAGGGTTTGAACTTCGGATTGATGGCGGCCTTCGGGAGGTTAGGGCTTTTGAAGAGAGGTTTTGAGAGAGTATTTTGACAGAGTATCAAAGCTTGGGTGAGTGATTTCACTTATGAATTTCGTGGTCTAAGGGCCTCTTTATATAGGCAATTGATGACTCACTCCGGCCAATCAAATGGCACGATTGCAATTGCAATTGCAATGCAATTCGAACTCTTCGTTGCAATCTCTGAATGTAGCCCGAATACATCGGGAAGGTAGTGTAGTTGGATCAAACAATCGACAGAACGTTCCAGAGTCTGGGAAAAGGACGATCTGGCGGCCGAGTGAAGGATATCATGGCCGAGGAATGGATGTCGCGGCCGAAGGATAGATCTTGCGGCCGAGAGATTGATCTCTTAGGGAGATTTTCTAACAACAGGTTGCTCGGGTGAGGAAATGATGTTAAGGCCGTGAGATCGATGTTACGGCCGACATAAGGATTCTCCTAGGCTTCTGTATTTCTGTCTGAAAGGCTGTATGGCTCTGGGTTGGGTCCTCTAAGTGGCTCAAAGTTCTTACCGAAAGTCCTAAGGTTCTCAAGAAGGCAATCAGCAATCACTGTATCCATTTCATCATCGGGATGGTCCTAAGGTGGGACTTGAAATAATCATTAGGCCAAATTGGGGTGTCTACGGCCGTAAACCTCGGATCACGATCGGACACAATGGATATGGGAATCCCGTGAAGGCGGATAATCTCCCGAATGTACAATCGACTAAGGGCTTCCACGGAGTCAGTAACATGAATCGGCAATAAGTGAGCTGTTTTGGTCAAACGATCCACGATCACCCAAATAGCGTCATGCCCCCTCGGCGACCTCGGTAAACCCGTAACAAAATCCATGGTCACGTTCTCCCATTTCCATTCGGCCACTGGCAATGGTTGTAACTCCCCCGTGGGTCGTTGATGTTCGGCTTTCACTTGTTGGCACGTAAGACACTTGGACACGAAAACCACAACGTCCCTCTTCATTCCGGACCACCAAAATTGTCTACGTAGATCATGGTACATTTTTGTCCCTCTCGGATGAACGGCCAAAGGCGAACGATGAAACTCTCGCAAGATTTCCTCCCGACCTGAAACGGGTACGAATAATTTTCCTTGATAACGCAAGTCTTGATCGGCATGTATCATCCAACCTTTTTGAGCATTTCCACTAAGGAATCTAGTACGTAGTTTCTCCATTTCTTCGTTGTGCTGTTGATCTTCAATCACCCGTGTCAATAAGGTCGATTGCACCGTCAAATTGCATAACATTACCCCTTCCCGAACCTCCTCGAAATTTGAAGCACAAAAGCCTAAGTCATTCCTAAGTCATTCACCATCTTCCACTCATGGATAGCTAAGCTCGCGAGGTGTGTTGGTTTTCTACTCAACGCATCCGCCACGACGTTCGCTTTCCCCGGATGGTACTGTAACTCGAAATCGTAATCCTCCAAATGCTCCATCCAACGACGTTGACGAAGGTTAAGTTCCTTTTGGGAGAACAAGTATTTCAAACTCTTATGATCGGAGAAGACTTTGAATTTCTCACCGTACAAATAATGGCGCCAACTTTTTAAGGCAAAGACAACGGCCGCAAGCTCTAAATCGTGTGTCGGGTAATTCAGTTCGTGAGTTTTCAACTGCTGCGACCCATACGCTACTACTCGCCCCCTGTGCATCAAAATGCAACCCAATCCTTCCCTAGACGCATCACAATATACGGAGTAGCCAACTCCACATTCGGGCACGATCAAAATCGGTGCGGTAGTCAATCTCCTTTTCAATTTCTCGAAGGCCGTCTCGCATGAATCACTCCACACAAAATGAGTCCCCTTACGCGTTAATCGAGTCATCGGTGCTGCCAAGCGTGAGAAATCGAGAACAAAACGATGGCAGTATCCGGCCAAACCCAAGAAGCTTCGAATCTAAAACATGTTCCTCGATCGCTGCCAGTTCATAATGGACTCTATCTTTCCCAGATCAACGGATACACCTTCTTTCGAAACCACATGACCCAAGAATTTGACTTCTGACAACCAAAACTCACACTTACTAAGTTTGGCGTACAATTGGTGTTCTCTTAACAGCTCTAGAACAATGGCAAGATGGGATTGATGTTCCTCCTCCATTGGCGAATAGATAAGGATATCGTCGACGAATACGACCACAAAACGATCAAGATACGCACGAAAGATTCAATTCATTAAGTCCATGAAAGTAGCCGGAGCGTTCGTTAACCTAAAAGGCATAACAACAAATTCGTAATGGCCATAACGTGTACGGAATGCAGTTTTAGGAATATCTTCCCTCCAAACTCTCAACTGATGATAACCGGACCTTAAATCAATTTTGGAGAAATAAGTGGCACCCCAAAGTTGATCAAACAAATCGTCAATCCTAGGCATGGGATACTTGTTCTTAATGGTGACTCGGTTTAGCTTACGATAATCTATACACAATCGGAGTGAACCATCCTTCTTTTGCGCTAAAAGAGCCGGTGCTCCCCACGGCGACGTACTTGGACGAATGAAGCCTAAGCTCTCCAGTTCTTGCAACTGAGTTTTCAACTCTCTCAATTCGGCAGGCGCGAAACGATACGGAGGTACGGAGATAGGAGCGGTACCGGGAAGCAAATCGATGGTGAACTCAATCTCTCTCTCAGGAGGCAAATCAGGCAACTCCTCCGGGAACACATCCGGAAAGTCACGAACCACTAAGGGTAATTCCCCACGCAAGGAGGCATCCTCATCTAACGTCAAGCTAGCCAACAATGAATAAATCGACTCGTGCTCTCGAGGCCCACACAGATACGATTCCAACGGTTCCCGACGCTCCCCATAGAATTCAAAACAAGGACCCTCAGGAGGACAAATACAAACTCTACACTTGAAACAGTCGATAGTAGCATGAAAGGTGGACAGCCAATCCATTCCTAAGATTAGATCAAACCCTGACATCCCCAGAATAATGAAATCGAACACAAAACGGCAGTCACGAATAAACAACTCACAATCTCGATATATACAATCAAGCGGTGTCCTACCCCCTAGAGGTGTCTCAACGAATAAAGGAGGGCAAATAGTTTCCGTTTCCAATTCCAAGGCACACACAAATGATGCAGCAATGAATGAATGCGATGCTCCAGAATCAAAGAGAACTCTAGCAAAGGAGTTGAATAAAATGAATGTACCCCTCACAACAGGAATCTTTGGAGCTTGAGAAGTGGTGGATGGAATAGCAGAAGTGATATTGTAGACTCGCCCCTGGGTACCCTGACCCGTAATCTAAGCAGGCGCGGAAGAACTCACCCCCTATCAACCCCGAAACTCTGAGCCGACGTAGTCTGGCGAAAGTGAGGCTGCTGCTGCATCTGAGTACCCCGAAAATGCTGGCCCACATTGCGCCCCGTTCCCGCCTGCTGCACGGAACCCGACTCACTGTGTACTCCCAAACCCTGAGGACAATTCCTCGCGAGTTGATCCGTCTTCCCACAAGTATATTAAGCCTTCTCAAGGTGTGGACATTGAGCGCGCACGTGCCCCGGTTGATTGCATTTATAACATATGGGTGGAGGTCTAGACAATGCTCCCCGAGTCCCTGAAGATGAAGGCGGTGGCCTAAAACCCGATGAGCTACCCTATGGTGGCTGAGAAGATTCCCTCGGCCTTTTCCGTCCCTGACTCCCATAGCTCCCCGACGACGAACTCACGCCCACGCTAGATTGTCTCGGTTCCCAAAATCCCCTATTTCTCTGCGCCTCTTTTGGTATCTCAATGCTCCTCGCACATTCCACAACCTCAGAAAACTTCGTCCTACGTTGGAAAGTCACCATCCTCCTTAAAGTGTTATTCAGTCCCTTCTCAAATCGTCGACATCTCCTCTCCTCCGTCGCCACCAACTCCGGAGCAAAACGTGACAAGGATTGGAATTTCAGCACATACTCTGAAACGGTCATATTACCTTGCTCTAATTTCTCGAATTGATCTCTCATAGCATCACGTGAAGTTTCCGGGAAATACTGCTCCTCGAAGAGCACCTCAAACTTCGCCCAGGTCAAGTTTTCAACATCCGGCTCGTCTACTTGTGCCGCGGTCCTCGCCGCTCTCCTAGCATCCTTCCTACTTTCCAACACCGTTTCCCACCACTCGCCTGCTTCCCCGACTAGTTGCACGGCCACAATACCAACACGAATGTTGTCCTCTGTAATATTAAGGGCCCTAAAGAGTTTTCTGATTTGCGTTAGCCAATGGTTGGCTACCAATGGGTCACTACTAATCCCGTCAAACGTTGGAGGGTTCCTACGGCTAAACTCCCACATTGCCACCATAGCGCGATCCTTAACATTCTCCCTCGGAGCTTGGTTCAAGAGATTTGCAGCCGTAAGTGCCGCAACGAGGACCCTAGCGAATTGAGTTTGATTGGGAGGTACACCAGCACCTCGACCTGCCCCAGCCCCCGGATTCCCACCAGGATTCTCCCCATGTTGACTCACCTTATCCTCAGGAGGTATCCCACGGCCTCGACCATCGTGGTTTCCAACCCCACCTCGTCTAACGCGTGTCCTCGGAGGCATCCTACTACAATGATATAAGAAAGAAAGACTATTAACCATAACAGTATAGCTAAGAGGTCAAAGCCCCAACTCCCCAACACAGGTAAACAACTCCACACCATTCTACGATAATGAAAACACAATGCCACGTAGTCACATGAATGTTAGTCATACAAGCGTGCACAAATTATGTTAGAAGGCGTGACATTTTGAACCCATGAGACGAAACGTCTCCCCACGGTCTCTAGGTGTTCTAAACCTTGCTCTGATACCAAGTTGTCACACCCTCGATTTCAATATAAATATAATGAAATTTTCATAAATAAAACCTTGCCATAATCCGTACGATTCCCAAAATAATTCCCAAATTCACAATTTCACTACAAATGTCCATCAGTTCCCAAAGTATTACAATCGTGGCTCCGAGGCCCAAATATAACATAAGTACTGAAAGTCGAGAGAGATTAAGGATTTACAATGTTCCAAAGTCAAAAGGTTTACAAATGAAGTTACGAATACATCTCCAAAAGAAGTTTAC
The DNA here is from genome assembly GCA_018127125.1 of Rhododendron griersonianum. Taxonomy (NCBI): domain Eukaryota; kingdom Viridiplantae; phylum Streptophyta; class Magnoliopsida; order Ericales; family Ericaceae; genus Rhododendron; species Rhododendron griersonianum. The sequence goes on along the minus strand of CM030796.1, from coordinate 33,694,398 downwards.
AAAGATGGATAAGTAACTCTTCAGCGTTAGCTTTCAAAAACAATGGTCACGTCCAAGCACTCCAAGCATGTACGCTATGATCCTGAATTAGTACCTGAAATGATATAAAGCTTGAGCTACACTAGCCCAGTAGGTAATTCTACACTAATAGTATATGCAAATGAAATGCAAGGATGAACACAAGATAGGAACTCAAACAACGACCTCAGGTTGACCAACAATCGTAGCCCAATGAACTCAAGAACAGTATAACCATCAAGACAACTCAAGCTTGGAACCATGTTCATCCATCACATGTCCAATATTCATTCACTGTATGTGTCATGAGCCGAAGCTCCTGCCGGGCCAATTAAGGGATCCCGATACCCCCTGCCAGGCACCATACCCTTCGGCAGGTCCTGAGTATAATCAATATTAGCTTTTGCTTCTGTCAGGCCAATTTAGGGACCCCGATACCCCCTGTCAGGCACCCACCCGTCGATGGGTCCTGAATGTTCTCGTTGTGTCAATGAGTGTCCAAGATTCACATATTTCCTCATTAGGTGTCGCCTTAATTCAATCTCGTTTCATTATGCTATCTATGACAATTGCGATCGAACATGGGTGAGAACTTGCGAGATTCTCGATGAACTCTACGAATACGATTAATCATGTTACAGAATGATTTGAAGGTGTTTAGAACATGTTAGAAGCGATCGGAACTCAAAACAATGAAGTTTGGATCAAAGCTGAGAAAAACTGTCCAAAGACTACTGGTATCGATACAACCAAAATGGTTGTATCGATACAACAAGCGATCAGAGAGGGAGGCAACCATTTCGAAGTGGTATCGATACAGCAGAAAGCCCGTATCGATACGGATGTGTGTCGAACAGGAATATAGCAAATTTTCTGGGTTTTCAAACCAACAACAACAACAACAACAAGAACAAGCATAGATTTAAGGATAGGGAGCACGTCTTTTACATATATTGAGAGGTAGAATTCCTACCTCGAAGTCAAAGCACGGTTTCCAAGGAAAGAGATTGAATCCTAGCTGCCCAAGTTTTCACCGAGCAAAATACACCTCACCGAGCTCAATCCCGCGAGACACGAGCTCCAAAACGTGTAGAGATGAAGGATTGAAGGTTGCTTTGGTAGGTTTTTGAGTGAAATTGTGAGAGAGAGAGAGGGAGAGAGTGAGAGTCGGTTGGGAGAGGGAGGGGGGTTTATGCAATACTCTCTCATACTCTCCTATTTATACCCAAAAATTCACAAATTACACCTCACACCCTTCCACAATCAATTCTAATAATCAAGCCCCAAATCACATAAACACTTCACATTTTACCCTTTTTCCTACATTAAAATTAAATGAATTTTATTACGGGTCTCTACAATCCATGTGTGTTTGAATACTAAAGTCTCAATCTTCAAAATGCATTCTTGCCCCATTATACCCCTAGTTATATATTAATAAAGATATTGTTTATTATACATTTTTTTATCGGCAACGAAAGGGGTGATTAATGTTTATTGTACCTAATTATCCCTAAATTGCTGCCGCTTGTACCTGTTTGCATGAGAAAATTATTGGCCCAATCAGAGAAGAACAAGTGGTCATTTACATTACGTTGAACGGAGTACGTAAGGAGTGAATGCACTGGATCGCATGTTTAAAGGGATGACATCATTCTAACTAATACAGTGTCATTTTGATGGGCTGTTGAAGGGAGTGACAGTTATTGCCAGGTGTCACTCAGAAAATGAAGGAGAAGAGGAACTACCCAGTTCGAAGCGAAGGGAAGCAAACGGTGTTGTTGCAATCCCTTAAAATACGTGAGTGCGGAAATTGTGCCTCACGAGCACGATCAGAGGATTTGAAGTAAGTACGTGGAAACTGCCCAATTCAACCACGATGTGATTAAAGAGAATGGAGATCATGGAGAAGCTGGTCCACTGTTAAACGGGTTCAAGCAAACACTGAAGAACTTTGGAGGGAAAGCTTGAATTCAAAAACAAGAGTGGCTTCGAAGACAACTTGGCGGGACATTGGAAGCAGTTAAGAAGACCCAAGAGTTTGCCTATAAATAAGAGAAGTTATAGAAGGAAAATCCCCCAGACAAATCGTCAACAAACAGCTATGCTATGCTCGGTTTGTTTTTAGGCAGTAATTTAGGACTTAGACTTAGTTCGAAGTAGTTAGGAGTAGTTTATAGTAGTCACTTTGTAATCTATTCTTGTTCTTTTGAAGTTGAAGAATCATTTCGAAATTAAAGCAAGTTGTTTTGATTTTATCAAGGTATCTTGTATCTTTTTGGTTATTGAATTTCTCGTGAATTGTTGTGCCGTTTCAATACTTCAAAGGAAAAATCCTCTTCATTGAGGTAATTGAATCGATATCACAATCGCCTGATTAAGTTTGGCTTTTAAGAAGTTAAATCTGAAAAGGATAATTACAAGTCTTTTATGATACGCTCGCACACAATTATAATTCCGAAGCAACCAAAAATTCCATCCAAACAGTACCCCACTTTCTCTCTTCTCCTAAATTAAAAACCCATATGCCCACTCTCTCTCTTTTCTCTCCCTCTTCAGAGCTCACATTGAAGGATGGTGTCCAATATTGAGTTTCGGATTTCCCTTCGGAGATTGGTGTAAGCATCCATTTTCAAATCAATGACCACGCTGGAATGAAAATTAGAGAGAGGAGATTAGGAGAGAAAAAGATAGGAGAGAGAATGAAATAAATTAGGAAAGATAAAGAGAGGAAAGATTTCAAAGATTAGGAGAGAGAGGATAATTTATGATTTATTTGAATTTGAGGATGGAAAGATAAGTTTTCAAACTCTCTAGGATGAGGACTTAAGTACTTATATAGGGAAGGACCCCTATTTAAGTTCCCCATTTAGCAACTTCTTAGCAACTAATCAAATTTTGGCCATTGGATAACCAAAATTAGCAACCTTTTGTCAATAATCAAATTTAGATAACTCTACATTTTTTCAATCAAGTACACTCATCATTATACAAAAACTTTATTTCTCTTCCATTCTCTCTCTCAACCATATTGTCAAAAAATTATTTTAAAAAATAGTTTTTTTTAAAAAAAATACACTAAATTGTTTTTTCAAATTTTTTTTTCAGAAAATGATTTTCGAAAAATTGTTTTGAGAAAATTACTTTATTTTTCTAATAATTTTTTTACTAATTTGAAAACTATTAAAATAAAAGTTTTCTATATTAATAGTTTTTAGTTTTTTGTAGTTTGAAAGAGTGATGTGGCAAATTGTGGTTATCCAATTTTGATTATATCATGTGGACCTCTACATTATTAACCTTAGCAACCCATTAAATGGATAATGAAAAGATCGATGATGTAAAAATTTTTGGTTATCTAATTTTGATGAGTCCACTGCTAATGCTCTAATGGTCGGTAGGACAAAAGAGTACTCCATTGAGAAGGAGTTTCCTGCTCTCCTTCCTCATTGACCCACCACCACAATATCGACCTTGACCCACTGACTCTTCTCTCTCTCTCTCTGAATCAATCAGTTTGTCACTTGAATGAAACTGTAAAGCCAAAGGAGTCTATTGTGGAAAAATCTGGTTTACTGATGAAACGCGCAAAACAGCATATGATAAGTCTTGGTCTGATTTACCCAGTTTATATACTCCGGGACAAAAGAAGAAAATATCGGGAGAGAGATCCTAAGGTGATGGGAGTCATGGTCGTCATAGAAAAATCACTTGCCCAATTGATTCACAACCATATGTTTCTGATTCAAATCTTGGGCTTTTCTTTGCGGGGGCCGATAATTCAATGACTGTTCGAGCATAGCGTAGCTTATTAGAAGTCCGAATTAATAGAATGAATTGACAAGTCATTTTCCAACTTTCTATAGGATAATGTAAGAAAATAATAATAAGATAATAATGTTGTTGTATTGATTTGGTATCTTTTTGGGGAAATTGCATTTCAGTGGGAGTTGGGGCAAATAATGCCCAACTCATGGAGAGGTTTTTTCGAAATTACATAAATATGAAACGGAGGAAAAATAATTTCCCAGACATGAAACGGAGAAAAAATTATTCCCCATACATGGAGTTGGTTGTAATCGAATCTGGATTTTCTAAGTTGCCCCTTCTTTGAATTTAAGTTGCTCCTTCTATGAATTTAAGTTGCTCCTTATATGGACCTAAGTTGCCCCTTCTATGAACTTATTGAGTATTCAATTTCTTGAACATTTCTTCAATATCCTTACCATTTCTATTATTTTCTGAAAAAATTGGGATTTGTATTACTTGCAAATTTAAGTTTTTAAAATACTTTGAGATTAGTGTATTTTGGGTAATTTTTTAGAAAGAGAAATGAAGTCGATTTGTAGTCAGAAAGATGGTAGCATTATGGTAGATAGAGGCAGCAAGACGGTTTCTGGCAAGTTCCTACATTTATCTGAAATCTCAGGAGAGGCCGGTGAAACTTACTCAAAAAAAATATTGATGAAGTCGACTTTGTCTCGCACCCATCTTACGAAAGTGGGTAAAGTTACTTGAACTCTATACACACCTAGTTGTTTTAAGAGATCGTTCCTCAAATTTTCAAAATTGAAACTCTTGGTATTCAGATTCGGCATGTAGAAGGAAAAAAACTTAATCAAATCAAAATAAGGGAAAACTAAAAAAAACCTTAATTTCCACACTTTTCTGTCAACTTGGTATGCGATGTAGGAAAAAAAAAATTTAGAAAGAGAAATGAAGTCGATTTGGTTTTACTTGAAATGAAGTCGATTTGTAGTCTATCTACCATAATGCTACCATCTTCATATTTTGGAAAAAAAGAAATTGTCCCTCTATGGACTTAAAATTTTCTCAAACAGAGGAAAAAAATTTCCAAAATATGAAGTCGATTTGTAGTCAAATCTGAATTTGAACCTAAGTTGCTCCTTCTATAGACCTAAGTTGCCATTTCTATGGATTTAAGTTGTCCCTTCTATGGACTTAAGTTGCACCTTATTTTTTCTAAGAAAAGCAGCCAGTGAAACAAATTGGTAGCTACTAACATAACTTTTTCACATTTTCAAGTAAAACCAAACAAGAAATTTCAATTTGCAATTCCTAGAATCTAAAACCAAAGTATAAAGTGGATATTAGAAAACATATATCTTATTTTCTTTATCATTTCTCTTTCTAAAAAATTACCCAAAATACACTAATCTCAAAGTATTTTAAAAACTTAAATTTGCAAGTAATCCAAATCCCAATTTTTTCAGAAAATAATAGAAATGGTAAGGAGATTGAAGAAATGTTCAAGAAATTGAATACTCAATAAGTTCATAGAAGGGGCAACTTAGGTCCATATAAGGAGCAACTTAAATTCATAGAAGGAGCAACTTAAATTCAAAGAAGGGGCAACTTAGAAAACCCAGATTCGATTACAACCAACTCCATGTATGGGGAATAATTTTTTCTCCGTTTCATGCCTGGGAAATTGTTTTTCCTCCGTTTCATATTTATGTAATTTCGAAAAAACCTCTCCATGAGTTGGGCATTATTTGCCCCAACTCCCACTGAAATGCAATTTCCCCTATCTTTTTGGCGTAGTTCTTTAAATAGATCACTGATTTAAATTATTTCATGTTCAATGCTATTCATTCGGTTTAAATAATGTGCATGATTTACAAAGTCAAAGCAGCTATCAAATTTGCAATAAAAGATAACTGCAAAATTATTTGAAAGTAATTTTAGATCATTGGTGAGTGGTGGACATAGATTTTGCAAGAAAAAAAATCTGAAATTATGACTTGTTAGCTGGGACGGTGTACTTGCTCTTAAACAGTCAGAAATTGGCTCAATTTGTAGCTTTGGAAAAAACGCGTTCTTCGGGAAGCAATTCTTTATTGTGTGTCGAGTTATTTGGCCTGACTCGAATTTGGTTTTGTACTTCAAAGTTGTTTTTTTTAATGTTTCTTTGTTGATTTTGGAGTTGGACTTTGATAATTTTTTCATGGATTCCAACTGAATGACTACGTGTTCATATCAGTGGCTTTACTTTAAAGTTCCTCGAAGCCAGGGAAGATGGAAAGGAAATTGATTCAGAATAGAGGACTTTTGATCCCTTTAGTGTGGGACTTAAAGGAAATTGATTCAGAATAAATTTATTGTCTTCCATAAAAAAATCCAATATGTTCGATAGATGATATGTGAAATCAATATGCAGAAAATGAGGAAGACTTTTTTTTGACTAGCGAAACAAGAGTTAAAGCATCACAATGAGAGATTCAAAGGACAAGAGTTAAAGCATCACAACGGGAGACAAGTATACCAATTATGTCGGCACCCAAGCCTTCCTATAATCATCATATGCTACTTGAGCCCTAAAGGAAATTTGGTTGGCAATAGATCAGCCAAACCTTGGAAGAAAGAAAATTAAACAAGTTGCAAGAAAGTAGAATCCCCCAAAACCTAAGAATGGATCTGAAACAGTCCAGACTAACTAAACCTAACGGAAGTTTGATCACCACCAAAAACAGAGCCCCCAAGAACAGCTCCCTATGTATTCTGAAACCACCTTACCTTGCTTTGGATGTTGCAGCAGATGATGGATATGATAATTCTGTAACGCCCCGATTTTTCGGAAGCAAAATAAAATAATTTCTTAAGAAAATTTGCTAAATAAACATAATTTTTCAAAATAAAGGTTTAGCTATTACAATCTCAAGATAAATTACTGATCCAAAATACATTTACTTCAGAGCTGACTCTAGGCTTGATACGAATCCCAAGCATGCTCGATCTCCGCTCCTGATATTCTTCCCGTGTCGAACTGCACCATTGTTGAATCCCCTCTATTGAATCCTGCGCCCTCTGGCAAATTGATCGCCGAAGCAATCGATTTACCAGGATACAGACGTATCCGTGAGTGATAAATCACCCAGTAGAATAATCCAACCCAACTACCCCTCTTACTTTACAACTAGCAATCAGCAAGATAAACATGGTACGAATAAGTAAAACAGAGATATTTCATATAAATTGATTTATTACTATCCATTATCCTGTCGTGTAATCTAAGATCTCATCCACGAGATCTTCCTCCCTCAACCGCTAGCCATGCTCATTCCCATGAGTTCACTTCCCTTTGCTGTCGCAGATACACCTAAGTTATATACCGAGCGTGCACCCCAATAACTACAACAAGGGGAAAGCTTATCATGCCTGTATCATAACTAGGGTTCGCCTATCTTATATACCACTTCACAATCATCACAATCATCACTGGACTCTCGCCAGTCTATCAATTCATCACTGGACACCCGCCAGTTTCAATCTCATCACAAATCTCATCACATCTCAAAATCACGCCTGCAGGCAATCTAAAACCAACAAAACTTTCCAATTCATCCATTACCTAGCATCGTCTAGGTGATTTCTATTTCGCATACCACCCCATGTCTCTAGGGTCCAATCTAGCATTAAAATCAATTAACACAGAAATAATAATCACGGTAATAAATAAATAAATAAACAACAAGCGGAAAATAATTAAACAAATATCAAGCAATGCAATCACTCAACTTATTATGGATGGGCCGATACATTAACCTTATTTAATTAAAGGACTAAATCATAATTCTAACAACTTTACCTGAGCCGAAATTATATGGTTAACTATCTTGGGGTTAGAACTAAAATTTGTAAATGACGTATCATAAACTTTTGGGCCAAAACAATACATTCAATACCATAAGGGGGTTAACTGTATTTTTTGTGTTAAACTTCCAAAAAAATATTTCGTCCAGGAACAGTACTGCTACGTCCAGGAACAGTGGGTTTTCAAAAAAAACAGGGGAAACGTCCGATTTCATGATTTCGATCCGTGGGTTCGATTTTCTCCATTGAAACTTGTTAAGAAAATCTTATGTACAGATTTCATACACTTAGGGAGTAGTAGGAGAGGGTTGTTCTACCTTGGGTCCGGTTGAAAAGCGAGAAACGGTTTCCGAAACGGTTTCGGTGAAACGAAGATTTTGACGGAGAAGCGGGGCACCGGCTGACTTCAGTGATTGGTTTGGTGATGCCTGGGCATGGGTTAGGAGAGGCGTAACTCGAATTGAGATTCGGCTGAGTGCGGGCCGAGACCCACTTCGTCTTCTCTCTAGACTTCCACCATGGACGAATTTTCTTTCTCGTTTCCTTCTCTTCTACTGTTGGTAGTGGTAACGTGATACGGTGGTGTTTGTGCTGTGAAGTTTCGGAGGATGGGGGGAGGTATTTATAAGGGAGGTAAGATTGTATTTTAATGGGATTCTAACTCTTGGCTTTGAGATGGACGGAATATGGACGAAAAATAGGATTAGGGAGGAAGTAGAGATTTAGTAGGAGTAGGAGAGGGAGAGATGGGAGGAGTTGTATGCATGCATGCAACTTAAAAAAAAATAGGATTAGATAATCTTTTGTATTTATCTATTTAAGGAAAATAATTTTATTATTACGATTAATACTTTTTAAATGATATTATTAAAAAAAATTGGGTCAAAAATCCGGGTTGTTACAAATTCGACCAAGATTGAAGATGGCATCAAGAGTAGAACAAGATATTTGAATATCACCAATAGTGAAGAAATCCACTGCTTAGAAGTAGCAGCAGCACTTGATTGGGGGAATATATATCTTTCTTCCAGCAAGCAAGCTTTCTAAGCTTGCCCATGAGTTCCACATGATTTGAAACCTGAGAAACATTTACCCAGGCTCCAGGAGATTCAGAAAGAATAACATAACTGGGAAAATGGGTTCTACTAATAATTTGTACTTCCAGTTGTGACACTCCTTACATTAGGAATTGGGTGAGTCATTATTCTTCAATTACAAAGGAGCCCATGTCAAATCCTGACCTCCTTTCTCCTGGCACCTAAATGTATTCTTGATGCCATTGGGCCAATGGCCTCTTGGTTAGTTGTCATCTAGGGAAGTAATAAACTCTGATCGAGAGCCTGGAACATATGATAACGACTTAGTTGAGCCTGGAACTGTCCTTGAGCTTATATGGCTCTTTCTAATAATGTAGAAAAAGAGCCCAAAAAAACCCCTTCATCTTGAAAAAATTGCACATCAAGAATGGAAGGATATTCTTGTAATTTAGCATTCAAGGGAAATATGTTAATGCAACTGCAAACAGAGACAGTGAATTTAGATCAAACTTGAAGAAAATTGCACGTGTAGAAGGGCACATGCTTCAAAATGAAGCATTAAATACCTAATTCCATTAACTGAAGGGGGGTAGACATCGATACAGAAACTTCAGAAAAAATCATCAGGGGTTGGTACATAATGTGCATTTATAGCTATTGTCACTGACTAAACAAAGTTTCAGGCTCATCAGAACTCGTCAAAGTACTGTTGATCGAGTGATGACATAAGGAAAATGCCAAGGTGAATTGTTTGAAGCAAGTTAAGGTCTCAAGTGATACTAATAATTACTGGGAAGAAGGGTCGAATTGAGACCTTTTATCTCCTTCGATGGCCGTTTACCCAATCTAAATTCTTTGTCGAGAATCAAACAATATTCAAATTCACCAACAATCTAGCTCTCTTGCCTTCGTACCAACCCCTATACGGCTATACTTCAAGTTTACAGTACTTTCGCACGGCAACAGGTCTTCACCTGAGTCAAGATTGACACTTGTGCAAAGAACATGAAACTGCAAACACATTATAGGCCTCGAATACATGCCAAATATGAATTTACGACTATAGGTTGAACTTTCACTATTGTTGATATGCGTCAACAATAACATAGTAGATACAAGCTTACCTAATTTTCACTGGTGCATTTTGAAATCATGGGGATTGCACATTTTGCTTTTCCTTGCAGAAATATGCATGCATCGTCACAATGTCATGACATGAGTAGTGGACGAATCCACCGGTGATCTTGAGGGAGAAGACAAATAAGGCTTGGGGGGGATTTGCAAAGACTCCGTGCTTCCTTCTAACATCTCCACCACCCGACTCATTGATGGTCGGTGTAAATGATCAATTTGTATACACCACAGGCCAACTATTATCATCTTCCTTGCTCTTGCATTTGCCTCACCATCCATTATGCCATGCAATCCGAGTTCTTCATCAAGTTCAAGGCGCTTGTATACCCAATGTGGGAAGTATATTTCACTCGTACGATCAACCTCGACACTTATATTCTTTCTCCCGCCAACCATTTCTAGAACCATCATCCCATAGCTATAAACATCAGACTTGTGTGAAACCCCACCAAAGTTTCTGCTAAATACTTCTGGGGCGATGTATCCTGCTGTTCCTCTAGCACCCGTCAACGATATGATACTCTCTTTTTGCAGACATAGTTTAGCAAGGCCAAAATCAGATATCTTTGGGGAAAAGACCTCATTTAAAAGAATATTATGAGGCTTTATGTCAAAATGCAAAATTCGTGTGTTGCAACCACGGTGTAAGTACTCCAACCCTCGGGCAATACCAACCGCAATTTGGTATAATGCTTCCCAACCCAACTGCCCATATGTCGAGGATCCACCATCATGTATGAATTTGTCAAGAGATCCATTAGGCATGAACTCATATATGAGAGCTCTATGGTGACCCTCAAAACAAAACCCAAGAAGAGTCACAATATTTACATGAGAAGTTCTACTAATGGTTGCAACCTCGTTAATGAAGTCTTCTCCATTCCCTTTCAACCCTTTCAGAACCTTCACTGCCACGAGGCAGTCATTTTCTAACTTTCCTTTGAAGACACAACCAAAGCCTCCTTGGCCTAGTTTAGTTCTGAAGGAGTTGGTAATTTTTTTGATGTCGGAGTAAGTGTATCTTTTTGGAGAAAGAGATCCACAATTCTTTAGAAATGCCTCAATGTTTCGGCAGTTCTCTTTCTGAGTTTTCGAAAAGAATATGGATTCACTTCGTGTGGTTTTGTTGATGATAATGCACAACAACAGAATTACCATAATCCCAACTGTAGGGATAGCTGAAACACAATTCCGAGGAAATGGTAAGATATGGGTAATATTTCTAGATAGGATATCTTCCTATTATGTGGAAACCTAGAGAAGTATAATGGGAAGAGGAAATGGAGAGGAAATGGAAATCCTCGGAATCATTTATGAGAAAATTAAGGTAATGGGCTAATGGAGTACATGAACGATACCTGTTCCGAGAATCAATGCCAATCTCTTTCTTCCTGCAAAAGTTGTTAAACAAAAAAAATATTGATTAGATGAGTTTAGAAAGAGCGGTGAAAGATAAGGAATGCGATTTAAATTGATTTTACTTTGCACATTCTGAATTAATAAGCCTTAATCTAACCAGAAATGCCACCTCCTCCGCCTCCTCTCTCGTTTAAGTATAGGAACTCTCGGGGGAAAAAGAACTCAATTCAAACAAACTCACTCTGCATTATCTGGAAGCTTAAGCTTAACTAACGGAGAAACAGCACTTTTTAAAAAAACAAAGCAAACTGTTATTTCAAAAACAAGATGAACGGAAATAATAAAGAAAGACCAAACAATCACACAACATCGAGACACGCATGACATTGCTCTGAGACATGATATTCAACGGAGAAATCAGAAGTCAATAATGAGAATGGATCGATCACTAGGATTCCTGCCCTCAACTGACGACACCACTAGCAGTTGGAAAAAATCACAGTTTCTTGGATAACTACCTGGAGTCGGTACTTGAACTTGCTGATTTGGATACGAATAGTAGACAGTGTACCCATGACAGGTTCTGTCTCAATAAGTGTAATTACCAAAGAAGTACTTATCAGTCTGATTCTCGAGTTCATGGCTGCTGATGTTGCATTTGAAGAAGGTAAGATTGGGGGAGATTGTGAAGGAAATGGAACGCGTATTCAGAGCCATCAGAGAACTGATGTAACTGAAAAAATCGCAATTGTTGGATTCGATAAGGTGTTTTAGCATTGAGTCCTAAATCTTTATGGTTTCGTCAGCAAAGCCGCTAACTTGATAAGATCTTCCCTCCGTGCCCAATATGACTTCTGGAACGGGTTCATCACATCTTAATGTGCACAACCCACATTGGGGGTGTGTGTTGTTGGTAAAAGGGAATTTGATCGGACCAATTGTTCCGCAGTTGAAGGAGGATGGACAAGAACCAGAAGAGTGAACAACCAGCAGGTGAGAGACAAGAAAGAAAGCTAGTAAAACAGAGGGAAAACCCTTTTTTTTTTTTTTTTTTTAAAATTCCCAATTAAGCAAGACAAGAACAAAAGCTATAGTTTAAGAGGAACGAAATTCCCTCACCCTTATATTTAATGAGATTCTTTTAATTTGTAGGAAACGAGGGTTTTGTATGGATCAAGGAACTGTTTATACCCGTTTTTGGCACCGCGGATCGGGCTAGCCGTGATTGGATTTTTGATTATTAATTCCTTAATTAATTGGGCCGAGATTGATAAATTAGCTGGGTATTTATTAGGCCATGGGCGTTGTTCCCATTTGGGCCCAATAAATATGCGGCCCACGGTTTTAATAAGAACGGTTCGGCCCAGGGGGGCAGCCCACGGTTGGGCCCACGAAGGAAAAAGGCTGAATTGGCCCGTGGTGTAAAACCCATGGCTGGGCCCGCAAGAAAAGGAATTAATTCGGCCCACATGGATAGCTCACGGTTGAAATTCATGGAAAGTAATAATCTGGTGCAAAGGTTTGGTCCACAATTGTAGGAAGTGGTTACCCATTTATCAGTTGATATTTTGAAACTCAAAGGGCCAATTGACCAAGTCAATTGGCCATGTGTTGCAGGAAGCACAAAAAAGGGAGGAAGTTAGAAGATATTTCTACCAAGGAGTGGGACACATGTCAACCAATAAGAGATCCACTACCCATGATCTATTTCAACTTCTCCTAACTTCTGAAAACTGCCCACTACCGTACATGCACAAAAGGTGGAAGAGATCATGGGACACTTGGCAGCCATAGAAGCAATGCAGATTTTCGGATTCAGGCCTGAATCAGATGCTGCTGGCCCTATAAATAGTAGTTCACAATGCTGAAAAAGGGTCCAACACCAATCAAAGCCCAGTGAAGCACAATACTTTACTACTTTCAGCAAAGTAGATTATCGAGTACTACGTGCTCAAACCCCATTCAAACACACTTCTTTAAGTTGTTTGGATCTTTTACTTTCCTGTACCAACTTTATTATCCCGGTGTAATAGAGTTTACGTTTTCACGTTTCTACGTCCATTTCCTATACGACTAGGAAATATTAAGTCCACAACCGTGTGGCAAACCACGAACCGCTCTGTGATCTTTAACCTTTGGGTCACACACGATCGCTCATATTATCACAAGAAGTTAGGCGCTACAAGTCTTGGCACGCCCGCGCTCATCGCATCCACACCTTGTGTGCTAAAAACGAGAGTTTTCAGGAACCCAACATAATTGTTTAGATTATAAGGTTGACACGCCAGATGACTTGGAAATGCCGTAATAGGAGGAGGACTTGCGGAAGTCGTCGGAAAAAAAAGAGAGGGCTTTTTGGATGGGGGTGGGGGCTAATTTCTTCTTATACATTGGAATGGTCGGTAGGTAAAAAAAAGAGTACTCCATTGATGAGTGGGAGTTTCCTGTACAACACAATACAAGACACCTCACAACACCTCATAAAAGATTTTATATTCACATATTAATCGAAATGCCAGTACGTACCTCCTCTCTCGTGTAAGCATTCGAACTCTCGGGGGTCACGCAGACATCGGCCACCATCATCGAGACACGTGAGACATTCCTTTGACAGATGATATTCAACAGAGAAATCAGAGGTCAATAATGAGAATGGATTCCTAGGATCCCAGTCCTCAAATGGTGACTCCAGTACTGGCAGTTGGATTAAAGTACAGTTTGTCGGATAACTGCTTGGAGTCGGTACTGGAACTTGTTGATTCGGATGCAAATAGTAGACAGTGTACCCATGACAGGCTCCGCCTTTGCCTGTATAAGTGTTATAACCAACGAAGTACTTCTTAGTCTGATCTTCTTCAAGTTCATGGCTGCTGGTGTTGCATTTGAAGAAGGTGAGACTGTGGGAGATTGTGAAGGAAACGGAAGGCGTGTTCAGGGCCACCAGAGGATTAATGTAACTGAAAAGATCACAATTGTTGGATTCGATAAGGGTTTTTAGGTCTGGGTCATTAAATTTTATGCTATCATGGGTTAACCTGCTAACTTGATAAGATCTGTCCTTCGTGCCCAATATGACTTCTGGAATGGGTACATCACATCTTAATGTGCACAAGCCACATTGGGGGTGTGTGTTGTTGGTAAAAGGGAATTTGATCGGATCAAGTGCTCCGCAGTCGAAGGAGGATGGACAAGAACTAGAAGAGTGAAGAACCGGGAGATGAGAGACAAGAAAGAAAGCTAGTAAAAAAGAAGGAAAACCCATTTTCAATTCCCAATTTAGCACGACAGAACAAACCCCATACATAGTTTAAGAGGAGGAACGGAATTCCCTCACGCTTGTTTTTTTTTTTGGGAGGGGGTGAGATTCTTTTTCTACATAGTAATTGTTTAGATTTTTAAGGTTGACACGCCAGTAGACTTGGAAATGCTGCTATTGGAGGAGGAATTGCGGAAGTCGTCGGAAAAAAAGAGAGGGCTTTTTGGATGGGGGTGGGGGCTAATTTCTTCTTCTACATTGGAATGGTAGGTAGGAAAAAAAGACTCCATTGATGAGTGGGAGTTTCCTGCTCTCCTTCCTCAGCGATCTTGACCCCTTGACTCCTCTCTCTCTCTCTCTCCAGATTTTTTTCTTTTGCCCCGGAGGACACTATATGTGTAAAAGAGAGAAACTTATACATGACGGAGCTGTGAACAAATTATTGACAGCTCCGCGCAATTTCAGCTGTTCGTTTCGGTAATTAATAATTCGGATTTTAAAAAAACTATTCGCTAGAAGAGTTTAACTACAGTTAGTGATAATATCAAAACTGTTTTTGTTGGTGTCAAAACTTCAACGCATAAAAGTCTTGTACACTGCATATGGTACCAATCTTTTGTTCACTAGAGTTTTGGCACCAACAAAAACGGTTTTGGTATTATCATTTCCCTTAACAAAAACGGTTTTGGTATTATCATTTCCCTTAACTATTCGCCACTGCATGTTGTGTGATTTATATTCACGCTTGTATTCTTTGGATTACTATTTATATGAGGATGTGTATTGATTATTGTTGTTGTGTTTGAAGCATGTAGTGCATATAACTAGAGGTGGCAATTTCAACCTTCGGTTCGGGCGGGTTTGGGTTTGGCTTGACACATATTTGACCCGATCTGTTGCTAAATCATAGTCGACGAAACTATCGATTAGAGTTCGATTTTACTGTTTGGAAATGGAAAAAAGAAGAAGTAAAAACTTGCATGATTCTTTAAGTTTTTTTAGCCTCTAATTGCTTCAATACTTCTTTAAGTTTTTTTAGTCTCTGACTCCTCATCGAAGTTATCTTGTCGTCATTTATTTTCTTTCCTGAAAAGTACGAGACAAAAATAAAGTAAAATTGAATTTCGTCATTTTTAAACCTAAAAAAAATTGGTTCAATACTTGTTTTTTGAATGGTGTGATGTGATCGTGTGTAGGTAGTTGATGGGGTAAAAAAAATAAATTGAGCTCTAAGTTATATTTGAAAAGGACAGAAAATAAAGGGAACGGGCAGGAAAGGGCGAAAGAAAAAAAAAGATAAGAGGAAAAACAGGTCGGGTCGAGCGGGTTTGGGTTTGCCTTGACCCATATTTGACCCGACCTGTTCCAACCAATTTACTATTTGACCCATATTTGACCCGCCCATATTTGACCCGTGACCCGTTTCAACCCGCCCAAACCCACCATAACCCACCCATTTTGCCACCTCTACATATAACTATCGTATTCATTTGAATATCTTGGTCGTATTCATTTGAATATCTTGGTTACGTTGGTGATTCATATTCATGTTGTTATTCCTTCGGGTATTGCGGTAAAATCACTTGCCAAATTGATTTGGTATCCTGGAAAAAAAATTGATTTGGTATCTTTTTCACATAATTCTACAAATAGATTACTGATTTAAATTAATTCATGTTCAATGCTAATGATTTGGTTTAAATAATGTGCATGATTTACAAAGTCAAAGTTGCTATCAAATTTGCAATAAAAGAGAACTACAATATTATTTGAATGTAATTTTACCTCATTGGTGAGTGGTGAACATAGATTTTGCAAGGAAAAAAAAAGGTAAATTATGACTGCCTAGTGGGGATGGTGTACTTGCTCTTAGACAGTTAGAAATTGGCTCGATTTGTAGCTTTGGAAAAAACGTGTTCATCGGGAAGCAATTCTTTACTGTGTGTCGAGTTCTTTGGGAATAGGAATATGATAATTATTAGGAATGAAATTACTAGGAATACAATACCTGAAGTAATTTCATTTCAGTGTTTGGATTAATTTAGTAATCTTATGCAGGAATCAATTATTTTAGAAATTTATCAAAATCAATATTCCCCTTTTAAATTGATTGAGCCAGAAATCTAAGATTCTCATGGGTTAAGGGAGGGATCAGATTCCCACTCAATTAGGTAATGTGATTATGTGTCGTCAGAAATCACAATCCTATTCCTATCTCTCCCAAACATGGGAATCTTGAAGGAAAAATTAGCCATAAGAACGGTAAAATAGTTTTCATTTAGAGGAAAGACGCCAGAAAAATCATTTTCAGTGGAGGTCCTTTAAAGGGACAACATCGTTCTAACTAATCCAGATAAGAACAAGTGGTCATTTACATTACGTTGAACGGAGTACGTAAAGAGTGAATGCACTGGATCCCATGTTTAAAGGGACGACATCGTTCTAACTAATCCAGTGTCGTTTTGATGGGCAGTTGAAGGGAATGACAGTTATTGCCAGGTGTCACTCAGAAAATGAAGGAGAAGAGGAACTACCCAGTTTGAAGCAAGGGAAAGCAAATGGTGTCGTTGCAATCCCTTTAAATGCGTGAGTGGGGCAGTTGTGCTACATGGGCACGATAAGGGGATTTGAAGTAAGGACGTGGAAACTGTCCAATTCAACCACGATGTGATTAAAGAGAATGGAGATCATGGAGAAGCTAGTCCACTGTTAAACGGGTTCAAGCAAACGCTGAAGAAATTTGGAGGGAAAGCTTGAATTCAAAAACAAGAGTGGCTTCGAAGACAGCTTGGCGGGACATTGGAAGCAGTTAAGAAGACCCAAGAGTTTGCCTATAAATAAGAGAAGTTATAGAAGGAAAAAACCCTAGACAAATCGTCAACAAACAGCTATGCTATGCTTGGTTTGTTTTTAGGCAGTAATTTAGGACTTAGACTTAGTTCGAAGTAGTTAGGAGTAGTTTATAGTAGTCACTTTGTAATCTATTCTTGTTCTTTTGAAGTTGAAGAATCATTTGGAAATTAAAGCAAGTTGTTTTGATTTTATCAAGGTATCTTGTATCTTTTTGGTTGTTGAATATCTCGTGAATTGTTGTGCCGTTTCAATACTTCAAAGGAAAAATCCTCTTCATTGTAGTAATTGAACTGACATCACAATCGGCTGATTAAGTTTGACTTTTAAGAAGTTAAATCTGAAAAGGATAATTACAAGTCTTTTTTGGCATGTTCGCATACAACTATAATTTCTAAAGTAGCCAAAAATTCCAGCCAAATAGTACCCAACTCTCTCCTCTCTCTCTTCTCCTAAATTAAAAACCCATAGCCCACTCTCTCTCTTCTCTCTCTTCAGAGCTCACATTGAATGATGGTGTCCAATATTGAGTTTCGGATTTCCCTTCGGAGATTGGTGTAAGCATCCATTTTCAAATCGATGACCACGCTGGAATCATCAATCCGATAAGAGGTGCTTTTGTACTTCTCTATATTGTACTATCTTTTTTCCTTTGGATTATTTCAGTTGGTTTCATTGTGTAAAGGTATGAAATCATGCATAGGAAAGCACAATAATCTAAAGTAATTTGTAGTTATCGTTTCAATTTTTTTGATTTGGACCGTAAATTATCATATTTGTAATGAATTCATCATATTTGAAAATGAATACGTTTCCCGGAGAATAAACCACTACTTTTTGTCATGATTTTGATTTATGTGTTTTGATTTCTTCAAATTTTATCATGATTTCTATTTATTGTAGTTTTGTCGGGACGATTTTATGATTCGTGTTCATGATTTTTTAGTTTTATGGTGGTTCCACAAATTTTGTCATGATTTTGGTATGTGTGTTTTGGTTTCTCCGAGTTTTGTCATGATTTCGGTTTATTGTAGTTTCGTTGGTACAATTTAACGATATGTATTAATAATTTTTTTTTGTTTCATAGTGATTTCACAAATTTTGTCATGATTTCAATGTGTGTTTCGATTTTCCCAAATTTTGTTATGATTAGATTAATGTAGTTTCGTAGGGACGATTTTATGATACGTATTGACAAATTTATGGAGGATTTCAAGTAATATATCATGATATTTTTACAAAAATATGCCATGAATATTTAAGATCACTGTACGAATATACGTTCTTGTTTAAATGCCTAAATTGGGAATATATGGTTATTTGGGTGATTAATTGAGTTGAGGATTGAAGTGAATAAATAGAAGTTTGAGGGAGAGTGAGTGTAATATATAGATATAGGGGTATAAAAAGGGGTGAGTGTGTGTAGGAGATTATTTTCTCCCATTTTGAAACTCTCGGCTCTCTCTTCTCTCCACCGACCTCTTTCTCTCTCTCTACCGC
The DNA here is from genome assembly GCA_018127125.1 of Rhododendron griersonianum. Classification (NCBI taxonomy): domain Eukaryota; kingdom Viridiplantae; phylum Streptophyta; class Magnoliopsida; order Ericales; family Ericaceae; genus Rhododendron; species Rhododendron griersonianum. The sequence continues at coordinate 33,675,630 of CM030796.1, read as the reverse complement.
CTCTCATTCTCTCTCACCCCCAAGCTCCAAAATCATCAAGATCCACCACAAATTCAACCTCCTCAAGTGTTTTAAGCCTTGGGTTGTGTTCGTTCAAGCTCGGAGGAGGAGTATTTTGCTCGGTTTTGCTTTTGGAGCCAGGGCTCGTTCAAAATCTCTTGGGTTTCGCTCTTTGACTCAAGGTAGGGATTTCTTCACCTCTTTTATATGTATATGTGTTGAATTTGGTGTAAAAGTTGGTTACTGGTCGTTGTTCATAGCCCAATCGAAATCTGTCAAAATCTACAAATCGCCTGCTGTAAGGCATTGGTACCGGTACCAACTTTTTGAGGTACCGATACCATTGGAACCGATACCTACTTTTCGAGGTACCGGTACCTTGATATCTGATTGCTCTCTGGATTGGTTTGGTACCAATACCTACTTTTTGAGGTACCGGTACCTATGACTCAGAAAACTGTTTTGAACCTCGTTGACCGTTCGTCAATTGTGTTAATCCCCGATCACTTCTAACACTTCCCAAACACATTCTAATCATCTCTAAACTTGATTACTCGCGTTCAAATAACTCGTTGTCCATCCCCACTCTTTTGGCACTCATTATAACAAAGTAAAGTGTAAAACTAAATGACCATGATACTTGTTTCTTGTTTGTGCATCCGGGTTGTTATGTGAGCATCGTGGCATGTTTGTAATGTCTTCGGCACATCAATTGATGACATGTATAAGAACGTGAATGAGGGAGAGTCTTAGTATGCGTATTGGTTAATTTGGAGAGTTTGTGAGTCAGAGTTTGGAGTAGGGAGTCCCGTAATGCAAGGGGTGGTAATACAGAGATTCAAGTGGGTCTCGTAATACAAGGGGTGGTAATACGGTGATCCAAGTTGTAGGGTTCACTGTAACGCAATGGGTGGAAATATAGTCAGTGGAGATTTGGGATAGTGTGATGTGTCGGGATTGTTAGAGATGTCGTGTCTTATGAACTATATGGCAAAATGTGATGATACTTTGACAGTTTGACTTAGAATGACCGTATTAAAAGATTGACATACCCATAGTTGATTGCTTTTCATCGATTGAGCCATGTCCACTTGTCTCCTTTCTTTGCACCTTTCATCATGTATGCATAAAAAATTGGTAAAGATATTCCTACTGGGCTAGTGTAGCTTAACCTAATCTTTCCTTTCAGGACAAAATGCCGGACAATAGACTGTGTGCATTCGCGTGCTTGGACATGAAGACTTTTTGGGAGCTAACTTTGCTTTAGTTACTTAATCATCTTTTGTAATCGATTCTCTTTTGGTAAAGATGAGTTTGTAACTATTTATTCTAGACATTCTTTTGACTAAACTGTTTGTAACTTAATGGGTTGCCCGTACAAGTACTTAAGTTTATTTTGGGGCCGATGTGCCAATGTTGTATAATTCTAAACTTGAGAACTTTTTTTGGATATTACTTATGATTGGCAAGGATCTTTTGTTGAAATGGAATATTTATTTACGTTAAAAATCTAGGGTGTGACATAACAGATCCAGACGGGGGAGACCCGTCGGAGGACCTCCGGTCAAAGCCGAAAGAGCAAAAAATGAAAAAGCAAAAAAAGCAAAACCCCAGCTGCTCCAAACCCCTTTATTCAGCCCCATAACCCCCGGCCATCACCACCACCAACCACCTATCACCGTTGCTGCCTCGCCAAACCAGAACAAAAGACAAACGGGGGAGGCCAAGCCCCACACCACGCCATCCCGATTGAGGGCGAGAGGAAGCCAAATCGGAACAGAGGAAGAGAGGGAATAGAACCGAGTGAGAGGGTAGAGGGAGGGGAGGAGAAGGAGGGGGTAGCCGCTCCCTTCAAAGCTTTTTGTTGATATTGTTTCTTTGTTGATTTTGGAGTTGGACTTTGATAATTTTTTCATGGACTCGAACTGAATGACAACGTATTCATATCAGGGGCTACACTTTAAAGTTCCTGCATGGAAGCCAGGGAAGATGGAAAGGAAATTGATTCAGAATATAGAGGACTTTTGATCCCTTTAGAGTGGGAATTAAGAGAATACACTTCCTATTTGTCTTTAGAAACCTCTCAATTAAAGGAATTGTCACGTTCTCGATTTTCAACATAAATAATTAAACCGTTTCGATAAAAGATCCTCACATAAAATAAATATTACCCAAAATGAGTTCTCACCTGTTTAATTACAAATCAAGTTTCCAAGTTTCTAGATAATCAACATTGGCACGCCGGCCCAAATTAACTTAAATACATGCACAAAGTGCTTAGAATATTACAAACTTTAGTCAAAAGATAATTTTTGAGTTAATTAGTTACAAAGCCATCTTCAATCAAAAGTAAGTCTATTACAATGATGAGTAAGTAACTAAATCAAGTTAGCTTCCCAAAAATCTTCGTATCCAAGCACACCATAGCATGCAATTTATTGCCCGGCATTAGGACCTGAAAAGAAGGATTTTGTTGAGCTACACTAGCCCAGTAAGAAATTCTCTACAAAATCTATATGTAATGAGATGATAAGCATGGATACGATGAATCAAGTTACATAGAAAATCCTTGTGATGCATGCCAACATCCTCGCTAGTGTCATAGTATTCTCACACACACACACACCTACACACACGCGCGCACACACACACACACACGCACACTTCTTCCAATGACTTTCCACCCTTTGCGATTTTGTGTTTCCACCCCTTGCGATTTTGTGTTTCCACCTCATGCGTCACAATAACTCCACCTTCAACTTCACAACGACAACCACACTACCACCAATACCACAAAACTCATTTCACACACACACCAACATTGTTTAACACACCACAATTTACACATGGCTCATAACAAACAAGACTACAAAGCAACTTTCAAAAGAACATACAATCCTCATGCCATTAAGTATTCCATTCGAACCATTTATAGCACACAAACACCAATATCACGCATAATCACCACAAAACATGTAGAGGATGAGAGAAATCCCTACCTAAGTGGGTTTTGAGCAAAACCCTAGGTCTTCCAAGAGTTATATGCTTGAATCAACAAAAAACAAGCTCCACCCAAGCTTAGATACAAGATCTAGAGTGAAAACAACCCAAAAACATGATAAACAAACAAAGATCAACAAGTGATTGAGAGGAGAGAGAGAAAAACGTGGGTGAGAGCCAAAAAGTGAGAGTAAGAGCACAAAACTTACCCCTTGTTCACAAAATGTGAGATTCAAGTGAGTTTGAGGAAGAAAACCCTTAGATCTTGAACATTTGAGCTTGAAATCAAGAGTTTTGGGTGAGATTGGAGTGAGGTAGGTAAGAGAGGGTTTTGAGATCTGATTTCGTAGTGTTTGGGTGTGAAAAATGGTAAATGGGGTATTTATAGTGGTCCAAAAAGCGTGCTGAAAAATCAGAAAAAACACAGCGGGTGCCGGTAGCTGGGCGATTCCCAGTACCAGTACTAAAACCCTCAAAATGCCAATTTGGCCACGCTCTGGACACTGGGTACCGGTACCGGGCAAGAGTGTAGACACCCCAATCTGGGTCTCCCATTTGTTTTACTTTGTTCTTCGGTTTCTTGTTTCCCCGATGATGAGATCGGATCAAATGGACTTGAGTTTGGAATGGATTGAGCTTGGAGTGCTTGGAACCCTTCTTGAACCTCTTGAACCTCAAAACCTTCAGTCAAAACCCTAGCCAAGGTTTGACTATCGCGCGATCCTTTGGCTTACTCGCGCGAGTGTTAAGTAGCCAGGTGGTGGTCAAAATGGTCTTTGACCATCGCGCGTTGGTACTTACACTCGCGCGACACTCCCACTCTGTCACGCGATGGTTTAGTTCCTAATTACACTGAGACAATTTTACATACGGTTCAGGTGTGTGATTTTGACATACACTTTGAATACCATGTAGTAAATTTCAATACCTATGTGCTCTAAAATGTACAGTAGACACACGAACTCCCAACACCAATTTTAATTTGTTAGAACTCAATTCAGTGGCGGCGACACACACAAGCATGGGAACACTCATCAATTCAGGTATCTCGTAATTGAACATCTAGTACATCAATCCAAAACTAGGTATAGACTCTTAATGAAGAAAATTAAAAAAAAATAGAGAGACAGAGAGAGGGAAAAAAATCTATTGATATCGGTATTGTGCTTTGACTTCTCTCTGAACGATAGTCGACTTTATACCGAGCATATGCCCAAAAAGATTTTTGCAAACCTATTCGCCACAATTTTCTGCAAAAGATTTTAAGTGAATGCACCGGTTTAATCTTGCTTTGCTCAATATATAAAAATTTGTGGACAATAATTGTAAAATCTTATGTATTTTATTTTCTTGATCGCACAACTCAAACAAATAGATGAAATTATGGAGTTAAGATAATTTTTGAACTGCTTAATAGAGCTCGTAGAGTTAAAGTAGTTTTTAATCACCATGTGTTAAAAAATTATGGAGTCCCCTTTAGCAATTATAATTGTCTCTCTAAAGACACCCATTAAATTCTATTAATAGGGGCAAAGCAAGTTTTTTATAAGTGGAAGAGTTGGATAACGGACAATACACATCTCAACGCGGATCACTTTGGAATGAGCTTTTTCGGCTGAGTTTTCTTCAATTAATTTTACCAATACTGTTCTTGGAGGAGGGTTTTTTTTTTGCTACTCAGTTGTCCTTTTTGAACTCTTCAATGACTCAATGAGTAGGTCTTTGAAGGTATGCTTAAATAATTAGTTCATGTGTTAACGTCTAAAAGTGTAAGTGTTTGTTTTTCTTGGTAGATTATTTTAGTGGATGCATTTTATCAAACACTCAATGGGCAAGAAAAAAAAAAAAAGAAGGTTCCATTACCTGGAGTTAGAGAAAAGACTAATAATTAGTGGATGCATTTTGTTGATGTTTCTTTGTTGATTTTGGAGTTGGACGTGATAATTTTTTCATAGACTCCAACTGAATGGCAATGTGTTCATATCAGGGGCTATACTTTAAAGTTCTTGGAAAGGAAATTGATTCAGAATAGAGGACTTTTGATCGCTTAGAGTGGGACTTAAGAGATCATACTTCCTGTATGTCTTCATAAACCTCTCAATTAAAGGAAATGTTGCCCTTCTCCAAAAAAAAAAAAAAAAAAATTTATTGTCTTCCATAAAAAAATCCAATATGTTCCAAAGATGATATGTGAAATCAATATGAATAAAATGATGAAGACATTTTTTTACCAGTGAAACAAGATTTTATTAATCAAATGTACATGATACTAGAAATTCAAAGGACAAGAGTTAAATCATCACAACGGGAGACAAACATCCCAACCAGTGGTAGACCCAGGAATTTGACATAATGGGGGCACCAATTTTTTTTGTAACGCCGTAATATATGAGTTACAGTTAAGCACATTCACACCAAAATAATTTTAGCATTCATGATAATGTAATAATTTTAAAGTATATATGTATTTTAATAAAAGCTACTTGGGCAAACTGCGCACCTCGACTATATAAGTTAAAACAAAATTATCACATGTTCATCATCTATTTTTCTATTATTAATTCTACAAGTACAAGTTTCGGGGACCAAAATGTACAAATACAATGTGCGGGTTCATATTGAGTACTACATAAATGATTGGAGACGTTGGAGAGTGGGAGAAACATTGGTTGTAATACAAGTACAAGTTTGGGGACCAAAATGTACAAATATAATGTGCGGGTTCATATTGAGTACTACACAAATTATTGGAGACGTTGGGGAGTGGGAGAAACATTAGTTGTGAAAGAGTTCTAGTGTATTTTGAAAAAAAACAAAAAAATTGGTGGAGTGGGGACTCGAACCCACGTCCTTTTATTCCCAAAAAGTGCCGCTTACCACTGCACCAAAAAGTCCGAGTCGGGTAAATGATTCGCGGGTCATAACCGGGTTATAACACCCGGATCCCTTATTCCACTGTACGCTTCCAATTTCATTTCACGCTAGAGAGAGAGTGAAGCGATAGACACCCAGAACGAAACGAAGAAGAAGAATCGAAGGAGACCACCGTGACTGGAGATCGAACGATAGAAGAAGAGGAAGAACAGGGTATCTCCTCCTCTCTTTCTCTCTCTCTCTCTCTCGTTCGTTCCAAATCGCAAAAACCCTAACCCTCTATATCTGTGGTGCGGTTCCAGATCTTGTTCGTTCCAGACCGAAGAAGACGATTCGAGACGACCACGACTGGAGATCGAAACCCTAACCAGCAAGGTATCTCCTTCTCTCTCTCTCTCGCTCTGTCTCTCTCGATTTTCCCGGAAGGCTTGGTTGAAAAAAGCATTTGATGAGAATCGGATAATCCCATTGCTGCTAGTTCAGATTTGTTGGTTTATTCAGTTCATGGTAGTTATCCTTTTCCTACGGGTGATTATGAAAAAATTCCGCTCCGTTTAGGGGCTATCGTTTCAATTCCTCTATATGTTTAGTTGTAAATCTTGTTATTCCGCTTTGTTTAGTTGTAAATCTGTGGAAAAAAAAAATTCCCGAGTTAGGGTTTTTCAAGAAAATGGGTATTTTAGAAGTATGTTTTTTTTTTTTACTGTTGAAAATATTACTTGCATCTTGGGATACTGTGTGAATGGTAGAAGAGCATCAAATTTGAAATAGAGGCCTTCAAAAATTCCATTAGTTCATAAATTTTTGGTTTGAATGAGTGAAACACCACCAACATTTCTACACTTTTTTTTAATTCTTTGTTTGGTCCGATGGAAATTGGATGAGAGTGGGTGGCACCCATATACTAGGAAACATATCAGGACCACAGTACCATTCCATTTTTTTGGCTCTATATTCTTGCAGGTTCAAGGTTTTGATTCTTTTTCTCTCCCACTCAAGCGGATCAATTCACAGATGGCTGAGTGAGATGGGTCCTCAATAGCTCCATTTTGGACATGCCACTGGGAAAAGGGTTGCGGTGAAAATTTCTGAATCCGTAAAAAATCGATCCATGAAAGCTATTCATGAAAGCATTGGCTGGAGGAGTTGGTACACCGGTGCAAGAATTGGAAAGGAACTTCCTAACTGCTTGATATTTTCTGGAATAGCTCTTCTAATGGCCATGGCAGCTACAATGAAGTCTTATGATGTTGGAAAGGGTTGTGTTGGCATTTGTAAGAGCAACGATTGGATCTTTGTTGTATATAATGCAGATTATGTTTAGAATTGAAATCTGTTTTTGGAATTTGATTTATTTTTCTAAGTGATGGGATCTGAATTTGTATTTGTGTTGGCATTTGTAAGAGCATCAATGGGATCTTTTTTTGTTTAGCTTCCAACATGCTTGAAGAATATTTGATTTCGAAGCAGTTCTTGGTAGAAGTTGGCACATGTAAAATTGTTAGAGCATCTTCAACGGGTTTGGTTTTTTGAATTGCCTACTTTTAACTTGTATACTATCCTCTCAGCTTTCGGTAAACAGAGTATCGAGCTGTCCAAAACCATTTCGAAAAACTTGCTCGGCAGTCCAAATTTCAGCAGTCCAAAAGTCAGCAATCAGTGTCTAAAACAGTATCTAGCTGTCCAAAACCATTTGCAACCTCAGCATTCATGGCAGCATCAACAATATTACGGTTTCTTTATCTTTAACTAAAACAAAAACCTCTGTTTAGCATATCCAAATCAACCAGTGGTACAAGAATGACAAGATCAAACCCCTTGTACAAAAAATGGATACAAAAAATTCCAGTCACATATTTCTGGTACAGTCACAACTCATAAGGTTCACGTATACAAAAATGCTTTGATTGAAGCCCAACAAATTTGTATTATTATGGCAGCATTTGGAGCATTTGGAAGCATCAATTCATGGGGAAGCACCAATCCATTCTGCAATCCGAATAAATAATAGTATCAATAGAAGAAACAAAAGACAGGAACAACTAAAGAATTAAATTTAGATGTACCACAAACACTTACACTCATCGTCATAGTCAACATCGTCGTTGTCCTCCTCGTCGTCATCACTCAACCTATCAACCAAACATCTTGCGAAGAGCTAAGATAAAAATACAACTATTAAAATTTGAACTAAAGAATTAAATTTAGGACAACTAAAGTATTAAATTGACCATACACGTACATGTTTAGTCACTCAAATTCAGTTTATGTTGCCATATTTGGTTACAGGATTACAAAGACAAATGAGTCAGTGTACAAAATTAATTTACGGTGTAAAATTTGGTTTAGTAAGATTTCACAGTAAGGTTTCACTGTAAAATACGTTACTGCAAAAAAACATATTCACAACTAAATCATTTTCTGGTGTGTACAAACAATCCAGATGGGAATAACCAGATTTACAACTAAACATATAGACGAGGAATTGAAACGATAGCCCGTAAATGGGGAGGAATTTTTTCATAATCACCCGTAGGAAAAGGATAACTACCATGAACCGAATAAACCAACAAATCTGAACTAGCAGCAATGGGATTATCCGATTCTCATCAAATGCTTTTTTCAACCAAGCCCTAATCCGGGAAAATCGAGAGAGACAGAGCAAGAGAGAGAGAAAGAGAGAGAGAAGGAGATACCTTGCTGGTTAGGGTTTCGATCTCCAGTCGTGGTCGTCTCGAATCATCTTCTTCGGTCTGGAACGAACAAGATCTGGAACCGCACCACAGATATAGAGGGTTAGGGTTTTTGCGATTTGGAACGAACGAGAGAGAGAGAAAGAGAGGAGGAGATACCCTGTTCTTCCTCTTCTTCTATCGTTCGATCTCCAGTCACGGTGGTCTCCTTCGATTCTTCTTCTTCGTTTCGTTCTGGGTGTCTATCGCTTCACTCTCTCTCTCTAGCGTGAAATGAAATTGGAAGCGTACAGTGGAATAAGGGATCCAGGTGTTATAACCCGGTTATGACCCGCGAATCATTTACCCGACTCGGACTTTTTTTTACCCGCGAGATTCCCCTCCTTCCCCCAGATGTTGGATCTCAATCCAACGGCTCAAAACAGAAGTCCGCATTTAACGGAGTTGCGGGCGCCCGCAATAGAAGCGGACTGTATATATATATATATATATATATACAAACAAAATCTGGAAATTTTTTTTTTAAAAGGGCGTGGGGGCACGTGACCCCACGTGCCCCAAGGTGGGTCCGCCCTTGATCCCAACTATGTCGACACCAAGCCTTCCTACAATCATCATATGCTACTCGGGCCCTTAAGGAAATTTGGTTGGCAATAGATTAGCCATGCAAGCCTTGGAAGAAAGAAAATTAAACAAGTTACAGAAAACAGAATCCCCCAAAAATTAAAAATGGATCTGAAACAGTCCAGACTAACTAAACATAACGGAAGTTTGATCACCACCAAGAACAGCTCCCTATGTATTCTGAAACCACCTTGCTTTGGATCTTGCAGGTGATGGATGGATATGATAATTCGACCAAGATTGAAGATGGCATCAAGAGCAGAACAAGAGATTTGTATATCACAAAAATAGTGAAGAAATTAATCCACAGCTTAGAAGAAGTAGCAGCAGCACTTGATTGGGGCAATATATATCTTTCTTTCAGCAAGCAAGCTTAATTTCTAAGCTTGCCCATGAGTTCCACATTATTTGAAACATGAGAAACAATATATTACCCATGCTCCAGGAGTTTCAAAAAGAATAACATAACTGGTAAAATGGGTTCTTGATAGAGTCATGTCTACAAACATAATAATTTGAACTTCCAATTGTGACACTACTTACATTAGGAATTGGGTGAGTCGTTATTCTTCAATTACAAAGGAGCCCATGTCAAGAGCCAAGAGGCCTTTGGCCCAATGGCATCAAGAAAGCATTTAGGTGCCACGAGAAAGGAGGTCAGGAGTTCAACTCCTCTCCCAAGCTACTAATCTTATCAATCTAACAATATTGGTTTTCGCCGATAAAAAGAAAGAGAGGAGCCCATTTCACAATGTCGTTAGGAACACATTCAAAAGGTATATATGATCGTTTACCTCATTACATGCACAGAGAAAGTGTTTTAGAATTCTACTGCACAATTTAGCAACTTTCATCAAGTTTTTGTCTTGTCTAGGAAAGTTTTAAACTCCAATTGAGAGCCTGGTACATATATGATAATGACTCGGTTGAGCCTGGAACTGTTCTTGAGCTTATATGGCTCTTTCTAGTAATGTAGAATAAGAGCTAAAAAAAAGAACCTTCATCTTTGTTATGGATTTTACGCAATCCTACAACGCCCCTACGGATCTTGGAACAATGGATCACAGAACAAAAACAAACAAATACGTGCGTAATGAAAACTGGAAAGAAAAACGAGACACAAGATATACGTGGAAAACCTCAACGTGAGGAAAAACCACGGGAGCCACACCAGTCCACTATGAAATCAATCCAAGAGTACAAGTCTTCTCACAATCTCTCTGAGATGTGTTTTCTCTCGCCTCTCTCTTTTTCACGCTCAGAAAAAGTGATTCCAATCGTCGTCAAACACGCAGCCGGCCAAAAACCCTAAATACACTTTAGGCTCTAGGCTCTCGGTAGCGCTACAAGCATTTTGTTGTAGCGCTACAGCTACTAGTAGCGCTATACCAAAACCTGTATAGCGCTATGGGACGTTCTGTCCGCTGAAGGTTGTCTACACCCCAACAATCTCCCACTTGAAGATAACCTGAAGCATCCGCAAATAAACAAATGCAAACCCAAATAATCTCAATCAATCATGGACGTAGTCATCTGACCCCTCTTGGTGTGGCTCCAGGCCCATCATCTCTTCAAGCATGAAGGCCAACTGAAGTCGAACATAACTTCAGTTTCTGAACAGTAACAGACTTGGTCAACATATCTGCCGGATTTCGATCCCCCAAAATCTTCTCTAGCAACAAATCCCCATCTTCCAAAAGCGAGCGAATAAAATGGTACCTCAAATCAATGTGCTTCGTCCTGGCATGGAACACTGGATTTTTGGCAAGGTGTATAGCACTCTGGCTGTCACTGAAAAGAACGCAGTTCTCTTGCTTCAAACTCAGCTCCTCCAAGAAGCCCTTCATCCAAACCATCTCCTTTGCAGTCTCAGTCACGGCCACATACTCAGCTTCTGTAGTAGATAATGTCACTAATTTTTGCAGACGTGAGACCCAGCTCACCGCTGTTGAACCCATAGTATAGATATATCCTGGTACTTCGCCGCGTATCCTGATCACCGGCAAAGTCAGCATCCACATATCCCTGCACTATCAATTTCCCTTTCCCAAAACAAAGTGGCAAATCAGTGGTACCTTTCAAGTATCGCATAATTCACTTTACTGCTTCCCAATGCTGTTTCCCCGGATTGCTAGCAAACCTGCTCACAACTCCCACTGCATGGGCAATGTCTGGTCTCGTGTTCACCATCGCATACATCAGGCTACCCACGACCGAGGTATACGGAACCTTGGCCATGTACTCTCTTTCTACATCTGTCTTGGGTGATTGCCCCTAAGAAAGTTTGAAATGACTTCCCAAGGGTGTGCCAACTGCCTTAGCACCCTGCATATTGAACCTCTCCAGAACACGCTCAATATACTCAGCTTGACTCAACCGTAAGGTTCCCTGAGCCTTATCTCTGCTGATTCTCATCCCAAGTATCTGCTTAGCTGCACCCAGATCTTTCATAGCAAACTCTGTTGCCAACTGCTGCTTCAATTTATTGATCTCCCTAACACAGGAACCTGCTACAAGCATATCATCTACGTAGAGCAATAAAATGATGTAGCTAGACTCAAACCTCTTGAAGTAACAACAGTGATCCCCATTGCACCTTGTGTAGCCACTGCGCTGCATGAAACCATCAAACTTTCTGTACCACTGTCTGGGAGCCTATTTCAAACCATACAGACTCTTCTTGAGTCTGCACACCATCTCTTCCTTGTCTTTCACAATGAAGCCAACAGGCTGCTTCATGTAGATTTCTTCATCCAAGTCCCCGTGAAGAAAAGCAGTTTTAACATCTAACTGCTCAAGGTAGAGATTTTCAGCAGCAACCATACTCAGCACTACTCTGATAGTGGCCATCTTCACAACGGGTGAAAATATCTCTGTATAATCAATCCCCTCCTTTTGTTGGAAGCCCTTTACAACCAATCTTGCCTTGTACCTTTTCTTGCCATCACTCTCCTGCTTAAGCCGAAAAACCCATTTGTTCTGCAAGGCTTTCTTTCCTGCGGGAAGCTGAGCTAACTGCCAAGTACCGTTGGAATGAAGAGAATCCATCTCTTCTTGCATCGCAGTCTTCCATTGAGCTGACTCAGAAACCTGCATAGCCTCATCATAGCACTCTGGTTCTCCACTGTCCATCAAAAGCAAGTAATCAAGAGAAGAACTATATTTCGGATTCGGCTTGTGTACTCTGGTTGTCCTCCTCAACTCTCTGACCGCTGAACTAGTCCCTGTCTCTGGAGCTGCCTCATCTGAAATTGTCCCCTCTGAAACTGTCTCATCTAAAGCTCTCTCCTTTGCCTGACCAGGCCCTTGTTCAACCCCTTTGTCACCTGGAAGATCCTCCAACCCAAAGTACTCGGACGTATCTCCATCCGAAGTGGTACTCCCACTGCTCAGTTTGCTGTCCCTGTCTTTGTACATCACCTTTCCATCAAACACAACATCTCTGCTTCTGATTATCTTCCGGTTCTTGTTATCCCAAAAACGATAACCAAACTCATCTCCGCCGTATCCAATAAAGGTGCACTTCTGTGACTTAGCATCAAGTTTATCCCTGTCCTTGTCGCTAATATGCACATAGAAAACACAACCAAAAACACGTAAGTGTGAGAGATTTACCTCTTTACCACTCCAAACCTCCTCTGGTATGCCAAAATTCAACGGAACTGATGGCCCAAGATTGATCAAATGTGCTGCTGTGCTGACTGCATCTGCCCAAAACATCTTGGGCAACCCTGCGTGTATCCGCATGCTCCTAGCACGCTCAGTCAAAGTCCTGTTCATTCTTTCTGCAATGCCATTGTGCTGTGGAGTCCCTGGAGGTGTCCTCTCTAGACGAATACCGAATAGAGCGCAGGCTTTCTTGAACTCCCCCAACTCATATTCTCCGCTGTTGTCGGACCTCAACCTTTTCACCTTCAAATCTGTTTCATTCTCAACCATGGCCTTCCACTTCTTGAAGACTTCAAAGACCTCTGACTTGTGCTTCATGAAGTATACCCATACCTTCCTCGAGTGATTGTCGACAAAGGTAACATAGTAATAAGAACCGCCAAGAGAAGACACTGTAGCTGGACCCCACACATCTGTATGGACAAGCTCTAGCTTCTGAGCCCTGGGAGGCCTGCCGCCTTTCTGAAAGCTAACCCGTTTCTGTTTCCCGAAGATACAATCCTCACACATGTCAATATCCACTGACCCTAAACCCGGTAGCTTCCCTTTCGACTGCATAACCTTCATTCCCTTCTCACTCATATGCCCCAGTCTATTGTGCCACAGATTTGAACTCTCCTTGCTGTCTATAACTGCAAGTATGTCGCTACCATGTGAAGTCAAGTAAAGTGTACCAACTTTCTTGCCTTTAGCCGTCACCATGGTACCATTGGAGACTTTCCACGTGTCCCCTGTGAATGTCGATGTATAACCTGCCGCTGCAAGCTGTCCAACCGAAACAAGATTCCTCTTCAACTTCGGAACGTGCCTGACATCTTTCAGACACCATTTGAACCCATGTGATGCAATCTGAACATCCCCTTTTCCCACAATACTGCAAGGCTCGTCGTCCCCCAAGTATACTTTCCCAAAGTCCCCTGCTACATAGTTCTGCAGAACCTCCCTGTTAGTAGTGGCGTGGAATGAGGCACCCGAATCAATCACCCAAGATTCAGTGTCGCTATTCATGGAAAGAATAAGTGCATCGTGCACAACGTGAGCCTCCTGCCCACCGTTATTCTTTTTCGGTGCTTTGCAAGTTTGTGACATATGGCCTGTCTGACCACAATTCCAACATTCACCTTTAATGGGCCGAACCTGAGATTTATCTTTATTTTCCTTGCCCTTCGATTTCGACCTGTTCCTGTTCTGATTCTGACCACCCTTGGTTTGGCTTCTGCCCCTCTGCTCAAAACTTAGAGCTGAACCTGAACTACCTGAACCATCGATCGAACCCCTTCTGACCTCCTCAGTCAGAATCAAACTAACAACCTCACTCAGTTTCAACTTTTCTTTCCCTGCCGAATTACTGACTGCTGTAACAGTACCCTACCAGCTCTCTGGCAACTGAGACAGTATTAACAAGGCTTGAACCTCATCATCAAACTTGATTTCGACAGACATAAGTTGATCAACTATCGTATTGAACTCACTGAGATGTGACATAAAGGAAACCCCTTCAGCCATAGACAAATTGAAAAGTTTTTTCATAAGATGTACCTTATTCGCAGCAGACGGTTGCTCGTACATCTTTTTCAGCGCTTCCACAAGACCCTCCGTCGTTTTCTCCTTCAAGATGTTGTGGGTGACTGACTTTGAAAGGGACAGGCGAACAACCCCTAACGCCTTCCTGTCCAGGACGTCCCAATCCTTGTTGTTTTCTTATTTCTTCTTCCCCTTTTCTTTACCCAGCAGTGGCCGGTAAAGATACTTCTGATACAGATAGTCCTCTATCTGCGTTTTCCAGAACGCGAAGTCTGACCCGTCAAACTTCTCCATCCTCTGCTTGCCTTCTTCAGAACCCATAGCTCCCACTGAACTCTGGCCTGCCCGAACGAGATTAAACCCTAACCTGTCGAACAAAACCTACCGCAACCGCGGCTCTGATACCAGTTGTTATGGATTTTACGCAATCCTACAATGCCCATACGGATCTTGGAACAATGGATCACAGAACAAAACAAACAAATACGTGCGTAATGAAAACTGGAAAGAAAAACGAGACACAAGATATACGTGAAAAACCTCAACGTGAGGAAAAACCACGGGAGCCACACCAGTCCACTATGAAATCAATCCAAGAGTACAAGTCTTCTCACAATCTCTTTGAGATGTGTTTTCTCTCGCCTCTCTCTTTTTCACGCTCAGAAAAAGTGATTCCAATCGTCGTCAAACACGCAGCCGGCCAAAAACCCTAAATACACTTTAGGCTCTAGGCTCTCGATAGCGCTACAAGCATTTTGCTGTAGCACTACAGCTACTAGTAGCGCTATACCAAAACCTGTATAGCGCTATGGGATGTTCTGTCCGCTGAAGGTTGTCTGCACACCAACAATCTTGAAAAAGGTTAGAATTAACTGTTCCTAGGAAGTGTCCCGAATACCTCTTGGAATACTATTAGATTTTTTCCGTTGGAAAACCACATCAAGAATTGAAGGAATATTCTTGTAATAAAGGATTCATGGGAAATATGTTAATGCAACTGCAAACAGAGATAGTGAATTTAGATCAAACTTGAAGAGAATTGCAAGTGGTTCAAAATGAAGCATTAAATACCTAATTCCATTTATTATCGCTAGGCAAGTAAAAAACGAAAAAAATGAGAGGGAAAGAGAGAATTCGGACGCAGACCTCACGGACAAAGCTGCCGCAAAGCCGAATTCTACGAAGCCCGTGCCAATATTCTCTCTAAGCAACCAGCTAATTATAGCTTTAGAAGCTATAAGACAAGGTCTGCGGCTGGATGCAGGTTAAGGCATATGTGAGCAGTGAGAACAATACCGGGAAAAAAGAGTCTAAGTGAGACCTGTAATCTCCTTTGCTGGTTGTATCCCAATTTAAATTCTCTCTTGTGAAGGAAAGAAACTGACAAGCTATGTTGCTCTCTGTTTTCTTTACACTAACCCCAACACTTTAATTACACTCTACTTTCGCGAGGTCTTGACCTGAGTCAAGGCAAAGTCCACTTTGATCCCCTGTGGTTATCGTCATGTGCGGATATCTCTCTTATGGTTCAAAACTGACCACATAACCTACCTGTGGTTTTGAAAATGTACGGATAGACCCCCTACCGTCATGTTTTACATCCATATTAACGGACACAACATTAAAAGACCGATATACCCTCATCATGTCCCTTGATTCTTCTTCTTTTTTAAATCTAACCACACCATCCCCTATATCAAAAACTGAATCCAAACCATTGATATTTTAAATTTTGACGAGTACTACATCTATGCCAAAATTCAAGTCAATCAAAAAATGAAAAACTCATAGTCAAATGGATTTAGTTATGAAATTAAAATTTCAAATTTGAATTTACTAAAAATTAGATCACTAGATTATTGACACCTGATCGAGATGATTTTTTTATAGAGATACTCTATTCTTTATTTAATACATTATGAACGACTTAGATTACATTCTAGAGGCGTGTGAGATACACCTCGGTTAATATGGATGGAAAATATGACGGCAGGGGGTCTATCTGCACATTAATTTTCAAAACCACAGGTAGGTTATGTAGTCAGTTTTGAACCATGAGGAGAGTATCCGCACATGGCGATAACCACAGGAGGTGAAAGTGGACTTTGCCCCCTTTTTTTTTCGCTCGGCAAAAATTTATTAATCTTTGACCTCAGTCAAGTTTGTCACTTGTCCAAAGTGTGGGATTTCGATTGGTGTGCCATTGTTGGTACGGTACTTGGATATCTCGCCAAGGTGGAGATTTGTAGTTTTTTTTTCCTCGTTTTGGACTTCTCGGCCTCCATGGTCCGGACCAAGGCCTTGGTGGTCCGGACCAGCACGTGTTCTACGTTTCTGGAGCTTGCTGTTTTTTTTGTCCAGACCATCGTGCGCGTTTCAACCGATTTTGGTTATATTCTGGACTTCCTAAATATTGATTTTGGAGTTTCCTTTTTGGTTTTGGACTTTATATGCAAAGGAAACATAATCTGGCAAGGATTCTGGTTTTAGGAAGCAATCTGTGACTATAAATATGGTCTTGCTCTCTCATTAGGGTTTGGACTTCTTGAGTGAATCCCTCTGAAAGGCCCCTAGGGGGCCTCATCTGTAGAACTTTAGGGTTCATCTGAAAGATCTTCATCTGCATTTGGTTGCCCCTTTCATGGTGGCCGGGTTCTGTAGGCCTCCGGCCATCTGGAAGATCATCTATTTCAGCGATTCTTTTTGGTTGAAACAGTTGGGTTTCATGAGAATCATCTGTATCTGTGTGACATTCGGTCACGTCTGAGGAACTCCGTTCCGTCTGTGTCTCTTGGTTAAAACCCTAGGGGTTTTGTGAGACTTGATGAGTGAGAGTTTGTATTTGGTGAGAGATTCCAATCGGGTTTTCTATTTGGTGAGAGAACTTGTATTTTGGGTTGGTGAGAGTCTCTTTGTGAGGGCTTTGTTTGTTCGTCACCATTGTAGCTCTTTGGAGCATCATTCTCTTCACATAGTGGAATCATCTCTCGTTCGCTTGTTCGTGGAGTAGGTTTACATCCGTAAGCCGAACCACGTATATCTTGGTTTCTCTTATTCATTTTCTTTGTTTGGTTTGGTTTCTCTGTTGATTTTTCACATATGTTTGGTTTGGTTACTTTCCCAATATCATGAACATCATAATCATCGGGTTGCAGTTGGGTCCTTTGAGGGCCTGCCGCACAACACAAAGAACATAAAACTGCTAACAATTTTTAGGCCACAAATTTTATCGAATAAGAACATACAAACTAAAGGTTGATCTTCACATTAGAGACCTCATAAGTTATTGTTTAAAGATTACACAACTCAACAAGTTTTGAATGATATATGGCAACAAGAACATAAGAGATACAAACTCACTTAATTTTCGTGCATTTATGATCACGGTGAGGGAGTGCAGATTTGCATCGTCACAATGTCAATGACATTTGTGTAGAGGAAGAATATTCCACAGGTGATCTTGAAGGAGAAGACAAGAAAGGCTTAGGTGGGATTTGCAAAGACTCCGGGCTCCCTTCTAACATCTCCACCACCCAACTCATTGATGGTTGGTGTGAAGGGTCAGTTTGTATGCACCACAGGCCAACAATTATCATCTTCCTTGCACTTGCATTGGCCTCATCATCCATATTTCCATGCAATCCGAGTTCTTTATCTAGCTCAAGACGCTTGTATACCCAATGTGGGAAGTATATTTCGCTCGAATGATCAACCTCGACACTAATGTTCTTTCTTACTCCAATCATTTCTAGAACCATCATTCCATAACTATACACATCAGACTTGTGTGAAACCCTACCAAAATGTCTACAAAATACTTCGGGGGCAATGTAGCCCACTGTTCCTCTAGCACCTGTCAATGATATGATACTCTCTTTTTGCGGGCATAGTTTAGCAAGGCCAAAATCAGATATCTTCGGGCGAAAGTCCTCATTTAGAAGAATATTATGAGGCTTTATGTCAAAATGCAAAATTCGTGTGTTGCAACCACGGTGTAAGTACTCCAACCCTCGGGCAATACCAACCACAATTCGGTATAATGCTTCCCAACTCAACTGGAGATATGTCAAGGAACCACCATCATGTATAAATTTGTCAAGAGATCCGTTAGGCATGAACTCATATATGAGAGCTCTATGGGGACCTCAAAACAAAACCCAAGAAGAGTAACAATATTTACATGAGAAGTTCTACTAATGGTTGCAACCTCGTTAATGAACTCTTCTCCATTGCCTTTCAACCCTTTCAAAACCTTCACTGCCACAAGGCAGTCATTTTCTAACTTTCCTTTGAAGACACAACCAAAGCCTCCCTGGCCTATTTTAGTTCTAAAGGAGTTGGTAATTTTCTTGATGTCAGAGTAAGTGTATCTTTTGGGAGAAAGAGATATTCTTTAGAAATGCCTCAATGTTTCGGTAGTTCTCAGTCTTCTTTTCCCAAAAGAATGTTGATTCACTTTTTGAGAGTTTCTTGATGATAATGTAGAACAACAGAATTACCATAATCGGGACAACTGAAGCACAATTCCGAAAAAATGTAAGATAGCGGTAATAGTTCTCGATAGGATATCTTTCTATTACGTTGAAACCTAGAGAAGTATAAAGGGAAGAGGAAAAGGAAATGTTGCCATCATGTGAATGAAAAAGTTATTCTCATGAAACACATGAATGATACCTGTTCCGAGAATCATTGTCAATCTCTTTCTTCCTGGAAAAATTGTCAAACATATAAAACATTGATTAGACGAGTTTAGAATGATCATTGGAACTCCCCAAATTAGAAATGCGAGTACCTCTTCTCTTGTTTTAGCATTGGAACTTCCCAAAGTCACATGGACATTGTCCTTAATCTCACTAGAATATTTTACTATACACAATACTAACTTTGATGCACAACTCTCTCACAACCTCTCTTGTACTCTTTATAGTGACATTGTCCGGGCAATGGGTCTCCTCGTCCATAAAGAGTCTCTAAAATAATTCTACGTGTTGAGTAAAATACAAGACATTTCACAAGTCACAACACCTCATAAAAGATTTTATATTCATATATTAATTGAAAATGCCAGTACCTCCTCTCTCATTTGAGCATTGGAACTCTCGGGGGTGACACAGACATTGGCTACCATAATCGGAAGGCGTATAGAAAGAAGTGATGTAACTGGAAAAATCACAATTGTTGGATTCGATAAGGGTTTTTAGCTCTGGGTCATTAATTCAATATGACTTTTGGTTCATCATAACTAACAGTACACAACCCACATAAGGGATGTTTGTTGTTGGTAAAAGGGAATTTGATCGGACCAAGAGGTCCGCAGTCGAAGCAGGATGGACAAGAACAAGAAGAGTGAAGAACCAGCACATGAGAGACAAGAAAGAAAGCTACTAAAAAAGAGGGGAAACCCATTTTTAATTACCAATTTAGCACGACAAGAACAAACCCCATAGTTTAAGAGGAACGAAATTCCCTCGATCACCCTCTTATTTTTTTTTTTTTGGGGGGGAGGGGGGGGGGGGGTGAGATTCTTTTTTGTAGAAATGAGGGTTTTGTAAGAATCAAATGAGGGTTTTGTAAGAATCAAGGAGCCATACATAAGAAAGCTATGGCTCCGCACTATCTCAGTCGTTCAAAAATATTTTGGATTAAAAATAATCTAGTAACGGTAATAGATTGTTGTCCAAAATACTTTTGGACGGTCAAGATTGAGCACCGTAAACCAGATACACTACTCGTCCGTGAATAAGATTTTCTCCAAACATAATTATTTAGATTTTTAAGGTTGACTTGGAAATGCTGTAATAGGAGGAAAAAAAGAGAGGGCATTTCTTCTTCGTTGGAATGGTTGGTAGGAAAAACAGTACTCCATTGAGAAGGAGTTTCCTGCTCTCCTTCCTCATCGACCCACCACTATAGCGACCTTGACCCATTGACTCTTCTCTCTCTCAATCAATCAATTTGTAAATTGAATGAAACTGTAAAGCCAAAGGAGTCTATTGTGGAAAAATCCGTGGTTTACCGATGAAACGTGCAAAACAGCATATAGGAAGAGTCTTGATTTGATTTACGGGCCTGATTGGATGAAGTGAAAATTGGAGGGGAAAAATAAGAGGGGGTAAATGGGAGGGCCCCACCCCATTTCCCCCGTTTGGCATCCCATTATTTGCCCCTGATAATTTACTACCCCCTCGTCATTTCCCCCTGTTCTTGGGTTTCTCAGGGATTAAATTTGGGCTCCTCCGGAGGTCCCCAAAAATAATCCGGGTTTGGAAGGATATTTTGTGGACGAAAATACCCCTCGTTATCCCCTTTTTCCATTTACCATTCAACCAACTTCCTCTCCATTCTACCCAAAATCATATTTTCCATTCAAACATATCCTAAGACTCCATATTTAGTTTCAGGGCTCTCTTAGGGTGCTCATTGAAAAGCCTTAGAGCCAAAAATCCATTATGACCATTTAAAATAAAATGATCAGAGAAATAAGATTTTCGCACCGGTTCAAACAGATTGAAAATTGGAACACTTAATTTTTAACTATATTTTTTAATATATAAACGGTGTAAAAAAATAAGTGTTCCAATTTTCAATTCGCTTGAACCAGTGCAAAGATCTTAGTTTTCTGATCATTTTATCCTAGATGGTCATAGTTAAATTTTGACTTTAAGGCTCTCGTTGATTAACCCTAAGAAAGTCGTAGAATCAAATATCTCTTAGGGCTAATCAACGAGAGCTATAGAGTCAAAATTTAATTATGACCATCTAGGATAAAATGATTTGAAAACTAAAATCTTTCC
Source organism: Rhododendron griersonianum (assembly GCA_018127125.1). NCBI lineage: Eukaryota > Viridiplantae > Streptophyta > Magnoliopsida > Ericales > Ericaceae > Rhododendron > Rhododendron griersonianum. The sequence goes on along the minus strand of CM030796.1, from coordinate 33,654,452 downwards.
ACCGGTTCAAACGGATTGAAATTTGGAACACTTAATTTTTCAACCTCGTTAGACAGTTTATATATTAAAAAATATGGTTAAAAAATTAAGTGTTTCAAATTTTAATCCGTTTGAACCGGTAGAAAGATTTTAGTTTTATGATCATTTTATCCTAAATGGTCATGATTAAATTTTGACTCTATGTCTCTCGTTGATTAACCCTAAGAGATATTTGATTTTAGGGCTAATCAACGAGAGCCCTAGAGTCAAAATTTAATTATGATCATTTAGGATAAAATGATTAGAAAATTAAAATCTTTCCACTGGTTCAAACGGATTAAAATTTGGGACACTTAATTTTTTTTTAAAACCAAATTTTATAAAAAAAAATTGTTTAATAATAATACTAAATTCGTTAATTTGTTAGTAGAAATAAATATTACGGCTTAAATTGTGAAAGAATAATTAAATTTGCAAGTACATATAAAACGTAATACATAATTAATTTAGGGACTGCACAAGGGCAAAAGGGTCATTTGACAGCTTTTTATATCATCCACCCTTCCTTATACCCCCTATTAATCCTCCATCCAAACAAAGTATTATTTAATTCATCTTCTCTAATACCTCATCCAAACAATCTACTATTTAATCCCCCCTCCATAAACATCATATCAATGTGGGTCATTCCTTGTTAACTAATACCCCCTACTATCTTATCCCCCCTTATTAACTAATACCCCCAATTCTTTTCCCGCATCCAAACGGGCTCTACACATAGGAGTGTACTCCGGGGCAAAAGAAAAAATCTGGGGAGAGATCCTAAGGTGACGGGAGTCAAGGTCATAGAAAAAATCTGATTTACAACCATATGTTCCTCTGTAGTGGAGGTGTTAAATGGGCCGGGCCGGCACGGCACGGGCATGACATGTTTAATTGTGGCACGACACGTCACGGACACGGTCTTGGCCTAACACGGCACCGCACGGTCTTAGTGGGCATGGGGCCTAGCACGGGCACAGAAGTGGGCGGGCATGACACAAAAGTTGGCCTGACACAGCACGACACGGTCTTAGCTAGGCACGGGCACGGTATGGAAGTGGGACGGGGATGGCACAACACGGCACAGTTCTAGCCGGGCACGGGCACAGGGCACCGAAAAAATATAATTTTAATTTCATTAAATAAATTGACTCACTATGTCATTAATTAAAATAAAAATAAATTAACTCGCTGTGTCATTATTAAATAAATTGACTCGTCATGTGGCTAATATAGGGTAAAAAGGGCTACACGTTCATACACTTATTGTTTAAGCATTGGAACTTTCCAAAGTAGAAATGCAAGTACCTCCTCTATTGTTTAAGCATTGGAACTCCCCAAAGTCACATGGACATTGACCTTAATCTAACCAGAATATTTTACTATACACAATACTAACTATGATGCTCAACTCTCGCATAACCTCTCTTGTACTCTCTTTACAGCGACCTAGTCCGGGCCTTGGGTCTCCTCCTCCATAAAGACCCTCTACAATAATTCTCATTGTCGAGTAAAATACAAGACACTTCACAAGTCACAACACCTCATAAAATATTTTAGATTCATATACTAATTGAAATGCCAGTACCTCCTGTCTTGGAAGTACCTACTGTCTCGTTTGAGCATTAATTGGAACTCTCGGGGGTGACGCGGACATTGGCCACCATCATCAAGACACGTGAGACATTCTTCTGACAAATGATATTCAACAGAGAAATCAGAGGTCAATAAGGAGAATAGATCACTAGGATCCCCGTCCTCAACTGATGGCAGTTGGAAAAAGTGACAATTTGGCGGATGACTGCCTTGAGTCGGATCTTGAACTTGATCATTCGGATGTGAATAGTAAACTGTGTACCCACCTTCATATCCTCCATAAGTATTGTGATTTTCATGGAAGTACTCATATGCTTTCTGCTGAAGTTCAAGGCTGCTGGCGTTGCATTTGAAGATGGTGAGACTGGGGAGTGATGAAGGAGTATACTTGGGAGTTGAAAAGTCTATTTAAATTTATTTTATTATGTTAGTCTTTGAAGACCTTTTGACTTCTTTGTCTCGTTAATTTGTGTTGTCTGTCTTGGAAGTATTGTTTGCTTTGGAAAGTCTTAAAACTTTAAGTGACTTGAGGGTAGATGTAGAGTTATCTATTGTAATCTCTATTTATATCGTTGTGAATGAAATCTGCCGGCAGTTTTTAAGGAATCTAAATATATTGTGCAAGTTCTCTTCTTGCTTAGAGTGAGTGAGTCCTTCTAATATCAAGTGTGTGGCTTGGTTGCATGAGTGTCTTCTGCGATTAGCAACGTCGAGTGACTTTCGTTGCCCCCAGTGAGTGGCATCCTGGAACTATCCCTTTTCTCTTAGTTGGGACCTTTTGGTTTCAACTATCCTCACTGGTTTTAGCTGGCATTGGGGAGATTGTGAAGGAAATGGAAGGCGTATTCAGAGCCATCAGATGATTGATGTAACTGGAAAAATCGCAATTGTTGGATTGGATAAGGGCAACTGGTTCTCAATAAATTTTCTCTATCTATCTATCTCTGTCCACTCACTATTCTTAAAAATCTCCCTCAAAATCCAAACCAAATAAGGTCTAAAAATAGTTCTAATTTTCCAGTAAAATACAAGACAAAAAATTTGGAACTCATATACGAAATGGCAGTTGTTTTGTTTGGTTACATTTTAGAAAGTTATTTTTGAGAGTTGGAGTGGTAATGAGTGGAGAGAGATAGAGAGAAAGATTTATTGAAAATTGTGCCGAGAGTTAAAAGTTACTCTCAAAGTGTTAAACCAAACGAAGTGAGTACCTTTTCAGCATTGGAACTCTTGGGGGTGACGCAAACATTGGCCACCATTAGAGGTGTCAAACGGGCCGGGTCGGCACGGCACGCACGGGCACGACACGATTAAATGTGGCACGGCACGGGCAAGGGCACGGTCATGCCCTGGCACAGCACGATACGACACGGTCTTAGTGAGCACGTGGACGGGCACGGGTACAGTCTTGGTCGGGCACGGCACGACACGACACGATTTTAGTGGGCACGTGGACTGGCACGGGGCACGGACGTGGGCGGGCACGACACGGGCAGGGCACGGAAGTTGGCCTGGTACGACACGACACGGCACGATTTTAGCCTGGCACGGGCACGACACGGTAGTTGAACGAACACGGCACGGCACGACACGGGTTTGACGGGCACGGCACGACACGACACGGGTTTGACGGGCACGGGCACGGCATGAAAATTTGGCCTGGCACAACACAACACGATACGGGCACGAAATGTGGACGGGAACGGCACGACACGACACGGTTCTAGTCGGGCACGGGCACAGGAAAAAATTAAATTAAATAAGCCAAATGATTTTTTTTAATTTATAAAAAAAAACTAAACAATTTCTATTTGGTAAAAAATATTTGATTACCTTTACAACTAAGATATTTAGTTATAAAAAAAACTATTTCTTAAAAAAAATCATGTTTTTAAAAAATCATTTTTTTACCTGTAAAAAATTATCAATTTTTATTCGGTAAAAAATATTTATTTTGTTTTTGTTAGTGAATAGGCTTTGGACAATTGGTTTAAAAATTTAACATTACAAGATAACAAGTAAAATTATAAAAACTTATCAAAATATTTATGGTGCAAGAGTAATTTAATACGAAAGGAAATGTGCAAGAGTCCTATATCCGGATATCCCTAGATCTAACGAGAAATAAAAAAAAATCTCAAACAAAAAATGAGAAAGAAATACATAGTAAAAATAAGTGGAAAAAAACTAAAATAAGAAAAATATATATATTGTAGAAATAAGGGGGAAAAAAACCAAAAAAGAATTGACTACACTAGGACTTGAACCCAGGTCCTTAAGGTTCAATTATACACAATCAAACCACTATTCCACCAATTAACTTGTGTTATAAATTTGAAAAATTAATATATAATATATAGCTCTATTATATAAAACAAGACCATCAACTTCAAGTAGTAGCCACACAATCGCAACACAATCACGATGATCGATACTATTCAATGCCTTCATTTTATTGTGCTTAGTGTTTTAATTATGGGATCCAATTTTTTCGTGCGTTGGATTTTGAAAGCTCTTTCATCAGCACGCTGATTCGTTGTTCGATTGAATTTTTTTTACGTTCGATCAAGTATGTAGCGATAAGCATTTTACTTGATTATTGGCATGAATGATCTAATCCCTCCCACTTAAAAGTTAGATGGTTTCGATTTTTTAAAAATAGCTTAGGCGGCCCTCAAGTGGTGTATTATAAGACTTTAATGTCTTTGAAAGCACCGAATGTGTTCCGATCATGTGATTTCCAACATCCGATTATCACCTATTCAATGAAGAATGATAAATTTGATAAGACGTTAAATTGTAACGGTTTGGATCAAACATTCGAAAAAATAATTCTGTAAATACATTTCAAATCTATACATCAAACTTAGTTGGTTCTAAACCAAGGTATTCTGCTATAGTCTAATGTATGCTAGCCACACGATCGCGACACCCTTATGATAATCCATACCGTTCATTTTGTTGTTCTTGGTGTTTTAATCACTTTCACCAATTTTTTGTTCTATCAGGTTTTCAAAGCCCCTTCATCGGGACATAGATTCATTAATAGAAAAATGAACGTTATAAACAATCAAGTATATAACGATAACCAATTTACTTCATTTTTGGCAGGAATGATGTAATTTTCTCCCACATAAAAGATAGACGGTTCCGATTTTCAAAAAATAGCTCGGGCGTTCCTTGAGTGATGCATTATAGGACTTTACGAGAATTTTCCGTTTATTTGGTGCATATAGAATGAGGTGTGACTTATGCACACGACCCGAAAAAGGTCATGGCACGACCCGACCCGGCAAAAAAGGCACGGCACGACCCGACAAAAAAGGCACGACACGATCCGACCCGACAAAAAAAGGCACGGCACGACGGGGCACGATTAATTAATCGGGCACGGCCCGACACGACACGATTTAAGTAAATGGGCCCAGCACGGCCCGACACGATTGAAAAATGACACGGCACGACACGACACGATTTAAGTAAATGGGCACGGCACGGTACGACACGATTTAAGTAAATGGGCACGGCACGACACGGCACGTAACACGGTTGGCACGGAAGTTGAATGGCACGGCACGCACGTTTGACACCTCTGGCCACCATCATCGAGACACGTGAGACATACGTCTGACAGATAATATTCAACAGAGAAATTAGAGGTCAATAAGTAGAATAGATCACTAGGATCCCCCCGTCCTCAACTTGATGTAGGACAAAAATTGAGAGTTTTTGTATTTTATTTTTATTGTTTTAGAATAAGATTTTGACTAGGAATATTTTCGTTTAGGTTAGAATTATTAACTTTCCGTATTCAGTTTGATTTTGATTTCTACCTTTATTAGGATTCTTGGTCTACAAGAATTAGGATTTTATTTTAATTAATTAGGAAATATCTTTCATTTAATGCCGCTTGTTTTGGCATGATTTATTATTTCTTTTACAGTAGGATTTCTAGGGTTAGGGTCTTATAAATAGGACTGTAACCTATTCAATTATTGATCTTAAAAAGCTTTTTCATCAATAATATTCAGACTTTTGTCTTTCTTTCTTGTGCGCAAGATTTGCTCGTTGCGACGGGTTGTTTATCTCGTTTGGACTAGTACGCTAACTAGTCTCTCGTGAATTCCGCTGCGTCAAGTGGTATCAGAGCCACGCTTTTCCTGGTTCGATGGCACCAAACAAAGTTGAAGACACACCCATGGACGTTGGTCGTGGTGAAGGATTTAACAGGACTTGCACCAAGGGATTTGCCCATGGTCAACCTGTTAAACGCAAAGTTGATAGGAGCCGCGTTGAGGGATTTGCCCACAACCAACCTATTAACCAAAACGTCTCCAGAGGATATTCTTATTATCACTACGATGGTAGGAATAAATTTGAAGGCAAGCTATTCAAAAACCATGATGATTATCAGTTAACAAAGCGACAACTAAATTTCAGGTATTACGATAATTTGCCAAAATTTAGTGGTCTTGAATTTTTTGAAGATCGTTTGGATTGGATTCTAGACATCGAAGATTCCTTCGAGTATGCAAAAATTCCGACTGAACAAATGTGGAGGTATTTGTTAGTGAAGCTTACAGGTCCAGCGCTACGATGGTGGCTAGATCTGCAATTTCTAAGAGATCGATTGGGCAAGCGTCGAATTTATGCATGGTACAGAATTAAAAAACGTATGATAGAAAGATTTTTACCATGGAATTATGAGCAATTGTTGGAGGAAAAATATAGGCCAAAACAGTATCATGCAGAACAAATTATTGTAGAAGTCGTGAGGGAGGTCAAAATTGAAGTTGAAGATCAAGACGAAATTGACATCGATGCTTGTGTGCAAGAGGATATTGAAATTGTTTCAGATACTGTTGTGGAGGAACAAAAGAATATTGCATTGGAGGTTTGTGCGTTTGGGCTTGATGAATCACCCACAATGGAGTTGACTGCAACACTACAAGAAAATATGGTTGTTGCTGAAATCCGATTTTCTGACAAAGGAGTGCCAACCAACTCTATAATAAATCAAAGTCTAGAGAACCAGCAACTACAGCATAAGGTTCTAGTTGTTAATTTTCTTGGAGTGCAGCAATTTGATTGGGTTCTCAATATTCATCTAGTGAATTTTGTCAACAAGTTAAAGTATGCTGAGAAACAATCTTTGCAAATACACTTTTCATTGAAGTTTTATTTCAAGTTAAGAAAGGAGTTGAAGTATTCTAAGTATCTGTTTATTTGGCATGGAAGATGGCAGATTCCCAACGAGAACTCGAGGTCGAGTTCTTTTGAAGAAAAGGAGACTGATGTAGGACAAAAATTGAGAGTTTTTGTATTTTATTTTTATTGTTTTAGAATAAGATTTTGACTAGGAATATTTTCGTTTAGGTTAGAATTATTAACTTTCCGTATTCAGTTTGATTTTGATTTCTACCTTTATTAGGATTCTTGGTCTACAAGAATTAGGATTTTATTTTAATTAATTAGGAAATATCTTTCATTTAATGCCGCTTGTTTTGGCATGATTTATTATTTCTTTTACAGTAGGATTTCTAGGGTTAGGGTCTTATAAATAGGACTGTAACCTATTCAATTATTGATCTTAAAAAGCTTTTTCATCAATAATATTCAGACTTTTGTCTTTCTTTCTTGTGCGCAAGATTTGCTCGTTGCGACGGGTTGTTTATCTCGTTTGGACTAGTACGCTAACTAGTCTCTCGTGAATTCCGCTGCGTCACAACTGATGGCAGTTGGAAGAACTGACAATTTGTCGGATGACTGCCTCGAGTCGGATCTTGAACTTGATCATTCGGACGTGGATAGTAAACCGTGTACCCGCCTTCACATCCTTCATAACGATAGTGATTTTCATAGAAGTAGTCTTCTGCTTCCCGCTTAAGTTCAGGGCTGCTGGTGTTGCATTTGAAGATGGTGAGATTGGGGGAGATTGTGAAGGAAACGGAAGAAGTATTATAGAAAGTAGGGATGTAACTGGAAAAATCGCAGTTGTTGGTTTTTAGTAGGGTTGGCAAACGGGCGGGTTTGGGTCAAATTGGGTAAGTTGTTAGTGGGTTGGGTCTTTAATGGGTCATTGACCTATTTAGACCCATTAGCTTTGAGTCTAATTACCCATATCCAACCCAACCCATTTATTTAAAAGCAAACCCGACCCGCCCATTAACCCAATTACATATATACTAAAATTTATGATCGAAAAATCGGAAAAGTAAAAAAAAATTATGATCGAAACTCATAATTTTTTTTTAAAAAGACGAGAATAAGTTATTTTTTTTTGTCTTATTGATTTATTTTTGTCTTTATTCAAAAAATTATAAGTTTTGATCACATATTTTAACTTTTTCGATTCCTCTAGTTGAAACAAATCAATAAGTCACAAAACAAAAAAAATGTAAATTTTTTTTGAACAAGGACATAAAAATAAGTCAATTTTTTAATCCAAACTCTATGCGGGACTACCATTAGAGAAATTTATTCACGGCGGAGCGCAATTTCACCGGTCCATTCGCGTAATCAATGGATGATATGTGTTTTCAATTTTGACTGGTCAAAATAATTGTTAACGGTCACAATTGGTTTTTAATATGGACCGTCCAAAACATTTTTGGACGTGTGTGATTTAGCACAGATCAATTGAATTGAATGAGAGAGAGAGAGAGAGAGAGAGAGTCCCAATTGCAAAAGACTGAAAAGAGACGGGAAACTTGGTAATTGGTAAAGAGGCAAGAGTTTGGTGGGTTACTTTCATTACCCATTGGGTCATTTAAGTTGACCCAATTGATGCTCAATTAAGACCCAACTAATAATGGGTTAGCTGGGTTTGGACCCATTCTTACCCAACTAATAAATGGATTGGGTTGGGTCTACTTTTTAATTGATGGGTATGAGTTTGTTAATGGGTTTAGGTTCAATTTGTCACCCCTAGTTTTTAGTGCTGGGTCATTAATTTTCATTGTACCATGGGTTGTGTAGCTAACTCGATAAGGTATTCCTCCCCATATGACTTTTGGATCTGGTTCATCACAACTGACAGTACACAACCCATATAGGGAGTGCGTGTAGTTGGTAAAAGGGGATTTGATCGGATCAAGAGCACTGCAGTTGAAGGAGGATGGACAAGAACCCGAAGAGTGAATAACCAGCAGATGAGAGACAAGAAAGAAAGCTAGTAAGGGAAAACCCATTTTTAATTCCCGATTTAGCACGACAAAAACACACTCCATAGTCAGAGGAACGAAATTCCCTCACCCTTTTATTTGGGAGGGGGCGAATTTTTTTTTGTAGAAAAAATGAAGGTTGTAAGAATCACGGAGCCAAACATAATTGTCTTATTTTAAGGTTGACTTGGAAATGCCCAGTTAACTTGGAAATGCTGTAACTTGAGGAAGTCGTTGGTAAGGACTTGGTCGATTGCTCGCTCAATTTTTTGTCAGAGAGCAAAGAATTGATCAAGCTCGTATTGATATCCGACTGAACTTATTTTTTACCGGAGTTCTTAAAAATACATTATAGATAAATTTAACGGCTTCGATTTTTTTTTTTTTGATTGGCATAAAAAGTTTTATTCAAAAAAATGGGCAAATGGTACATCAAGGTGGCGAGGGGAAGGGAAATCAAACCCAACCAAGGGTTGAATGAAAAAAGAAAAAAAATGTTGGGACAAAACCCAAACACACCCAAACAGGCCAGGCCCCACAAAAATAAAAACCTAAAAGCATATGGGCCTGACCCACACCTCTAAGGGCTCAGCCCAAAAATTGGACCAAGTGCAGTCTAGAACCGAAACTAACCCTAACACAGTGCCTATCCACCGCCGCTGCAACAAGAGACACAACCACTGTCAAACAAAACTAGCAACCCCGCTACCACCACAACCTGCCACCACTTGATCCCCCACCACCACCACGCACCTCGCCACAAGCCACCACCAGCAACCAGCCATCCCTCCAAACATCAACTCAATAGAAAACGACTTCAATTATTTGTATAGGACTTCGAGATGGGCCGCACACAATACCGTGCACATCTAGTGTACCCCAAATGGTATTCCTATATTTTTATATTGGAAAAAAGGAGGGCTTTTTAGGGGTGAGGGCTAATTTCTTCTTCTACATCGGAAATTTGGAATGGCAGTAGGAAAAAAGAGAACTCCATTGAGCAGGAGTTTCCTGCACTCCTTCCTCAATCAATCAATCAATGTAAACCATTGTCTCTTCTCTCTCTCTCTCTCAATCAATCAATCAATCAATGAGTTTGTAACTTGAATTCTACTGTAAAGCCAAAGGAAGGAGTCTATTGTGGAAAAATCTGGTTTATTGATGAAACGCGCAAAACAGCATATGAAAAGTCTTGGTCTGATTGAGACAATGTATATACTCCGGGACAAAAGAAGAAAAAATCTGGAGAGAGATCCTAAGGTGATGGATGGGAGTCAAGGTCATTGAAAAATCACTTGCCAAATTGATTCACAACCATATGTTTCTGATTCAAATCTTGGGCTTTTCTTCGCGGCGGCCTATAATCCGATGACTGGTACTTCGAGCATAGCGTAGCTTATTAGAAGTCCGAATTAGAATGAATTGATAAGTCATTTTCCAACTTAATTTCTATAGGATAATGTAAGAAAATAATAATAAGATAATAACGTTGTTGTATTGATTTGGTATCTTTTTGGTGTAATTCTACAAAACGATTACTGATTTAAATTGTTTCACGTTCAATGCTATTTATTTGGTTTCAATAATGGGCACGATCCACAAAGTCAAAGTTGCTATCAAATTTGCAATAAAAGATAACTACAACAACGTTATTATTTGATGCCTTATTTGAAAGTAATTTTAGATCATTGGTGAGTGGTGGACATAGATTTTGCAAGAAAAAAAATGTGAAATTATGACTGGTTAGCGGGAATGGTGTACTTGCTCTTAGACAGTCATAAATTGGCTCGATTTGTAGCTTTGGAAAAATCGCATTCATCGGGAAGCAATTCTTTACTGTACGCCTGTTGAGTTATTTGCCCTGACTCGAATTGGTTTTGTACTTCAAAGTTGTTTTTCGTTGATGTTTCTTTGATGATTTTGGAGTTGGACTTTGATAATTTTTTCATGGACTCCTACTGAATGGCAACGTGTTTATATCAGTGGCTTTACTTTAAAGTTCCTGGAAGCCAGGGAAGATGGAAATGAACTTGATTCAGAATAGAGAGCTTTTGATCCCTTTAGAGTGTGGGAATTAAGAGAATACACTTCCTATTGAAGCTTGGGCATTTAGAATTGTTTGTAGCACTGCCATGGAAATGAACTACCCTGAAGTTGTGTTTGAGTCAGATTGTCAGGAGCTTATTAAATACATCTGTGACAGCAATCGCCCTTGTGCTTGGAAAATCTGCTCGGTGGTGGAAGACATTAAAGCTTGGGCTCAATAAAGAATATGGTCCTTTGTTTGGTGTAATAGGGAAAAAAATATTGTTGCCCACTGTCTTGCTTCTGCTTGTCTAGGTAGGAGTCTTGTTTGTCTTACAGGTTGTATTCCGCCTGGCTTGTCTCCTTTGCTTGCGAATGATGTAAATTGTCTTTAACTATTTTAATATATATCTTTTCAAAAAAAAAACTTCCTATTTGTCTTCAGAAATCTCTCAATTAAAGGAAATGTTGTCCTTCTTAAAAAAAAATATAAATATATTATTGTCTTCCATAAAAAAAAATCCAATATGTTCCAATGAAAATCGTCAGGGATTGTTCGGCTTATTAAACCATTTGACTTATTATTATTATTATTATTTTTTTGTCTTTTTTCAATTTTTTTTTACATTTGTTAGTTTTTCATCAATTTTTTAAGAATTATTGTTTCTTCGTGATAAGAGGAATCTAAAAGTAAAAAATTACGATCGAAACCCATTGTTATAAAATAAAGACAAAAATAAGCCAATAAGTCAATTTTTTTTGTCTTTATTTAAAGGGAGACTTAGCCAAAAATTCCTCATATTTACATTTTTTGAACTCAAGGACAAACACCTTTTGCAATCAAATATAAGGACAAATGTGCCTAAAACCCTATATTACCCTATGAAAGTGCCTAAAACCCTAGGCTACCCTATGAAAGTGCCTAAACCACTAAAACCCTATAATAGGAAAGTACACCCTAAAACCGTATGAAAGTGCCTAAACATGTTTTGGCCTTATGGTTAAAAAACTCAAAAAGTTGAAGGACCTCTACTAAAAACTATTATGTTGGCGTCCTTCTCCTAAATGAAAACTATTTTACCGTCCTTATGGCTAATTTTCTCTTATTTAAAAAAATTACGTTTCGATCGTAATTTTTTACTTTTTAGATTCCTCTCGTCATGACGAAGCAATAATCCTCCAAAAATTAACGAAAAACAAAAGCGCAAAAAATTTGAATAAGGACAAAAATTAAGCCAAATGACTTATTAAGCTAAACAAGCCCTTAAAAGGTAACTATTCTAAATCGACAAAAGAAGTTGGTCTACAGCATTTGTATAGTTACAAAACTTTTGTTCTAAGAGCATCCGCAGTGGAATAACCAAAAGTTAATAATCAAAAGTTGACACATCATCTTTTGGTTATCCATTTAAGGGATTGCTAAGGTTAGCAATGGTATAATTAAAATCGAATAACCAAAACTTGCCATATCACTTTTTCAACTTATAAGAATCTAAAAATTGTGACACAAAAAACAATTTTCAAACTAAAAAAAACAGGTTATTAGGAAAAGAGAAAATAGTTTTTTGAAAACTTTGATTTAAAAAAAGAGAGACAGTTTTCGGGAAAAAGTTTGAAAAAAAACAGTTTTTGAAAAAAAGTTTTAACAAAAAAACAGTTTTAATAAAAAAAAAGAGCTTTTGCAAAAAAATAAAAACTTTTTTTTCTTAGAAACATGTTGAAAATGGAAGAGAGAGAAGGTTTTTTTTGTAATGATGATGAACTTGATTGAGGAAATGTGGGGACAACTAAATTTGGTTATTAGCAAAGGTTGCTAGTTTTGATTATTCAAGGGCCAAAATTTGATGAGTTGATAAGAGGTCACTAAGTTTGATTATTTCAATGTGAGCTCTTTTTTGAGCAAATCTTGCTAATCTTAGCAACCTTTTGGTTTTGATTATACCACTGTGAACAGTGGAGGAGCTATGTTGGGCCCCCCCTGCCCCAACTTCTCGAGCGTCCAAGTTTTAAAATTTTATTTTTGTATATACCTGATTTTGAATATTTTTGATAGTTATTCGCATATAGCTACTAAAAATCTTAATAATTTCAGTTCGATTTGATAAAAAACCAGTTATTTTACATTCTCATTTCTCAATTTCTTCCATAAATATCCTGTAAAAGGAGAGGAGTGGGGGAAGTGAAGACTAGTAGAGAGAGAAAGAGAGACGCAACTCTCAGATTAAAAGAGTTCCAAACATTTGCCCTTAGAAATAGGAAATTTGTAATAAAAAAAATGCTGATATTTTTACTCTTTTTTTTTAACATGCATTTTTCTGCTCAAGCATATTGACTAATCAAAGAGGCAAAGACGGGCACAACGGCCATATTCTCTATGATCCGTTCTTTTGGGAGTGTTATTAACAAAATGAAGAGTGTCAAAATTACTGGCCTTTAAAAATCCTGTAAAAAAAAACGTCTTAACTTGACTTTTTATTACATTATGATAATGATAGTATCTTTTTTCTTTAATAATTATCAAGAACAACGTATTTTAAAGAAGTAAATTATTTTCACTTGATTTTTAAAAAATAAAATTATTATTTTTAATATAAATTAATTATCAAAAATAAAATTGGGACTAATTTTTCGAAGGAAAAGAAAAATATACACTGGTTGGAAAGAGAGTGAGAGGCTTGAGGAGATTTTCTTTCCATTTTGGTTAATTCATAGGGTTTACCTGTTATACTGGTAACATGTTATTTGTTAATAACATATCGTAACATTTTAAAGGGTCCAGATAATTTTTCAAACATTCAATGGTAATCAATGAGGGTGCACATGATACACATCCAAATAAGGGGCGTGTATTGTAGCACTTCTCTATCTTGTGACATTACCATGTGGTACCCCTATCAAATAAAACATCGTACTATCTCACTTGTAAAATTTATTGCTACATGACTTTTCTAGGAGTATTGCGTGGACAATGTCGCATGACATTCCGAGATTATTAAAATTAGTGTTCAGTGGGAAGAGGGGTATTTTATCCTCAAGTCATGGAGTAGTTTTTGCGGAATTCATCTAAACATGAAACGGAGGAAGACAAATTCCGAATACATGGGAAAGGCCATGTTAAATGACTATTACGCCCCTTAGCCAACCCTCCCCCTCTCTCTCTCTCCCTCTAACTTTACTCTCTCTCTCTTTGCTAGTCTGTTCCCCAACCCCCCAACCCATCACCGCCGCCCATCACAGCCACCACATCCACCATTGCCGTTGCCACCCATCCACCATTGCCGTTGCCACCCATCACCACCACATCGCCGAGCTCAACAACACCATTAGCGATTTGAGACATTTTTCGTTTTCTCTCTCTTTTTTTGTCTGTGGGGAAAAGGTTGGGTAGAGCACTGTTGGGTGCAATCCACTCAGATTGAAACGCATGGCCACTGGTGTAGAATCCGGAGAGAGGTGAAGAAAGTATCGGCACGAGTTAATAAATGATTTGAACTTATCCAAATAAACAAAAGTCTTAAGTCGAAACCAAAAAAAAAAAAAAAAACAGCAATGGCAATAACGATGGTTGGGTTTCAGGGGATTTCTCTCCTTCTTCTTCTTCTTTAAAAGTCTTCCTTCTTCTCTTCTGCTTCCCACTCCTATATTAAAGAAAGTTGGTAGTAGTGGGGATTGCACGTCCCTCTTTCTCTCTTCAGAATCTATACATATCTATATTTTTTTCAACAATTATGTATTTTTTAATTTCAAATGAGTTTTGTGATGGATTTATAGGATAGTGTTCACGTGGTCTTTATTAATATTTAACGTAGTCCTTTATTAATTAATGACTTGTTATTTTATACGTCAAACAATAGTCAATTATTTGGGACAAAGTTCGCTAAAAAAATATGATTTGGTCTATGTTAACAGAAAGATTAGTCTTTACTAATACCCAATGTAGTTTTTTATAATTAATAACTTGTTCTTTTATAACTCAAATAATATGAACAGTCAAATTATTTAGAACAAAGTTTTCTAAAAAAATATGACTTGATTTATGTTAACAGAAAGATTAGTCTTTACTAATACCCAAAGTAATCTTTTATAATTAATCACTTGCTCTTTTATAACTCAAACAATATGAATAAGGCACCAGATCCTCTGTTTGGTTGTGGTGTGGTTGTACTGGCTGTTTCCACTTTTCCCTAATTTCCCCTTAAATCAAATAACTACCCAGATAAAGAGCTGATTCTGCAGCAGACATTTATTTTGGCACAATAAAACGCAGATGAGAGGATTTTATTAGTATAGGATGGAATGCCGGTGATGTTGACCTCACATAGTTGCCCCACAACCACAAAAAATCGAGGCCCCGTTCATTTTGGGATTTCAGATTTAGATTTATAGCCCACATTACCCCCGGCCCCCCCTCCCCCCCCCCCCCTCTCTCTCTCTCAATTGATTTTTTTGTTATAAAATTTTAAATGGTAATAACTTTTTCTTGACGTATTGTTTTAAAATTAATTTTATATTTTTGAAATCTACTCAACGAAACCTATCAAACGAGCCTAATATTGATGGTGAAATAATGGAAAATGGAAAAACTATATATTTTGTGGATCCACCCGTTCAATATAATTCAAGAATTAAGCGCTTCAATTTTCAATTCCGTTTAACCGTGGCGAAGATCGTATTTTTTTGATCATTTTATTCTAAATGGCCATAATGATTTTGTTATTGTTCTTCAGTTTCAACATCTGTATTGAAACGTCATCCCCGTTCGGCTAAATAAGCCAAGTGGCTTATTTTTTTGTCCTTATTCAAATTTTTTTCGTATTTGTTAGTTTTGCGTCAATTTTTTTGGGAATTATTGCATCTCCATGACGAGAGGAATCTAAAAAGTAAAAAATTATGATCGAAATCCAAATTTTTTTTGAATAAAAACGAAAAAATTGGCTTATTGGCTTATTTTTGTCTTTATTCAAAAAAATTAGGTTTCGATTGAATTTTTTTACTTTTTAGATTCCTCTTGTCATGGAGATGCAATAATCCCCAAAAAATTGACGCAATACTAACAAATACGAAAAAAAAATTAATAAGGACAAAAAATAAGCCACTTGGCATATTTAGTCGAACGGCCTTTCAGGGCTCTCTTAGTGGAATTCAATACAATAATTACGGGAGATAATTACAAAAGTGGATTTCAAAATTTAAAATATATATAATAACCAAAAAAAACTCCTTTGTTTTTTTTTCCCCGTTTTGTCCTAATTCAATTTTTTTCCGCATTGGATCATTTTGCAACAAACTTTTTAGCCTTATTGATCGTCTTGACGAGAGGAATCAGAAAAGTAATTTTTTTTTTTTACTTTCACCCTAATATTTTAACATATGAGAAAGCGTGCACAATTCATGGGTCATGTTTTGGAGTTTGAAACTTGGAAGAAATTGGCGTAAAACTTATTAAAAGTGTGCAGCCCCAACTGTAATTTTTATTTACTGTTCCGATTCATCTCAACTAGACGAATCAAGAATTCACAAAAATTTGGTGTAAAACTAATAAAGGCGAAAAAAATTTAATAAGAACAAAAAATGTTAAAAAGATAAAGTTCTTAACGGAACGGGGCTTGTCAGAGTGATCGATTTTGGAGATTATTTTTGGAATGGAGAGAGAAAGAGAGAGGATGTACGTACTTATCTCACTGGATTTTTTTCTAGCAAAAATAGTTTTTTTTTTTATCAGACTAAAAATGCCTTCCAGGCAGCAAAAATAGTTCCCTTCTTATTTTGTACAGGATGCGTACAACAGGAGCAGGAGATTCGTACATTGAGTACCCGTAGTTCACTTAGGAGTGGGTCTTTTAACTCTAATCCATATTGAACCCATTTTTAACCCACTTAAACCCATGTAAATGTGGGTTCCCATTATAAAATATGGACAGATTGGATTGGGTTATAAGTGAGCGGATTTGGACGGATTAAAAAATATGAGTTGAGATTGCCACCTCTATCTCTCTTAATTGTCTTACAAGAAAATAATTGAAAATTAGAAAATAAAGAGAAAAAAAAATTTCAAACTGGGAAAAAAAAAGAAGGAAATAAAGAGGAAAAAAAAAAACTCAAACTGGAAAAAAAAAAAAAAGGGGGAAAGAAGGGGAGGGGGCGGGGTAATAGGGGAGGGGGGCGGGGGTAATAGGGGAAATGGGGTGTGGGGTCGGGGGGGGCAGGGGGTCTCTTTTGGATTTAGATTTATAGGTAATGAGTGTAGGGAGAAATAAAGTAATGATTGAAAATAAAGGTAATGATTGATGAGAGATAGAGATAAAAATTAGAATAATGATTAGAGAGAAATAAGATAATAATTAGAATCCAAAATTCAAAACCCTTAAACGAACGGAGTCTGGAGAGTCTCTTCTATAAACTTTGATGTTGTGTTGTCTCAATACGAATCCCATCATTTAATTGGTCCTATCCTTCTCTACCTACATGCACCATCATCGTACCACCCGAACTGAAGAGTTAAATTCTTTTTCGGATGAGGTCGAAACCCTGATGGGTTTCCGCTACTCATTTTGGGCTTCACTGTGGGTTTATCGTAGTATACCCAAGCAAAAAATCAACTTGTTTGGATATCAATAATATAAAAAATTAAATTTTGATTTGTAAAATAGACGGTCATGGACAGTTTAATTTAAAAATCAAGATAATCAATCCTGTACAACTTTTTCGTCGAGCCTGAGTAGTGTGTAGCCAAAATATGACTTTTTTGTCGCATGTATTTCTAGTCGCGTAATTGTGTCTCGAGAGTATGTGTGTATGTGGAGATGTATTGGGACACAAAATCTTTGGATTTTCAGGAACAAGGGATCCTCGTCCATCGAGAAAGGTTAATTTCACAATCCACCAAATTCCCAAATTGGGAACCACGCTAAAATTCATGGGCTTTTGCTTAGAAGCGAACAATTTCATGCTTATGTAAAGGTAAGAATGCACACAAAAGCAAGCAGAGCTGTATTAGGATTCCGGGGGAAATAAAATCTTTCTCCATGCCTCTTTCGATCGATGGTGACGACAACAACATTAGGCGGAGTTAGCTGATTAACATATGTTCAACTTCTTGTGTTCCTGCTTCATCCCCGAAATTTCGAAAAAGGGAAGAAGAAGAAAAAGAATGCTTTTTTTTCTCATGCAGATAAACACGTAAAACTTCAAGAGTTATTTATCCGGAGATCACATACTTTCCTGTTCGAATACAAGTCCATTGGTTCCCGATACTGAATTTTCTCAAGTTTAAGAGACAAGTTCAAGCTTGTTGACCATTCTGTTTTCTCAGACACTAGAATATCACGTAAAAATGCGAATGAAATGTTCCTGGTCAGTATGTTCCGGCACTTATCTTGAACTATATGCCGATGCTGGAAATATAGAACTGGAATTATATTCCCCGAAAACAGTTGTAACAAAGTTCTCCATATTAGTTTTCTGTTCTGCTAATTTCTTCAACAGAAACTAGTTTTCTAAAGCAATGCCGAAAACAAATTCGTTATTTTGTTCTTTAGACACAACAAACGAATACGCATTGCCAGGTTAATGCCGTTTTTCTTATCTCATCCTTCGTCTCATGCTCGCTTCTGTTTTTGTACCAAAAAACCCCTAAACCCCGGAGTCACATGGAACACTATTATACTATTCAACAATAAGTATAACGTAAATCTATAACAATACCTTTTGATAAACATTTCTATGACCAAACTAAACAACAACTCATGCTGTTGTTCAACAAACTAAACAAACCCCAAAGAGTCTTCTGCTACTTACCAAACTAAACAACTCCTGCTCTTGTTTTCAATGGTAACCAGCAAAAGTGTAGTCACAATTTGTAGTATCTGAATCTCCCTTTCTTTTATTTTGGTTCGATGGTCCGGGGTGCTTGAGCCACCTTACGCGAACTTAGACTATTCCCCTCCCCGATCTGGTCAAAAGCAGGCCATCCACGCCGGAACTAGGGGATTCACAAGAAATTTCCCTATTGCGGCCTAGCCACAAGTAGTTGCCAAGTTTCAAACTCAAGATGTCTGAGTTTATAGCTCATCCCTTTCTGGACGCAGTGACACTACCAGCAATTTCTGAGCAAATAAAGAAGTGAACCACTATTTTCTAGGACAATCAATTTTTCCAATTGTTTTACCTATTGTACAGAACATCCAGTAACATATATAACCCTGCTGCCTAATAGTTCATTTCGTGTTACCGAACGGAAATACTACATAGAAAGAAGTCCACAGACACAAAAAAAAAAATGTTTGACATTATGAGCCATCCAAGTATCCAACCACTGACACAAACCACAAATAAAAGTTGAACTTCTGATATAAGATAAATATTTGTATTTGTTTATAGTAGAAAGCCACACCCAATACAACAGGAAGTAACTAACTGTGACATCAAATATATCCCCACCTAATCATGTATACAAATGAGAGCTCCATTAACTACATACATTCCCTTACTATAAGTATCTGATCTACAACACCAACAAAGATATAGAGTAAAACATTTCAATAGATGCTTGATCCTTTCAAGGTAAATCATAGTTAAATGAAACCTTACTCACCGGAAATGGTAGTGTTAGAACTACTAACCCGTCTGTCGGTCACAGAATCTGGTGAAGGCGGCACCTTGCTACTTTTCAGCAACTCAACATTATCCCCATCCGGTGAGGGAGGCGGCATTTTTCCTATTTCCTCGTCTTCGTGCTCCTGGATTTTCTTCAAAGCTTCCAATACCTCATTCATGCTAGGCCTCATTTCCTTTTCGAGTTGCAAACACTGAAAAGCCACCTCTGCAACCGAGGTAGTCATCCTCTCAACCGATGAATCAGACTCTAACCCAAGAGATGTATCAATTAACTCATTGAATACACCATTTTGGATTCTGTTTATTGCCAAGTCGGCCAAATTGATCTCGTGCCTATGCCTACTTAGGTCAACAGCCGCCAGTGATGATATAAGCTCTACGAGAACAACTCCAAAGCTATAGACATCACTCTTAGTGGTAAGTTGGTAACACCGGTGGTATTCTGGATCAACATAACCAGGAGTCCCTTGTGGTGCGGTTGACACATGACTGACATCATTCGGGAAGAGCCTTGAAAGCCCGAAATCTGCAACTTTGACGCAAAAATTGTTGTCAAGGAGTATGTTGTTAGTCTTCACATCGCGGTGGACGATTTCAGAAGCATGGAGGTAAGCCAATGCACTGGCGGTTTCAATGGCTATGTTCATACGAATAGGCCATGGGAGTGGGTGATCCTTTGCTCGATCACCATGTAGATGGTCAGCAACGGTACCATTGGGAATATACTCGTAGACCAGCAGTAGTTCTCGGCTGTGGCGTGAGGTGCAGCCATAAAGGGTGACTAGACTGCGGTGGCGCAAGCTTGTGAGAATTTCAATTTCGTTCAGGAATTGGGCCACTCGCTTATAGTTGTGCTCATACAGGCGCTTGACTGCAACTTCCCGCCCATCTCGTAGTTTCCCTGGTTCAGAAATACAAAAAATGACTATGCAAAACAACAATGCCAGTAATGCTATGGTCACAGAAGAAAAGTGTCGAAACCTATAATATGGCTTACCATAGTATACAGTGCCGAAACCTCCATCTCCCAATTCCTTGGAGGGATCAAAGTTACGAGTGGCTTCTTTAAGTTCAGAGTAGGAGAAGACAGGGATCCCGAAGTAGGCACTGCCTTCTTCAAGGTCTTCTTTTGAGTAGAGATCGGAAGAAGTGTTCCTCCGAATAGTGCATGAAGAAATGTAATTCCTCAATTTTTTCCGGTACCGGATGATAAGTATAAGCAAGCAAGGCAATAGGATAACTCCGGCAAAAACTGAAGTAAGAAGAGGTATTCAGGTTTTCGTATTCATGGGAGCAGCAAAAGATATCAAGGACAAAGGATTGAATCCTTCAAATGGGAAGACAAGTAGGTAATGTAAGGTCACATAGTTATAAACAAGACAACTTTTGTGTATCTATTTGTAATGTAGGTACATCATCAACGTCAATTTAAGCGTGCTTAAAGATATTCTTCAGGGTTATATTACCTGATACTAGAATCCATGCCAAGCGATGCCTTTCTGCAACCAATGTAAAGAAGGAAAAAACAGTTTAATCAAACAAAGTCACTCTGCATAATCTGAAAGCTTTAGCTTAGCTAATGGAGAAACAGCACTTTAAAAAAACAAAGCAAAATGTTGTGCCAAAAACAAGACGAATCGACACAAACAATAAAGAAAGACCAAACAATCACACAGCAAAAAATCCATGTGGACCATGTCCACCACGGGGAAGAAGAATATTTCATTATACACAATACGAACTACAACGGTAAACTCTCACGCAACCTCTACTATTCTCTTACGGAAACCCCATCCGGGCCTCAGGTCTCTGCCTCCATAAAGGAAAAGTCTAGGAAGCAGGCTCTCCACCCACGACATAAAAACAGGACAGCAGGAAAAAGATTGTGTGTGGTTAGTACTACTACGAGTGAAAGAATACAGAAATTACAGTTCAGACCATAGTTTTCAAGAAACATATAGGCAAATTACAGTACCTTTAAAATACTTTACCAGAACTTTTGAATAACTTCAGTTAGAACCCCTTTCTTTTGTACTTTTAATTCCTTTCCTTTGTACTTTTATTTCCGCACTTTATTTACTAGTACCCAGCATAAAATTGGTATCAGAGCTATCAGTACTATTTGTTAATTCAAGTAGCCATATTAAAAGATCCTTAGATTATTGTTTAGTTTATTGTTTGTTTTAGTTTAGTTTTGTTATGATCAATGATTTATTAGGAGCAATTAGTCCTAGTTTAAGTGAAATCAGATCTCAACAGTCTAAACAGAATATTCAGATTAAAACAGGTTTCCAGTTAGTAGAACAACTTAATAATAGCCTAGATAAAAAATTTAGCCTAGAAGTTAAAGGTAATATAGTAACCAGAAGCCAGTTTATAGAATTCTCAGAAAAATCTCTTGAGCACACCACTCAGATTTTAGAAACTCTTAATAGATCCAGATCTAATAAACAGTCAAAAAATTTAGACTATTTCAAGGAGTTACATTCAGAAATCTTAAGGAGAATTAGTAAGTTAGAAGAAAAACAGCTTATAATATCAGATAAATTACCCTGCAAACAGGATATAATAGATCTGACCAGCAAGTTAGACACTACTCAGCCAAAAGATATAGAAACAGAAACTAGAAATTTAGTTGAAAACCTTAAGATAGAAGTAGACAGAATAAAACAGAATTCAGTTCAGGTCAAGACAGAATTAGATAGTAAACTAAGAAAAATAGAAATCCTTTTAGAAGAAGTTAAGAAATTAGCCAATGGGGAATGAATAGTTGTGATAACTTATTTTATAAATTAGCATTAGAACATTCAGGAAGAATTCAACCAGATCCTATTGGATTATCCAGTTTCAAGCCAACGGGAAAAACTGATGAGACACTTATCAAGCAAAATAACACAATTATTGAACTTTTGATAAGTCTTAGCCATAGGATAGCAGAAGTATCAGATAGATTAGACCTGTTATCTATCAAAGTAGATAAGCTCCAGGAAGATAGAGCTTTAGAAGCCCTAACCTCTAAAATAAACCAGATTAGTTTATCAGCCTCAACAGGACATCTAGAGCCTAAAAGATCCAACAGATCTTTACAAAACCATACCTTTTATTATAACATATTTGGTACTCCAGACCCAAATAAAGGTAAGAAACCAGAAATTCCTCAGTCATCTCAATCTTCAGATGGCATCCAGCAGTAAAACTAAAGTTAGTGGAATTCCTTTACTCGATAAAATATTTGGAAAACAGCCAGTAGAAGAAAATAGAATAGAAGGACTTATAGATCCAGATATCCAGTTAGATCGATTCAGAAATCACAGTCTAGAATTATTAAGTCCAACAGTGTTGTATAGATCACAGAATTTCTTTAATAGAGGTGTTAGAACTTACAATAGTTATCATGAAAAACCAGTCAGTGTTGTAACAGAGGATCAGACAGAGATCTTAGAAATGATCACCCCAAGAAGCTTCAATGAGCTTAAACAGTTAAAGTTAGGACTTATTCACTTAGGTTTGATTACCATAGGAATCAAAGGTTTAGCTAGGCAAGAATTAGGAACCAAAGTATTAGTCATGATTTTTGATCAAAGATTCACAAACCAGGAACAAGCTTTAATAGGAAGCATGGAATTAGATATGAATAGTAATTGCCAGATTGTTTATTGCGTACCAGATTTCCAAATGAAATTAGACGAATTTTATCAGCACATTCGAATAGCTATTAAGACAAAAGGATATCACATGATCCCTGAAATGCATAATCTTTTAGTTTGTGTTAATTTTGTAGGAAAATTAAGTAATCATAGTAATACCAGGTATAAGCTTAGAACAGACCAAGCTTTGAAAGCCTTAGGAACCAAAGGTATTCAAGTCATAGAAGCCAAGAAACGAGATTCAGAAATGTTAGCAGGACTCGAATGGAAAGTCACAAATTTATTGCCCAAGCAACAACTTAGGCCCAGCAGTAACAGTTTTTATACCAACAGCTTAGGAGAAGTTAATCTTAGATTCAGTAATTATGTCTCAGCAGGTAGACATTCAGATGCAGGTAGCTCTATTCACACAGAATTTGCCAGGAATTCGGATGTAGAAACAGAGCATATGTACATGGCATATGAACAACCTCAGTTTACACTAGATCAGCTGGTTAAATTCAGCGAATCTGACATAATCAGATTAGAAGAACTTTTAGAACCAATTTACAGACCAGATTTAGATTATTATGATTATCAGATCTTAGAAGGATACTATACCCAGAAACTTGAGTACGAACATCCGGAATTAGATGACAGTTCCAAGTTCCAAAGACAATATTTATTACAAAATGATATATTTGTCTTAGAGGAAAAATTCATGGAATATGACCCTAGTAGGAAAAACAATCTTTCAGTTGAAGATATGTTTTGCCACTCAGATCCCAGATCTAAATATTTTCAACCACCAGTTGAGAATATAGAAAACCATATGGTAGAAGTCAAAATGGAAACATATGACAATACACCACCAGTACTCCCAAATCAAGTATATGAAATGGGAAACATTCCAATCAGCAGATCTAGAATTGAGCCGTCAGCCCAAGAACTAGAATACAGAACCTATGGAAAGAGATTGCCAGTAGATAGAGATATATCACTCATGGCACAGGCAGGCACAGGATTAATGCTTGATATTGCAGCATTTGATCCCCAATTCCATAAAGCAGTTATAGACAGATGGGAACAAGCCCTAGTCAGAAAACTTTTGGAAATGACCAATTGGCACTCTTCAGCAGAGATGTGGTCATATTGTGAGTCATTTTTAGGAGACACAGCAAAAGGAGTTATAGAAGCTTATAAGAGAGATTTTGAACCCCAATATGCAACTTTAGTAGCCCAAGGACCAAATGTTTATAATTTTACCAGTTTAGTCAAAACATTGATAATAGGAGCAGATCCTAATAGAGGAAACACGACATACCAGAATGTAGCAATAAGACAGTTAGAACAGCTTAAGTTACATAAATGGAAATACATAGTTAGTTTTTGCAATGACTTTATAGCCCTTGCATCACAAACAGGTAGAGCATTAGACTCAGAAATTAGTAACAAATTCTTTAGGAAACTTCCAGGCCCATTAGGAGAAGAAATATGGGAAAAATGGAAAGCTACTAATGGAGACGAAAACCAGCATCTAGGAATTGGTCCTAGAATCCAGTTTGTATTTGCAGTACTGAGAGACAAGTGCACTACACTTGAAATCCAGAAAGGTATAAAGAAAAACAAGTTGAATTTTTGTAGCCAGGTCATATATACTCCACAACAGTATGGATATGGCAAAGAAAAGAAAAAGAAAAGCAAATTCTATAAATACCAGAAGAAAGCCAATAAGTATAATAAGAAAATAGCCCAGACAAAAGGAAAATATAACTATAGTTACCAGAAACATGGTTATTATCCCAGAAAGAAATATAGGAGGAGCCAATCCTATAAGCAAACACCTAGTAAACAACAGTTTAGGCCAAAACCTAAAAAACATTTTAGGAAAAAGGTCCAGTCAACCCAAAATCGTAAATGTAGATGTTTTATATGTGATTCAGAAGATCATCTAGCCAACAGATACCCTAATAAAGGGAAAAACCAGAAAACCACAGAAAAGGCAAATCTTATAGCAGAATTAGAAGATTTTGATAATATTGAGTTTATAGAAATGAGATTAGAAGATAGTGATACAGAATCAATATACAGTCTAATCAGTACAGAACCAGAAGAAATAAATTTCTTAGAAGAATTAGACAGTGATAGCAGCAGTAGTTCAGAAAATGAACTTTCCAGTTATATACCAGAATATACTTTTATGATTAAAAGTTCCAGTATAGAATGTATACACCAGTGGCAACATAATATAGGTCAAGATAGTGAACCTTGCTCAGAATGCAACGGTTACCCTTTTAGGTTATTTAGAAGCGTATGTGACATTTGTAAGAAAAATGTGTGTAAATTTTGTCTTAAGAAGAATCATCAGATAGATAGAGATTTGATAGAGCTAAGTGGCAGTATACAACAACCAGTGTTGAATCAAAGTTCAAAATTAGCCCTTCAAGAAGCTAAGTTAGAGGCAGCCACAGTTAGGTTAGATTTAGATCGAACCAAATTCCAATTAGAAAAACAGATCAGTGAGTTAGAAAAGAAAATAGAAATCTTGACAATAGAAATAGAAACATATAGGATAGAAAATAACAGATTGAAAAATCAGTTGTATGAGAAAAACCTGCCCTTAAAACAATTAGAAACTATTGAAACCATAGAAGATCACTGTAACATTATAGAATCAGTGAATAGAATAGGAGAAAATAGTCTTATTGAAATAAATTGTGAGATTTTATTACCAGCCAGAGGTAAAAACCCAGGGCAAGTTATTGAACTTAAAGCCATGATAGATACAGGAGCCAGTAAGAGTCACATTAGCCGTGATCTTATACCAATCGAACATTATACCAAACCAGGTTATATAGCCAGAGCTGATCTCATGAATAATACCAGTATTATTTATGATACATGTCTTATGAATAGCAGCATCAGATTTACCAACAGACTTCAGCAACAACACACCTACCCACTACCCATGGTATGGATAGGAGACATTAACCACAGCTATAAGTTTATCTTAGGATTAAACTTTATAGACAGTATGAATGGAAGCATCACATTTAGCAAACACTTTGTGACGTTTCACAAACGTAGTTTACAAGTAGAAACATTACATGCCCAGAATTTAGAATCAGAGTTGTCAGCTAAGCGTGGTGGAACCATAGAAGTAAAACAGAAAATAGAAAAGTCATTAGAAGATATTCCCTTTCCAGATACACATTTAGACTCATATGTAGAAACTATAGATGATACAATTGAAACAGAAGTAGAATGGCTAATGGAAGAAGAAGAACAGTTAATCCAGATAGAGTATGATCCAATAGACTTTGAACAAATAGAACACTCTTTGTCGGTTCTTGATCGCAAAAAGAAAAGAACAGACAGAGAAAGACTAGAAGAATTAATTAGGTTAGCAGAAGAAACCCAAATTCTAGGAGAAAATCCAATCAAACATTGGAATAAAAACAAAACTCTAGCACACTTAGAAATTATTAACCCAGATTTTAAGATTAGCACTCAGAAAATTGTATACAGTCCATTAGATATAGAAGAATTTAAAAAACAGACTAAAGAATTATTAGATCTTAAGGTTATAAGAGAAAGTACCAGTCCACACAGAAGTTCAGCCTTTATGGTAAGAAATCATGCAGAAATCAAAAGAGACAAAGCACGAATGGTCATAAACTATAAACGTCTTAATGACAATATCCAAATAGATAGTTATGACATACCCAGCAAAGAACAGCTTATTAATAGTATCCAGGATGCAATAATCTTTAGCAAGTTTGATTGCAAATCAGGATTTTGGCAGATTATGCTAGACCAGTCCAGTAGACCATGGACAGCATTCACATGTCCTCAGGGATGTTATGAATGGATTGTTATGCCTTTTGGTTTAAAGACAGGACCCAGTATTTTCCAGAGGAAAATGGATAGTATATTCAAAAAATATCACTCTTTTATCCTTGTTTATATTGATGATATCCTTGTTTTCAGCAAGACACAGGAAGAACACTATAGACATCTTAGGATAATATTTCAGATATTTATAGATAATGGTTTGATTATTAGCAAAAAGAAAATGGAATTGTGTAAAGAATACATAGAATATTTAGGAGTAAGAATAAGAAAAGGAAAAATCCAGTTACAACCACACATTGCACAGAAGATTTTAGAATTTCCAGATAAGATAGAAGATAAAAAGAAACTCCAGTCATTTTTAGGAACCTTGAATTATGCTAGGCCATACATAAAAGATCTTAGCAAAATCATAGGACCTTTGTATAGTAAAACAACTCCAACAGGTCAGAAATATTTCAACCAGCAAGACATAGATCTTGTCAGAAAAATCAAAGAGATTTGTAAAAATTTACCGGAGCTAGAATTACCATTAGAACCAGACTACATAGTAATAGAAGTAGATGCCAGTGAAAAAGGATGGGGAGCAATACTCCTTAGCAAACCTACCAAATACTCTGCAAAATCTACAGAAAAGATTTGTAGATATGCCAGCGGAAAATATAGAGAAAAGGGGAATTTAGCTAGTATAGATTGTGAAATATTAGGAGTTATTAACGCCATTAATAGCTTCAAATTATGGTTGTTCAAACCTTTCACAGTTAGAACAGATTGTGAAGCAATTGTTAAATTCCATAAGCTTCTCAATGAGAAAAAGATCAGTAATAGAAGATGGCTTAATTTTGTTGATACAATAACAGGAAATGGTTATTCAGTAGAATTTGAACATATTAAAGGAAAAGAAAATACTTTGGCAGATTATTTGTCCAGAGAAATAAATGCTAATATCCTTAGTTTTACAGATGGCATCCTCGAGCAATGCAACCAGTATTGCCAGAACAGATCAGAGGTTTCTAACCTTTGGGAGCATAACTCTCAGAGTATTTCCTGAACAATCCAGATCCAAATTCAGGTACCTCATTCATAATATCAGTGAGGAACAGAAGTGTCTTTTAGATAATCTTTGGGACTCTCACAAAGATGTTCCAAAATTTTTAGCTTGTTTAAATGCTTTAAATATCTTCTTTAACCAGCAAAATGGGTCAAGCCCAACAAAAAGATTTTCATTTTATTGTGTTGCAGTAGGCCGTGTTCCAGGAATTTATTCCTATTGGCCAGAAGTTTTAAAACAAGTGGATGGAATCCCTTCTTCAACATGGAAAGGTTTTCATACATTTGCAGAAGCAAAACAATGGGCCAATCGTGCCATTGGAAATAATTTTTACATCTCAGAATCAACCAGGAGATTAAACAATCAATCAGTCTTTGAGACTGCAGGTTTTGAAAACAACCAAGCTCTCAACCAGCCATTTTCTCAACAAATAAAATTTTGTAGTCATTGCGAAACAATGACCAGGAGTTTTAGGATTTTAAATAAGAGAAACCAGGATATTGAACAAGTCAATCAACAATTGACTAACAACCAGCGAAGGCTTGAAGAAGAAATAACAACTCTCAAAATGAAGTTGTTAAATTCAGAAAAGGAGCTCAAGAAAGTTAGAGACCCTTTTACCCCACTGGTAAAAGCGAGAAAACCATCTTCCCCACTGGAAGAAAAGGAAAGAAGTGAGTGGAGTAAGGAACATGGTCTGAAGGAGCTTTTACAAGCCAAAGCAACTACCTTTCTTTCTAAATTTCCTCCAGATGTTATTCACCATATTAGACATTTAGCCAGAGAAGATAGGGTTCACTTTCAAGAATTCCTATTCTCAGAACTAGTCAAGATCAACCAGAATACAGGTTGTATCCCAGGACTCACCATTACTTGGAAAACTCTTTATCTACAAGACAAAGATACTGTCCCATGTCCAAAAATCAAACCTACTTGCATCCAGGGACCATTGGAACGAATAGCTTGTACATGCCAACTCATATACAGTATCCCAATGGCCAACATTGACATGAAGCAGTTCAAACCTTTTACTCTTATCTTTAAGGGAAAAGAGGTAGAAATTACAGAAGTTACTCTCTTGGATTTTGGATATGTTCAACAAATCATATTCTATGATCCAGAAGATACTAACAGATTTGGAAGAAAAATTGCAGCTTGTGTTCTTAATGCTATGGCAGATCAAGGTACAGCAGTTGAAGCAATTGTGGAATCAAAACTTCCAGAATGGACACCTACAGGACAACTCATCCCTGCTTACCACAACATCCATATCAACACAAACCCTGCAAACATGATCCTCAGAAGAATTTATCATTGTGACAATGATGAACCATGGATTTGCGAAACAAATTCAATTAGGAAACAGATTAGACATGCCATTGCTTTTATCATAGCCGAAGGATTTCATTATGATAATCTATACACCTATGGCAAGGCACCTCTAATATGTGAGGACTCATTTCAAAAAATTAGGTCCAATGATCATCTCCCAGAATTAAAATTTCAGTTTGAAACAGGATATGATAATTTAGTCAGATATTACATTCACCAGAAAAACCAAGAAGATGTAATGATAAGAGGAGGAGATCCAAATGATCTATCTGACTTATCTCTAAATAATGAAGATGACGAAGACTATGGCTTTGATGACGAAGCCATCCAAAATCTCAATAATGCAATGGAAGGATAAGCATCAAAGGCAAAGTATCCCACCATAACTGACAGCAACACTGTCATCACATGGGTCGATACTTCATCAGCAAAAGTAGTTTGGAAGCATTTGCCGAAAGTAAAAAGGCAATTAACCACCTTGACTGTTCCAACCACTTTCACCAGCAAAATTCAACCACCCTTGGACATATCTGTAGACATCAATAATGAAGAC
Source organism: Rhododendron griersonianum (assembly GCA_018127125.1). NCBI lineage: Eukaryota > Viridiplantae > Streptophyta > Magnoliopsida > Ericales > Ericaceae > Rhododendron > Rhododendron griersonianum. The sequence goes on along the minus strand of CM030796.1, from coordinate 33,624,617 downwards.
CCTGCTTTTTCAAAAGAAGGTTGAAAGATGTGACGATGCGGGCCAGTGATCACGCGGCATCTACTTTTCTTTTGAAAAACCGGACCTCTTTTCTTAGTAGGTTACCAGTCATTTTGTTTTTTGAAGTCTATAAATAGAGTCATGTCTTTCAGTTGTAGTTACGACTCTCCTAGCATTTTGAGCACTTGCTATCTGTAAGCATTTGTTGCAATTGTAATTGGTCGAGTCAATCTTCAGCAATTGAGTCTTTGTAATCAGCAGCTTTCAGCAGTAATAGTAAGCTTCAATTTCTCTCCAGTTCTTATTGTTCCTTAGGGACTCCCGAAAGGGAACACCCCCATGATCATAAATAGCATTAATACTGTATGAGTTATATGTTTGTATTACCCAAAAAATTTAATCCAGTTTTCATACATCACTAACATCCTAAAATTCAGTTTCAAAAGAAAGAAATGACTTCAGGCCTTTAAACCATAAAGCCTTCTTGAGTCTAACCCGTTTTGCCCAAAGGTGGCGTTGAGGGAACAGTATTCGGAGGTAGGTTAAGAAGGAAAGTAAGAAATTCTTTTGGATAATTTTTGACACATAGAAGGTAAGTGATAATGAAAAGAAAGATTAATCAATGGGTAATATAATATATAATTTTGTATACAGTATCCAGGTTATTTTAAACAGTTCATCTGGATCATGTGGTGGTAAGTACCGAGTAGGATTCACAAATATCTGATTTCGAGCTTTTATCTCTTGCATGAATGAACAAAGAAGAACATATTTTAATTTACATTCGTAGGATAGAAGAAGAAATATTCACTAAGAACCTCTTGATAGATAGACTTTTAAATACAACCTTATATACAAATAGGCCTCGATCTAGTAGCGTCCTTACTAGATTCATAGGAAAAGAACAGGATAAACTCAGAGAATTAGAACAACAGTTAGCTGAAGCACAACTTCAGTACAGAAAGGCAAAGCCATTCCAAAATTAGGACTAGAACAGTAATAACAGATAAATTAAGTAGTAAAGTGTAATTATTACACAGTTATATCAAAAGTCAGTAGGTTACACTACACAAGATTATACCCTCAGCCAATCACAATGATCATTGGTTGGAGCATGGGTTGGTGTCATGGTCTGTAGACTCACTCCTCCATAAAAGACCCTCTTCAGTAATTCTAAGTCCAGTAAAATACGAGGGGAACGGGTCACATCCAGTTTGCTTTCCCAACCAGTCCGTTCCAGTTTGGTCAATTTGTGGACCCTTTCCAGACCCAAAACAATGATGTGTTCACTTTTTAAAGCTTGTCGAGAACATTGATTACATTGAAACTACATTGATCGGATATTGTTTGATATAATTTCAAAATGCATTGAATTTCACGTAGTTAGGTCAAATGGGTGGCAATCCAGTGTTGCACACCTTTTTTCTTACAAGCTTAATGCATTTCAATATCATATTAAACGACATCTGATCAACGCAATTTTTAGCGTATTCTATATTCTCAACAAACTCTAAAAAGTGAACAATTCCGATCATTGTTGTGGGCCCGGAAAAAACCCAAAAATGACCCAAACTGGACTGGATTAGTTGGAAGCAAACTGAACGTGACCTGTTTGCTACCACACACACAATCACACAAACACTTACACATACCCACAAATGGGTGAGACCCTCACACAATGAATGTGATAAATGGGGTGGGATCCACACACTGCGCACCTCCAGTGTGTGGGCCCCACCCCATTTGTGGGTGTGTATTTATATAATTATTGCCCCACAAATACGAGACACCTCACAAGATGCATCTCATAGAAAGGTTTTAGATTCATAATTTCATATACTAATCGAAATGCCAGTACCTCCTGTCTTGTCAGTATCTCGTGTCTTGCCAGTACCTCCTGTCTCGTTTGAGCAAAGGAACTCTCGGGGGCGAAGCAGACATTGGCCACCATCATCGAGACAAGTGAGACATTCACGTGACAAATGATATTCAACAGAGAAATTAGAGGTCAATAAGGAGAATAGATCACTAGGAGTAGGATCCCCGTCCTCAACTGATGGCAGTTGGAAACGGAGACAATTTGGCTGATAACTGCCTGGAGGCGGATCTGGAACTTGATCATTCGGATGTGAATAGTAAACCGTGTACCCGCCTTCACATCCTTCATAAGTAATGTGATTTTCTTGGAGTTCGGGGCTGCTGGTGTTGCATTTGAAGATGGTGAGATTGGGGGATATTGTAAAGGAAATGGAAGGCGTATTATAGAAAGAAGGGATGTAACTGGAAAAATCGCAATCTTTGGATTCGATAAGGGTTTTTAGTGCTGTGTCATTAATTTTTATTCTACCATGGGTTGTGTTGCTAACTTGATAAGGTCTTCCACCCCATATGACTTGTGGATCTGGTTCATCACAACTGACAGTACACAACCCATATACGGGGTGCGTGTAGTCAGCGAAAGCGGATTTGATCGGATCAAGAGGTCTGCTGCAGTTGAAGGAAGGTGGACAAGAACCAGAAGAATGAATAACCAGCAGAGGAGAGACAAGAAAGAAAGCTACTACAAAGCAGGGGAAACCCATTTTTAATTCCCAGTTTAGCACGACCAAAAAACAAACTCCATAGCTTAAGAGGAAAGAAATTCCCTCGATCACCCTTTTATTTGGGGTTGGGGGAGGGGGGTAAGATTTTTTTGTGTGTGTGTAGAAATGAGGGTTTTGTAAGAATCAAGGAGCCAAACATAATTGTATAGGAGGAGGACTTGCAGAAGTCGTCGGAAAAAAGAGGGCATTTTTTTTTTTTTTTTGGGGGGGGGGGGGGGGTTGTTATATTCTATTCTTCTACATTGGAATGGTCAGTAGGAAAAAAGAGTACTCCATTGAGAAGGAGTTTCCTGCTCTCCTTCCTCATTAACCCACCACCACAATATCGACCTTGACCGTTGACTCTTCTCTCTCTCTCTCAATCAGTTTGTAACTGTAAAGCCAAAGGAGTCAATTGTAGAAAAATTTGTGGTTTACCGATGAAACGTGCAAAACAGAATATAGGAAGAGTCTTGTGGTCTGATTTAAGTGTACTCTGGGGCAAAAGAAAAAATCTGGAGAGAGATCCTAAGGTGATGGGAGTCAAGGTCATAGAAAAATCACTTTGCCAAATTGATTTGGTATCTTTTTTGCGTAATTCTACAAATAGATTACTGGTTTAAATTATTTCACTTTCAAATGCTATTCATTTGGTTTAAATAATGTGCACGATCTACAAAGTCAAAGTTGCTATCGAATTTGCAATAAAAGATAACTACAACATTATTTGAAAAAAAATTTAGATCATTGGTGAGTGGTGGACATAGATTTTGCAAGAAAAAAAAAGAGAAATTATTACTGGTTAGCGGGGACGGTGCACGTGCTCTTAGACAGTCATAAATTGGCTCGATTTGTAGCTTTGGAAAAAATGCGTTCATCGGGAAGCAATTCTTTACTGTGTTCGAGTTCTTTGGCTTGACTTGAATTTGGTTTTGTACTTCAAAGTTTTTCTTGTTGATGTTTCTTTGTTGATTTTGGAGTTGGACTTTGATAATTTTGTCATGGACTCCAACTAAATGGCAACGTGTTCACATTTGGCCTGGTTTGATAACAGTGATAGATGGATGAGATTAGGATTGGGATTGGTAATGAGAAGGGATTGTTAATGAGAATGGATTGATAATGAGTATATTTTTTTGGGATGGGATTATTAATATCATGTTTGTTTGAGATGAGATTGGATTGATAAAAGAAATTGGTAATGAGAAGGGGTTTGAATTGGACTACGAATAACAAGTCCTAAGAGGTATTGCTAATACCCCCTATGGGCCGGATTGCTCATCCCATGGGACTACCAATCTGGAGCAATTTTGGAAACCAAACAAAGTATTACTAATACCATCACCTTAACAATCTAATCCCAACCTCCAATCCGTTTATCAAACGGGGCCTAAAGTTTCTGGAAGCCAGGGAAGATGGAAAGGAAATTGATTCAGAATAGAGGACTTTTGATCCCTTAGAGTGGGAATTAAGAGAATACACTTCCTATTTGTCTTCAGAAACCTCTCAATTAAAGGAAATGTTGTCCTTCTTCAAAAAAAATAAAAATAAATTATTGTCTTACATAAGAAAATCCAATATGTCCAAAGATGATATGCGAAATCAATATGCAGAAAATGATGAAGGCATTTTTTTGACCAATGAAACAAGATTTTATTAATCAAATGTACATGATACGAGAGATTCAAAGGACAAGAGTTAAAGCATCACAACAGAAGACAAGCATCCCAACTATGTCGGCACCCAAGCCTTCCTATAATCATCATATGGTACTCGGGCCCTAAAGGAAATTTGGTTGGCAATAGATCAACCAAACTAAGAATGGATCTGAAACGGTCCAGACTAACTAAACATAATGGAAGTTTGATCACCACCAAGAACAGAGGCACAAAGAACAGCTCCCTCTGTATTCTGAAACCACCTTGCTTTGGATCTTGCACACGATGGATATGATAATTCAACCAAGATTGAGGATGGCATCAAGAGATTTGTATATCATAAATCGTGAAGAAATCCACGGCTTAGAAGAAGTAGCAATATAAGCTTGCCCATGAGTTCCACTTGATTTGAAACCTGAGAAACAATTACCTAGGCTCTAGGAGTTTCAAAAAAGAACAATATAACTGGGAAAATGGGTTCTAGATAGAGTCATGTCAACAAACATAATAATTTGTACTTCCAGTTGTGACACTACTTACATTAGGAATTGCGAGAGTCCTTATTCTTCAATTACAAAGGAGCCCATGTCAACAGCCAAGAGGCCTCTGGCCTAATGGCATCAAGAATGGACTTCAGAAAGTCTACACACACATACAATCTGTGCACAGATTCCGTTGTGGGGCCCACTATGGGTCCCACACAAATCATCCGAGCCGTTCATTAAATGTAAAATATTTTTTCAAGGGTCCCCGTAAAAAATAAGCTCAATCCGATACCTATAGGTGCTCGATCCAACTATATAACTTTTCATTATCCGAAAATCTGAATGAAAAGTTAGATGGTTGGATGAAGCACCTATAGGTATCGGATTGAGCTTATTTTTTTACGGGGATCCTCAAAAAAATGTTTTACATTTAATGAACGGCTCGGATGATTTGTGTGGGACCCGTGGTGGGCCCCACAATGAAATCTGTGCACAATCTGTGCACAGATTGTCTGTGTGTGTAGCAGGACTCAATGGACTTAGGTGTCCAGAGAAAGGAGGTCATGAGTTCAACTCCTCTTCCAAGCTGCTAATCTTATTATTTTAACAATATTGGCTTTCGCCGATAAAAAAGAGAGAAAGGAATTGCCCATGTCACAATGTCGTTGGGATGACGACACATTCAAAAGGTATGTATAATCGTTTACCTCATTACATGCAGAGATAGTGTTTTAGAATTCTATTGCACAATTTAGCAACTTTCATCAAGTTTTTGTCCTCCAGGGAAGTTTTAAACACCAATTGAGAGGCAGGAACACATGACCACGACTCGGTTGAGGGAACTGCTCTTGAGCTTATATGGCTCTTTCTAGTAATGTAGAAAAAGAGCCAAAAAACAAAAAAAAACCTTCATCTTGAAAAAGGTTAGAACTAACTGGTCCTAGGAATTAAGTGTCCTGATTACCTCTTCGAATACTATTTGAATTTTTCCGTCGGTCAACCACATTGTTCAAAATGAAGTGTTAAACGAAGGGGGTAAACATCGATACAGAAACATTCCTAAGATTCATGAAAACTAAACTAGAGAATAAATCATCAGGGGTAGGTACGTCATGTGCATTTATATAGTTATTGTCATTGACTAACCAAAGTTCCAGACTCATCGGAACTCGTCAAAATACTGTTGATCGAGTGATGTGATAAGGAAATGCTTTTGAAAACAAGGTGAATTGTTTGAAGCAAGTTAAGGTCCCAAGTGATACTAATAATTACTGGGAAGAAGGGTTGAATTGAGACCTTTTATCTCCTTCGATGGCTGTATGCCAAACTAAATGCTTTGTTGTGAATCAAACAATCAAATTCACCAACAATCTAGCTCTCTTGCCTTCGTACTAACCCTTATACTTCACGTTTACTGTACTTTCGCACAGCAGCAGGTCTTCATTTGAGTCAAGATTGACTCTTGTGCAAAGAACATGAAACTGCAAACACATTGTAGGCCTCAAATACATGCAAAATAAGAATTTACAGACTATAGGTTGAACTTTCACTATGGAAGCGTCATAATTTCTTGTTCAGACAATAGAAACTTACACAGCTTTGAGCGATATGCGTCAGCCGTCAACAATAACATAGGAGATACAAACTTACCTGATTTTCACATGTGCATTTTGAAATCGTGGGGATTGCACATTATGCTTTTCCTTGCAGAAGCATGGATGCATCGTCACAATGTCATGACATGAGTAGTGGATGAATCCACCGGTGCTCTTGAGGGAGAAGACACATAAGGCTTGGGGGGGATTTGCAAAGACTCGATGCTTCCTTCTAACATCTCCACCACCCGACTAATTGATGGTCGGTTTGAAGGATCCGTTTGTATACACCACAGGCCAACTATTATCATCTTCCTTGCTCTTGCATTTGCCTCACCATCCATAATGCCATGCAATCCGAGTTCTTCATCAAGTTCAAGACGCTTGTATATCCAATGTGGGAAGTATATTTCACTCGTACGATCAACCTCGACACTTATATTCTTTCTCCCGCCAACCATTTCCAAAACCATCATCCCGTAGCTATACACATGAGACTTATGTGAAACCCCACCAAAATTTCTGCTAAATACTTCTGGGGCAATGTAGCCCGCTGTTCCTCTAGCACCCGTCAACGATACGATACTCTCTTTTTGCGGGCATAGTTTAGCAAGGCCAAAATCAGATATCTTTGGGCAGAAGTCCTCATTTAAAAGAATGTTATGAGGCTTTATGTCAAAATGCAAAATTCGTGTGTTGCAACCACGGTGTAAGTACTCCAACCCTCGGGCAATTCCAACCGCAATTCGGTACATTGCTTCCCAACCCAACTGGCGATATGTCGAGGAACCACCATCATGTATGAATTTGTCAAGAGATCCGTTAGGCATGAACTCATATATGAGAGCTCTATGGTGACCCTCAAAACAGAACCCAAGAAGAGTCACAATATTTACATGAGAAGTTCTACTAATTGTTGCAACCTCGTTAATGAAATCTTCTCCACTGCCTTTCAACCCTTTCAGAACCTTCACTGCCACGAGGTAGTCATTTTTCAACTTTCCTTTGAAGACACAACCAAAGCCTCCCTGGCCTAGTTTAGTTCTGAAGGAGTTGGTAATTTTCTTGATGTCGGAGTAAGTGTATCTTTTTGGAGAAAGAGATCCACAATTCTTTAGAAATGCCTCAATGTTTCGGTAGTTCTCTGTCTTCTTTTTCCAAAAGAATGCGGATTCACTTTTTGAGAGTTTCTTCATAATAATGCAGAACAACAGAATTACCATAATCCCTACAATAGAAACAACTGAAGCACAATTCCAAATAAATGGTTAGATGTGGATAATAGATCTAGGTTATCTTGCATTACATGTAAACCTAGAGAAGTATAATGGGAATAGGAAAAGGGAATCTTGCCATCATGTGAACGAAAAAGTTAAGCTAATGAAGCACATGAATGATACCTATTCCGAGAATCAATGCCAATCTACTTCTTCCTATAAAAATTGTCAAAGTGAAAAAACATTGGTTAGATGAGTGTAGAAAGAACGGTGAATGAAAATGAATGGAATTTAAATTGAATTTACTGTGCACATTCTGATGTTGAATAACCGAATGATCATTGGGACTCTCCAAAGTAGAAATGCGACTACCTCCTCTATTGTTTAAGCATTGGAACTCCCCAAAGTCACATGGACATTGACCTTAATCTAACCAGAATATTTTACCATATAACTACGATGCTCAACTCTCGCACAACCTCTCTTGTACTCTCTCTACAGCGACCCTGTCCGGGCCTTGGGTCTCCTCCTCCATAAAGACCCTTTACAATAATTCTTATTGTCGAGTAAAATACAAGACACTTCACAAGTCACAACACCTCAGAAAAGATTTTAGATTCATATACTAATCGAAATGCCAGTACCTCCTATCTTGCTAGTACCTCCTATCTCATTTGAGCATTGGAACTCTCGTGGGTCACGCAGACATTGGCCAACATCATCATCGAGACATGTGAGACATTCGTCTGACAACTGATATTCAACAAAAAAATCAGAGGTCAATAAGGAGAATAGATCACTAGGATCCCCCCTATCCTCAACTGATGGCAGTTGGAAACGGTTACAATTTGGCGGATAACTGCCATGAGTCGGATCTTGAACTTGATCATTCGGACGTGAATAGTAAACCATGTACCCGCCTGCACATCCTTCATAAGTACTGTGATTATCATGAAGATACTCATATGCTTCCCGCTTAAGATCAGGGCGGCAGGTGTTGCATTTGAAGATGGTGAGATTGTGAAGGAAACGGAAGGCGTATTATAGAAATGAGGGATGTAAACTGAACGTGACCCGTCTGCTACCACGACACACATACAATCACACAAATACTTACACATACCCACAAATGGGGTGGGACCCTCACACACTAGAGGTGACAAATGGGGTTGGGCCCACACAAACTAGAGGCCCACACACACTCCACACCTCCGGTGTGTGGACCCCACCCCATTTGTGGGTGTGTGGTTATATATGTCGGACCGCTTTTCCATCAACTCTTCTAAAACAAATTAGTGGTAGGGAGGTTTTCAATTAAGTCTTTTTTGACATTCGATATCGCACCCGCAAATCTATTTTTAGAGCGGTCGCAGGGAGTGACATTGTGTAACCAAATCTATGTGGGCACATTTCTGGCCCAACAATATAATTATTGCCCCACAAATACGAGACACCTCACAAGATGCATCTCATAGAAAGATTTTAGATTCATAATTTCATATACTAAATTACTAATCGAAATGCCAGTGCCTCCTGTCTTGCCAGTATCTAGTGTCTTGCCAGTACCTCCTGTCTCGTTTGAGCAAAGGAACTCTCGGGGGCGAAGCAGACATTGGCCACCATCGTCGAGACACGTGAGACATTCACGTGACAAATGATATTCAACAGAGAAATTAGAGGTCAATAGATCACTAGGAGTAGGATCCCCGTCCTCAACTGATGGCAGTTGGAAACGGAGACAATTTGGCTGATAACTGCCTGGAGGCGGATCTTGAACTTGATCATTCGGATGTGAATAGTAAACCGTGTACCCGCCTTCACATCCTTCATAAGTAATGTGATTTTCTTGGAGTTTGGGGCTGCTGGTGTTGCATTTGAAGATGGTGAGATTGGGGGAGATTGTGAAGGAAACGGAAGGCGTATTATAGAAATGAGGGATGTAACTGGAAAAATTGCAATTGTTGGTTTTTAGTGCTGGGTCATTAATTTTTATTGTACCATGGGTTGTGTCGTTAACTCGATAAGGTATTCCCCCCCATATGACTTGTGGATATGGTTCATCACAACTGACAGTACACAACCCATATACGGGGTGCGTGTAGTCAGCGAAAGCGGATTTGATCGGATCAAGAGGTCTGCTGCAGTTGAAGGAAGGTGGACAAGAACCAGAAGAGTGAATAACCAGCAGAGGAGAGACAAGAAAGAAAGCTACTAAAAAACAGGGGAAACCCATTTTTAATTCCCAGTTTAGCACGACCAAAAAACAAACTCCATAGCTTAAGAGGAACGAAATTCCCTGACCCTTCTATTTGGGAGGGGGTGAGATTCTTTTTGTAGAAAAAATGAGGGTTGTAAGAATCACGGAGCCAAACATAATTATATACAGATTTTAAGGTTGACAAGCCCAGTTGACTTGGAAATGCTTTAACTTGCGGAAGTCATTGGTAAGGACTTAGATCGATTCTTTGCTAAATTTTCTGTCGGAGAGCAAAGAATTGATCAAGCTCGTACCGATATTCGATTGAGCTTATTTTTTACCGGAGTCCTTGAAAATACATTATAGATAAATTTAACCGCTTCGAATATTTGTGTAGGACTCTGAGATAGGCCGCACACGTCATACACATCTAGTGTACCCCGATGGTATACCTATATTTTTATTGGAAAAAAGGAGTGTTTATATGGGGGCTGAGGGCTAATTTCCCCTTTTTTCTTCTACGTTGGAATGGTCAGTAGGAAAAAAGAGTGCTCCAATGAGGAGTTTCCTGGACTCCTTCCTCATTGACTCACCACCACAATATCGACCTTGACCCATTGTCTCTTCTCTTCTCTCTCTCTCTCTCTCTCTCAATCAAATGTACATGATACAAGAGATTCAAAGGACAAGAGCAAAAGCATCACAATGGGGAACAAGCACCCCAACTAAACATAATGGAAGTTTGATCACCACAAAAAACAGAGCCACCAAGAACAGCTCCCTATATATGTATTCTGAAACCACTTGCTTTGGATCTTGCAAATGATGGATATGATAATTCGACCAAGGTTATTGAAGATGGCTTCAAGAGCAGAACAAGAGATTTGTATATCACAAATAGTGAAGAAATCCACGGCTTAGATGAAGCAGCAGCAACACTTGAATGGGGCAATATATATCTTTCTTTCTTTCAGCAAGCAAGCAAGCTTTCTAATTGAAAAAATTGAATCAAGCACCTACACATATCGGATTGAGCTAATTTTTCATATGAAAAAAATTGAAAGATAGAATCAAGCACCTACACATTTCGGATTGAGTTAATTTTTCAGGACGCACTCGGGTTTTGTTTAATTATTGAACGGCTTGGATCATCCGTGTGGGACATAGAGTGGGTCCCGCATACCCGTCGGTTCATGGTCGGTATGGAACCTGTCGGTCCCCTTGGCATTAGTGATAAATTTACTCTAAACTCCCTTTATGTGAGTATTTATCAGAATATTTCATAGAGTGCTGAATTTTTACTCCATCTTTTTGTGCAATTTTCTGTCGGAGAGCAAAGAACTGATCAAGCTCGTACCGATATCCAACTGAGCTTATTTTTTATTGGTGTCCTTAAAAATCGATTATAGATAAATTTAGGGTAAATTTCACCTACCTCCCCTGAGGTTTCTGACAATGACAGGCACCTTCCCTCAAGTTTCTGAAATTGCACTTACCTCCCCTATCAGTCTTGTCGGTTAACTTTTGTTAACAGAAAGTGTAAATTTCCATTTCTACCTCTTTATTTACCTCCCTTGAGGTTTATAATAATATAAGATACCACCCCCAAAAAAAATAGTATTTTTTTTTTTTTTTGTAATTGCTTTCACTACTATTTTTTCCTTTCTAGTACAAGGCAAAGAAAGTTGATTGAACATTGAACTAAAGTGTTGTAACCCAAATTAATTATGATGTGTGTAAAGTAACCCAAAACATCCTGAATTTTAAAAAATACGTTGAACTAATATACATAACTTAATTGATAAGTGTAATTTCAAAAACTTGATAGTAAAGTCCTTCATCTATAAAGCATAGTTTGTTTTAGCCAATATGCAAAAGAAAAAAAATTTAGCATAGTTTTTTTGAGTTCATTTTTGTAATAAAGTTTTTTTTTTTTATCAATTTTAATGTAAAGTGTTTGAAGGTTCCTTATTCAATGAATATGTGGCTTAGAAATTCCAAAAGTTCAAGAAAAAAAAATTCGATGGGAGAAAAAGGAATTTTTGGCTAAAAATGTTAACATGTTTTTTTTAGGGTGTAAAAAAAGGCGGTATAGGGTTGCAAAATATAATTATTTTAATATGAAGCTATATATTTGATGTTTTTTTATTCTTCGCCAAAAAAAATGTGAAGTATCATAAAAAAGTAAAGGGACTCTAATTCCTTTGTGTTTATGCCTCGTATGTATATGGCTTAATAAAAATTCAGAATTTTTTTTGAAGCTTTAAAAAAAAAAAATTTATACATGCATGTTTAAAACCAAATGTCGATATGTGTTTAATTTAACATACAAATGTATTTATGTATATGTAGCATGGAAGATAACATTATAACTAATTTTTTCAATATTTATTAGCTAGACAATTGATTTAGTTTAGAGGAGTATTTAATTATTTATAACATGTATTCACTAGCTAAACATTAAATTAGCATATAAGAAAAAAAATATTTAGGACAAGAATTTCAATTAACACACACACACACACACACACACATATATATATATATATATATAATATGTCAATATATAATATGTCATGATATTTATAAGTAAATACAAATAAAGATATGGGTATTTACAAAAATCTTGAAGTTTCATTAAAGAGAAAGGGAAACTAATTCTTTTTTACATTATACAAATGCAATGGCTTAAAAAAAAAAGTTTAAAATTTTTCCTAAAGCTTCATTAAAACTTAGTATTGGTTAGTTTGAAGATAAAAGTAATTTTATATTAAATTATATTTTGAAATGGCTTAAGCAAAATTGTTGACTCAAGGGTAAAATGGGTAGTATCATAGATGTAATGGATGATGTCAGCAATTTCCGTCATACTTAGTGACGGTCAACTAACGGATGGGGGAATCTGGGGGGCGACTATTCGCAGCCTCGTATTTTCTCCCATAGCCCGCTAAAAATTTTCGAAGATTATATTTCGGTAACTACACGTCGAAAATATGTTCAACCTTCGGTAAATAACTGCCGAACATACATTTCGGTAAATAGCTGTTGAAAACAATATTATATTTCGGTAGCTACATGTCGGAAATGCACAAGAAACATATATTTCGGTAATTGGATGCTGAAAATATATCTCAATTTTGGTAACTAATTGTCAAATATGTATCTCAATTTCGGTAACTAACTGTCGAAACATATTTCGGTAGTTGAAAATTTTTAATGGGCTAAGGGAGAAAATACGGGGCTGCGAATAGTCGCACCCGGAATCTGCAGCCGACAACTAAAGCAGAGGGGAGGTAAGTGCAATTTTAGAAACCTGAGGGGAGGTGTCTGTAATTGTCAAAAATCTCAGGGGAGGTAAGAGAAATTTGCCCATAAATTTAGGGTGCGACTATTTGCAGCCCCGTATTTTCTCCCTTAGCCCATTAAAAATTTTCAATTACCGAAATATGTTTCGACAGTTAGTTACCGAAATTAAAATACATTTTCGACAGTTAGTTACTGAAATTGAGATACATTTTCAGCATCCAATTACCGAAATATATGTTTTTTGTGCATTTCCGATATGTAGTTACCGAAATATAATCTTATTTTCAACAGCTATTTACCGAAATGTATGTTCGACAGTTATTTACCGAAGGTTGAACATATTTTCGACATATAGTTATCGAAATATAATTTTCGAAAATTTTTAACGGGCTATGGGAGAAAATATGCAGCTGCGAATAGTCGCCCCCTAAATTTAACGGCTTCAATTATTTGTGTAGGACTCCGATATGAGCCGTTCAAAATGCCGTGCACATCCAGTGTACCCCAAATGGTATAACTATATTTGTATTGGAAAAAAGGAGGGCTAATTTCTTCTTTTACATTGGAATGGTCAGTAGGAAAAAAAGAGTACTCCATTGAGAAGGAGTTTCCTGCACTCCTTCCTCATTGACTCACCACCACAATATCGACCTTGACCCAATGACTCCTCTCTCTCTCTCTCTCTCTCTCTCTCAATCAATCAATCAATCAATCAGTTTGTAAGTTGAATGGAACTGTAAAGCCTAAGGAGTCTATTGTTGAAAAATCTGGTTTACCGATGAAACGCGCAAAATAGCATATGAGAAGTCTTGGTCTGATTGAGACAGTGTATATTCTCCGGGACAAAAGAAGAAAAGATCGGGAGAGAGATCCTAAGGTGATGGATGGGAGTCAAGGTCATAGAAAAATCACTTAGCCAAATTGATTCACAACCATATGTTTCTGATTCAAATCTTGGGCTTTTCTTCGTGGCGGCCGATAATCCGATGACTGGTTCGAGCTACGCTCGTAGCTTAGAAGTCCGAATTAGAATGAATTGATAAGTCATTTTCCAACTTAATTTCTATAGGATAATGTAAGAAAATAATAATAAGATAATAACGTTGTTGTATTGATTTGGTATCTTTTTGGCGTAGTTCTACAAATCGATTACTGAGATTTAAATTATTTCAAGTTCAACGCTTTTCATTTGGTTTCAATAATGTGCACGATCTACAAATTCAAAGTTGCTATAGAATTTGCAATAAAAGATAACTACAACATTATTTGAAAGTAATTTTAGATCATTGGTGAGTGGTGGACATAGATTTTGCAAGAAAAAAAAAGAGAAATTATGACTGGTTAGCGGGGACGGCGCACTTGCTCTTAGACATTCATAAATTGGCTCGATTTGTAGCTTTGGAAAAAACGCGTTCATCAGGAAGCAATTCTTTACTGTGTGTCGAGTTCTTTGGCCTGACTTGAATTTGGTTTTGTACTTCAAAGTTTTTCTTTGTTGATGTTGGAGTTGGACTTGATAATTTTTTCATGGACTCCAACTGAATGGCAACGTGTTCATATCAGGGGCTATACTTTAGTTCATGGAAGCCAGGGAAGATGGAAAGGAAATTGATTCAGAATAGAGGACTTTTTATTGCTTTGAGTGGGACTTAAGAGATTACACTTCCTGTTTGTCTTCGTAAGCCTCTCAATTAAAGGAAATGTTGTCCTTCTCCGAAAAAAAAAAAATTATTGTCTTCCATAAAAAAATCCAATATGTTCCAAAGATGATATGTGAAATCAATATGCATAAAATGATGAAGACATATTTCTTTACCAGCGAAACAAGATTTAATTAATCAAATACGTACATGATACTAGAAATTCAAAGGACAAGAGTTAAAGCATCACAACGGGAGACAAACATTCCAACTATGTCGGCACCAAGCCTTCCTACAATCATCATATGCTACTCGGGCCCTTAAGGAATTTTGGTTGGCAATAGATCAGCCAAACCTGGGAAGAAAGAACATTAAGCAAGTTACAGGAAAATAGAATCCCCCAAAAACTAAGAATGGATCTGAAACAGTCCAGACTAACTAAACATAACGGAAGTTTGATCACCACCAAGAACAGCTCCCTATGTATTCTGAAACCACCTAGCTTTGGATCTTGCAGGTGATGGATGGATATGATAATTCGACCAAGATTGAAGATGGCATCAAGAGCAGAACAAGAGATTTGTATATCACAAATAGTGAAGAAATTAATCCACAGCTTAGAAGAAGTAGCAGCAGCACTTGATTGGGGCAATATATATCTTTCTTTCAGCAAGCAAGCTTAATTTCTAAGCTTGCCCATGAGTTCCACATTATTTGAAACATGAGAAACAATATATCACCCAGGCTCCAGGAGTTTCAAAAAGAATAACATAACTAGGAAAATGGGTTCTAGATAGAGTCATGTCTACAAACATAATAATTTGTACTTCCAATTGTGACACTACTTACATTAGGAATTGGGTGGGTCGTTATTCTTCAATTACAAAGGAGCCCATGTCAAGAGCCAAGAGGCTTTTGGCCCAATGGCATCAAGAATGCATTTAGGTGCCACGAGAAATGAGGTCAGGAGTTCAACTCCTCTCCCAAGCTGCTAATCTTATCATTCTAACATTAATATTGGCGCGCTTTCGCCGATAAAAAGAAAGAGAGGAGCCCATTTCACAATGTCGTCAGGAACACATTCAAAAGGTACATTTGATCGTTTACCTCATTGCATGCAGAGATAGTGTTTTAGAATTCTATTGCACAATTTAGCAACTTTCATCAAGTTTTTGTCCTCTCTAGAAAGTTTTAAACTCCAATTGAGAGCCCGGAACATATATGATAATGACTCGGTTGAGCCTGGAACTGTTCTTGAGCTTATATGGCTCTTTCTATTAATGTAGAATAAGAGCCAAAAAAAAGAACCTTCATCTTGAAAAAGGTTAGAACTAACTGTTCCTAAGAAGTGTCCTGAATACCTCTTGGAATACTATTAGATTTTTTCCGTTGGAAAACCACATCAAGAATTGAATGAATATTCTTGTAATAAAGCATTCATGGGAAATATGTTAATGCAACTGCAAACAGAGATAGTGAATTTAGATCAAACTTGAAGAGAATTGCATGTGGTTCAAAATGAAGCATTAAATACCTAATTCCATTTATTATCGCTAGGCAAGTAAAAAATGAGAGGGAAAGAGAGAATTCGGACGCAGACCTCACGGACAAAGCTGCCGCAAAGCCGAATTCTACAAAGCCCGTGCCAATATTCCCTCTAAGCAACTAGCTAATTATAGCTTTAGAAGCTATAAGACAAGGTCTGCGGCTGGAAGCAGGTTAAGGCATATGTGAGAAGTGAGAACAATACCGGGAAAAAAGAGTGTAAGTGAGACCTGTAATCTCCTTTGCTGGTTGTATCCCAATTTAAATTCTCTCTTGTGAAGGAAAGAAACTGACAAGCTATCTTGCTCTCTGTTTTCTTTACACTAACCCCAACACTTTAATTACACTCTACTTTCGCGAGGTCTTGACCTGAGTCAAGGCAAAGTCCACTTTGATTCCCTATGGTTATCGCCATGTGCGGATATCCCCCTTATGGTTCAAAACTGACCACATAACCTACATGTGGTTTTGAAAATGTATGGATAGACCTCCTACCGTCATGTTTTACATCCATGTTAATGGACACAACATTAAAAGACCGATATACCCTCATCATGTCCCTTGATTCTTCTTCTTTTTTAAATCTAACCACACCATCCCCTTTACCAAAAATTGAATCCAAACCATTGATATTGTAAATTTTGACGAGAATTACATCTATGCCAAAATTCAAGTCAATCAAAAAATGAAAAGCTCATAGTCAAATCGATTTTGTTATGAAATTAAAATTTCAAATTTGAATTTACTAAAAATTAGGTCACTGGATTATTGATACCTGATCGAGATGATTTTTTTTATAGAGATACTCTATTCTTTATTTAATACATTATGAACGACTTAGATTACATTCTAGAGGCGTGTGAGATACACCTCCGTTAATATGGATGGAAAACATGACGGCAGGGGGTCTATCTGCACATTAATTTTCAAAACCACAGGTAGGTTATGTGGTCAGTTTTGAACCATGAGGAGGGTATCCGCACATGGCGATAACCACATGAGGTGAAAGTGGACTTTGCCCTTTTTTTTTTTGCTCGGCAAAAATTTATTAATCTTTGACCTCAGTCAAGTTTGTCACTTGTCCAAAGTGTGGGATTTCGATTGGTGTGCCATTGTTGGTACGGTACTTGGATATCTCGCCAAGGTGGAGATTTGTAGTTTTTTTTTTTCTTCTCGTTTTGGACTTCTCGGCCTCCATGGTCCGGACCAAGGCCTTGGTGGTCCGGACCAGCATGTGTTCTACGTTTCTGGAGCTTGCTGTTTTTTTTGTCCGGACCAGCGTGCGCGTTTCAGCCGATTTTGGTTATATTCTGGACTTCCTAAATATTGATTTTGGAGTTTCCTTTTTGGTTTTGGACTCTATATGCAAAGGAAACATAATCTGGCAAGGATTCTGGTTTTAGGAAGCAATCTGTGGCTATAAATATAGTCTTGCTCTCTCATTAGGGTTTGGACTTCTTGAGTGAATCTCTCTGAAAGGCCCCTCATCTGTAGAACTTTAGGGTTCGTCTGAAAGATCTTCATCTGCATCTGGTTGCCCCTTTCATGGTGGGTTCTGTAGGCCTCCGGCCATCTGGAAGATCATCTGTTTCAACGATTCTTTTTGGTTGAAACCGTTGGGTTTCATGAGAATCATCTGTATCTGTGTGACATTCGGTCACGTCTGAGGAACTCCGTTCCGTCTGTGTCTCTTGGTTAAAACCCTAGGGGTTTTGTGAGACTTGATGAGTGAGAGTTTGTATTTGGTGAGAGATTCCAATCGGGTTTTCTATTTGGTGAGAGAACTTGTATTTTGGGTTGGTGAGAGTCTCTTTGTGAGGGCTTTGTTTGTTCGTCACCATTGTAGCTCTTCGGAGCATCATTCTCTTCACATAGTGGAATCATCTCTCGTTCGCTTGTTTGTGGAGTAGGTTTACATCCGTAAGCCGAACCACGTATATCTTGGTCTCTCTTATTCGTTTTCTTTGTTTGGTTTGGTTTCTCTGTTGATTTTTCACATATGTTTGGTTTGGTTATTTTCCCAATATCATGAACAACATAATCATCGGGTTGCGGTTGGGTCCTTTGAGGGCCCGCTGCACAACACAAAGAACATAAAACTGCTAACAATTTTTAGGCCACAAATTTTATCGAATAAGAACATACAAACTAAAGGTATCACATTAGAGACCTCATAAGTTATTGTTTAAAGATTACACAACTCAACAAGTTTTGATTGATACATGGCAACAAGAACATAAGAGATACAAACTCACCTAATTTTCGTGCATTTATAATGATCACGGTGAGGGAGTGCAGATTTGCATCGTCACAATGTCAATGACATTTGTGTAGAGGAAGAATATTCCACAGGTGATCTTGAAGGAGAAGACAAGAAAGGCTTAGGTGGGATTTGCAAAGACTCCGGGCTCCCTTCCAACATCTCCACCACCCGACTCATTGATGGTCGGTGTGAAGGATCAGTTTGTATGCACCACAGGCCAACAATTATCATCTTCCTTGCACTTGCATTGGCCTCATCATCCATATTTCCATGCAGTCCGAGTTCTTCATCTAGCTCAAGACGCTTGTATACCCAATGTGGGAAGTATATTTTGCTCAAATGATCAACCTCGACACTAATGTTCTTTCTTACTCCAATCATTTCTAGAACCATCATTCCATAACTATACACATCAGACTTGTGTGAAACCCTACCAAAATGTCTACAAAATACTTCGAGGGCAATGTAGCCCACTGTTCCTCTAGCACCTGTCAATGATATGATACTCTCTTTTTGCGGGCATAGTTTAGCAAGGCCAAAATCAGATATCTTCGGGCAAAAGTCCTCATTTAGAAGAATATTATGAGGCTTTATGTCAAAATGCAAAATTCGTGTGTTGCAACCACGGTGTAAGTACTCCAACCCTCGGGCAATACCAACCACAATTCGGTATAATGCTTCCCAACTCAACTGGAGATATGTAAAGGAACCACCATCATGTATAAATTTGTCAAGAGATCCGTTAGGCATGAACTCATATATGAGAGCTCTATGGCGACCCTCAAAACAAAACCCAAGAAGAGTCACAATATTTACATGAGAAGTTCTACTAATGGTTGCAACCTCGTTAATGAACTCTTCTCCATTGCCTTTCAACCCTTTCATAACCTTCACTGCCACAAGGCAGTCATTTTCTAACTTTCCTTTGAAGACACAACCAAAGCCTCCCTGGCCTATTTTAGTTCTAAAGGAGTTGGTAATTTTCTTGATGTTAGAGTAAGTGTATCTTTTGGGAGAAAGAGATCCACAATTCTTTAGAAATGCCTCAACGTTTCGGTAGTTCTCAGTCTTCTTTTCCCAAAAGAATGTTGATTCACTTTTTGAGAGTTTCTTGATGATAATGCAGAACAATAGAATTACCATAATCCCAACCGCAGGGACAACTGAAGCACAATTCCGAAAAAATGTAAGATAGCGGTAATAGTTCTAGATAGGATATCTTTCTATTACGTTGAAACCTAGAGAAGTATAAAGGACCGGAAGAGGAAAAGGAAATGTTGCCATCGTGTGAATGAAAAAGTTAAGCTCATGAAACACATGAATGATACTTGTTCCGAGAATCATTGTCAATCTCTTTCTTCCTGAAAAAATTGTCAAACATATAAAACATTGATTAGACGAGTTTAGAAAGACCGGTGGACGAAAAGGAATGGGATTTAAAGTGATTTTACTTTGCACATTCTGATGTTGAATAACAGAATTATCATTGGAACTCCCCAAAGTAGAAATACGAGTACCTCTTCTCTTGTTTTAGCATTGGAACTTCCCAAAGTCACATGGACATTGTCCTTAATCTCACTAGAATATTTTACTATACACAATACTAACTTTGATGCACAACTCTCTCACAACCTCTCTTGTACTCTTTATAGTGACCTTGTCCGGGCCTTGGGTCTCCTCGTCCATAAAGAGTCTCTAAAATAATTCTAAGTGTTGAGTAAAATACAAGACATTTCACAAGTCACAACACCTCATAAGAGATTTTATATTCATATATTAATTGAAAATGCCAGTACCTCCTCTCTCGTTTGAGCATTGGAACTCTCGGGGTGACACAGACATTGGCTACCATAATCGGAAGGCGTATAGAAAGAAGTGATGTAACTGGAAAAATCACAATTGTTGGATTCGATAAGGGTCCTCCTCTCTCGTTTGAGCATTGGAACTCTCGGGGGTGACACAGACATTGGCTACCATAATTGGAAGGCGACGCTTCGGTGTCTCCCTTTGTTTTGGAGACACCGTAAGAAATGGCATGACTAAAACCACTGGAAGCATAACTAAAACCACTGAAAGCATAACCAAAACCATATAATGTGTAACTGAAGGTATAACATAACAAACTTGTCACCTAAAGAACCGATAAAAAAAAAAATCCTTCTTACTCCCACTCCAACCCCAGTCCCTTAACCACGGTTGAGAATATTATTCTCTACATCTCACATTCTCAAGTTTACAAGTCCATCCATCTGCACGTTTATCTACATCATCTCCATCTCCCACATTCATCTCTTCCCATTTAACCTGGTTCATCTCCATCTCCCACGTTCCCACGTTCCCACATTCATCTCCATCTCTTATCTCTCTAAAGCAACAACCCCTTTCCTCCTCCTCCTCAACCGTACCCACGACCACAACGCCTCTCCTCGATTCCAAGCTCGGCGGTGGCGGAGGAGGCGCGAGGATTCCCGTCAGGCTGTTGGGAGCCGTGATGTTCGGGGTCAACTCGGCGATCGGGTACATGCTGATGCTCGCCGTCAAGTCGTTCAACGACGGCATGTTTGTCGCCGTTGTGGCGGGGCTGTCGGCCGGGTACTTGGTGTTTAGGAGCTATGATCCGGATGTGGTCGTTGTTGACAATCCTTGTGCCTGTGCTTGAAAAAGGGGAAATCGAAATTGAAGTTTCAAATCATTTCCGATTTGGATTTGGGCCTCTCCTTTGATTGTTAATAGTAATCATGTGTCTTTATCTTTCATTTTTTGGGTTCGACGATTGGATCTAGGGATCCAATTTTCTTCTGTATTTGGAGGACCTTCTGCGATGGGTTCAGTTTATGGGAAAAAAATTAAATACAACGGTGATACCATATTATTTTGCTGATGTGGTGCAACGAACCAATCATTTTCGACCATGTACGAATACGGGTCCGCGCAGAGGTGATGTGGTGGTTAGTGAGATCTATGTAACTTTTACCCAAGTATTTTGAGAAATAATCATTTTTTGCGCTAAAAAGTAGTTATTTCTCAAAATATTTGGGTAAAAGTAAAGAAATTTTACTTTTTCGATTTCTCTCGTCGAGATGAATCAATAGCCGACAAAAGTTTGGCGCAAAATTCAAATAAGGACAAAATTCTCAAATTAAGTTTAAATTTATGTTAAGGATAAAAGAATGGAGCCTAAGAGCATCCACACAGTAGAATAAACAAATGTGAATAATCAAAACACATTAGATTTTGATTATCCATTTAGAGATTGCTAAAGTTAGCAATATCAAATTCTACATTGGTTATTTTTTGCCCATAATCAAAACCAACGGGCCCTCCAAACTTTTTCCCTTCATTTCACGCATATTTATTTGAAAAAAATAGTTTATTAAACAGTTTTTGAAGAAAAAACAAAACAATTGTATAAAAAAAAATTCAAAAAAAAACTGTTGTGTAAAAAAAACATTTTTTTGAAACAAAAAATAGTTTTTCAAAAAACACACACTTTGTTCACTTAAAATTTTTAAAGGAACTGTATTTACACAAACAGTTTTGAAAATTTAAAAACTATAAATATAGTTTTTTAAATTTAGATTTTGTGTAAAAAACATTTTTGAAATCTCAAAATCCGTTTACCAAAAAAAACAGTATTTTAAACCGTTTTTTTTTTTAAAGAGGAAGAAGATGTCCTATGGAGAGAGATAAAAAACAAATTAAAAACAACAAAGGGAAATCCCACGCCGTGTGACTTGAACCTGGGTGTGCACCATTGAGACATACAACTTTTCCGCTGAACCAAAGAACATTTCTAAGCAAGTGGCGCTTAATATTTTATTACATACTTGGAGGTTGGGTTGCCCAACACCCGAAGACTTGTTGGGCTTACCTCAGGGCCGGCCCTGTCAACATGAACACGTGGTGTTATGTTATTGGGTTGTGATACTTAATCGGACGTACAAGTAAAAAAAATTTACTTGGGTAAAAGTAAAAAAATTTACACTGTAGGGTATTGATTCGTCTCGACGAGAGGAATCGGAAAAATAATTTTTTTTTTACTTTTACCCAAGTATTTTGAGAAATAACCAATTTTTAGCGCAAAAATTGACTTTTTGGCGAAAAAGTGGTTATTTCTCAAATACTTGGGTAAAAGTAAAAAAAATTTACTTTTCCGATTCCTCTCGTCGAGACAAATCAGTATCTCACAAAAGTTTGGTGCGAAACTTACAAATGCGAAAAAAATTCAAATAAGAACAAAATTCTGAAATTTGAAAAAAAGGGCCGGGCCAGGAACCGAACCTGGTCCACTTGGAATTTGAGCAACTTACATGACCACTGCTCTAAGTCAATCATCTGTTCTAGTATGAGAAGCTTTTAATATATAAGTTTTGGTGATAATATATAAGTTTCGGTGGGTGCATTCTCCGTGCACACAAAACGGCATCGTTTTTTGCCCTGATCTTCGCATTGGTTCAAATGCTCGATCTAAACCGATGAGATTCAACATATTGTTGATTTAATCATTGTCACCGAATTTGGTGATAATCAGATGTCGGCAACCACATAATCGGAACACATTTGGTACTTCCAAAAGCGTTAAAGTCCCATACTGCACCAATCTTCGACCGCCTCAGCTATTTTTTTCGAATCGGGACCGTCTATATTTTACGTAACAAAATTTGAATACTTTTGCCAAAAATGAATTAAATCTCTTATCAATACATACTTGATCAGATGTAAAATGTCATTTTAATAATGAATCTACGTCCCAATAAAGGTGTATTCTAAACAAGTTAGACCATAATATTTACAAGACCACTTAAAAGACCAAGCAAAACAATATGAACGGTATCGATCGTTGTCATTGTGTTGCGATCGTATGAGTATTGTACATTACACTAAAGCACATTACCTTTGTTTATGAACAATAAGGTTCAACATATAAATTTAAAAGGAAAGTGTTCAATAGTTTTTCCTGATGACCGATCTAAACCGTTAACATTGCACATCTTATCAATTATGTGTTTGTCACCAACTTCTATGATAATCGGATGTTAGCAACCACATGATCGGAACACATTATATGCTTACGTAGGTATTAAAGTCCTATAGTTCACAACTCGATGACCACTTTATCTATTTCTTCAAAATCAAAACCGTCTATCTCGTGCGTACAGGAGATTACATCATTCCTGCCAAAAATAAAGTAAATGGCTTTTCGTTACAAGCTTTATCGAACATAAGTTATCATTCTTATGTTGAATTTTTGTACAAATCGAAGAGCTTCATAAACCAAAATAAACTGGATGGAGCCCAGAATTTCCAAAAACAACCAAATAACCAATAACAACCAAATCAACGGCCTTGATTATTAAAATTAATGATTTATTGAGGTCCGTTACATTTTACTGGTCAACATAATCGCAAAATACATATACATTTTAAAAAATTTCCCATTTTTTCCACTTAACCCGGGGTTGAACATTTTAGAATAAAAAATAATAATTACAAAAAGCTGACAGGCGGAGGAGACAGGTGGGACCAGGGGCAGGGGTGGTCAGGTCGTACTGTTATGCTGGCATGTGGTTCTGGTCATGCCTTTCAGGGGTTTTTGTTATGCTATTTTGTGGTTCTGTTATTAGTTATGCCTTGTATGGTTTTCGTTATGCCAACCGTGGTTATTGGTTATGCTTTTCACTGGTTTCCGTTATTCCAATGTTGGCATAACTCAACAGTTACGCCATTTAATGGTTTTGTTATGACTACTTGGGGTTTATGTTATACCCGTTTAGGAAATATTATACCCTTTGTTATGCCAATCAATTCCTGTATTATGCCTTTCCGGGTTTCTTGTTATGCCCTTTAATGGTTTTCGTTATACATCGACTTTTTACCGGCTGGAGTTACCGCTTTGACCGGTCAGTTTTGGTCAAACTTCTGGTGTGGCAAAATCTGGTCCGTCCGTTCGGTTATGCAAGTTACTGGTTTTGTTATGCCTCATTATGGTTTTGTCATGCTCCTAATGGGTTTCGGTTATGCTTACAATGGTTTTGTTATGCCATAATTACGGTGTCTCCAAATCAGAGGGAGACACCGAAGTCATTACCTCAAGAAGTGATGTAACTGGAAAAATCACAATTGTTGGATTCGATAAGGGTTTTTAGCTCTGGGTCATTAATTTTTATTGTACCATGGGTTATGTTGCTAACTTGATAAGATCTTCCGTCCTCGCCCAATATGACTTTTGGTTCATCATAACTAACAGTATACAACCCACATAAGGGGTGTTTGTTGTTGGTAAAAGGGAATTTGATCGGACCAAGAGGTCCGCAGTCGAAACAGGATGGACAAGAACAAGAAGAGTGAAGAACCAGCACATGAGAGACAAGAAAGAAAGCTACTAAAAAAGAGGGAAAACCCATTTTTAATTACCAATTTAGCACGACAAGAATAAACCCCATAGTTTAAGAGGAACGAAATTCCCTCGATCACCCTCTTATTTTTTTTTTTTTGGGTGAGATTCTTTTTTGTAGAAATGAGGGTTTTGTAAGAATCAAGGAGCCAAACATAAGAAAGCATGGCTCCGCACTATCTCAACCGTTCAAAAATATTTTGGATTAAAAACAATCTAGTAACGGTAATAGATTGTTTTTAATTCAAATTGTCCAAAATACTTTTGGACGGCCAAGATTGAGCACCGTAAACCAGATACACTACTCGTCCGTGAATAAGATTTTCTCCAAACATAATTATTTAGATTTTTAAGGTTGACACGCCAGTTGACTTGGAAATGCTGTAATAGGAGGAAAAAAAGAGAGGGCATTTCGGCCCCGTTCCAGAAACCTTCTTAAAAAATAAGCAGCTTATTTCACATTTTCAAACTAAAAAATAATGTAAATAAAAAAAAAATTTAATTTTTTTGGTACCGTATTAAAGATCTCAATGAGATCTATCAAATAAAATCCATAGTGATAGGAAAATTATTTGCGTAAGCATATGATTTTGAACTTGAAATTGCCTTCTTAAAAAATAAGTACTTATTTTGAGTTGCGAAACGGAGCCTTCTTCTTCGTTGGAATGGTTGGTAGGAAAAAGAGTACTCCATTGAGAAGGAGTTTCCTGCTCTCCTTCCTCATCGACCCACCACTATAGCGACCTTGACCCATTGACTCCTCTCTCTCTCTCTCTCTCTCTCTCTCTCAATCAGTTTGTAAATTGAATGAAACTGTAAAGCCAAAGGAGTCTATTGTGGAAAAATCCGTGGTTTACCAATGAAACGTGCAAAACAGCATATAGGAAGAGTCTTGATCTGATTTACACATAGGAGTGTACTCCGGGGCAAAAGAAAAAATCTGGGGAGAGATCCTAAGGTGACGGGAGTCAAGGTCATAGAAAAAATCTGATTTACAACCATATGTTCCTCTGTAGTAGAGGTGTTAAATGGGCCGGGCCGGCACGGCACGGGCATGACATGTTTAATTGTGGCACGACACGTCACGGGCACGGTCTTGGCCTAACACGGCACCGCACAGTCTTAGTGGGCACGGGGCCTGGCACAGGCACAGAAGTGGGCGGGCATGACACAAAAGTTGGCATGACACAGCACGACATGGTCTTAGCTAGGCACGGGCACGGTATGGAAGTGGGACGGGGACGGCACAACATGGCACAGTTCTAGCCGGGCACGGGCACAGGGCACGGAAAAAATATAATTTTAATTTCATTAAATAAATTGACTCACTATGTCATGACTCGTAATGTCATTAATTAAAATAAAAATAAATTAACTCGCTGTGTCATTATTAAATAAATTGACTCGTCATGTGGCTAATATAGGGTAAAAAGGGCTACACGTTCATACACTTATTGTTTAAGCATTGGAACTTCCCAAAGTAGATATGCAAGTACCTCCTCTATTGTTTAATCATTGGAACTCCCCAAAGTCACATGGACATTGACCTTAATCTAACCAGAATATTTTACTATACACAATACTAACTATGATGCTCAACTCTCGCATAACCTCTCTTGTACTCTCTTTACAGCGACCTAGTCCGGGCCTTGGGTCTCCTCCTCCATAAAGACCCTCTACAATAATTCTCATTGTCAAGTAAAATACAAGACACTTCACAAGTCACAACACCTCATAAAATATTTTAGATTCATATACTAATTGAAATGCCAGTACCTCCTGTCTTGGAAGTACCTACTGTCTCGTTTGAGGATTGGAACTCTCGGGGGTGACGCGGACATTGGCCACCATCATCAAGACACGTGAGACATTCTTCTGACAAATGATATTCAACAGAGAAATCAGAGGTCAATAAGGAGAATAGATCACTAGGATCCCCGTCCTCAACTGATGGCAGTTGGAAAAAGTGACAATTTGGCGGATGACTGCCTTGAGTCGGATCTTGAACTTGATCATTCGGATGTGAATAGTAAACTGTGTACCCACCTTCATATCCTCCATAAGTATTGTGATTTTTGTTGTGCCGAACACGAAATTGAGAATATAACAAATCAACAAGCGATAAACAAGAACACAAGGATATACGTGGTTCCGCTCAAGCACAAAGCAAGAACGTACTCCACGGGGAAAAGAGCAAGAGGATTCACTATAAACGGGGAGAGAAACAAAGAGCCGGCTATACCCGTAACTCTACTTGAAGCACCAAACAGATATCTAGGGACAAATCTCTGGTGGAACCCAAAAGGGAGACACAAACCCTTGGTGGAACCCTAAGAGATGAACAAAACCCTAATATCTAAACCCTTGAACAAAAGACCATAAACCTAGGAACCCCCAAGGTCCCTATTTATAGGAAAACACTAAATAAACCTAAACCGAATAGGAAAAGGAATCCTAGTCAATTTAGGAATTCTAGTCAATTTCCAACAAATCTCCACCTTGACTTGAATTCCATCGAACTCAACACTATAGGCAATCCTCTCCTTCAATCGCTCATCTCCCCCAAAAGCCCCCCACGGGGCAATCACCAACGGCACAAACGAGCAAGGCTCAAGCACACCTGCTTGACCTTGTAAACGCGACTCAGGAAACCCAGCCGCACATGCCTCCAAATTGAGCCTCTATCTTCCAACGGGCACCTCCCACCCAATGTATCCCTCTTGGATACACACGAAGATCTGCTCAAACTCCCCACGGAGTTAATTACCGACTCCACCACGGAGTTAAAAACCCAAAACTGAGTCAACCTCGAATTCACCGATGAAGAACCCAAAGATGTAGCACCCACAATCGTACCACCATCAAGCACATAGAGGTTATTTGATTTCCGACCCTTCATCAAAACACGAGCACCCTTCAAAACCCTCAAGACTCCACCTTCAGCGGTATGCTTCCAACCCAAAGAGTCAAGAGTGCCTAAAGAGATAAGGTTCCTTTTCAAATCTGGTACATGTCGAACACCAAACAACGTCCTCACAAAACCATCATGCATTCTGACTTTAACTGTTCCAATCCCAACAATTCTACAGGACATATTATTCCCCATAAGAACTGTACCACAACTGACCGATTCATAAGTATTGAACCAATCTTTATTCGGACACATGTGGTAAGAACATCCGGAGTCCAGAATCCATTCGGCATTCGAACAGACATCACCGACACTCACAGAAAGAACCATAAGTGAATCGTCGGAATCCTCTTCAACAATACCAGCAACAACCTTCTCTTCAAAATTGTCCTTATTTTTCAACCTAGGACAATTTCTCACCATATGCCCGTATTTCCTACAGTAAAAACACTTTACTTCCTGATTTGTGGAACGAGAGCCAGAAACCCCTCTACTGCTATTATCCCTCTCAGAAGTTCTTCCTTGCACCACCAAACCATCAGCATAAACCTCACTTTCACCAGGATACCTTTTCCTTAATTCTTTTGAATATAAACTAGATTTAACATCCTCCATGGAAATCGTATCTCTCCCGTAAAGTAGGGTAGTAACAAAATGCTCATAAGACGCAGGCAAAGAACATAACACAATAAGGGCTTGATCTTCATCATTAATCACAACATCAATATTTTTAAATCCATAATAATTCGATTTAACTCATCTAGATGGTCTTTTACGGGCGTACCTTCCCTCATACGAAACGTATAAAGGCGCTGCTTCAAATACAACCGGTTGGTAAGAGACTTCGTCATATAGATACTTTCTAACTTCAACCAAATACCGGCAGTAGTATCCTCCTCCCCGACCTCGCGAAGCACATCATCGGCTAAACACAACTGAATCGAACTGAGCGCCTTCGCATCGAGATCCTTGAACACACTATCCTGCATATCAGCAGGTTTCTTCGATTTCCCCAACAAAGTCTTGTGTAATCCTTGTTGAACAAGCAAAGCCTTCATCTTAATACGCCATAAACTGAAGCTAGTGCTCTGCCCATCGAACTTCGCAATTTCGAAACGAGTCGCCATTGAAACGATCACCAATTGCACAATACACAGCGGAAAACAAAAGCCTCGGATTGAAACCCAAAGCTCTGATACCAATTTGTTGTGCCGAACACGAAATTGAGAATATAACAAATCAACAAGCGATAAACAAGAACACAAGGATATACGTGGTTCCGCTCAAGCACAAAGCAAGAACGTACTCCACGGGGAAAAGAGCAAGAGGATTCACTATAAACGGGGAGAGAAACAAAGAGCCGGCTATACCCGTAACTCTACTTGAAGCACCAAACAGATATCTAGGGACAAATCTCTGGTGGAACCCAAAAGGGAGACACAAACCCTTGGTGGAACCCTAAGAGATGAACAAAACCCTAATATCTAAACCCTTGAACAAAAGACCATAAACCTAGGAACCCCCAAGGTCCCTATTTATAGGAAAACACTAAATAAACCTAAACCGAATAGGAAAAGGAATCCTAGTCAATTTAGGAATTCTAGTCAATTTAGGAATCCTAGCCATGGAAGTACTCATTTGCTTT
Source organism: Rhododendron griersonianum (assembly GCA_018127125.1). Taxonomy (NCBI): domain Eukaryota; kingdom Viridiplantae; phylum Streptophyta; class Magnoliopsida; order Ericales; family Ericaceae; genus Rhododendron; species Rhododendron griersonianum. The sequence goes on along the minus strand of CM030796.1, from coordinate 33,595,179 downwards.
CTGCTGAAGTTCAAGGCTGCTGGTGTTGCATTTGAAGATGGTGAGGCTGGGGGAGTGATGAAGGAGCATACTTGGGAGTTGAAAAGTCTATTTAAATTTATTTTATTATGTTAGTCTTAGAAGACCTTTTGACTTCTTTGTCTCGTTAATTTGTGTTGTCTGTCTTGGAAGTATTGTTTGCTTTGGAAAGTCTTAAAACTTTAAATGACTTGAGGGTAGATGTAGAGTTATCTATTGTAATCTCTATTTATATCGTTGTGAATGAAATCTGCCGGCAGTTTTTAAGGAATCTAAATATATTGTGCAAGTTCTCTTCTTGCTTAGAGTGAGTGAGTCCTTCTAATATCAAGTGTGTGGCTTGGTTGCATGAGTGTCTTCCGCGATTAGCAATGTCGAGTGACTTTCGTTGCCCCCAGTGAGTGACATCCTGGAACTATCCCTTTTCTCTTAGTTGGGACCTTTTGGTTTCAACTATCCTCACTGGTTTTAGCTGGCATTGGGGATGTTAGATATTTTGACACTTTCCGGGGTTGTTCAAAACCTCCATTAATGTCTTTTGTTATATCGATTTCATTTGATTGTAATGGGTAGGATAATTAAGGGTAGTGTCTCGCTCGATGCTCCTCCCATTATCTGCGCCAAATTGACCACTACAGAATCGAGCCAATTGCGTGAAAGGTAAAAGCATTACACAACACATCATTCATAATTTTTCCAAGATTAGGAATTTTATTTCAGCACATTTATCTCTCCGAAATTTTTTTTTCCATATATATACGTATCCTAAATCAAATTTCTTTGAAAATGTCCGGAAATTTGCTTTCCATATCATGCATCATTAGAAGACTTGTTTTAAGGGAAAATTGAAGTATAAAAACATGTGCTGATCACCATAGGGAGATCACCACCGAGAAAGAATTAGTTTTTGCTTATATAAAAAAAAAAGAAAGGGTTTCACGGCTGGTTTTTTGTTTTCGGTGGAGGCGAGAGAGATTTTGCTTTTAGAAAAGAAAGAATGGGGTGCACGACTCTTATGGGGCAATTTTGACAGTTTTCGTTGTTGCCCTCATTCTTGTTTGGTTCTTGCATCTTGCGTTTACGAACACCTTTTGTCGAGATCACGTTACACATCGTACATCATTTCATCTTGTGATTTCTTGGTGCCGCTTGCTGCTGTGGCCGAATCTTTTGGAGATTGATTCGGAGCCGGTTGAATCCGGAGATCGGGCGTGAAGTCCGTGGTGCATCTATTGGATCTTGAAGAAGCTCTGGGAGCATCGGAGATTGGCGAGAATAGGTAAAGGCTTGGATAAGGTTTTTACTATTTTGCGATTTTTCCGGGGCTGCTGGTGTTGCATTTGAAGATGGTGAGATTGGGGGAGATTGTGAAGGAAACGGAAGAAGTATTATAGAAAGTAGGGATGTAACTGGAAAAATCGCAGTTGTTGGTTTTTAGTGCTGGGTCATTAATTTTCATTGTACCATGGGTTGTGTAGCTAACTCGATAAGGTATTCCTCCCCATATGACTTTTGGATCTGGTTCATCACAACTGACAGTACACAACCCATATAGGGAGTGCGTGTAGTTGGTAAAAGGGGATTTGATCGGATCAAGAGCACTGCAGTTGAAGGAGGATGGACAAGAACCCGAAGAGTGAATAACCAGCAGATGAGAGACAAGAAAGAAAGCTAGTAAGGGAAAACCCATTTTTAATTCCCGATTTAGCACGACGAAAACACACTCCATAGTCAGAGGAACGAAATTCCCTCACCCTTTTATTTGGGAGGGGGCGAAATTTTTTTTGTAGAAAAAATGAAGGTTGTAAGAATAACGGAGCCAAACATAATTGTTTAGATTTTAAGGTTGACACGCACAGTTAACTTGGAAATGTTGTAACTTGCGGAAGTTGTCGGTAAGGACTTGATCGATTGTTCGCTCAATTTTTTGTCGGAGAGCACAGAATTGATCAAGCTCGTATTGATATCCTTCTGAGCTTATTTTTTACCGGAGTTCTTAAAAATACATTATAGATAAATTTAACGGCTTCGATTTTATTTTATTTTTGATTGGCAAAAAAAGTTTTAGGGTAAATTACAGTTAACCCCCTCTAACTATGCCTCGGTGACACTTAACCCCCTCTAACTATTATTTTTGGCACTTAACCCCCTCTAACTAACTGAAATTCAAACGGTCATAACTTCGAACAGTCATAACTTCTTCGTCCGAAATCGAAAACATGCAAATTATATATCGATTTCGAGATCTTGAAGTCAGCTTTCTAATGACACCAAAATCACATCACGATTCAAAGCACACAAAAAGTTATGATCAAAAGAGTAAGGGCTGGTAGACAGAAAGACCGTTTTAATCATAACTTTCTGTGTGCTTTGAATCGTGATGTGATTTTGGTGTCATTAGAAAGCTGACTTCAAGACCTCGAAATCGATATATAATTTGCATGTTTTCGATTTCGGACGAAGAAGTTATGACCGTTTGAAGTTATGACCATTTGAATTTCAGTTAGTTAGAGGGGGTTAAGTGCCAAAAATAATAGTTAGAGGGGATTAAGTGTCACCGAGGCATAGTTAGAGGGGGTTAACTGTAATTTACCCAAAGTTTTATTCAAAAAATTGGGCAAAGGGTACATCAAGATGGCAAGGGGAAGGGAAATCAAACCCAACCAAGGGTTGAATGAAAAAAGAAAAAAAATGTTGGGACAAAATCTAAACACACCCAAACAGACCAGGCCCCAAAAAATAAAAGAGAGCCTTCTTGGCCGGTCCTTCTTGGATTGACAATGGCCCAATAGGTCCTGCACAAAGTTGAGCCCGTATATCATAGCCCAATAGGTCCTGCCAAGTATTTTCTTGACAAAACTACCCCTCGGATGAAAAAACAAAACAACGCGATATAGAAGCGATACATCTCGCATCAAAAGAGAGGCGATACAGAAGTGCGAACGGCGAACGGCGAGGCGGTACAGAAGGGAGAGAAGGCGATCAAGGAACACGATCGAGAAGACGATCGACAAGATGATCAAGGAAGACGAACGACAAGACGATCAAGGAAGACCGCTGGTGGATTGCAAGCACAATGACCCGGTTTAAAAGTACGTATTTCAAAACATATTTTCTGTAATTTTACCAAGTTGCATAGTTCTTTGAGTGGTTGTCATTCGCCAAAAGACTTGTGCAATGTCGTCATTTTTGAAAGATTTGAGTGGTTGTCGATAAGAATAGGGATTTCCCATTCAGTCCGTAACTTGACCTAAGGCGTCTTCTTTTGAAAGGTCAGGTGCTTTCGAACTTCTTTTTGAAACCTTACGAACCATGTTCTTTTCATTTTGTTTGTGTATCCAGACAATAATGTGCCTTTCTCCTAATGCATTCCAATTGTTTGATGGAAGTCCCCTGAGACCAGAACTGAAGTCTTTTACTTCTCATTTCTTGTCTTCCACTGGTTCTAGCAAAAACAGATTTTGAGTTTTTATTGGAAGTGTAAAAAGTACCTACTTTTGAGGTGGAATTGATGTGGTTAATGGGGGAGAGTACTCATGGGGTGCTAGCAAGCTAAGTAGAAAACATACCTGTTGAATGCGATTTGCCCGTGTGTTTTGCTAACGAACGAATAGATTTCAACTTGAGCAGAAATGTGCCCGCGCACACACAAAGAGCAGAAATGTATTCCTACAATGATCTGGTTTTATATCTTTCCCAATTACGGTTGTCCAGAATGCATGTACATATTGTAGTTTTCCTGAAAAACATAAATGTTTAGATGAAATCCTATGTGAAGTTTGGAAAAGAAGAACTCCTGTGCTCTGCCTCAAGATATCAAGGTAGAATGTGAGTTCTTCTTTTCAGCCTTCTTTCTTCCTCCTTTGACAACCATATCGCTCTGGTATTGTGAGCATTGGGTGGTTGCTAACCGATTGGCTTGCTGCTCCTTGGCCGGTGCATTGGATGGTTGTGCTCTCTCTAGTGAGTTCCCATATTGTATACATTGATTTATCTAAGTGGACATGCATTTTGGGAATCCCATATTGTATACATGGACTAATAAATTGGAATAGAGGGAGTTTTTATGTTCTCTTTGTTCTCACGCTTGGAGCCTGAGAACCTTTGCACCTAGCAATATCCTTATCAGAGATGAATAGGTAAGAACGTAAAAGGCAAGTCTAGTATAGATGTTATGTGTCGAGAAAGGCATACGATTAGTGATTAAACTTATTTAAAATTGAGAGGATTTGGAAGACATAGAAATAGCTGTGAAATGGTTATCAGTATCACAAACTTGAATTTGACGTTTTAGTTTGGAATCCGTCTCATATGTTGAGCTTTTAATTTGCACCTTGCGTTATTTGTAGCACTGTCATGCGCCCTTACCTGAAATTCGACAGGGCATTGGATCAATTCGTGGATTTTTTTAACTGAGTTATGTTATGTTTCACCATTGATTTTATTTGTGCGTGTAGACTTTTTATTATGATCTCCTTTAAAACTATGCAGAGCGGGCAAGGAAAGATCTACATTCAAACAGTAAAAAACTAGCAAAAGCATCAGATACACAAGAATATGACTCGAACTTAGTCACACCAGATGAGATCCAAACCCCAACAGCACAAGCACATGTGGACGAGTTCAGGCAAAGAAGGGGTACGCAGCATGGCACAGTAGTTGATATAAGTTGTGCTCAAGCAAACCAGCATTAAAAACTAACCACTGGTTTGTAATCTTTTCCAATGTATGGCAAAGCCAAGTTCGTACCTGTTGTGTCCTCGTGTGTCCTGTGTCTTGTGTCTAATGCACAATTGATGTGTAAGCTTGAATTTGCTGCAAGTTTTTTTTGGATTCACTAACCACTGGTTTGTAATCTTTCTTATGCTCACACATTCTGGGAAAACTATACGTGAGATAGCTTTCTTGTCAGCAACTTTTTATCTGATCGCTATTCAATTAACACTGATAATCAAACAGAGAATGGTATATGACCATGTTGATTATCAGTGTTAAATGACCAGCTTTCTTTTTAAAAAAATAGTAGAAATCGTACGGTATTCGGCCGGGGTTTCAATCATCGTCCTCTGTGCTTTGCGAACAACAATCAAAAGTTAGGGAAAGGTATATCACAATATGGATTAACACTGTTAATTAAACGAGAAAGGCATATCACAATATTGATTAACAGTGTTAAATGACCCGCTTTCTTTTCGAAAGAAAGGGTTAAAAGTGTGCGGTGTTCTACCGGGGTTCCAATCCTCATCCTTTACATTTTGTGAGCAACAATCAAGTGTTAGGAAATAAAATAGCTACAGAAAACCTTAACAAAAAAAATGGGTGACTGGGGTGCAAGGAAGAATAACTGAAAAGTGCAATGCAATTCACACTGTTAATTAAAAGAGAAAGGTATATCATAATATTGATTAACAGTGTTAAATGACCGGTTTTCTTTTCGAAAGAAAGGGTAAAAAGCTTGCGGTGTTCGACCGGGGTTCCAATCCTCATCCTTTACGCTTTGTGAGCAACAATCAAGTGCTAGGAATGCGGATCAAAAAAAAAAAAAAAAAATATCAAGTGCTAGGAAATAAAATAACTACAGAAAACCTTAACGAAGAAAAAGGGCATGACTGGTGTGTAAGAAAGAATAACTGAAGAGTGCAATGCAATTAATACTGTTAATTAAAGGAGAAAGGTATATCACAATATTGATTAACAGTGTTAAATGACTCGCTTTCCGTTCGAAATAAAGGGTTAGAAGTGTGCAATGTTCGATCGGGGTTCCAATCGTCGTCCTCTGAGCTTTGAGAGCAACAATAAAGTGTTAAGAAAAAATATTAACTGATAGAAAACTTGAACGAAGAAAAGGGGTATGATTGGTGCGTAAGGAAGAATAACTGAAGAGTGCAATGCAATCCACCACCATCACCGCCAACACCACTCCACCATCATCATCACCACCGCCACCATAATGCCGCCACCACACCACAATTAACAGTGTTAATCTTGGTATTAACACTGTTAATTGAGATGTGAATTTAGACAAAAATTAACATTGTTAATTGTGACGGATTAACACTATTAATCCAAGTATTAACAATGTTAATTGGGGTATGAATTTAAACGAAAACCACCACTACCACTACTCCACCACCACCACCACCATAACCAGCGCCACCACCATCGCCGCCACCATAATGACCACCACAACCACCACCACCACTCCACCATCATCATCACCACCACCACCGCCACCATCATGCCGCCTCCGCCACCACCACCACCACCACCATAATTAACAGTGTTAATTAACAGTCAGCTCATACAACCTCCTACACCACCACCACCACGACGCTGCCACCACCACCGTCGCCACCACCACCACCGTCGCCACCACCACCACCACCACCACCAAAATTAATAGTGTTAATTTTTATTTAAATTAACAGTGTTAATTTCTATATAAATTCACACCACAATTAACAGTTGGCCCATATAACCTTTCTACACAACCACCACTACCACCGCCGCGACAATTAATAGTGTTAAGTTATGTCTAAATTTATAATCAACAATATTATATTATGTCTAATTTATAATTAACAGTGTTAAATTTTATCTAAACTTATAATTAACAGTGTTAAATTCGGTCTAAATTTATAACACCCGCGCACCAAAAGAAGAAATGGACTGATTGTTTGTTTGTAGACAATATAACTCGACTGAGCTCTTGGCTTGGTTGTATAGCTGATTCAAGGCCTCTCAACTTCGGCCTTTTCCAACCCCTCCTCACGAGTGTGTTCGACGAGTCCGGCTCCGGCGTCGTGGTTCTATGCTAGTTTTTTTTTCCTGTTTTCTCTGTTTTCTTTTCTTGCGATTAGAATTTCCGTATTTAAATGGCTGTAGTTTACCACAAAAAAAAAATGAAAATGGCTGTAGATCAAGATTCCATCTTTTTCAAAACTACAATCGGTCAACACCTCAAATCCGATGAAGCATAGACAAAACCTTTTAACTGTCTTGTTGTGGAGAAATAGAAAGATCAGACCTAATTCCATCATTTTTTAAATTTTTGATCAGCTAATTCCGGGGCCGTTCGGTTAAATAAGCCAAGTGGCTTATTTGTGGCTTATTTTTTGTCCTTATTCAAATTTTTTTTGTATCACTTGGCTTATCATCATTTTTTTGGGGATTATTACATCGGGATGACAAGAGGAATCTAAAAAGTAAAAAAATTTGATCGAAATCCAATTTTGACTTTTTGGCGGGAAAGCCATAAGCCAATTTTATTAGGCTCATTTTTGGCAAGAAAGTCAGTGGCTTATTTAACCGAACGGGGCCTCCCATCATTCCAAAAAGTTAACGAACCATTCTTGGATACAAGGAGGGTAAAGGAGTAAGCTGATAATCGTAGAATTTGACGAGGCGAGGTTTGCCCTGATCGTCCATCACGATCACCCACGTATCATGTTGCGGATTTGAATTTTTCGTTGAGATTGTCTTCGTTGAACAAGCTCGGACGATTTTAGATTCCGAGAATTTTCTTGCACTTTCTCCGGGGACTTCGAACGCACTCCGGGCGACACGCGAACCCACAGATTCCAGCGCCGACGCACACGGTGTCTCGCACGCGTCCACCACTGTCGACTCCCTCACCGCCTCTGATTCCTCCGCATCGGCATGCCGGCGTCGCCGCAGAAGGCGGCGGGATCCACACGACTTGAGTCGGGGCGGCGCAAGGGGGAGCAGGATCGATTACGTTGGAATACAAGTCGGGTGTAACCAGAAAGCCATGTCATCCTCTTGCATAAAGAGCTGGTCGTTATTTAATCCCGACTCGATCGGGTGTGGTGATCAGATTTCTCTCCAGTCGGGCGGTATAGCGGCGTCGCCTCCGATCAGAAGCTTCTTGGCCAATAGTTGGGCGGTGGTGGCGGTGCATTTGGGTGGTCGGAGGGTTAAGAGCCGAAGACGATGAGGTCAGACTGGGAAATTGGTGTGGCCCTTGAGTCTTTGACGCAGTCCTTGGAGCTTGCCTCCCATATGCGGAGGGTAAATAAGTAAAATCATAGTCAAAGGACTTGGAGGGAATTGCACTTTTAGGGAACAGGACCTCGCGGGCCAACAAGCCCAAAATTAGGAGCGGCTCGTCTTTTACTCAAAATAAAAACCTAAAAGCATATGGGCCTAATCCACACCTCTAAGGGCTCAGCCCAAAAATTGGACCAAGTGCAGCCTAGAACCGAAACTAACCCTAACACAGTGCTTATCCACCGCCGCCGCAACAAGAGACACAACCACCGTCAAACAAAACTAGCAACCCCGCTACCACCACAACTTGCCACCACTTGATCCCCCACCACCACCACGCACCTCGCCACAAGCCACCACCAGTGTCACACCCTCGATTTTAAACATAAATAATAATAACGCTTGAAATACAAAACCCTCACAATCGTATTTACATAATCCCAAAATACAATACAGTTTCCAATTCTTCAAACTGGTCTACAAATACAAGCTTCCAAGTTACAAATTTCATAACAAGCGGTTCACTTCACAAGAATAATAAAATACTCTTCAAAATAGCTTTACTTGATAATGCCTGCATGCACACCGAACGTTCCATGACCAAGACCTGCAATGAACCTGAAATGGAAGGTTGAGCAAACACGTGCCCAGTAGAGAAATCTATACACAAGTTATAGGAAAACATGCCGAGTGATGCATATAGAGTGAAAGAATAAAGACAGATATACCCAAGGCTTATATGGTTATCAACAAACAACTCACTATGTCCCAAGAATTCAAGACAATCCTATATACTATACCTATCACTTCACACGCCATACCCATGTCACTAACATTCCCACATCAAACACATTCAACCATCTTTAATTTATCAACTGATACTTCGCATCACATCCATCTCCACGTTCATTCTTATTTCACAATCTGTCACGTTTCTCATTTCATAACTAAATCCCATTTCTTATTAAAAGATCCTTTTTCCTTTCCTTTCTTTTAATCATGTATCTTCCATCAACAATTACTAGGGTCACCTCGGGTCTAGTTCCCTCGAGCGTAGGGCCACCCCGAGTCTATTCCCTTAATAACAATAATAATCACTTGGGTCACCTCGGGTCTATTCCCTCGAGCGTAGGGTCACCCCGAGTCTTTTCCCTCAAGAATAATAATCATTTGGGTCACCTCGGGTCTATTCCCTCGAGCGTAGGGTTACCCCGAGTCTATTCCCTCCATAACGACCACTTGGGTCACTTCTCACATCTTTTCATAATTGTCATCCTTTTATAACTGATTTCATCATCAATTTATCGGTTGTACCAGCAGAACTTTAATCATTCATTCATAACTCCCCAAATATACATATTCATGCCCCTTTCATTAGTTCACATATCCGCATCCTACATGACGTACTAAGCCCATAAAGATAATCCTACAATACTCTACTCATTTGTTTCTATGCTTGAACTTCATAGGACGAGTGCCCAAAGAATTGAAAGATTCGACGAATCGAGAGGATACAAGTTATTATATCATCCTAGACAGTTCTTCCACGACATCTATTTCATTTCAAAACATTTCAAACTGTTAACCACATCAAGACTCCAACTAATAAATTAGTACAAGTCATTTCCTGTAAGAACACCGCGATACCACACATGAAGTACCAACACAACACCACTCTACAACATTTCCCTCGCTAAAATCGACACCTAGACCTCATGGAATAAGCACCGGAGGAATTTAAAGAAAGCAACAAGACGGATCATGAAGACAAGGATTTCGGTCTTACCGTTCGGACCACTAGACGGTTACCCATCTACCCATTCACACTCACCACAAATGCTTAGCATAACCCTCGACACCCTTAAACTAACTTACGACGCATCCACTGCTTACAACGATACTAAGATTTCGATTAACGAGTATCTAAGAAATGGAATCGAGCAACAAGTCATTGGAGGACGAGCAATCACGTTTTAGGATGGTTTTATGGTGCACAAGAGGTGTTAGAAGTGATCGGGGGTCAAAACGACGAAGTTTGGGGCAAAAGCTGAAAAACAGTCCATTATGAACGGGTATCGATACAGCAAAACGCTGTATCGATACGTGATTCAAATCAGCAATTCCTGAAGCTCCTGTTTTCAACGGGTATCGATACAGCAAAAACTTGTATCGATACGGAGTGGTTACGAACAGATTTTCTGCAGATTTACAATAACGAAACCCCAACCAAAAACCAACATTCTAGAGCACAATCCATATGCAAAACCAACACATAAACATATAACAAGTGCAAGAAATCCCTACCTCGATTATCAAAGCCGAACCCACGAGATTCTCCGAGCCCTAGACTCCAAAATTGACACCGAGAGCAAAACACCTCCTCCGAGCCCTAGCCAACGAAGCACGAGCCCCAAAACACGCGTAGATGAAGGATTGGAGGTTGATTGCTATTGGGTTTTGAGTTTGGAGGTTGAATTTTGGTGAAGGAGCATGAGAGAGGGAGAGGAGCCGAGAGAGGGAGAACCGGACGGGAGGAGAGAGAGAGAAGGCTTGGGATTTTTAATCCCCTACACTCACACCTCTCTATATATATACTCACACACCCACTAATTTACACAAGCACTCCCTCCAATTGCAATTCTATCATTCGAACCCCAAATCATATAACTCCACGAATTTTACATTTTCCTCAATTTCTAATATTAATAAACCTTTAAATAATTTCCGAAAAATATGGGTCCTTACAACCAGCAACCAGCCATCCCTCCAAACATCAACTCAGTAGAAAACGACTTCGATTATTTGTATAGGACTTCGAGATGGGCCGCACACAATACCGTGCACATCTAGTGTACCCCAAATGGTATTCCTATATTTTTATTGGAAAAAAAGAGGGCTTTTTGGGGGTGAGGGCTAATTTCTTCTTCTACATCGGAAATTTGGAATGGTCAGTAGGAAAAAAGAGAACTCCATTGAGCAGGAGTTTCCTGCTCTCCTTCCTCAATCAATCAATCAATGTAAACCATTGACTCTTCTCTCTCTCTCTCAATCAATCAATCAATGAGTTTGTAACTTGAATTCTACTGTAAAGCCAAAGGAAGGAGTCTATTGTGGAAAAATCTGGTTTATCGATGAAACGCGCAAAACAGCATATGAAAAGTCTTGGTCTGATTGAGACAGTGTATATACTCCGGGACAAAAGAAGAAAAAATCTGGAGAGAGATCCTAAGGTGATGGATGAGAGTCAAGGTCATAGAGAAATCACTTGCCAAATTGATTCACAACCATATGTTTCTGATTCAAATCTTGGGCTTTTCTTCACGGCGGCCTATAATCCGATGACTGGTACTTCGAGCATAGCGTAGCTTATTAGAAGTCCGAATTAGAATGAATTGATAAGTCATTTTCCAACTTAATTTCTATAGGATAATGTAAGAAAATAATAATAAGATAATAACATTGTTGTATTGATTTGGTATCTTTTTGGCGTAATTCTACAAAACGATTACTGATTTAAATTGTTTCACGTTCAATGCTATTCATTTGGTTTCAATAATGGGCACGATCCACAAAGTCAAAGTTGCTATCAAATTTGCAATAAAAGATAACTACAACATTATTTGATGCCTTATTTGAAAGTAATTTTAGATCATTGGTGAGTGGTGGACATAGATTTTGCAAGAAAAAAAAAAGTGAAATTATGACTGGTTAGCGGGGATGGTGTACTTGCTTTTAGACAGTCATAAATTGGCTCGATTTGTAGCTTTGGAAAAATCGCATTCATCGGGAAGCAATTCTTCACTGTGCCTGTCGAGTTATTTGGCCCGACTCGAATTTGGTTTTGTACTTCAAAGTTGTTTTTCGTTGATGTTTCTTTGTTGATTTTGGAGTTGGACTTTGATAATTTTTTCATGGACTCCTACTGAATGGCAACGTGTTTATATCAGTGGTTTTACTTTAAAGTTCCTGGAAGCCAGGGAAGATGGAAAGGAACTTGATTCAGAATAGAGAGCTTTTGATCCCTTTAGAGTGGGAATTAAGAGAATACATTTCCTATTGAAGCTTGGGCATTTAGAATTGTTTGTAGCACTGCCATGGAAATGAACTACCCTGAAGTTATGTTTGAGTCAGATTGTCAGGAGCTTATTAAATACATCAGTGACAGCAATCGCCCTTGTGCTTGGGAAATCTGCTCGGTGGTGGAAGACATTAAAGCTTGGGCTCAATAAAGAATATGGTCCTTTGTTTGGTGTAATAGGGAAAAAAATATTGTTGTCCACTGGCTTGCTTCTGCTTGTCTACGTAGGAGTCTTGTTTGTCTTACAGGTTGTATTCCACCTGGCTTGTCTCCTTTGCTTGCGAATGATGTAAATCGTCTTTAACTATTTTAATATAGTGATCTTTTCAAAAAAAAAAACTTCCTATTTGTCTTCAGAAATCTCTCAATTAAAGGAAATGTTGTCCTTCTTAAAAAAAATATATATATATATATTATTGTCTTCCATAAAAAAAATCCAATATGTTCCAATGAAAATCGTCAGGGATTGTTCGGCTTATTAAACCATTTGACTTATTATTATTATTTTTTGTCTTTTTTCAAATTTTTTTTTTACATTTGTTAGTTTTTCATCAATTTTTTTAGAATTATTGTTTCTTCGTGATAAGAGGAATCTAAAAGTAAAAAATTACAATCGAAACCCATTGTTTTAAAATAAAGACAAAAATAAGCCAATAAACCAATTTTTTTTGTCTTTATTTAAAGGGAGACATAGCCAAAAATTCCTCGTATTTACATTTTTAATTTGAGCTCACGGACAAACACCTTTTGCAATCAAACATAAGGACAAATGTGCCTAAAACCATATATTACCCTATGAAAGTGCCTAAAACCCTAGGCTACCCTATGAAAGTGCCTAAACCGCTAAAACCCTATAATAGGAAAGTGCACCCTAAAACCCTATGAAAGTGCCTAAACATGTTTTGGCCTTATGGCTAAAAAACTCAAAAAGTTGAAGGACCTCTACTGAAAACTATTATGCTGGCGTCCTTCTCCTAAATGAAAACTATTTTACCGTCCTTATGGCTAATTTTCTCTTATTTAAAAAAATTACGTTTCGATTGTAATTTTTTACTTTTTAGATTCCTCTCGTCATGATGAAGCAATAATCCTCCAAAAATTAACAAAAAACAAAAGCGCAAAAAATTTGAAAAGGACAAAAATTAAGCCAAATGACTTATTAAGCTGAACAAGCCCTTAAAAGGTAACTATTCTAAATCGACAAAAGAAGTTGGTCTACAGCAATTGTATAGATACAAAACTTCTGTTCTAAGAGCATCCGCAGTGGAATAACCAAAAGTTGATAATCAAAAGTTGACACATTATCTTTTGGTTATCCATTTAAAGGGATTGCTAAGGTTAGCAATGTAGAGGTCCACAATGGTATAATTAAAATCGAATAAGCAAAACTTGCCATATCACTTTTTCAACTTATAAGAATCTAAAAATTGTGACACAAAAAAAATTTTCAAACTAATAAAAACAGGTTATTAGGAAAAGAGAAAATAGTTTTTTGAAAACTTTGATTTAAAAAAAAAAAGACAGTTTTCGGGAAAAAGTTAGAAAAAGACAGTTTTTGAAAAAAAAATTTAACAAAAAAACAGTTTTGAAAAACAGTTTTAATAATAAAAAAAGAGTTTTTGCAAAAAAAATAATTTTTTTTTTAAAAGTATTTTTCTTAGAAACATGTTGAAAATGGAAGAGAGAGAAGGTTTTTTTGTAATGATGGTGAACTTGATTGAGGAAATGTGGGGACAACTAAATTTGGTTATTAGCAAAGGTTGTTAATTTTAATTATCCAAGGGCCAAAATTTGATGAGTTACTAAGAGGTTGCTAAGTTTGATTATTTCAATGTGAGCTCTTTTTTGAGCAAATCTTGCTAAGCTTAGCAACCTTTTGGTTTTGATTATACCACTTTGGACAGTAGCGGAGCTATGGTGGGGCCCCCCTAGCCCCAACTCCCCGAGCGTCCAAGTTTTAAAATTTTATTTTTGTATATACCTGATTTTGAATATTTTTGATAGTTATTCGCGTATAGCTACTAAAAATCTTAATAATTTTGGTTCGATTTGATAAAAAACTAGTTATTTTACATTCTCATTTCTCAATTTCTTCCATAAATATCCTGTAAAAGGAGAGGAGTGGGGGAAGTGAAGATTAGTAGAGAGAGAAAGAGAGACGCAACTCTCAGATTAAAAGAGTTCCAAACATTTGCCCTTAGAAATAGGAAATTTGTAATAAAAAAAAATGCTGATATTTTTACTCTTATTTTTTTAACATGCATTTTTCCGCTCAAGCATATTGACTAATCAAATAGGCAAAGATGGGCACAACGGCCATATTCTCTATGATCCGTCCTCTTGGGAGTGTCATTAACAAAATTGAGAGTGCCAAAATCATTGGCCTTTAAAAATCCTGTAAAAAAAAATGCCTTAACTTGACTTTTTATTACATTATGATAATGATAGTATCTTTTTTCTTTAATAATTATCAAGAACAACGTATTTTAAAGAAGTAAATTATTTTCACTTGATTTTTAAAAAATAAAATTATTATTTTTAATATAAATTAATTATCAAAAATAAAATTGGGTCTAATTTTTCGAAGGAAAAGAAAAATATACGCTTGTTGGAAAGAGAGTGAGAGGCTTGAGGGGATTTTCTTTCCATTTTGGTTATTTCATAGGGTTTACCTGTTGTACTAGTAACAAGTTATTTGTTAGTAACATATCGTAACATTTTAAAGGGTCCAGATCATTTTTCAAACATCCAATGGTAATCAATGAGGGTGCATATGATACACACCCAAATAAGGGGTGTGTATTGTAGCACTTCTCTATCTTGTGACATTACCATGTGGTACCCCTATCAAATAAAACATCGTACTGTCTCACTTGTAAAATTTATTGCTACATGACTTTTCTAGGAGTATTGTGTGGACAATGTCGCATGACATTCCGAGAATATTAAAATTAGTGTTCAGTGGGAAGAGGCCAGGGTATTTTATCCTCAAGTCATGGAGTAGTTTTTGTGGAATTCATCTAAATATGAAATGGAGGAAGACAAATTCCGAATACATGGGAAAGGCCACGTTAAATGACTATTACGCCCCTTAGCCAACCCTTCCCCTCTCTCTCTCCCTCTAACTTTACTCTCTCTCTCTCTCTGCTAGTCTGTTCCCCAACCCCCCAACCCATCACCGCCGCCCATCATAGCCACCACATCCACCATTGCTGTTGCCACCCATCACCACCACATCGCCGAGCTCAACAACACCATTAGCGATTTGAGACATTTTTCGTTTTCTCTCTTTTTTTGTCTGTGGGGAAAAGGTTGGGTAGCACTGTTGGGTGCAATCCACAGATTGAAACGCATGGCCATTGGCATAGAATCCGGAGAGAGGTGAAGAAAGTATCGGCACGAGTTAATAAACGATTTGACCTTATCCCAAATAAACAAAAGTCTTAAGTCGAAAAAAAAAAAAAAAAAAACCAGCAATGGCAATGACGATGGTTGGGTTTCAGGGGATTTCTCTCCTTCTTCTTCTTCTTCTTGTCTTCCTTCTTCTCTTCTGCTTCCCACTCCTATATTAAAGAAAGTTGGTAGTAGTTGAGATTGCACATTCCCTCTTTCTCTCTTAAGAATCTATACATATTTGTATTTTTTTCAACAATTATGTATTTTTTAATTTCAAATGAGTTTTGTGATGGATTTATAGGATAGTGTTCACGTGGTCTTTACTAATATTTAACGTAGTCCTTTATTAATTAATGACTTGTTCTTTTATATGTCAAACAATAGTCAATTATTTGGGACAAAGTTCTCTAAAAAAATATGATTTGGTCTATTTTAACAAAAAGATTAGTCTTTACTAATACCCAATGTAGTTTTTTATAATTAATAACTTGCTCTTTTATAACTCAAATAATATGAACAGTCAAATTATTTAGGACAAAGTTCTCTAGAAAAATATGACTTGATTTATGTTAACAGAAAGATTAGTCTTTACTAATACCCAATGTAATCTTTTATAATTAATCACTTGCTCTTTTATAACTCAAATAATATGAACAAGGCACCAGATCCTCTGTCCGGTGGTGGAGCGGTCCTACTGGTTGTGGTGGCGGTGGCAGCAGCGACAGTTGGGTATGTGTGTGGATGCATTAGGTGGTGCTTGTGGTGGTAGTTGTGGTGGGGATCTGGTGCCAAGAACAAAGGGTATGAAAGTGAAATGATTTTTGGGGGAGCATTTTTGTCTTGAAAACTATGTCATGGCAATTAATATTTTCCTTTCCATGACTTTTCAATTCTGAAAAACTATTCCATAACTTGGGGATAAAATACCCCTTTTCGCACTTAACACTAATTTCCCCTTAAATCAAATAACTACCCAGATAAAGAGCTGATTCTACGGCAGACATTTATTTTGGCACAATAATTGGTTTTAGCAGATGAGAGGATTTTATTAGTATAGGATGGAATGCCGGTGATGTTGACCTCAAATATTTTGCCCCACAACCACAAAAAAATCGAGGCCCGGCCCGCTCGTTTTGGATTTCGGATTTAGATTTATAGGTAATGAGTGTAGAGAGAAATAAAGTAATGGTTGAAAATAGGGGTAATGATTGAGAAGAGATAGAGAGAAAAATGAGAATAATAATTAGAGAGAAATAAGGTAATAATTAGAATTCAAAATCCAAAACCCTTAAACGAACGGGGTCCGGAGAGTGTCTCTTCTATAAACTTTGATGTTGTCTTGTCTCAATACAAATCCCATCATTTTATTGGTCCTATTCTCCTCTACCTACATGCACTATCATCGCACCACCCGAACTGAAGAGTTAAATTCTTTTCCGGATGAGGTCGAAACCCTGATGGTTTCCGCCACTCATTTTGAGCCTCACTGTGGGTTTATCGTAGTATACCCAAGCAAAAAATCAACTTGTTTGGATATCAATAATATAAAAAATTAAATTTTGATTTGTAAAATAAACGGTTATGGACAGTTTAACTTAAAAATCAAGATAATCAATCCTGTACAACTTTTTCGTCCAGCCTGAGTAGTGTGTAGCCAAAATACGACTTTTTCGTCGCATGTATTTCTAGTCGCGTAATCGTGTCTCGAGAGTATGCGTGTATGTTGAGATGTATTGGGACACAAAATCTATGGATTTTCAGGAACAAGGGATCCTCGTCCATCGAGAAAGGTTAATTTCATGTTAGTAAATAATGCGGGTAATACAAAAATACCTGCTGCGGATTACACAAATATAACGGATCGAAGACTTGTCTTACGAGCCCTACCAAAACGCACACTCTGCACAAAGAAATATTAGAAAACCCTTCTCGCAGGTGGAGAGGCTACTAGAGTCCTCCACAAACTTCACACGTTTCAAATCCCTAGGGGCTAGATGATGACCTAGAGAGAACTAGGAGAGAGAGAGAGACTGCAGTGTTTGATATGTGGGAGAAATACAACTGATGTATTTTTCCATAGGCTGTTACTGATATATATAGATGAGAAAGAGATGAGATAAGACTTACTCATCTCTACCACTTAGGTAATTTGAATCTCACTAAGACTCATCTCCTTAAGTGGTTGAATCCACTTAAGACTTATCACCTAAAGTTATTGAGTCCACTTAGGACTTATCACATATACAAAATACACGATAAATACAACTTAATATTATCCCATGTGGACGCACTCATGGACTCCATGCAACATCTCCCACTCGTACACAGTGGGTATATATATTGAAACTCTCATTCAATGAATTCCTCGATCCTATTCTCATCTTCATACGGGAAAGTGAAACGTGCGACCAAGCGAGAAAAGTACTAAAAAACGGATAGTGTTACATTAAGCCACCATCAAACTAACATAACACCCAACATCTCGTCTATACCCCAAAACATCTAACCACACCAAATCTTGCACCTCTGATCCCTCACGTAGTGTAACAGAGCCTTGCAAGATCTCTTAATGCATTTGTACTCAATGATTGTATCAAACCATCATCGACACAATCGCCCGGGCTATGAGCCACAAATCATTAGTGTGATACCAAATGATCTTTTCCTAGACACTCATGTCAATCCATCTAATCTTGACTGGTTTCCTAGACATGTTCCGCTAGACCGTATAGCTCGTGATCCTTGGATGACATGCTAAAGTAGCAACATCAAACTTCAACTTCTTGACATAGTTCTAAGTCCCAAAGGGTATAAGTGTATAGGGACTACATAGTCCAAGGGCTCACACAGTGACGAAGAAGGGATCTATTCTGTCACACCCTTTCACGGTCGACTCAAAGCACATACAGTATGATTTGTATGCTATGGTGGAGCTCCCACTTAGGTTATGTCACACTCTTACACCATACAGATCTTGGTTCAAACGCTACTCAAGCGCCAACCTGAGTTTTCAAGACAAGTTCTACTAAAGTTCCTTCTTAAGAATCTCACATCCGGCTTTATACAGGTTGCATGGAGGTGTGGATACACTCCATGTTCGACTTGTTTCAGTCTCATCTTAGCCCTCGCTAAGGCGACAAATAGTTTTAACTATAAACCCCAGCCCACTCCCAAGAGCCAAAGAGATCACACATTGTGATCATTTTATGTCTCATCCCGCGCGCTACCTAAACACCGGGGTGATCTCCCGTGTGAGAGGGATGATCAAAACCTGGTGACAAGTTTTAATTACAAGATATGTGCACTAATTAAATGATATTTCAATTTGCATATGAATAATTAAAAACAAATTTCTTTATTAATGCATAAAATTCCAAAAAGTGTCCATCAAACTCAAGCATATCAAATCCAACATAACCCCAAACCCCTAACATGTCTATGAAATATGTCTCTAGCAATGGGTTTGGTTAAAGGATCAGCAACCATGTCGCTTGTAGAGACATGCTTTAGGACCACCTGTCCTTGCGCAATGATATCACGAATGAAGTGATGACGGGTGTCAATATGCTTTGTTCGACCATGGTACTTGGGATCTCTTGCATAAGCTATTGCTGATGTGCTATCACAATGAAGCACCATAGCCTCACCCAGATGTCCTGTTACACTCAAGCTTTGCAAGAATCTCTTTAACCATATCGCTTCTTGAATAGCAGCAGTGCATGCCACGTATTCTGATTCCATTGTAGATAAAGAAACACACTGTTGTTTCTTGCTGCACCATGTAATGGCTCCTCCTCCAAGTATGAAAGCATAGCCAGAAATAGACTTACGCTCATCTCTATCAGCAGACCCATCTGCATCACTATAGCCGACCAATCTAAGAGTGCCACCTTGGTAGCATAATGCGAAGTCTGCAGTCCCTCGCAAGTATCGGAATATCCTTTTAACTGCACTCCAATGGGCAGTACCAGGATTACTTTGATATCGGCTGACCATCCCAACTGCAAAACATATATCGGGCCTAGTACACATCATAGCATACATCAGACTACCAACGGCACTTGCATATGGAACATTTGCCATTTGCCTTTTCTCTTATTCTGTTTTAGGACTTTGCTCGGTGCTAAGAATTTGACCCTTCTCGATTGGAGTATCTATGGGTTTGGAATAGTGCATACGAAACCGTTCCAAAATTCTCTTTATGTAAGTCTCCTGAGCATACTAAGAAGTCTCTTGGAACGATCTCTTGAGATCTTAACCCCAAGCACATAATCTGCTTGACCCAAGTTCTTCATCTCAAATGTAGAGGACAACCACTCTTGAGTGGCTTTGATTAACTCCAAATCATTTCCCGCCAACAGAATATCGTCCACATATAATGAGAGAATGATAAACTTATTCTCAACTCTCTTAACATACACACAATGGTCCTCTTCAATCATCGTGAAGTCAATACTAATAATCGCTCGATGAAATCGAATGTACCATTGTCTAGACGATTGTTTTAGGCCGTAAATGGAACGTTTTAAGCGGCACACCTTGCGCTCTTGTCCCTCGACCTTAAAACCCACTGGTTGATCCATATAGATCTCTTCGTCTAGTTCTCCATTGAGAAATGCTGTCTTCACATCCATTTGGAACAATTCCAAATCTAAATGTGCGACGATAGCGAGAATGAGGCGAATGGAAGCAAATCTCACCACAGGGGAGAACGTTTCCTCATAATCTATACCCTCACGTTGGGTATAGCCTTTCGCCACGAGTCTGGCCTTATACTTGTCAATTGACCCATCAGCCTTGCGCTTAATCTTTAGAACCCATTTGCTGCCAATGGTCCTGCGCCCAGACGGAAGATCAACTAACTCCCAAACTTTATTCTTAGCCATTGAACTCATCTCTTCTTCCATAGCAACTATCCATTTATCTGAAGCAGGTGACTTGATAGCTTCTTCAAAAGAAGCTAGCTCATCAACATCCACCAAAACAGTCATGAAGGACTCTCCTTCAATCTCGAAGCGGCGACGAGGAACTGTTCCACGTTGGCTTCTTCGAGTCTGTGGATCTTGAGAGTCTGCTAGTGGTACACTTCCACTCAATGGTACACTCCCACTAGGTGAAGGATCACTCCCACTATCTCCAGCAACTATAGGATGAGGTTGCATATCCTCATCTTGCCTATGTGATGGAGATAAATCTCCTTGTGGTTCCTCTAACTCATAGAGCTTAAGATCCTTCTTAACCTCACCAATGCTTGGAAAATCCTGCTTTAGGAAATCCACATCACGCGACTCAATTTCAGTCATTCCCCCATCTGGGTGTTCACCATACAGAACGTATCCCTTAGAGTGCTCAGAATATCTAATAAAAACACATTTATTAGCTCTAGGGCCCAATTTCCCATGTTTGTGGGAAGTATTGTGAACATACCCAGCAGTTCCCCAAGGACGTAAGCCATCTAGATTAGGCTTTACGCCATTCCATAACTCATATGGTGTGGAAGAAACTGACTTTGAAGGCACTCGATTAAGGATGTAGGCTGCAGTCAAAAGAGCATCTCCCCAGAAACTTATCGGGAGATTAGCTTGCGTCATCATTGACCTAACCATATCAAGAAGAGTTCGATTCCTTCTCTCTGCAACACCATTTTGTTGCGGAGTACCAGGAATCGTTAATTGCCTGCGTATCCCTTTTTCCTCACAAAATACTTTGAACTGATTAGATAAGTATTCTCGGCCCCGATCAGTACGAAAAACTTTCAAGTTCCTCTCTTTCTGATTCTCAACCTCTGCCACAAAGCGCTTGAAACAATTCAAAGCCTCAGAACGGTGAGACAACAGAAATACTGAGCCAAAGCGTGAGAAATCATCTATGAATGTTATAAAGTAGGATGCGCCATGACGTGCCTTGACATTCATTGGTCCGCATATGTCAGAATGGACTAGCTCTAACGGATGAGAAGCCCTAGAAGCCTTACCAAAAGGCTTCCTGCATGCTTTACCAGCCAAACAAGGCTCACAGGTAGGCAGGCTTACTTTGGCGAGAGGGCCCAATAGCCCTTCTCTTTCCAGTCTAGCCAATCTTTCTTGGCCTATGTGGCCAAGTCTCGCATGCCATTTTATTGAATCAGACACAATATCAGAAGAAGAAGATGTAAGACAAATAACAGAATTATTAAAATCTGAATCCAAATCCAGCATAAAGAATTCATTCTGCAAATAACCATGTCCATAAAATGTTTTACCAAGATAAATAGACAAACTATTATTCTCAAACCGAAAAGAAAATCCTAACTGCAATAATGCTAAAACTGAAACCAGATTACATCGGATAGAGGGTGCATGAAGCACATCATGAAGAAGTAAAGAACGCCCAGAACGCATCTTGAGCTGATAGGTTCCAACACCCAAAACCTCTTCTTGCGCTCCATTGCCCATTATTATGTAGTGTCTACCGACTGGCATCCGATGATAATCTACAAACCCAGCTCGATCTCTAGCTACATGTTTTGTTGCTCCCGTATCTACAATCCAACCAAGGAGAGAATGAGTCACAAACACATGTGAACAAACAAAAACTTTTGAAGAGCTAGTTTTAGGGTTTACCTTCTTCGGCTCAGAACACTCCAGAGCGAAGTGACCCTTCTGTCCACAGTTATAGCATTTTAGTTTGGACTTATCCTTTTTAGCACGCTTGCCTTTTTGGCGCTTGGTTACCCTGCCTTCTTTTGGCCCCATCTTTTCAGCCCTTCCTTATCTAGCTCCTTTTTGCTGTCCTTTGCGCTGGGACCTACGTCCATTGCGCTGTCCAGCTTTAGCAACAAGTGCAGCACTGCGGTTCGCATCTACGCGCTCCGCCTCTAGCTCAAGGTGCCGAGAGATGTCATCAAAATTCTTTATCCCTTCATTGTGCGTTAGCACAATTTTTATGTCTTTCCACAAAGGATCAGGAAGGGATCTGATGACAGCCAAAATCTGTTGCTCATCAGTGAGATCATTACCAGCAGATCGCATTTCATGAATCATGGCAGACATCACCCTAAGGTGCTCAGCCATGGTATGCTTTGGGTCCATCACGTATTGATTGAACCTCAATGTTAAGGCACGAAGCCTTGTTGCTGATGTGCCACCATATTTTAGGCGCAATTGATCCCACATCGCTTTAGCAGTTTGGAAATTCTCAAATTCCCCAAGAAGGTCATCGTGCATGCAACTCAGCAAGGTAAAGCACGTACTTTTGTCCTTCTTACGCCAAACGTCATAGGCCTGCTCATCACGACGATGCTGTGCAGTGGTCCCCTCCTCAGGCGGGGTCATGACATTGGTCAAGTGATCAAGCAACTCTTGCTCGTTGAGAAGGTACTGAACCTTCCTATGCCAGATATCATAGTTAGTTCCATTGAGTTTCTCTCCCTTATTAAGATCAGTAATAATATTCTTGGATGCCATTTGACTACATTCATTGCACAAGGAAATTAATTAGGCACATATCATAATATTTTATTTACAAATTTTTTAGGCTATAAAATTCTTTCCCACATTATAAAATCAAAAATTTTACATTTTCAGGTGCTAGTAATCATCTCCCATAATGTGAGATAGAATTAAATATCTAGCTAATTTGAAAATAAAATATGGGGAACAATTCCCATTTTCCACATTATCTAAACATGTGTCAATATGCAATAATAATTATTCATTAAAACAAATATTGCATAATTTATTTGAACGAATCAAAAAAAAAAAAAAACAGGCTGGCAGTAAATCATTGAACAAATCAATTACTAAACAGAATAGTTATAACATGTTGAACTTATCAATAATAAAGAGGATAGCCATATAAGAGTTTGATGTTAACATGCCCGGTGAATGAAAAAAAAAACAGAACATATCTCTCCCTTATTTTTTCTTTTAATGGAACATATTGATCATCAATAAAAGAAGACAAAAACAGGGATACACCGAAAACAGATTTCGGTCCCACATAGCTTTTATACATACGCAACTCATAAGTCCATACAACAGCAAACCCAACACTGTCAAGGAGTAAAAACAACCAATTAAAATTGATATGTCAAAAGTCTGTACACAACTAGAGGGACTAACCCAAACTTTTCCATGCAAAAAAGACCTATGTGTCAGGTGTTTCCCTAGAAGTTCTTTTACTGACCACTTGTGATATGTGTAGAGACCCGTATTTTTGGGCCGTATTTTTTTAAGAAATATTATAATTATCGAGTAAAGGCGTAAATTGTGAAAATTTGAATAATGGCATGGTTACTTGATTGGGGTTAATGTGATATCATTATTTGTGAAGGGGAACAAGTGTTATTAGTGTGTGTGCATGTATATAAGTGTGGGTGAGTAGCAGGGAATAATTTTTCCTCTTTCCTTTTTTCTATGTCAGCCGACACACACACATATCATCTCTCTCTCTTACTCTCATCCGGCTCTCTCTCGCCTCTCACCTCTCCATCAACTTCTCTCCTAAAGTTCATCTTCTTAGAGCAAGATTTCGGACAAAGTCCGAGAATTAAAGTTGTTCTACGGAGCGCGGGCTTCCTATCTATCCAAGAAAATTTACGATCGGATTACGTTGGAGTTTCGGTTTCACTCGGATCTTTGGGGTTTTGCTCAAAACCCATGAGGTAGGGATTTCTTACTCTTGTTATGCGTTTATACGGTGTTTATGTACCTAGATCGCATCTTGCTTCGTTGTTTAAGGTTGTTTCTTCCATTCCCGAAAATCAGCAGAACAGGGCCTGTGTTTTTGGGGTTTTACGCCTTCTTAAGCTCAGATTTGAATTTTGGTTCCTTCGTATGAAATAGAGTAGACTTAGAGCTCGTTTTAATACCGCAAGAATCACCCAAAACCGTTGAGAATTGAATTTATGGTGATTTTTAGAAAACTGGTCTGCAATCTGTCTCGTGTTCTGGATTTCAGCCCACTTCGAACGGACATAACTTTCTCGTCCGATGTCCGTTTTATGCAAACTTTATCTCAATTCGAAGGTCTTGAAGTCAGCTTTCATTTGCCACCGGAATCGTCTTAAAACTCTTAGTACACAGAAAGTTATGATCGTTTGAGTGGAGGTGTGTCAATCTGTCCTGCTGCGTGACAGATTCGTATTACTCTGGAAATGCTTGTTTAACCAAGTTTCGAGTGCGAATTTGATTAGGGTTCCTTCGTATCTTTTCTACTTCATTCAATCGTGCGACTATTGGGATTGGGATTGGAATCACTCAAAAATATTAAGAACTCGATTTATAGAAGATTGTCCTGCAAGCTGAAAATCTGGACAGCTTAGTGAGTTGCGTTTTTCATCGCTTGTTATGGTTAGACGATGCTATTGGGTATGGGTCCTTATGGGTTTTAAAGATTAGTAAGTTGGTGATGTTTTGGCGTTGGAATCATTGAAAAATAACAAGTATGCGATTTTTAATGAATCTTCGAACACGGACCGCTTTGTTGAGAATCAGGATATGCTCATGTGTTGATTTTAGATGATTATGGTATCCGTTCGTTGTCTAGGCATTCGGGTGATTAGGTGGGCATTTTGGCATGTTGTGATGAATGTTATGAACTTGGTATGTGTTGGGAATGATGTTATTAAGTAATGTGAGATGTAAAACATAATTGAGACGATAGAACGAATACGAAGAAAGCCACGGATCTACCGTAAGGTGTGATGCCGGAAATAGGACGCACGGGGTCCCAAATGCCCGGAATTGAATGAAAAGATTTTAGTGGACGCACGGGGTCCCAAATGCCCGGAATTGAATGAAAGGTTTTTAGTGGACACACGGGGTCTTGAATACCCGGAATTATATTGAAACGGAAGATGGCTAATACTTGAGAAATACTAGACAAATTGATTATGTTCAAAAAGGAAATTTAGTGATATGTTCGAACTATTTTGCCGAGAGGTATACTCGTTGTCATTGGCATCTTGGGATTCGTTGTACATATGTATTGTTGCTCACATATTACTGTTGGTGCGTGATCATTACATATACATATTGATTGAGGCAGAATGGAGTATTTGTGTGGTGATGGACAGGTGACGGTTGTGGACAAATGGTGGCCTAATTAGGATAATTCGAGTTGGTTTATGCTTCTAGTTTGGCGTATGAGCTGTTAGGAATACCCATATGAAATCATGATCCCTTGGTTGTAGTATGCTCGTTTGGGGTGGAAGACTCGTGTTTCTTTATGGTATCTCGTCGTATTCACTCACTCTAGGTACATGACTCATTATATTTTTATAACTTGCGTATAGATTTCTCTACTGGGTTAGTGTAGCTCAACCTATCATTTTCAGGTACATCACAGGGGCACAGTCAAGGAGAGTATGGAGTGCATGCAGACATCACAGACTAAAGTTATTTTTGGAAGTACTTGTCTATCTTTGTAATACAAATTGCATTGTATTGTTTTCTCTATTTTTGGAATACTGTATTGGTTGGACAGACTTGTGGATTCGGAAATTGTAATGTATTTTGGGGGGTATCGTATGTACTATTGTGAGGATTTGTATTTAAAATGGTATTGTTATTTATGTTGAAAATCGAGGGCGTGACAATATGCTTCCCCTTTTATTTCAAAAACAGTTAATGGATCTATAATAATAATCCAGTACACCCAAACACATAGTCGGTGTCTGCGTGTTCATCATGTTAGTTTTCTTTTTCTTTTTTCTTTTTTTTTATACTTATATAGACATGCATATATGGAAAAAAACAGATCTAGCCAAAAACCATAATTAGTGCAGCGGTGTCTTGTACATGCCCATAAAAAAAAAAAAAAAAACTGTGCTATGCCATTGAGACTCCCACTGGAATCAAACCACAACTCTATTTGACGTCAACAATCACATATCACAGTTTACTCTTTTAATATAAACTGTTAAAAAACAATAAAACACAAACCCAACACTTAGTTAGATTTCGTCAAAAGATAAAATCGGACGTCAGAGTGGGCAAGACGTTACATCACAGAATTAGTACAAAGCAATCTGTAGCATACCCCTAAGGCATAAAGATGCTACAAACATATTCTTTCTACAGCCAACACATGGAGTAGTTTACTGGCCCATCAATAATAAGAACACATAGTTTATTATGCCACACATGCCTACTGTTTTACTCATAAATCTGAGGGCAACTTTTGGAACGAACAAATCCGATCGTTTAAAGTGTTAACACATCTCTACAATATGAACATACACAAATCCGATCGTTTTACTCATGCGATCTATATTTCAATTGAAAACATCTGAAAATTTTTTTAGTCCACAGAAGTATGTTTACGGAAAACAAAACTATTAATCAATCAACAAATACTGACTTTGAATGTGAACATACACGACTACCGGTTGCTAATGCGTATAAAGAGCGAAAACAAGCATCGAAGGCTCTGATACCACTGTTAGTAAATAATGCGGGTAATACAAAAATACCTGCTGCGGATTACACAAATATAACGGATCGAAGACTTGTCTTACGAGCCCTACCAAAACGCACACCCTGCACAAAGAAATATTAGAAAACCCTTCTCGCAGGTGGAGAGGCTACTAGAGTCCTCCACAAACTTCACACGTTTCAAATCCCTAGGGGCTAGATGATGCCCTAGAGAGAACTAGGAGAGAGAGAGAGACTGCAGTGTTTGATATGTGGGAGAAATACAACTGATGTATTTTTCCATAGGCTGTTACTGATATATATAGATGAGAAAGAGATGAGATAAGACTTACTCATCTCTACCACTTAGGTAATTTGAATCTCACTAAGACTCATCTCCTTAAGTGGTTGAATCCACTTAAGACTTATCACCTAAAGTTATTGAGTCCACTTAGGACTTATCACATATACAAAATACACGATAAATACAACTTAATATTATCCCATGTGGACGCACTCATGGACTCCATGCAACATTTCACATTCCACCAAATTCCCAAATTGGTAACCACGCTAAAATTCATGGGTTTTTGCTTAGAAGCGAACAATTTCATGTTTATGTAAAGGTAAGAATGCACACAAAAGCAAGCAGAGCTGTATTAGGATTCCAGGGGAAATAAAATCTTTCTTCATGCCTCTTTCGATCCACGATGGAGACGACAACATTAGGCGGAGGTAGCTGATTAACATATGTTCAACTTCTTGTGTTCCTGCTTCATCGATCCCCGAAATTTCTAAAAAGAAGCTTTTTTTTCATGCAGATAAACACGTAAAACTTCAAGAGTTATTTATCAGCAGATCACATACTTTACTGTTCGAATACAAGTCCGTTGGTTCACGATACTGAACTTCGTCAAGGTAAGAGACAAGTTCAAGCTTGTTGACAATTCTGTTTTCTCAGTACCTAAAATGTCACGTACAAATGCGGATAAAATGCTCCCGGTCAATATGTTCCGTCAGTACTTATCTTGAACTATACGTTGATGCTGGCCGGGAATATAGAACTGGAATAATATTCCCCAAAAAGAGTTGTAACAAAGTTCTCCATATTAGTTTTCTGATCTGCTAATTTCTACAATGGACACCAGTTTTCTAAAGGAATGCCCAATTATCATTCGTTGTAACAAACGAATACGCGTTGCCAGGTTAATGCCGTTTTTCTTGTTCTGCTATTTACCAAACTAGACAACTCGTGCTCTTGTTTTCAACGGTAAACAGCAAAAGTGTAGTCACAATTTGTAGTATCTCCCTTTCTTTTGTTTTGGTTCGACGGTCCGGGGTGTTTGAGCCAGCTTATGTGAACTTAGACTATTCCCTTCTCCTATCCGGTCAAAAGCAGACCATCCACGCTGAGACTAGGGGATTCACAAGAAATTTCTCTACTGTGGTTTGGTCCCAAGAAGTTGCCAAGTTTCAAACTCAAGATGTTTGGGTTTATAGCTCTTCCCTTTCTGAATGCAGTGACATTACCAGCAATTTCTAGGACAATCAATTTTTCCCAGTGTTTCACCTATTGTACAGAAACATTCCTGCTGCCTAATAGTAGTTCATTTCACGTTACAGAGCAGAAATTTTACAGAGAAAGAAGTCCACATAATGACGTATGGCTGAGTCATTGTTGTCGTAAGAAAAAAAAAATGTCTCGGCTTTTTTATTTTCATTGGTGCTTCGGAAGTTCAAATATCCCGGCTTTGTTTGTTCAGATGATTGACCGAACCAAAATGGGCTATCAAAGTATGGCAAGTGACACAAACCACAAATAGAAGTTCAACTTCTGATAAAAGATAAATAGGATTTGTCTTTCTTTCAAGTAGAATAGAAAGCAGCCACACCTAATACAACAGGAAGTCACTAACCATGACATCAAATGTATCCTCACCTAATCATGCATACAAATGAGACCTCCATTTGATATATAAATTCCCTCAGATCTACAACACCAACGAAGATATAGAGTAAAACATTTCAATAGATGCTTGATCCTTTCAAGGTAAATCATAGTTAAATGAAACCTTACTCACCGGAAATGGTACGGTAGTGTTAGAACTACTAACCCATCTGCCGGTCACAGGCTTTGGTGAAGGCGGCACCTTGCTGCTTTTCAGCAGCTCAACATTATCCCCATCTGGTGAGGGAGGCGGCATTTTTCCTATTTCCTCGTCTTTGTACTCCTGGATTCCCTTCAAAGCTTCCAATACCTCATTCATGCTAGGCCTCATTTCCCTTTCGAGTTGCAAACACTGAAAAGCCACCTCTGCAACCGAGGTAGTCATCCTCTCAACCGATGAATCAGACTCTAACCCAAGAGACGAATCAATTAACTCGTTGAATGCACCATTTTGGATTCTGTCTATTGCCAATTTGGCCAAATTGATCTCGTGCCTATGCCTATTAAAGTCAACAGCCAGTAGTGATGATATAAGCTCTATGAGAACAACCCCAAAGCTATAAACATCGCTCTTATCAGTAAGTTGGTAACACTTGTGGTATTCTGGATCAACATAACCAGGAGTCCCTTGTGGTGCGGTTGACACGTGACTGACATCATTCGGGAAGAGCCTTGAAAGCCCGAAATCCGCAACTTTGACGCGAAAATTGTTGTCAAGGAGTATGTTGTTAGTCTTCACATCGCGGTGGACGATTTCAGAAGCATGGAGGTAAGCCAATGCAGTGGCAGTTTCAATGGCTATGTTCATACGAACAGGCCATGGGAGTGGGTGATCCTTTGCTCGATCACCGTGTAGATGGTCAGCAACAGTACCATTGGGAATATACTCGTAGACCAGCAGTAGTTCTCGGCTGTGGCGTGAGGTGCAGCCATAAAGGGTGACAAGACTGGGGTGGCGCACGTTTGTGAGAATTTCAATTTCGTTCAGGAATTGGGCCACTCGCTTATAGTTGTGCTCATACAGGCGCTTGACTGCAACTTCCCGCCCATCTCGTAGTTTCCCTGGTTCAGAAATAAAGAAAATGACTACGCAAAACCATAATGCCAGTAATGCTATGGTCACAGAAAAGTGTCCATAGTGTAGTAAAGAAAACCTATAGTATGGCTTACCATAGTATACAATGCCGAAACCTCCATCTCCCAATTCCTTGGAGGGATCAAAGTTATGAGTGGCTTCTTTAAGTTCAGAGTAGGAGAAGACAGGGATCCCAAAGTAGGCACTGCCTTCTTCAAGGTCTTCTTTTGAGTAGAGATCGGAAGATGTGTTCCTCCGAATAGTGCATGAAGAAATGTAATTCCTCAAATTTTTCCGGTACCGGATGATAAGTATGAGCAAAGGCAAAAGGATAACTCCAGGAATAACTGCAGTAAGTAGAAAAATTCAGTTATTCATATTCATGGGAGCAGCAAAAGATATCATTGAAAAAGGATTGAATCCTTAAAATGGGAAGACAAATAGGTGGTGTATGTGTTAGGAACATGTGTGAAAGATTGAGTCTCACATCGGATAAATAGAAAAAGGATTGTTAGGTGGCTCACCACTTACAAGGCTTAGCCTTTTAAGTGGATATGAGTCATTCAATATATATTGAGTCTAGGTGATGTGATCTAGACTCTGTGGATACTCCTCAACGGATTAAGGCTAGGCACCCAAGGGAAGACCTCAGGCGGATCAAACTCCCAACAAGTGGTATCAGAGCCGAGCCGATTGCTAACGATCTATGGGCGTACTCTCCTGGTCAGGGGCTTGCACGGGGACTCTCGGTGGAGCAGGAAAATCCATTGTAACTCTCGATGGAGCAGGAAAATTCCTAGTGTTTGCAGCAGGAAGCCAACAACAAGGTGGCTCTCGTGGAGATGGAGTAGGAAAATTTCTAGTGAGTGCGGCAGTTGAATGGCAACAAGGCGGCCCACATGAGGGGGGGATTGTTAGGAACATGTGTGAAAGATTGAGTTCTAGATCGGATAAATAGAAAAAGGATTGGACCCTAATATACAATTCGGTGGCTCACCACTTACAAGACTTAGCCTTTTAATGGATAAAAGTCATTCAATGTATATTGGGTTCAGGTGATGTGGTTTGGATTCCATGGATACTCTCCAATGGATTGGGCCTAGGCACACACGAGAAAGACCTCAGGCGGATCAGACTCCCAACAGTAAGGTCACATAGTTATAAACAAAAGAACTTTTGTGTACCTATTTGTAATGTATGTACATCATAAACGTAAATTTAGTCGCTTAAAGATAATGTTCAGAGGGTTATAGTACCTGTTCCTAGAATCAATCCCAACCTCTTTCTTCCTGCAACGTCATGTTCTGCAACGTCATGTTCCGGATACGGAGGGTGTGTTGGAGGTTGTGTTGGAGGTTGTGTTGGAGCTGTTCCCACAACGTCAAAGGAAAAAAGAAGTCGTCAATTCAATGAAAGTTACTCTGCATATTCCGGATGCATAAGCTTAACTAATCGAAAAATAGCACTTTAATTAAAAAGCCAAGCAAACTGCAAACTCTTATGCTAAAAACAAGTTAAACGGATTGACACAAACAACAAAAGAAAGAAGTTGCAAACACACAACACAAAAAAACCCATATATATCTGGTTTGGCAGTCTGCCTATGTCCACCAAGGAGAAGAAGAATATTTCACCATACACAATACGTACTTACAACGCTCCAACTCTCACAAATCATTTGTTTTGGTTAGAGGTCAATTGTCTCAAGGAAATAGGTGACCACAATGGGTTCGGTTTTCTTGTATTCGCCAGTCTCTTTTAAAATCATTGCGCAAAAAATGTAGGAAAATAATGGATATTTTAAACTCACTCTTCAAAAATCAACTGATGCATTGATAATCTAATTCTTACATAGCCAATATCATACCCATTATATCAGTGATAATTTCCGGTGGTTTTTTGGTGCACGGGTGAGATCCCAAGGGTAATTGCATAATTTATCTAAATGACCAAGGGTAATTGGGTCAATGTAATTTAATTTCATGAGATTGGATTGTTAATATCTAGTCTCCCAAGGTATTACTAATCCTCCCTAGTGAGGGGATTGCCCATCTCATGGGATTACTAATCCCCTTCCATTTTGTGCAATCAAACATAAAATTAGGGGGCACATAAGATTAGTAAGCCTAACAGAAGCTCTGTCCGGGCCTCGGGTCTCATCCATAAAAGACCCTAAGAAATACTAGTTCTAAGTTTCCACTTTCCAGTAAAGCACAAGACACCTGACAACACCTCATCAAAAAATAGGTACTCATACACTAATCGAAATGCCAGTACCTCTTCTCTTGCATTGGAACTCTCCGGTGTCACGCGGACACTGGCCGCCATGTTCGTGACAGTCAAGACATTCCTCTGACAGATGATATTCAACAGAGAATTCAGAAGTCAATAAGTTGAATGGATCACCAAGATCCGTAAACAAAGGATCACCAGGATCCCTAAACCAATCAACTGATGACGCCACCGGCAGTTGGAATAACAAACAGTTCGTCGGATAACTGCCTAGAGTCGGTACTTGAACTTGATCAGGATTCCGATGTGAATAGTAAACTGTGTACCCGCCTCCGCATCCTTTATAACGAAAGTGATCATCATTGGGGAAGTGCGCATCTGCTTTCCGCTGAAGATCAAGGCTGCTGGTGTTGCATTTGAAGATGGTGAGATTGGGGGATATTGTGAACGAAATGGAAGACGTATTGAAAGGATTGATGTAACTGGAAAAATCGCAATTGTTGGATTTGATAAGGGTATTTAGGTCTGGGTCATAAATTTTTATTGTACCATGGGCTATGTCTATGTTGCTAACTTGATAAGATCTTCCGTCCTCGCCCAATATGACTTTTGGAAATTGTTCATCACAACTAACAGTACACAACCCACATCGGGGGTGTGTGTTGTTGGTAAAAGGGAATTTGATCGGACCGAGAGTCCCGCAGTCGAAGGAGGACGGGCACGAGCCGGTAGAGTGAAGAACCAGGAGTTGAGAGACGAGAAAGAAAGCTAAGAAAGAGGGAAAGCCCATTTTTAGTTCCCAACTTAGCACAACAAGAACAAACCCCATATATAGTTTAAGAGGAACGAAATTCCCTCACCATTTTATTTGGGAGGACTTGCCGAAGTCGTCGGAAAAAGAGGGCATTTTGGGGGGTGGGACTGGGGGCTAATTTCTTCTTCTACATTGGAACGGTCGGTAGGAAAAAAGACACCATTGATGAGTGGGAGTTTCCTGCTCTCCTTCCTCATTGACCCACCACCACTATAGCGACCTTGACCCATTGACTCTTCTCTCTCTCTCTCTCTCTCACTCAATCAGTTTGTAACCGTGTGTAAAGCCAAAGGAGCCAATTGTGGAAAAATCAGTGGTTTACCGATGAAATATGCAAAACGTACAGTGGCAAGTCTTGGTTTGATTTACACGTATGTAGTGAACTCCGGGGAAAAGGAAAAGGAAAAAAAGGGAAAATTTCAAAATAGCATCCGACCTTTCACACAAATCATACATAGGTACCTGATCTTTTAATAATATCAAAATAATGCCTGACCTATTTAAAAACCTATCAATTTTCCACTCGCCGTTAACTTTCCATCCAAAAACAGACGAAAATGTTGAAATGGCCTACATCTAGCCATTTGGAGGGAAACCAATATACATTTTGGGGGAAAAACACATTACTCTATTGATTTCTCCCGCCAAAACCCACTTGAGGGGAAATGGAGTTCCAATGGTTTGTTATGGGAATAATACTTATAAGACTCCATCTCGGTTATTGTAACTGTTTGTTTTTGTTGAACTGGTTATTGCACATTTTGGGGATCAAATTTATGTGCTATTTTTTCGGCAGAGCTTGAGATGGTGTGAGGCAAATGAAGGAGAAGAAGGAATTGTTCGGGGATTTTGGGACATCCCCATTCCACTTAACTTTTTCAATAACTTTTAGTTTTGTTCTTATTTAAAATTTCTTCGTGTTTCTTAGTTTTGCGCCTCACTTTTTTTGTTTTCTAATTTGTCTTGTCACGACGAATCAAAAAGTAAAAAAAATTATATATTTGCCCAAATATTTTGGAAAATAGTCATATTTTTTTTACTTACATGTGGTTATTTCCTAAAATATTTAGGTAAAAGTATAAATAAAAAAAAATTCTGATTCGTCTTGTCGAGACGAATCAATAAGTCGCAAAAGATTGGCGCAAAACTAACAAATGCGAAAAAAAGAAAAGAAAAGAAAAAGAAAACTAAAAGTTATAGAAAAAGTAGAAATAGTAGTTATTGGAACTCTATGGCCCCACATGTGGATTTTGGCAAGAGAAATCAGTAGAGTAATATGTTTTTCCCTCAAAATGCATATTGGTTTCCCTCCAAATGGCCAGATGTAGGCCATTTCAACATTTCCGTCTGTTTTTGGATGGAAAGTTAACGGCGGGTGAAAATTTAATGGGTTTTTAAATAGGTCAGGTGTTTTTTTTGATAATATTAAAAGGTCAGGTGCCTATGCGTGATTTGTGTAAAAGGTCAGGTGCTATTTTGAAATTTTCCCAAAAAAAATCTGGAGAGAGATCCTAAGGTGATGGATGGGAGTCAAGGTCATAGAAAAATCACTTGCCAAATTGATTTGGTATCTTTTTGGCATAATTCTACAAATAGATTATTGATTTAAATTATTTCACGACATTCAATGCTATTCATTTGGTTTAAATAATGTGCACAATTTACAAAGTCAAAATTTTGCTATCAAAATTGCTTTAAAAGATAACTTCAACATTAGTTGAATGTAATTTCATCTGATCATTGGTGAGTGGTAAAATAGATTTTGCAAAAAAAAAAATGTTTAATTATGACTGGCTAGTGACGGTGTACTTGCTCTTAGACAATCAGAAATTGGCTTGATAGCTTTGCAAAAAAACGCGTTCATTGGAAAGCAATTCTTTACTATGTTTCGAGTTCTTTGGCTTGACTCGAATTTTGTTTTGTACTTCAAAGTTTTTTTTTTTGATGTTTCTTGGTTGATTTTGGAGATGGACTTTTTTTATGGACTCCTACTGAATGACAACGTGTTCATATCAGTGGCTTTACTTTAAAGTTCCTGGAAGCCAGGGAAGATGGAAATTGATTCAGAATAGAGGACTTTTGATCCCCTAGAGCATCTCCGGTTCTTACCCTTTCTCTTTTCTAAATTTGGGTCAAATTTTGAGAAAATCTCATTTTGGGTAGGAGTATCTCCAATAACAAAACCCAATTTTGACCCAAATATAATACTTTTTAAATACCCAATGGCACAAATGTAAATAAGAGAGAAGAGAGTCATCGATCACTACTCGACGATCAGCCACTCCGGCAAAATGTTAACAAATGGGTCAAGATTGGAGATGGTCTTAGAGCATGTACAACAGGTTAACAAAATGGACATTATAGCCATTTTAGGTAACCAAAGCAAATAGGTAGGTGTTATACGTTTATGAACACTAGTTACCAAAGAACTGTTCACCAAGTATTTCTTGAAATATTATTTCCTTGTCTCTCTCCCCCCTACCACTCTCTCATTCTCATCTCACACTCGCTCGTTCTTCCTCTCTGCAACGGCGAGAAGAGGAAGATCTATCGTTGAGCCTGCATGTGTTCTTCAACAGCGATTAACCTTTCATCTCGTCGATCTTCAGTCATGGTCCGGCGAGTCAATCTTTCAGTGTTCATGACACCTCCTCCGGCGGCATAAACGGAATGTATCTACTTCCAGCTTCCTCTTCCTTCTTTCTGAAGAAACTATTTCTTCAAAAACCCTCTTTGCAAAACTTCACCCCCTCTTCTCTCTCCTCTCCTCCTTAGCATCACACTCTAGTGCATGCTATGGAAAATGCAGAGATTTTAATGGAATTGTAAACTTAGGTTGATGGTGATTAGGGCCGGCCCAAGGTATTGGGAGGCTCTAGACCAAATCTTTGGATGGGGCCCTACATATTTTTAGAATTAAATAACAATAATACAAATATTTATTATATAACTGTTTTGGTCCATATTGAGCATGTTAAATGCCTTTGTTCCAGCGGCTTAAGTGACTGCCTTGAGTCCCCCTGACTTATGTTTGAATCACAGCAGCTACAACAGCAAAGCTTGAGCTTTTTTTGGAAAAAAAAAAAACAAATAAAAAGGAACTTACCTTGTCAGGATTCGAACTTGGACATTTTCTAAGACAAGAAAACGTCTTACCTCTGAACCATCAAAGATACTTGTTTCATTTTATGAACAAACAATATACATACTTAAAGAAGGGGGCCTAGGCCCGGGCCCAAAATTTAGAGACCCAAGGCCATGACCTCTTGGGCCTTGCTCTAGGGCCAACCCTAATGGTGATAAGGGTTCAATTAATCATCATAGAGTGTTTGACTGGGTCTTTAATGGTGTAGATTGCAAGCTCGAGAGTTTCTATTTACTTAATATGGTTTGAACCGTGAGCACCAATTTCAAAGCCTTGGGCGATATTGGCGGAGAGATTGGGGTGAATTTTTAATAGGGAACAAGAAGAAAAGAAAAGGAGAAAATAAAAAAATAAAACTTTAATAGAAGATTGGTAAAATGAATAGTACTCCCTCCGTCCATTTTTTAGAGTCCAGTATTTCATTTTGGGCTGTCCCTTAATAAGTGTCCATTTTGTAAAGTTAGTGGGTAAAAGTTAGTGCATTGTCTATTTTGTCCCTAAAAATAGATTTCATTTTGAAAAGTTAGTGAGTAAAAGTGTAATGATGATGAGTAAGTAGGGAAAGTGGAAGAAAAAATTGATGTGAAATGTATAATGATGATGTTTTTTTTAATAAGTTGGAGTTACGAAGCAGGACACTTAAAAAGGGATGGAGGGAGTATTATTGGAGTGTTGAAAATCCAATGTGATCCAAAGATGATAGATTGATAGGTTAAGTCAATATGCAGAAAATGATGAATGACTTTTTTTTTTTAAAGTGTTCTATTAATCAAATGAACATGATACAAGAGATTTAAAGGACAAGAGTAAAAACATCACGACAGGAGACGAGCATCCCAACTTTGTTGGCACACAAGACTCCTTACAATCATATGCCTCCACTCGGGCCCTAAAGAAAATTTGGTTATGAACTAAGCCATTCATGAACTGTTCGAGGCTCGACTCGTAGGGGCTCGTTCGAGTTCGATTCGTCTACTAGATGAACCAAACCTTAACCTCAATTTTAGGCTCATTTTATAAATGAGCCAAACATGAACGTAGCAGTATTCGGCTCGCGAACTTTGAGTATATGTATATCATGGGGATTTTATATAGTTATATAGTGAAAATTTTAAAACTTGTACAAGTTTAAAGGTTTATAATTACTAAAACCTTAGTTATGAGTATACATTTTTATTATTTTATATGTATATGAACATACATTTATGTACATACTAAAAATTTTATTTGTAGCTCTAGACTTGTATAACAGCATAAATATATGATATTATTAAGTCATCAAGGCTCGTGAACAAGCTCGAGTTCGACCCAAACCTAGGCAAGCTCGGTTCCAGTTCGGCTCGTCATAATTTTCATTGAATTCAGCTCGAGCTCGAGTTCGCTAAAAAATTTAATGAACGAATCTGAACATTCTAATATTCTGCTCGTTTACAGGCCTAGCAGTAGATCAACCAAACCTTGAAGAAAGAAAATTAAACAAATTACAAGAAGATAGAATCCCCCAAAAATTAAGAATGGATCTGAAACAGTCCAGACTAACTAAACATAACGGAAGTTTGATCACCACCAAAAACAGAGCCAACAAGAACAGCTCTCTATGTATTCTGAAACCACCTTGCTTTGGATGTTGCAGATGATGGATATGATAATTCGACCAAGATTGAAGATAGCATCAAGAGTAGAACAAGAGATTTGAATATCACCAATAGTGAAGAAATCCATGGCTTAGAAGAAGTAGCAGCAGCACTTTGAGAACATCGCAACAGTCAGAATTCGGAGGAAATCGATGAATCATATTTACGAGCATTTGATATCAGGTAATCGACACCTTGTTCTTTAGATCAGCAGCTTTGAGGTGTATCGAAAGACACTTGGTAATTTGCTCCCAGGAGTTTGTTGATGGGCTATATCCAAAGTTTCCCTCTGTTCAAACGCGCATCACAATGAAAATCATGACTTAAAAGGTAACTATTCTAAGGGGTGGACAAAGTTTTGATGTGTCAAAAGAAGTTGGTCTACAACAATTATATGGATACAAAACCTCTGTTCTGATAGACAACCTTGCGCTCAACAAAATGTTACAAGGAAGGTGTCTACTTGAACACCCTAATAACACTGAAAACGTACATACGGTTTTTGACATACACTTTGAGGGTAACGCTTCGGTGTCTCCCTCTGATTTGGAGACACCGTAAGAAATGGCATGACGAAAATCACTGGAAGCATAACTAAAACCACTGAAAGCATAACCAAATCCAGTTAATGTGTAACTAGAGGTATAACAAAACAAACTTGTTACCTAAACAACCGGTAAAAAAAAAAAAACCCTTATTACTCCACTCCAACCCCCACTCCCTTAACCACGGTTAAGAATATTATTCTCTACATCTCCATGTCCATGTTTACAAGTCGATCCATCTGCACGACTCCTTTATCCCACACATACCAGCATTAAATCATCTCCATCTCGCATCCCACTCTTCTCTTCTGTCCCTCCTCTTCTCTTGCTCCGTCGGACCTTACCAGCAACACCAACGACGCCGACCCCATTAGCAACGCCTTCGATCCGCAGCCCAGGTTCGACGACAAGAAGAAGGGCGACACATCTCGCGGACCTGAAACCGAATATTTGAGTTTGGGTAAATATTTATTCGTTGAAATGTGATAATTTGTGTTAGATCTGGTTGGTGTATTTGTTGGAATGAATTTATTTTAGTCGCGATTTTTGTTGGAATCAGGAATATTTGTACTGGGCATGTTTTTGAGTGCGCATATATTTTCCCGCTAGATCTTCTTGTTCGTATTTGTTGAAAAACAACATTCATATCTGATCTTTTATTTTGTACTGGCCATGCTGGAACCTTGTCGCCATTGAGTTAGGAAATTAGGGTTTTGTTGTTGTGGTATTGTGTAGTGGGTTTGTTATACTGAATTGGATTCATGGGTATTTTGCTTGAGAACATGGAATAATGAGGAATGTGAATTTATGATCAGAGGCTGTGGGTGTGTGGATTGTATGTTGTCCCTTGAATGTTTGATAGTTCGGAGCTGGTTTACATCCCTTAGGATTAGAATATGTGCATGTGCTGGATTGTTCTTTTGAGAGGTATATTTGTCAGCATCTGTGGTTTGTGGGTCAGTGAAGGGATACATATATTTGGTGTATGTTGGAAGAATTGTGTGGTTGGTAGATAAGATATTGAGAATCTGTGGGTTGTGGTCAAAGTTTTTGTAATAGGTAGTACTTTGGTTTAAACATTTGATTACTGTTTATGTGATTCAAAGGTATGTAGTAGTAGTATGGAGTTTTCATATTTTCGTCCAGAACAGCCATAGCTTAGCCATAGTACATGGTGTGGGGCTAAGTTATTTGGTTGTGGTCTGTACCACCTACTTGGCATATTTACGGTTTTAGGTTCATGGGATGGTGTTTTGCGTAGGATTCTTGAAATACATTCAATGTATTTCATAAATGATAAATGATTTTGTTGTGATTGTATCCAATTATTTGGACTGGAGCTTGCGTCCATACAAGTTTGTTGATCACTTTAGTTACAGGTCATGTGAATGCAACGTATTTAACCCCGACAAGTGGAGTAAAACTTGTGGCAATGTGGTTTGTGGTTTATTATTTAGGTGTGATGGACACTCCCAGTAGGAGTACCAACAGCAATGGGGTGTTGTATGATTGGGAATCCAATTCTGAGTCAGACTCTGGGCCTAGTACGGAAGATTCGCACAGTAATACATTTGGAGGTAATGATGTTGAAGGGGAAGGGGAAGGGTCAGTTTCTAGTGTAGATGATAGTCTTCGTTTGTTGAATGATACAGAGATTGTGCAAATGAAATTTGTTTCTGAGGAAGAGGCTGGTCTATTCTACAATGCGTATGCCAAGGCAATGGGTTTTAATGTATGTAAACATAAAAGTAAACCACATAGAGGCAATGAAGGGTATGTAAAGTGGAGGGCTTGGGTTTGTTCTATGGAAGGTAAAAGAAACAAGAAGCACTTAGAACGCACTGATCGGAAATGACGTCATAGAGCTGAAACAAGAACTGGTTGTGGTGCTAAATTCCGGGTCTGTTGTATGAGCAATACCATCGGAAATTATGTTGTTGTAGAGTTTGTGAGTACCCACAACCATCCCTTAGCAGCACAGTAATGTGTTCCCTTTCTTCGATCTCACAGACACGTGGGCGATGCAGATGTAACTCAGTTAATGGCTATGCGGAATGTAGGCATGAAGCCATCCCAAATTATGGACTATATGACAAGTCAGTCTGGGGGATTCCAAAATGTTGGGTTCACTTTTTCAGATTTGCGCAACAAATTGCATAGGCAGCGTACACAAGAAATAAGAAATGGGGATGCTAAGGGTGCACTGGGATACTTGTTTGCACAGGTAAGTAATGATCCGCAATTTTTCTTCAAGTATAGTGTTGATGAGGATGACCGGTTGGAGACACTCTTCTGGGCAGATGGGAGGTCTCAGATGGATTATGCTGCATTCGGAGATGTGTTAGTTTTTAACACGACATATCGGACTAATGCTTACAAGAAGCCATTTGTCATACTGGCGGGTGTCAGTAATAACTTTATGACGACCATATTTGGGTGTGCGTGGTTGTCGAAGGAGACAGAGGAGACGTACAATTGGGTGCTTGCAACTTTTTTGGAGGCCATGGATGGTAAACGGCCGATCTCTGTGGTAACAGATGGTGATTTGGCGATGCGCAATGCAATTAGGAAAATTTTCCCAGATGCAAGGCATCGATTATGTTCGTGGCATTTGGAGCGAAATGCAGCAAAAAATGTTCATATGCCGGGATTTGTATCTGACTTTACCAAGTTGATGCAAATGGAATGTGAGGTTGAAGAATTTGAGAGTCTTTGGGCTGATATGGTTTCACACTATGGACTATAGACAAATGCTTGGGTGGTAGAGATATATAGGGACCACAAAAGATGGGCCGAGGCATATCTCCTCGGCCATTTCTTTGCCGGGATGAGGACAACTCAGCGATGTGAAGGTATGAACTCTTATATGAATAAGTTCTTAAAAGTAAGGTTACGACTTTTTGAATTTGTCCAACAGTACCACCGAGGTCTGGCTAGGATGCGAATTGCCGATGCAGGGGCAGAGACATCAACGGAGCACAGTACCCTTGTATTGATAACGCAATTGAAAACCTTAGAGAAGAACGGAACTGAGGTGTACACACAATACATATTCAGATTGTTTCAGGATGAAATACAGCGCACGTCTGCATTGATTGTGGCGCGTCGCATTGATGAGGTGGAGCGTCGATTGTACTTCATTGAAATGTACTCCCATCCAGAGTTCAATTGGATGGTTGAGTATTATGCAATTCAAAGCAGAATGAATTGTTCTTGCATGATGTTTGAGTCATTTGGTCTGCCTTGTTGCCACATGATTGTGGTCATGAAATATGAACACCTACTGACCATTCCCTCGAGTTTAGTCATGCGAAGATGGACAAGGTGTGCTCGGCCTGTGGCCCAACAACCAAAGCCTGGCCAAATGTCTCGCACTGCAGCCCAGACGGCTAGGTATGGGATATTGAGTTCGGGATACAATTTGATATCATTCTATGCGTCGCACGGCCAGGACTCTTTTGAAGATGCTAGGGAAGCGGAGTACGAAATGACATCCTGGATGAGGAAGCGTTGGGAGAGGAAAAACAATAAGGACAACAAGACCGACATTGGTGAAGCAAGCAATGGCCAATTATTATTTGGTGTGGGTGGTCCTCTTGTGGTGAAGACCAAAGGCAACCCAGGGAAGAACTCATCTGCCCAACATTATCCAAATCCTAGGAAATGTAGCAATTGCAAGTGCCCAGGTCACGATAAGAGGACATGTCCGAAGTTGTCATCCAGACATCCAATTGACGACCTTCCTATGTAGTGAATTTTTTTTATTTCGAAGAAGTTCATGTAAAAGTGTACTGTTTGTGTAACATGTAAATTAAATGTAAGGCCTCATTGTACCCTCATTGTAATAATGTCAAGTATCCTGAATGTTTTTATATTTGTGTTGTAGTAGTGGTACTTAGTAAGTTGAATTAGTAAGTTTTGTTCTGTTTGAATATTGGTATATCATATGTTCAGATTTTCAAACAACTCATATTTGGCCATCTGTTTCCTATAAAATATCACTTGCATGTCATACGATACGATAGTTTGTCTTTACATATGAAATATCATGTTTCATTTGTTTGGAATATTAACTGTTATACTAGTTTGCGACAGCCAAAATTTCACATACATATTATTTGGACTGATTAAATTTGTATGATGTGCTTGTTTTGCAGCATATTGCAATTATGTCTACGAAAAAGAAAAATCTTGAATCGGCTTCGTCTCCTTGTTTATGAAGATCTAAACGACTTGCAGCACTATCAGTGGACCAATCCACCAATGGTCGGGATGATGGCGAATTGAATGTCCCCTCTGGTGGTGACAATGAAGAGATGAGTACTAGTATCTCGCATGCTGACAATGACAGTGATGGTGAGAATGATGGTCAGAGTGAGAGTGATGATGAGAGTGATGGTGAGAGTGAGAGTGAGGGTGCAATCAAGCTGCTAAACCTGTCCAACTTTGTATCACGCCCAGTAATTGAGGAGAGGAGTGTGGCGATTGGGAAGTTGAAGAAAATAACGTGCATTCCTGACCTGTTGAAAGATTTGGGATTAAATCCTATTTGCATGTATAGAGGGAAGGCGAATTGGACCCTGGTCCGGGAGTTCTTTGTCGGAATAGATCCCTTCAACATTGACAAGGAAAAAAGGGTCTTGGTGTCCAAAGTACGGGGCCATATTATTAAAGTAACTCCGGACAGGCTTGCCCAATATAAAAACATAAAGCGACCTCTTGAGACAGAAAAACAATACCCCTATCTTCCTGGGGTTGAAATCCCAAGTGTGCATGACATCTGGAACACCTTGTGCCATGGTAGTTGGCCAGCCGACGACAATCCCATCATCCTTTTGAATGGCTTGAAGAAAGACTTTGTGCTCCTCCACCATATATTTTGGTGGAATGTGAAGCCTAAGTCCCCACGCCGGGAGCTTAATGCTAACCAGGCGATGTTGCTCCATGTGGTTTACAATAGGTTCAAGCCCGATATTGCAAGTATGTGGTGGGACACAATATATGAAGCATGGTCCAACAACCATCCGAAAGCATCCCTTCCTCTTGGCCACTTGCTGACTGGTTTTGTGCATAAGGGACGTAAAATACTTGACTTAATACAGGACAAGTTTGGAAAAGAAGTTACAGTTATAGGTCGTGGTACGATTGGGAAATCCGAAGGGCAGAGTAAGTTGCATCGGAAGGCTAAGAACCCTGCAACTCTGGAAGGCATTCAAGATTTGTTGGAATCTATTCTTGAAAATCAATATGAGTTCAATGCAATGTTGAAAAACGTGGAGCGTGTTGTGTGCCCTCCTTCTCCTTATTCTGATGAATGATGCAGACGGGCCTCATAACTTTTGTGACTGAACTAAACTTAATCGTAAGTGAGAACTTTTGTTGTTTCGTTCTTTGGACTATGTTGGGTACTTCGTATTCTGTACTATGTCTATGTCGTGCATGGATGGTGGTAAGGTTGAACTAAACAAATCTGCAGGATAGGTGATGATGACTTAATGTTCATTTATGATCTCGTTTTGTTATGGTTTTCGGATGTTATCGTAAACTTCCTGCGTAGTTTGGTGATAATGTAATGACTAACTTTTGTTGACATGGTGCACGTGTAATCGTGCACCTTTATTGGCTGTTCAGAACGCTGTGATTGTGGTGTGTGGTTGTTTACGTATATGTACATGCCACTGTCAGTATATAGAATGTGATTAATTGGGTGATCGATTGTGGTAGGTCGTATATTGTTGAATGGTGTTAGTATAGCCCCCATGCTTATTGCAGTGTTACTGTTATAGCCCTAAAATGGATATAGTACAAACCACATATGGGTTGTCTGGCAATTTTATAATGCAGTTTCAATTGTGTTATAACAGGTACAAGTCCATTTTTGTTCATTACGAACATATAGCTTTGTCCGTAATTGTGCTTGGAAACTCTCCAGTCCAGTTCTTGGCCATTTATAATATCGTGTTTGACTGTAATTTTCACAAATCATGAAAATTGAGTACATAAAACTAAAAGCATGTAAGCCTATCACAGATTTTGGCTAATCGGATATTTTCATTTACAGTTCAACAGAGGAGAAATTAGAGGCAAGGATTTTGTTCTACCCAAAAATAGCAACGAGGTTATTTTCTTAACTTTTGTAATACCAAGTACGTCCATAACGACGAAAAAGGTATATAACGACAGATTCTGCATATCATAGAAAGAACATACCATATGGCGTAAGCAAATTTTATTAATTACTTCCCAATCTTTCTTTGACCTTATATATGACTGATTGGGTTATCGATTGTCGTTGTAGGTCCTATTCTATGTCTTTCAACGTATTATCTGTACACATCGATAGGACTTACAGGTTCATGCGAAGTAGTTGGAAAATCCTTAAGTCACATGTTGCGAATTAGAATAAATAGGTGTACCGCTTCATAATTGCAGTCATATGATTGTCAAATGACATATTCAACAATATCCTTCAATTTGGAGAAATACAGCGTCATGCGAAGCCGTTCGTAAATCCTGAAGTCACATACTCCCTCCGTTCCTAAATGAGAGTCCCTCTTTGGAATTCCAACTTTTTTA
Organism: Rhododendron griersonianum; assembly: GCA_018127125.1. Lineage (NCBI taxonomy): Eukaryota > Viridiplantae > Streptophyta > Magnoliopsida > Ericales > Ericaceae > Rhododendron > Rhododendron griersonianum. The sequence goes on along the minus strand of CM030796.1, from coordinate 33,550,312 downwards.
GGGAACATGCAATCATTATACCTACTTTTCACAATTACCCCTATATTCTACCTATTTTGCACCATTTGAATTCAAATAAGAGGGTTACTTTTGGAAAATTATGAAATTTCCACTTCTATTTTTGGAAATAGACAATCATTTTGGAACATCCCAAAATGGAATAAGGAACTCTCAATTTGGAACGGAGGGAGTATAAGTTATTACAATAAATGGATTTCAAAGTTTTCGCGCTTATATCGAACTTTGTGTTCGAAATTGTGAGATATGCTCCAAATGGGGGGTCTTCGGGAGGACCTCAGCAGTAATCCCATTATGGAGCAAATCACCACGTATACCATCCCTTCTCTACCAGATGAACCGTGCGACGCTTTGTCCTAGATGTACTCGTGTAGGCCCGCACGTCCATGCTGGTAAGTATGTCACGTGCCACAATTAACCAAACCCTGCATTATAGTATAATGTTACGAAATCAACATACAGAGATATAGAGCAAATATACAACAATGAATGTATATATACGAAAACAAAATGGACCATGCAAATGGAGTAAGGAGGTTAGAAATCAGTCGGGAATTTGGATGGATAAGGACAGCCTAAGGACATAGTTAGGGGTGCCTTTGTTTTGATAGTCATTTGGTTGGATTTGGTTTAGTTTGTGGTTGGGGAGACGGTATCCACATGAAGACAAAAAGTCGTCATTTACTTGGAAATATTCTACCTGTCCACAGTTATGAGTACTGTGCTTTTGACCAAGTCACGTTCGTCATAAGGGGTAAGCCCTAAGACCGATTGAACGACCGATGGGTATCCAACTGTTTGTACAGATGAGGACATAATATGACCCTCTCTTGGGAAGGTAAATTCACCTGAGTGGCTTTTTGGATTTTTCTGCTGAGTTGGAACAAATACTATGACATAAAAATACCAAAATAAACTCAACCTTGTTATTTACTTCCTTCATTGCATAAGTTGGCAACAGCAAAATTAAAATAAGTATGGGATGGAGAGTTTACTTTACCTTATGGTTATGATTGAACAGGGCAAGTGACATGACAACTACGATGGTCCAACTGATATGACATGAGAACTACGATGGTCCAACTACGGATCACCACCCCTGAACCATATAAAACTTACTGATTATAATATAATGGCCTCCGATGGACGGATATGTATGGGGTTGTGTGTGGTTTCAGGGAAAAATGGTAAAGGCTTTGAAGGGCCGTAATAGTATGGTCTTGTAGAGAGCGAGAGAGAGAGAGAGAGAGCGTCAGAGAGGGAGGGAGATAGAGAGGCGTTGTAGTGTAGAAACTCCAAACGTCCCAATGGTATTAATAGGCAGGATTGTGGTCATATTTTTTCTCCTTTAGACGGTACCGACGTGACTGAATGGGCCCAACCCACATTATGCATTTTTATAGCATGCCTCCCTCCACATGCAGCTTTGTCGAATTGTAGGCCTAAAATCACTATTTCCCCTATGACCGAATGACCGATCGATTAAGACTTCGTCTTCTAGTTATGTCATGTAGTTCACGTGACCCAATAATTCCAGCTGTACTCAATTATTCGCGGGTGAACTGAGCGTCACTCAATAATTCGCAGTTTCAGATATAGGGGCCGTTCGGCTAAATAAGGCAAATTGGCTTGTTTTTTGTCCTTATTAAATTTTTTTTCGTATTACTTGGCTTAACAAATTTCGTACTTATTAGATTCCTTTTGACATGATGATGCAATAATCCCCAAAAATAAATGCTTATAAGCCAAGTGATATGGAAACAATTTTAATAAGGACAACAAATGAGCCACTTTGCCTTATTTAGCCGAACGCCCCCTTACTCCCCCAATCCATATGCCACTCACTATAAGTATGGGATGAGGGTTGTTTCTCATGAACGAACCCCATACAACCATGGCCTCGTATCCTTCTCTTCATCTCCCCTTACTGAAGTTGTTTTATTGGCTTGTGTGGGTTGGGACAAGATTCATTTACTTTGGAGCAAGGGTTGCTATTGTCGAAATGGGAGGTTTTGGGGAATACAACAACATAACTACCAGGCTTGTCATCAGTCAAATAAGGTGATTGCTGCCAGCTAGTCAAGGTAGATGATGGGAAACCATCTATTCCGGTGTTGGAATTATAGTCACGTCGTCACCAGTGATTATCAAAGGATCATGACTTCCATCACGATTAATTGCCTATTTACTTTAGTATTTGTGTTTGACATTGACAATATTACCATAAGTGGTGATATTCAATTGTTATTAATGAAATCTTGGTTAGTCATTTTTGTAGGTGACTTTGCCCAAGCCTCTATTCATTTACTCATCGTGCATTACATATTTCAATTATATTACGTATTGTAATAACATGACATGAAAATGAAAAATATTGATGAACATGGGAATATTAGAAATTAGAAATTCTATACGGACGGTCCGTGTATAATAAAATGCGCGCCAAGCCTTTATGGATACTGAGAGGTAACTAAAAGCATTGTGTTCCAAACATTATGCATATAAAATAAGGATAGTACAAAATACAGTTGAACGGGCATACATAACGTGACAATGGAACTTCATAACCAATTACATACGTCAACCGTACGAACTACACAGTACTTCTACTTTGTCAATCGATCATAATAACAACAGATATCACCACAATTGCAGCAAGTAAACACCAAACCAATCCACGATTTATAATTCTCATGACCCGAGCGTGCTCTTCTAGCATCTGAACCTTTGTTTGAAGAACAGCAACATGGCTCCCGTCTGTCCTACTAACTTCAACGTTTTGGGATATGGGCAAACACCACCTAAAGAATAAACACCTTCCATTTCTTTTTGAACAGGAAAAGTACAAGCTCCCCGGGTGTTTTGAGTTTGGCCCTGCAATCCTCAAGTTTGCCCACAGCCCACAATCACAGTTTGGTGTCGTTGGGTCATAACGAGGACCGAAAGGATCGTCACCATCATCACCCCTCTGATTAGTGCTCGAATAGGACATTTGGGGATCTTTTCTTCAAGACGCGGAGAGAGAGAGAGAGAGAGAGAGAGAGAGAGAGAGAGAGACTAAAACGAGAGAGAGAGAGAGAGAGGTACATAACAGGTATTTATTTATAAGTGGGTGGGGGATAGATTTCAAAATTTCAATTTCGGTTTCTCCGGCGGGAAAGTGTGCAGTCATCCAGTAGGTGGATGTGGGAGTAGTACGACCGAAGTTTCCCCATTCCACAAACAGAATGGTACAGAAATTTCATACAGGAGTTGTTGGCCAATTTTTGTGGGGCCCATTACGGGTCCCATACAAATGTTTCTAGCCGTTGACTAAATGTGAAACATTTTTCCAACGGCCCTCGCAAACATTCAGCTGCGTCCACTACGTTAAGATATTCGATCCAATCATCTAAGTTTTTCATATCCTGAAATCTAAATGATAAATTAAATTACATGCTTGGATTGAACAACTATCAGTATCGGATTGAGCTGTATTTTTTTAGGAGCCCTTGAAATAATATTTTACATTTAATGGTCGGATCGGATCATTTGTGCGGGACGGTCCGTAGTGGGCCCGAAAAAAAATCTATGTACAAATTGTGTAACGAATTTCTGTACCCATACACTTTATGTTTCCCCAATTACGATTACGGTGGGACTATAAGTTCAATACGTATGTATATTTACGTACTACCTCCGTCCGAAATTATTTGTTCCAAATATTAATCCAAGGTAATGCAATGCTTTGTTTGGATTGTGTTTGAAAATATTTTCCGGAGAATAGTTGAGGTAATAAGGGGGAGGAGATAAGGGAGTTTGACAATGTTCAAATCAAAACATCAAGCATCGACCTATCTTCAGTTGAAACGATTGTCATTCTTACAACGCAACAATTTGTACGTGAATGGATTGTAAATTAAAACGCCAACCAAACAAATAGTTCATAATAACACCACATATTCCCAAATTAACGACGAGTACTCCCAATACATCCAGATTGTTACAAAACCTTCAACATAGTCGGACTACTCTGTCCATTAAATCAAAACAAAACAGGGCAAAACAACATGACATGAAACATCAACAAAACAACAGCCAGACATTCCTTTCCTACACACCCAAACAAACCAACCATTACCGAACGTAACAACCAAACATTGTCCTACCTTTTTTTTTTTTTTTTGATCAGAACATTGTCCTACCTTCAAAACAAAAAACATAAACATACCTACAGAGCCAAACATACCATACGAACCTAAGTAGTACGTACAAGAACCCACATCAAACCTCGTAATCTCTTACCCCTCTGCCTCGTTTGCTAGGTCAGAGGTCAGATAATCGGCCAAAGCAAGGTGTTGGGCCTTCAGTTTTGGCTTTCTCCACACCACACCTGAACCCACACCAGAAGCATGTTGCAAAAGATCCCTGTACTTGAACTGTTGTTTCTTCTTTCCAGGACAGAATGGACACCTGAGTGAACCATCTTGATTTTTGACCGTGTATTTCCCTGTCTTCAAATCCTCATACGGCTTCTTTTTGTAGTCGTTGGTCTCTGAGTCACTAATATCTGTGGAGGACTCTGATATGTTTCCTGTTTTCTTCTCCATGGGACAACACGACAAAGAAAGGTAGAACAAATACAAGTACGGATACAAGAGTTGAGGGAGAGGAGTTGAGGAAGAGGAGTAAAGGGAGCGAGGGGGGAGGAGTATTATTTATAAATGACATGCACCGCCCCAGATGGCAGGTGGAAAGATGGGGGGGGGGGGGGGGTTTGGGAACTGGAAAGGTGGGTAGCAGTTCCCACTTATTTCTCTTTTAATCGGTGGTGACTACTGAAACGATCTCGTTCCCTTTCGTAAGTCGTGTCCCTCTGTAAGAGTATACCTACAAAGTCATGTCCCTTTATATTTGTAGGGAGGTGTTTCCGAACAGGTGCAATTAAGGGCCGAACACGTGATGTACCAGATCCGTGTAATGAGGAAAGTGATATGGGACCCCATATAAGATGAACGGCGGCGGTAAGGTCCAGTGCTACGAGGGGGCACCGGATGAGACAATCTGTTCGGCTAGGACAAATCCGGTGACATGAGAAGTCATTAGTTGATATGTTCTGTTCGGCCTAGATGGGCCAGTGGCATGAGAGGTCATCTACTTGTATAGTCTGTTCGGTAGGGGTATATGCCGAACAGATGGAATTACTTGATAAAACGTTGTCTTAAGGGATAAGGCAATAGGAGTGCTCTATAAGACGAGCCCGATATACAGCAAAGATGAGTCAAGAGACAGTCCTACTAAGAGATGAGTTCTGCGGTAAGAAGAGGTCCTATGAGGAAGGGATCTCAGTTGATTGGGTAAGAGATTCTCAGAAGAGCCAGGTTTCCTGTACGAGACAGGAGGCCTGGGACGAGAAGGATGCTTGAAAAGCAAGCATGCTCATATCTATAAATACGAGGTAAACCTGGAGGGAAAAGGTACGCAATAAGTTGCATTCATTCTACACTTTCCTACTGATAATTAGGGTTTTTGATACAGTACGAGATACTAACTTAGGCATCGGAGGGCCTTTGCCACGAGAGGCAGAGGTGCGCTCACCCCTTGTCTGTTTTACAGGTTAGGGTTCAGGCGAAGGGATTAGGGTTCCGGTTGGACGGCACGTGAAAGAAGGAGATTCGGTGCTGTTCTAGGTGTCATCTATTTTTCTCCACCTACAATATTCCTTCCCCTCCGTAAGTCATGTCCCCCTATATACGTTCCTGGTTCCAATGATGTACCATTTTAGACGAACAAAACCAAACCGAATGCCCTGCACTGCTAAATTCGTACTCCCTCCGTCCCAATTTACTTGTCATTTTTTGAAGTTCGTGCCACTTTTCAATTAATTATATCTTGTCATTTATAATGTTTTAGGTGATTTCGAAAACACTGAATTATAGAACAAATCGAGATCTATCAAACAAGATCCATATTGGATATAAAATTTATTACCACTTTAAAGATATAACTAGTTTTTTAATCCAGTTAGAATAGAACTGGGACAAGTAAATTGGGACGGAGGGAGTAATTACAAATAAACTAACCGAAATCCCTATACGCCGGATCGGGCCCGTTCATCTCAGCAATGGACGAATCGGAATTTAATCCGAATAATGGACGAATCGGAATGTAATCCCAAAAATGGAACGGCTCGGATGAATAGGAGTTAAGATTAAATCCTAGCCCTAAGTGCGACAATAGACGGCTGGAATACCCGCCTTACACGGCCTCAAGTGGGTTTGTTCAAGGTATTCAGAATTGACTATATAAAAAGCTACCTAAAAAGCATGCATGCTGTACCATGCAGTTTGGTGTTTACGTTATACCAAGTTGGTACAAAATAAAGAACAACAAAACAATATGTACACTTCCCAGGAAATGTACACCCTAAAACCATGTTTGACTTCGTAGTATTGCTCTTGAAGAATACTCCGTACTTTATTGTATAAGTGAATTATTGAGGCGAAACGGATTCAATATGTATCATTCAAATGTTTGTCTTCATTCGTTTCCGTCAATGCCATTGTATAGCATTCCGGCCAAATTGAAGACACGGATTTTGAAATGTGTTATAAATTCCCACAAGTGGATGGAATTTAACAGTACAAGTTGGACAATGTTAACAATACAAGGCATCCAAAAACAATACGAAATATTCATATCATGAACAAATTATCATGGTACTTACAACCCCACAATCAGTAGGTGAATACTTAGTATTACAATACTTACAAGCGGACAATCAATAGAGAAATCGATTCTAAGTCAAACCAAGTCATGACAATGAAAACCACATTTTGGTTAAATCCAGGCGAACTACTTCCAGTCAAACTAGTCCGACAAATGACAGGTCCAGTCCAGTTGCAAATCCAACCAAAAGTCATACACTACGTCTATGTACACATTCGTACCCTTTACCCTCCCATGGATTGGGCAAGTTCCTGTCTTGTTTGTACTTACAGTATTTCCAATATTGGGTACGTGCAAAACGTTATAACAATCTAGCCCAACTACTTCCAGGCAAACAATGACAGGTCCAGTCCAGTTGACTACCCAAACACCAAAGTAATGGACGTTCATGGTCACACTGTTGTATAATATTAGCCTCCCACATAATATGAAAGTTCCTGTCTTGTTTGTACACAACGAATTTCAAACACCTTTACGTGGATAACATTGTGACAACTCTGAAAACCCCCAGAGGCCTCCAAAATAGATTGAAAGGTAGCCATTTTTCTGTTTCGCAGTTGGATACCATGTAATGCATGGCTGTACAATTGGATGACGCACCCCATCCCTGTAAACTGTACAACATAGTATACGTTACGTAATTGGTACTTGAATGAATTGCATAAAACAAATGTTGGTAATAATTGCTGGTTGAAATGATACCTCTTTATTGGACATATTGGCCACTTCCAGATTCTATTGCAACAGTACCTCCCATACCACCTCCTCTTCATGTACGACCAACTCTTCCCCTACCACGTCCTCTTCCTCTGGCAGTTGTGTTTTAACCACCCCGTCGCCTTCCTTGACCAGTTGTGTGTTGTGCACTTATGTTTGGTATCCCCCGTTCACTTTCACTGTCATCTGACCATAAAGGGTCATCCAAATAAATATGTATTTGAGCCTCTTGCCCATACAGGGCAAACATTTCAGCCAAAGCCATATCTCCGTCAATCAGAAGTAACCTTATCTCTCCATTAATTGCTGTGACTTGGTAAACTAACCTTACTAGATTGGAACACCCAATTTCATTGATTACATCCCGGAGTTCATAATAGGACATTCTACCACTAATAGGCATACATTGTCCTACCTGGCCACCAATATAACTGAAAGGTGTTTCCACTAGTTTTCCCCCAAAATGAATAAGCAAGGTTACTTTGCGATTGCGTTGCACAATTAACTCTGACATAATAATGCATCAATAAACAAAGCTGTATCAGGACACTTGAACAAGAAATAACTATAGAGCACAGAGTACTATACTACTTGTTACGTTCGCGAATGACGCACCTATGTTTGCCCTTCACATGGTCTGTACGATTTATAGAAAAGTCAAGTTACGTTCTTGTGGTATGACAGACGCCGTGTTTTTGTCAAACTAGTCCAAACAATGAGCAATGAGAGGTGTCGTGCAGAGGATAATTGTTACAGAAACACAGTTGTACCTCTTCCTGCCTTCCATGCCTCAAATTTGTTCATAACCTCCAACGCATCCCAGTTATTTTCGTCACCACACAATTCCAGCAATAACCTTGGCCTTTCAGTATCGTCCATCTACAAAACCAAAACGCAGCTTACGCTTACTACACTAACACAACCAGAGAAGCACAACATTACGATGGTTGCCAAAGCACAAGTACTAACCGTGTGTACACCTGATGGGTAATTAAACCCTTGCATGAATTTTATCATAAACAGGCCACAATCATACCTACAAATGTGCAGACACGATTGAATTAAACGACTACAAAGCCAACTAACACATTGTAGACAATCATATATGTTTCATAAATTACCCGTCCGTATCTTGCTGCATGGGTTGCCTTTGAACATTAGCAATGTTAAACTTTGTCACATCAAACTGATAGAGGTCTCCATATTGGAAGACCAATGCGCGATGTAATCCCTCCAGCTAGTCGAAAAAACAAGTTGTTAGAATACAAATCAGGCATACCATAAAACATGGTCTATGCGAGGTGCGTCATACTAGTGCCCTTGTTAGTTTCTTACGGTAACTATTGGATCGACTTGCGGGCTTAGAATAAAAAATATAGGCCATCCGAATACCAATGTCTATTTTAATGCAAAACCAATGGCTCCCACGATCATTAATTGGTATGTATATCTGCGACCAAAGGCAAACAATCATCATTCCCCATCAATTGAAAGCATAACATATAATTTATGTACTACTAACTTATTGGAACTTGTATTTGTTTACCATCGAGCATGAGCGAATGTCACCAGTAAAATTTGTATCTCCGAAGTAACAATCGCATAACTTCTTGACATCACAATTAGTCATGTTCGGATTGTCTAATATATGCCTCTGCAAATGAACGACGCTATTAGATTGAAAACTAGTACTACAAGTACAACTAAGAAATGGGAAATTTATTAAACTCACCGATACAGTCACCGGCAAATACCACATCAAGTGCCGCTTGTCCGGATAATGCAACCTTTCGGCATTTGTCATTTGCACGGCAACCAAATTTAGAATCTACAACCATACATCATAGGGTGCATCATATTCTAAGACCACATTTGACAAATTTGCAAAACATCATAACAAAATAATAAGTTCAACTTTAAGCAAGTGAGAAAATCATATAACACACACCGTGTCTAGTATCCATATTCGGGGTCTCAAGCTGCACAATTCAAATTGGGTTGCGAAGAATCTTTCGGTGCCAAACAATTTGAGGTGCACATAAGAATCCCTACAAGTAGGATTTCGTTTAAACAACCATCGTACTTGAGTTGACATCACAAAACAACATATACAGGCATGATTAAAAAAATGTACCCATTAGCTGGATCACGAATATAAAAAATGAACTCCGTGAACAAGGCCTCATGGTCAGTTAAAGGTTCATAGGTTGGGTTCATTGCATCATCCGCCATTTCTTCAATATATGCCTTTACAATATACGAACGGGAATGAAGTAAAGGTTAGATTCAGTACAACAGTGTAGAGAATATTTGAGAATGACTACTAACCATGGTTTGTGGAGGAAACTGTTGGACACCAACAGATTGCAAACCCTTCTTTGAAGCAAACCGTCCACGGAACTGTTACATTGGACAGCAAAAACTATATAAGAGACCTGAGGTGGTAAAGAGAAAATATATGTAAATGGGGAAAATATACACACAGTGGGAACGTTCACATCCACGTTGTCTAATTTCTCCTTCACTGGTTGTTTCTTTGGAGGGTTCCTCTTCTTCACACCATCCTTGGTAAATGGGGAACGCTGGAAGTGGCTTTTCTTCAACTGATCAGCCTGGCGCAACCGCAGTGGTTCCTTATGCACTTCCACATTTTCATAACCACCAACAGACGGGACAGGGTTCCCATTTTGCAACTTCCTTTTCCGACCACTACTCAGTCCTCCAAGCGACCTAAACCCCTTCACCGGTGAAGGTGAACATACATCCTTATCCCCGTCCACTTGTATCCTCCTTCTTGTAGCACTTCGAGTGAAGGGCCCTTCGATTCTTGAACCACTAGTTGGGGGGTATTGAACAAATTGGTTGTTGGGGTTTTACTTAGATTTTGTGCCGTTACTTGGGGAGAGGAATTCGCAAAAGGGTGGACAGGGTCCAAGTCAATTTCTTGGCCCATATCTTGTTCCAACTTAGACCGCGCCGGCATTTCTAAGCCAATGTCCTTACCAAGGCTAGGATTCGTTGACAAGCCCTTCGATTCTTTCATTGCAAGATCAGGGATTTCAAATACGGTGGGTGGTGAACTTTGAGAACTATGTAATCCCTTGAGGAGGGTTGCCGCTTGTCCCATAAGTTGGACATTGTTTACGTCCACTCCTTCACCCATTTCTCCATGCGGATTACTCTGAAATTCAGTTCCAAGAACCTTTGCCATGAACATATTTTGCCTCAGCAAAAGACCTGCCACAGTTACAAGTGTACTTGTCATGTTCTTTACATCGGTACTTGAAATATGGGACACACCACCACCTTCATTGCCACGTCCTTCCCCAACCTCTGTGAAATGCACCACCACCCCCTCCATATCATAACCTCCTATTTTGTCAAACTGGTGCAACACGGTTTTCATTTCAGCATCACCCCAAAGAACCAATGAGGGGAATTTCCGAATGGATGACTTCACAATTGGAGAGACACGTTCCAAGTAGAAAACCTACATTATGCGATGATCAATTGAATAATGCATAACCAAAACATAACCATAGTCAAATAAGACTTATAATGAATATAAACACCATAAATGCATAATCACACATACGTACCACCAAAAGGAATAGGCAACCAGTTGGTTGTACATGATGCTTATGACGTTGTTCCTGTATACCCTTACATAAGAAATGTAGGGTTAGGTTCGCCCAATTAGAATTGCCCATTGCCGCAACATCAATAACAGCATTAACAAGGGATCGACTAACACCCGCTTTTGTGTTTGGGCATAAAAAGCATCCCAATATATACAACGCAAATTTCCTCTTGAACACATCATTTACTTCCTCAGTTTTGTCCAAATACTCTCTTAGCTCTTTTAGTTGGACCACCCCATTCCTCATTCCTAGGTTTTGACAAACTTCTTCACATGATTCCGACGTAATCCCCTCCAAGTCAATAACGTTGCCTTGGGCATTAATGCCCAAGCAGTCATGAACATGGGACTCATTGACAACAAAAGTACGTCCATGAACAGTTAGTTCTCGAGCAACAGGATCAAATTTCCCCACCAACCATTTACATATCGCATGGTTCATAAACGTACACCTCAATTGTAAGATTCCACCCAACCCAATTTCCTCAACTGCGCGGCGTTGATCTGCACTTAACTTTTTCACTATTCCAACAATGGACTTCAAGGAGATACGGTTCTGTAGCTTTCTCTACAATGTTAAAACATAGGCACATAATTACAAGGGCACTCCAAAATCAGGTCAAATAATGTTCACCTACTTATACAAGTTCGAACAATTTGTACTCACTTGTACTTCCTTCGTTTCTGTCGGGAATAAATCTTTATGCTTTGCAAGTTCCTCTTTCGCCACCTCAACCAAATCTTTGTACTTTTGTCTCTCCTCATTGGACAGGCTTTTCCATTGCTCACCAATGTCCCTCTTCGTCTGCAATACATACCAAATCATGCAACTTTTGTCATTCGTCACCAACAACATTACACCAAGTAGATGGAACTACATCAGAATTTGTTCAGTTGAAACAAATCAAAGAAAGAAAACACAACGGTTAATCGATTATTATTTGACCTGATTTGTTATTATGGTCCCTGCGTCTTTTAGCTTCGCTATGACTTCATTGCTACTTGCACAAGCAAAAAGTAGTAGTCACACATTGGCATCGACAAAATTCATAACTAGTCTTAAATCAGCATTAACTAAATTTAATTTCCATGAACAAAGAATACTTATATAGAATGAAGGCCGATGGCACCCTCCCTTTGAAAGCAGGGGTCTCAACAATTTGGTCTGTCATCCTGAAAATACAATATTCATAGTGCCCATGTTACAATATGATTTAATCAGACGAAGAAGTAATCACATACAATTGTTCAATCACCCTTTCTAAATGGAAACGTATAACTTAAATTGGAAATGGAATCCGTGACAAGTGCAAAAGGACATGCTAGTACTGGCACAAGTAACTAGTGATCAAAGGGTCACAAATAAAACAAACAATGCTGTTTAAACCTACCACGTTTTACAACTACGACTCATGTGACATGGACCAAACACAACATAGAGGGACAACACAATATCATTAGATGCTGCATGGTTTCAAAAAATAGGAAAACACCGACTTACCTGCCAGATGCAGATGCTGGATGCGTGACTCGTCTGCGTGGTGATGTCGGTGGGGGCTGCGGACAGTTCAAAGCTGTCAATGGTGTGGAGAGTTGAGGTTTTGGGGAATTTTTGGCCTGATCGTCAGTTTAGGTACTTAGTTTCTGAATGGGTTCAGTGGTGAGGGGATGGAAATAGAGTTAGGTCACAATAGCTTCTGCGAAATCACTCGTGTGGAGATGGTCCTCACGGCGGATGGTCGTGGCGTCAGCGTGGATGGTGATGGCGGTGAGGCATCTGTACTGTGGAAAGGACCCAATCGCTCCTGTGCTGGGGAAGATTGAGGGGTTGAGGAGGGAGTCAGTGGTGTGTTGGGGAAGATTGACGGGTTAGAGGCGGTTAGAGGAGTAGAGGACAGACCAGGTGGTGTGCTGGGGAAGATTGAGGTTGAGCCGTTCGAGGAAAATTTTTGGGGGGAACGACAACCTTTTTCTCCCTCAACTTCGGCAGGGATAGTTAGTCCACGTGGTCCAATTTTTTAATAGGTAATTTCAAATTTTTTGGGATTCTCCTACAGTAACATACATGGGACGAAAAATATTAATCTGCGTTCCGATGAATAAGCTTTCAACATCTGTTACACTCGAATAAATTATGAGAACATTAAAAGTGGGTTACTTATTTTGCCACTCCCTTTTTCGTTAATACCTCTACACAAGCAAGTGTGTTTTTGCATCCTTACCAATGTAATCCTCATTCCTACATTAGCATATAACACAAGACATTAGTTGATGATAATTACATAATTTCATTGCATAGATTTTAAAGGCATTAACCAACTAATTTTTTCGACTGCTCGATCTAAACCGATGGGATTTAACATCTTCTGATTTCATCACTGCCACCAAAATCAATAATAATCGGACATCGACAACCACATAATCGGAACACATCATCCAAGTGGTTCTAGAAGCTTTACAATCCCATACTGCACAAACTCTTGGGCCATCTCGACTACTTTTTCCTTGCATCGGGCTCGTCTATATTTTACGTAACACGCCAACAAAGATTGGAATATTTGTGCAACAAATTAATTCAACTCTTGTCAATACATACTTCATCAAATGTAAAATGTCATTCTAATAATTAATCTACGTCCGAATAATGGTGCATTCTAAACCAGGTAGACCATAAAATTTGAGAGAACGATTACAAGACCAACTGAAACAATATGGACGGTATCGATCGTTGTCATTGTGTTTCGATCGTACGAGTACTAAAGCAAAATACCTTAGTTCATGAACAATAAGGTTGGACATATAAATGTTCAAGGAAAGTGTTCAATATTTTTTCCTGATGACCAATCTAAATCGTTAAGATTGCACATCTTATCAATTATGTGTTTGTCACCAACTTCTATGATAATCGGATGTCAGCAACCACATGATCAGAACACATTATATGCTTACGTAGGTATTACAGTCCTATAGTTCACAACTCGATGACCACTTTTTCTATTCCTTCAAAATCAAAACCGTCTATCTTGTGCGTACAAGAGATTACATCATTCCTGCCAAAATTAAAGTGAATGGCTTTTGGTTACAAGCTTTATCGAACATAAGTTATCATTCTTATGTTGAATTTTTGTACAAATCGAAGAGCTTCATAAACCAAAATAAACTGGATGTGAGCCCAGAATTTCCAAAAACAACCAAATAACCAATAGCAAACGAATCTACGGCCTTGATTATTAAAATTAATGATTTATTGAGGTCCGTTACATTTTATTGGTCAACATATTCGCAAAACACTTATACATTTTAATTTTTTTTCCATTTTTCCTACTTAACCCGGGGTTGAACATTTTAGAATAAAAAATAATGAATTACAAAAAGCTGACAGGCGGTGACAGGCGGAAGAGACAGGTGGGACCAGGGGCAGGGGCGGTCAGGTCGTACTGTTACGCTGGCATGTGGTTCTGGTCATGCCTTTCAGTGGTTTCTGTTATGCTATTTTGTGGTTCTGTTATTCGTTATGCCTTGTATGGATTTCGTTATGCCAACCATGGTTATCTGGTATGCTTTTCACTGGTTTCCGTTACTCCAATGTTGGCATAACTCAACAGTTACGCCATTTCATGGTTTTGTTATGACTACTTGGGGTTTATGTTATACCCGTTTAGGAAACTGTTATGCCAATCAATTCCTGTATTATGCCTTCCCGGGTTTCTTGTTATGCCCTTTAATGGTTTATGTTATACATCCACTTTTTACCGGCTGGAGTTACCGCTTTGACCGGTCAGTTTTGGTCAAACTTCTGGCGTGGCAAAATCTGGTCCGTCCGTTTGGTTATGCAACTTACTGGTTTTGTTATGCCTCATTATGGTTTTGTCATGCTCCTAATGGGTTTCGGTTATGCTTACAATGGTTTTGTTATGCCATAATTACGGTGTCTCCAAATCAGAGGGAGACACCGAAGTCATTCCCACACTTTGAATACCCTGTAAATTGGAATACTAAACACCCTCTCTGTCTTGTTATTTGGTCCGAAAATCGATTGACACACGAACTCATTACATTACTCCCAAGCCCAAGCCCAAGCCCAAGCCCAAGCCCAAGCCCAAGCCCAACACCAATATTAATTACTTGAACTCTTCTTTTTGTCGATCAATTTGTTTATTTTTACTTCAACTCTATTCAGTGGCGGCAACACACTCAAGCATGGGAACACTCATCAATTCAGGTAGTTTATAGTTGAACATCTAATACATTAGTACTCCAAAGTCCAAAACAAGGTACAGACTCTTAATGACGAAAAGTAGAAAAATAGAGAAAAAAAAAATCTATTGACTCTCTGAACGACAATCCACTTTATGTCTACAAAAACAATAGCATATGTCCAAAAAGATCCATGTGTAACTATTCGCCACAATTTTCCCCAAAAGGTTTTAAGTGAATTTATGCGCCGGTTTAATAGAGCTTAATTTGCTCGATCAATGATTCAATATATAAAAATTTGTTGACAATAATTGTAAAATCTTGTGTATTTTATTTTCTTGATGGCACATTCAAAAGGTTCATATAATCGTGTACCTCATTACATGCAGAGATAGTGTTTTACAATTCTATTGCACAATTTAGCAACTTTTATCAATTTTGGTCAGTTGTCCTCTGGGGAAGTTCAAAACCCCAATTGAGAGCTTGGAATATTGGAACATATGATAATGACTCGGTTGAGCCAGGAACTGTTTTTGAGCTTGTATGGCTCTTTCTAGTAATGTAGAAGAAGAGCCAAAAAAAAAAAACTTCATCTTGAAAAAGGTTAGAACTAACTGTTCCGAGGAAGTGCATGTCCCGAATACCTCTTTGAATACTATTTGATTTTTTCCCGGGGGACAACAACATCAAGAATTTGAAGGAATATTCTTGTAATAGAGCATTCATGGGAAATGTGTTAATGCAACTGCAAACAGAGAGAGTGAATTTAGATCAAACTTGAAGAGAATTGCATGTGGAGTCGGGCACATGGTTCAAAATGAAGCGTTAAATACCTAATTCCATTAACTGGAGGGGGTAGACATCGATACAGAAATATTCCTAAGATTCATGAAAACTAAACTTCATAGCTATTGTCATTGACTAAACAAAAATCCAGACTCATCGGAACTCGTCAAAGTAGTGTTGATCGAGTGATGACATAAGGTCTAAAGTGATACTGATAATAACTGGCAAGAAGGATTGAATTGAGACCAAAGTTTGCTATACTTTCGCACAGCAGCAAAGAACATGAAACTGCAACACATTATATAGGCCTCAAATACATGCGAAATAGGAATTTACGATTATAGGTACAGGTTGAACTTTCACTATGGAAACGTCATAATTTCTTGTTCAGACATTAGAAACTTACGCTGCTTTGAGTGATATGCTTCAATAATAACATAGAAGATACGAACTTACCTAATTTTCACTGGTGCATTTTGAAATCATGGGGATCACTCAATTTGCTTGTCCCTGCAGAAGCATGCATGCATCATCACAATGTCATGACATGAGTAGTGGACGAATCCACCGGTGCTCTTGAGGGAGAAGACAAATACGGCTTGGGGGGAATTTCCAAAGACTTTGTGTTTCCTTCTAACATCTCCACCACCCGATTTATTGATGGTCGGTTTGAAGGATCAGTTTGTATACACCACAGGCCAACTATTATCATCTTCCTTGCACTTGCATTTGCCTCACCATCCATAATGCCATGCAATCCGAGTTCTTCATCAAGCTCAAGACGCTTGTATACCCAATGTGGGTAGTATATTTCACTCGTACGATCAACCTCGACACTTATATTCTTTCTTCCGCCAACCATTTCTAGAACCATCATCCCATAGCTATACACATCAGACTTGTGTGAAACCCCACCAAAATTTCTGCAAAATACTTCTGGGGCAATGTAGCCCACTGTTCCTCTAGCACCCGTCAATGATATGATACTCTCTTTTTGTGGGCATAGTTTAGCAAGGCCAAAATCAGATATCTTCGGGCAAAAGTCCTCATTTAAAAGAATATTATGAGGCTTTATGTCAAAATGCAAAATTCTTGTGTTGCAACCACAGTGTAAGTACTCCAACCCTCGGGCAATACCAATCGCAATTTGGTACATTGCTTCCCAACCCAACTGGTGATATGCCGAGGAACCACTAACATGTATGAATTTGTTAAGAGATCCGTTAGGCATGAACTCATATATGAGAGCTCTATGGCGACCCTCAAAACAGAACCCAAGAAGAGTCACAACATTTACATGAGAAGTTCTACTAATGGTTGCAACCTCGTTAATGAACTCTTCTCCATTGCCTTTCAACCCTTTCAGAACCTTCACTGCCACGAGGCAGTCATTTTCTAACTTTCCTTTGAAGACACTACCAAACCCTCCTTGTCCTATTTTAGTTCTAAAGGAGTTGGTAATTTTCTTGATGTCGGAGTAAGTGTATCTTTTGGGAGAAAGAGATCCACAATTCTTTAGAAATGCCTCAACATTTCGGTAGTTCTCAGTCTTCTTTTCCCAAAAGAATGTTGATTCACTTTTCGAGAGTTTCTTGATGATAATGCAGAACAGAATTACCATAATCCCAACAGCAGGGACAGCTGAAGCACAATTCCGAAGAAATATAAGATAGCGGTAATAGTTCTAGATAGGATATCTTCCTATTACGTAGAACCTAGAGAAGTATAAAGGGAAGAGGAAAGTACAGGACATTTCACAAGTCACAACACCTGATAAAAGATTTTATTTTCATATATATATATTGGCTACTGATTTTGTCACTCCCTTTTTTATTAACACCACTCCCCTGCAAGTGTATTTTTACACTTGTAGGGGAGTGGCATTAACAAAAAAGGGAGTGGCAAAATCATTTCCCTATATATTAATCGAAAATGCCATTAGGTGCAAAAATACACTTGCAGGGGTGTGACGTTAACAAAAAAAGGAATGGCAAAATCATTTCCCTATATATTAATCGAAAATGCCAGTACCTCCTCTCTCGTTTGAGCATTGGAACTCTCGGGGGTACTGACGCAGACATTGGCCACCATCATCGAGACATGTGAGACATTTGTCTGACAAATGATATTCAACAGAGAAATCAGAGGTCAATAAGGAGAATAGATCACTAGAATCCCCGAGTCCGGCTCCTCTCCAATCTATAGGGAATTGGAAGATCCTCCAATTCCAATTCAATGGTCAAGATTACTCTAGTAACTCAAGCTCCAAATCTCATATGGTATTTTACGGGCACCCAATTACTCTCCAAATATTTCTCAATTACATAACAACATAAGCGTCTTCCCTCCCCGTTTTTTTAACGGCGAAAAAAATTCATTAATCTTCGTAGTTGTTACAAAAAATTCATTAATGAACGGCGTATTCTCTCCCTGTTAAACCTGCCTCTGAAAAAAAAATTATATAGCTCATGAGGATTTTTTTTCGACCGATATCATATAGCTCATGAGGATTTTTTTATTAATATTATATCAATAAATTTTTTTTCTTTCAGCATAGTTTTTTCGCTAATATTTTCTTATTATGTAGCACATGAGATTTTTTTCACTGATACTAGTGTATTTTCACGTATGCTTCACAATGTGTCATGTGCTCATTGATATAGTTGTTCTTGTATGTAAGAAAGTTGAAATTAAGATTCAGTTATGAAAATTAGAAAGAAATTGTAAGAGTAAGTAATTGAACGTAAGATAATTTTTACAGAAAAAACATTTTAGAAGAAATGCAAAAAGAGTTCTTCGATTAACCTTGTGAATCTGATAGTTCTTTGAACCTGGACCTGTTATTAAAGTTATGATATGAAATTTTACTGATGTTTGGAATTTGGTAAATTGGTGCTTGGAATATGATAATTGGAAAATATTTGGGGAGTAATTGGGTACCCGTAGAATACCATATGAGCTTTGGGGCTGGAGTTACTAGGATAATCCTGACCATTGAATTGGAATTGGAGGATCCTCCAATTTCCTATGGATTGGAGAGGAACCGGACTCAGAATCCCCCCGTCCTCAACTGATGGCAGTTGGAAGAACCGACAATTTGTCGGATGACTGCCTCGAGTCAGATCTTGAACTTGATCATTCGGACGTGGATAGTAAACCGTGTACCCGCCTTCACATCTTTCATAACGATTGTGATTTTCATGGAAGTAGTCATCTGCTTCCCGCTGAAGATCAGGGCTGCTGGTGCTGCATTTGAAGATGGTGAGATTGGGGGATATTATGAAGGAAACGGAAGACGTATCATAGAAACGAGGGATGTAACTGGAAAAATCGCAGTTGTTAATTTTCATTGTACCATGGGTTGTGTTGCTAACTCGACAAGGTATTCCTCCCCATATGACTTTTGGAACTGGTTCATCACAACTGACAGTACACAACCCATATACGGATTGCGTGTAGTTGGTAAAAGGGGATTTGATCGGATCAAGAGGTCCACCGCAGTTGGAGGAGGATGGACAAGAACCAGAAGAGTGAATAACCAGCAGATGAGAGACAAGAAAGAAAGCTAGCAAGGGAAGACCCATTTTTAATTCCCAATTTAGCACGACAAAAAAACACACTCCATAGTTTAAGAGGAACGAAATTCCCTCGATCACCCTTTTATTTGGGAGGGGGCGAGATTTTTTTTGTAGAAAAAATGAGGGTTGTAAGAATCACGCAGCCAAACATAATTGTTTAGATTTTAAGGTTGACACGCCCAGTTGAATTGGAAATGCTGTATCTTGCGGAAGTCGTCGGTAAGGACTTGATCGATTGTTCGCTCAATTTTTTGTCGGATAGCAAAGAATTGATCAAGCTCGTACCGATATCCGGCTGAGCTTTATTTTTACCGGAGTCCTTAAAAATACATTATAGATAAATTTAACGGTTCAATTTTATTTTTTTGATTGGCAAAAAAAGTTTTTTCAAAAAAATGGGCAAAGGGTACATCAAGATGGCGAGGGAAAGGGAAATCAAAAAAGAAAAAAATGTTGGGACAAAGTCCAAACACACCCAAATAGGCCAGGCCCCAAAAAATAAAAACCTAAAAGCATATGGGCCTGACCCACATCTCAAAGGGCTCAGCCCAAAAATTAGACCAAGCCCAGCCTAGAACCGAAACTAACCCTAACACAGTGCTTATCCACCGCCGCCACAACAAGAGACACAACCACCGTCAAACAAAACTAGCAACCCCGCTACCACCACAACCTGCCACCACTTGATCCCTCACCACCACCACGCACCTCGCCACAAGCCACCACCACCGCCACCAGCAACCAGCCATCCCTCCAAACATCAACTCAGTAGAAAACGACTTCGATTATTTGTATAGGACTTCGAGATGGGCCGCACACAACACCGTGCACATCTAGTGTATCCCAAATGGTATACCTATATTTTTATTGGAAAAAACGAGGGCTTTTTGGGGGTGAGGGCTAATTTCTTCTTCTACATTGGAAATTTGGAATGGTCAGTAGGAAAAAAGAGTACTCCATTGAGAAGGAGTTTCCTTGTAGAGACCCGTAGATTATTATAATTTCAAAAAAAAAAATCGTTTAACGCATGAAAATCGTATCATTCATAAAGTTGTATGTTTTATTTGTGGGGGTGTACGGTATACGTCTACTGTTTTGTGTCGGACATTCGGAGAATAGTTGGATTTTGATTTTCGGTGTTGAAATGATGTGTGGAAGTGTTGGTAGCAATCGGGGTTTGATTTGATGAACGTTGGCAAAAATTTCGAATCTGTCTTTAATGTACAGGTACAGCTTTTTCCAGTACAGGTACATCGCGACCAGAAATTGTGAAATTGTGAAATTTCTGGGTTGATGTACAGGTACTGCAGTTTCTCGGTACCGGTACATCAGGCAAATTTTCTGGTTTTTCAGCACGCTTGACAGCTCACTATAAATACATCACTTTACCATTTTTCACACCCAAAGCCACGAAAAACTGATCTCAAACCCTCCTCTCACCTACCCAACTCAAATCTCACCCAAGATCATTGATTTCAACCTCAAATCTTCAAGATCCAAGGGTTTCCAACCTCAAAATCCCAAGATTTTTGCATTTGGTGAACCAAGGGTGAGTTTTATGTTCTTGTTCTCTCTCATTGGTATCTACCCACGTTTCTCTCTCTCTCCTCTCGATTGTTGGTTGATCTTTGCTTGTTATTCATGTTTTTGGACTTTATTTGCTCTAGATCTTGTACCCAAGCTCGGGTGAGGCTCGTCTTTGAAGGATTCAAGCTTTTAGCTTTCGATAGACCTAGGGTTTTGCTCAAAACCCACTTAGGTAGGGATTTCTCTCATTCTCTACATGTTTTAAGTTGATTAAATGTGTCATGGGTGTTTGATTGCTATTTATGGTTGAATAGAGTGTTTGTGGCTTGGTAATTGCTTATCCCGTTGAAAGGGGCATGATAGTCATGATTGTTATGGTACATGAGCTAATTGTAACGTAATTGATAATGTCCGTATGTGTAAAATGTGGTTAAGGCTTTGGTTATGGTCGTGGTGATAGTGGAATTGATGTTGTGAAGTGAATGCGGAGTATATTGTGACACAAGGGGTGGGAACACAAGAATCACAAGGGGTGGATAATATTGTGACGCAAGGGGTGGAAACACAACTCGCAAGGGGTGGAAATGAGTTGGAGGCTGTGCGTGCGTGCGTGCGTATGTGGGGTTTGCCATGTTACTTGAAAGGATGTTGACTTGCATTGTTTGGACCGTGTCATTTAATTCAATCGCCGCATTCATGCTTATCATCTCATTACATATAGATTTTGTAGAGAACTTTCTACTGGGCTAGTGTAGCTCAGCAAAATCCTTCTTTTCAGGTTCAAACGCCGGTCCATAGCATGCATACTTCGAGTTTTGAGATGCGAAGACGTTTTGAAGGCTAACCTTGATTTAGTTACTTAATCATCTTTGTAATGATTTCCTTTTGATTGAAGATGGCTTTGTAACTAATTTTACCCTTGAATTATCTCTGACAAAGGTTTGGAATATTCTAAGCATTCCGTACTTGTATCAATGTTAATTTGGGCCGCTGTGCCAATGATGTATTTCTTTTAAACTTGGAGACTTTGTTTGTAAATTAATCAGGTGGGAACTCATTTTGGGTAATATTTATTATATGCGAGGAGCTTTTGTCTAAATGCTTTATTTATTTATGTTAAAAATCGAGGACGTGACAAATTGGTATTAGAGCGTCTAGGTTTGAATACTTTGAGACCGTGGGGAGACTTCTAGTCTCATGGGTTCAAAAGTCACGCCATTTGCATAACATATGTGTGTTTATATGCATTGATGTTACTTGGCTTATTTGGCGTTGCATTCCATTATGGTAAAATGGTGTAGAATTGATTTGGCTCTTGTTGGGATAGTTGGGGTTTAGACCTCATTAAATAATGTCATCGTTAATGAGTTTCTCTTTCTTATAACTTGTAGCTAGATGCCTCCGAGAACGCGTGCTAGAGCAGGTGAGGCCGAGAGTCGGGGTGGCCGTGGTCGTGGCCGTAGGGGTGGCCGTGGTCGTGGCCGAAGGGAGCCAGTTGAGGATGAAGTTAGCCATCATGGTGAGAATCCGAGTGAGGACCCGGGGGAAGGGGCCGGTCATGGTCAGGGAGAGGAAGAACCGATAGTTCAAAATCCCTTTGCTAGGGACTTTGTTGCGGCTCTTGCGGCCGCGAATCTCTTGAATCCAGCTCCTAGGGAGAGTGCGGACAGTCGTGCTTTGTCGGCAATGAGGGAATTCAGCTGTAGGAATCCACCGATGCTCGATGGGTCGAGCAGTGACCCTCTTGTAGCCAATCATTGGCTAGCTCAGATTCAAAAGCTTTTCAGGGCTCTTGGGATTACGGAGGATGACTTACGGGTAAACATCGTGGCCGTTCAACTTACCGGGGAAGCGAATGAGTGGTGGGAGTCGGTGTTGGAATCGAGAAAGGATGCGAGGAGGGCGGCGAGGACCGCGGCTCAAGCAAATGAGCCGGATGTGGAGAACTTAACTTGGGCCGAGTTCGAAATGCTCTTCGAGCAGCAATACTTTCCGGAGACTAGCCGTGACCAATTGAGGGAGGAGTTTGAGAAATTAGAACAAGGGAATATGACCGTGTCAGAGTATGCTCTAAAGTTCCAATCCTTATCCCGTTTTGCGCCGGAATTGGTGGCAATTGAAGAAAGGAAATGTAGGCGGTTCGAAAGGGGTTTGCATGAAACCGTGAAGAAGTTTGTTGTGGCACAATGCAAGGGGAAGTTTTCCGAGGTCGTAGAGTGTGCGAGGAGCATTGAGACTCCTAGGGAGGCACCGAGAAATCCTAGGGCTTGGGAACCGAGGCAACCGGTTGGGGGTTTGAGCTCTTCTTCGGGGAGTTTCGGTAGTCAAGGGAGGAAGAAGCAACGAGATCAATTTACGGCTTCGCAGGGTCCGTCAAACTTTAGACCTTTATCTTCTTCGTCGTTTGGGACTCGGGGAAATTCGAGTAGGCCACCGATTATGTGTCATGAGTGTGGTCAAGCGGGGCACATTCGTGCTCAGTGTCCGCGGCTTTTGGGTACGTGCTTTACATGTGGAAAGGCCGGTCATTTTGTGAGAAATTGTCCGCATGGGGAAGGGACACGAAGTGAGTCCGGTTCGGTGCAGCAACCGAGGGGTGGTCAGAGTTCAGGCCGGCAATCATTTCGGGGTACTCAGAGGCAGCAGCAGCCTCACTTCTGTCAAACCACGTCAGCTCAGGGATCTCAAGCCGAGAGAGGAACGAGTTCATCTGCACCTACTCAGGGCTCCGGTCAGCGGGGTGGACACGTTCAGGGTCAGATGACTCAGGGTAGAGCCTTTGCTATCACTTCCGCTATTCCGCCACCACCTCCTATCACTTCTCAGACCCCAGAGACTTCAGTTGTGAGGGGTACATTTCTATTGTTTAACTCATTTGCTAGAGTGTTATTTGATTCTGGAGCATCGCATTCATTCATTGCTGCATCTTTTGTTTGTGCTTTGGAATTGGAAACCGAGAGTATTAGTCCACCGTTATTCGTCGAGACACCTATAGGAGGAAGGTCACCGCTAGATCGTATTTGCCGGGGTTGTGAGCTTATTATTCGAGATCGTCGTTTTACTTTTGACTTCATCGTGCTGAGTATGTCGAGTTTCGATCTCATATTGGGAATGGATTGGTTGTCTACGTTCCACGCTACCATTGATTGCTTCAAGCGTCGAGTCCGTATCTGTCCGCCTGAGGGTTCTTATTTCGAGTTCTTCGGGGAGCGTCGGGAACCGTTAGAACCATACTTGTGTGGGTCTCGGGAGCAGGAGTCAATGTATGCCCTATTAGCGAGTTTGGCCTTAGATGAGGATGTATCTGCGCATGGGGAGTTGCCCCCTATTGTTTGTAACTTTCCGGACGTGTTTCCGACAGAGCTGCCTGGTTTACCACCCGAACGGGATATTGAATTCTTTATCGATTTACTTCCTGGCACCGCTCCCATTTCTGTACCTCCCTATCGTTTTGCGCCCGCTGAGTTGAGAGAATTGAAGACGCAGTTGCAAGAATTGGAGGGTTTGGGGTTTATCCGTCCAAGTACGTCACCATGGGGAGCACCGGCCTTGTTTGCTCAGAAAAAAGATGGGTCGCTTCGTTTGTGTATCGACTATCATAAGTTAAACCGTGTCATCATTAAGAATAAGTACCCTATGCCTAGGATCGACGATTTATTTGACCAACTTCGAGGCGCAACTTGTTTTTCCAAGATTGACTTGAGGTCCGGTTACCATCAATTGAGGGTTCGGAGGGAAGACATTCCTAAGACCGCTTTTCGTACTCGTTATGGCCACTACGAATTCGTTGTTATGCCTTTTGGATTGACGAATGCACCGGCGACTTTCATGGATCTGATGAACCGTATCTTTTGTGCCTACCTTGATCGATTCGTAGTCGTTTTCGTGGACGATATCCTTATCTATTCGCCGACGGAGGAGGAACATCAATCTCATCTTTCTATCGTTCTTGAACTCTTGAGAGAGCACCAATTGTACGCCAAGCTTAGCAAGTGTGAATTTTGGTTGTCCGAGGTTAAGTTTTTGGGTCACGTTGTATCGAAGGATGGGGTGTCCGTTGATCCGGGAAAGATAGAGTCCGTAATGAGTTGGCAATGACCGAAGAGCGTATTTGAGATTCGTAGTTTCTTGGGCTTAGCCGGGTACTATCGTCGTTTCGTCCTTGATTTCTCCCGTCTAGCGGCTCCGATGACTAGATTAACCCGTAAAGGAACTCGTTTTATTTGGAATGACGCGTGTGAGAAAGCCTTCGAAGAGTTGAAGAGAAGATTGACTACCGCGCCGGTTTTGGTTGTGCCTGAACGGGGAGTCGGTTACTCGGTGTATTGTGATGCTTCGAAAGAAGGGTTAGGGGGCGTATTGATGCAATTGGGGCGAGTGGTAGCGTACGGATCGCGGCAATTGAAAACACAAGAGCGGAACTACCCTACCCATGACTTAGAACTTGCGGCTGTCGTCTTTGCTTTGAAGAGTTGGCGTCATTATTTGTACGGTGAGAGATTCGAGGTGTTTTCCGATCACAAAAGCCTTAAGTACTTGTTTTCTCAAAAGGAACTTAATTTACGTCAATGCCGTTGGATGGAACACCTAGAAGACTACGACTTTGAATTGCAATATCACCCGGGAAAAGCGAACGTGGTAGCGGACGCATTGAGTAAAAAATCGACACACCTTGCGAGTTTAGCTATCCATGAATGGAAAACGATGAACGACTTGGGTTCGTATGCATTGCATTTTGAGGAGATTCGAGAGGGAGTCACCTTATGTAATTTAACCTTTCAATCAACCTTGTCGACTCGAGTAATTGAGGCCCAACAACAAGATGAAGAAGCGGGAGAGTTTCGTGCCAAGTTTCTTAGTGGAAATGCTCAAGAGGGGTGGATGATTCATGCCGATCAAGGTTTGCGATACCAAGGAAAGTTATTCGTACCCATTTCGTGTCGGGAAGAAATCTTGAGGGAATTTCACCATTCACCATTAGCCGTGCATCCGGGGGGAACGAAAATGTATCATGACTTGCGTAGACAGTTTTGGTGGCCGGGAATGAAGAGAGACGTCGTCGTATTTGTGTCCAAATGTCTTACGTGCCAACAAGTGAAAGCCGAACATCAACGACCCGCGGGGAAGTTACAACCTTTACCAGTGGCCGAATGGAAGTGGGAGAACGTGACTTTGGATTTCGTTACCAGATTACCGAGGTCGCCGAGGGGGCATGACGCCATTTGGGTGATAGTTGATCGATTGACCAAGTCAGCGCATTTCTTACCTATCCAGGTTTCGGATTCGATTGATACGCTTAGTCGATTATATATTCGCGAGATTATCCGTCTTCATGGGATACCTGTTTCTATCGTGTCCGATTGAGATCCGAGGTTTACCGCACGTTTTTGGCAAAGTTTGCAAGCCGCTCTTGGCACCAACTTATTATTTAGCACCGCGTATCATCCTCAAATGGATGGGCAATCCGAGAGAACGATCCAAAATTTAGAAGATATGCTTCGGGCTTGCGTTATGGATTTCCGAGGAAGTTGGGAAGATCACCTACCATTAGTCGAATTCGCGTACAACAATAGTTATCAATCTAGTATCGAGATGGCACCGTATGAGGCTTTGTATGGGAGACCGTGTCGATCACCCGTTTATTGGACCGAGTTGGGCGAGGCTACATAGGTTGGGCCGGAATTGATTCAAGAGACTTCCGAAAGTATGAGAGCGATTCGTCTACGTCTTCTTGAAGCACAAAAGAGAACCACCGAGCAAGTCAAAGTGATTCGCCAACGGTTGCTAACCGCGCAAAGTAGGCAAAAGAGTTATGCCGATCGTCGCCTCCGACCATTATCGTTCGAAGTGGGGGACCACGTGTTCCTTAAGGTGTCACCGCGTCGAGGGTTATCTCGTTTTGGGCAAAAGGGCAAGCTTTCACCGCGTTTTATCGGACCGTTTGATATTAATGAGAAGATTGGGGAGGTCGCGTATCGTTTGGCCTTACCGCCAAGACTATCGGGCGTTCATGACGTATTTCACGTATCGATGTTGCGAAAGTACGAGCCGGATCCGTCACATGTCTTAGAATGGTCCGAATTGGAGTTGGAAGCCGATGCATCTTATGGGGAGGAGCTGATACGTATTCTAGATTCGCGTGACCAAGTATTGAGGGGCAAGACTATTCCGTTAGTGCGAGTTCTTTGGAGTCATCTCGAAAAGGAAGAGTCGACGTGAGAAAGGGAGGACGAGATTAGGGAGAAGTATTCGCAACTATTTCCAAATTGAATCAATGTGAGTTTCAAATTTCGGTTTTATGATTGTTAGCTTGTTGTCTAATGACATGTGTTGTGGTATGAGCATGTTGATTTGATATTTGAGTTTGTTTGAGTTGCATCGAAAATTTCGGGACGAAATTTCTTTAAGGAGGATAGATTGTAGAGACCCGTAGATAATTATAATTTCAAAAAAAAAAAATCGTTTAACGCATGAAAGAATCGTATCATTCATAAAGTTGTACGTTTTATTTGTGGGGTGTACGGATATACGTCTACTGTTTTGTGTCGGACATTCGGAGAATAGTTGGATTTTGATTTTCGGTGTTGAAATGATGTGTGGAAGTGTTGGTAGCAATCGGGGTTTGATTTGATGAACGTTGGCAAAAATTTCGAATCTGTCTTTAATGTACAGGTACAGCTTTTTCCAATACAGGTACATCGCGACCAAAAATTGTGAAATTGTGAAATTTCTGGGTTGATGTACAGGTACTGCAGTTTCTCGGTACCGGTACATCAGGCAAAATTTTCTGGTTTTTCAGCACGCTTGACAGCTCACTATAAATACATCACTTTACCATTTTTCACACCCAAAGCCACAAAAAACTGATCTCAAACCCTCCTCTCACCTACCCAACTCAAATCTCATCCAAGATCATTGATTTCAACCTCAAATCTTCAAGATCCAAGGGTTTCCAACCTCAAAATCCCAAGATTTTTGCATTTGGTGAACCAAGGGTGAGTTTTATGTTCTTGTTCTCTCTCATTGGTATCTACCCACGTTTTTCTCTCTCTCCTCTCGATTGTTGGTTGATCTTTGCTTGTTATTCATGTTTTTGGACTTTATTTGCTCTAGATCTTGTACCCAAGCTCGGGTGAGGCTCGTCTTTGAAGGATTCAAGCTTTTAGCTTTCGATAGACCTAGGGTTTTGCTCAAAACCCACTTAGGTAGGGATTTCTCTCATTCTCTACATGTTTTAAGTTGATTAAATGTGTCATGGGTGTTTGATTGCTATTTATGGTTGAATAGAGTGTTTGTGGCTTGGTAATTGCTTATCCCGTTGAAAGGGGCATGATAGTCATGGTTGTTATGGTACATGAGCTAATTGTAACGTAATTGATAATGTCCGTATGTGTAAAATGTGGTTAAGGCTTTGGTTATGGTCGTGGTGATAGTGGAATTGTTGTTGTGAAGTGAATGCGGAGTATATTGTGACGCAAGGGGTGGGAACACAAGAATCGCAAGGGGTGGATAATATTGTGACGCAAGGGGTGGAAACACAACTCGCAAGGGGTGGAAATGAGTTGGAGGCTGTGCGTGCGTGCGTGCGTATGTGGGGTTTGCCATGTTACTTGAAAGGATGTTGACTTGCATTGTTTGGACCGTGTCATTTAATTCAATCGCCGCATTCATGCTTATCATCTCATTACATATAGATTTTGTAGAGAACTTTCTACTGGGCTAGTGTAGCTCAGCAAAATCCTTCTTTTCAGGTTCAAACGCCGGTCCATAGCATGCATACTTCGAGTTTTGAGATGCGAAGACGTTTTGAAGGCTAACCTTGATTTAGTTACTTAATCATCTTTGTAATGATTTCCTTTTGATTGAAGATGGCTTTGTAACTAATTTTACCCTTGAATTATCTCTGACAAAGGTTTGGAATATTCTAAGCATTCCGTACTTGTATCGATGTTAATTTGGGCCGCTGTGCCAATGATGTATTTCTTTTAAACTTGGAGACTTTGTTTGTAAATTAATCAGGTGGGAACTCATTTTGGGTAATATTTATTATATGCGAGGAGCTTTTGTCGAAATGCTTTATTTATTTATGTTAAAAATCGAGGACGTGACATTCCTGCTCTCCTTCCTCATTAACCCACCACCACAATATCGACCTTGACCCATTGACTCTCTCTCTCTCTCTCTCTCTCTCTCTCTCTCTCTCTCTCTCTCTCTCTCTCTCTCAATGAGTTTGTAACTTGAATTCCACTGTAAAGCCAAAGGAAGAAGTCTATTGTGGAAAAATCTGGTTTACCGATGAAACGCACAAAACAGCATATGAGAAGTCCTGGTCTGATTTACACAGTGTATATACTACCGGACAAAAGAAGAAAAAATCTGGAGAGAGATCCTAAGGTGAGGTGATGGGAGTCAAGGTCATAGAAAAATCACTTGCCAAATTGATTCACAACCATATGTTTCTGATTCAAAGTTGCTATCAAATTTGCAATAAAAGATAACTACAACATTATTTGAAAGTAATTTTAGATCATTGGTGAGTGGCGGACAAAGATTATGCAAGAAAAAAATGTGAAATTATGACTGGTTAGCGGAGACGGTGTACTTGCTCTTAGACAGTCATAAATTGGCTCGATTTGTAGCTTTGGAAAAATTGCGTTCATCGGGATGTAATTCTTTACTGTGCCTATCGAGTTATTTGGCCTGACTCGAATTTGGTTTTGTACTTCAAAGTTGTTTTTTGTTGATGTTTCTTTGTTGATTTTGGAGTTGGACTTTGATAATTTTTTCATGGACTCCTACTGAATGGCAATGTGTTTATATTAGTGGCTTTACTTTAAAGTTTCTGGAAGCCAGGGAAGATGGAAAGGAACTTGATTCAGAATAGAGAACTTTTGATCCCTTTAGAGTGGGAATTAAGAGAATACACTTCCTATTGAAGCTTGGACACTTAGAATTGCTTGTAGCACTGCCATGGAAATGAACTACCCTAAAGATTTGTTTGAGTCAGATTGTCAGGAGCTTATTAAATACATCAATGACAGCAATTGTTCTTGCGCTTGGGAAATCTGCTCGGTGGTGGAAGACATTAAAGCTTGGGCTCAGTCAAGAAGATGGTCCTTTGTTTGGTCATGTAATAGGGAAAAAAATATTGTTGCCCACTGGCTTGCTTCTTCTTGTCTAAGTAGGCGTCTTGTTAGTCTTATAGGTTGTATTCCGCCTGGCTTGTCTCCTTTGCTAGAGAATGATGTAAATCGTCTTTAACAATTTTAATATAGTGATCTTTTCAAAAAAAAAAAACTTCCTATTTGTCTTCAGAAACCTCTCAATTAAAGGAGTCCTTCTTACAAAAATATATAAATATATTATTGTCTTCCATAAAAAAATCCAATATGTTCCAATGACAATCATCAGGGATTGTTCGGCTTATTAAACCATTTGACTTTTTTTTTTTTTTTGTCTTTTTTCAAATTTTTTTTAACATTTGTTAGTTTTTCGTTAATTTTTTTAAGAATTATTGCTTCTTCGTGACAAGAGGAATCTAAAAAGTAAAAAATTACGATCGAAACCCATTGTTTTAAAATAAAGACAAAAATAAGCCAATTTTTTTTGTCTTCATTTAAAGGGAGACTTAGCAAAAAATGCCTCATATTTACATTTTTTGAACTCAAGGACAAACACCTTTTGCAATCAAACATAAAGACAAATGTGCCTATAAAAGTGCCTAAAACCCTATATTACCCTATGTAAGTGCCTAAAACCCTCGGCTACCCTATGAAAGTGCCTAAACTACTAAAACCCTATAATAGGAAAGTGCACCCTAAAACCCTATGAAAGTGCCTAAACATGTTTTGGCCTTATGGCTAAAAAACTCAAAAAGTTGAAGGACCTCTACTGAAAACTATTATGCTGGCGTCCTTCTCCTAAATGAAAAGTATTTTACTGACCTTATGGCTAATTTTCTCTTATTTAAAAAAATTACGTTTCAATTATAATTTTTTACTTTTTAGATTCCTCTCGTCATGACGAAGCAATAATCCTCCAAAAATTAACGAAAAACAAAAGCAAAAAAAATTTGAATAAAGACAAAAATTAAGCCAAATAACTTATTACACCGAACAAGCCCTTAAAAGGTAACTATTCTAAATCCTCAAAAGAAGTTGGTCTACAGCATTTGTATAGATACAAAACTTCTGTTCTAAGAGCATCCGCAGTGGAATAACCAAAAGTTAATAATCAAAAGTTAACACATCATCTTTTGGTTATCTATTTAAGGGATTGCTAAGGTTAGTAATGTAGAGGTCTACAATGGTATAATTAAATCGAATAACCAAAACTTGTCATATCACTTTTTCAACTTATACAAATCTAAAAATTGTGACACCTAAAACAATTTTTTAAAACAATTTTCAAACTAATAAAAACAGGTTATTAGGAAAAGAGAAAATAGTTTTTTGAAAACTTTGATTTAAAAAAAATAACAGTTTTCGGGAAAATTTTTGAAAAAAAAGAGTTTTTGAAAAAAAGTTTTAACAAAAAAACAGTTTTGAAAACAGTTTTAACAAAAAAAAAAAGAGTTTTTGCAAAAAAATAAAAACTTTTTTTAAAAGCATTTTTCTTAGAAACATGTTGAAAATGGAAGATAGAGAAGGTTTTTGTGTAATGATGGTGAACTTGATTGAGGAAATGTGGTAACAACTAAATTTGGTTATTGGCAAAGGTTGCTAGTTTTGATTATCCAAGGGCCAAAATTTGATGAGTTGCTAAGTTTAATTATCTCAATGTGAGCTCTTTTTCGAGCAAATCGATCTTGCAAACTTTAGCAACTTTTTAGTTTTGATTATACCACTGTGGACAATGGCGGAGCTATATTGGGCCCCCCTAGCCCCAGCTCCCCGAGCGTTCAAGTTTTAAAATTTTAATTTTGTATATACCTGATTTTGAATATTTTTGATAATTATTCGTGTAAAGCTACTAAAAATCTTAATAATTTCGGTTCGATTTGATAAAAAACCAGTTATTTTACATTCTCATTTCTCAATTTCTTCCATAAATATCCAGTAAAAGGAGAGGAGTGGGGGAAGTGAAGACTAGTAGAGAGAGAAAGAGAGACGCAACTCTCAGATTAAAAGAGTTCCAAACATTTGCCCTTAGAAATAGGAAATTTCTAATAAAAAAAAATGCTGATATTTTTACTATCTTTTTTTTAAACATGCATTTTTCCGCTCAAGCATATTGACTAATCAAACAGGCAAAGACGGGCACAACGGCCATATTCTCTATGATCCGTCCCCTTGGGAGTGTCATTAACAAAATGGAGAGTGCCAAACTCATTGGCCTTTAAAAATCCTGTAAAAAAAAAAATGCCTTAACTTGACTTTTTATTACATTATGATAATGATAGTATCTTTTTTCTTTAATAATTATCAAGAACAACATATTTTAAAGAAGTAAATTATTTTCACTTGATTTAAAAAAAATAAAATTGGGCCTAATTTTTCGAAGGAAAAGAAAAATATACACTGGTTGGGAAGAGAGTGAGAGGCTTAAGGGGATTTTCTTTCCATTTTGGTTAATTCATTGGGTTTACTTGTTGTACTGGTAACATGTTATTTGTTAGTAACATATCGTAACATTTTAAAGGGTCCAGATCATTTTTCAAACATTCAATTGTAATCAATGAGGGTGTATATGATACACCCAAATAAGGGGTGTGTATTGTAGCACTTCTCCATCTGGTGACATTACCCCTAACAAATAAAACATCGTACTGTCTCACTTGTAAAATTTATCGCTACATGACTTTTCTAGGAGTATTGCGTGGACAATGCCACATTACATTCCGAGAATATTAAAATTAGTGTTCAATGGGAAGAAGGGTATTTTATCGCCAAGTCATGGAGTAGTTTTTGTGAAATTCATCTAAACATGAAACGGAGGAAGACAAATTCTGAATACATGGGAAGGGCCATGTTAAATGACTATTACGCCCCTTAGCCACCCTCCCCCTCTCTCTCTCCCTCTAACTTTACTCTCTCTCTGCTAATCTGTTTCCCCAACCCCCAACCCATCACTGCCGCCCATCACAGCCACCACATCCACCATTGCCGTCGCCACCCATTACCACCACATCGCCGAGCTCAACAACCCCATTAGCGATTTGAGACATTTTTTGTTTTCTCTCTCTCTTTTTCTGTCTATGGGGAAAAGGTTGGGTAGCACCGTTGGGTGCAATCCACTCAGATTGGAACGCAGCCACTGGCATAGAATCCGAAGAGAGTTGAAGAAAGTATCGGCACGAGTTAATAAACGATTTGAACTTATCCCAAACAAACAAAAGTCTTAAGTCGAAACAAAAAAAAAAAAAAACAGCTATGGCGATAACGACGGTTGGGTTTCAGGGGATTTCTCTTCTTCTTTAAAGTCTTCCTTCTTCTCTTCTGCTTCCCACTCCTATATTAAAGAAAGTTGGTAGTAGTGGGGATTGCACGTTCCCTCTTTCTCTCTTATGAATCTATACATATCTGTATTTTTTTCAACAATTATGTATTTTTTAATTTCAAATGGGTTTTGTGATGGATATATAAGGTAGCGTTCACATGGTCTTTACTAATATCTAACTTAATCCTTTATAATTAATGACTTGCTCTTTTATACTTTAAACAATAGTCAATTATTTGGGATAAAGTCTCTAAAAAAATATGATTTGGTCTATGTTAACAGAAAGATTAGTCTTTACTAATACCTAATGTAGTTTTTTATAATTAATAACTTGCTCTTTTATATCTCAAATAATATGAACAGTCAAATTATTTAGGACAAAGTTCTCTAAAAAAATATGACTTGATTTATGTTAACAGGAAGATTAGTCTTTACTAATACCCAATGTAATCTATTATAATTAATCATGCACTTACTCTTTTATAACTCAAATAATATGAACAAGGCACCAGATCCTCTGTCCGGTGGTGGAGCGGTCCTATTGGCTGTGGTGGCAGCGCAGTTGGGGGGGGGGAGATATCTCCTGGTGGCGCCGCAGGTGGTGCTCGTGGTGGTAGTTGTGGTGGGGATCCGGTGCCAATAACAAAGGGTATGAAAGTGAAATGATTTTTGGGGGAGGGGCATGTGCATTTTTGTCTTCAAAATCATGTCTTAGCTTGACAATTAATATTTTCTTTTCCATGACTTTTCAATTCTGAAAAACTACTCCATGACTTGGGGATAAAATACCCCTCTTCCCACTGAACACTAATTTCCCCTTAAATAAAATAACTACCCAGATAAAGAGCTGATTTTGCAACAGACATTTATTTTGGCACAATAAAACGCAGATGAGAGGATTTTATTAGTATAGGATGGAATGCCGGTGATGTTGACCTCACATAGTTTGCCCCACAACCACAACAAATCGAGGCCCCGCTCGTTTTGGGATTTCAGATTTAGATTTATAGGTAATGAGTGTAGAAAGAAATAGAAATAATGATTGGGGAGAGATAGAGATAAAAATGAGAATAATGATTAGAGAGAAATAAGATAATAATTAGAATCCAAAATCCAAAACCCTAAAACGAACGGGGTCTGGAGAGTGTCTCTTCTATAAACTTTGATGTTATGTTTTCTCAATATGAATCCCATCATTTAATTGGTCCTATCCTCCTCTACCTACATGCACCATCATCGAAGTTAAATTCTTTTTCGGATGAGGTCGAAACCCTGATGGTTTCCGCCACTCATTTTTGGCCTCACTGTGGGTTTATTGTAGTATACCCAAGCAAAAAATCAACTTGTTTGGATATCAATAATATAAAAAATTAATTTTTGATTTGTAAAATAGACGGTCATGGATAGTTTAACTTAAAAATCAAGATAATCAATCATGTACAACTTTTTCGTCGACCCTGAGTAATGTGTAGCCAAAATACGACTTTTTCGTCGCAAGTATTTCTAGTCGCGTAATCGTGTCTCGAGAGTATGTGTGTATGTTGAGATGTATTGGGACACAAAATCTATGGATTTTCAGGAACAAGGGATCCTCGTCCATCGAGAAAGGTTAATTTCACAATCCACCAAATTCCCAAATTGGGAACCACGCTAAAATTCTTGGGTTTTTGCTTAGAAGCGAACAATTTCATGTTTATGTAAAGGTAAGAATGCACCCAAAAGCAAGCAGAGCTGTATTAGGATTCCGGGGGAAATAAAATCTTTCTTCATGCCTCTTTCGATCGATGGAGACGACAACATTAGGATGAGGTAGCTGATTAACATATGTTCAACTTCTTGTGTTCCTGCTTCAACCCCGAAATTTCGAAAAAGAGAAGAAGAAGAAGCAGCTTTTTTTTCATGCAGATAAACACGTAAAACTTCAAGAGACAAGTTCAAGCTTGTTGACCATTCTTTTTTCTCAGACCCTAGAATATCACGTAAAAATTGTGAATGAAATGCTCCTGGTCAGTATGTTCCGGCACTTATCTTGAACTATATGTCGATGCTGGAAATATAGAACTGGAATTATATTCCCCGAAAACAGTTGTAACAAAGTTCTCCATATTAGTTTTCTGTTCTGCTAATTTCTTCAACAGAAACTAGTTTTCTAAAGCAATGCCGAAAACAAATTCGTTATTTTGTTCTTTAGACACAACAAACGAATACGCATTGCCAGGTTAATGCCGTTATAAACAAAAGAACTTTTGTGTACCTATAGACAAAATGGGAAGACAAATAGGTGAGGTAAGTGTTAGGAACATGTGTGAAAGATTGAGTCTCAAATCAGATAAATAGAAAAAAGGATCGTTAGGTGGCTCACCACTTACAAGGTTTAGCCTTTTAAGTGGATATGAGTCATTCAATATATATTGAATCTAGGTGATGTGATCTGGACACTGTGGATACTCCTCAACGGATTAAGGCTAGGCACCCAAGGGAAGACCTCAGGTGGATCAAACTCCCAACAAGTGGTATCAGAGCTGAGCTGATTGCTAACGATTTATGGGCGTACTCTCCTGGTCAGGGGCTTGCATGGGGACTCTTGGTGGAGCAGGAAAATCCATTGTAACTCTCGATGGAGCAGGAAAATTCCTAGTGCGTGCAGCAGGTAGCCAACAGCAAGGTGGCTCTCGTGGAGATGTCGTAGGAAAATTTCTAGTGAGTGCGGCAGTTGATCGGCAACAAGGCAGCCCACATGAGGGGGAGATTGTTAGGAACATGTGTGAAAGATTGAGTTCTAGATCGGATAAATAGAAAAAGGATTGGACCCTAATATACAATTCGGTGGCTCACCACTTACAAGGCTTAGCCTTTTAATGGATAAAAGTCATTCAATGTATATTGGGTTCAGGTGATGTGGTTTGGATTCCATGGATACTCTCCAATGGATTGGGCCTAGGCACACACGAGAAAGACCTCAGGCGGATCAGACTCCCAACAGTAAGGTCACATAGTTATAAACAAAAGAACTTTTGTGTACCTATTTGTAATGTATGTACATCATAAACGTAAATTTAGTCGCTTAAAGATAATGTTCAGAGGGTTATAGTACCTGTTCCTAGAATCAATCCCAACCTCTTTCTTCCTGCAACGTCATGTTCTGCAACGTCATGTTCCGGATACGGAGGGTGTGTTGGAGGTTGTGTTGGAGGTTGTGTTGGAGCTGTTCCCACAACGTCAAAGGAAAAAAGAAGTCGTCAATTCAATGAAAGTTACTCTGCATATTCCGGATGCATAAGCTTAACTAATCGAAAAATAGCACTTTAATTAAAAAGCCAAGCAAACTGCAAACTCTTATGCTAAAAACAAGTTAAACGGATTGACACAAACAACAAAAGAAAGAAGTTGCAAACACACAACACAAAAAAACCCATATATATCTGGTTTGGCAGTCTGCCTATGTCCACCAAGGAGAAGAAGAATATTTCACCATACACAATACGTACTTACAACGCTCCAACTCTCACAAATCATTTGTTTTGGTTAGAGGTCAATTGTCTCAAGGAAATAGGTGACCACAATGGGTTCGGTTTTCTTGTATTCGCCAGTCTCTTTTAAAATCATTGCGCAAAAAATGTAGGAAAATAATGGTTGTTTTTAACTAACTCTTCAAAAATGGACTGATGCATTGATAATCTAATTTTTACACAGCCAATATCATATCGATTATATCAGTGGTAATTTTCAGTGGTTTTTTGGTGTACGGGTGAGATCCCAAGGGTAATTGCATAATTTATCCAAATGACCAAGGGTAATTGGGTCAATGTAATTTAATTTCATGGGATAGGATTGTTAATACCTAGTCCCCCAAGGTATTACTAATCCTCCCTAGTGAGGGGATTGTCCATCTCATGGGATTATTAATCCCCTTCCATTTTGTGCAATCAAACATAAAATTAGGGGACCCATAGGATTAGTAATCATATTCCATCCTCTAACTCACTTGTCAAACAAGGCCCAACAGAAGCTCCATCCGGGCCTCGGGTCTCATCTATAAAAGACCCTGAGAAATACTTGTTCTAAGTTTCCAGTAAAATACAAGACACCTGACAACACCTCATCAAAAAATAGGTACTCATATACTAATCGAAATGCCAGTACCTCTTCTATTGCATTGGAACTCTCCGGTGTCACGCGGACACTGGCCGCCATGTTTGTGACAGTCAAGACATTCCTCTGACAGATGATATTCAACAGAGAATTCAGAAGTCAATAAGTTGAATGGATCACCAAGATCCCTAAAGGGCCTAGACCAATCAACTGGCAATTGGAAAAACGCACAGTTCGTCGGATAACTGCCTAGAGTCGGAACTTGAACTTGATCATGATTCGGATGTGAATAGTAAACTGTGTCCCCGTCTCCGCATCCTTTATAATGAAAGTGATCATCCTCTGGGAAGTGCTTATCTGTTTCCCGCTGAAGTTCAGGGCCGCTGGTGTTGCATTTGAAGATGGTGAGATTGGGGGAGATTGTGAACGAAATGGAAGACGTATTGAAAGGATTGATGTAACTGGAAAAATTGCAATTGTTGGATTTGATAAGGGTATTTAGGTCTGGGTCATTAATTTTTATTATACCATTGGTCATGTTGCTAACTTGATAAGATCTTCCGTCCTCGCCTAATATGACTTTTGGAAATTGTTCATCACAATTAACAGTACACAACCCACATCGGGGGTGGGTGTTGTTGGTAAAAGGGAATTTGATCGGACCAAGAGGTCCGCAGTTGAAGGAGGATGGACAAGAACCAGAAGAGTGAAGAACCAGCAGATGAGAGACGAGAAAGAAAGCTAGTAAAAAAGAAGGAAAACCCATTTTTAATTCCCAATTTAGCACGACAAGAACAAACCCCATATATAGTTTAAGAGGAACGAAATTCCCTCACCATTTTATTTGGGAGGACTTGCCGAAGTCGTCGGAAAAAGAGGGCATTTTGGGGGGTGGGACTGGGGGCTAATTTCTTCTTCTACATTGGAACGGTCGGTAGGAAAAAATACACCATTGATGAGTGGGAGTTTCCTGCTCTCCTTCCTCATTGACCCACCACCACTATAGCGACCTTGACCCATTGACTCTTGGGAAAATTACCGGCAGGCGGCGTGGACCGGAATTAATCCCCAATACATGGACTGAAATCTTGAAATCACCACTCTCATGATATAAACAAAATTATTCACCAAAACATGGCAAGTCTATGTTAGTTTACAATTCTACCCCCGCATATATATGCAACATTGAAGCCCTAACACACCATTTCAACGTTTTCCTTTTCTCTGCAAGAGCTATCCAGGTATTCCCCCCTCTCTTTCAACCTCTCTCTCGTTCTCTCTCTGAACCCCTCTCTCGTTCTCTCTCTGGCTTTCTCTTCTCTCTCCTCTTTCTCTATTGTTCTGTCTCTCTCTCTATAATATTCGGGCATTTGAGACGATTTTATGGTTGTTTTACACAGATTTTGACCCAATCGTATGTGTGTGTAAGCATTACTTTGGCGCGTGCCGATTGTCCTCTTTACGGCGAGATTTTGACACTAATATGCCTATTGGACTGTTCTGTAACGGGAGAATCCCCGTTGATTATTTTGGTAAATATTATCTGCTTTCTTGATTTTCTTGTTTGGTTTGTGAGAAAATGAAAGAAAATGAAGCAAGAATTGCATCTTGGGTCTTGTTTCTTTTTTGGGTAAAGTGATTCTTGGGTCTTGGTCTTTTTTTTTTTTTTTTTTTTTTCTGTTTTTGAAGGCAACGACCAAAAGATGCCTAAGTCACCGGAATACATGTCAAGGTCTCCAACTTAACAAAAGCTCTTGCCATCGAACAAAACAGAGCTCAAAATTGAAAGAGTTTCCTTGCTCCGTTAGTAACAAGTGACGACGAAAAGACTTGAAAAGATTTAGCTTCTGTTCCCATAGGCTTGGTCCCAAAGATTTAAGTCGTTGTCCTAGTGTAGTGGATTTCAAGTTTTAGGGTGATTAGTTTTAGGACGTTCTTGACCTGGACATTTTTTAGTTCAATTCTATCCTCTAAGTTCTCCTTTCCTTTCATTTTCCCCTTTGTATGAGTTTTGTGATTATGATTAGTCTGGGATATGTTTTTTAATATGTTTCTGCTGTGTTTTTTTTTATGTTTTAGCTCATCTTGTCGACGCCCTTCCTTTTCACCCTTTACATGTCCTCTTTTTTGAAGGTGGTTATGTTGCAAACTTCACATTGTTTTGTGGTGCGAGTACAATATGAGGGCACTTCACCAGCTACTTTGATGGTGACATTTCTTGCTCATTTTTGTTGCTATAGTTTGGTGGAATTGGAGCACCTATTATCATATACCAGCTTTTCCTCTCTCCCTCTTTTTTCCCCATGAACTAGTCAACCAAATAGCAAGTTTTAGGCTTCCTTAATTGGAGTGGAGAATACTGCTAAGATAACGCTAAGTTTGCTAACAGTTTCAAGGAGTAACACTCATAATTGACTTATGATGTCATGGGTAAATGTCATTGGCAAAACTTCTATTCATGTTGTCTCTTCAAATTTAGTAAAGTTGGGTCTCCCAAGAAGCAAACTTTAGCCAAAATCAGCACTCCCTCCATTAGTTGGACTGACAGAACCATGAGCTTTCTACGAGGAACTTACTTCGACCAAAATCATCACAAGTTGCGGAAAATGATGGGGTTGCTTAGCTTTTCGTGCTAGGGAGGTGTTATTGTTCTTGATTCCTACTT
The DNA here is from genome assembly GCA_018127125.1 of Rhododendron griersonianum. NCBI lineage: Eukaryota > Viridiplantae > Streptophyta > Magnoliopsida > Ericales > Ericaceae > Rhododendron > Rhododendron griersonianum. The sequence goes on along the minus strand of CM030796.1, from coordinate 33,509,946 downwards.
GAAATGGGATTTGTTCCTTATTCCTTGGGACAGCATTTTGCAAATTCTCATCGTTAATCTGGACAAAGGATTCTCATTCCCCCCTAGGAATAAGGAACAAAGTGCTGGCGACGCTCACATGCGAGTAGGTTGCTGTTAAAATTGGCATGTTTGGACCTCCCTTCAAATCCACGTCACCTATGAGGATGATAATGCAGTTCACTTGGTGATAGAGCTTTGTGAGGGAGGGGAACTGTTTGATCGGATCGTTGCACGGGGGCATTACACCGAAAGGGCGGCTGCTTTTTTGACTCGGACGATTGTTGAAGTTATTCAGGTGAAGATCTTTCTTTAGATATTGATGTCATGTTATTGGTTTTGGACGGCCTAGATCTTTCATCACTCTGGTCTATATGGGAGTCGGTATTTGTTTTGGTATTATTGTTACAATCTGCATTCTATTTTCCTAAATTTTTCTTATTTGATGTATGTTTCCATATTTGCAACTGGAGTATCATGGTTAGTTCTATATGATTATAAGCTTGGAGATAATACACGCACATAAGTAGATATGTCTGTTTATGTGCAAAGGGGAATCAATAGAAGTCCTTGCTGAGAACCCAAAAAGTTCACGTCTGTCTGCAGCCAATGTAACCTTGGTTACTAAGATGGTACATTATGTTGCCGGCTTCTATGGGTTAGTTGTTGGAATGGAGGGAATTCAAGTCCTAATGGATGTAAATTTCTTTTTCGCTTTTCAGTTTACTCATATGAAAATAACTTATCAGCTGATTTTGGGTGACCTCAAAAGTTTAGCCTGTCTTTCATAACTTATCAGCTGATTTTGGGTGACCTCAAAAGTTTAGCCTGTCTTAGTTCCATGCCAAGACTCCTATCTCCCATGATAGATTGTGAAAAGTCAGTTAATTGTGGCCTTGTTGCAAAATGTGCAACCTTTTCCAAATTCCAATTCTATTGTAGCTAACTTCCTTTTGATAGGTTTTGCTTCATTGTCTTTATTTTTCCTTTTACTATTTGGTTTGGGCTTTATTCATGGATTGCTTTGGTCATTTCAGTGAAGTCAACTATTTTATTGGCTGTTTTCAGTTTTTCTACTTGCTTCAGAAAAGATTGTTTCCATTGTCCTTCTACTATTCCTCGAAAGATTTGACTTTTGGACATGCTTCTAGAAATGCAATTATAGTCCTTCTGTTGTGTTGCAGATGTGTCACAAGCATGGGGTCATGCATCGGGATCTCAAATCTGTCTGGAGCGCTGGAGTAATCCTTTAGGCCCCGTTTGATAACCCTCTAAGGGGTTGGGATTGGATTGGTAGGGTGGGGGTATTATCAATATCTTGTTTGGTTTCCCAAAAACAGTCCGGACTATCAATCCGTTGGGATTGTTAAGACCCCAATTTGGGGGTATTGCTAATACCATCTTGGAGATGGTATTGGTAATCCCATCCCAACGTCTCCTCATTATCAATCCCTTCTTATTACAAATCTCTTCTATCAATCCAATCCCATCATCTAATCCCATCTCAAACAAACATAATATTAATACTCCCATCATCGAATCCCATCCCAAACAAACATACTCATTATCAATTCAATCCCAATCCTAATCCCATCTCCTTACGAATCCCATCCATCTATCACTGTTATCAAACGGAGCCTATATCTTACTTTGTGGTGTCCCTCCTTTTTGGGCAGGTCAGTCGTTGTTTTCAAAATATTTGACTACTATTTTTCATTTTCTTGAGGTTGTAGCCTTAAAAATACATTTTCCTTGTGGCCTTCATGTGCAAAATAGGAAAATTGTAGAGTTCCTTTTTGTTCTCGTCGTGTGACAAAATTAGGCATATATCGCTGTAGTTCAAAGCAATGGAGTGTGTTCCTTCTTTTAAGTGTTTTCCATCCAATGGTCTTCCTTTTGATTGGTATATTCCTTTTTGCCCCCATGGGATTGCTTGAGGACATATCGGGGAAAAGAGGATTTATACTTTTCCCGAGTGTTAACTAATGTTATCAGTGCTAGAATCAGAGACACCCCTACAATGCTTTACTTTGTTTGAATGACAACTGGAATTTTCCATAATATTATGGATCTATTTATGTTAGCTGCATGAATGGTTATGCTGCAGTATGCCATTATATGAAACATTTGAGAAATTGTTCTGGTTTCCTTTGTTGTTTAAAAACCTGTTCTTTTAACTGTGCAGAGACTGAACAAGGAGTTGCTCAAGCAATCATTCGTTCCGTTGTAGATTTTAAGAGGGATCCATGGCCCAAAGTTTCAGACAATGCAAAAGACCTTGTAAAGAAGATGCTTGACCCTGATCCTCAGCTCCGGCTTACTGCTCAGCAAGTGCTAGGTAGCATGTGGATTTTTTCTATGTAAACTGTAGAGACCCGTAATTTCTGAGAAATATTTAAGAGTTTATTTGATATTGGATATTGAGGAAAATATTACTTTTGTTAAGTTTATGTGAAATTTGAGGAGTTGATTTGATTTGGGGTTTATATGACGGAATTGAAATTTGGAAGGAGCGCTAGTGTAATTTGGTGAGTGCCCAAGTATATATAGGGTGAGTGTGTGTGTAGAGGATAGAAACATCCTCCCTCTTTCTCTCCCTCCCGTCCGTTCCTCTCTCTCCCTCTTCGGCTCTCACTCTCTCTCTTGCTCTCTCACCGAAAAACACCACAAAAGCTCAAAACCCAAAGAACCCAACCTTCTCTCTACCCTCCACGCGTGCTAATGAGTTCGTAGCTTGTCCGGTTTGGCTCGGAGAGGAGTATTTGGGGCGTATTTCAAAGTTCGAGTTCAAGGGTTCGCGTGGCCCGATCTCTTTGCGTGTTTGTTCTACAACTTCGAGGTAGGGATTCTTGCTCTTGTTATGTGTTTATGAGTTGAATTCATGTGGTAATCGTGCCCAAAATTGTTAGTTGTTGAGTTGTGTTGCTTTTGAGTTTTCTGCACAGAATCGTTGTTCGTAACGTCCCCGTATCGATACAATCGTTAGCGTATCGATACGCTGAAGGGATTCACATTCCAGTAGCATCTGAAATCTGTTGTATCATAGCCGTATCGATACTCCATAACCGTATCGATACTCCAGGCTCAGCCGTATCGATACTCCGATTTCCGTATCGATACTCCGGACTCTGCCGTATCAATACTCCGATTTCTGTATCAGTACTCCGGGGCTTTCTGGGCAGTTTTGCCCAACTTGCTTGAGCTTCGATTGTTTAATTCCCGATCGCTTCTAACACTCTTTGAACACTTCCAAACCACTTCTAAACTTAATTGTTCGTACCTTAATTGCTTCATTGATTGGTCTATCTCTTTGACTCTCGTTGTACTTGAAGAACGTGTTAAATCCTATGAGTGTGGTAACTATCCATCCTTTAAGTCTGAGAATGAATACGTGAACGTTGTGACAAGATTTGATGAATGATGTAGACGTGTTAGGTGTTATGACTTGACATGGTGAATGGTGGGATAGAATAATGTATCGATGAGAGGTTAATCGAACATCGTAGGCTATAAGGTATGTCGTGGGGTGCATAGTTGGTTGATGGGGGTTTATCTAGTGGTCCGGACAAGAATAGGGTAACTCGTTTGCTCGTGCTCGTTTGATTGATTATCCTAAGTTCCTTTGGTACCCCTAATTGATCCTTGTTTAGAACCTAGCGGGTAGGGTGTCATATAGTCATTTGAGGGTTTGGTACGTGGCGAAGGACCTCATGATAGACCTAGGGAGATAACGTGAACTTAAAATATTTATCAATGTGCAATGGACCGTGTTTACGAGTTTGTATTACACTGAGTAGTGATGAATGGCTTGGAATGGATGTACGGGGTCATGGTTACCCGGAATGTGAAGTTGATGTACGGGGTCTGAGACCCGGAATGAGACATGGATGTACGGGGTCATGGTTACCCGAAATGTATAGTGGGTATACGGGGTCCGAATGCCCGGAACGTCTCTCGGTCCACCAGTCGGTGGGTCCCTTAATTTGAAAGTACGTAAAGGAGAGCCGTGAATTGAAAGGAATGAATAGAATGATTAATGGATTTAGGTGACGACCATGGAGAGATGCTTGAGTCTTAATTCCTGGTATGATATCTGCGTTTGATTGTATTCTTCCTTGTTACTCGAGACTTAGTTTCTTGAATATTCTTCTCGGAGCTTTATCAATCTCGTATGCATATAGCTTGAGCATAGAATTTCCTACTGGGCTAGTGTAGCTCAACAAAATCCTTCTTTTCAGGTCTTGATGCCGGACAACGTTTTGCATGCTACGGTGTGCTTGGACACGAAGAATTTTTGGAAGTTAATTTGACTTAGTCACTCACTCATCCATGTAATAGACTTACTTTTGATTGGAGATGACTTGTAACTAATACACGTTTGAGATATCTTTTGATTGAAGTGTGTAATGTTCTAAACATTTTGTACTTGTATCGAGGTTAATTTGGGCCGTAGTGCCAATGTTGTAATTATTTTAAAATGGAATTTTGTTTATAAATCAAACAGGTGGGAAATCATTTTGGGTAATAATTACTTTATGCGAGGATCTTTTATCGAAATGGTTTAATTATTTATGTTGAAAATCGAGGTCGTGACAAAACAATGCATAACAGAATAAGGAATCCTTAATAAGAATTGCCTAGTATCATTTCTTAAGAAACCTAAACCATGACTCACTTGTTCAATTTCAGATCATCCTTGGTTACAAAATGCCAAAAAGGCTCCAAATGTTTCTTTAGGTGAAACCGTGAGAGCAAGGCTCAAGCAATTTTCTGTGATGAACAAACTTAAGAAACGAGCTCTTAAGGTAATGTTTCAGTGCTTGAACAGAATAAGCAGATATCTCCTAGAGTTGGTTACTTTGTTGTTCAAGATTTTTTGTCAGCATCAATCGGTCTTAGTGTGTACACAGTTCTGCAAATGCATTTCAGTACTGAAAATACTTTGGCAATTAACAGGTGATTGCTGAGCATTTGTCAGTGGAGGAAGCAGCTGGGTTAAAGGAGGGATTTCAATTGATGGATACTAGCAACAGAGGGAAGATCAACATTGATGAGCTAAGAGTTGGGTTGCAGAAGTTTGGCCAGCAGATTCCTGATTCAGATCTCCTGATTCTTATGGAAGCTGTGAGTACTTTCCTCCATTTGTATGAGAAAATAGGTGGAAGAGGTTCCTAATTCAGGCCATGCATTTACATATTGTCTAGAAGTATGTTAGAAGATTTAAGAATCCACTGTAGTTGTGACCAAGACTCCATATGCAGTGGTCTTGGGCAGTTTAATGTGAAACTGTACCGACATACAGACGTTATTGATAAGGGGTAGCCACTGATTACCATAAGGCCGCTGCTAACTGTGGTTAACATACTATTTAGACACTGGAAGTCAATTCTTCTAGTAATATATCGTTAATTCTTCCTTTCACTGAATTTATTCATGTTGGTTTTATAGGGTGATGTAGACAAGGACGGACATTTAGACTATGGAGAGTTTGTGGCTATTTCTGTTCACCTCAGAAAGATGGGCAACGAGGATCACCTTCACAAAGCCTTTGAATTCTTCGATCAAAACCGAAGTGGGTATATAGAGATTGAGGAACTAAGGGATGCCTTGGCTGATGAAGTTGAGACTAACAATGAAGAAGTCATCAATGCCATCATGTAGGATGTGGACACGAATCATTGTATTTTGGATGGAATCCTCTGTAAGCGCTGATGAGCTTTATCTAACACGAATCATTTTCTCATGATTCATCCATTGATTGTCAAAACCTTGACTCTACACATGTGCACTGTAACTTGTAGTGAACATTGTGGACCCTTATACCGTTAGGCCTCGTTTGATTCGCGGATTGAAAATGATGGGATTAACAGTCCTAGGATTAATAGTCCCTGGATTATTTGTCCTGGATTAATTTCATCTCTAATTTTACCCAATCCCATGTTTGATTCGCGTGGGATTAATTATGGGATAAGGAATATTTTTTGAAACATTTTTGAAGAAAAAGGTTTTTGAAACATTTTTTGAAGAAAAAGGTTTTTGAAATCATTTTTTGAGAAAAGAAAGTTTTAAAAAGCATTTTCGTATTTTTTTAAAAAAAATAGTTTCTGAAAACATTTTTGAAAAACATGAAATTTTTGAAAATAGTTTTTTTAAAAGTTTTTGTAAAATAAGAAAGTTTTGAAAATATATATTTTTAAAAAAAAGTTTTTTCAAAACAATTACTGAAATTAATATTTTTTTTAAAAACATTTTCTGAAATTAATATTAAATAAAATAATTCTGAAAATGCTTTTTGAAATCAATCTCAATATCATCGAAATATTTTTGAAAACAATTCCTTATTTGTTAATCCTACGTAATCCCACCTCCCCCCCCAGGATTATTTAGTACCCACCATATAGGGATAAAATTAATCCTGGGATTAATAATCCCGACAGTCATTTCGGGAACCAAACGTGGGATAACTCAGGATTAGGTACATTTAGTCCTATCCCAGGCAGTTAATCCGCGAATCAAACGAGGCCTTAGTATCTTCCGATTGGGAAGGAAAAAAAAAACGAGTTAGAATAGAGAAAATCGGGTGATTCAGATTTATTGAGTCTAGGGCTGTTAGTTCAAACCGGAAAATCGATCGAAACCGGAAAAACCGGACCGGACCGGATTTTTTAAACCGGTTGAATAATTTCGATCCGGTTCCGGTTTATAAAATTTTATAAACCGGAAAAATAATTTCGATCCGGTTTATGTGTTTTAGAAACCGGTCGAAACCGGACCGGTTATATATATATATATTGGTCTAATATATATATTTATTATATACAATCAACCCCATATATATATATATATAAACTGTTTTTATGGGCTTAATTATATTTTTATGGGTTTTTTTTTTAATGTATTGGGTTCAAAATTGATCCTTTTTTGTTGGGCCCAAAAAAAGGGGTTGAATTATGGGTTTTTGGTTGATATTTTGTGGGTTGAATTGTGGATTTTTGATGTGTTGGGCCCAAAATATGTCCCGTGAATGAAAATCGGATAAACCGGACCGGAACCGGTTGACTCAATCGAAACCGGATCGGATTATCTCAACCGGTTCCGGTTTCTAAAAATCTCAAACCGGATAACCGGTTTCGACCGAAAAATATGCCGAAACCGGTTGAAACCGGACCGGTATCACCCCTAATTGAGTCTATCCAAGCAAAGAGTTTAGATGGTTCATCTTCCTCCGGGTGTCGATGACATGGCCATAAGGGTCTATTATGATACGATCAGTAATTCAATTCATTTTTAATCGGGTCTTGCTCTATGAAGCCTTTTCCAAAAACTAACTTTCAACGCTTACCACTTGTCAAAAAATATGACGTGCTCTTTATACAAAAAATATATGGTCCAAAAACACATAGAGTGTAGTCTTTTAGTAATATGGACTTGGTCTTGGTATTTAAAAAACCACCAATAACTTTTCACGCTTATCACTCGCCAAAAATATGACGTGCTTTTTATACAAGAAACATATGGTCTACAAACACATAGAGTGTAGTCTTTTAGCAATATGGACTTGGTCTTTGTCTTGAAAGAATCACCACCGAATTTTTCACACTTATCAATTCTCAAAAAATATGATGTGCTCTTTATACAATAAATATGTGGTCCACATAGACATATAATGTAGCCTTTTCGCAATATGGACTTGGTCTTGGTCTTGAAAAAATCACCACTTAACTTTTCACTTATCACTTGCCAAAAAAATATGACTTGCACTTTATACAATAAACATGTGGTCCCCACAGACAAAGAGTGTAGTCTTTTGACAATACGGACTTCGTCTTGATTTTGAAAGAATCACCACCTAACTTTTCACACTTATCACTTTTCAAAAAATATGGCGTGCTCTTTATACAATAAACATGTGGTCCACATAGACATAGAGTGTAGTCTTTTAGCAATATGGACTTGGTCTTTGTCTTGAAAGAATCACCACCTAACTTTTCACACTTATCACTTTCCAAAAAATATGACGTACTCTTTATACAATAAATATGTGGTCCACATAGACATATAATGTAGTCTTTTGGCAATATGGACTTGGTCTTGGTCTTGAAAAAACCACCACCTAACTTTTCACTTATCACTTGCCAAAAAATATGACTTGCTCTTTATACAATAAACATGTGGTCCCCACAGACAAAGAGTGTAGTCTTTTGGTAATATGGACTTCGTCTTGATTTTGAAAGAATTACCACCTAACTTTTCACACTTATCACTTTTCAGAAAATATGTCGTGCTCTTTATACAATAAACATGTGGTCCACATAGACATAGAGTGTAGCCTTTTGGCAATATGGACTTGGTCTTGATCTTGAAAGAACCACCACCTAACTTTTCACACTTAACACTTCCCAAAAAATATGACGTACTCTTTATACAATAAACATGTGGTTCACATAGACATATAATGTAGCCTTTTGGTAATATGGACTTGGTCTTGGTCTTGAAAGAACCACCACCTAACTTTTCACTTATCACTTGCCAAAAAATATGACTCGCTCTTTATACAATAAACATGTGGTCCCCACAGACAAAGAGTGTAGTCTTTTGGCAATATGGACTTGGTCTTGGTTTTGAAAGAATCACCACCGAACTTTTCACTTATCACTTGCCAAAAAATATGACTCGCTCTTTATACAATAAACATGTGGTCCCCACAAACAAAGAGTGTAGTCTTTTGGCAATATGGACTTGGTCTTGATTTTGAAAGAATCACCACCTAACTTTTCACTTATCACTTTTTAAAAAATATGTCGTGCTCTTTATACAATAAACATGTGGTCCACATAGACATAGAGTGTAGTCTTTTAGCAATATGGACTTGGTCTTTGTCTTGAAAGAATCACCACCTAACTTTTCACACTTATCACTTTCCAAAAAATATGACGTACTCTGTATACAATAAACATGTGGTCCACATAGACATATAATGTAGTCTTTTGGCAATATGGACTTGGTCTTGGTCTTGAAAAAACCACTACCTAACTTTTCACTTATCACTTGCCAAAAAATATGACTTGCTCTTTATACAATAAACATGTGGTCCCCACAGACAAAGAGTGTAGTCTTTTGGCAATATGGACTTCGTCTTGATTTTGAAAGAATCACCACCTAACTTTTCACACTTATCACTTTTCAAAAAATATGTCGTGCTCTTTATACAATAAACATGTGGTCCACATAGACATAGAGTGTAGCCTTTTGGCAATATGGACTTGGTCTTGATCTTGAAAGAACCACCACCTAACTTTTCACACTTAACACTTCCCAAAAAATATGACGTACTCTTTATACAATAAACATGTGGTCCACATAGACATATAATGTAGCCTTTTGGTAATATGGACTTGGTCTTGGTCTTGAAAGAACCACCACCTAACTTTTCACTTATCACTTGCAAAAAAATATGACTCGCTCTTTATACAATAAACATGTGGTCCCCACAGACAAAGAGTGTAGTCTTTTGGCAATATGGACTTGGTCTTGGTTTTGAAAGAATCACCACCTAACTTTTCACTTATCACTTGCCAAAAAATATGACTCGCTCTTTATACAATAAACATGTGGTCCCACAGACAAAGAGTGTAGTCTTTTTGCAATATGGACTTGGTCTTGATTTTGAAAGAATCACCACCTAACTTTTCACTTATCACTTTTCAAAAAATATGTCGTGCTCTTTATACAATAAACATGTGGTCCACATAGACATAAAGTGTAGTCTTTTAGCAATATGGACTTGGTCTTTGTATTGAAAGAATCACCACCTAACTTTTCACACTTATCACTTTCCAAAAAATATGACGTACTCTGTATACAATAAACATGTGGTCCACATAGACATATAATGTAGTCTTTTGACAATATGGACTTGGTCTTGGTCTTGAAAAAATCACCACCTAACTTTTCAGTTATCACTTGTCAAAAAAGATGACTTGCTCTTTATACAATAAATATGTGGTCCCCACAGATAAAGAGTGTAGTCTTTTGGCAATATGGACTTGGTCTTGGTTTTGAAAGAATCACCACCTAACTTTTCACACTTATCACTTTTCAAAAAATATGTCGTGCTCTTTATACAATAAACATGTGGTCCACATAGACATAGAGTGTAACCTTTTGGCAATATGGACTTGGTTTTGGTCTTGAAAGAACTACCACCTAACTTTTCACACTTATCACTTCCCAAAAAATATGACGTGCTCTTTATACAATAAATATGTGATCCATATAGACATATAATGTAGCCTTTTGGCAATATGGACTTGGTCTTGAAAAGAACCACCACCTAACTTTTCACACTTATCACTTCCTTAAAAATATGATGTGCTCTTTATACAATAAACATGTGGTCCACATAAACATATAATGTAGCCTTTTGGCAATATGGACTTGGTTTTGAAATAACCACCACCTAACTTTTCACTTATCACTTGCCAAAAAATATGGCGTGCTATTTATACAATAAACATGTGGTCCCCACAGACAAAGAGTGTAGTCTTTTGGCAATATGGACTTGGTCTTGGTTTTGAAAGAATCACCACCTAACTTTTCACACTTATCACTTTCCAAAAAATATGTCATGCTCTTTATACAATAAACATGTGGTCCACATAGACATAGAGTGTTGCCTTTTGGCAATATGGACTAAGTCTTGGTCTTGGTCTTGAAAGAACCACCACCTAACTTTTGTAGACACCCTATTCTGGACTGTCCGGATTAGTTTACTTACGGTCTTTGATTCCCCAATGATGATTGAGGTCAAGAACATCCCAAGTTTGTTAATGAGTTTGAGTTTCGAGCGTCCCGAACCTCATCGAAACCTTTCCGAAGCCCTGCTTAGCTCCACAACCTCGCCTTCAGAAATAAGGTTGACATACCCTAAGCGTAGGGCTAGATCGTCGTCAGCATAATAAACCGGCAAGACCGGGATCATTCCCACAGAGAATCGGATGAAGCTTATTCGGATTGTAGGTGTTTTAACGATGGTTTGCGGCCTTCAAGGCGGCCAACTAGGATTGCTTTGAAAGGTGGAAAATATGACAGTTGAAGACTAGAAGCAGGTTTGATAAACTAAAAGTGGCAAGTCTCGAGATCTTCTAACCCCTTGACAAAGGCCATTACCGGTTCTCGAATATAACTCAGGCGAGAGTCACGACCGCGTGCTCACGCCCGGAAGATTTAGCTTTAATGACTAAGTTTAACAAAAGATGTGATTTCCCGGAGGCGAACCAACTTGGTTTTAATATTTATCGAACACTTAGGAGGCCACTAGGCCTCGGTAAGTCACTTGCCAAGACCGCTTGACTAAGCTCCTTACCAAGGGGTTAACACCCCTAATTTCGACCGAAAATGCAAGTTAAGCCCTATTCCGAAAATCATGCTTTTAAGCCCGAAGATTTCGAGAACCAAAAAACAACCTAAGTCCCCGGGAAAGATTATCCCGAGATTTAGCCAAACGACTACTCAACCATAGCTAAAGCATAAACTAAAGCACAAAAATGAGACATAACTTTTAACCGACGAAAACGGAATTAAACTTAAGATTAATAAGAATCTAAACCGTACGAACAACTTTAATAAACGAGAATTAAACAAACGGGAAGGACTTACAAGAGTTCTTGGAGAAATTACACTAGAAAGCTTGGAGGAGCTTTAATGGAGGAAAGAAGAAATTAAAGAAGACTTTAAGTGTTAAAAGACAAGAGAGATTATGGAGGAGAGAGAGGTCCTATATTTATACAAAAAGGCCAATCTCTCTCACAAAAATATCCTAAAAGGTGATATTTCCAAAAGTGGAAGGTTCAAAAAGCAACAAATATCTGATCGGAAGCTTCCCGTATCGATACGGATTTAGGGACCGTATCGATACCACGCTGCTATCTCCAAAAGCTCATTTCCACGTAACGCCTCCGTATCGATACAGATTTGGGCTGTATCGATACGGGACAAGCTGGAGGCCCACTAACCAAATGGTATCGATACAGCTTATAGCCGTATCGATACGCGCATGCTAACTCCAGATTCTCCGGCTAGCCTCCAATGCTTGACACCCGACGGCACCCTTGGCATACCCGACACCTCACTCTTCCAATCTTGATCACTTTAGCACGAGTTCCATCGGGCAAAATTGCTTGAACTCACTTGAGGGTTGGCCTTGGAATCAAAACATGCCTTCTAAGGGCGTTTCGCCTGAAACACTCAACAAACTACCTCACGAGCAAAACGGCATAAAAATGACGAAAAAGCATAAAAACGCCACAAACTATGGAACTTTTAGCACCACGATCTCACGATCTTAGGTGCTAATCAAGCCCTCAAGCCAGAACCAAATGGCCTCAGCAAAACCCTACTGGTGTACGCTGGTGTTTGACTAGCATGCGCTGGAAAACAGCCATGTGTCAGTCATCGCCCGTTAACCTTGCTTCTACTGGCGCACGCCACTCAACAAGGGGCGTACGCCGGTCAATCCCAGTCAAATCAACTTTATTCAGCCGAACGCGCGGGACTTTTGCTGCCATCCCGACGTCAGCCACAGTTTCCCTGATGATTGTTTCGTCCAGGCCTGTCCCCTTCCCTCCTACACCACCTTTCAAGCCAAGTCTCATGCATTAAATGCATGGGAGGCTCCCTCTTGGCCAAGCCAACCAAACAAGCCTTAAGGAACTCAGTTGTCTTTTGCCTATAAATACCACCCCTTGCATTCATTTGCAAGGGGTTAACACCATTAAGAAGGCCCAAGCTTTGGTTCTTCTTCCATCTCTTGTTCTTCTTGCTTTTTCTTTCATCCATTGAGAGACAAGGTAAGGAGAATAACATCCAGTCCATAACACCCCCATACTCGTCTCTCAAACCCTCAAACCCCAAGCTCAAGCTCAAGATCATTTCCAAACTCACAAGTACAGGTATATCACCTTTTGCTTCTGTTATCTGTTCTGACCCTTGAGAGGGGCTGGCAGGGTCAAGACTAGTAATCTATACCAGTCCTGGCCCTAATGCTGGCAAGGTTTCAAAACCGTGTGTGATCATTTGTGGCGCGCGCCAGTTATCCATAGCCGTACGCCAGTCATGGCTGTATGGCACAACTGGCGTGGGAATCACCGATCATCTTTTTCTTGCTTTATTTTGGCTTTGATCACCCTCTTGCATGATAAAAACCAGTTTATTGCTTTCTGTCTTTTAGAGCTGTTTAGTTATGGTATTCAATATTTCATTTATGTTGCTTTGGAATGCCTCTGGGAGCCTTCTGGTCATGTTCCAGAGCCCAGATAATGCAAAGCCAAGCACTGGCCAAGTTGTGTGCACTGGCGCACGGTACCATGTACCTGCGTGCGCCAGTCATACCTTGACCAGTGGCTGGCCCTTGCATGGCAACTAGGCTCTGGCCTCTGTTTTTTCTCCCCTCACTGTTTAAGGGATTTGCTGTTTATTTGGTGGCTTTCAAGACCTTTTTATTTGTCTGTAACTATATATAACTGTTGATATAAACTGCGTGATTTATGCTGGGTGTGCACTGGTCCATTCCAGAGCCCAGAGGGTTATTTGCAAGAGTTGTGAGTTTGGGCCTACCGGCGCACGCCATAACTGGTGTGGCGCACGGGGTTGTGACTGTATGCAGTGGCTTGGCTAGTGCACACAGGCTCGTTCCTGCGTGCACCACATTAAGTCAGTGTGTTCCAGTTTGTCCAAACACTCACAGGAGCTTGTTCTCAATCTATTATACTTGTTTTAGATCAAATATCAAACATCACATTTTATCACATGATGCAAACTTGTTACAGTTTTAATCCCCATTAACTGTTCTCCCGCCCTAACTGGCTAAAAATGATCAAAAAGAGAGAAATGCAAACGTTTTACAAAAAAATGTCCGAGTAGAGACCGATCTCCGGATTGGGCGAGAGGGGTGCCATAAAACCCTTCCCCTCTCGTAACCTAGCTCCCGAACCTCAGATATCAAAGGTGACGACGGTCCAGTCTACAAGCCTTTTTTTCAAAATAAAAAACGTAACCAAACGTTTCAAGTTCGGTTCCTTGGGTGTTTTCCGCAAAACCCGAGTGGCGACTCTGAATCGAAGCGTTTCGCTGCGCTTTTCCAAAAAGGGCGCACCCGTTTTTATACAAAAATGTAAAGATTTTGGGGCGTGTGCCCACAACTTTTCACACTTATCACTTTCCAAAAAATATGATGTGCTCTTTATACAATAAACATGTGGTCCACATAGACATATAATGTAGCCTTTTGGCAATATGGACTTGGTCTTGGTCTTAAAAGAACCACCACCTAACTTTTCACTTATCACTTGCCAAAAAATATGATTTACTCTTTATACAATAAACATGTAGTCTCCACAGACAAAGAGTGTAGTCTTTTGGCAATATGAACTTGGTCTTGGTTTTGAAAGAATCACCACCTAACTTTTCACACTTATCACTTTCCAAAAAATATGTCATGCTCTTTATACAATAAACATGTGGTCCACACAGACATAAAGTGTAGCCTTTTGGGTTTTTTTCCTGTATCAAGAGGTACCAAGAAAATTTCATATGGCCTGTGATGGAATTGAATTGAAGGCTTTGGTGGTACTTAAAAATCCACTACAAAACCACCAATACGTAGGACAAACAAGCCGGCTATTAACTACCATGGTTTCAACATATGACCATTACACTGTAAGTCTCAGCAATACTTTTGAGAGGGAGAGAGGGGCTAATTACCATACATGCCAAAAAAAACAAGAAAAAGTTCAATTGTAAAGGGTCTAGTACAAGCAATCAAGTGGAAACAACTAGCAAATAGCATCCCCACCATGTGGTTGCGCCCTTGTTCGCCAATACTAAGATACCTACTCCAACCAACCTTTGCTGGCTGGAACTGAATTAGAGAGTTGTTATTCTTAAATTAACCGAGAATTGAGAACCTTATGTACAACAATCCATGCGTTACCATAAAGTAAGAGTAGTTATGTAACAACCTTAGCCCATCCCTAAGGGTTAAGCGAAAATGAAGCGCCGGTGGAACTTCCACAAGGCCATATCAAGTAACAATTATCTCATAAGCAATGACAAATGAACAAAACATGGATTCAACGGAAACGAAACCTATATTACCATATCGAATCTGCAATTCTTGGACTTTGAAAGAATTCCAGAATCTGCAATTCCATAAATTTGAACATAAAATTTGACTTCGCACAAGAGTAACTAAGGCACAAACTTTACATATTTCTTAAGGTCTATGAATCTAGTTTCAAAATCAGAAATCAATTCGCAATTTTATCACTCGAGCTAAAAATTATGTCCATTTCCCCAACATGTGTCGGTGCAGTCAACACAGTTCCGAAATTGAGTAATGCTATGTTAAGAATTTCTATAGAGCTCAATACTTCAAATTTGATCCTGAAATTGTTACTATAAACAAAAGATTCATAGAGGAACTCTCAATAAAATTCTTACAAATTTCAGAACTTCCCAACTATCTCAATAAAATTCCCCAAAATCCGATTGGTACACAAAACCAGGTACTAATGTCATTCCACTTCATACAACAAAAAGTAGGTTAATAGATGACATTAACCAACAGCTACTTATCCCATAACACTTTGTACTACAAATCCAGTTCAATGTATCCAAAAACCAGCACCTACTATATGGACAAAACATGCACTGTCTTACTATAGTGCAAATTCAAACACCAAGTTACTCGACAAAACACAGTTTTAATAGCTTCAAGTTATACAACATTAGTTCTTAATTACTTGACAAAAAACTATGCAAAAGAAAGCCTTTCATCTGCTCCTGCACTACCATTTTACAACCAGTTCTGCTTCCATTTCTGTTTTGAACTGCACCACCTCCATTTTTCTCTGCACCACTTGCTTTCCTCTTCAGCTGCACCAGAAATGCAAAGCAAGCAACTATATATATTCAATTCATAACTTTAACTTCATAACTTCAAGCAACTATATTCAATCTAGAACAACAATAGATTGCACAAGATAAAATGGGATTCCATCACAAGAGGCCAAAAATGAGGGGGTTTGGGAATCAAGAAACTAGTGGAGCACAATTGTGCTTTGCTTGCAAAATGGTGGTGGAGATACAATAAGGAGGACAATTCCCAATGGGTAAAGGTTCTCAAAAGCAACTATAGGTATGGGGAAGACAGTTGGCTACATGCATTGCCGCTCACTAAAAAACCATCCAGAATTTGGCATGATATACTATTAGTTGGTAATGAACAATTTGATCTTGGTAACATCATTCATGACGAATTATGCATAAAGCTTTTGTTAGATTATATCAGCAGCATTAGATTATATCAGCAACATGTAATGAGACATGTCTCAGTTGGTCAGTTTGTATTAGCTAGGGTGCTATTTGTTAAATTCTTTGTACATAAGGGTACTTTAGTCATTTGTATTGTAGGGTTGTATATATACTCTTTTTCTCAGTTAATGGAAGAACAAGAGAGATTTTCTACGCTCAATACTCTCTCTCTAAAACTGTACATGGTATCAAAGCATCACGATCTAGGGCACCAGATTTTTTCCCACCTGGACTCTCGCCGACTACCAGTGACCTCCGGCGAACTTCGGCAAACCCAGGTTGTTCCCGTTTGAGGTCTTTCTACCTCCGGTTGGACTCGTTTTTGAGTGTTTTCTGGTGCCGATTGGGTATTTTTTCTGCTGCCTATTGCTTCCAAGATCTGGTATGTGCTCGTTGTTTATGTTTGTTGCTGTTGATCATCTCTGTAAGCTTCCGCTACCGCCTCTTTGCTTCTGAAAGTGACAAGGCCTGGTTATCCGAGGTCCCTTTTTCATGTGTTTCGAAGCCTGTGGTTAGTTTACTCGTAACCCACTATTTAGGGGGCGTTTGCTGCACTTGAACAGTGATCCCAGCCTCGTCGGATCTTGCTGACCTTTTCACCGGACCAAGCTCAGCCTCGTCGATCAACTGAGTCAGATTCGGTTTTGATCTGGGTAACCTTCTTTTTTCGGCAACTATTGCTTTTTCGATCAGTTTGGTGTTGCTTTTGCTGAGCTGTTTGAGTTATAGTTAGCTGGGTTCCGTTTGATTGCACGTACGTCGACACTTTTTGAACGTACAAGAGGATTTTTGGACTTCATCTATAACTTGCAATATAGTCTGAAGGGTGAGTGCCTCTATTATTCGGAATTAGCAGTTTATTGTTAGGACAGTTTCGTAGTCCCTGTTTGGGAGCTGTTTGGATTGTATTTGCCACTGTTGGGTACCGTTCTGCACTATACGTACGGGATTGTTTCAAGCTATTTGGCAATTGACGGTATGTCGGAGGATCACAAGAATATTCCTGTTGGTACTTTCTCAGGGGGAGTTACAAACTCTCAGGCGCCTACTGGCTAAGCTTGATACTCTGTCTTCCATAGCTTCTATTTCCACTACCTCCTTTGCCCACACAGGTATCCAACCTAGTGCATATACCGCCACTTCTTCTCTTCCTTGGATAATAGATTCCGGTGCTACGGATCATATGACAGGTTGCTCATCCTTCTTTGACTCCTACTCTACATGCTCTGGTAAGGACAAAGTTCGAGTAGCTGATGGATCCCTGTCTGCTATTTCAGGGAAAGGTTCCATTCACTACTCACCTACCTTACCTCTTTCTTCCGTTCTCCATGTTCCAAATTTTACTACTAATCTTATATCTGTTAGTAGTCTCACACAATCTTTGAATTGTTCGGTAACATTTTTTCCCACTCATTGTGTTTTTCAGGAACTGGGAACAGGAAAGACGATTGGTACTGGTAGAGCTCAGGATGGCCTGTATTTTTTGGAGTCTGTTCCTTGTTCATCTCTTACACCCTTATCATTGGGTCATGCCCTTGAGGCGGATACGGGTTCAGCTCTTCCTCTATTGCATCAGTGGCACCGTAGACTTGGCCACCCTTCTTTTGGTATTTTAGAGAAACTTTTTCCTACTTTAACTAAACGATGTTCTAGAAGTAGGTTCTTTTGTGAAGCCTGTGAACTTGCAAAACATAGACGTTCCGTTTATGCTCCTGTTCATCAGAGGAGTGCTTCTCCTTTTATGGTTGTCCACACTGATGTCTGGGGTCCTTCCCCCATTACCTCTATTTCGGGTTATCGCTATTTTGTTACCTTTATTGATTGTCATTCTCGTATAACTTGGGTGTATCTACTCCGAGCAAAGAATGAAGTTTTCTCATGCTTTCAGTCTTTTCATAAGATGGTGCACACACAATTTGATACCAACATCAATATACTTCGTTGTGACAATGGGACTGAATATATGAACGGTCCCTTCAAGTCATATCTTGATGGCAATGGCATTCTTTTCCAAACTACTTGTGTGGGTACACCGCAACAAAATGGAGTTGCGGAAAGGAAGAACCGGCATCTTGCTGAGGTGGCTCGTTCTCTTATGTTTACTATGAATGTCCCTAAACATTTTTGGGGCGAGGCCATCCTTACAGCTTCTTATCTTATTAATCGAATGCCCTCCAGTGTTCTTCAATTCCGGACTCCCTTGGATTTCCTTCCTGGTAACTTTCGGGTCTCTACTCTTCCTCCTAAGGTTTTTGGTTGTGTTTGTTATGTGCATGCTCCTCACCACCCCGGTGGAAAGTTAGATCCTAAAGCTCGTAAATGCATTTTCCTTGGCTACTCTCCCACTCAAAAGGGGTATCATTGCTATGACCCTCTTTCTCGAAAGAAATTTGTTTCAATGGATGTCACCTTTTGGGAACACCAACCCTTCTACCCTCTCTCGTCCCCATCTCTTCAGGGAGAGTCTAGAGGGGAAGAGATGTTGACTAGAGGGGAAGAGATGTTGACACCTTGTGATTTTGATTTGTGGTACTCTCCCCCAACTGTTGGTGAGAGGGAGAATGTTGTTACAGGGGAGAACATTGGTGAGGGGGAGGAGGCACCTCCCAGCCTTAGTAATCCTGAAGGGGAGAGAGAGGAACCTGAATCTGGAGAAAGAGTAATGCCGGATGCAAGAGAAAGATTGGACAGACCCGATTTACAAACTTTCACTCGCAAGAAAAAGGGCCAACTTGGTGCATTACCACAGTACCAATCATCATCACCAGTCCTAGTTCCTGACGCTTCGGCTGAGTCTTCTGGTAATTCTCCTTCCTCTATATCTCTTCCTTTTGATGATCTTGATGTGCCTATTGCTCATAGGAAGCCAGTTCGAACACATAAAGTGCCGGCTCGATTATGTACCCAACATTCCATTTCGCAATTTGTTTCATATTCTCGTCTGTCACCTTCGTACTCTACCTTTCTGTCTTCTCTTTCTTCTATACCTATTCCACAGGGTTGGAAGGAAGCTTTTGAAACTCCTAAGTGGAAAGAAGCTATGGTAGAGGAGATGAAGGCCTTGAAGAAAAATGGCACCTGGGAGTTAGTGTCTCTTCCTCCGGGAAAGAATGCAGTGGGATGTAAATGGGTGTTCACGGTTAAGCATAAAGCTGATGGCACTATTGAGAGATACAAGGCAAGATTGGTTGCCAAAGGCTATACTCAGACATATGGCATTGACTATGAAGAAACCTTTGCTCCAGTGGCCAAAATGAACTCTATCCGCACCTTGTTGTCTTGTGCTGCTACTCGAAACTGGCCACTACAACAGTTTGATGTGAAGAATGCTTTTCTTCATGGTGATTTGGAAGAAGAGGTGTATATGGATATACCATCTGGTTTTTCTTCCCCTACCACTAAGGGCAAGGTGTGTAGGTTGAAGAAGGCTCTCTATGGCTTGAAACAATCACCTAGAGCGTGGTTTGATAGATTTCTCAAGGCCATGTTGAGATTTGGGTACACGCAGAGTCATGCTGATCATACTATGTTCACCAAGAGGAGTGATGGTAAGATTGCCATCCTTATAGTTTATGTGGATGACATAATTATGACAGGTGATGATGTGAATGAGCTTCAGATGCTTAAAGTTCTTCTTGCCAAGGAATTTGAAATTAAGGAGCTGGGGGCGATGCAATACTTTCTTGGCATGGAGGTGGCTAGATCTGAGAAAGGGATCTTCATTTCCCAAAGAAAATACATTCTTGATCTCTTGGAGGAGACAGGAATGCTGGGGTGCAAGCCCACCGATACTCCTATTGAGGTCAATCATCATCTTGGCAGCGTGGGAGAGCATGCGGATAAGGAAAGATATCAGAGACTTGTGGGTCGTCTGATATACTTATCTCACACACGTCCAGATATTTCTTATGCAGTGGGGGTTGTCAGTCAGTTTATGCATGACCCCCGTTCTTCTCACCTTGATGCTGTTTATCGTATCTTGAGGTACCTAAAATCCTCTCCAGGCAAAGGTATTTTGTTTTCCAACCATGATCATTTGAGGTTGGAATCCTTCACTGACGCAGACTGGGCAGGTTCGATTGATGATAGACGTTCTACCTCTGGCTATTGCACTTTCCTTGGTGGGAATTTAGTTACGTGGAGAAGCAAAAAGCAATCTGTGGTAGCGAGGTCAAGTGCAGAAGCTGAGTACAGAGCCATGGCACATGGTGTTTGTGAGCTTTTATGGCTTCAAACCTTTTTGCATGATTTGGGAATTGTTGATCACTGTCCTATGAAGCTGTACTGTGATAACAAGGCTGCTATCAATATCGCTCATAACCCTGTTCAACATGATCGGACAAAGCATATAGAGATTGATAGACACTTTATCAAAGAGAAGCTGAGCAGTGGTATAATATGCATGCCTTATGTGAGATCCGAGGACCAATTAGCTGATGTGTTTACTAAAGGTCTTAGTAATAAGGTGTTCCACCATATCCTCTTCAAGTTGGGCATGATTAATATCTATGCACCAACTTGAGGGGGAGTGTTAGATTATATCAGCAGCATTAGATTATATCAGCAACATGTAATGAGACATGTCTCAGTTGGTCAGTTTGTATTAGCTAGGGTGCTATTTGTTAAATTCTTTGTACATAAGGGTACTTTAGTCATTTGTATTGTAGGGTTGTATATATACTCTTTTTCTCAGTTAATGGAAGAACAAGAGAGATTTTCTACGCTCAATACTCTCTCTCTAAAACTGTACAGCTTTGTGTTTACAGGAAATGTTGCTAGATTCTGGACTAATACATGGTCAAGTGAACAATCTCAGAGAGGAATTTCCTAAACTCTACCTGTTATCAACTCAAAAGAACGTCTTGATCAGTCGAGTGGCTAATTCCAACAACCATGGGGATTGGAATTTCATTCAACCATATTATCAAACACTGTATGGACAATATGTTACTTTCAACCATTAGCAATAATATTTTAGGGTTGTGAAAACTACATCAACAGAAATTCAGAAATCATGTTTTGTATACAAATTGATTATTCCTTCTGAAAATATTTTCCCAAAACATGCAGTGGATAGCACCACCCTTGTTATTGACAAGCATTCCAAAGAAATTAAGGATGCCGCATTATCGTTGGTCATATATATAATTGAAGAGAATTCAGTAAGCATAAACACTAATGGTTAGCTTTATAGGTTTTGGTCAGAACTCGTTAATACTAAAACTCACAAGTCCCACGCATTGTATAGGTCCACTCTAATTCAATACCAAGTCAAGCCAAAAAAGAGGAACACTGGAATAAGAAAGGAAAGTAGCCATCACTTACCAGAAAGTAGGCATCACAATTCACAACAAGGAGCAAGCAACCTTCACATAAACTAGAGAAAAAGAACAAAGTCTATCCTTCCTATACACACCTCAGTGACCCACAACGTGGCATAAACTGAAACGTTCATTCAAAATCAGATGAGTGCTTATCTTTTGCATATTAAACTGTGGGATAAACACAAACCAAGACAAAGATAACTCCAATTTAGTCAGATAGATAGAGAGCACCAGTTGAAATAATAATAATAATAATACTACTATTTATTACCAGAATTAATTTGCCTAACCCCCCATGCAATTACATTACATGCAGGCTAGGATCATCCTCACAAACTACAGTCGTGGAGGGAGAATGATTGGCAGAAATTTCTACTTTCCAATCAGTGGGCTTTTTACGGTCCAGCTTTCGAAACATTGCTTGACCTGATTTCTTGTCACTAGTATCTAAAGAACTTCTTTTCCTAGCAGTAGTTGAAACTGATCCATCAGGCAAAGCAGACCTGTTACCTGGGATGCTTTTCTTTCTCTCTTGAGGAGGTCCAGAAGTAAAAGTTCGGGAAGTTTTGGAACCGGGCAGATGTTGTCCGTCAGTAGCATTATCTGTCAGAAAACGGAGAAATGAAACTAAATCAATGCCAAAACGCTGGTAGCTGAAGTGTTCCTGAAGAGGAAAAGAATGACAAATGCATATGGCTACACTGGGACATAAAAAGATTGACACTCGATCATTATCAAACTCAAGAAAACGAACCATCACAGCCAGAAATTTATAAAGCAAAAAACTGAAGAGGAAAATTAGAGATCTGAAGAAAACAAATTTTTAATTCCAATCATTTGATCCACTCAAATACTCAACATGAACGTTCATACGAGCACATAATTGTTTATTTGGCTGTCAAAATTCACAAATCAGAAAAATGAATTTTGTCTGAGCATAAAATAGAACAGGAATATGATACTAATCCAGATCAGAGAATCAATATTGGAAAAAACGCAGCAATTACATTCGGTCATCGATACACATGCATCAGAACTTTATATATTCCCAAGTGGGATATATATATATAGTAGAAAAAAAGAATTGGATCAAACAGATCGGACCACCACAATATTGAAACAGCCTAACATTCACATGTCCGCGGCAAATTATTAAGTCCAACCAATTGTGCACAAAAGACTGCATGCTATTATTAAGTCCAACCAGTACTTTAAAATGCACACACTACTATTACTACTACTTAGTAGTACTAAAAAATCAATTAATCTCTCCCCAAGTCTGAGTTAGGAAAACCAAACATTTTAATGCTTTTACCATTTTGTTAACTAATTTTTTGACATATTCTAGTTGGGTTAGTAGAACTTTCACTAACCATGAATGACTTTTCTTTATCTAAACCAGTGAACACGACTAATTTAAGAGAACAATCCAAGCTTAGCAACAAATAACCATAAATTTAAGTTTCTGATGCGATTAAGAGAACAAAAGTGCGCTTTTGTTGAAAGTCAATACCGAGATTATAGCGGTGAACTAAATTGAGGATAAAGGAACAAATACTGAACCAATTTTGTTATCAACATCAAAAACAGGGGTGGCCAAATCCCTTGAGCCACCAAAACAAATTGTATTAGTATTAAAACTACAAACCAACCCTAAAATCTGTAAACTACTAGGGATCGTGAGCCCTCCATTACAAGACACAGTCAAATAAACCCTAGACTACAGACTGATCAAGGTAAAGATGATACATGTCCTCTGAATGCGAAGAGGACGGAGGCAGAGGGCGGCGTCCGATAATATTCGGCGGAGGGAATCGATTCAACTAACCTGATGAACTGGGGATGGCAATGTTGGAAGCTTGGACGATTGAAGGCAGCGTCTCCGAGGTAGACGATTCAAACAGATGCGAAGGAGGGAGTTGGGGAACAACGTCGGCTCTCACTAGGAGGGAGTAGGCAGAAGTCTTCACAGTGTGGGAGCACACAGGAGAGAAAACTGGAGCAAACCCTAGAGAGAGGGGAGCTAGGTTCGTATCTCTGGCTCTGGAGAATGGAAAATAGAAGAAAAAGAGAGAAGGAAAAGGGAAAAAGGGAAAGGGATTGGGGCGAACGGTGTCGTCTTACACAAAGGGTAAATTTGTCCAATTTCATCATGGTTATTACCTCATACCATGTGTTGGTGATATTATTTGCAGATGCCATGTCTTGGTAATTTGGAGACTTCACACCATGAAAGTGGTAATTAACTCCGGTCCACACCGCCTGCCGGTAATTTTCCCTTGACTCTTCTCTCTCTCTCTCTCTCTCTCTCACTCAATCAGTTTGTAACCGTGTGTAAAGCCAAAGGAGCCAATTGTGGAAAAATCAGTGGTTTACCGATGAAATATGCAAAACGTACAGTGGCAAGTCTTGGTTTGATTTACACGTATGTAGTGAACTCCGGGGAAAAGGAAAAGAAAAAAAAGGGAAAATTTCAAAATAGCATCCGACCTTTCACACAAATCACGCATAGGTACCTGATCTTTTAATAATATCAAAATAATGCCTGACCTATTTAAAAACCTATCAATTTTCCACTCGCCGTTAACTTTCCATCCAAAAACAGACGAAAATGTTGAAATGGCCTACATCTAGCCATTTGGAAGGAAACCAATATACATTTTGGGGGAAAAACACATTACTCTATTGATTTCTCCCGCCAAAACCCACTTGAGGGGAAATGGAGTTCCAATGGTTTGTTATGGGAATAATACTTATAAGACTCCATCTCGGTTATTGTAACTGTTTGTTTTTGTTGAACTGGTTATTGCACATTTTGGGGATCAAATTTATGTGCTATTTTTTCGGCAGAGCTTGAGATGGTGTGAGGCAAATGAAGGAGAAGAAGGAATTGTTCGGGGATTTTGGGACATCCCCATTCCACTTAACTTTTTCAATAACTTTTAGTTTTGTTCTTATTTAAAATTTCTTCGTGTTTCTTAGTTTTGCACCTCACTTTTTTTGTTTTCTGATTTGTCTTGTCAAGACGAATCAGAAAAGTAAAAAAAAATATATATTTGCCCAAATATTTTGGAAAATAGTCATTTTTTTTTACTTACATGTGGTTATTTCCTAAAATATTTAGGTAAAGGTAAAAAAAAAAAAAATATTCTGATTCGTCTTGTCGAGACGAATCAATAAGTCGCAAAAGATTGGCGCAAAACTAACAAATACGAAAAAAAGAAAAGAAAAGAAAAATAAAACTAAAAGTTATAGAAAAAGTAGAAATAGTAGTTATTGGAACTCTATGGCCCCACATGTGGGTTTTGGCAAGAGAAATCAATAGAGTAATATGTTTTTCCCTCAAAATGCATATTGGTTTCCCTCCAAATGGCCAGATGTAGGCCATTTCAACATTTCCGTCTGTTTTTGGATGGAAAGTTAACGGTGGGTGAAAATTTAATGGGTTTTTAAATAGGTCAGGTGTTTTTTTTGATAATATTAAAAGGTCAGGTGCCTATGCGTGATTTGTGTAACAGGTCAGGTGCTATTTTGAAATTTTCCCCAAAAAAAATCTGGAGAGAGATCCTAAGGTGATGGATGGGAGTCAAGGTCATAGAAAAATCACTTGCCAAATTGATTTGGTATCTTTTTGGCATAATTCTACAAATACAGTAGATTATTGATTTAAATTGTTGGGAAAATTACCGGCAGGCGGCGTGGACCAGGCTTATTTACCATCTGATGGACTCCACTCTCCAAATTACCACTCTCATGACACAAAGAAAAATATTCACCAAGACATGGTGTGCCAAGTTGAATTGACAATTATACCCTTCCTTATGTATCAGTAAAAAACCCTAATCCCATTTCTGTCCCAACGTTTCACTCTGCTCCTCTCTCCGTCTCTCTGCCTCTCCCCGCCTACCATTTCTAGGGTTTCTCTCTCTCTCTCTCTCTCTCTCTCTATCTCTGTGCGTGGGTGGGTGTGTCGATACAATTGTTCTGATGTGTATCTTGCAGATGTTGGCGAAGAAGGTAGAAACATTAAACAAGGCCGCAATGGAAGTTGGCCGAAAAAATGAGGAGAGAAGTAGCTGCCATGGAAAAGGAATTTGTTACGAATAGCGATGCGTGTTAGCAATGAGCAAGATCGAAGGTTCGACGCCTCAGTGGTCCCTTTGAGGCTGTAATGGTGTTCAGTCTCATTCATCAAGGTAAATTCTTTATTTTCCTTTCTATATTCCAATTTTTTAGGGGATTGAACGTTTGACACTCTTAAAACTTAGACATCGGCAGTTGGTGGATTTTGACTCCTAGAAAGTACTTGATATGTTCAAATGTGATTCAACAAAAATTCTGCAAGGTTAGAAAGCTGAAAATGGTCGTAGAATGGGAATAATTCCGGAATCTTTTGCTGAGGATTTTTCTGAGTTTTCGTACTACAATCTTCCCCCCATCTGATTTGATACATTAAGTATTTTAGTCGTTTGCATTTTGGTACAGTACTGACTATAACAAAATCTGTGGAGTGTGGAGTACAGCATTTTACAAAAGTGTACCAAAATACTTAAAGATTGCTCTATTGGATTTAGTGATTTACCATTGAAATTTCTACAAGACTTGCCTCTATCCAAGAGATTTAAGAAGTTTTGACTATCCAAAATACTTAAAGATTGCTCTAGAACGAAGTTAATACCCACAAGGAGATTCACAAGGAGATTCACTTGATTGGATTTACTGCACCAGATTAGTTGTGTGACCGCCACTTTCACGTGGATCATCTCGTATGTTGGGTACTCGTGCGTTTCTTATCTAGGTATTTAACTATCTGCTCTATACAACTAAAATGGTTTTGACACCTGCATGAGTTAGAAGAAAAGTTGAAATTTGGGGAGAGAAAAACAGTGACATATTAATATGATATGAAATTGTATTGCGTAAGCACTATAGTATAGGAGTTAGAACTATAGACTAAGTCTCGGAGTTTGACGTTAAATGCTAAAAATGGGTTAGTTTGCTGATATCGAGATGAACTACTGAAATGCAATATTCTAGAGCATTCAATGTTAGTTACCGGCCGCATATTTGTTGAATAATACCATTATCTTAACCACCGTGGTCCATGTTGTCATTAACCAACAAAACCGCCCCAAAAAGGAAGATGAAATCCCAAAGCCTAATAGTGCAATTGTGTTTTTTTTTTTTTCATTATATACTGTTTTGTGTTCATTGTTGAGATTTAGTCTTCTTTGTGGGGCAGTTGGCCTCACCTCTCATCAAGTCAGTTTCTCTTAGCCAATATTAGGGACCAAGAAGATTTTTTGAGCCTCCCACTGAAATCAGTCTCAGCCGTTTGATGTGTAAACAGTGCTCTTTCCCTCTCTTTTCCCTCTTATGGTGTATAGGTAGCAAAAAGAAACCTCCGAGTTGTGTCAGCCAAAGCCGAAAGAGTTCGAGATAGCAATGGTTAATAAGTTGGAACTAGGTCAGTTTAGAGTTTTTTTCAGAAACATCCCTCAAACTATACACCGTTTGTCTACTTCATCCTGAAACTATCAAAAAAGTTTACTTAATCCTCCAACTATTGAATAAGATTTTATGTTGTCCTTCCTAACTTCTGTTAAGTTTGTAAACGGAATTAACCCACGTGAGCAGCACTGGACTAATAGTAGAGCCATAATGTGGTCTATTTTTTTTGTAACTAATAGCAGAACCATAATGTGGTCTGTTTTTTTGTAACTAATAGCAGTTGAATCTGCATTTGACCTAATCTGTGGGAATCCGTCTTGTTCAGTTTAATGTGAATCTGCATTTCCATTTTCAGTTCAGTTTAGTAACTGTTACGAATGTGGTGCTGCTGCTGCAGTTTTTTGCTTTCATGACTTCAGTTCAGTTAAGTTTGTGACTTGAGATGAATGTGTATCTTTTGTGACTTGAGATGAAGCATCATTTCAGTTTCTGCACTCAGTTTTGAGTCTATTCTAAGTCACAGGTTATACACAGTTGCCACATATCAGTATGCACTTAGTTTTCAGTTTAGAGTCTGTTTTGCACTCAGTTTTGGGTTCACATTTGCATAGAATCAGAGAGAAAAGGAGCTATAAGACTGTTCTCATCCTTTCAGGTTCACATTTTGCACATAACAAATACACTTTATAGCTCTAGAATTTGTTGCATTTGGGTTCAAGGGAAGGGAGGGAGGTATGGGGAGGGGAGGGAGGTATGGGGAAATAGGGTGCTCATTAGTGGTGGTGGTGTTCTCTGTTTTTTCTGTTTTGTTAGGGGAAGGGATGGTGCCAATTCTAGGATTGAGGGGAATGACATTTCTGCCCTTACATTGGTGGTGGAGTGGGTTTTTCCGTTAACAAACTTAACAGAAGTTAGAAAGGACAGCATAGAATCTAATTCAATGTTGGAGGACTAAGTACACTTTTTTGATGGTTTGTAACTTTTGGTATGTTGTACTAAAGGCACCTCCCAAAAGTTAGAAAGAAGAAGGGTGGTTCTAGTGCACAACCTTTGAGAAAATCACAAAGAACTCAATAAGAGGGTGGCAGCCCCCAGGGAGCGACCCAAGCTCAGCAGCTCCCCACATCACCAACTGAACAAACTGATAAATGTATGCCTGATTGCCTGTGTTAATAATCTCTATGTTGGAGGGCAGAAAAATATGTTTTGTTTATAGATAAACTGCTGGAATATGGTATCCTATTGCTGGAAATAGAGAGATTTTGTTGCTTCAATTTGCTGAAACTGTGAAGTACAGGTCTTCAGTTCATTTAATGTCTCTAGTTTCTTGATTGAATTAGAACCCGGGAAGTAATTTTAAGTGCTATCTTCTAAGTCTCTTTCTTGTATTGTATGTAGGTCGATCGGTTGAAAGAGAAGAACGATAATTCATCACTTTTTTCTCTAGATGGAGATTATGATCTTGCTAGTGTTGGACGTTGGATCTCAATTGAAGTTTTCGCATTGATATCTCCTTCTTCTTTTTTGTAGAGCCTCAATGCTCCTTTTTTGTATGAAGACATATAGCTGGGCAACTTTTCTCCTTGCAAATGTTGTTAGCAAGATGAAGGCTATAGCTAGCTAGCTACTTATATTTAGACTTAAGTGATGTTAGATGAAGTCTCCTACTGCATGGTTTTGTATGGAACAATGTGTGAATATATGGGAGCTTCTTTATGGCAATTAATTGAACTCAACAATTGGTTTTGGTTGTTCTTTTCAGAGCTTTGCATATGATGCGAAGAATGCTTACAATTGTATATATGAAGAAGTTGACAGGTTATAGCGGGCATAAACGCTATGGAATGTCCAAATTTTATTAGTGTAGTTACTTATTCATAGCAGTTTTTGAATGTTATGAAAGGTCTCTTATTTATAGCAGTCTTTGAATGCTATGGAAGGTCCAATATCTATAACAGCAGGGGCTACTACAGCGCTCATCTAAACACTATGTTTAACTTTTTACAGCGTTCTTTGCTCGCTGTGGAATACGTTAACAATAGCGGACAATGAACGCTATTGAAAGAAAGGACTTTTAATTGCATCGGCTAATAAGGCGTTCTTTGGAACGCTATGTATATAATTGTCACGTCCTCAATTTTTAACATAAATAAATAATCCATTTCAATACAAGATCCTCGCATAATATAAATAATACCCAAAAGAGAGTTCCTAAAAGATCATATACAAATCAAGTTCCCAAGTTTTAAGATTTACAATATTGGCACAACGGCCCAAATTCCATAGTCAATCATATACGATAAATTTAGAAGTTACATGATATCAGAAGTTTAAAGAGTTCAAATGAATCTACCATTACATCTTTTCAATAGACTATACAAAAGATGATTGATCCACTTCTCGGGGCGGCTTTCAAAAGATATAATACTAAGCATGCACACCATGCACTCCGCGTTGAAAATCCTTGAGGTGTACCTGAAATTGATAGGTTGAGCTACACTAGCCCAGTAGAAAAATCTATACACAAGTTATAGAAAAATATGCCGAGTTATGCATCTAGAGTGAATGAGAGTAGACATATATGCCCAATTGTTTGTTTACATGGATCAAGTCATTTCCCATTCAATCTCAATCAATATTGTCTGAGGTATAAAATGGCAAATCATTTAATTACAAGGGAATACGTTGTGTATGAGTGAGGACCAATTGTTTGTTCACATGGACCACATGTTTATTGTATAAAGAACACGTCATATTTTTAGGCAAGTGATAAGCGTGGAAAGTTGGTGGTTCTTTGAAGACCGAGACCAAGTCCATATTGCAAAAAGACTACACCCTATGTCTGTATGGACCACATGTTTATTATATAAAGAGCAGATCATATTTTTGGACAAGTGGTAAGCGTGGAAAGTTGGTGGTTCTTTAAAGACCAAGTCTATATTGCTAAAAGACTACACCATATGTCTGTATGGACCACATGTTTATTGTATAAAGAGCGCGTCATATTTTTGGGCAAGTGATAAGCGTGGAAAGTTGGTGGTTCTTTGAAGACCAAGACCAAGTCCATATTGCAAAAAGACTACACCCTATGTCTCTATGGACCACATGTTTATTGTATAAAGAGCACATCATATTTTTGGGCAAGTGATAAGCGTGGAAAGTTGGTGGTTCTTTCAAGACCAAGACCGAGTCCATATTGCAAAAAGACTACACCCTATGTCTGTATGGACCACATGTTTATTGTATAAAGAGCACGTCATATTTTTGGGTAAGTGGTAAGCGTGAAAAGTTGGTGGTTCTTTCAAGACCAAGATCAAGACCAAGTCCATATTGCAAAAAGACTACACCCTATGTCTGTATGGACCACATGTTTATTGTATAAAGAGCACGTCATATTTTTGGGCAAGTGGTAAGCGTGGAAAGTTGGTGGTTCTTTCCACGTAGGAGGCCACAAGCTCTAGGCATACCGCGTGCCGAGACCGCTTGACTAAACGGCATGCCTAGGAGTTAACACCCCTAGTTAAGACAAAAAATGCAAGATTAGCTCTTATTTCGCAAAACCATGCTTTTAAGCCCGAGGGTTTGAGAACCAAGTAACAACCCAAATCTTTGGGAAAGATTAACCGAAGACTTAGCCAAGAAACTACTCACACATAGCTAAAGAACAAAGCAAAGCATAATAATGAGACATGTTATTGAACCGTAGAAAACGAAAATAAACTTGATATTACTAAGGATCTAGTCCGTACAAGCAACTTTAATAAACGAGAAATTAACGAACAACAATTACCTTAAGATGTTTTTTGGAGATTACACTTGAAAAAACTTGAAAGCTATGGAAGAAAACTTAGAGAGAAAGAAAGACTTAAAGCATAAAGGTCTAGGTAATGAGATAAAGTGGAGAGAATGGTACTTATACATGTCCACTTCTCTCTCAACAAATATATAAAAACATACTAAAAGTAGAAAGTATTCCATAAGTGGAAAGTCAAAAAAGCAGCAAAAATCTCCATAAAAAGGTCACCGTATAATAAAACCAAAATGATTGTATCGATACATCAATCTTTTGACGTTTTCTTCAATCCCTCTGTCATGCACCGGTATCGATACGGCAGAAATGCCTGTATCGATACCATCTTGATTCCTCCAGAATCCCAGCTTTTGGCCTTCTTCTCGGCACCCGACGATCCCCAGGCAAAAGTGGACTACAACTTTTAGAAACAAGAAATCATCTTTAGTGCAGTAAAGTAGCAAAAATTAAAGATGCATACTCTAATAATGAACGATGGACCAAACCATAAACTGAACTCACCACTTGTTCTGTGAATTCAGATAACAAATAAGCCTTTCATAGCGTAAACAAGACAATTCTATGGTGCGAAAAATAGGTTAATAAAGAGGCTGAATCTTTTCGCACTCCTATGAACTTCACCGCCAACTTTTCAATTTTAACCAATAAAAATAGGTTAATAAGATGCTTTGTGTAATAAGTGTCAAACTTAATTTGCTCAATTTGTAGGTACCTTTATCTTGCTGACAAGGTAGACATTGAAGATCTTACGGCGGAACAAAGATACTTATATGCAAGTAATGAGCAATTTTTTAAGGTAATTTTGCATATGTTTAAGTTGTGTATAGACTCTTATAAATTACTTGAAGCTAACAACTATCTATCTTTATTGTATATAACTTCTCTGTTATATTTTTACTTACCAGACTTAATTGCACTTGTTTATTTTTTACTAGGATGAGCATAGATATTGAAGTCCACTTTGCAATTGAACTTGAATGTTACTGTCTCCCTTGCTGAGGTATGTAATGCTCTATTTCGAAGTTCATCTTTTAACTTCCTTGTTAGTGGTTTGATTATGCTGTCACTTATCCATTTCCATTCTTTCTGAATTGCAGGTCTAAGAGTTGAAGGGTTGCCAATTCAGTGTTGATCATTCTCTAGCACTTATTATTTTTTAGTAGAAAGCTTTCTTTTAGCTACAAAGAGATGTACATTAGTTTTTTCTTTTTTTATCACTACATGTATAGAGTTCTTTTCTAAATACTTGGAATTTCCGATGCAATTTATGGTGAAGATGCATTAACATTCTCATTTTTATGATACTGGCTTATTAGTTTGTTGATACCAAGGAATAAGTAGTTATTGGGACATTTTTGGTTATTTTTGTATGAATTTTGCATGAAATGGTATTCAAGTTATCGCAACAGTAGTGGTGATGGTTAAACATAAAGAATATATCTTTCATAGGACCATCTCAGCAATGGAAATCTTTCATGTCGAGCTATTTGGGGGAGCTGTCCAGTGTTGTGTCACAATTGGAATCCACCAGTGCCATCTCCCCTTGATGAAGGTGACTCCAACAACATATGGACACAGATGATATAAACAAGATATTGGCGAACTGGAAGGGAAGTCGATGTAACTATCCATGATACAACTTTCGCTCCCCACTTATATAAACAAGATGTTGACACTTTTGTTTCCCACTTATATAAATAAGATGTTGGTGAACTTTAAGGGAAGTCGATGTAACTATCCATGATACCATTTTCATGATTTTTCTCCAGACCTCCCATACTAAAGATGGATTACCCAACAAATGTATATAAAAGACCAAGTTATTAATTATAACTTTTCACACTTACCACTTGCCAAAACAATATGACGTGGTTTTTATACAATAAAGATATGGTCCACAAAGACATACAATGTAGTCTTTTAGCAATATGGACTTGGTCTTGAAAGAACCTCCACCTAACTTTCAACGCTTACCACTTGCCAAAATATATGACGTGCTCTTTATACCAAAAACATATGGTCCACAAAGACATATAGTGTAATCTTTTAGTAATATGGATTTGGTCTTTGTCTTGAAAGAACCACCACCTAACTTTTCACACTTATCACTTGCCAAAAAATATGACTTGCTCTTTATACAATAAACATGTGGTCCACACAGACATATAATGTAGTCTTTGCGTAATATGGACTTGGTCTTGGTCTTGAAAGAACCACCACCTAACTTTTCACTTATCACTTCCCAAAAAATATGACTTGCTCTTTATACGATAAACATGTGGTCCACACAGATATAAAGTGTAGTCTTTTGGCAATATGGACTTGGTCTTGAAGGAACCACCACCTAACTTTTCACACTTATCACTTGCCAAAAAATATGACTTGCTCTTTATATAATAAACATGTGGTCCACACAGACATATAATGTAGTCTTTGCGTAATATGGACTTGGTCTTAGTTTTGAAAAAACCACCACCTAACTTTTCACTTATCACTTCCCAAAAAATATGACTTGCTCTTTATACGATAAACATGTGGTCCACACAGACATAGAGTGCAGTCTTTTGGCAATATGGACTTGGTCTTGGTTTTCAAAGAACCACCAATTAACTTTCCACGCTTATCACTTGCCCAAAAATATAACGTGCTCTTTATACAATAAACATGTGGTCCACACAGAAATAGAGCGTAGCCTTTTAGCAATATGGACTTGGTCTCGGGTAAATTGAAATTTGGTCGTTAAAGATAAAAAGTGTAGTCTTTAGGAACCATAGACTGTCTTTCATATATGACGTTGTTCATAAGACCTGGGACATGATGGTCTTTTTCGATGTAATAGAAGAAAGTCTTTTGTATCTTTTTAGTTGCCATTTTTGGCCCAAATAAAGTTGGTTGAGGTTGAATGGAAAATAGGTCCCATTAGGGAGACGTAAAAGCCCGACAAAATACATAACTTTCCACGGTTCATACTTGTCAGAAATTATGACGTGCTCCATTTTAAATTGTAATATGGTCCTCAAGGAAAGTAAATGGTATATTATTTAATCAATAACTTGGTCTTTTTACCTTCAACTCAAAGCACACAATCACAACTCATGCCAATCCTACTTCACTTTTGGAGGGAAAACGGGGAAGGAACCTAACCTAATTCATTTCCCTCCATTTGTCTCACTATAAGTATCCATTCTCTCTCACTACTCTCATTATCAATCGAATGGTCTAATCAAATTCTTGCCTTCAATTTTTGCACACTAACCGCTATAATGTATGTTTTTTTTTTTTGGTTTTTAACAGCGAAAAAATTTCATTCCAATTTATTAATCAAATGTAATTAGTTACAATGATTAAACACTCCTGTGAAGTCTTCCAAAAGATAGGAAGATGGGGTATTCTCAGACTTACTGATGAGACAAGGAGATTCATCTTCTTCTGAATGTTATTGAGGAACGAGAGGAGGCCGTAACGATTCAATCTTTCGTCGATTCAGCTGCCTCTCTATAGTAGTTCTGGCTATTCAAATTCATCGATTGGCCCAGAAGTGAAAAGGGAATGCAATTCTTACTCCCTCCCATCATCTTAGTTATACTCGATAGTGGTAAAAACTCTTCTCGGATCTGTGATGTGTCGAGGGTCTCAAGGAGGGTCAAGATGGACGAAGTGTTAAGCCCGGCTATTAGAACAGGACTCAACGAGCGTGATATGGAGGACATAATCGATCTGGTCCGACTTGGGTAGGCAACCTCATTCAGTCAGTACCGAAGGCAAGGGAGAACTTGTCCTTTGGATTTCATCCTCATCATCTCCAGTGATGATTACTTCATCCACATACACTAGCACTATTGGTAGTTTACCTTTTTGGAACTTCACGAATAGGCTGGGAGAAACATGAAAGGCTAATTGGCCCCAGTTTTTTTTTTTTGGGTAAATCAGCTTGAAAATTTAAAAAAAGGCAAACCAAAAAAACAGTCTACAAAGGACATACCTCTGGAGAAAAAGAAATAAAATAAAACAAAACATAGAAAGCCTAAGCCAAATGGCTACGTAGGACTAGATGAAAATGGGACAACTGTTTTGTATCCATCTAACAGAGGGGCACAAAACAGATGGCGAAAGGATTAAGAAACTGAGAAGAGTATTTACATCCAACTGAAATACATCCAAAATAGAACCAAATCATCTCGAAAGCCGGAAGCAAGACTTCCGATGCAAAGACTACTGAGTTACTTGAACTTAAATTCCACTTGAGAGTATTCAGCCCCATTCCATATAATCTGGAGAATACAGCCCAATCCTGGAACTGAACCACACAGAAAACAGCAGAATAGTGCTGGTAAATTGCACACAACATATCAGCAGAAGCGGCAACAACCGTAGCCATAACAGAGAACATAATAGAAGACCAGCAGCTGAATGGACCAACTACATTACCAGATTCAGCCCCACACAGCAACCATAACAGGATACAACAGATTGCAGCAGCTGAGTGGACCAACTACACCACTGGACAGCAGCAGTAGCCGTAGGATACAACAGATTGCAGCCTTAGGATACGAGTAAGGATACACACTAGGAACAGCCATAACAAACAGCAAAGCATTTACTGGACTGCATACAGTCGGAACATCAGTAGCAGCCGTAACATTCAGCTATATGCAGCAAAATAGACAGCAACCATAACATGAGCAGTAACAGCAATAGCCAAGATATAATACCAATGGCACAACATCAATAGCCGTAAGAAACAATTTCCACAGCAGCTACAGAGTAGTAACAGGTAGCAGCAGTAGCAGTAACAGAGTAATGTAAGGCAGCCATTGTAAACAGCAGCTACAGAGCAACTTGCAATAAAAGGAGTAAAGAACAACTAGGGACTTGCCCCCCAAAAAAGCTTAAACATTCCAAGGAACAACCCTCCAAGGATAAGGCAATACAAAATGGATAGCTACTATAAACGAAATACCAATGTAAGGCAGCTACAAAGAAACAAATTACATAACATGCAACCCAAAGGTGCTCAGCAATCAAAGCAAAACAACTGAACTAATACAGTAACTAAAACCAACATAGCAGGACAATACAAGGATCCAAACCACTCATAGACCTGAGTTGACAATGTAAGTGCTTGGGCTTGATGAACATTGAATTGACAATCCTTCAACTCATAGACCTGCAATTCAAAAAGAATGGAAATGGGTAAGTGACAACAAGCCAAACCACTAAGGAAGTTAAAAGATGAACTCTCGAAACCCATTCAATGGATCATGCATTTTTAGTTCTTCAGAACAATGATCAAATAATACCATTCCAGTCTCAAATCTAATTTAAAAAACAAAAACAAATGCAACACATAAGAACAAATCTACAAGTTCAGGCATACCTAAAAAAAGCAAAATGCTGGTAGCATAAAAAGATGTCGGAGTGCACAAATAGGTAGTGTCAAGTCTCAACACATATATGTTCATGACTAGCACTCAAACAAACAAGAATATAAACATCGTATTAATGTTGAACCACGTTGCCAACTCTTGTGCCCCACCAAAAATTAGGGCAAGTGGAGGCATGCTTTCTTTCTTTCTTTCAAGAATAGAAAAATTAGCAAACCACAAATCTAAGATGCTATAACCTTAATAGTAACATCTACTATTAATCTTGTACACTTAAGCATCAACGCCCAACAAAAGTCACTAAAAGAAGAAATGTGTGAACAAAAAAGTATGGCAAGATAATGACAAATGAATCATGAATTGGCCATAAAATTCCAACAAAGATTCAAAACATTTGGAAACCCAATTTTTCTATACACCTAATTGATTAAGTAAACCATCAATACACATGGACTTATTCATGATAAACTGGTGCTAACTAAGCTGATCACCCCAGGCACTTAAGGCTGAATGGAATTGTTGACATGACCAAATCAACCTCTTGACATAGCATAAAAAGTCCCATAAGCATCCAAAAATGGAAGATCCTCATCTTTTTTGAACCCTCATTGAGCCTACAAAGTATAGCATAATGATCAGATCAAACCTCACTTAAACTGGAGTGTGGAGGCATGAACTAACAATCCTCATGACAATCTTCAAAATTTTGTGAATATGCAGCTTGCAACATTTGATGATAGATTGCAATCCTCTTACTAATATTCTTCAACTTCAAAGGCTAGCAGAACTTGGATATAAGCAGGAAAAGTTTAAAGTAGTATCAAAGAAAAAGCATTCCCATCATCTACTGTTTAGAACACAACACGGAACCTGCCAAGGAGTAAGGCAGCTAACACTAGCAGTTGGAAAACAGAATAAGAAAGGCCCATGACACAACCGATCTATTCCGGATCGACCGAATTGGTACATAGTCGTTTCTTCCCCCGGATCCCTGCGGTCAGCTCTTGTATTTTCTTATTCTTTTCATCCTACATAAATTGCACCATAAACGTTAGTGAGTATTTATTTGGACTTTTTCTATACTAACAGAATCTAGAAGCAACATAGGCACAAAAATTAGCGATCTAAAAACAATGCCATTTGAAAAAAAAAATTAGATGCACCATTTTTTCCCTATCCATTTCCTTTCTTTTGAAACTAAACTACTATAATCCATGAGTACACACTTGTCACGAGCTGTTACGGCATAATATTTTCTATTCCGAGACAACATATGGCCGTACAAGTCATTCATGAATCAAACACTACAATTCAGTAAGACTGTAAGAGAATGAAACCATTTACCCAACAATGATCTTGTCAGTGGCAAGTTAGTTATCTGTGGGTGCAGAGCAACAAAAAAATGGGTACAGACCAAGTCATTTTAACATAAGGATCAAATAATACCATTACAGTCTCCCATCTAATAAAAAAATAGATTAAAACATGCCGTAGGCGACGGTTGATACTCACACAATGAGCCTACTTCAATTTTTGACACTGAACCATTCACTACCATATCAATCGATCAACCTTTTGGGTATGAGAAAAACCAGTCCAAACCAAAACCTTACAACATTTTCCCAGGAAACAAACACCCATAAGAAAAGTTGGACCCGAAGAGCATTGGTGTTGTTGCTCTTGTCAACTGACTGATTGATGAAATAACTCCCATAGAAGAGGTGTTTTTGGATCAAAGCTTAAGATTCAAATTCCCCCAATTCCACCCAATGCCTTCTCTTCTGATCAATCACCCAAATCTCCACCAGATTTTGGAATTAAAACCCAGCAGCAAGATAATAGTATTGCAGTCTCTCATTGATTTAGGATTTTCAAAATTAGGGAAAATTGCTTTGGGGGCAAAACTCAAAACATGTATGTGGAAGCCAGAGAGTAGTTAAACATGAGCAAGATCAATAAACAAAGAGAGTTCGAACTTCAAAACAAAATTTTTGGAAATCCATTTTTTCCCCTTTTTTTCCCCTTGAATCGAAACGAAATTCCATGAATTTACTCATTACCTAGCATTACGGTATTGACCAAACATTAGATGCAGGTAAGGAAACTGATTTACCTAAGTTAGTTGTTCGATTGTTGTCGTAGGCGACTGTGACTCCTTCGATATACGATCATACCAACCCTAGATCTTGAGAAGGGTGCAACAACTTCGAATGCGGGAACAACACAAAGGGAAGGATGAGGTGACGTAGAGAGACAAGAAGCTAGGGTTTCATGGAGATTTTTGGGATATGGAACGATGGAGGAGGTGGGAGAGAGAGAGAGAGAGAGAGCGTGTTCTGGTATTCACCCAATACATGGTAAGGCTTTGAACGGTGTCGTCTTGGACAAAGGGCAAATTTGTCCAGTCTCATCATGCTTATTACCTCATACCATGTATTGGTGATATTATTTGCAGATGCCATGTCTTGGTAATTTGGAGACTGGACACCATGAAAGTGGTGATTAATCCCAGTCCACGCCGCCTGTGGGTAATTTTCCCTAAATTAATTTCACGACATTCAATGCTATTCATTTGGTTTAAATAATGTGCACAATTTACAAAGTCAAAATTTTGCTATCAAAATTGCTTTAAAAGATAACTTCAACATTAGTTGAATGTAATTTCATCTGATCATTGGTGAGTGGTAAAATAGATTTTGCAAAAAAAAAAAAGTTTAATTATGACTGGCTAGTGACGGTGTACTTGCTCTTAGACAATCAGAAATTGGCTTGATAGCTTTGCAAAAAAACGCATTCATTGGAAAGCAATTCTTTACTGTGTGTCGAGTTCTTTGGCTTGACTCGAATTTTGTTTTGTACTTCAAAGTTTTTTTTTTGATGTTTCTTGGTTGATTTTGGAGATGGACTTTTTTTATGGACTCCTACTGAATGGCAACGTGTTCATATCAGTGGCATTACTTTAAAGTTCCTGGAAGCCAGGGAAGATGGAAATTGATTCAGAATAGAGGACTTTTGATCCCCTAGCTAGAGCATCTCCGATTCTTACCCTTTCTCTTTTCTAAATTTGGGTCAAATTTTGAGAAAACTCATTTTGGGTAGGAGTAATATCTCCAATAACAAAACCCAATTTTGACCCAAATTTAATATTTTTTAAATACCCAATGGCACAAATGTAAATAAGAGAGAAGAGAGTCATCGATCACTACTCGACGATCAGCCACTCCGGCAAAACGTTAACAAATTTGTCAAGATTGGAGATGGTCTTAGAGCATGTACAACAGGTTAACAAAATGGACATTATAGCCATTTTAGGTAACCAAAGCAAATAGGTAGGTGTTAAACATTTATGAACACTAGTTACCAAAGAACTGTTCACCAGGTATTTCTTGAAATGTTATTTCCTTGTCTCTCTCCTCCCTATCACTCTGTCATTCTTCATCTCACACTCTCTCGTTCTTCCTCTCTGCAACGGCGAGAAGAGGAAGATCGATCGTTGAGCCTGCATGTGTTCTTCAATGACGATTAACCTTTCATCTCGTCGATCTTCAGTCATGGTCCAGCGAGTCAATCTTTCAGTGTTCATGACACCTCCTCCGGTGGCATAAACGGAATGTATCTACTTCCAGCTTCCTCTTCCTTCTTTCTGAAGAAACTATTTCTTCAGAAACCCTCTTTGCAAAACTTCACCCCATCTTCTCTCTCCTCTCCTCCTTAGCATCACACTCTAGTGCATGCTACGGAAAATGCAGAGATTTTAATGGAAATTGTAAACTTAGGTTGATGGTGATCAGGGCCGGCCCAAGGTATTGGGAGGCTCTAGGCCAAATCTTTGGATGAGGCCCTACTTATTTTTAGAATTAAATAACAATAATACAAATATTTATTATATCACTACAAGAAATTTGGGATCTCCCAACGGTTTTTTTAGTAACGGTTCAAAAAACCGTTGGTATAGATGGTGTGTAGCAACGGTTTTCAAAACGTTACTAGAA
This sequence comes from Rhododendron griersonianum, assembly GCA_018127125.1. Lineage (NCBI taxonomy): Eukaryota > Viridiplantae > Streptophyta > Magnoliopsida > Ericales > Ericaceae > Rhododendron > Rhododendron griersonianum. The sequence goes on along the minus strand of CM030796.1, from coordinate 33,469,595 downwards.
ACAGGACTATAGCAACGGTTTTCATGCAACCGTTACTAGATTATAAGACTATAGCAACGGTTTTCATGCAACCGTTACTAAAAACCGGCCTATAGCAACGGTCAATAACCGTTACTATAAACCGGCCTATAGCAACGGTTTCTAATAACCGTTACTAGATTTTCACACCGCCAAAACCAATTTTCTTTCCTGCGATCGGTTTTCCAAATCCGAACTAACGATCAAGACGGTTGACTTTTTTTTCATGTTGATTAAATCGTTCTCGTACAAATTTGGCTCGATCGGATTTAGAAAATTTCTTTATCGATGGACAATTTCATTAATAAAATGAATTTTTTTGTCCGATAAGTATAGTGATACTCGATTAACTTCATTCTTGAACGTACTTTAGCCACTCAACCGTGACACAATCATGATGATCGAGACCGTTGCTTTTGTTAGGGCTATTTTTCCTAAATTTTTGTTGGTATTTTTTCCGGTATTGTTTATTTAACGTATCTTTTTAGCATTTTGTGGTAATTTTTGAAACTAATCATTCATTTTGGGATTAATCATTCATCTTCACAAGAAAAAAAAAAGTATAAAATTGTGGACCAAAGTTGAAAAAAAAAATCATATAAGATGACACTAAAGACAACAAATGTTAGTTGTTTGATATTTTTTCGCCCATATTGATTTTTTATGCTTTTAATTGCATTTTTTTTTTTAGACTCATCTCATAGAAATAACTGACCAATCAAAAAAATTTATGTGAATCTAACAAAAATTTAGAAAAGGCAAAATTAATATTGAAAAAAAAAAAGGAAAACAGAGAGGTTTTTTTTTTTTTTTTTGGTACAAGGTGCATGTCAATTTATACCAATTTTAAAAGGTAATTATTGAACCTAGCGTTAAATTCTATGTAATAATAATTTCATTCTTCGTACAAATATTGTACTCCTTATTATGTAAAAAATAGACGCTTCCGATCGAAAAAAAAAAATGATATTACAAGTGTTTGTATAGTATAAACCGGATTTTAAAAAAAAAAGGATTTAAAAAGTCCGGTTAGTATAGTATAAATATTAAAAGGTTTAGGTTTTTACACAAGTTATGGGCTAGCACAGTTGGTTCGCGCACGCGCGCGCACACGCGAGGTCGGGGGTTCGATTCCCCGGAGAAGCAAGGTAATTTCGCCCGCCACGCGGGCGCCACTCAAGCGCCACGCGGGTGCCACATGGGTGCCATGTCAGCGCCATGTCAGCGCCACGTGGAGGCTTACGTCACACAGTGGTTGGTTTTTAAAAAAAAAGAAAATTGTCTTTAGCAACCGTTGCTAATGAAACCGTTAGTAAAAAAAAATATGTACCAACGCTCGTCAAAACCGTTGCTATACCCCTACAGCAACGGATATATTGCAACGGTTTGACCAACCGTTGGTATAGCCTAAATGGGTCTCTACCAACGGTTTTTCGGCTTTTTGGCAACGCTTTCGACCGTTGTTATAGAACGATTTTCTTGTAGTGTATAACTATTTTGGTCCATATTGAGCATGTTAAATGCCTTTGTTCCAGCGGCTTAAGTGACTGCCTTGAGTCCCCCTGACTTATGTTTGAAGCACAGCAGCTACAATAGCAAAGCTTGAGCTTTTTTTGGGAAAAAAAAAACAAATAAAAAGGAAATTACCTTGTTAGGATTCGAACTTGGACATTTTCTAAGACAAGAAAACGTCTTACCACTGAACCATCAAAGAAACTTGTTTCATTTTATGAACAAACAATATACATACTTAAAGAAGGGGGCCCTATTTTAGGCCCAAAATTTGAAGACCCAAGGCCGTGACCTCTTGGGCCTTGCCCTAGGGCCAACCCTAATGGTGATAAGGGTTCAATTAAGACTGGGTCTTTAATGGTCTAGATTGCAAGCTCGAGAGTTTCTAATTACTTAATATGGTTTGAACCGTGAGCACCAATTTCAAAGCCTTGGGCGATATTGGCGGAGAGATTGGGGTGAATTTTTAATAGGGAAGAAGAGGAAAAGAAAAGGAGAAAATAAAAAAATAATACTTTAATAGAAGATTGGTAAAATGAATAGTATTATTGGAGTGTTGAAAATGATGAATAGAAAAATTTGCACTATTCACTTGCATTTTTAGCTCAAACTTTATCTAAACTGTAGGAAGGTATTCCCGAACAGATACAATTAATAGCCGAACACGTGGTATGCCAGATCCGTGCAATGAGAAAGGTGATATGGTCCATATAAGATGAAGGGCGGCGATAAGATCCGGTGGCACGAGAAGGCACCAGATTAGATAGTCTGTTCGGCTGAAAGGGACCAACGACATGAGAAGTCATTAGTTGGTGCAGACTGTTCGGCTAAGATGGACCAACAACATGAGAAGTCATTAGATGGTACAGTCTGTTCGGTTGGAGTATGTGCCGAACAGATGGAGTCATCTGGAAGAACGTAACTTTAAGAGATAAAGGCGGTGGGTATATTCCAGAGGAAGAACTCGATATTCAGTAAAGATGAATAAGAAGACAGTCCTATGATGGAACGAGTCCCATGAAGGACAGAGTCCCTATGAGTAAAGGGTCTCGATTAATTGGGCGAGGGAACTCCCAGGAAAGGCAGGATTCTTGTACAAGGCAGGAGACCTGGGGCAATAAGGATGCTTGAAGAGCAAGCAAACATATGATTATAAATACAAGGTAAACCTAGAGGTAAAAGGTACGCAATAAGTTGCATTCGTTCCATACTTTCCTACTGATAATTAGGGTTGGATACAGTACGAGATACTAACTTAGGCATCGGAGGGCCTTTGCCACGAGAGGCAAAGGTGCGCTCACCCCTTGTCTGTTTTACAGGTTAGGGTTCAGGCGAAGGTATTAGGGTTCCGATTGGACAGCACGTGAAGAGACAAGATTCAGTGCTGTTCTAGGTACTCTCTGTTTTTCTCCACCTACAATTGGCGCCGTCTGTGGGAAACGAAAGAGTTCCCTTTTGAAATACGATCATGGTGGAAGTAGATCCAATCACACCGCTCACTGAAAAGAACCAGGCTGGTGGGGGAGGAGACAAATCCCCACCAAGTGCTCCGAGAAAGCCTACCAGCGGGCATGGCAAGAGGACGACAAGCAGATATCCTCTTACCATCCAAGATGACTCCAAGAATAGGGCGGGCAAAACGGCTACAACCTCCACGCAAAGGAGCAAATCCCATCAGAGGAGAGAGTCGGTTGCACATTCAAAGAGTGTGCATAACAACGAGGACATCCTTGACAAAAAGAGGCAGGAGGTTGAGGAATATGCTTGATTAATTCAGAAAAGGGAACATGAAATTCGAGAGTTAGAACGGATCCGAGAACATCCTGAGGACTCTGGGCTTTCACGAGGACATTCCAAAGGGAACAGAGGGGCTATTGTGGCGTATAAAGCGGCTCCCTCGTAAGGAAGAAGCAGGAGTCCTGCTCCAAGGAAGAAAAAAGCTTCTTCACGAAGGAAGGAAAGCAGAAGCCCGAGCAGGAGTCCCGGCAGGAAAAGATCGTCTCCACGGAAAAGGAGAAGTAGGAGCCGAAGCTCTTCGCCTGAGGAAAACACTCGCAAACACCATAGGGATAGGTACAAGAGACCTGATTCCCATTGGGATAAGACTGGGGCTCGAAAGACCAAAGAGAGTGGAGAAGGGGCCATGTCTGCACAAGAAGCAGTAAGGGAAGCTCTAAGTAATATAGCAGCTTCCCCGTTTGCAAGGAGGTTGCGGGATGCACGACTACCGAGCAGAGTAAAGAACGGTACGTTCATTCTGTACGAGACAGATACGGATCCCGTTGCTCACATACAGCATTACCAACAGGCTATGTTCATGCATGATGGAGATGATGCCATCATGTGCAAAATGTTCCCGTCCAGTTTGGGCAAGGTTGCTCTGTCCTGGTTCCATACGTGATTGGGCCCAACTGGCGGAGGAATTCACCGCTCGATTTTTGACGAGTAGGAGGGCCCCCAAAGCATTCGAAAGCCTCTCCACGATGAAGCAAGGGGAAAGCGAGCCAATCAGGGACTACGCTAAAAAGTATTGGGAAACTTTCAATGAGATTGACAGTTGCAGTGAGGAATACGCAATTGCTACGTTCAAGACTGGCCTACCTGTTCGGGGGGAACTACGACGATCATTGAACATGCGTCATGTGCAGACTTTAGCAAGGCTGATGGAGCGAATAGAGCAACATGCCAGAATGGAAGATGACATACTCCGAGAGAAGGGTAAGGTCATAGCCGAACAGCCTAAAACCCTAGCGAAGAGGGTAGATAAGTAAGAGCCCAAGACCTATAGAGAAAGGAAAGAGTATGAGCAGGCTAAGAAAGAACCATACAAGGAAAAGCAGGCACCTGATCCTAAGTCCTTCTTTTCAATTACCACTGTTTGGAAGGAGTCCATCTACAGGATTCTTTATCGAATAAAGAATCGGCCTTACTTTAAATGGCCCCTAAGTCTAGGAGGAGATAAGGATGCAAAACGTGCTACGAACCAGCACTGCAGCTACCACAAGGATTGGAGCCACATGACTGAGGATTGTGAAATGTACAAGAGACATCTAGATGATTTAGTCTCCCGTGGTTACCTTAAGGAATTCATTCAGAAGGATCCTAAAGATAAAGGGAAAGCAATGGAGTTGGATTACGAACAGAATCCTAAGGGGGTGATCCATATGATACATGGATTGGCTACACCTTATACGAGGAATAAGGTGAGGCTACTCCAGAGGCAAGCCAAGCATGACCAGCATGTTATGCGATTGGGGAACAAATGAGGGCGAGAGAATGACATGTCCAACGAGGGCATAGTTTTTACAGACGAGGATCTAAGAGAAGTCCAGGTACCCTACAACGATGCATTGGTCATAACTCTATGAATTGGGGAATATGACATTGAGAGAATCTTGGTGGATTCAGGGAGCTGTACAGAGGTGTTGTACTACGGTGCATTCAAAAAGTTGGGGCTAAAGCAGACAGATTTGGAACAATCTATAACACCCTTGGTTGGGTTTGGTGCAGGAGCGGTTTGGCCCCTTGGGAAGGTGACATTGCTTGTTCGGGTTGGATCAGTGGTCCTAAGAATTGATTTTTTGGTTGTAGATGTCCCATCCTCCTATAATGCGATTATAGGAAGGACTTGGTTGCATAAGATGAATGCTGTCTCCTCTACATATCACCAGATGGTGAAATTTCCAGGGTCCAACGGGGTTGAGAAGATTAAGGGTAATCAGAAGGCAGCACAACAGTGCTTAATTTTTATCATCAAGAAAGCTCCAAAGGCCCATCAGGTTCATATGGTAGAAGCACCAGACCAACCGACTGTCGAGGACGTCGGAAGAGATCCAGCAGAGAAAGTAGTCGAAGGCCTAAAGAAGATACAGATCAATGAGACTGATCCTGAGAGGTATTTTCTAATTGGGGAATCGCTGCCGGATGAGGAAGAATCCGAACTGGTGGATTTCTTGAAAGAACATGTTGATGTATTTGCTTGGGTACCGGAGGAAATGCCTGGAGTGGATGCAGATGTGATCTGCCACCACCTAAATGTTGACCCGCAGCATAAGCCTATTATTCAGAAGAAAAGAAGGGCAGCTGTACAGCATGTTGACGCTGTTATTGAAGAAGTGGATCGTTTGTTAGAGGCTAAAGCGATACGAGAAGTCTACTACCCAGAATGGCTATCCAACACTGTGGTTGTAAATAAGAAGAATGGGAAATGGCATGTCGTGTGGATTTCACGGATTTGAACAAAGCATGTCCTAAAGATAGCTTCCCTCTTCCAAGGATCGATCAGTTGGTCGACGCCACTGCTGGATATGAGCGCATGAGTTTCCTCGACGCATATCGGGGATATCATCAGATTGCCATGTTTGGGCCTGATTAGGAAAAAACTTCTTTTATACACCACGTGGGTTGTACTGTTATAGTGTTATGCCTTTTGGGCTAAGGAATGCAGGTGCAACTTATCAGAGGCTGGCAACGATCATGTTCAAAAGACTCATTGGTCAGACTATGGAGGTATACATAAACGATATGGTGATCAAGAGTAAAACCCGGCAAGGGCATATACTGGATTTGAAAGAGGCCTTCGAAATCCTGAGGAAATACAAGTTAAAACTCAACGCCTCGAAATGTGCGTTTGGGGTTGGTTCTGGAAAGTTCCTAGGCCACCTTGTGACTTTAAGGGGAATCGAGGCAAACCCTGATCAGATAACGGCCTTACAAAAGCTACAAAGTCCCAAGACTACGAAGGAAGTCCAGATCGAGGCTGATTGGGATGGCTGCGGCCCTCAATAGGTTCATTAGCCGTTCAAGTGATAAGTGTAGGCTCTTCTTCCAGTTGCTGAAGAAAAGAGAAGGATTTGAATGGGGAGCAGAGTGTGAGCAGGCATTCCGAGATTTAAAGAAGTATTTGGCTCAAGCCCCTCTCCTATCAACTCCAGACCCAGGTGAGACTTTGGTTTTATATTTAGCAGTTTCTGAACATGCTGTGAGTGCAGTTCTGTTAAGGGATAAGGGATCCGAGCAAATCCCAGTTTATTATGTGAGCAAAACACTCTTGGACGCAGAGACGAGGTATCTGCCCCCTCGAAAAACTGGTCCTTGCTTTGAGGACAGCAACGAGAAAGTTGCCTCACTACTTCCAGAGCCACAAAGTCGTGGTCTATACTGAATTTCCGTTGAGATCACTGCTACGAAAGACAGATTTCTCTGGACGGATCTCAACTTGGTCTGTTGACTTAAGTGTAAGGGGAAAAAATCCGCTTAGTGCTAACTCTAGCTTTTTGGTAAACAGCTTCACGTGCCTCCTCGCCGGAACCCTAGCCTTTCGTCAGAACCCTAACTGCAAAACAGACAAGGGTGAGCGCACCTTTGCCTTTCGTGGCAAAGGCCCTCCGATGCCTAAGTTAGTATCGCATACTAGCAGAAAACCCTAATTATCAGTTCATTACCTTAGTCCTTTTAGGACTCTTTTCCATAACTGACCGAACATCCCATTCCCATTGGGTATCTCTCCTGGATCCTATATTCTCGGGATCCCATTCCTTTACGGATGACCACTGTTCTGGAACCTTCTAGAGTATTCCCTCTGCTCCAACACTTGATTGGAGTTCTTTCCTTGTTCGGCTATCTCATCACCGAACAACTACTTGGACCAACGTCCTCTTAGGAGCTCTCCTCCTGTTCGGCCCTTTTGGACCAGGAACAAACTACTTGGACCAACGTCCTCTCAGGAGCTCTCCTCCTGTTCGGCCCTTTTGGACCAGGAACAAACTACTTGGACCAACGTCCTCTCAGGAGCTCTCCTCCTGTTCGGCCCTTTTGGACCAGGAACAAACCACTTGGACCAACAACTTCACATGTCACTGGTCCTTTATCAATCTCTTGGTCCAATAACTTCTCATGTTTATTGGACTTTGACCCCATACAGACTTCCTGGACCAATGACATTTCATATCGTTGGTCCATATCGCCGACCACCGTCTTGCACAACGACTATCCCCATCATATTTACACCATGGTCCCACGTACCACGTGTTCGGGCCCTGTTTGGCCTTGTTCAGGAATACCTCCCTACAATTGCTCCCCAGCTTTACTCGTTATTTTTTACCCAAATGACGAGCAAAGCTCTTAGGAACCGAGCAGATTCGTCCTGCTTCTGCACCTTTATTCGTGGCACATATCTTACTGCCCATATTAGATGCAAACAGATGTTTTCGTGAAACGAGACGCACAAACGGTGTCCGGGGTGACGTTTCACGTACGTCACCCTACTAACTTGGGTACTCAGGGAATCTCGTCCCCAATGCAGACCCACATTTCGCTTTGCTAAGTTCACTCATTTTTCAGCAAATCTTTTTGCACTCTTGCTAAGTTTGTTCGTACTTAGCATTGACCATAGGTCATTCCGTATCTTCGCAGTTTCTTGGTATTCAGTATTTGCTTTGGCCCAAAGTTTTCTCGTACTTTAGCGAATTCCCAGCAATACTCTAGGAGTACTCGTACTCGTCCCAATTCTTGGCCGAACATGGTTGCTTCAGGCATTCGATGCCAAGACCGAAGTCTCCTTTGAACCCAGCCTATCTCGGGCTCAGCTTGTAGCCAAGGCTTAAGTTTTGTCGATTTTTGGCATTACTTACTGCCTTGGCCTAAGCATACTTGTTCTTAGCCAATCCATTGTCGTGTCTAGGTTTATGTCGTACCTAGCTTATCTCAGGCTTTGCTCGTATCAGAGTAATGTTCACTTCTCGGGCCCCAAACTTCTTCGTGCTTGGGCCTTTATCTGACAATCTTCTCTTGTCATGATGTTCGCTGCTCGGGCCTCAAAACTTCTCATGTTCGGGTCTTAGTTTGTGCACGACGCACCCATATCCTAAGTTATTTCGTACTTAGCTTCCTTTTAGTATTATTCATATCTTTTGGCCTAAGTGTCTTCGTATTTAGACAACCGTTGCTTTCGGACTAAGTGTATTCATACTCAGTAAGTCTTCAGCAATATTCATTGCTATAACCTAAGTTTTCTCGCACTTAGCAATATTCTGAGTTCAATCATACTCGATTGGATTTCGGCACCCTTCATGGTCTTGGCCGAAGTTTATTCGCACTCAACCGGATTCTGAGTTTGATCGTACTCAACGAATATTTCTGATGAATGCTCTTTGCTCCCTAGCATGGAGGCAAAGTGTCCTCAGCATGTTCTTGCCAGGACCGGACAAGTACAATATTCGTGCTAGAAATAATTTCTTTCAAGCAATTTTATTCATAATTCTACCGAAGCAACTCGTAGCTTAAGAGAAATGTTGAACACTACCTCTTACTAAGTAATCTCATTACTTGACGTTATTTTGACTGATGGCCCTTCGTGGCCAAAGTATACCGTGCTCGGATACCGATCGCAGCTGCCCAGTTTTCGCGTGAGCTTATTAAGTATTTCATACCTATCGACCTTATGTATCTCATACATAAGCTTAAGTTTTTCATTCTTAGATACTTCCGTGTCTATACTTGGCAACTCTCAAGCATAATCGTCATTCGCGCGCGACTCAATCTCGTGCTTGTTCATGCACATATAATTAAGTGTTATGAATAAACATTCCTATGTGCATTCGAGCATAAACTTAAGTGTTTCATACTTAGCAAGTTCCTAAGTTTCTTATACTTAGTATTGTTGTGCTTACATGCACACACCCTAGTTTCGTGTGTTTATTCATACACATCTAAGCATTCGTACTTAGTCGGGTTTGTGTGTTTCTTCATACACCTCAATCGTACTCAATCCTTACCGGATCTATCTACAAACCTAGACCCTTCGTGCCTGGCCAATTTCGTGCGTTCATTCATACACACTTTTTGTACTGTGCTTGCTCACCCAAGTGTTTCATACTTGGCAGACTCCTAAGTGTATTCATACTTTAGATAAATCTGCATATTCTCGTATGCTCCCCAAGTTCCTTGTACTTGAATTTATGTGCATATTCACGTATGCAACCCAAATGTCTCGTATTTGGGTATATTATGAGTTAGATCATACTCAATCAAATTCTGGCACTATTCACTGCCATGGCCTAAGTTTACTCATATTTAGCCAAATTTAGAGTATAATAATACTCCATCGGATTTTGGCATTACTCATTGCCATGGCCTAAGTTTATTCATACTTAGCCAAATTTAGAGTATGATCGTACTCAATCGGATTTCGGCATTTTACTCATTGCTATGGCCTAAGTTTATTCATACTTAGCCAAATTCGGAGTATGTTCACACTCCATTGAATTTTGGCATTATTCATTGCCATGGCCTAAGTTTATTCATACTTAGCCAAATTCGGAGTATGTTCGCACTCCATTGAATTTTGGCATCATTCATTGCCATGGCGTAAGTTTATTCATACTTAGCCAAATTTAGAGTATGATTGTACTCAATCGGATTTCGGCATTTTACTCATTGCTATGGCCTAAGTTTATTCATACTTAGCCAAATTCGGAGTATGTTCACACTCCATTGAATTTTGGCATTATTCATTGCCATGGCCTAAGTTTATTCAAACTTAGCCAAATTCGGAGTATGTTCGCACTCCATTGAATTTTGGCATCATTCATTGCCATGGCGTAAGTTTATTCATACTTAGCCAAATTCGGAGTATGTTCGCACTCCAACGGATTTTGGCATCATTCATTGCCATGGCGTAAGTTTATTCATACTTAGCCAAATTCGGAGTATGTTCGCACTCCAACGGATTTTGGCATCATTCATTGCCATGGCGTAAGTTTATTCATACTTAGCCAAATTCGGAGTATGTTCGTACTCTATTGAATTTTGGCATCATTCATTGCCATGGCCTAAGTTTATTCATACTTAGCCAAATTCGGAGTATGTTCGCACTCCATTGAATTTTGGCATTATTCATTGCCATGGCCTAAGTTTATTCATACTTAGCCAAATTCGGAGTATGTTCGCACTCCATTGAACTTTGGCATTATTCATTGCCATGGCCTAAGTTTATTCATACTTAGCCAAATTCGGAGTATGTTCGTACTCTATTGAATTTTGGCATTATTCATTGCCATGGCCTAAGTTTAGCCAAATTCGGAGTATGTTCGCACTCCAACGGATTTTGGCATCATTCATTGCCATGGCCTAAGTTTATTCATACTTAGCCAAATTCGGAGTATGTTCGTACTCCATTGAACTTTGGCATTATTCATTGCCATGGCCTAAGTTTATTCATACTTAGCCAAATTCGGAGTATGTTCGCACTCCATTGAATTTTGGCATTATTCATTGCCATGGCCTAAGTTTATTCATACTTAGCCAAATTCGGAGTATGTTCGTACTCCATTGAATTTTGGCATTATTCATTGCCATGGCCTAAGTTTATTCATACTTAGCCAAATTTTGAGTTTTTTCGTACTCTATCGGTTCTCAAGTTTCTTTCTTAAGTTGTATTCGTACTCTAACTTGAAAAACAACAATTTTTCAAATCAAATTTCGTTTTATCGCTTCATTCCAAGTTTATTCATACTTAGATGCACACTCTCCCTGCTCCCCAGTATGGAGGCAAATTAAGTGTCTTTGGGTCCATACTTAGCTTATTCGCGCTAGGACCGAACACAAATAAAATTTTCATAATTCTATCACAAAGCCATTCGTAGATGAATACTTTCTATGGAATTCTGATCATAATTTCCCTATAGCAACTCGTAGCTAATTAATCACAATAAGCAATATTTTCTATGGAATTCTATTCATAATTCCATTATAGCAACTCATAGCTAGTTAATCACAATAAGCAATATTCTCTACGGAATTCTATTCATAATTCCATTATAGCAACTCATAGCTAGTTAATCACAATAAGCAATATTTTCTACGGAATTCTATTCATAATTCCATTATAGCAACTCATAGCTAGTTAATCGAAAATTTTAAATTGCAATAACTAATTCTACTACTTATCTGTATATTTCGTGGCATTGTTACCGCGTTCCCATCCAAGTCTTTGAGGCGATAAGCTTCAATCTCAGCTATCTCTGTAACCTTGTATGGTCTCTCCCAATTCGGACCAAGCTTCCCATTCATGGGATCTCATGCAAAAACTTCCTTAGTTTATTAGCCTTCAGTACTTTGGGCACTTCGTAGCCCGACCAACAAGCCTTTGTATTCTACCACATTATTCAAAGCACTGAGCTTTAGCTGAACAACCAGTTCTAGCATCACAACCATAGGAGAGCATATCATTGCTCTGCATGGGTTGCCTAGCAGATTCAGACTGCTCTGTGCAATCGCCTAGCAGGTTCAGATTGCGCTGCTACCGAGCAAATCCAGACTGCACCTTAAGATTGCCTAGCAGATTCGGACTGCTCTGCGCTGCTACCGAGCAGATTCAGACTGCTCCTTAAGATCGCCTAGCAGATTCGGACTGCTTTGTGCAATTCACCTAACAGGTATAGGTTGCTCTTTGCGATCGCTTAGCAAATTCGGATTGCTCTGCGCTGCTGCCTAATAGATTCAAATTGCTCAGCGCGGTCGCCTAGCAGGTTCAGACTGCACTGCGCTGCGCGGCTGTGGAGCAGATTTTGACTGCTACTTAGGATTGCCTAGCAGATTCGGACTGCTCTGTGCAATCGCCTAGCAGGTTCAGACTGCGCTGCTACCGAGCAGATTCAGACTGCTCCTTAAGATCGCCTAGTAGATTCGGACTACTCTGCACGGATGCCTAGCAGGTTACGACTGCTCCGTGTGGACACCTAGCAGATTCGAACTGCTCGGTATGATTGCCTAGCAAGTTCAGATTGCTCTTCGCGATCACCTAGCAGATTCGGACTGCTCTGTGCAATCGCCTAGCAGGTTCAGACTGCGCTGCTACCGAGCAGATTCAGACTGCTCCTTAAGATCGCCTAGTAGATTCGGACTACTCTGCACTTCTGCCTAACAGATTCAAATTGCTCATCGCGATCGCCTAGCAAATTCGAATTGCTCTGCGCAATTCGCCTAACAGGTACAGGTTGCTCTTCGCGATCGCCTAGCAAATTCGAATTGCTCTGTGCAATTCGCCTAACAGGTACAGGTTGCTCTTCGCGATTGCCTAGCAAATTCGAATTGTTCTGCGCAATTCGCCTAACAGGTACAGGTTACTCTTCGCGATCGCCTAACAGATTTAGGCTGCTTTGACCTCCATCTCGGCATCTTGATTTGCTCCCCCAATCCTAGGAGCATACAATACTGAAGGACTTGCTCATGGCCCTACTCAATGCTTTCTCCTTTAGCACCAGGCAAAGAAGTTGTCCTCTCCTTTTCCCTCTTAGATCATCCTCCATTCGTGGAGTCTTTACGCTTCTAGAATTGAACCAGCGAGTGACTCGTACCCGCCAAGCCATTCCTTTACTCCACCAGCGGCTTTTTCGGAGCCTGCAGTGGCGTTTTGTCACGACCCCCTCAAGACCATGCGTGTTCTTTAGGTCGTATGGCTCTTCTTCCATCATGGTTTCAATGGGAATTCTATCGTTTCCCACAGACGGCGCCAATTGTAAGGGGAAAAAATCCGCTTAGTGCTAACTCTAGCTTTTTGGTAAACAGCTTCACGTGCCTCCTCGCCGGAACCCTAGCCTTTCGTCGGAACCCTAACTGCAAAACAGACAAGGGTGAGCGCACCTTTGCCTTTCGTGGCAAAGGCCCTCCGATGCCTAAGTTAGTATCGCATACTAGCAGAAAACCCTAATTATCAGTTCATTACCTTAGTCCTTTTAGGACTCTTTTCCATAACTGACCGAACATCCCATTCCCATTGGGTATCTCTCCTGGATCCTATATTCTCGGGATCCCATTCCTTTACGGATGACCACTGTTCTGGAACCTTCTAGAGTATTCCCTCTGCTCCAACACTTGATTGGAGTTCTTTCCTTGTTCGGCTATCTCATCACCGAACAACTACTTGGACCAACGTCCTCTTAGGAGCTCTCCTCCTGTTCGGCCCTTTTGGACCAGGAACAAACTACTTGGACCAACGTCCTCTCAGGAGCTCTCCTCCTGTTCGGCCCTTTTGGACCAGGAACAAACTACTTGGACCAACGTCCTCTCAGGAGCTCTCCTCCTGTTCGGCCCTTTTGGACCAGGAACAAACCACTTGGACCAACAACTTCACATGTCACTGGTCCTTTATCAATCTCTTGGTCCAATAACTTCTCATGTTTATTGGACTTTGACCCCATACAGACTTCCTGGACCAATGACATTTCATATCGTTGGTCCATATCGCCGACCACCGTCTTGCACAACGACTATCCCCATCATATTTACACCATGGTCCCACGTACCACGTGTTCGGGCCCTGTTTGGCCTTGTTCAGGAATACCTCCCTACATTAAGTCAATATGATATTGACTTCCAGCCGCGCACTGCGATAAAGGGCCAGGTATTGGCAGATTTTGTGGCAGAATTCTCACCAACAGTAGCACCTCAGCCCCCTGCGAGAAAGAAGCAGAAAGTCAAACTGTCAAAAAGGAAAAGCAAGGCACCTGCCGAACAGGACCCTTTGGAATGGAAACTATTCGTCGACGGTTCTGCCTGTAACACTGGTTCAGGTATTGGTATTGTTTTGTTCCCTCTCGGAGGGGTGATGCTGGAACAATCTGTTCGGCTTGGCTTTAGTGCATCAAACAATGTGGCAGAGTACGAGGCTCTCTTGGTCGGCTTGAATAGTGCAAAAACTCTGAAGGTAAAAAGGATCAGGGTTTATTGTGATTCACAACTTGTGGTGAACCAACTGACCGGCCAATACGAGGCTCGAAATGAGAAGATGGCAGCCTATGTGGAGGCAGCCAAAGATTTACTTAATACCTTCGAGAGGGTATGTATTGAACAGATAAGCTCTGGACAGAATTTCCACGCGGATTCTTTGGCTTGGCTGGTTGTAGTTGTCCCAACTGAGTTTAAACGAAAGTAGCAGTTGACTATTTGGCTGAGCCAAGCATCGACAGGAATATAGATTTGGTCCTGGACGTGAATCAAGGACCAAGTTGGATGGATCCAATTGTGGAGTTTTTACGAGATGAAATACTTCCTTCAGATAAGAAGGAAACACATAAGATCAAAACCAAGTCTGTAAGGTTTTGGCAGTCCCCCGAGGGGAAGTTGTATAGAAAGTCCTTCACTGGGCCATATTTGCTCTGCGTACACCCAGAAATGGTGCAAAAATTCCTCTACGAGATCCACGAGGGAACATGTGGAAGCCATGCTGGGGGCAGATCCATTGCCCACCGAGCAATTACCCAAGGCTATTGGTGGCCACACATGCAGGAGGATGCCAAGGTTTACGTTAAGATTTGTGAGAAATGCCAGAAGTTCTCACCTATGATAAGGACACCAGCCGAAGATCTGGTGCCCTTGACTAGCCCTTGGCCATTTGCCCAGTGGGGGATGGACATCGTGGGTCCCCTCCATAAAGCAACAGGGAATCGAAAGTTCCTATTAGTGGCCACAGATTACTTCACGAAGTGGATCGAGGCAGAATGCTTGGCCAAAATCACTGAACCCATGATAGAAAGGTTTGTATGGAAGAATATCATTACTCGTTTTGGGGTCCCCTACTCTTTGATCACAGATAATGGGGCACAGTTCCAGAAGAAATTCAAGGCTTTCTGTTCCCAGTATGGAATAAGGAACTACTATTCAACCACAGCTTACCCTCAGAGCAATGGGCAAGCAGAAGCTTCCAACAAAACCATTCTTGATGGGATTAAGAAAAGGTTGAACAAAGATAAAGGGAAGGCTCGTATCGAGTGACTGAAATTGTGGGCATTGGGGCCTACAAGTTGGCAGATCTGGACGGGAACCCGATGCCAAGGCCTTGGAATGTTCACAATCTGAGGAAGTTCTTTGTTTAAAAAACTTTGGTTTATGTTTTATTCTATTCTAGGACTATGTAATTATGTGGGAATTACGAAGAAAATTCCTCTGTTTTTACCTTTGTTAGTTGCAAGGGGTACGCATAACGCCCCCTTGAGTTTAAAAACTATGAATAAAATTACGTTTTCTGCAACATATTGATTTTTTTTTTTTCCAGAAATTTTGTTTCCTCTGTTTTTTGGTTGTTTTTAATCTTATAAATACGAACAATGGCCTAGCTTTCCCTTCTTCGTATTGGGGAGCAGGTAATGAGTATGAATACCTCATAACGTACGAATATACATGTTAACTTTCTAAGAACGAGGAACTTAGATTAACTAAGTACGAAAAACTTAAAGTAAGGTATGAATGCCTTGCAACGTACGAATATACGTATTAATTGTCTAAGCACAAAAACACACTTAGACTATACAAGTACGAAAGAAACTTGTATGCACGGATTGCTAAGCATGACAAAACTTAACATTCTGTTTAAGGTACGAAAAAACCGAGCAGGCAAATGAAATACTTGCTTCTTCTTTTTCCTAGTACGAAATACTTGGATAAAAACATAGAGACATATGTCAGAGGAATTTGACTAAGTATGAAATACTTAGGGTTCAGTTTCGCATGATTTCCTAAGTATGAAAACACTTAGGTTATTATCAAAGTATGAAAAACTTAGAAGCAACATAATAGTTAAGCACGCATACACTTAGGAGTTTGTCCAAATATGAGGAACTTGGGGAAGCATACGAGAATATGCAGATTTATCTAAGGAATATTCACGAACATGTGCACAAACAGCTAAGTACGAACAATACTTAGATGGATATCAAAGTACGAAACACTTAGCACATACGTGAGACTAAGTACGCAATACTTAGCAAATCGACATAAATGTTTGGCCACGAAGGGCCACCTACAATATCAAAAAGCCACGAAGGGCCGAGCAAAATAATAATCAGGCCAAGCAGAGGCCACAAAAACTAGAGTTATGCCACAGAGGGCCGAATACCTGTTTTAAAGTAAGTAAAGACTGATGCCATGCAGGGCTGAGAGATAACGGTCACGTAGGACCTCTCAAAACAAAAAACTGTTCAAATTGTAGTCAAAAAGATCAGAAGGGGCTTACCAAATTCAGTCCAGATTCTGGACTTCTGGGGGAGTATTGCTCGGAGCCTCTGTGTTGGTCTCACCCCAGTTGCTTGTTCCTCCAGGTTGACTGGTTCGGTGGGCGTTCCTCCAACAGGTGGTTGCTCAGGATGTGTTCCTTGAGACTCAACGTGGGCACTTGCAGATTCCATCTAGATGTTGTCATTAGCATCCGCAAAGTTGTCGATCTCTTGGTCAAAATCGTTCACAGGAGTTTCTTCCAACTCAAGGGAGTTAGCTGCACGTTTGCTTGGCAGGTCATTGTCTGCCCAAAAGGGAGAATCTTCAGCGGTCCCGATCTTTGTCAAACAGGCTTCCCAGCTGGCAACCCAGATCTGGTCCTGGATACCAGGCATCTGTTCCACATAGCTAGCTGTTGCATCATCAAAGCCTTTCTTATATCTATCTTCATGGGCTGACTTCTTCGTGCTGTCAATCTTGGATAACGCTTGCCGGAGGTTTTCTTCAGCAGCATCAAGCTTTACCTTCATCCCATCAGCTTCCAGCTTGGCTTTATCTCTCTCTCTCTCTCCAGCCTTGAGACTGATCGAATCAGACTGGTGTTTTCGTTCATCAATCTGATCCTTTCAGCCTCTGCTTCTTCAAACTTCTGGCCCAACGTAACCATCTTTTGGATGAACTGAAAGAATGACAAACATAATTTGCAGTTAGACATTCTTAAAACTACCACGACAAAGGTGGGATTTAAACAGAGGTAACAATTAGAAATTACCTTGATTCCACTAACGAGTCCAATGGATACGAGCCGTTCACAAGAATTTGAGGATTCCTTCTGCATGTCAACAGGTAGCAGCAACCCTTGAGCAAGAGCCACCGCAGTCTCTGAGGAGCTTGCACTGTCCCCAACACTCACAAGACGGTCTCCCCTCGTGAGTTGAGGGGTCCAGGCCTCATGGATTACTTGGTGATCGGGGTGGGAGTCTCTAGACTCGAAGCAGCAGCTTGTGAATCTGAGGCCCTGGCTTCTTGATGCTTAGGGCGTTTGTCCCGATGGGCATCAGTAGCCTCGATGGAACTGTCTTATTCCCGAGGAGAAGAGGAGGATCGTGTTGAGGGACCCCTAGTATGACGAGGTGGTGGGGGAGCATGGCCAGTAGATGCTTACTTCCCGACCTTGCTTTCCAATAAGAGGTTGAAACACCCGAAGCGTAGGGCTAGGTCATCGGTAGCATAGTATCCGGAAATCCGGGATCGTTCCCACAGAGAATTCGATTCTAGCTTGATTCGGATTGTAGGTTTTGTAAGTAACGGATTGTGGCGTTTAAGTCGGCCAACTTGGTTTTACTTTGAAACGGAATGACTTAAACGAAAACTTAAAATAAAGCTTGATTAACTTAGAGAGGCAAGTCTCGGGGTCTTCTAACCCTTGACAAAGGCTATTACCGGTTCTCGATTATAACTCAGGCGAGAGTCACGACCGCGCGCTCACGCCCGGAAGATTTTACTTAAAAAGACTACGTTTAACAAAAGATGTGATTTCCCGGAGGCGAGTTAACTTGTTTTTAATGTTTATCGAACACTGAGGAGGCCACTAGGCCTCGGTGAGTCACTTGCCAAGACCGCTTGACTAAGCTCCTTACCAAGGGGTTAACACCCCTAGTTTAGACCAAAAATGCAAGTTAAGCTCTATCCCGGAAAATCATGCTTTAAAACCCGATGGCTCGAGAACCAAATAACAACTTAAGTCCTCGGGAAATATTATCCCGAGACTTAGCCAGAAAACTACTCACACATAGCTAAAACATAAGACAAAGCATAAAAACGAGACATAACTTTTAACCGATGAAAACAAAAATAAACTTGATATTATTGACAACCTTAATCGTAGCTACAACTTTAATAAACGACAAATTAAACGGAACTAATTACTTACTAGCGAAATGGAAGGTTGAAAAGCTTGAAAGCTCCTTCAATGGAGTAAGAACAAAAGAAGAAAAGTTAAGAGAGAGAGAGACAAAAAGGAGTTATGGGAGTGAGAGAGGAAGAGAAGCCTTAAAGGGGGTTCTCTCTCTCTCTACAAATATCCTAAAAGTAGACACAAACAAAAATATCCCAAAAGCAAAAAGGTGAAAAAGTAGCCAAGTTCGGACAGAAAATCGCCTCATGAACTGGTACATGGTTTTGGTCGTACCGGTTCATGACCTTGGTGAATCTTCCAAACTTCAAGTTCTGGGGCCCATGAACCGGTACATGGTTTTGGTCGTACCGGTTCATGGCTGGTAGAAAGTTGATTTTTCCTATGCTTTGATCCCACAGCCCGGCAACGGCCCGACGCTTCCTTGGCTCTCCAAAAATCACCCGACGGGACTTGACGGGGCACTGCCACGTGGCCTCGGATACTGGAATTCTTCCGAGAGGAATCCTTGTTGTTCAAAAGCACCAAAATTACCACGTTTTACCTGAAACCATCAAAACAAAACCTTACGAGCAAAATGCGATAAAAAGAAATAATAAGGGACGAAACGCTATAAATAATTAGATAAAAGCCCCCAAGATTATACAATCTTGGGTGCGGATCACGCCCCCCAACTTAAGCGTTGCTAGCCCCTAGCAACCAAAGACAACCAACTAAAAGAAAACAACGTAAACCTTCCGGAAAAGCAACTACGGCACATGCTCTTGCAATCCTAGTCAACAAGAGTTCAAAACTAACCATTGAAATCCATAACAACTTGTAGCATGCTAAGAGCCGAGCAACTAAACACTAAGCACATAAATAACAAGCATCCAACATGCGTATCCAAGATCAAAAGAGGATACGACACGGCCAAAAATCCTTTATGCAAAAGCAGCCACATCCCACAAGAAGTGCTCGAAGCTAGGCTTGGTGAACAAAAATTCCAAGCCTTATATATGGCGAGCACCAAAGAAAGAAAGCTAAACCATAACAAACATTAATCAAAAACAAATATGCCACAAACTAAACATGCCAATAAACGATAGTTGAATCAAACCGGAATCGAAACGTACGAACGGTCAACTAAGGACTTTCTTGGCTTATAATGACCTTGGTTAATTGAAAGAAAGGTTAACAAAACGGTGGTGACCATAACCGAGCTTGGCTTAACTACCCTTGGCCACCACCAACACTAACTACCAAGTCAAGAGGCCACAAGCCGGCCCCAAACAAAAGCTTCCTAACACTATGTACAAACGACTCTAAAAAACTGAAAATAAGATAGAACAGGTGGGCTGTCAACCACCTTGCACCCCGACCAAATAGAGGGTTTTACAAAATCTGACACCACCGACACTAGTCCTCACTATCATCCTCCTCATAATCATCGTCATCCCCAATCACATGTTCCTTTCCCTTCCGCCTCGCACTAGACTCACCACCCCCGCCGCTAGTTCCAACCCCCGGTACATCGACGGACACCTCGGGGGTAGACTCTCGCAAATCCGCCTCATCAGGCACATAAACATCACCCTCTTTCCCGCATCTCGCTGCAATCCACAATGCTACCTTCTTAACAACCGAAAGGTCCCTCCTCGTTCGACGTAACTGAGTCTCCTGCCTCAACTGCCGTGCCTCCATAGTCTGAATTTGAGTGGCCATGCCTCTCACATACTCCTCAATCCTCCCCGTCGGGGTTCTAGCAGTAGGCTCAGGAAAACCAAATATATTGGCCAACTGTGGCTGAGACAAAGCTTTACTCTTCTCGACAAAACTACCCGTAATCGGACCGGGCGTTCCAGGAAAGAGTCTCTCGGGAGATATAACCCCCTGAGCACCACAAAGAGCTGTCACCATGGCCGGAAAAGGGAAATTAGGCTTGTACGGGGCCGCCCTCTTCCTAAACATCACCATTGACCTCCATATCATCAAGGCCCAAACAACCACCTCCTCACTTGATCCAAAAACAAAGAGTACCTCCGCATCCTCCTTTCTCGGCCTTTTCTCAGAACCGTGGGGGCATAAGTTGTAATGAACCACCTTATTAATCACCCGGTATTTCTCAAAAAGCTTCCCATTGACAAAACGATCAACCTTCAGTGGCTTATCGGTCAAGGCATTATAAATCTCCTCATCGGGCTTAGACCAATTCAAGGCAGGGTAAGTAGTGGTACCAAAAC
The DNA here is from genome assembly GCA_018127125.1 of Rhododendron griersonianum. Taxonomy (NCBI): domain Eukaryota; kingdom Viridiplantae; phylum Streptophyta; class Magnoliopsida; order Ericales; family Ericaceae; genus Rhododendron; species Rhododendron griersonianum. The sequence continues at coordinate 33,448,937 of CM030796.1, read as the reverse complement.
GAGGTCGCTGGTAGTTGTCCAGATACTTAGCAATAATGTCAGGGGTTACGAGTACGGTCTTCTTTCCCATTTGAGAAGTGATTTTCTGTTCTTGCTCATCTATGTCCATGTTCAAATAAAAATCATAGACTATCTTCGACTTATAACCAGGAACCGGTTGAAAGAAAAAGCATTACCCCCTTTCAATGATGAGCTCGATGATAGGATGATTACTAATCTTAACACGATCCACCTGCCGCTCGTAGGTGTAATTCCGACCCCTCAATTCCTTCTCCCATTTCTTCCTTGCTTCATCTCTCTTCTCTCTCTTTCTCTTCCTATTCTCCTCCTCACGGGTATCGGCCTGTTTCTCCGGGTCCGGCCGTTGGGAATAAAAGGTTTTCCCGGTAGCATCAGTCGATTTCATTGCATCGCCTAAGACCTTTTTAGTTCTCCCCATCTTTCTGAAGTTAACTCCCAAAACAGAGCAAAACAGAACAAAACAGAGGAAAACAGAGCAACCCCCCAAACTACAGTTCAACCAACCACCTGCAGGCAATAACAGCCTACTAATTACAATCCAACTTCCAAATGCAATCCTCACAGCAGGGGGTTCAAAATGAAGGGTAGGGTTTATAGGAAATTTTTGAATTTTGGGGGTAGGAGAGAGAAATTTTCGGATTTTGTTGATTTTGGGGATTCATGGGTCAAATCCTTGTCACAAACTTCCAATAATACTTGCAATCTTTCACATTAGGTGATTTAATCAAGGAATAGCCCAAGAACTTCAAGAGAAAGAGAAGAATTTCGGTTTACCTTGATTAAAGAACAATTTCGGATGGAGAGAGAGAGAACCCACACTTGAATCTTGAAAACCTTTGATTTCCCCCTTTGAATCTTGAAGAAACCTTGGAATGGTGAAGATTGGTGGAGGTTTTTGAGTGATTTTGGGAGTTTTGGTGAGGGAAACCGAAGGGGCAGGGGAGGGGGAGAGGTTGGGGTCGTGAGTTATGGAGGAAAAAGGTGGGTTTGGAAGTTATAAAGTGGGGTAGGAGAGAGAAAGAGGAAACCGAATTTTTCCAAATCTGGGCTTCATGAACCGGTACATGGTTTTGGTCGTACCGGTTCATGGCCCAGAAAAACTGAATTCTTGAAATTTCTGCCAAGCATGAACCGGTACATGGTTTTGGTCGTACCGGTTCATGGCTGTAAAAAGTGAAACTTTGTATACTTCATCCTTTTGACCCCCGATGATTTCCAACTCCTTCCAAACACCTTCCGAACATATCAGAGCATCCGAATACCATTCCCCACAACCCTCCTTACTCCGGTTCCCTAAGTTCATTGAATAAACGGTAGGACACGGACTAGGATACGAGATAGGACAAGGGGACACTTTGCGGTTCAGTCAAAGAAATAATGCCTTGTATCATCCCCTAAGTACGTCATAGATTCCGAAACGATTCAACTATGATATTAAACACACTTAGGCATGACATAAGATGAATAACCTAAACTACGAACGAATTAAGAAAAAGAACGGGATATGGGTAAAACTTGCTCAAAACATACTCAACACCTAATTGCTCATCCTCAGCATGCCAATGAGTTAAAATGGACGCACTACACGAAACATGAACCACGAACTCTTTGCCAATTAAGAAATACTAAGCATGTGCCAAGTTGCTTCAATCCACTAAATTTGTAATAACGGAAGGGTTACAAACTAAAAACAAAAGAAAACGAAAAAAAATGTACAGAAAACAACAAACGAAAAATATATCACAGATATATTCCCTCCCCCCAACTTAAGATATGCTATGCCCTCATAGCATGGAGAACAACAGTATTGAGAGGGAAAGGGAAGAGATTACCCATGGGGGAATGTCAACCCCCTTATACCTCGACCAAGTTGGAGGATTTCTGCCATTGCCCACTTCGATCCGGAGTTCTGTGCTTCCAGGGCTTCACTCCTTTGGCTTGAACCACCAGCTAGTCACACAGGGCCATAGTCAAATCTTTTCGGACTAACAACCGCGACACGTAATCGCACCCATGCTTAGGGCTCCTGAATGCCTTAATCACTCCAACGGTAGACCCAAACCACCAAGGCTGGTGTGGTAGCATGTTAACCCTGCAGAAGCGGAATTGTACGAAGGACCTACCAGCAAGCAAATGACATTAGAACCGCCCGGCTCGTGTTATCCGGGCACCCACAAACAGAGATATATACAGAAAAACAACAAAGAACACCACCCGATTTTCACGCAATCTTCCGAGTCATACTTTTCTTCCCGAGTCTCACCGAAGAGATAAAACTCGGGTGGCTATACTAGACCGTCAAGTATGTTACATCATGCCCGTGGTAAAATCAACCGTTTGACCTCGCCAAGCATTTAAGCCCAGCGTTCCCATGGTCGAAACAAAGTGAGACAAAAGGTCAAAAGCAAAACTCACCCAAAGACCTAAGTTGCCACCGATAGGGACGATCGCGGAGAGCACGGATCATTAACGGCAAACTACCACAAGGAAGGGCTAATAAAAGCCCGATGCAATGATGCATTGGTGAAATCTCGTAGTGATAAAATCCCGAAACATAGAAAGCAAACAAAACAAGAAAAGAACTATAAATAATATATACAATATGTACAAACATGCATAGAGTTAATATCAGAGCTCGGAGCGTCCAAGTCACCGCTGGACTCCGCCAAACAATTAAGTCCAGCGTCCCCTAAGATCGTAACTAGGCAGGCACAAGATAGAGCCAAGTGCGGTTATGGAGCACGGGATTACCAAGGCCTAACCTATGATCTAAACCGCCCCCGATGGGGCTAATCTGGTAGACGTGAGTGGTGCACGGTGAATTGCTCCTATCAGAAGAGCTAATGAAAGCCCTATGTCACTGATATTAAAAAGAATTGCCCTTCGAACCGGAGCTGGGCACACGATTCTTATTTTAGTAGCGGCGTGCGGAGCTACATATACCCAAGTCAATGGAGGGTACCCCATACAATTAAGTCAAGGGGCCGGGTCCGACAAACAGTTAAGTTCAGCGGTTACGCTTTCGCTCCCCGTGCAAATACAAACAACACAACTAAACTAACGGGCCATCCGCGTAAACCGGATCGGCCAAATCTTCGTCAGGTTCACCAACTTCAAAACCACCTAGAAAAGGCTTAAGTGATAAGCACCCAAGAATGCAATGTAGGGTGCGCTAGGTCTCTAGTTTAGTCTAATTTCATTGTTAATTTAGTTGTTTTCTTTTACTTTTGCGCGTAAAGGTGTTTTCAAGTCTTGACAGGAAAATTGTGCAAATAAGCCGTCATCAGCACCGTGGATGGCACTTGAGTGAAATCAAGGCCCAAAGCTTGTCAAGATTATTCGAGGTTCAAAAATGACCAAGTTCGGAGTCATCGGAATCAAAGCCAAAGCGTTCAAGGACCCGTCGGCTCGAGAAAGCAAGACAAGAATCAAAGAAGCAAGCCTGAATAATAAAGATTTCCCATTAGTACCACTACTTGATTCCCAGTGGTACCATCACTTGATTTTCCATTTGCACCAGATCATTACCGAAGTATTCAGTCAACAGCCATTAATTGGCTCGGCATCGATGGAATATATTATTATTATCGGTACCGAAGGGATTTAAAAGGCAGCCAAAGCATCTCATGCGCCAGCTTCTAATTGACTCGGCATTGATGGCAAGAATTCATCCCATCGGTACCGAGAGGTTTGACGAGGAAGCTTCTTAGGCCTTAGTTTAATCACTTCGGCATCGATGGCTTCATTTTTTGACATCGGTACCGAGCGCTTAAATGCGTTTTAAGCCCTTTGCCATCGGTACCGAGGGCTTATGAGGGAATCTTTGGAGCATATTCCATCCGCGTACCTTGGAGTATTTAGGGGCGTGATGTCATTTGTACAAACAACTCTTGAATTGTATTTTTTTAGATCTAGATCTAGATTTCAACTTACTTTTTGCTTGTTCTTGAGTGTTCTTCATTTCCAGCCCTTAATTTCTGCATTTTCAACTCTTGTAAGTTAATTTTTGCTCTTATCTCCTTTATTAAAGTTGTTTTTTATCTCCCGATCTATCTTTCTAGCTAGTTTATTTCTAGTCTTGTGCTTTACACTTATGCTAAGTAGATTTTTGCTTACTCTTATCTTTTTAGATATGTGTGAGTAGTTTCATAAGGTTAGGTCATGGGGTGACTAGCACCCCATGGCTTGAGTAAAAATTGCATTTTTTTTTACCCAAAAAAGTTTACAACTTTGATTCGAAAATTGATGTGGGGCTTGGATTTGTTTGTCAAATTACTGAGGTGTTAACCTCTTTGATCATGTGTAGGTAAGAGCTTCGCCTACTTACCACACATGATGCTTGGAGCTCTGACGCTCGAGGTGTTTGCTAAATAGATTCTATAGCTAGCTTGATTTTCGAACCATCTTATCTTCCGGGTTAAACCGTGTACTGGGGTGAAAAATGTGATTTTGCTTGAGTCGTGGGCGCTAGTGATTCCTAGACCTAACCTTCTTTTTATCTAGTTTGTTCTCGTTTAATTTAGCCTTTTTACTTTCCACCGCATACGAAAAACCAAGTTGGCTGACTAAAAGCCAGAAACCATACTCGCATCTACAATCCATCAAGCCGTATTATTAATCCCTGTGGGTACGATCCCGGACTTCCGGATTTATTATGCTTCAATTGGACGCTTATACCCTACGCTTGGGGTGACCTCTTTTGATACATCGAGAAGTGCGAAGCATTTTTGGCGCCGTTGCCGGGGATTTCTTATTATGGCTTTATGGAGGCTCGACAAACCATTGTGAGTATCCCGCTTCTTTCTTTTAGTTGTAGTTAGTAGTTTATTTGTTAGTTGCTCGTATCTAATTCGGTGGATACCTCTAACCTGGTTTCATGCCAAACTTGAGGTGTAACGAAGCCGGAGTAGATATTGAGTTAGTTAGTTTGCTTGCTTAGTTAGTTTAATTAGCTTAATCTGCATTGCTGAGCCGAGGTGGTGGCATAACCCCTCGCACTTTCTATTTGTTGAGTTGAGGCGGCGGCCTAGCCCCTCCGGTCTGTTAGTTTGCTGGTAGTTAGTTTGTTAGTTGGTAGATTTGCTTGTGTATGTCTGTTTACTCTGAGTAGAAAGAGGTACTATGGCCAATTTTGCAAGGTGCTATGGAAGGTATGCAAAACATTTTGATTGTTCAGTATCGATTCCTATATTTTATGGCTTGGCCTCAGAAAATCCATTTTCGCATATTGATGATCTTGAGAAAGTTTTTGCTAACGATGAAAGGGCTATTTTACAAGTATTCCCAGCGTCTTTGCGTGATAGTGCTCAAGATTGGTTTTATTCTTTGAGTCCAGGATCGACATGGCAAGAGATTGCGGAACAATTTTTCAAAACTTTCACTCCCTCATATGAGACTCATATGCTTTTACAAGAACTATCTCATTTTTATCAACAAGATAATGAGTCTTTTTCACAATATTGGGAGCGTTTTAAATGTTCCGTATTCTCTTGGTCGAGTTTTAATTGTGAGCTTGGCGATCTTCTGGTTATCTTTTGCCATGGTTTAAATCGTGAGACATGTCAAGTTGATTTTATGTCCAATGATGAATTCCTGGATAAAAACGCTGAAGAGGGTTGGGATTACCTTGAAAAATTAGCCCAAAAGCTCCAATTTTGTGAGTTGTTTGAAAATTTTGAAGATTCTAACTCGGTTGCCATGGAAGAGGAAATTAAGCCTTATATCTTGGTTGAAACTGTTAGTTTAGATTGTGACAGCTCTTCAGAGCCTATTGATGAAACTGAGGTCCAAAGTTACCCTCTTTGTGATGATCCGTTGGCCAAACCTCTCACCGCTAAGGAAATGGATGCCGAAGTGGATTATTTGTATGCGTTGTTAACTAAGCAAGATGCTTATGGACCAATCTTTGAAGAGTTGGAGCCCATGGAAGCTACAATTGTCCCTTCGAGTTCTCCGTGCCTTGATCCCCTCACTGCTAAAGAAATGGATGCGGAGGTAGATTCCTTGAACTCTTTGTTAGAAAAACAAGATGCATGTGAGCCTATTCTTGAGAAGTTTCCAATCATAGAAGTAATTGATTTTCTTGGTGTTGACGATTTTCTTGTGGTTTATCATCCTTATATTGTAGATTTTGTCAACAACTTGAAAATTGATTTTGTTTGGGCTATGCACTTGGTGGAACTTAAATTTTTAAAACGAATTCGGCAATTACTTTACTCAAAGTACTTTTTCTTGTGGTATGGTCGAGTTCAATTTTTGGTAAAGAGTGTAGCTTGGAGTGCTCTGTTTCTTCTAATAGTTATTAATGGCATGCTAAATGTACATATGTATTTTTCTTTTGTGCTTTGTAGGTTTTGTGTTAGTTATGCATGTTTTATTTTGTCATGTTTTGTTCTATTTTAGCATGTTTGTTTTGTTTTGTGTTTCATGTTTTGAATAAAATCTTGGAGATATTTCACATTCAAAAGATTTCATCAACGTGTTAGTGTAAAAAGGGCTTTCATTAGTTTTTCTTGGTAATAATTTATCGTTAATGATCCATGCTCTCTGAATAGGCCCCTATCAGTGGCAACTTTGGTCTTTGGGTGAGGTGTGATATTGCCTAGAGTGCACGCTAGGTTGTATTGTATCTTGCTTTGTTTTGATCGTAGGGGACGCTGAACTTCATTGTTTGGCGAGGTCGAGCGATAAATTTTATTACGGGCGCTAGCATAACAAATTCTCAACGGTCTAGTATAGCCACCCATTGCTTACCCCACCGGTAAGGAAAGGGAAGAAAAGTATGACTCGTTTGATCGCGTGATGATCGGGTGGTGCATTGCATTCTGTTTTGCATTTTCTTAATCGTTTTGCAGGTTTCTATTTGTTTATGCATGTCTTTTGTGTGTTTTTCTTTGTTTTATGTCTTTTTATTTCGTTTTGGTTTGAAGCCGGATAACACGGGCCGGTGCTTTCTAATGTCATTTGCTTGTGGAAAGTCTTTCTCTTAAGTCTTCTGCAGGGTTTATGTGCTACCACACCATCCTTGGTAGTTTGGGTCTAAAGCCGGGGTGAGTGAGGCATTCAGGAGCCCTAAGCATGGGTGCGGCTTTGCGCCGCGGTTATTAGTCCAATAAAGCTTTGGATATGGCCCAGTGTGACTAGCTTTGGTTTCGAGTGGGCAAAACCGAAAGAGTAAACCCTGGAAGCATCTATACGGACTGGAGCAAGCATTTGACATGAAATCCTCCTACTTGGTCAAGGTATTTAGGGGTTGACATTCCCCTTGGACGGTACATTCGCGCACTCTTTCCTTCCTTCGCTCTTGTTCCTAATGCTATGAGGGCATAGCATCGCTTTAAGTTGGGGGGAGGGGTTAGCGTTTGTGCTATTTGTTTGCTAGATTTTGTGAAAATTTTGAAATTTTGAAAATCCAAAAACAATAGAAATTGAAAAATCCAAAAAAAAATGAGAAAATTGAAAATTTAAAAAAATAAATAAAGGTTTTTACTTGCAAATTCTTCCTTTTATCATGTTTTTAGCTCTTTTTCGTAACTTGTTGCATGCTCAATAATTGAAAGGTGGCAAGAGTTCGTAACAATCCTAAGAAATTTGGTGCTTCTCAATTTGCATGCTTGGTTAAAAATTGAACGGTTAGGTTTTGAGTTAAGTTTTTGAGCAAGTTTTGGCCATATCCCCACCTTTTTCAATTCAATAAAAAGCTTGTAGTTAGGTGAATAATCGCATGTCTATCTCTAGTTGTGTTTTAATGTCGGTTTTCAATCATTTTGGAATCCAAAGCGCACTTAGGAGAAGATACAAGGCATTCTTTGTATGATCATACCACATATGAGTCACCTAATCCTATTTTGCAACCTGTTATTTCTCTCGCTTTTTGATTTAACCTAGGCAACCGGTTGTTCGGAGGGTTGTTGGGATGAGTTTTCATTATTCAAGGAGATTTGGGGGTGGTGTGAAAGTGATAGAAGTGGTTGGAATGCGAAAAGGCAAAAAAATTGATATGTGATTTTCTATCTCTCCTCTCCCACTACAAAAGCAAAAAGCCCCAAAATTGGCTCCAATCTCTCTTACTACAAATCTCACCTCAAATGACTCGATTTCTCAAAGGAAAAGAAAAAGAAAAAAAAAAAGAATCAAAGAAATACTATGAAAAAGAAAAAGTGAATTCGAAAGAGGGTTGAATACTTTTATGAGAGAATTGGATTGACTTATGGGCTAGCATTCATTCTGGATGAGAAAGAATCCGATGAAAAGGGGGAACTTGAGGCTCAATACCGTGGGAAGCCGAATGAGGATGGTGACTAGTTGTGAAGGAGTTGGTGGTAGTAGTTTTTCTTTACTGTAGTAGTTAGTTGAACTTGGTTTGGCCAGTGTGGCCCTTGACTTGGTTGATTTTATTTGTTGGCGGCGGTCATTTGGGTAGATGACTATGCTAGTATAGACCGTCGCCCATTTTTGTGCTAACCTTTTCTTGGAAACCAAGGTCATTAAAAGCTTAAAAAGTCCTTAGTTGATCTTTTGCGCGCTTAGATTCCTTAATGATTGACTATCTGATATTTGCATAATTAGTTGAATAGCTTGCTTTCCTTTCGTTATCCAATAATCATCTGTTAATTTGTTAATTCTGTTGAATAAAGTGCTTTAGTTGTTTGAGGCGTAGTATTCCTTTTTCGCTATTGCCTGCCTGTCAAGCACTTCTTTCGGTGGATATGGTTTAGTCTAAATTCGCAAGGTTTTGTGTCCCGTATCCTCCCATTGTTCGAGGACACGAACCTTTTTAGCTTGCTCTCAACTTGCTTGATACTTAGCTTGTTTAGTTGGAAACTGAAATTGTGAATTGTAGAAATGAAATAAAAAGCCGGATTGTTGAACTCTTGCTAGTTTACAATGTTGAGCATGTTCTAAGTTGTGATAGCGGAGGAATTGCAAGTTACTAGTTTTTAAATGTTTCGCGTTTTATTTGCTAGGGACTAGCAAACCTCAAGTTGGGGGGTGTGATAAGCACCCAAGAATGCAATGTAGGGTGCGCTAGGTCTCTAGTTTAGTCTAATTTCATTGTTAATTTAGTTGTTTTCTTTTACTTTTGCGCGTAAAGGTGTTTTCAAGTCTTGACAGGAAAATTGTGCAAATAAGCCGTCATCAGCACCGTGGATGGCACTTGAGTGAAATCAAGGCCCAAAGCTTGTCAAGATTATTCGAGGTTCAAAAATGACCAAGTTCGGAGTCATCGGAATCAAAGCCAAAGCGTTCAAGGACCCGTCGGCTCGAGAAAGCAAGACAAGAATCAAAGAAGCAAGCCTGAATAATAAAGATTTCCCATTAGTACCACTACTTGATTCCCAGTGGTACCATCACTTGATTTTCCATTTGCACCAGATCATTACCGAAGTATTCAGTCAACAGCCATTAATTGGCTCGGCATCGATGGAATATATTATTATTATCGGTACCGAAGGGATTTAAAAGGCAGCCAAAGCATCTCATGCGCCAGCTTCTAATTGACTCGGCATTGATGGCAAGAATTCATCCCATCGGTACCGAGAGGTTTGACGAGGAAGCTTCTTAGGCCTTAGTTTAATCACTTCGGCATCGATGGCTTCATTTTTTGACATCGGTACCGAGCGCTTAAATGCGTTTTAAGCCCTTTGCCATCGGTACCGAGGGCTTATGAGGGAATCTTTGGAGCATATTCCATCCGCGTACCTTGGAGTATTTAGGGGCGTGATGTCATTTGTACAAACAACTCTTGAATTGTATTTTTTTAGATCTAGATCTAGATTTCAACTTACTTTTTGCTTGTTCTTGAGTGTTCTTCATTTCCAGCCCTTAATTTCTGCATTTTCAACTCTTGTAAGTTAATTTTTGCTCTTATCTCCTTTATTAAAGTTGTTTTTTATCTCCCGATCTATCTTTCTAGCTAGTTTATTTCTAGTCTTGTGCTTTACACTTATGCTAAGTAGATTTTTGCTTACTCTTATCTTTTTAGATATGTGTGAGTAGTTTCATAAGGTTAGGTCATGGGGTGACTAGCACCCCATGGCTTGAGTAAAAATTGCATTTTTTTTCACCAAAAAGTTTACAACTTTGATTCGAAAATTGATGTGGGGCTTGGATTTGTTTGTCAAATTACTGAGGTGTTAACCTCTTTGATCATGTGTAGGTAAGAGCTTCGCCTACTTACCACACATGATGCTTGGAGCTCTGACGCTCGAGGTGTTTGCTAAATAGATTCTATAGCTAGCTTGATTTTCGAACCATCTTATCTTCCGGGTTAAACCGTGTACTGGGGTGAAAAATGTGATTTTGCTTGAGTCGTGGGCGCTAGTGATTCCTAGACCTAACCTTCTTTTTATCTAGTTTGTTCTCGTTTAATTTAGCCTTTTTACTTTCCACCGCATACGAAAAACCAAGTTGGCTGACTAAAAGCCGGAAACCATACTCGCATCTACAATCCATCAAGCCGTATTATTAATCCCTGTGGGTACGATCCCGGACTTCCGGATTTATTATGCTTCAATTGGACGCTTATACCCTACGCTTGGGGTGACCTCTTTTGATACATCGAGAAGTGCGAAGCATTAAGCCTCTGGCCGTTAACCTTAAATGTGGAACCATTTTGCATACTTTCAATTTCAATTGCCCCATGAGGGAAAACAGTTCGAATTATATAAGGACCGGCCCAACGGGACCGCAATTTACCAGGATGGAGATGCAAACGTGAATTATACAACAACACCTTTTGACCGGGTACAAAGTTTTTAATCACAAGTTTCTTATAATGCTTGGCTTTGACTTTAGATTTATAAGAACTAGAGTAATCGTAAGCATTGTACCTCAACTCCTCAACCTCCGTCAACTGCAGCTTGCGGCGAGCACCGGCCTTAGCCATGTTGAAATTTAGCTTTTTGATCGCCCAATACGCCTTATGCTCGAGCTCCACCGGCAAGTGGCACGCTTTCCCATAGACAAGCCGATACGGTGACATTCCCAAGATAGTCTTGTAAGCAGTACGGTAAGCCCACAGAGCATCGACCAAATGAGTTGACCAATCCTTGCGGGTAGGATTAACCGTCTTTTCCAAGATGTTCTTGATCTCCCGATTCGCCAACTCCGCTTGACCATTGGTTTGAGGGTGATAAGCCGTGGAAACCTTGTGTATAATGGAATACTTCCTCATTAAAGCAGCAAATGACCGATTGCAAAAATGAGACCCCTGGTCATTGATAATAGCCCTTGGCATCCCAAACCGTGCCAGAACATACTCTCGAAGAAATTCAACTACAACCGCCGCATCGTTGGTACGAGTGGGAATAGCTTCAACCCATTTGCTAACGTAATCGACCGCCAACAAGATATAAAGGTACCCAAAAGACGTAGGAAAAGGCCCCATGAAATCAATACCCCAGCAGTCGAAAACCTCGATAATCAAAATAGGCGAGAGTGGCATCTCATTCCTCTGCGTCACGCATCCCAAAAGTTGACACCGAGCACAATCCCGACAAAAAGCGAACGTCTCCTTATACAACTTCGGCCAATAGAACCCACATTGTAAAATCTTCGCCGCGGTTTTCCGGAACGAGAAGTGACCCCCACAAGCTTCCGTATGACAAAACTTAATAACATTCTGTTGCTCGGAGTCAGGCACACAACGTCGAACCAATTGATCGGCACAGTACTTGAAAAGGTAAGGGTCGTCAAAGGTGAACCGTTTCACTTCTGCTAAAAATCGGCGCCTCTCTTGAACATTCCAATGGCCTGGCATCATCCCGGTAACCAAGTAATTGACAATATCAGCGTACCACGGAGCGGTGGAGATCCCAAATAGCTGCTCGTCGGGAAAAGAATCGCGAATCGGAATATTAGAAGTGTGGTCGTCAAACTCCAACCGAGACAAATGATCGGCCACCACATTCTCAACACCCTTCTTGTCCTTTATTGTAAGATCGAACTTTTGTAAAAGTAAAATCCAACGAATTAATCTTGCCTTGGCATCCTGCTTAGTAAAAAGGTACTTAAGAGCTGAATGATCGGTATAGACCGTGATCGGAGCACCCACCAGATAAGATCGAAATTTATCTAAAGCAAAGACTACTGCTAACAACTCCTTCTCGGTCGTAGAGTAATTCATTTGAGCATCGTTCAATGTCTTACTTGCATAATAAATCACGTATGGATCCTTCCCCTGGCGTTGACCCAATACGGCCCCAACAGCGTAGTCACTGGCATCGCACATAAGCTCGAAAGGCAAATCCCAATCCGGCGTCCGTACAATAGGTGGGGAGGTGAGGCTAGCCTTTAACTTTGCAAAGGCGACTTCACAAGCCGGAGACCACTCAAACGGCACATCTTTCGCGAGTAAGTGACACAACGGCCGGGCAATAGAACTGAAATCTTTAATGAACCGCCTATAGAAACCGGCATGCCCCAAAAATGACCGCACATCCTTTAAACACTTCGGCGTTGGGAGGTTGCCAATCAGATCAATCTTTGCCCGATCAACTTCAATCCCTTTCGAAGAAACGATATGACCAAGAACGATACCTTCGGTCACCATGAAGTGGCACTTTTCCCAATTCAATACGAGATTTTTCTCTTCACACCTAGCGAGCACAAGTCCCAAATTTGTTAAGCATGCCCCAAAAGAATCCCCAAAAACCGAGAAATCATCCATAAACACCTCCATGACCTTTTCCACCAAGTCACTAAACAAACCCATAATGCACCTCGAAAAAGTACCGGAGGCATTACAAAGCCCGAACGGCATACGGCGATACGCAAAGGTCCCAAATGGACACGTGAACGTGGTTTTTTCTTGATCCTCCAACGCCACTTCAATTTGATTGTACCCGGAATACCCGTCGAGGAAACAATAGAATTCATGGCCCGCCACTCTTTCCAAAATCTGATCGATAAAGGGAAGAGGAAAGTGATCCTTTCTTGTACTTGCGTTCAACTTTCGATAATCAATACACACTCTCCAACCGGTATGCACTCTTGTTGGGATAAGCTCGTCCTTGTCGTTACGCACCACTGTCACCCCAGACTTTTTCGGCACAACTTGAATCGGGCTCACCCACTTGGAATCCGCTATTGGATAGATAATTCCAGCATCCAACAACTTAAGAACTTCCGCTCGAACGACATCCTTCATAATCGGGTTAAGACGCCTTTGAGGCTGGCGGGATGGCTTGATATCATCTTCCATATAAATGCGATGAGAGCAAAGGGAGGGGTCAATACCCTTGATGTCGGCAATAGACCACCCGATAGCTTTGGAATGCTCACGTAGCAAAGTCAGTAATTCCAACTCTTGAGGCTCGCTTAACGAGGAGGAAATCACCACCGGATACGTTTGGCAGTCGCCAAGATAGGCATACTTGAGTTTATCCGGTAACGGTTTAAGCTCGAGCATTGGCGGCTCCTCACACGATGGAACAGCCCGCTTGTCAATAGGAGGCAACTCCTCAAATTTTGGAAACCAAGGGTTGATACCACAGACATCCTCCTCGTCTAGTAAAGAACATAAATAAGCAACCTCGGGAGCGTCAAGAAAGTCGGCCTCGGCGGAAGTAAGTGCTAATTCTAACTCATCCTTGCAAATAAACTCGTCGACATGGTCTTGGACAAGCGAGTCGATCAAACTAACCCCGCATACATCTTCATCGTCCCCCATTTGACTACCAATATGGAACATATTGACTTGCATTTTCATATTCCCAAAACTCATATTGAGACGGCCATCCCGGCAATGAATCACGGCATCGGATGTGGCTAAGAAAGGCCGCCCGAGAATAATTGGCATGGAAGACTGAGCTGCTGGCACTGGACATGTATCAAGAACCACAACATCAACCGGATAAACAAATTGATCAACTTGGACAAGAACGTCTTCCACTACCCCCTTCGGAACGCGAATACTACGATCCGCCAATTGCAAAGTCACCCTGGTAGGCTTCATTTCCCCCAAACCCAATTGCTCGTAAACGGAATAAGGCAAGAGATTGACACTCGCGCCCAAATCGAGAAGCGCCTTCTCAACAACTTTTCCCCCAATGGTAATGGATATTGTCGGACACCCCGGATCATTGTACTTGGGTGGAAGGGCCGATTGGAAAAATGAACTAACTTGCTCTGTCAAGAACACCTTCTTTTGAACTTGCAACTTGCGCTTGTGAGTACACAGGTCTTTCAAAAACTTAGCATAAGATGGAATTTGCTTAATCACATCAAGCAGAGGAAGATTGACCGTTACTTGCTTAAGCACGTCATAAATGTCCGACTTGAGATTAGGCTTGGTCGGCGCTCTCAACCGATTGGGAAATAGGGCGGGCACGGTAAAGGTTGGCGGGAAATCGCTTTCCTTTTCCTTGCCTTTCTTCTCCTCAATAGATGCTTGCTTGGGAGATTCCCCAATTGGCGGTGTCGGCTTAGGCGGTGTTGGAACGGGAACCAATAAAGGAATCACCGGTGGCTCCACTTGAGCGTTATCCACCGTCTTCCCACTTCGTAAAGAAATTATGGCTTTGGCATGCTCGGGGAAAATCACCGAAGAGCTACCACTTGATTGTTGTCCTTGTGGATTGGGCAAAGGTTGGGTGGGAAGTTTCCCTCTCTCTTGTTGTAATAACCCGATAGCCGTCGTCAATTTCCCCATCTGAGTCCTTATGTCGTTCATGGCCTGGGTGGTTTGCTCATTGGTCGTAATCTGCATTTGGCAAAAGGTATTCATGGTATCTTCGAAAGTTCGCCGAGGCGGTGGTGTTTGCTGCTGAAACTGATTCTGGTTATGGTTTTGATTTTGCCCTTGGAACTGGCCCGAAGGAATAAACCCTGGCGGTCCCTGACTTGTCGGAAAACGAGGCGGACCCTGAAACTGAGGTTGTTGCCACGTTTGATTCTGAGCCGGAAGCGGAGCTTGTGTAGCTGAAGAAGATCCTGCCTCATTCTGATTATTCCAGCGAAAGGCTGGATTGGACCTCAATCCCGGATTATACGTGTTCGAGAATGGATCCCACCGTTGGTTAAGTGCACACACTTCGTCCTAAGGTAATTGACTATAATGGAGCCGAAGGGCGGGAATGGTCGGGCAATTGTCCGTCGAATGGCCCACGGTCTCACAAATGACACATACTTCTGCCACTTGACGCACTTCCTTCACATCTTTTACTGGCTTTGCTTGGCTTGCATCCAACTTCATTTTATCTAACTTGGTTGATAGCTCGTCCAACTTTGATTCGAACATAGTATGCTCACTTACTGAAAACTTGCCGGAACCTCCGGGTCCTTGATTTCTCATGGCTTGTTCCCCCGGGTCAATGAATTCCCAAGTTTGAGCTTGTTCGGCCAATGCATCCAAAAATTCCCATGCGGCTTCCGGATCCTTCCCCAAGAAATCACCGCTTCCCATAGTGTCGAGAAGTTGCTTGGCTTGTTGATTGCATCCCACATAAAAGTAGTTAATCACCAAATACATTGGATAATTATGATGTGGCACGGCCGCTAGTAAATCCTTATATCGCTCCCAATACTTGTAAAAGATTTCCCCATCTTTCTGTTTGAAATTCGCAATTTGATCCATCAGAAGTTTGGTTCGGCTGACCGGAAAGTACTTCTGAGTAAACACATCCTGAACCTCCCTCCAGGTACGTAAAGACTGAGGTTTCAACGAATGGAACCACTGCTTGGCCTTATCCTTAAGAGAAAATGGAAACAACTTCAACCGTGCTTGGTCCAATTGCCCCGGGGTTGTCACGAAAGTGCTCACGATAGTTTCGAACTCCCGGATGTGAGTATACGGATCCTCAAGTTCACGCCCCCGAAATTCCGGTATAACCCGATGATACTCTGGCTTGAAAGCAAAAGCATTGGCGTTGGTGCAATTTGGAATGGCAATTGGTGAAACATGCGGTCCTCTTTCTGGAGTCAAGTAATCCCTCAACGTTCGGGCTACTGGTTGTTCTTCCATTTGCCTTAACGGTGGAGATAACTCACGCGGTGGAGAATATGCCTGAATAATAGAACGGACCCTCGGTGGAGAAGTAGAACGATGTAGCCGATTGAAAAAAGGGCTACGATAAACGTTAAGCATAAAACCTGCACAAGACTAACTAATCCAGACTAGAGGGGCTATGCTGCCACCTCGTTCACAAACAGTCTCGTGGGGTTATGCCACCACCACGGATATAACATAAAAGCAATAGAAAATAAATGACGCTCAATTTAGCTTCGTTACACCTCAAGTCGAATTGGTGGCTCGGTCAGAGGTTTCCGCTAACTTGAGTTCACAAATACAAAGTATAAACAAGCGGGATACTTACAGTGGTTTGTCGATCCTCCCAATAAGCTAGAAAAAGAAGATCCCCGGCAACGGCGCCAAAAATGCTTACTTCCCGACCTTGCTTTCCAATAAGAGGTTGAAATACCCGAAGCGTAGGGCTAGGTCATCGGTAGCATAGTATCCGGAAATCCGGGATCGTTCCCACAGAGAATTCGATTCTAGCTTGATTCGGATTGTAGGTTTTGTAAGGAACGCTGCTACAGGTACAGCAATCTGTGCACAGATTGTGCACAGATTTTGTTGTGGGATCCACCTCGGGTCCCACACAAATCATCCGAGCCGTTCATTAAATGTAAAACATTTTTTCAAGGCTTCCCGTAAAAAATAAGCTCAATCCAATACCTATAGGTGCTTCATCCAACCATCTAACTTTTCATTCAGATTTTCGGATAATGAAAAGTTATATGGTTGGATCGAGTACCTATAGGTATCGGATTGAGCTTATTTTTTACGGGGACCCTTGAAAAAATGTTTTACATTTAATGAACGGCTCGGATAATTTGTGTGGGACCCGTGGTGGGCCCCACAACAAAATCTATGCACAGATTGTGCACAGATTTGCTGTACCTGTAGACTTTCTGTTTTGTAAGTAACGGATTGTGGCGTTTAAGTCGGCCAACTTGGTTTTACTTTGAAACGGAATGACTTAAACGAAAACTTAAAATAAAGCTTGATTAACTTAGAGAGGCAAGTCTCGGGGTCTTCTAACCCTTGACAAAGGCTATTACCGGTTCTCGATTATAACTCAGGCGAGAGTCACGACCGCGCGCTCACGCCCGGAAGATTTTACTTAAAAAGACTACGTTTAACAAAAGATGTGATTTCCCGGAGGCGAGTTAACTTGTTTTTAATGTTTATCGAACACTGAGGAGGCCACTAGGCCTCGGTGAGTCACTTGCCAAGACCGCTTGACTAAGCTCCTTACCAAGGGGTTAACACCCCTAGTTTAGACCAAAAATGCAAGTTAAGCTCTATCCCGGAAAATCATGCTTTAAAACCCGATGGCTCGAGAACCAAATAACAACTTAAGTCCTCGGGAAATATTATCCCGAGACTTAGCCAGAAAACTACTCACACATAGCTAAAACATAAGACAAAGCATAAAAACGAGACATAACTTTTAACCGATGAAAACAAAAATAAACTTGATATTATTGACAACCTTAATCGTAGTTACAACTTTAATAAACGACAAATTAAACGGAACTAATTACTTACTAGCGAAATGGAAGGTTGAAAAGCTTGAAAGCTCCTTCAATGGAGTAAGAACAAAAGAAGAAAAGTTAAGAGAGAGAGACAAAAAGGAGTTATGGGAGTGAGAGAGGAAGAGAAGCCTTAAAGGGGGTTCTCTCTCTCTCTACAAATATCCTAAAAGTAGACACAAACAAAAGTATCCCAAAAGCAAAAAGGTGAAAAAGTAGCCAAGTTCGGACAGAAAATCGCCTCATGAACCGGTACATGGTTTTGGTCGTACCGGTTCATGACCTTGGTGAATCTTCCAAACTTCAAGTTCTGGGGCCCATGAACCAGTACATGGTTTTGGTCGTACCGGTTCATGGCTGGCAGAAAGTTGATTTTTCCTATGCTTTGATCCCACAGCCCGGCAACGGCCCGACGCTTCCTTGGCTCTCCAAAAATCACCCGACGGGACTTGACGGGGCACTGCCACGTGGCCTCGGATACTGGAATTCTTCCGAGAGGAATCCTTGTTGTTCAAAAGCACCGAAATTACCACGTTTTACCTGAAACCATCAAAACAAAACCTTACGAGCAAAATGCGATAAAAAGAAATAATAAGGGACGAAACGCTACAAATAATTGGATAAAAGCCCCCAAGATTATACAATATTGGGTGCGGATCAATGCCACCCTGCCCGGGACACCACGTCCCCGTGGAGAAATAGTGAGAAGAGTGCTGAGATTCAGTGATTGATGAGACATGGTACTTGAGCCTGGAGGGGATGGAGAATACCCTGAAGAGGATGATTGACTTGTGTGTTGGTGAGGAGCTGACTGTTCGGGCTGTTGTTGGGTGGTTGCTTGTTGTCGTGAGGATCTTCTAAGCACCAAGCGTGGCAAGGGGATGCCCTCAGAAATTACAATTTCTCCTGGCTGCCCGGCGATCGTCACACCGGCGCTAGATCTCGAGCTCCTTGGTTGGGGAGCAGACGAAGTAGAGGCACCACTGGCACTCGGGTTGGCTAATCTTCTGTCGATAAATCCCTTGTAAGCAGGATCGTAGCCCAGTAGAATGTTGGCGTCTCGGCCCCGACCAGCTGTTCGTGTGCCTGGTTCCCCTTTATATTTGAGAACCTTGTTGATGTCCACTGTTTGGATGTAGTTTGGTTCCCTGCTTGGGCGTTTATTGGCGTTTGTGGCTGAAATAACAAACAAAGGGGAACATTTAGAGGTATAGCTTAAGTGCGGAAGAATGAGTAAACAAACTGAAACACAAAATAAAAAGAGCAGAAATTAGAAGCGTACGTGGGAAGCCCCACTTGTGGGGACAGTGGACACCCACCACCTGACCATCTTACCCCATGGGCTCGAAGGCTCCAGTTACATAGAGGAAGTCCATCTCGTGATCCCGAGCAGAGTCTGGCAGGTTAAGCACGAAACGCTTCTATGCTTTTCTCACTTTTAAGTAGTAAATGTTGTATTCTCGATTCAATACAATATTGTACCACCATTGGATATCCCAGATTCCTAACTGGGTCCCTAAAATTCTGTTTAAGGCTACGACTCCCATTACTAGTCTGAAAAAATTGGTGGACACTTGCATGGGGTTGAGTCGATACCAGTTCAGAGCCCGACGAAGTAATGGGTCAAGGGAGAAACGAACTCCACCCTCGACAATGGCCACGATTGGGACACACGTTCTATCCCACTTACAGGCATTTCTAATCGCTCCCAGAGGGGCGAGTTCTAATCCTACAGTATCTGGGATGTTGTAATCATTCCTAAAAGCTGCCATTGCAGCCGGAGTTTCACAAAGCTTCCTAAACTTTCCTGGTTTGGGCTCACTATCATTATCCGCCATGGATACTATGAAGAGTTCTACAACAACAGAGCGAAATCTGAAAAATGGGAATGAACAGAACCCTAACTAAAGAACGAATCTGAGAACGAAATCTCATGATGAAATGAAAAGAAAGGTAAGAATGAGAGTCTTACAGGGATGTAGTGAGGATTTCCTAGGATGAAATCGAGTTTGCAGACGGCGGCAATGGCAGACTGGAGATGAACAGTTTCGTCTGGTTTCAGAGAGAGAGAGAGAGAGAGAGAGAGAGAGCTGAGATTCGAGTTTTTTGGGTAAAAACCCAAAAAGATACCTTTTTTGGGTTTAAAAGTGAGAGACGGAGACGAAACGTCTCCTCTAACGACGTTACATGAAAAGTAATGACCACAGGAGATGGATAGCTGACGTTCAAACGGCGTTTGGCTAAAATGTCAGTTCGAATTTAATGCGAGACGTGTGAAATGTGCCACGTGGAGTCATTATTTCGAGAAAATTATGACTAAATCGCCAAAAGACATCAATGGGAACCCAATAACTATATCTGCACGGGATCTGGTTTGTTTGGCCTTAAGTTCATTTTTTGAGCTTTACTCATCACTCTCGAGCAAAACTAATGAGCAAAACTGGGGAGCAATTGTAGGGAGGTATTCCCGAACAGATACAATTAATAGCCGAACACGTGGTATGCCAGATCCGTGTAATGAGAAAGGTGATATGGTCCATATAAGATGAAGGGCGGCGATAAGATCCGGTGGTACGAGAAGGCACCGGATTAGATAGTCTGTTCAGCTGAAAGGGACCAACGACATGAGAAGTCATTAGTTGGTGCAGACTGTTCGCCTAAGATGGACCAACGACATGAGAAGTCATTAGATGGTACAGTCTGTTCGGTTGGAGTATGTGCCGAACAGATGGAGTCATCTGGAAGAACGTAACTTTAAGAGATAAAGGCGGTGGGTATATTCCAGAGGAATAACTCGATATTCAGTAAAGATAAGTAAGAAGACAGTCCTATGATGGAACGAGTCCCATGAAGGACAGAGTCCCTATGAGTAAAGGGTCTCGATTAATTGGGCGAGGGAACTACCAGGAAAGCCAGGATTCCTGTACAAGGCAGGAGACCTGAGGCAATAAGGATGCTTGAAGAGCAAGCAAACGTATGATTATAAATACAAGGTAAACCTAGAGGTAAAAGGTACGCAATAAGTTGCATTCGTTCCATACTTTCCTACTGATAATTAGGGTTGGATACAGTACGAGATACTAACTTAGGCATCGGAGGGCCTTTGTCACGAGAGGCAAATGTGCGCTCACCCCTTGTCTATTTTACAGGTTAGGGTTTAGGCGAAGGTATTAGGGTTCCGATTGGACAGCATGTGAGACAAGATTCAGTGCTGTTCTAGGTACTCTCTGTTTTTCTCCACCTACATAAACTGGTGTACATGCTCTTAGTGTGTGAATTAAGAGAATAGACCTCCTATTTGTCTTCAGAAACCTCTCAATTAAATGAAATGTTGTCCTTCTTAAAAAATAAATAATTTTTTTTTTGTTGTCTTCCGTTAAAAAATCCAATGTGATCCAAAGATGATAGGTGAAGTCAATATGCAGAAAATGATGAATGACTTTTTTTTAAGTGTTCTATTAATCAAATGTACATGATACAAGAGATTTAAAGGACAAGAGTAAAAACATCACGACAGGAGACGAGCATCCCAACTTTGTTGGCACACAAGACTCCTTACAATCATATGCCTCCACTCGGGCCCTAAAGAAAATTTGGTTATGAACTAAGCCATTCATGAACTATTCGAGGCTCGACTCGTAGAGGCTCGTTCGAGTTCGATTCGTCTACTAGATGAACCGAACCTTAACCTCAATTTTAGGCTCATTTCATAAATGAGCCAAACATGAACGTAGCAGTATTCGGCTCGCGAACTTTGAGTATATGTATATCATGGGGATTTTATATAGTTATATAGTGGAAATTTTAAAACTTGTACAAGTTTAAAGGTTTATAATTACTAAAAACTTAGTTATGAGTATACGTTTTTATTATTTTATATGTATATGAACATATATTTATGTACATACTAAAAATTTTATTTGTAGCTTTAGACTTGTATAACAGCATAAATATATGAGATTATTAAGTCATCAAAGCTCGTGAACAAGCTCGAGTTCGACCCAAACCTAGGCAAGCTCGGTTCCAGTTCGGCTCGTCATAATTTTCATTGAATTCAGTTCGAGCTCGAGTTCACTAAAAAATTTAATGAACGAATCTGAACATTCTAATATTCGGCTCGTTTACAGGCCTAGCAGTAGGTCAACCAAACCTTGAAGAAAGAAAATTAAACAAATTACAGGAAAATAGAATCCCCCAAAAATTAAGAATGGATCTGAAACAGTCCAGACTAACTAAACATAACGGAAGTTTGATCACCACCAAAAACAGAGCCAACAAGAACAGCAATCTATGTATTCTGAAGCCACCTTGCTTTGGATGTTGCACACGATGGATATGATAATTCGACCAAGATTGAAGACGGCATCAAGAGTAGAACAAGAGATTTGAATATCACCAATAGTGAAGAAATCCACGGCTTAGAAGAAGTCGCAGCAGCACTTTGAGAACACCGCGACAGTCAGAATTCGGAGGAAATCGATGAATCATATTTACGAGCATTTGATATCAGGTAATCGACACCTTGTTCTTTAGATCAGCAGCTTTGAGGTTTATCGAAAGACACTTGGTAATTTGCTCCCAGGAGTTTGTTGATGGGCTATATCCAAAGAAAGTTTCCCTCTGCTCAAACGCGTATCACAATGAAAATCGTGACTTAAAAGGTAACTATTCTAAGGGGTGGACAAAGTTTTGATGTGTCAAAAGAAGTTGGTCTACAACATTTATATAGATACAAAACCTCTGTTCTGATAGACAAACTTGCGCTCAACAAAATGTTACAAGGAAGGTGTTTACTAGATAATAACACTGAAAACGTACATATGGTTTTTGACATACACTTTGAATACCCTGTAAATTGGAATACTAAACACCCTCTCTGTCTAGTTATTTGGTCCGAAAATCGATGGACACACGAACTCATTACATTACTGCCAAGCCCAACACCAATATTTACTTGAACTCTTCTTTTGTCGATCAATTTATTTATTTTTACTTCAACTCTATTCAGTGGCGGTGGCACACTCAAGCACGGGAACACTCATCAAATCAGGTAGTTTATAGTTGAACATCTAATACATCAGTCCATAGTCCAAAACAAGGTATAGACTCTTAATGATGAAAAGTAGAAAAATAGAGAAAAAAAATCTATTGACTCTCTGAACACAGTCCACTTTATGTATGCAAAAACAAGAGCATATGTCCAAAAAGATCCGTGTGTAACCATTCGCCACAATTTTCCCCAAAAGGTTTTAAGTGAATTTATGCGCCGGTTTAATAGAGCTTAATTTGCTCAATATATAAAAATTTGTTGACAATAATTGTAAAATCTTGTGTATTTTTATTTTCTTGACGACACATTCAAATGGTACATATAATCATGTACCTCATTACATGCAGAGATAGTGTTTTACAATTCTATTGCACAATTTAGCAAATTTTATCAATTTTGGTCAGTTGCCCTCTGGGGAAGTTCAAAACCCCAATTGAGAGCTTGGAATGGAACATATGATAATGACTCGGTTGAGCCTGGAACTGTTTTTGAGCTTGTATGGCTCTTTCTAGTAATGTAGAAGAAGAGCCAAAAAAAAAACCCTCATCTTGAAAAAGGTTAGAACTAACTGTTCCGAGGAAGTGCATGTCCCGAATACCTCTTTGAATACAATTTGATTTTTTCCCGAGGGACAACAACCTCAAGAATTGAAGGAATATTCTTGTAATGAAGCATTCATGGGAAATATGTTAATGCAACTGCAAACAGAGAGAGTGAATTTAGATCAAACTTGAAGAGAATTTGCATGTGGAGTCGGGGACATGGTTCAAAATGAAGCGTTAAATACCTAATTCCATTAACTGGAGGGGGTAGACATCGATACAGAAATATTCCTTATATTCATGAAAACTAAACTTCATAGCTATTCTCATTGACTAAACAAAGTTCCAGACTCATCGGGACTCGTCAAAGTACTGTTGATCGAGTGATGACATAAGGAAATGCTTTTGAAAACAAGGTAGATTATTTGAAGCAAGTTAAGGTCTAAAGTGATACTGATAATTACTGGCAAGAAGGATTGAATTGAGACCAAAGTTTGCTATACTTTTGCACTGCAGCAGGTCTTCCCCTGAGTCAAGATTGACAATTGTGCAAAGAACATGAAACTGCAAACACATTATATAGGCCTCAAATACTTGCGAAATAGGAATTTACGATTATAGGTTGAACTTTCACTATGGAAGCGACATAATTTCTTGTTCAGACATTAGAAACTTACGCAGCTTTGAGTGATATGCTTCAATAATAAAATAGAAGATACGAAATTACCTAATTTTCACTGGTGCATTTTGAAATCATGGGGATCACACAATTTGCTTGTCCCTGCAGAAGCATGCATGCATCATCATAATGTCATGACATGAGTAGTGGACGAATCCACCGGTGCTCTTGAGGGAGAAGACAAATAAGGCTTGGGGGGGATTTCCAAAGACTCTGTGCTTCCTTCTAACATCTCCACCACCCGATTCATTGATGGTCGGTTTGAAGGATCAATTTGTATACACCACAGGCCAACTATTATCATCTTCCTTGCACTTGCATTTGCCTCACCATCCATAATGCCATGCAATCCGAGTTCTTCATCAAGCTCAAGACGCTTGTATACCCAATGTGGGTAGTATATTTCACTCGTACGATCAACCTCAACACTTATATTCTTTCTTCCACCAACCATTTCTAGAACCATCATCCCATAGCTATACACATCAGACTTGTGTGAAACCCCACCAAAATTTCTACAAAATACTTCTGGGGCAATGTAGCCCGCTGTTCCTCTAGCACCCGTCAATGATATGATACTCTCTTTTTGCGGGCATAGTTTAGCAAGGCCAAAATCAGATATCTTTGGGCAAAAGTCCTCATTTAAAAGAATATTATGAGGCTTTATGTCAAAATGCAAAATTCTTGTGTTGCAACCACGGTGTAAGTACTCCAACCCTCGGGCAATACCAACTGCAATTCGGTACATTGCTTCCCAACCCAACCGGTGATATGCCGAGGAACCACCAACATGTAAGAATTTGTTAAGAGATCCGTTAGGCATGAACTCATATATGAGAGCTCTATGGCGACCCTCAAAACAGAACCCAAGAAGAGTCACAATATTTACATGAGAAGTTCTACTATTGGTTGCAACCTCGTTAATGAACTCTTCTCCATTGCCTTTCAACCCTTTCAGAACCTTCACTGCCACAAGGCAACCATTTTCTAATTTACCTTTGAAGACACTACCAAACCCTCCTTGACCTAGTTTAGTTCTAAAGGAGTTGGTAATTTTCTTAACATCATAATAAGGGTATCTTTTTGGAGAAAGAGACCCACAATTCTTTAGGAATGCCTCAATGTTTTGGTAGCTCTCTGTTTGAGTTTTCCAAAAGCATATGGATTCACTTCGTGCGGTTTTCTTAGTGATAATGCACAACAACAGAATTACCATAATCCCAATAGCAGGTACAGCTGAAGCACAATTCCAAAGAAATGGTAAGATAGCAGTAATATTGCTAGATAGGATATCTTCCCATCATGTGAACGAAAAAGTTAAGCTAATGAAGCACATGAATGATACCTGTTCCGAGAATCAATGCCAATCTCTTTCTTCCTGGAAAAATTGTCAAACATAAAAAACATTGATTAGACGAGTTTAGAAAGAGCGGTGGAAGAAAAGGAATGGGATTTCTAGTGATTTTACTTTGCACATTCTGATTTTGAATAATAGAATGATCATTGGAACTCTCCAGGACGTTGACCTTAATCTAACCAGAATATTTTACTATACACAATACTAAACTACGATGCTCAACTCTCACACAACCTCTCTTATACTCTCTTTACAGCAACCCTGTCCGGGCCTTGGGTCTCCTCCTCCATAAAGACCCTCTACTATAATTCTAAGTATCGAGTAAAACACAAGACAATTCACAACTCACAACACCTCATAAAAAGATTTTATATTCATATATTTATCGAAATGCCAGTACCAAGCAAACTGTTATGCTAAAAACAAGTTGAACGAATTGACACAAACAACAAAAGAAAGAAGTAGCAATCACACAACACACAAAAAAACCCATATATATATATCTGGTTTGGCAGTCTGCTTATGTCCACCAAGGAGAAGAAGAATATTTCACCATACACAATACGTACTACAACGTTCCAACTCTCACAAACCATTTGTTTTGGTTAGAGGTCAATTTTCTCAAAGGAAATAGGTGACCACAATGGGTTCGGTTTTCTTCTATTCGTCGGTCTCTTTTATTTTGTGTATATAGCAGCCAGCGAGGATTACGAAAAGATATAGACAGAATTGATGAGAGCAAGAGGGAAAAATACATTGTGAGAGTTAGGGAGTGATAAAAATATTATCAGTGAGTGTGTGCTTGGGGATAAATATTTTTATGCTCCATCCTATTGTACTCTGTCAATATAATGGAATTCTATTTTGTCTTAAGTCTGTATTCTTTATTTTTCTTTATTTTTTCTCGTGCTCGTTTAATTTTGTGGCGTGCTTCCGTTTGTTACGGGGACTAAAAATCCCAACTACTCTCCAACAGAAGCTTCGTCCGGGCCTCGGGTCTCATCCATAAAAGACCCTAAGAAATACTAGTTCTAAGTTTCCAGTAAAATACAAGACACCTGACAACACCTCATAAAAAAATAGGTACTCATATAGTACTAATCGAAATGCCAGTACCTCTTCTCTTGCATGGACACTGGCCGCCATGTTCGTGACAGTCAAGACATTCCTTTGACAGATGATATTCAACAGAGAATTCAGAAGTCAATAAGTTGAATGGATCACGAGGATCCCTAAACAAAGGATCACTAGGATCCCTAAACGGCACCGGCAGTTGGAAAAACACACAGTTCGTCGGATAACTGCCTGGAGTCGTTTGTGAATAGTAAAACGTGTACCCGCCGCCATCACATCCTTTATAACGAAAGTGATCATCATCGGGGAAGTACTCATCTGCTTCCTGCCGAAGTTCAGCGCTGCTGGTGTTGCATTTGAAGATAGTGAGATTGGGGGAGATTGTGAACGAAATGGAAGACGTATTGAAAGGATTGATGTAACTGGAAAAATCGCAATTGTTGGATTTGATAAGGGCTTTTAGTGCTGGGTCATTGATTTTTATTGTACCATCGGCTATGTTGCTAACTTGGTAAGATCTTCCGTCCTCGCCCAATTTGACTTTTGGATCTGGTTCATCACAACTAACAGTACACAACCCACATCGGGGGTGTGTGTTGTTGGTAAAAGGGAATTTGAGCGGAGCAAGTTTTCCACAGTCGAAGGAGGATGGACAAGAACCATAAGAGTGAAGAACCAGCAGATGAGAGACGAGAAAGAAAGCTAGTAAAAAAGAAGGAAAACCCATTTTTAATTCCCAATTTAGCACGACAAGAACAAACCCCATATATAGTTTAAGAGGAACGAAATTCCCTCACCCTTTTATTTGGGAGGACTTGCCGAAGTCGTCGGAAAAAGAGGGCATTTTGGGGGTGGGACTGGGGGCTAATTTCTTCTTCTACATTGGAACGGTCGGTAGGAAAAAAGACTCCATTGATGAGTGGGAGTTTCCTGCTCTCCTTCCTCATTGACCCACCACAACTATAGCGACCTTGACCCATTGACTCCTCTTCTTCTTCTTCTTCTTCTTCTCTCTCTCTCTCTCTCAATCAGTTTGTAACTGCGTGTAAAGCCAAAGGAGTCAATTGTGGAAAAATCAGTGGTTTACCGATGAAACGTGCAAAACGTACAGCATATGGCAAATCTTGGTCTGATTTACACGTATGTAGTGTACTCCGGGGCAAAAGAATGATGGATGGGAGTCAAGGTCATAGAAAAATCACTTGCCAAATTGATTCACAACCATATGTTTCTGATTCAAATCTTGGGCTTTTCTTAGCGGCGGCTGATAATCCGAGACTGGTTCGAGCATAACGTAGCTTATTAGAAGTCCGAATTAGAATGAATTGATAAGTCATGATTTTCCAATTTTCTATAGGATAATGTTAGGAAATAATAATAAGATAATAATGTTGTTGTATTGATTTGGTATCTTTTTGGCGTATTTCTTTAAATAGATCACTGATTTTAATTATTTCACATTCAGTGCTATTCATTTGGTTTAAATAATGTGCACGATTTACAAAGTCAAAGTTGCTATCAAATTTGTGATGAAAGATAACTGCAACATTATTTGAAAGTAATTTTATCTCATTGGAGGGTGGTGAACATAGATTTTGCAAGAAACAATGTTAAATTATGACCGGCTAGCGGAGGCGGTGTACTTGATCTTAGACAGTCAAAAATTGGCTTGATATGTAGATTTGGAAAAAACGCGTTCATCGGGGAGCAATTCTTTACTGTGTGTCGAGTTCTTTGGCCTAACTCGAATTTGGTTTTGTACTTCAAAGCTTTTAGTTTTTTTTTTTTTAACAGCAAAATGAATTTTATTAATCTTTGGAAACAAATTACAAAGATTAAAAGGATCCAAAACACGAAGCATGAAAGCAGAGCAAGAGCGAACCTACAAAAGAAGGCACCCCCATACTTCGACAATCAAAGCTTTTTGTTGATATTGTTTCTTTGTTGATTTTGGAGTTGGACTTGATAATATTTTCATGGACTCGAACTGAATGGCAACGTGTTCATATCAGGGGCTACACTTTAAAGTTCCTGGAAGCTAGGGAAGATGGGAATTAAGAGAATACACTTCCTATTTGTCTTCAGAAACCTCTCAATTAAAGAAAATGTTGCCCTTCTTTAAAAAAAATTAAAAAAATTATTGTCTTCCATAAACAAATCCAATATGTTCCAAAGATGATATGTGAAATCAATATGCAGAAAATGATGAAGACATTTTTTTGACCAGCGAAACGAGATTTTATGAATCAAATGTACATGATACGAGAGATTCAATTATTCAAAGGACAAGAGTTAAAGCATCACAATAGGAGACGAGCATCCCAACTATGTCGGCACCCAAGCCTTCCTATAATCATCATATGCTACTCGGGCCCTAAGGGAAATTTGCTTGGCAATAGATCAGCCAAACCTTGGAAGAAAGAACATTAAGCAAGTTACAGGAAAATATAATCCCCCAAAAACTAAGAATGGATCTGAAACAGTCTAGACTAACTAAACATAACGGAAGTTTGATCACCACCAAAAACAGAGCGACCAAGAACAGCTCCCTGTGTATTCTGAAACCACCTTGCTTTGGATCTTGCAGTTGATGGATATGATAATTCGCCCAAGATTCCACGGCTTAGAAGAAGTAGCAGCAGCACTTAGAGAACACCACAAAAATCAGAATTCGGAAGAAATCGATGAATCATAATCACGAGCCATATGATATCAGGTAATTGACGCCTTCTTCTTTAGATCAGCAGCTTTGAGGTGTATCGAAAGACGCTTTCTTTAGAAGGTAATTTGCTCCCAGGAGTTTGTTGATGGGCTACATCCAAAGTTTCCCTGCTCAGATGCGCATCACAATGAAAATCGTCACTTAAAAGGTAACTATTCGAAGGGAAGGACAGAAAGTTTTGAAGTGTCAAAAGAAGTTGGTCAACAGCATTTGTATATATACAAAACCTCTGTTCTAATAGACATAACCTTGCTAACTGAAGGTTATCACAATTATCAGTGGTAGCTCAACAAAATGTTACAAGGAACACCTTCCTTACACTGAGACAATTTTACATACGGGTTAGGTCTGTGATTTTGACACACTTTGAATACCCTGTAAATTGTAATACCTATGTCTTGTTATTTGCTCTGAAAAACCGTAGAAACACGAACTCATTACATTACTCCCAACACCAAATTTTTGCTTAAACTCAATTCAGTGGCGGCGACAAACACAAGCACGGGAACACTCGTCAATTCGTAATTGAACATGTAGTACATCAGTCCAAAACAAGCCATAAACTCTTGATGAAGTAAATTAGAAAAATAGAGAGAAAAAAATTCTATCGATATCGGTATCGTGCTCTGACTTCTCTCTGAACGATAGTTAGCTTTATATCTCAAAAAACAAGAGCATATGCCCAAAAAGATTTGTGCGAACCTATTCGCCACAATTTTCACAGGATTTAAGTGAATTTATGCATCGGTTTTATCTTGCCTTGCTCCATATATAAAAATTTGGTGTACAAAAATTGTAAAATCTTTCGTGTTTATTTTCTTGATCGCACTACTCAAACAAATACATGAAATTTTGTGTATAGTACTGCTTAATAGAGCTTGTAGAGTTAAAGATGATTTTTGAACATCATTTGTCAAAAAATTCTGGAGTCGCCATTAACAATTATAATTGTCTCTCTAAAGACACCCATTAAATTCTATTAATAGGGGCAACACTAAGAGTTTTATAAGTGGAAGTGTTGGATAACGGACAATACACCGCAAGAGTGAGTATACAGGAGTGGAACAGCTCCTTTGCATCAGAAGTACACCGCTCAACACTCTCAACACGGATCACTTTGGAATGAGCTTTTTCGGCCGAGTTTTCTTCATTTGTTAGTTATATTAGTCAAATTTCACCAATAATGTTCTTGGAGAAGGGGTTTTTTTTTTTTGTTACTCAGTTTTCGTTTTTGAACTCTTCAATGACACACTGAGTGGGTCTTTGAAGGTATGCTTATGTGATAAGTTCATTTAATTTGTTATCGTCTAAAAGTGTTTGTTTCTTGGTAGATTATTTTAGTGGATGCATTTTATCAAACACTCAATGGGCAAGGAAAAAAATAAGGTTCAATTACCTGGAGTTAGAGAAAAGACTAATAATCTGTTGTTATTTTGGTTAATCATAATTATCAAACAGTAGTAATCTGTAATTAGTTTTGTTAACTAGAATTAGTAATCGAATTAATTAAATATTCATCCTAATAAACCATACCACGTAAGTTTCCATCCCTCCCACTTTTCGGGCTCATGTTTTCATCCTAGTGTGTGAATTACCATTCTTATGCAAAAAAAATACTTTCATCGACACACTAAACTAACAATATTTTTCGACTAAACAATAAACAAAGCTCCCCATTCATCGAAACACATCAAAGTACTGTTGATTGAGTACTGATCACATGAGGAAAATAAAAAATGCTTTAGAAGCTACAAGACAAGGTCTGCGTTTCGAAGCAGGTTAAGGCATATGTGAGAAGTGAGAACAATACCGGGAAAAAAGAGTCTAAGGGAGACCTGTATTCTCCTTTGCTGGCTGTATCCCAATTTAAATTCACTCTTGTGAAGGAAAGAAATTGACAAACTATCTAGCTCTCTGTTTTCCTTATACTAACCCCAACACTTGAATTACACTCTACTTTCGCAAGGTCTTAACCTGAGTCAAGTTTGTCACTTGTCCAAAGAAAATGAAGCTGCTAACAATTTATAGGCCACAAATTTTATCGAATAAGAACATACAAACTAAAGGTTGATCGTCACATTAGAGTCCTCATCAGTTCTTGATTAAACATTACACAACTCACCAAGTTTTGATTGATATATGGCAACAAGCACATAAGAGATACAAACTCACCGTATTTCGTGCATTTATGATTATGGGGAGGGAGTGCAGATTTGCATCGTCACAATGTCAATGACATTTGTGTAGAGGAAGAATATTCCACAGGTGATCTTGAAGGAGAAGACAAGAAAGGCTTAGGTGGGATTTGCAAAGACTCTGGTCTCCCTTCTAACATCTCCACCACCCGACTCATTGATGGTCGGTGTGAAGGATCAGTTTGTATGCACCACAGGCCAACGATTATCATCTTCCTTGCACTTGCATTGGCCTCATCATCCATATTGCCATGTAGTCCGAGTTCTTCATCTAGCTCAAGACGCTTGTATACCCAATGTGGAAAGTATATTTCGCTCGAGTGATCAACCTCGACACTATTGTTCTTTCTTACTCCAATCATTTCTAGAATCATCATTCCATAACTATACACATCAGACTTGTGCGAAACCCCACCAAAATGTCTACTAAATACTTCGGGGGCGATGTAGCCCACTGTTCCTCTAGCACCTGTCAACGATATGATACTCTCTTTTTGCGGGCATAGTTTAGCAAGGCCAAAATCAGATATCTTTGGGCAAAAGTCCTCATTTAGAAGAATATTATGAGGCTTTATGTCAAAATGCAAAATTCGTGTGTTGCAACCACGGTGTAAGTACTCCAACCCTCGGGCAATACCCACCACAATTCGGTATAATGCTTCCCAACTCAACTGGAGATATGTCAAGGAACCACCATCATGTATGAATTTGTCAAGAGATCCGTTAGGCATGAACTCATATATGAGAGCTCTATGGCGACCCTCAAAACAGAACCCAAGAAGAGTCACAATATTTACATGAGAAGTTCTACTAATGGTTGCAACCTCGTTAATGAACTCTTCTCCATTGCCTTTCAACCCTTTCAGAACCTTCACTGCCACGAGGCAGTCATTTTCTAACTTTCCTTTGAAGACACAACCAAAGCCTCCCTGGCCTAGTTTAGTTCTGAAGGAGTTGGTAATTTTCTTGATGTCGGAGTAAGTGTATCTTTTTGGAGAAAGAGATCCACAATTCTTTAGAAATGCCTCAACGTTTCGGTAGTTCTCAGTCTTCTTTTCCCAAAAGAATGTTGAGTCATTTTTCGAGAGTTTCTTAATGATAATGCAGAACAACAGAATTCCGAGAATCAATGCAGGGACAGCTGAAGCACAATTCCGAAGAAATGTAAGATAGCGACAATAGTTCTAGATAGGATATCTTCCTATTACGTTGAAACCTAGAGAAGTATAAAGGGAAGAGGAAAAGGAAATTTTGCCATCATGTGAATGAAAAAGTTAAGCTAATGAAGCACATGAATGATACCTGTTCCGAAAATCAATGCCAATCTCCTACTTCTTCCTATAAAAATTGTCAAAGAGAAAAAACATTGGTTAGAGACGAGTTTAGAAAGAACTGTGGTTGAAATGAATGGGATTTAAATTTAGTTTACATTGCACATTATGATATTGTTGAATAACAGAATGATCATTTGAACTCCCCAGAGTACAAAAGCGAGTACCTCCTCTCTTGTTTATGCATTGGAACTCCCCAAAGTCACATGGACATTGACCTTAATCTAACCAAAATATTTTACTATACACAATACTAACTTGGATGCTCAACTCTCGCACAACCTCTCTTGTACTCTCTTTACAGTGACTCTGTCTGGGCCTTGGGTCTCCTCCTCCATGAAGACCCTCTACAATAATTCTTATTAGGTGTGTTCCGTTTCCCCCCCTTAAAAAATAAGTACTTATTTATAATTTTCAAGCTTAAAAATAATAGGCTTACTTAAATAAATAAAAAAATGCAATATGGATCTTATTTGATAGATTTCGATGAGATATATCAAACTCCGTAAAACAAAATTGAAAAAATATTTTTGTAAGTCTATTATTTTTAAGCTTAAAAATAAGTTCTTATTTTTTAAGTACTTATTTGAGAATCTGAAACGGGCCCTTAAGTGTCGTAAAATACAAGACACTTCACAAGTCACAACACCTCAAAAAAGATTTTATATTCATATATTAATTGAAATGCTAGTACCTCCTCTCCCGTGTAAGCATTGGAACTCTCCGGGGTAACGCGGGCACTGGCCACCATCATCGACACACGCAAGACATTTCACTGAGACGTGGTAGTCAACAGAGAAATCCGAAGTCA
Source organism: Rhododendron griersonianum (assembly GCA_018127125.1). Lineage (NCBI taxonomy): Eukaryota > Viridiplantae > Streptophyta > Magnoliopsida > Ericales > Ericaceae > Rhododendron > Rhododendron griersonianum. The sequence continues at coordinate 33,415,617 of CM030796.1, read as the reverse complement.
ATAATTATAGATTACTAGGATCCCTGTCCCCAACTGATGATGACACCATTGGCAGTTGGAAAAAATCACAGTTTTTCGGATAACTGCCTGCAGTCGGTACTCGAACTTGTTGATTCGGATACGTATAGTAGACAGTGTACCCATGACAGGCTCTGCCTCTATCAGTGTAATTACTGTAGACACCCCAATCTGGACTTCCAGATTAGTTTACTTACGGTATTTGATTCCCCAATGATAAAATGGATCAAGAACACTCCGGGAATGTCGAGTGTTTGAGCTTTGAGTGTTTGAAAAACCCTTGAACCTAACCTAGCCTAAGCCACTTCCAAAAGCCAAAAACCCTACTGACGTGCGCCAGGGCACAACCATTGTGCGCCAGGGCGCAATCATTGTGCGCCAGGGCGCAACCATCGCGCGCTCGGGCGCACCGTCGCGCAACAGACTAGAACCCTCACGCGATGGTCAAACTGCCAGGTGGACAAAGTTTGACCGTTGACCCTCGTGCGACATTTTGGAACCATCGCGCGATGGTTCAGTCCCCACCTACTTTTCCAGTGGCAGAAACTTGGCCACCAATGCCACCCTCAGCCAGATCTCGTGGACTGGCTGAACTCCTCTGTTTGCATCACCTTACCTTTCCAAATGATGCAATTTGGCCACCAAGCCAAGTTTAACCTTTACTTGGTTGGTTCTTTTTCCACCACACACCATTTTCACCATTTCTCCTATATATACCCCCCATGGTTCTTCCATTAAAGGGTTCCAAAAAATTAAAAGCATAAAGGCTCTAAACCCTGCCTCCCTTTGTTCATCTTTCAAGAGGTTAAACAAATTTTGGCAATCAAATGGTCTTTGCTTTGTACTCTTTTAAGCTAATAAAAGAGATACAAAGACACCCTAAGAACATAGCTTGTTCTTCCACTCAAACACCACAAACAATCTCAACCTCAATTCAAAGCTCAATCATCCGTTCAAACTCAATTTAGGTAAAGCATACCTACTGTTTTTTTGTTCTGATCCCTGAGGGGGGCTGGCAGGGTCAAGGCTGGTAATCAATACCAGTCCTGGCCCTAAAGCTAGCAAGGTTTCAAAAACCGTGGCCAAGCAAACCCTCGCGCGATGGACCCAAAGACTCGCGCGACAATTCTGTCAGCAAGAGATTGGTCCACGTGGGGAAGGGGTGCTGGTCATTTCTTGTTTTACCTATGTGCATGACTGTTGTAGTTCTGTTTTAATATATATCTCACTGTGAAGCATGCTAACAACCAATTTACTGCTTTCCTTTGTTAAAAATGCTAGTTATACATTTCAATATTTAGTTTTGTTCTGTTGGAGTACCCCTGGGATCATTCTGGACCTGTCCCAGAACCCAGGATGAGCAAAACCAAGCACTGGAAGTTTGATCCATACCATCGCGCGCTGCACACAAACCCTCGCGCGACGGTCAGATGGAGCGTTTACCAGCGCGCCAGGGCGCAATCGTCGCGCGCCTGGGCGCGTTGCGCGACAGTTTGGAACCCTTGCGCGACTGTTTGTCCCCGATCAGAGGCTGGCCTTGCATGGTTAACTTGATTTTAGGCTATTATTTTGTCCCCACACTGTTTATGGGGTGTTTTATTTATTTGTTGGGCTTTTCAGCCTTTAAACTGTAAATTATAACTGCTATAAACTGCTTGGTTTGTCCTGGGTGTGCACTGGTCCTTCCAGAGCCCAGAGGGTTTGAGAATAAGAGCTGTGGGCTTAGGCTTACTGGCGCGCGCAGGTCTTGTAGTAGCGTGCGCAGGTATGATCAGCATGCATTGACTTGATCAGTGCATACTGGTTACCTCTTGCGTGCGACACTCCAAGACAGGAGCTTTCCAGTCTGTTTAAACTCCCACAGGAGTCTGTTCTCATCCTATAGTAACTGCTCATTCATGCCATACTTGATCACATCCTGTAAATTGTTACAGTTTTAATCCCCGATTAACTGTTCCCCTGCCCTAATTGGCTAAAATTGATTAATAAAAGAAGAATCGCAATGTTTTCAAAATGCCTAAGTAGAGACCGATCTCCGGATTGGGCGAGAGGGGTGCCATAAAACCCTTCCCCTCTCGTAACCTGGCTCCCGAACCCAGATATGGTTATGACGGACTGGTTTTCTTAACTTTTTCAAATCAAACAGCGTGGCAGGTGCTTCAAAATACGGTTCCTTGGGTGTCGGACCTTCAAACCCGAGTGGCGACTCTGTATTTTTGAGCGCTTGCCACCTGCGCTCGCGCTCCCTCGATTTCCAAAAAAAAGGACCGCAATGGCGAAAGAAACGGAATCCTTTTTCCAAGGGCATGCTGCCCACAATTACCAATGAAGTACTCGTCAGTCTGATTCGCAAGTTCAGGGCTGCTGGTGTTGCATTTGAAGAAGGTGAGATTGGGGGAGATTGTGAAGGAAATGGAAGGCGTATTGAAAGGATTGATGTAACTGGAAAAATTGCAATATTTGGATTCGATAAGGGTTTTTAGTTCTGGGTCATTAATCTTTATGGTATCGTCAGCGAAGCTGTTAACTTGATAAGATCTTCCCTCCGCGCCCAATATGACTTTTAGAACTGGTTCATCACATCTTAATGTGCACAAACCACATTGGGGGAGTGTGGTGTTCGTAAAAGGGAATTTGACCGGACCATGTGATCCGCAGTCGAATTGAAGGAGGATGGGCAAGAACCAGAAGAGTGAAGAACCAGCATGAGAGACAAGAAAGAAAGCTACTAAAAAAGAAGGATAAACCATTTTTAATTCCCAATTTAGCACGATAAAAAACAAACTCCATAGTTTAAGAGGAACGAAATTCCCTCACCCTTTTATTTGGGAGGAGATGAAATTCTTTTTGTAGAAATGAGGGTTGTAAGAATCAAGGAGCCAAACATATTTGTGTAGATTTTAAGGTTGACACGCCCAGTTGACTTGGAAATGCTCTAACTTGCGGAAGTTGTCGGTAAGGACAACTAAGTGTTTGCGCTAGTGATTAACTTATGCAGCATAACTTTTTGGTTTTGTCTTTATTCAATTTTTTTTTGCATTTGTCAGTTTTATGGAAAAAATTTATGTGATATAGGTTCGTCTCGACGAGAGGAATCAGAAAAGTAAAAAATTATGACTTTTACACAATTATTTTGGAAAATATCCAAAGAAAGGCTCCAAAAAGTCAATTTTCGTATTTTTTTCTTGGATATTTCCCAAAATACTTGTGTAAAAATCATAATTTTTTACTTTTTCGGTTCCTCTCATTGAAACAAACCCATATCACATAAAAGTTTAGCGTAAAACTAACAAACTCGATTTTTTTTGAATAAGGACAAAATCAAAAAGTTGTGGTGCATAAGTTAATCACCAGCATGAACAGGGCCAATGATTCTTTGCTCAATTTTCTGTCGGAGAGCAAAGAACTGATCAAGCTTGTACCGATGACCGACTGAGCTTATTTTTTATTGGAATCCTTAAAAATACATTATAGATAAATTTAACGACTTCGATTATTTGTGTAGGACTACAAGATGGGCCGCACACAACGCCGTGCACATCTGGTGTATCCCAAATGGTATACCTATATTTTTATTGGAAAAAAGGATGGCTTTTTGGGGGTGAGGGCTAATTTCTCCTTTCTTCTTCTACATTGGAATGGTCCGTAGGAAAAGAGTACTCCATTGAGAATGAGTTTCCTGCTCTCCTTCCTTCATTGACCCACCACCACTATAGCGACCTTGACCCAGTGACTCTTCTCTCTCTCTCTCTCAAAATCTCAATCAATCAGTTTGTAACTTGAATGAAAGTAGTCTACTGTGGAAAAATCTGTGGTTTGCCGATGAAACGTGCAAAACAGCATATGGGAAGTCTTGGTCTGATTTACACGTATGTAGTGTACTCCGGGGCAAAAGAAAAAATCTAGAGAGAGATCCTAAATTATTCGATCCATTTGTCTGATTTACACGTATGGGAGTCAAGGTCATAGAAAAATCCTAGGGGGGAGGAAAAGGAAAAGAGGCGTATCTAGGCCCGCTAGGGTGTTTTAGAGAGATATACTTTGAGTTGAGAGATAGGCTTAGAACACATTATTCGATCTATCAAATTATTTGATCTATTTAACTTTGTTTGGTTTCGAGAATTTTTTTTTGATGTAATAAGTGGTAATAAGTAGAGATATAAATTAAGAAACTTCTTGAAAACCATGCAGAAAGTAAATTTTAGGCAAAAGTACATAAACACTCCCTCAACTATTACTTTTTTTCATGGAGACCCCCTCACATTTAAAAGCGCCCATACAGACCCCCTCAACTACTGAAAACGGAAAAAAATGCTAACTCCGTTAACGGAATGGAGGAAATGACTAAGATACCCTTTTTTTATAAGATGAAAGTACATAAACACCTCATCAACTATCACTTTGTTCCACGGAGACCCCCTAACATTTATATTATACCCTTATTCTATCAGTTGTTGTTCTAATCGTTTTTTTCGTTTTATACAATTTCTTTTTTCCTTACATCAATCATTTTAAAAAGAACTTTCTGTATATAACCATAAAAAATAGCTTGAAAACCATGGAGCAACGGCGACAAGTGCCGCTATGGTTCTTTTGCTGATAAGAAATGAGAATGGAAGAAGATGAGGGAAAGGAGAGAGGTGTGGGAGAAGAGAAGTCGAGGAGAATGGTGGTGGTAGTCGACGACAGCTGCTGCGTTGCTTTTCCCATCTCTATTTTTTTAACTTTTCTTTAGAGAGAGAGTGTGTATGTATTGAAGGAGAGAAAAAAAGGTTACCGAAACTAGTGTTTAGTCGGTTAGGGTATAGAGAGAGAATAGCTTAGATGGAGAGGGAGAGATTACCTGTGATTGAGAGGGGGGAGGAGAATACAGTCCTTTTAAGTTTTAATCCAACCATTGATTTTAATGGTTGAGATGGAGTGTTTTTTTTAAAAAAAAAATTGTGTGGGTGGAATCGGCCCCTATATATATATATATATATATATATATATATATATATATATATGAACCAAAGTTTCAGATCTGATTTTGGTTCAGATCTGTTTTTTTTAAGGTTGTTTGTAGAGGGAAGAAAGAGAAGGATTAGAGGGGGTGTATGTATGCAATGCAATAAGGGTATTTTTGTCTGATTTATGGATGAGGGGGTTCATCACAAACGGTTTAGAGACGGAAGGGTGTCACTTGGGTAACGGAGATTAGTTGAGGGGGTCTGTATGGACGCTTTTAAATGTGAGGGGGTCTTCGTGAGAAAAAGTGATAGTTGAGGGGGTATTTATATACTTTTGCCTAAATTTTATCTCATAACTTGTAAAAAAACAAAGTTTTGTACTCATATCTAATCGAAATGCCAGTACCTCTTCTCTTGCATTGGAACTTTCCGGAGTCAAGCCGACACTGGCCGCCATCATCGCGACACTCACGGCATTCCTCTGACAGATTGTATTTAACGGATAAGTAAGGAGCCAATAATGAGAATGGATCACTAAGATTTCGGCCCTTAACTGATGACACCACTGGCAGTTGGAAAAACACAGAGTTTTCCGGAATAGCGCCTTGAGTCGGAACTTGATCACCTGGTTGATTCGGATACGAATAGTAGACAATGTACCCATGACAGCTTCTGCTTCGGCCCCTATAATAAGTGTAATTATTATTAGGGAAGCGCTTCTCTGTTTCCAGCTCAAGTTCATTATTGATGACGCATCTGAAGAGGGTGAGATTCGGGAAGATAGTGAAGGAAACAGAATGCATATGCGTTCTTAGAGGATTGATGGAATTGTAAAAATCGCAATCGTTGGATTTGATTTGGGTTTCTAGTAGGGGGTCTTTAAGGCTTATGGTATCATTAATGAAACCAGTAATTTGATAAGATCTTCCCTCCGCGTCCAATTTGACTTGTGCAACTGGTTCCTCACAACTAACATTAAACCACCCACATAGGGGGTGTGTGTTGTTGGTAAAAGGGAATTTGATCGGACCAAGTTTGCCGCACTCGAAGGAGGATGGACAAGAACTAAAAGAGTGAAGAACCAGCAGATGAGAGACAAGAAAGAAAGCTCCTAAAAAAGAGGGGAAACCCATTTTTAATTCCCAAATTAGCACGACAGAACAAACCCCATAGTTTAAGAGGAACGAAATTCCCTGACCCTTTTATTTGTTAGGGGGAGTGAGATTCTTTTTGTAGAAACGAAGGTTATGAAAGAATGAAGGAGCCAAACATAATTTGTTTTGGGGGGTGGGGGCTAATTTCTTCTTCTACATTGGAACGGTCGGTAGGAAAAAAGACTCCATTGATGAGTGGGAGTTTCCTGCTCTCCTTCCTCATTGACCCCCACCACTATAGTGACCTTGACCCATTGACTCTCTCTTTCTCTCAATCAATAAGTTTGTACTCCCTCCGTCCCTTATTTAGAGTCGAGTATTCTATTTTGAACTGTCCCTGAATAAGTGTTCGTTTTGTAAAGTTATTGGGTAAAAGTTGGTGCATTGTCTATTTTGTCCCTAAAAGTAGATTTCATTTTAAAAAGTTAGTGAGTAAAAGTGTAATGATGATGGGTAAGTAGGAAAGTGAAGGAAAAAGTTAATGTGAAAAATGTAATGATGATATTTTTTTAATAAGTTAAAGTTACGAAGCAGGACACTTAAAAAGGGACGGAAGGAGTAATTAAGTTGAATGAGAAACTGTAAAGCCAAAGGAAGGAGTCTATTGTGGAAAAATCTGGTTTACCCATGAAACGTGCAAAACAGCATATGAGAAGTCTTGGTCTGATTTACACGGTGTATATACTCCGGACAAAAGAAGAAAAAATCTGGAGAGAGATCCTAAGGTGAGGTGATGGGAGTCAAGGTCATAGAAAAATCACTTGCCAAATTGATTCACAACCATATGTTTCTGATTCAAATCTTGGGCTTTTCTTCGCGGCGGCCTATAATCCGATGACTGGTACAGGTACTGCGAGCATAGCGTAGCTTATTTTAGAAGTCCGAATTTAGAATAAATTGATAAGTTATTTTCCAACTTTCTTTAGGATAATGTAAGAAATAAAATAATGTGATAATAATGTCGTTGTATTGATTTGGTATTTTTTTGGCATAGCTGTACAAATAGATTACTGATTTAAATTATTTCACGTTCAATGCTAGTCATTTGGTTTAACTAATGTGCACGATTTACAAAGTCAAAGTTAGTTATCAAATCTGCAATAAAAGATAAGTACAACATTATTTGAAAGTAATTTTACCTCATTGGTGAATGGGGAACATAGATTTTGTAAGAAAAAATGTTAAATTATGACTGGCTAGCGGGGACGGTGTACTTGTCTTAGACAGTAAAAAATTGGCTTAATTTGTAGCTTTGGAAAAAATGCATTCATCGAGAAGCGATTCTTTACTGTGCTTGTCGAGTTATTTGGCCTAACTCGAATTTGGTTTTGTACTTCAAATTTTTTTGTTGATATTGTTTCTTTGTTGATTTTGGAGTTGGACTTGATAATATTTTCAAGGACTCGAACTCAATGGCAACGTGCTCATATCAGTGGCTATACTTTAAAGTTCCTGGAAGCCAGGGAAGATGGAAAGGAAATTGATTCAGAATAGAGGACTTTTGATCCCTTTAAGAATACACTTCCTATCTGTCTTCAGAAACCTCTCAATTAAAGGAAATGTTGTCCTTCTTAAAAAATATATAAAAATATATTGTCTTCATAAAAAAATCCAATATATTCCAATGAAAATCGTCACTTAAAAGGTAACTATAGATACAAATCTATTGATATCAGTATTGTGCCTTGACTTCTCTCTGAACGCGCGATAGTCCACTTTATATCGAGCATATGCCCAAAAAGATTTGTGCAAACCTATTCGCCAAAATTTTCTGCGGAAGATTTTAAGTGAATTTATTTATGTGCCGGTTTAATCTTGCTTTGCTCAATATATAAAAATATGTGGAGAATAATTGTAAAATCTTATGTATTTTATTTTTTTGATCGCACAACTCAAACAAATAAATGAAATTATGGAGTTAAGATAATTTTTGAACTGCTTAATAGATCGAGCTCGTAGAGTTAAGGTAATTTTCGAACACCATGTGTTAAAAAATTATGGAGTCGCCTTTAGCAATTATAATTGTCTCTCTAAAGACACCCATTAAATTCTATTAATAGGGGCAACGCAAGTTTTTTATAAGTGGAAGAGTTGGATAACGGACAATACACATCTCAACGCGGATCACTTTGGAATGAGCTTTTTCGGCCGAGTTTTCTTCAAATAATTTTACCAATAATGTTCTTGGAGGAGGTAACACATCTCAGTTGTCGAGCTTTTTTGAACTCTTCAATGGCCCAATGAGTTGGTCTTTGAAGGTATGCTTATATGATTGGGGAATTTAGAGGCCGGCCCTTTTTTCTTGGTTCGGATTTCAAACAGTCCTGACCAAAATATTTTGTCTTTCCTTCAGTCCTTTTTCTTGACTTTTCATGCAATTTTACTATTTTACCCATTCTTCTTAACTTTTTGTGTACATGTCTATTTTTAATAAAATTTATATTTTTATAATTAATTTCTGAACCATATTATTTCGGACAAAAATACCCTTGGCTATGTGGGCTATGAGAACTGTCAATTCTCATAGTCAGTTCTATGAGAACTGCTCAGTTCTCATAGAAAACTGGCTATGTGATCCATATTATTTCGGACAAAAATACCCTTGGCTATGTGGGCTATGAGAACTGTCAATTCTCATAGTCAGTTCTATGAGAACTGCTCAGTTCTCATAGAAAACTAGCTATGTGACCCATATTATTTCGGACAAAAATACCCTTGGCTATGTGGGCTATGAGAACTGCCAATTCTCATAGTCAGTTCTATGAGAACTGCTCAGTTCTCATAGAAAACTGGCTATGTGACCCATATTATTTCGGACAAAAATACCCTTGGCTATGTGGGCTATGAGAACTGCCAATTCTCATAGTCAGTTCTATGAGAACTGCTCAGTTCTCATAGAAAACTGGCTATGTGACCCATATTATTTCGGACAAAAATACCCTTGGCTATGTGGGCTATGAGAATTGCCAATTCTCATAGTCAGTTCTATGAGAACTACTCAGTTCTCATAGAAAACTGGCTATGTGACCCATATTATTTCGGACAAAAATACCCTTGGCTATGTGAGCTATGAGAACTGCCAATTCTCATAGTCTGTTCTATGAGAACCGTTCAGTTCTCATAGAAAATTGGCTATGTGAACTGAATTATGAGAGCTTGCTATGTGAATTGCCAATTCTCATATTCAATTCTAATGGTAAGTTTTATGAGAATTGACTATTCTCATAGACTGGTTATGAGAATGGGCTATGTGAACTAAAAAATAAACAGTTCACATAGCCTCATCAGACACTAAAATACACAGTTCTCATAGAAAATAAACAGTCCAATAGATAGTCCTCATGGACCATACAAAGTTCTCATTGAAAAATATACAGTTCTCATAGAAAAATACACCGTTCAAAATAGTCTCACCACACACTAAAATACACAGTTCTCATAGATAATCATCATGGACAATAACAGTTCTCATAGAAAAAAATACAGTTTTCATAGAAAAAACACAGTTCTCATGTGAAATGGTTATATGAACTGAAAAATACAATTCTTATAGACCGTTCTCATGTGAAATGGCTATGTGAACTAAAAAATACACTGTTCAAATAGTCTTACCACACTAAAATACAAAGTTCTCATAGAAAATACATAATTCTCATAAAAAATACACAGTTCTCATAGACAATCATCATGGACAAAAACACAGTTCTCATAGAAAAAAACACAGTTCTCATAGAAAAAACACTGGTCTTATAGAAAATATACAGTTCTTATATAAAATACACCGTTCTCATAAACAGTTCTCATGGATAATACACAGTTCTCATAGAAAAATACACAATTCTCATAACTAAAACACAGTTCTTATGGACAATACACAATTCTCATAGACAGTTCTCATGTACAATACACAATTCTCATAGAAAATACACAATTCTCATGGACAATACACAGTTCTCATAGAAAATACACAGTTCTCATAAACAGTCTCATAGAAAATACATAATTCTCATAGAAAAATATACAGTTCTCATAGACAGTTCTTAAAGAAAAATACATAGTTCTCATAAAAAATACACAATACACAGTTCTCATAAAAAATACACAGTTCTCATAGACAGAAAATACAGAATTCTCATAGAAAATACACAGTTCTCATAGACAGTTCTCATAGAAAAATACACAGTTCTCATAGAAAATACACAATTCTTATAGACATTCCCAATGCAATCACACAATCAATTACTCCATCACTGTATGCGATCGCTCCAGCGGCGGCGGAGGATCGTGGCGACCTCGTTCTTTGCCATTCCCAATGCAATCAAACTGCCGACAGCATGGAGCTCACCTTTCATTTATATCATTTCGAGATGAAAAAGAAAACCGTATAAATCGAACCACCAATTTACAACAAAATAGTGAGGAAGTAAAGTCCTAACCTTGAAAATAAAATTTGTAACTCCAGATTCAAAATAAACAAAAATCAAAATCAAATATAGTTATCAATGGTTCTCATGGCCAAATCTTATATGGAATACTTCTTAACAATTACAGAAAATACAAAAGTTTATATATATATATATATATAAGAATGCATCACAGATTCAAACTGATGCTAAGTCAAACAAATTCCAAGTCAAATTGAAACTCAAACTGGTGCTAATAAGTCAAATCGATAATTATCCGAACTGGTAATATCAAAAGGAGCCGCCGATCTATGTCTCGGGCGTTGCCTTCGTCTATGGCGGCGGATGTGTGGCTCCGGTGGCGGCGGTGAGCGAGGGATTGGAGGAGGTCACCGGCGAGAGCAATTGATGTTGGACATGGAAACAACGGGGAGGGAGAATGAGAAACCGGCGATGACGGAGTTCTCGAAGGAGACGCCGACGAGTTCAATAGTCCCGAGATGAGTTATGTCGTCGGAATCGGCGATGAAGGACGAAAAGGAAGAAGTGCTGGGCCGGAGGATTTGCTGGTAGCTTTCTGAAGTTTGCTGGTAGCAATTGATTCTCCATCGCACGCCGCCGACAGAGAAATCTAGAGAGAGAGAGGCTATCTTCTATTGAGATCTGGGACAACAGGGGTTTTATTTTGTTTGTTCACATCTGGGGCAAAAAAGTCAATCACGCAACATAACCGAGCCATCTAGCTTCGGTAAAATATATTAGGGTTGGTATCAAACCGAACCTAAAAAGAAGGACCGGCCTCTAATTTACTATATATGATTAGTTCATGTGTTAACGTCTAAAAGTGTAAGTGTTTGTTTCTTGGAAGATTATTTTGGTGGATGCATTTTATCAAACTCTCAATGGGCAAGAAAAAAAAAAAAGGTTCCATTACCTGGAGTTAGAGAAAAGACTAATAATTTGTTATTTTTTTAATCAGAATTATCAAACAGTAGAAGTAATCTTTAATTAGTTTTGTAACTAGAATTAAAGTGGGCCCATTTATTTTTAACCCACGTTAAGTTAAAAATGATATCCATATCAGATTTGTTAATGTTTTTAATGAATCGATGAGGTGTCAATTGTTGATTGGATATGTGTAAATATAGGTGTTTACGTTGCATGCGTATAGAATTTAATCTCTTAGTTTAAACGACTCCGATTAGTCCAAATTTGACACTTGTTTGTCATATGAAATCTAGGCCGTTGATTCAACCTCTTATTGTTGAATCTTGCGGAGTTGCACACCTACGGGCTGGACGATTATTCAAGGGTAAATTGGAGTTGCAAATGCAAGCCCATGAAAACAAGTATACTGATACGATCAAGCAGCAAACAATGCGTTTGGTGGAGTTTTGAAAGACGCTTTCACGTTCTACTTGATTTGAAACCTGAGAAACAATTACCCAGGCTCCAGGAGTTCCATTAACTGAAGATTCATGAAAACTAAACTTCAGAATAAATCATCAGGAGTTGGAACATCATGTATTCATAGCTCTTGTCATCGGCACTCGTCAAAATACTGTTGATCGAGTGATGAGATAAGGAAATGCTTTCGAAAACAAGGTGAATTGGTTGAAGCAAGTTAAGGTCTCAAGTGATACTAATAATTACTGGGAAGAAGGGTTGAATTGAGACCTTTTATCTCCTTTCATGGCCGTATGCCAATCTAAATGCTTTGTCGTGAATCGAACAATCAAATTCACCAACAATCTAGCTCTCTCGCCTTCGTAGGTACTAACCCCTATACTTCAAGTTTAGGTCTTCACCTGAGTCAAGATTAACACTTTTGCTAAGAACATGAAACTGCAAACACATTATTGGTCTCAAATACATGCCAAATAAGAATTTACAACTATACGTTGAACTTTCACAATGGAAGCGTCATAATTTCTTGTTCAGACGTTAAAAACTTATGCAGTTTTGAGCGATATGCGTCAACAATAACATAGGAGATACAAACTTACCTGATTTTCACATGTGCATTTTGAAATCGTGGGGATTGCACATTATGCTTTTCCTTGCAGAAGCATGCATGAATCGTCACAATGTCATGACATGAGTAGTGGATGAATCCACCGGTGCTCTTGAGGGAGAAGACAAATAAGGCTTGGGGGGGATTTGCAAAGACTCGATGCTTCCTTCTAACATCTCCACCACCCGACTAATTGATGGTCGGTTTGAAGGATCCGTTTGTATACACCACAGGCCAACTATTATCATCTTCCTTGCTCTTGCATTTGCCTCACCATCCATAATGCCATGCAATCCGAGTTCTTCATCAAGTTCAAGACGCTTGTATATCCAATGTGGGAAGTATATTTCACTCGTACGATCAACCTCGACACTTATATTCTTTCTCCCGCCAACCATTTCCAAAACCATCATCCCGTAGCTATACACATCAGACTTGTGTGAAACCCCACCAAAATTTCTGCTAAATACTTCTGGGGCAATGTAGCCCGCTGTTCCTCTAGCACCCGTCAACGATACGATACTCTCTTTTTGTGGGCATAGTTTAGCAAGGCCAAAATCAGATATCTTTGGGCAAAAGTCCTCATTTAAAAGAATATTATGAGGCTTTATGTCAAAATGCAAAATTCGTGTGTTGCAACCACGGTGTAAGTACTCCAGCCCTCGGGCAATACCAACCGCAATTCGGTACATTGCTTCCCAACTCAACTGGCAATATGTCGAGGAACCACCATCATGTATGAATTTGTCAAGAGATCCGTTAGGCATGAATTCATACATGAGAGCTCTATGGCTACCCTCAAAACAAAATCCAAGAAGAGTCACAATATTTACATGAGAAGTTCTACTAATGGTCGCAACCTCGTTAATGAACTCTTCTCCATTACCTTTCAACCCTTTCAGAACCTTCACTGCCACGAGGCAGTCATTTTTCAACTTTCCTTTGAAGACACAACCAAAGCCTCCTTGGCCTAGTTTTGTTCTAAAGGAGTTGGTAATTTTCTTGATGTCGGAGTAAGAGTATCTTTTAAGAGAGAGATATCCACAATTATTTAGAAATGCCTCAATGTTTCGGTAGTTCTCTGTCTTCTTTTTCCAAAAGAATGCGGATTCACTTTTTGAGAGTTTCTTCATAATAATGCAGAACAACAGAATTACCATAATCCCTACAATAGAAACAACTGATGCACAATTCCAAATAAATGGTTAGATGTGGATAATAGATCTAGGTTATCTTCCCATTACATGTAAACCTAGAGAAGTGGGAAGAGGAAAAGGAATCTCGCCATCGTTTGAATGGAAAGGTTAAGCTAATGAAGTACATGAACGATACCTGTTCCGAGAATCAATGCCAATCTACTTGTTCCTACAAAAATTGTCAAAGAGAAAAAAAAACATTGGTCAGATGAGTTTAGAAAGAACGGTGGAAGAAAATGAATGGGATTTAAATTTAATCTACTTTGCACATTCTGATATAGAATAACAGAATAAGCTTTAATCTAACCAGAAATGCGCGTATCTGCTCTCTTGTTTAAGCATTGAAACTCCCCAAAGTCACGTGGACATTTACCTTAATCTAACCATAACATTTCACCATACACAATACTAACTATAATGCTCAACTCTCGTACAACCTCACTTGTCCTCTCTTTACAGAAACCCCATCCAGGCCTTGGGTCTCCTCCTCAATTAAAGACCCTCAAAAATAATTCTAAGCATCGGAACACCTCACAACACCTCATAAAGATTTAATATTCATATACTAATCGAAATGTCAATACCTCCCCTATCGTTTAAGCATAGGAACTCTCGGGTGTCACGCAGACACTGACCCCTGTCATGGAGACACGCATGACATTCCTCTTCCTCTATCACATGATATTCAACAGAAAATTAGAAGCCAACAACGAGAATGGATCACTAAGATTCTGGTCCTCAACTGATGACACCACCGGTAGTTGGAAGAACACACCGTTTTCCGGAATACTGACTGGAGTTGGATCTACAACTTGTTGATTCGGACATGAATAGTAGACAGTGTATCCATGACAGGCTCTGCCTCTATAGTGAGTGTAGGTACCAAAGAAGTACTTATCAGTCTGGTTGTAAATTAGTTCAGGGCTGCTGGTGTGGCATTTAAGAAGGTGAGATTCGGGGAGATTGTGAAGGAAATATATTGCGTATTAAGAGGATGGATGGATGTAACTGGAAAGATTGCAATCGTTGGATTTGACAAGGTTTCGTAGTACTGGGTCATTAATCTTCACGGTATCATTGGTTAAGCTGCGAACTTGATAAGATCTTCCCTCCGCGCCCAATTTGACTTTGGGAACTGGTTCATTTAAACCACCCACATAGGGGTGTGTGGTGTTGGTAAAAGGGAATTTGATCGGACCAAGACTTCTGCAGTCAAAGGAGGATGGACAAGAACCAGAAGAATGAAGAACCAAATTAGAACTGAAAAAACTTTGATTCCCAATTTAGAACAGAAAAAACCAATTCCATAGTATAAGAGGAACGAAATTCCCTCACTTTGGTTTTTTTTTTTTCCTGGGAGGGGGCGGAATTTTTATTTTTTTTTCGGCAAGGGGGCAGAATTATGTTACTAGAAATGAGAGTTTGGTAAAAATCAATTAAAAAAACTCCATAAATTGTTTTGATTTTTTGGTTGGCAGGCCAGTTGACTTGGAAATGGTGTTATAGGAGGACTTGCGGAAGTCAACGGAAAACAGAGGGCTTTTGGGTGGTGCTAATTTCTTGTGCTACAGAATGGTCGGTAGGCAAAAAGACTACATTGAGAGGAAGTTTGGTCACTTGTCATCATGTACCCTATTAATGCAGTGATGACACATCGTATTAAAAATGTGGTCAGCATAGCATTGCTCCAGATAAAATGGCCACCGTAAAAAAAATATGTTCAGAGAACCAAGAACCGTTGTGATCTTGTTTATGCAGACTAACAAAACCATAGTAAGCAATTGTCATGTGTGTGTTTTTTTTTTTTGAAAAAGGCAAAAAAAAATTTTTGAAAGGCATGTGTGTGTATTACAGTACAGATAGGGTGTTGTGACAGATTTTCCTAAGTGATTCGAACTGTTGTAAGTTGTAACATGTCTCGTCTTCAACCTCTGGACCCAAGTGACTCGCATGCACGCGCATAGATCGGACATGCCTGCACGCACCGCCTCGACACGTGGGGCTTCCTTTGAGATCCTTTCGATGTTGTATTAGCACCATTGATCATATCGTCTCGAGTCAAAAACCGTTTTTGATCACTTCCAAAAATCCTGCTGAACGGAAAAATAGTGCTAAATGGCGTTTTTTGGTGACCCTCTCACAGAACCCGATGCGGATACCAATTATTAGGGATCGTGGGACACACAACCCAGACATAAAGAGTTATATGGTTTGGCCGGAACGTCCTTGATGTTGGAGTGCTATATTGGATGGCTCATTATCGATGGAGTTGACTCGTCGGGGAGTACGGTGTTGTTGAATTAATGAGCACATTGGCTCTAAATTGAGATGACTCTGAATCGAATCGATGGAGTGAGTGCAGAATAAGTTCAGTTCGGGAGATAGGGTTGAGAGTTGTAGATCATAATTAAGGGGGAGCTTGGATGCAGAGAGAGATTAAGGCCCAATATTCGGTTCACACATGAGGGGGAGATTTGTTAGAACATGTGTGAACGCTGAGTCCCATATCGGATAAACAAAAAAATGAGTTGGACCTTAATATACAATTGGATGGCTCACCATTTATAAGACTTAACCTTTTAAGTGGATATGAGTCATTAAATATATATTGGGCCCAAGTGATGTGGTGGACTCTCTGCCGTTACTCCCATACAAATTAGGTCTTAAGCGCGCAGTGGCGGGTCGATGCATCAGACAAACTCTCAACATGAACATCGACAAGTTTTAGAATGATCGAGCTAGTTTTTTTAATGACTTTATTTTAAAATATTTCTCCCTAACGGTTAAAACTAAATATAATCAAGAAAGAATAGCTCCAAATAGACAAATAACTCGTAAAACAACAAATATAAATGCACCATACGATGAAATTCAAGCATAAAACTAATTTTATATGTACATTTTCGAGATATATATGGATGTGTGTGGGGCACGCGTTTGAGTAGGGGCACGTGCCTCGCGTGCCCCCCTTTATATCCGTCCCTGCTAACAATGGAGGTTCCAAACCTTTCCACCTACCTATACACATGTAAGGGAAGAGGGAGGAGTAAACGGTAAACCCATGTAAGGGATTTTCCGGCGGATGGTAACGGCCGGCGCCAATTTCGGGCAGCTATTGTGGGCCGTGTTGAACCCTTTGGCTCCAGTCACTCTCGCCACGTGGAAGGAAATCAAAAAAGATAAGACTGGTTGGCTGCGAATGCATTGGGATTTGGGACAGAATAACTTGATTATGTGAATAATTACCCCCCAAAAAAAAACTTGATTATGTGAATAAAGGAAAGATCCGGTGCCAAAAGAGAATTGACTTCAGGTTGAGACTTGAATATCAAAATGAAAACAAGTCTGGAATACAGTTTGCATAGCAACAAGAAGGAGAAACTCTTTTTTGTTTTTTTTTTTAACAGCCAAAAAGGAGAACTTTTGATGGCCGGATTTATTGGACCAGATAAATAGATGCATCGGATTCAACTAATGGTTGCTGATTAAATTACCTATTCCTAAATCACTATCAAGTTCGCGCGACGAATGTCATGGAGAAAAAGAAACAATCAATTCAGAGCAATTTACGCTGCATATTTTCGCTTATCGAAAAAAAATAAAATTACGCAGCATATTCTAAACGCTTAAGCTAAACTTCCATGATGGACCAAACTGACATGAATTAAACAATATTTTCCAGATGTCATTACCTTCTTTCTCATTTCTGCACCGGAAGCCATTGCTATCACGAGAACAAAGCCCCCCCTTGTGTCGACACTCTTGACATGCTTTGGATACATGAAACCTAATAGAGTACTCGGAAGCCAACACAGAAAACAAATCACTGGCATTTCGGTTCCCGAGTTCCGGTACCACTGGCAATTCAAAAACCGAACAATTAGGAGGAAAACTGAGACTACTTGAGACGTGGTCGTGTTTCGGATACTTAGGGCGTGTTTGATAGGAGGTTTGGGAGGGGGGATTGGATTAATAATCCCATGGGACTCCTAATACCTTGTTTGGTTAGGTTTTTGTGGGAGGGACTAGTTGTCCCATGGGATTGTTAATCCCCCAAAATGGGGGTATTAGCAATACCATGGGGAGGGTGTTACTAGTAATCCCATCCCCATGGGATTGAGCAAGACATGCTTAAAAATCCACCTCAATTCCAATTCCAATCCTAATCCTAGCCAAAACAAACATGTTATTTACAATCCTACCTCATTTTCAATCCCAATCCCAATCCTAATCCTGTGCAAAACAAACATGAATAAATGATTCATCCCTCATTAATAATCCCACCTCATTCTCAATCCCAATCCTAATCCCACCTCATTACGAATCCTCCCAAAACGAAATCTACAATCAAACACGCCCTTATAGTAGACAGTGAAACCACTGCAGCCTCTGTAACCGTCATTGCCATGAAAATACTCATCTTGTTTCTTGTCAAGTTCAGGGCTTATGGTAGTGCATCTGAACAAGGTGAGACCAGGTGATATTGTGAAAGAAATACCGTTGAGTTTAGGGGGAAGAGTCCAGTTCAAGTAGAACCCGAAAACATCGCAAGCCTTTGTCCCAATGAGGTACCCTAGATTTGGGTCTTTAACCCTAATGGAATTTTCAGTGACATCGGTAGTCTTAAGTTCATAGAGCACTACTTCCTTTCCCAGATTCAGTTTTGGAACTGGGTCTGTGCAATTTTGTACGGTGTAGAGCCCACAATTGGGGAATGTGGAGTTGGACAGAGGGTATCTGATTCGGCCATGAGTTCCACAGTCGAAGGAGTCTGGACATTTCCCAGAAGAGTGATGAAGAAACAGTAGATGAAAGAGAAGCAAGAGTGCCAAAACAGAGGGAAAACCCATTTTGGTTGCCCAGTTTAGCAAATATATATAGATTAATTAATAAACCACCAACAAACTGGAGAGGAAGAAAAAAGTTTCCTTTGTTCAAACAAGAACAAGGTAGTACCCTCGTTTTTATAAAGATCAAGGAACCTTCCAGTTTACTGGTGGAGTAGTTGGAGAAGTCGTCGGTAAAAGAAAAGAGGGCTTTTTGACTTTCGAGGGTGGAGGCTAGTATCCTACTTGACCCGCTAACACTCTAGAACACGTGAAGACCCAATTTTATGATCAATTATACCGTGTCAACCCTCGGAAGTCCAAACGATCTTTAATTTCCGATTACCCGATTTGGTAAAATTTGGACGAGTTCGGAATAGGCCCAAACTTCGTGGGCTGACTTATTTTCATGCTGCGGTCAATACACACGATACACACCACCCTAAGTCATGACGTGTGGTGTTTTTCAGCCTAATTTCTTCGTTTAGACCTTCAATTTATGTTTTTTTAGTATTTTAGGAAAGATTTGTTTTGTTAATAACTCAGAGACCGTAAAATCTTTTTAGTTGATTTTTTTTTTTTGGGAAAATCTTATTTTTCTTTCCCATTTTCAATTTTAGGAAAAGTCCCAATTTTTTGGACTTATTATTTTTCAGCTTATTATTATTAGGGTTTAGGGTTCCGCTCGTGGCTACGAGTTGTTTATCTCGAATCGATTAGTACGCTAACTAATCTTTTATAAATTCCGTTACGTCACACACTCTCTCTCAATCAACTGGAATCAAACTGTCAAGGAGTACATTGTGGAAAAATCTGCGGTTTACCGATGAAACGTTCAAACTCAAAACAGCGGTCCTTGTCCTTGGTCTGATTTTTATTAAAAATCTGGAGAAGACAGACAGCTACAGGTGATGGCAGTAGAGACCGCAAAAAAAAAAAAAAATCACTTGCCTAAACCAATTTGGCTTTGTTCGCAGCAGCCCATAATTACATGACTGGTTTTAGCTTAGCGTAGCTTTAAAGTCCGTATTAGAATGTGTCCACTCCCAAGCAATGTGAAATTCATTTTCTTAATATCATAACATCCTCGCTCACGTGCAGTCGCACTTTTTGGGTTCTATCGTCGTGAAGCAAATTGGGTTCTATCATCGTGCAGCCTTTTTGCTGGTCTGTCATCATAGGATGTGGATTGTAAATTTTTTATAAAATGTGGGGTGGACGGGCCCCGCTCTAATACCATGTGGAAATCTTATAACCAACTCAAGGCCAATTGGCAATGAGTGGAGAGGTTCCAGATGTTATTAAGTGATCATTTATTTCATTCCCAAGCAATGTGGGATATATTTCCTTAATAGAATGACTTGACAAGTCATTTTTCAACTTTCTATACTTTAATGTTAGGAAATAATAAAACCGTAACGTTGTATGGATTTGGTATCTTTTTGGCATAAATTATCAACGCTAATCAGTTAACTTGAATAATTTTGGACTTGGTTTTTTACTCCAAGGCTTTGTTTTTTATGTTTCTTTGTTGATTTTGGAGTTGAACTTGGAAATATTTTGGGGAAATTATACTTTGCCCCCTTAAACTATCACCCAGTCACACTTTGCCCCCTCCAACTACTCAATCGAAGACTTAACCCCCTTCAACTATTATTTCGCTGCCACCCCTTTAACTCTGTTAACGTTTTGAGCAAAGTTACATAAAAACCCTTACACAATACAGGTAGATATACATACGTGATACTTCTACACGATTTCCCCAACCCTAAAACCTTTCCCCTAAAATTAGCGGGAGTTTTCCCTCCATTTTTTTACCCGCATATATATATATATATATATATCCCAATACGCTATTCATTGAGCTGTAACCCTAATTTCGACTGCCTATGGAAAAAATCCCAGTACCTTTTTCACAGTAGAAGCCGATCATCATTTACGGTGGTCAAGGGCATCTGATCTTGGAGGTATGATTCCTTGGAACTATTTTTTTTTTCTCGGCAATTCCTTTAAACTGTTGTAAAGTGAGTTTAGTATTGTTTGACTATTGAATGCTTTGTTGGTGGAAGGTGGAGTAATCAATGGTCTGTGGGTGAGGTGGGGCTTTTGACACTTTGCATTGTTTGTCTATGAATGTGGTCCTAAATGCATACTTATATATATAGTAAGCTTCTAATGTGGACCTCTGCATCCAAATAAAGTGTGGACCATCCCATTTCTCCCCTTTCCTGATTGAATTTTGATGATCCGAGCCGTTCAATATGTTCAGAACGTGATTCTAAGCGTACCCGCGAGAAATCGGCAAAAAAAATGACCGGGAAGGGCTTGATTTGAGCAGTTTTTATTTGAACCGTTCAATAAAAAACAAACAAAAACTGCTCGGATGAAGCCCTTTCCGGTCTTTGTTTTTACTGATTTCTCGCGGGTACCCTTAAAATCACGTTCTGAACACATTGAGCGGCTCGGATCATCGAAATTCGATCGGGAAAGAGGAGGTCCGCACTTTGCTTGGATGCAAAGGTCCGCATTAGAAGCTATATATACATACATACACTACTGTGCATATGTCGGCTAAAAAAGTGGTTGATAATAGTAAAGTAGTGTTTTGTTTTGTATCCCTTGACTTATATGTTTTAATTAATTGTTTACTTGGTACTTGTATGTTGGAAAATTGCATGCTAAAGTTTTATTTTTTTAATTTGTATACTGGATATCCCTTGACTTATGAGTTTTAATTATGTATTGGTAGAAGTGTACCATTTGTCCTATAGTTAAACAAATTCTACTAATGCAATGAAGACACATCACATTATATATATCTGAAATATGGTCCCATAATGTGGTCAGTGTAGCATTGCTCTAATTACTTTCCGTGATCAATAATGTAGTTCACTTCTCCCTCCGTCGACTTTGTATGTTAGTCCACAAAGATACTTTTATCTGTCCATTAATGTTTGTCCGTATTTGTTAGTTCACAAACATACTGTTTGAAAGTCAAAGAGTAAATTGTGTCAATTGTACTCTTTTACCCTTGTATTCAGATATTGAATTAATTGATTGAAGGGGAAACCTAGAAAGACAAGAATTGTACAAAGCATCATGATGTTCCCGATAAAAAAGTTGAAAACCCATGAAATAGACTAAAAAATACGGACGGAGAGAATATTAAAAGCACTTGTGAAAATTCTGTATGGACGGCTACTTATTAGTCAGGATATTCGGTTGATTTAGGTGGCAAAAATCGTACCTTTCAAGCAAACGTCATAATCAGTGAACTCTACATGCGAAAATTGAGCAAACAAAAGCCTAACTCTAAAAGTTATCATGTGAGAAAACCAAAAAAATTGATTTATGTGGCAAAAATCGTACCTTTCAAGAAAACATTAGAATTGGTGGATTCAATACGAAAATTGAGCAAACAAAAGCCTAACTATAAAATTTATCATGTGAGGAAAACAAAAAAGTTGCCCTATAAAATAAAAAGAGAGAGAGCACAAGGGGTTGATTTACCAACTTTACCCGAGATCGAAACACGGATGAGGGTAACCGGGAAGTAGCATATGACTGAACAAGTCCTTCCTTCTGGTAACACCTTTTGACTGTCCACATCAGCTAGCTCATCATAAAATTTCATAACCAAAAAAGAAGAAAACATTGTAAAACAAAAAACTTCAATACCCCTGTGAACTAGTATATTATATTATGAAGATCCAAAGAAAGTAAATTATTATTTGATTGATCCCAAGATCTCCTTCTCATTTAAAATAATGCCAGCAAACTTTTTCCTGAAACTTGAGACAAGAAATAATAATACCCAGACACAAGCATGTAAGCAAATAAAATTTTGGATTCACAAAATGGACACTCCTCATGGATACCTGCAAAAGAATCACCTGTTAGAAATAAGTAGTACCATACTACCATGACTTCCACTAGTAGATAGAGAAACCAAACCAAACCAAACCACCCTAGACCTAGACAAATAAATTGGCCTAAATATTTATCAAAGTGAATTCAAGGCTTGACCTGCAAAAATAGCAGGACTAGGAGACGCCACCCAGTTGACTGGAAGAAGACCCTTCAAAGCTTGACCTGCAACCGAATGAGCAAGCCCATTAGCATCCCTTTTGATCCAGGCACACTTGATCCCTTCTTCCTCACAGAGTTGCCTTATATCCAACACCACAGCTGCAACAGCCCAAGGGGGAACAAGCTCAGAGACGCTAAGTTTAATAGCCATCTGGTTGTCTGATTCCACCATAGCTCTTCTGATACCCAAAGATTTCACCATCCCACACGCCAGCCGTATGGCCACCAAATCACCATGGAGAGGAGAATGGATTTTAGCGTTAATCACTTGCCCATCCACTAATGCTCCTTCACTATTTCTGAGAACAGCTGCACTATAATTGATAATCGAGGGAGGTCAATGTTTGAGGTGATGAAATAAATTCTCCGGTAAATATTTTTACAGGAGCAATTAGCCGAGCGGCAGACCAGGAGATGTAGTAGTTAAGAGAGCGGATATGATAGCTTTGGGTAACAATGCTACGGGGAGGAGTAGACTTAAATTGACATTAGATGCTATTGTGCATAAAGATATGAGTGTAATGGGTTTGTGTGAACAAGTGGTCTTTGACAGAGCTCAATGGAGAAAAATGATTTATGTAGCCTACCCTAAGTGATTGGAACATAAAGCTCAATTTGGTCTGGTTTAATTGGCCGAGCGGTTATGTAATTGTATTTAAGTACGTACAATGAGATTGTGTGCGCAATTTTTAAACATCAAGGGAGTTGATACGTACACTTGGTAATGGATTAGTTCGATTAGGGTCAAGGTAGTATGTAAATTTCTTTTACAATAAAAAAAAAAAAGTTTTTGTATTCGGCACATTATTTTTACTTTTCCAATTCATCTTGACAGGATAAACTGCTAAAAAAGGTTCAAAAGAAATATTCATCGAAATTGGGAAAAAATTCATTGACAACACAAAGACCCTAAAAAGAATACATAATTTTCTGTCCAAATTTTGGTTTATGAAATTGATTTGCAAGAAAGGTTAACAAAACAGTCAAAGGAAGTTTTTAAAAGACATACTCCCTCCGTCCCCTTTTTAAAGTCCAGTATTTCATTTTGGGCTGTCCCTTAATAAATGTCTATTTTGTAAAGTTAGTGGGTAAAAGTTGGTGCATTTTCCATTTTGCCTCTAAAAGTATATTCCATTTTGAAAAGTTAGTGAGTAAAAGTGTAATGATGATGTCTCCATAGAGGGTAAGTAGAGAAAGTGGAGGTAAAAGTTGATGTGAAAGAGGTGTAATGATGATGTTTTCTTAATAAGTTGGAGTTACGAAACGGAACATTTAAAAAGGGACGGAGGGAGTACTAACGTACTACAAACGAAGCCCCAGGCTATAGTGCAATATCCTCACAGTGAACTTCAAGACACGTACGTATATGCAATAATTAACTCAACAAGGGTTTTGGCTAAGTTCCGCTAAGATTTTTTGACTTTTTCTTATTTTGTTCTTATTCAAAAAAAAAATAGCATTTGTTAGTTTTGCACCTAATTTTGTAGATTATTGATTCATCTCATCAAGGCGAATCGGAAAAATAAAAATTATGGTTTTTTCCCGAATAATCTTGACGAGACAAATTAATAATCTACAAAAGTTAGGTATAAAATTAACAAACAAGAAAAAAAATTTGAATATGGACAAAATAAGAAAAAACCCAAAATTTCAAAAAACCTTTAGCGGAACTTAATCATGTCCATTAGAGGTCAAACATTTCAAACGTTGTGTATGCTAGAAAGGGAAGGAGAGGGTAATTTTGTCCTTGGGTTTCAAAAATAATGGCCTGGAAAATTTTTCCATCCAAAACCCTAACAGACAACAAACGGAAGGGTTAGGGTGGCAGCGAAATAATAGTTGAAGGGGGTTAAGTGTTCGATTGAGTAGTTGGAGGGGGCAAAGTGTGGCCGGGTGATAGTTTAAGGGGGCAAAGTATAATTTCCCCAAATATTTTTATGGCCTCCTATATTTAATGGGCAGCATTTAGCTACCACATTTTGTTGATTCGAGATTCCATGCGTCCCATGCTACTCGGGACAGAACGTAAGTTAGTAATGCTTTGGGCTACTCAAGCTCAAATTGGTCACGGGTTGAGAACACGCTAATATTAGTAGCTTTACTTTAAATTATCTGAAAGCAAGAATGATTGAAGGAGAATTGATTCAGAATATGATTTAATCAACAAATGTCTTTCATTCAAGAGAGCCCAACGGGTCTACAAATACAGGCGGATTTCACCACAAAGATTGGAAAGAACCCAAACGTTACTACCTAGACTCAGGTCTTAAACTCTATCAACACATATATAATGCTAAGCAGAGCAAAAACGAGTTGGGAATAGTATCAGTCAAAGGTGAGGCCATAGAGAATCCAAAGAATAAGAAGTTCAAGCCAAAAAAAACACAGCACATTTGAAAAGAGAGAAGCACTCCACAAAATTCGTCATTGAACGCCCTGCCTTTCTAGATTTGCTGCCTTGCCGTATGAACACTCCACAAACTCGTTGGAGCTGAAATATCGTTGTTAGATTGGACGGTTGGAAGACCTATTAGAAGAAAAGTATAGCGAGTGAGAGGGGGGATAGAAGATGTGATATTAGTTAAATTGAAGAAGGGATTTTTGATCCCTCAAGACTCTGAATTAACGGCATACAATTCGTACGTGTTTGTCTTCAGAAACTTCCAAATCTTACGAAATATTACATCTTCCACCGAAAACAATCCAATATGCTCCAAGGATGAGATGTGAAGTCTCTTTTCTTGAGACATTATGCAGAAATCAACCAAGATTTTGAGGCGTATCTAAAGATGCTTCCTTCAGAACGTAATTTGCTTCTGAAGAGTTCATTGATGGTGTCTATGTGCAGAGTCCCTCCATGCACACAACAAAATTAAAATCCTCATTCACATGGTGACAATTCTAAGGGGAGGATAAAAACGTTTGACGTGTCAAAACAAGTCGGGTCTGTATCAATTATATAGATACAAGTTTCCTGTTAAAAAAGACACAATCCTTGGCGAAAATGGGGGTTATCACAATTATAGTTGTCCATCTAACCTGTTGGTTTAAATCGATTAGTCTAAGTTAGACACTTGTTTGTCAAATGAAATCTAGGCCGTCGATTGGACGCACCAAAATAAATAAATCTCTTAGTGAAGAACCTCCCAGAGTTGCGCACATACAGGCTAGACGCATATCCAACTGACACACAATGGCTTAAAGTAACCAATTCAAGTGCAAAATTTGAGTTGTATTTATAAACCCGTCGAAAACAAGGTACTTACCTAGCTCATGAGTTCCACTTGACTTGAAACCTGAGAAATACTGACTTACCCAGGCTCCAAGAGTTTCAAACCAGAATAACGAAATTCGGATGATAGAATCAAGTTCGAGTAAGTCACCAAACATGTACATTTAGCAAAATAAAGTCAACTTATTTAATTTATTTTGCTAAAAAGTGGTTATTCCTCAAAATACTTGGGTAAAAGTAAAAAAAAAGAAATTCTTTTCCGATTTCTCTCGTCGAAACGAATCAATAATCCAGAAAAGTTGAGCGCAAAATTAACAAATGCAAAAAAAAATTCAAATAAGGACAAACAACTTTTTTTTTTTTTTTAAAGTTTAGGAGAACTCACCCTCAATGTGAGATATTTACCATTCTATTTGAAATACTTACCACTCGGTGTGGAAGTATTTCATATGAAGTGGTGAATATTCCACATTGAGTGATAAGTATTATACATTTGGAATACTTACCACTCAATGTAGAATACTTACCACTCCTTATGAAATACTTACTAGTCAATGTGGAATACTTACCACTAAAGTAATTTTTAGGTACCATACACCAAAAAGTAATTTGTGTACCATAGAAAAATTCATCTGGGTTGATTCACTCTCTTTCGAGATAGGTTAGGGCCTTGGGGGGTGTTTGACCGTTCATTTTTTTTATTTAATTTTTTTTGCATTTGTTAGTTTCGTGTTAAATTTTTGTAGATTATTGATTCATCCTGACGAGAGAAATCAGAAAAGTACAAAAATTATTATCGAAATTCAAATCTTTTTGAATAAAGGGAAAAAAAATTGGCTTATTGATTTATTTTTGTCTTTATTCAAAAAAAATTAGATTTCTATCATAATTTTTAACTTTTTAGATTTCTCTCTTCATGACGAACCAATAATCGAAAAAAAATCAATGAAAAACAAATAAATGCAAAAAAAAAATTGGATTACGACAGAAAAAAATCCGAATTGATTGTTTAGACAAAACACTTTAATGATCACCCCAATCTCTTGCATCTTTGGCTTGACCATCGCCACTCTGTGATGGATCTCGAGCTCCGACTTCCAACCACTTCTAAAGAAGATGGCAGTGGTAGATTCTCGACAGCGGCAGAATGGCGGCGACGACGGAACTGTTTCTTCAGCTTGATGCATATGCAGCATATCTAACTTCTCCAAAATCCAGTATTGCGTGGACTATGTTGGTTTTCACCATGGTGGTTGTTTCTGCGACTTTATGTTACTTGTGTTTTTTGTTGAGTTTTTGTGTGTGTGTGTGTGTGTTTCCTATTGTTTTGTTGTTTTTATGTTTTATTTCTGTAAGGCTACTTTTGAGCCATGTAATTGTTTTTCTAATTTCAATGTAACTGCTTTTGAGCTACAAACCACCACTCTCCCCCACGACCCTATCAACTGCCTCCAATCCTCGTAATCCATTTCATGGCGCCCGCGTTCGCTGCCCATTATAAGTTGAAGGAAGCAGGGGAATCAAAGGTATGTGCTCTGTTTTTCTCTTTTAACATGAGCAGAGCTTTTATTTACTTAACTCACCGACAACTGACTTGATCGTTGGAGGGTTCACGACCGGACACCACCGATCATTGGACTTGTTTTGCAGGAAACCCCCAAGCTCTCGCCGCGCATACTAATTTCGGCATCAACATCTTCACTCACTAGTGATGGTGAAACCCTATAGATAGTGTTGTTGGTCCTATCATTGCTTGTAAGAGGGATGTAAAATTCTCTATACATTTGGATGTGTCCTAGCACTGTTTGATCGAACGCCCCACAAAAGTAGCACTACATTCGGTGTGGATTTGGCGACCTAAGCTTGTGTTTATACTCTTCCAAATTAAAAATCTGACTCCATGAAAAAGTATTGAAAATCAACTATGAAGATGAATGAAGGATGCGATACATACAGACTAACTTGTGACTTTTTGAAAAGTCATGAAGGAAGGGACACCTCTATTCATAAAAGACGTGTATGTCCAAAGCAAACAGGTGTCACTAGAAAAGACATGACTCCAAGTTTCATGCTTAGTGTAACCCACCTAATAACGAGGAACTCTTTACTCCTTCCATAGTTTCATGCTTAGTGTATTGCAACACGCACTTATAATTTGGATACCCATTAAAGCATCTAAAATCACGTCCAATTATGTAACTTTTTTTTTAAAATTTTTTTATTTTTTTTTTGATTAGCTTTAAAAAAAACTTCTTGCGGGGTATACTTGTTCAATAACTACCAAACACTTGGGAACTTAGAAACTACAAAAATTTCAAATCTCAGTTTTCATGCCATCCAAACATAGCAACCCGGTTGATTGGGTCTTTCGAAGTGTCATTTAAACAGAATCAGGGGACTTTTGCTCCGTTAGAGTGGGAATTAAGAGCATACACTTCATACAGCATACTTGTCTTTCAGAAACCTCTCAATTAAAGGAAATTAGAGGCCGGGGCACACGCGATGCGTGTGCAAGTCGGTTTTGTACAAAATTTGTGAAAAATCGATCAAACATTAAATGGAAAGGAATTGTGCAAATTTTAACAAAATTCGACTTGCATATGCATCGCGTGTGCTTGGCCTCTTGTTACAATATAAAGAAGGCAAGATTATTCCATGAAAACTAAGCGTTTGATCATTTAGTACCCATCAACGTAATGCAAAGAATGACAATTTGAAAGTGGGCAATTGGTACCGTATAGGAATTGGTACTTTATGGAAAAGTTACTAAAATCTGGTGTAAAAAGAGGTTAAGGAAAATAAAGTTTCAAAAATCAAAACAAAATGGAAAAGATGAAGAAAGGGGGCAGTTCAAACATCTCACAGTTGTCAGAGCTCTTCACATTTGCAGCCTTAATGAGTGTGAAATCCAAACAAATTACTCCCCAAAAGCAAAAACGTGTGTCACTCTTTCTATCTTTCTCTCCCAATCTTTGTTTTTTTAACTAATGGTTTTGACGACGAAATGGGAAGAAACGGGAGCAGTTCCTGGAAAAGGGGCAGTTTCAAAACGTGGGTGTGACAGTTAAGGTAAATGAAAATATATGACAGGGAGACACCAAACTGGTGCTCTCCCTTTATGTATTAGAATAGATGTTGCCTTCCATCAAAAAAATCCAATATGTTCCAAAGATGATATGTGAAGACAACATGCAGAAATCGATGAAGCCGTTGAGGTGTATTGAAAGACGCATTCTTTAGAAGGTAATTTGATCCCAGGAGTTCGCTGACGGGCTATATCCAAAGTTTTCCTGCTCAGACGCATCACAATGAAAATGGTCACTTAAAAGGTAACTATTATGAGGGGAGGACAGAAAGTTTTGATGTGTCAAAAGTGGTAGGTCTGCAGCATTTATATAGATACAAAAGTACCTCTGTTCCAAAAGACATAACCTTGCTAAAGTGGAGCTTAATTACAATTATGTAAAGAGACCCATGGGCCATCCGTTTGAACGACACCGATTTGACACATGAGTAGTGGACGAATCCACCGGTGCTCTTGAGGGAGAAGACAAATAAGGTTTGGGGGGGATTTGCAAAGACTCCGTGCTTCCTTCTAACATCTCCACCACCCGACTCATTGATGGTCGGTGTGAAGGATCAGTTTGTATACACCACAGGCCAACTATTATCATCTTCCTTGCACTTGCATTTGCCTCATCATCCTCATCTGTAATGCCATGCAATCCGAGTTCTTCATCAAGCTCAAGACGCTTGTATACCCAATGTGGGAAATATATTTCACTCGTACGACCAACCTCGACACTTATATTCTTTCTTCCGCCAACCATTTCCAGAACCATCATCCCGTAGCTATACACATCAGACTTGTGTGAAACCCCACCAAAATTTCTACAAAATACTTCTGGGGCAATGTAGCCCGCTGTTCCTCGAGCTCTCGTTAAAGATATGATACTCTCTTTTTGCGGGCATAGTTTAGCAAGGCCGAAATCATATATTTTTGGGCAGAAGTCCTCATCTAAAAGAATATTATGAGGCTTTATGTCAAAATGCAAAATTCGCGTTTTGCAACCACGGTGTAAGTACTCCAACCCTCGGGCAATACCAACCGCAATTCGGTACATTGCATCCCAACCCAACTGGCGATATGTCGAGGAACCACCATCATGTATGAAATTGTCAAGAGATCCGCTAGGCATGAACTCATATATGAGAGCTCTATGGTGACCCTCAAAACAGAACCCAAGAAGAGTCACAATATTTACATGAGAAGTTCTACTAATTGTTGCAACCTCGTTAATGAAATCTTCTCCATTGCCTTTCAACCCTTTCAGAACCTTCACTGCCACGAGGCAGTCATTTTCTAACTTTCCTTTGAAGACACAACCAAAGCCTCCCTGACCTAGTTTAGTTCTGAAGGAGTTGGTAATTTTCTTGATGTCGGAGTAAGTGTATCTTTTAAGAGAGAGATATCCACAATTCTTTAGAAATGCCTCAATGTTTCGGTAGTTCTCTGTCTTCTTTTTCCAAAAGAATGTTGATTCACTTTTTGAGAGTTTCTTCATAATAATGTAGAACAACAGAATTCCCATAATCCCTACAGTAGAAACAACTGAAGCACAATTCCAAAGAAACGGTTAGATGTGGATAATAGTTCTAGGTTATCTTCCCATTACAATGTAAACCTAGAGAAGTATAATGGGAGGAGGAAAAGGAATCTCGCCATCATTTGAATGGAAAGGTCAAGCTAATGAAGCACATGAACGATACCTGTTCCGAGAATCAATGCCAATCTACTTCTTCCTATAAAAATTTTCAAAGAGAAAAAACATTGGTTAGACGAGTTTAGAAAGAACGGTGGAAGAAAAGGAATGGGATTTAAATTTAATTTACTTTGCCCATTCTGATAAAGAATAATGGAATAAGCCTTAATCTAACCATAAATGCAAGTACATGCTCTCTTGTTTAAGCATTGAAACTCTCCAAAGTCGCGTGGACATTGACCTTAATCAAACATAATATTTCACCATACACAATACTAACTATGACACTCAACTCTCGTTCAACCTCACTTGTCCTCTCTTTACGGAAACCCCGTCCAGGTCTTAGGTCTCCTCCTCCATTAATCGAAACGTCAATACCTCCTCTCTCGTTTAAGCGCTAGAACTCTCGGGTGTCATGCAAACACTGGCCCCCATTGTGGAGACACGCAAGACATTCCTCTTCCTCTAAAATGTGATATTCAACCAAAAAAAAAAAATTCAAAAGCCACTAATGAGAATGGATCGCTAAGATTCTGGTCCTCAACTAATGACACCACCAGTAGTTGGAAAAACACACAGTTTTTCGGAATACTGACTGGAGTCGGAACTACAACTTGTTGATTCGGATATGAATAGTAGACAGTGTACCCAATAATGAGAATGGATTGCTAAGATTCATGGCCATGACAGCCTCCGCCTCTATATATAGTGAGTGTAGTTACCAAAGAAGAACTTATCAGTCTAATTCTAAATTGCAGGGCTGCTGGTGTGGCATTTGAAGAAGGTGAGATTCGGGGAGATTGTGAAGAAAATATATCGCCTATTGAGAGGATGGATGTAACTGGAAAGATCGCAATCGTTGGATTTGATAAGGTTTTGTTGTACTGGGTCATTAATCGTTACGGTATCATTGGTTCAGCTGCGAACTTGATAATATCTTCCCTCCGCGCCCAATTTGACTTTGGGGATTGGTTCATCAAAAATCAACAGTAAACCACCCCGATAGGGGTGTGTGGTGTTGGTATAAGGGAATTTGATCGGACCAAGAGTTCCGCAATTGAAGGAGTATGGACAGAAAAAAATCCCAACTACTCGGGTGGATATAAGGTAATGTCAATCATTATTATGTTAATAATACTTAATATAGATAGATGCATCTTGAACTCCTAGTTCAAGGCAATTTCTAGGGGTGATTTTGGGTCGGGTCGGGGTGGGATTAATTTCCGAAAATCAATTCGATTCAGGGTAAATATTTCTCGGACCGATCCCGATCTGTGTTGAAGTTTGGTTCGGTTCGGGATGGGGTTGGTCTATTTGGGGATTTTGGTGCAAAAATACACTTGCAGGGGAGTGGTGTTAACAAAAAAGGGAGTGGCAAAATCATTTCCCTTGTGTTAAGTCTGTATTCTTTATTTTTTCTTGTGCTCATTTAATTTTGTGGCGTGCTTCCGTTTGTTGCGGGGACTAAAAATCCCAACTACTCTCAAACAGAAGCTCCGTCCGGGCATCGGGTCTCATCCATAAAAGACCCTAAGAAATACTAGTTCTAAGTTTCCAGTAAAATACAAGACACCTGACAACACCTCATCCAAAAAAATAGGTACTCATATATTAATCGAAATGCCAGTACCTCTTATCATGCATTGGAACTCTTTGGTGTCACGCAGACATTGGCCGCCATGTTCGTGACAGTCAAGACATTCCTCTGACAGATGATATTCAACAGAGAATTCAGAAGTCAATAAGTTGAATAATGGATCACCAGGATCCATAAACAAATCAACTGATGACGCCACTGGCAGTTGGAAAAACGCACAGTTCGTCGGATAACTGCCTAGAGTCGGTACTTGAACTTGATCATGATTCCTACGTGAATAGTAAATTGTGTACCCGCCTCCACATCCTTTATAACGGACGTGATTATCATCGGGGAAGTACTCATCTGCTTCCCGCTGAAGTTCAAGGCTGCTGGTGTTGCATTTGAAGATGGTGAGATTGGGGGAAATTGTGAACGAAATGGAAGGCGTATTGAAAGGATTGATGTAACTGGAAAAATTGCAATTGTTGGATTTGATAAGGGTTTTTAGGTCTGGGTCATTAATTCTTATTGTACCATTGGCGATGTTGCTAACTTTATAAGATCTTTCGTCCTCGCCCAATATAACTTTTGGAAATTGTTCATCACAACTAACAGTACACAACCCACATCGGGGGTGGGTGTTGTTGGTAAAAGGGAATTTGGTCGGACCAAGAGGTCCGCAGTTGAAGGAGTATGGACAAGAACCAGAAGAGTGAAGAACCAGCAGGTGAGAGACAAGAAAGAAAGCTAGTAAAAAAGAGGGAAAACCCATTTTTAATTCCCAATTTAGCACGACAGAACAAACCCCATATATAGTTTAAGAGGAACGAAATTCCCTGACCCTTGTATTCGGGACGGGGGTGAGATTCTTTATTGTAGAAAATGAGGGTTTTGCAAGAATCAATTAAGGAGCCAAACATAATTGTTTAGATTTTAAGGTAACGAATCCGTTGATTTAAGAATTTTGAATTTTGGATTCTAATTATTATCTTATTTCTCTCCAATCATTACTCTCATTTTTTTTCTTTATCTCTCTCAAATCATTACCCATATTTCCAATCATTACTTTATTTCTCTCTACATTCATTGCCTACAAATCCAAATCCAAATCCAAATCCAAAATCCCAAAATGAATGGGGTTGCTATAACTTGCGGAAGTCGTCGGAAAAAGAGGAGTCCTTCTACGGGCACAATATTTGGGGTACACCATTTGCGCACAGCATTGCGTGAGATTCCCTTTAGAGTCTCTCACACAAATGATCGGAGTCGCTCAATTCATGTGAGACCCACATGCACTAGTATATGTGCACCCCACATATATGTAAGATGTTGTGTTTGGTGTTGTGTTTTTATAGTATGTTGGAAAAAGGAGTGCTTTTTGGAGGATGAGGGCTAATTTCTCCTTTCTTCTTCTACATTGGAATGGTCCGTAGGAAAAGAGTACTCCATTGAGAATGAGTTTCCTGCTCTCCTTCCTTCATTGACCCACCACCACTATAGCGACCTTGACCCGTTGACTCTCTCTCTCTCTCTCAAAATCTCAATCAATCAGTTGACTTGGAAATGCTGCTATAGGAGGAGGACTTGCGCAAGTCGTCGGAAAAAAGAGGGCATTTTTTGGGGGGTACTGGGGCTAATTTCTTCTTCTACATTGGAAAGGTCGGTAGGAAAAAAAGACTCCATTGAGTGGGAGTTTCCTGCTCTCCTTCCTCATTGACCCACCACCACAATATCGACCTTGACCCATTGAATCTTCTCTCTCTCAATCAATGAGTTTGTAAGTTGAATGAAACTGTAAAGCCAAAGGAAGGAGTCTATTGTGGAAAAATCTGGTTTACCGATGAAATGCGCTAAACAGCATATGAGAAGTCTTGGTCTGATTTACACAGTGTATATACTCCGGGACAAAAGAAGAAAAAATCTGGAGAGATATCCTAATGAGATGGATGGGAGTCAAGGTCATAGAAAAATCACTTGCCAAATTGATTCACAACCATATGTTTCTGATTCAAACCTTGGGCTTTTCTTCGCGGCGGCTGATAATCCGATGACTAGTTCGAGCGTAGCGTAGCTTAGAAGTCCGAATTAGAATGAATTGATAAGTCATTTTCCAACTTTCTATACGATAGTGTAATAAAATAATAATATGATGATAACGTTGTTGTATTGATTTGATATCTTTTTGGCGTAGTTCTATAAATAGATTACTGATTTAAATTATTTCACGTTCAATGCTATTCATTTGGTTTAAATAATGTGCACGATTTACAAAGTCAGTTTCTATCAAATTTGCGATGAAAGATAACTAAAACATTATTTGAAAGTAATTTTATCTCATTGGTGAGGGGTGAACAGAGATTTTGCAAGAAATAATGTTAAATTATGACTGGCTAGTGGGGGCAGTGTACTTGATCTTAGACAGTCAGAAATTGGCTTGATATGTAGATTTGGAAAAAGCGCGTTCATCGGGGAGCAATTCTTTACTGTGTGTCGAGTTCTTTGGCCTAACTCGAATTTGGTTTTGTACTTCAAAGCTTTTTGTTTTTTGAATAGCAAAAAGAATTTTATTAATTAATCTTTGGAAACAAATTAAAAAGGATTCAAAACACGAACCATTAAAGCAGAGCAAGAGCGAACCTACAAAAGAAGCCACCCCATACTCCGACAATCAAAGCATTTTTTTGATATTGTTTCTTTGTTGATTTTGGAGTTGGACTTGATAATATTTTCATGGACTCAAACTGAATGGCAACGTGTTCATATCAAGGGCTACACTTTAAAGTTCCCGGAAGCCAGGGAAGATGGGAATTAAGAGAATACACTTCCTATTAGTCTTCAGAAACCTCTCAATTAAAGGAAATGTTGTCCTTAAAAAAAAAAAATTTATTGTCTTCCATAAACAAATCCAATATGTTCCAAAGATGATATGTGAAATCAATATGCAGAAAATGATGAAGACATTTTTTTGACCAGCGAAACGAGATTTTATGAATCAAATGTACATGATACGAGAGATTCAATTATTCAAAGGACAAGAGTTAAAGCATCACAACAGGAGATAAGCATCCCAACTATGTCGGCACCCAAGCCTTCCTATAATCATCATATGCTACTCGGGCCCTAAGGGAAATTTGCTTGGCAATAGATCAGCCAAACCTTGGAAGAAAGAACATTAAGCAAGTTACAGGAAAATAGAATCCCCAAAAACTAAGAATGGATCTGAAACAGTCCAGATTAACTAAACATAATGGAAGTTTGATCACCACCAAGAACAGCTCCCTGTGTATTCTGAAACCACCTTGCTTTGGATTTTGCAGTTGATGGCTATGATAATTCGCCCAACATTCCACGGCTTAGAAGAAGTAGCAGCAGCACTTAGAGAACACCACAAAAATCAGAATTCGGAAGAAATCGATGAATCATAATCACGAGCATATGATATCAGGTAATTGACACCTTCTTCTTTAGATCAGCAGCTTTGAGGTGTATCGAAAGACGCTTTCTTTAGAAGGTAATTTGCTCCCAGGAGTTTGTTGATGGGCTACATCAAAAGTTTCCCTGCTCAGATGCGCATCACAATGAAAATCGTCACTTAAAAGGTAACTATTCGAAGGGAAGGACAGAAAGTTTTGAAGTGTCAAAAGAAGTAGGTCAACAGCATTTGTATAGATACAAAACCTCTGTTCTAATAGACATAACCTTGCTAAAGTGAAGGTTATCACAATTATCAGTGGCAGCTCAACAAAATTTTTGCTTGAACTCAATTCAGTGGCGGTGACAAACACAAGCATGGGAACACTCGTCAATTCATAATTGAACATGTAGTACATCAGTCCAAAACAAGCCATAAACTCTTAATGAAGAAAATTAGAAAAATAGAGAGACAGAGAGAAAAAAATTCTACTATATCGGAATCGTGCTCTGACTTCTCTCTGAACGATAGTCATCTTTATATCTCAAAATACAAGAGCATATGCCCAAATAGATTTGTGCGAACCTATTCGCCGCAATTTTCACAGGTTTTAAGTGAATTTATGCGTCGGTTTAATCTTTCTCTGCTCCATATATAAAAATTTGTTGGACAAAATTTGTAAAACCTTACGTGTTTATTTTCTTGATCGCACTACTCAAACAAATACATGAAATTTTGTGTATAGTACTGCTTAATAGAGCTCGTAGAGTTAAGATGATTTTTGAACATCATTTGTTAAAAAATTCTGGAGTCACCATTAACAATTATAATTGTCTCTCTAAAGACACCAATTAAATTCTATTAATAGGGGCAACACTAAGAGTTTTATAAGTGGAAGTGTTGGATAACGGACAATACACTGCAAGAGTGAGTATACAGGAGTGGAACAACTCCAAAATCATCCGCAAGAGTGAGTATACAGTAGTGGAACAGCTCCATTGCATCAGAAGTACACTCTCAACACGGATCACTTTGGTATGCACTTTTTTGGCCGAGTTTTCTTCATTTGTTAGTTATATTAGTCAAATTTCACCAATAATGTTCTTGCAGATGGGGTTTTTTTTTGTTACTCAGTCTTCTTTTTTTATTCTTCAATGACACACTGAGTAGGTCTTTGAAGGTATGCTTATGTTCACCAATTATTCAGGGGGTACGGGGAAGTGGTGGATGTTTTCATCCCCAATAAACGTAGCTCCAGATTCAACACTAAATTCGGGTTCGTCAGATTTAAATCGAGAGACGAGGCAGAGAGGGCTGTTCAGAATCTCAATGGGATTCTTATTAGAGACTATTATATTAATGTGAATCTTGCTAGGTTCTCTCAGGACAGTCGTAGTAGGATTCCCCTTCAGAAAGCTTGTGATAGGGTGCATGAAGCTACTGATTTTCCGGTCAATAACATCAAGAGTAAAGAATTTGGTGGTGATTGTAGTCCCTCCTTTGCTGATATCGTTGCTGGTAAAAGTCCCCCTGGTACCACTGGTACTAGGTTTTCTATTAAAGTCCAGGATGAGGGGAACCATTGGCTGTCGACGAGCGTTGTTGCTAAGCTTCCATCTATGCGGTCGGTGGAATCTCTTTCTGAAGCTTTCATAGCTGATGGGGTTTGGGATATTCAGATTCGTTCAATGGGAGGTAATTTTGTTTTGCTTACTTTTCCTTCCATTGAAGATATGAATGCTATGCTTGAAGAAAGTGGTTTGTGCTGGCTTGGGAACTGGTTTGATGAAGTTCACCGATGGAAACCTGACCCATTGATGTTACAGGGTACCGTTAAATGTTGGGAATGCTGAAACCTTTCACAGTATTGGAAGAATCTGGGGCGAGGTAATTACTTTGGATGGAGCCACGTCAAATTGCTCTTCTTTTGATGTGGGTAAGGTCAAGATTTCTACAAACGTTTTTGAGGCTATCAATCAAACTGTAGACTTGGATTTCAATGGTAAAGTTTTTCCTGTTAGAGTTGTTGAAGAACATGTGGGTGTTACTAATTTCATCAATGCAAGCTGCAGATGTAATAAGGGTTGCGATGCTAAAACTGTGGGGCTTTCAAAGTCTAAGGAGAAGCCCGAAGGAGAGATGGGGGCCATCGTGGTGGATATGGTTGAGAATTCATCTAATAATGGGGCTGAGGATGTAAATGGTGAAAATAAGGAGGCCGTAGTTGAGACAGATCTTGGGGATGATGAATCGTTCGACTTCGATGTAGACAAAGTTGACTTGGAAATTATTGAGGAGGTGGTAGAAACAAATGTGGAAGCTGAAAAGGATATTGGGGCAGAAGAGAGAGCTTTACAGCTAATAAATGTTAACATGCGAGGATGTAATGATAAGGTAGCTAATTCTTCTTTGGGGATTAAGGCATCAACTTGGGGAAGTGGAAAGGTCATGGATAATGTGAGAGAGTTGGCTGCTCTCAACATCAATTTGGACCCACTTACTTTTGTGAGGTTGAATACGTGCATTCAGATTCCAAGAGCAAGCCTAAGTAATTTGGTTGATAATCAAGAGAGTTGGGTCGAGGATTCAGTTAAGGAAAATCCAGTAATTGCTGAAAATTTAAGAGGGGAAAATGATAAGGATGAGAATATTCCTGAACATCATATTGAAGCATTCCGAACTGAAAATGAACCTTTTTCTGCGTCAATCAAAGCTGCCATAAATGGGGTAAAAGGGAAGAAGAAGAGGAAGACAATTGATGATATTTTGGGTCTTACAAGGGTCAACTCCGTCAATAACAAGAGTAGGAATAACAAACCAAAGTGTGCGGTTTATAGGTCTGCCGTTGCAGCGCTAGCTCTCTCTGCATCTATCTCTTCAGATGGAGTTATTAACAGAAATAGAATAATTTTGGACGAAGCACAAGCAATTTGGACCTGCAACAAGATCATGGGATTGGGGTATGATGGTGAGGAGGATGAAGTCATAAGCAAATTTGCAGATATGGTAGCTGAAGATTTGGACAGTAATGACAAAGTGGCAGGGCAGGCCTAGCTTTCTTCTTCTTTGCAGGTCGCCTCCTTAGTCTTGTATGCTGATTTTTTTGCTTCTCGGGGTGGTGCCCTGGTGGGGTGTGTCTTGGTTTTTGGGTGGGTGGGGTGTCTTGTTATGAGTGGGCGGTGGGGGTGTCTTTGTTTGTGGGTGTGTGGGGGTGTTTTCCTGTGGTTTTGTTTCGTTGGGTCTTTTTGGGGGTGGCCCCTTTGGGCATTGTTCGGATTGATTTCTTGTCAATTCTTGAAGCCTAATCTCTTTATTAATATATTATCCTTTTTCGCCGTTCAAAAAAAAAAAAAGTTCATTTGTTATCGTCTAAAAGTGTTTGTTTCTTGGTAGATTATTTTAGTGGATGCATTTTATCAAACAATCAATGGGCAAGGAAAAAAATAAGGTTCAATTACCTGGAGTTAGAGAAAATACTAATAATTTGTTGTTATTTTGGTTAATCAGAATTATCAAACAGTAGTAATCTGTAATTAGTTTTGTTAACTAGAATTAGTAATCGAATTAATTAAATATCCATCCTAATCAACCATACCACGTAAGTTTCCATCCCTCTCACTTTTCGGGCTTATGTTTTCATCATAGTGTGTGAATTACCTTTTTTATGCAAAAAATTTAACTGTTGTAACTTACAACAATATTTTTCGACTAAACAATAAACAAAAAAATACTTTAGAAGCTACAAGACAAGGTCTGCGTTTCGAAGCAGGTTAAGGCATATGTGAGAAGTGAGAACAATACCGGGAAAAAAGAGTCTAAGGGAGACCTGTATTCTCCTTTGCTGGTTGTATCCCAATTTAAATTCACTCTTGTGAAGGAAAGAAATTGACAAACTATCTAGCTCTCTGTTTTCCTTATACTGACCCCAACACTTGTATTACACTCTACTTTCGCAAGGTCTTGACCTGAGTCAAGTTTGTCACTTGACCAAAGAAAATGAAGCTGCTAACAATTTATAGGCCACAAATTTTATCGAATAAGAACATACAAACTAAAGGTTGATCGTCACATTAGAGTCCTCATAAGTTCTTGATTAAACATTACACAACTCACCAAGTTTTGATTGATATATGGCAACAACCACATAAGAGATACAAACTCACCGAATTTCGTGCATTTATGATCATGGGGAGGGAGTGCAGATTTGCATCGTCACAATGTCAATGACATTTGTGTAGAGGAAGAATATTCCACAGGTGATCTTGAAGGAGAAGACAAGAAAGGCTTAGGTGGGATTTGCAAAGACTTCAGGCTCCCTTCTAACATCTCCACCACCCGACCCATTGATGGTCGGTGTGAAGGATCAGTTTGTATGCACCACAAGCCAACGATTATCATCTTCCTTGCACTTGCATTGGCCTCATCATCCATATTGCCATGCAGTCCGAGTTCTTCATCAAGCTCAAGACGCTTGTATACCCAATGTGGAAAGTATATTTCGCTCGAGTGATCAACCTCGACACTATCGTTCTTTCTGACTCCAATCATTTCTAGAATCATCATTCCATAACTATACACATCAGACTTGTGCGAAACCCCACCAAACTGTCTACTAAATACTTCGGGGGCGATGTAGCCCACTGTTCCTCTAGCACCTGTCAACGATATGATACTCTCTTTTTGCGGGCATAGTTTAGCAAGGCCGAAATCAGATATCTTTGGGCAAAAGTCCTCATTTAGAAGAATATTATGAGGCTTTATGTCAAAATGCAAAATTCGTGTGTTGCAACCACGGTGTAAGTACTTCAACCGTCGTGCAATACCCACCACAATTCGGTATAATGCTTCCCAACTCAACTGGAGATATGTCAAGGAACCACCATCATGTATGAATTTGTCGAGAGATCCATTAGGCATGAACTCATATATGAGAGCTCTATGGCGACCCTCAAAACAAAACCCAAGAAGAGTCACAATATTTACATGAGAAGTTCTACTAATGGTTGCAACCTCGTTAATGAACTCTTCTCCATTGCCTTTCAACCCTTTCAGAACCTTCACTGCCACGAGGCAGTCATTTTCTAACTTTCCTTTGAAGACACGACCAAAGCCTCCCTGGCCTATTTTAGTTCTAAAGGAGTTGGTAATTTTCTTGATGTCAGAGTAAGTGTATCTTTTTGGAGAAAGAGATCCACAATTCTTTAGAAATGCCTCAACGTTTCGGTAGTTCTCTGTCTTCTTTTCCCAAAAGAATGTTGATTCATTTTTCGAGAGTTTCTTAATGATAATGCAGAACAACAGAATTCCGAGAATCAATGCGGGGACAGCTGAAGCACAATTCCGAAGAAATGTAAGATAGTGACAATAGTTCTAGATAGGATATCTTCCTATTACGTTGAAACCTGGAGAGGTATAAAGGGAAGAGGAAAAGGAAATTTTGCCATCATGTGAATGAAAAAGTTAAGCTAATGAAGCACATGAATGATACCTGTTCCGAGAATCAATGCCAATCTCCTACTTCTTCCTATAAAAATTGTCAAAGAGAAAAAACATTGGTTAGACGAGTTTAGAAAGAACTGTGGATGAAATGAATGCGATTTAAATTTAGTTTACATTGCACATTATGATATTGTTGAATAACAGAATGATCATTTGAACTCCCCAAAGTACAAAAGCGAGTACCTCCTCTCTTGTTTATGCATTGGAACTCCCCAAAGTCACATGGACATTGACCTTAATCTAACCAGAATATTTTCCTATACACAATACTAACTACGATGCTCAACTCTCGCACAACCTCTCTTGTACTCTCTTTATAGTGACCCTGTCTGGGCCTTGGGTCTCCTCCTCCATGAAGACCCTCTACAATAATTCTTATTAGGTGTGTTCCGTTTCCCCCCCTTAAAAAATAAGTACTTATTTATAATTTTCAAGCTTAAAAATAATAGGCTTACTTAAATAAAAATAATAATGCAATATGGATCTGGTTTGATAGATTTCGATGAGATATATCAAACCCTGTAAAAAAAATTGAAAAAATATTTTTGTAAGTCTATTATTTTTAAGCTTGAAAATAGGTCCTTATTTTTTTAAGTACTTATTTGAGAATCTAAAACGGGCCCTTAAGTGTCGTAAAATACAAGACACTTCACAAGTCACAACACCTCATAAAAGATTTTATATTCATATACGTATTAATCAAAATGCTAGTACCTCCTCTCCCGTGTAAGCATTGGAACTCTCCGGGGTAACGCGGGCACTGGCCACCATCATCGACACACGCAAGACATTTCACTGAGACGTGGTAGTCAACAGAGAAATCCGAAGTCAATAATGAGAATAGATTACTAGGATCCCTGTCCCCAACTGATGATGACACCATTGGCAGTTGGAAAAAATCACAGTTTTTCGGATAACTGCCTGGAGTCGGTACTCGAACTTGTTGATTCGGATACGTATAGTAGACAGTGTACCCATGACAGGCTCTGCCTCTATCAGTGTAATTACCAATGAAGTACTCGTCAGTCTGATTCTCAAGTTCAGGGCTGCTGGCGAGGCATTTGAAGACGGTGAGATTGGGGGCGACGGTGAAAGAAACAGAAAGCGTATCCAGAGGGTTGATGTAACTGGAAAAATTGCAATACTTGGACTCGATAAGGGATCTTAGTACTGGGTCGTTGATCTTTATGGTATTGCCGGTGCCGAAGCCGGTAACTTGATACGATCTTCCCTCCGCGCCCAATGTGACTTTAAGAACTGGTTCATCACATCTTAATGTGCACAAACCACATTGAGGGAGTGTGGTGTTCGTAAAAGGGAATTTGACCGGACCATGTGATCCGCAGTCGAAGGAGGATGGGCAAGAACCAGAAGAGTGAAGTACCAGCAGATGAGAGACAAGAAAGAAAGCTACTAAAAAAGAAGGAAAAACCATTTTTAATTCCCAATTTAGCACGATAAAAACAAACTCCATAGTTCAAGAGGAACGAAATTCCCTCACCCTTTTATTTGGGAGGAGATGAAATTCTTTTTGTTGAAATGAGGGTTGTAAGAATCAAGGAGCCAAACATATTTGTGTAGATTTTAAGGTTGACACGCCCAGTTGACTTGGAAATGCTCTAACTTGCGGAAGTCGTCGGTAAGGACAACTAAGTGTTTGCGCTAGTGATTAACTTATGCAGCATAATTTTTTGGTTTTGTCTTTATTCAATTTTTTTTGCGTTTGTTAGTTTTATGGAAATTTTTTATGTGATATAGGTTTGTCTCGACGAGAGGAATCAGAAAAGTAAAAAATTATGACTTTTACACAAGTATTTTGGAAAATATCCAAAGAAAGGCTCCAAAAAGTCAATTTTCGTATTTTTTCTTGGATATTTCCCAAAATACTTGTGTAAAAATCATAATTTTTTACTTTTCCGGTTCCTCTAGTTGAGACGAACCCATATCACATAAAAGTTTAGCGTAAAACTAACAAACGCGATTTTTTTTTTGAATAAGGACAAAATCAAAAAGTTGTGGTGCATAAGTTAATCACCAGCGTGAACAGGGCCGATGATTCTTCGCTCAATTTTCTGTCGGAGAGCAAAGAACTGATCAAGCTCATACCGATAACCGACTGAGCTTATTTTTTACCGGAATCCTTAAAAATACATTATAGATAAATTTAACGGCTTCGATTATTTGTATAGGACTCCGAGATGAGCCGCACACAACGCCGTGCACATCTGGTGTATCCCAAATGGTATACCTATATTTTTATTGGAAAAAAGGAGGGCTTTTTGGAGGGTGAGGGCTAATTTCTCCTTTCTTCTTCTACATTGGAATGGTCCGTAGGAAAAGAGTACTCCATTGAGAATGAGTTTCCTGCTCTCCTTCCTTCATTGACCCACCACCACTATAGCGACCTTGACCCATTGACTCTTCTCTCTCTCTCTCTCCCAAAATCTCAATCAATCAGTTTGTAACTT
The DNA here is from genome assembly GCA_018127125.1 of Rhododendron griersonianum. Lineage (NCBI taxonomy): Eukaryota > Viridiplantae > Streptophyta > Magnoliopsida > Ericales > Ericaceae > Rhododendron > Rhododendron griersonianum. The sequence goes on along the minus strand of CM030796.1, from coordinate 33,372,015 downwards.
GAATGAAAGTAGTCTACTGTGGAAAAATCTGTGGTTTGCCGATGAAACGTGCAAAACAGCATATGGGAAGTCTTGGTCTGATTTACACGTATGTAGTGTACTCCGGGGCAAAAGAAAAAATCTGGAGAGAGATCCTAAATTATTTGATCCATTTGTCTGATTTACACGTATGGGAGTCAAGGTCATAGAAAAATCCTAGGGGGGGGGAGGAAAAGGAAAAGAGGGGTCTCTAGGCCCGCTAGGGTGTTTTAGAGAGATATACTTTGAGTTGAGAGATAGGCTTAGAACACATTATTCGATCTATCAAATTATTTGATCTATTTAACTTTGTTTGGTTTCGGGAAAAAAAATTTGATGTAAGGAGTGGTAATAAGTAGAGATATAAATTAAGAAACTTCTTGAAAACCATGCAGAAAGTAAATTTTATCTCAAAACTTGTAAAAGAACAAAGTTTTGTATTCATATCTAATCGAAATGCTAGTACCTCTTCTCTTGCATTGGAACTCTCCGGAGTCACGCCGACACTGGCCGCCATCATCGAGACACTCACGACATTCCACTAACAGATTGTATTTAACGGATAAGTAAGGAGTCAATAATGAGAATGGATCACTAAGATCTCGGCCCTTAACTGATGACACCATTGGCAGTTGGAAACACACACAATTTTCTGGAATAGAGCCTTGAGTCGGAACTTGATCACCTGGTTGATTCGGATACGAATAGTAGACAGTGTACCCATGACAGCTTCCGCTTCGGCCCCTATAATAAGTGTAATTATTATTAGGGAAGCGCTTCTCTGTTTCCAGCTCAAGTTCATTATTGATGACGCATCTGAAGAGGGTGAGATTCGGGAAGATAGTGAAGGAAACAGAATGCATATCCGTTCTTAGAGGATTGATGAAATTGTAAAAATCGCAATCGTTGTATTTGATTTGGGTTTCTAGTAGGGGGTCTTTAAGGCTTATGGTATCATTACTGAAACCAGTAATTTGATAAGATCTTCCCTCCGCGCCCAATTTGAATTGTGCAACTGGTTCCTCACAACTAACATTAAACCACCCACATAGGGGGTGTGTGTTGTTGGTAAAAGGGAATTTGATCGGACCAAGTTTGCCGCACTCGAAGGAGGATGGACAAGAACTAAAAGAGTGAAGAACCAGCAGATGAGAGACAAGAAAGAAAGCTCTAAAAAAGAGGGGAAACCCATTTTTAATTCCCAAATTAGCACGACAGAACAAACCCCATAGTTTAAGAGGAACGAAATTCCCTGACCCTTTTATTTGTGAGGGGGAGTGAGTAGAGGTGAGCAAAAAATCCGTCAAACCGCGAATCCAGTCCAAACTAATCCAAATCGAAAGGTTTGGTTCGGTTTTTTAGTAATATGGTTTGATCATGGTTTAAAAAAATTAGAAACCGCTTTATATGGTTTGATTTGTGGATTCACATTCACGGTCATGGTTCTAAACCGATCCGAACCTTATAATACAATTATATATAATTTAATTATTACCACTGCCATTTTGCTGCCTTATTTCAATTCAATAGTTTTTAGGAATTATCTTTGGCATTTTATTTGGTTAAATTATCTTAAAATGTTTAATAGATGGTATTCTTAGTTTATTCATTTAGTGACTTACTAGTATTTCATTTTTTTAGTTTAAGACTTGAGGCAATTATTGGTATTCTACTCTTAATTAGTTGGTTGAAGTTAATGTGTTTTGATAATTTGAATGGAATTGGTTTTAATATAAGTTTTTTTTTAATTTATCTTTCTAATTTTAAGTACTTTAAATATTTTTGAAGATGATAATTTAGTTCAAAGCAAACCGTTGTTTAAACCAAAACCGAACCGTATTTATATGGTTTGGATTGATTTGGTTCTATGCCTTTTGTGGGTTGGTTTGGTTCTCCAAATTCATAATCCGTAGGTATTGGTTTGGTTCTTGGTTTACTACAAAATCGAACCAATCCGAACCATGCTCACCCCTAGGAGTGAGATTCTTTTTGTAGAAACGAAGGTTATGCAAGAATGAAGGAGCCAAACATAATTTGTTTTGGGGGGTGGGGGCTAATTTCTTCTTCTACATTGGAACGGTCGGTAGGAAAAAAGACTCCATTGATGAGTGGGAGTTTCCTGCTCTCCTTCCTCATTGACCCCCACCACTATAGTGACCTTGACCCATTGACTCTCTCTCTCTCTCTCAATCAATAAGTTTGTACTCCCTCCGTCCCTTATTTAGAGTCGAGTATTCTATTTTGAACTGTCCCTGAATAAATGTTCGTTTTGTAAAGTTATTGGGTAAAAGTTGGTGCATTATCTATTTTGTCCCTAAAAGTAGATTTCATTTTAAAAAGTTAGTGAGTAAAAGTGTAATGATGATGGGTAAGTAGGAAAGTGAAGGAAAAAGTTAATGTGAAAGATGTAATGATGATGTCTTTTTAATAAGTTGAAGTTACGAAGCAGGACACTTAAAAAGAGACGGAGGGAGTAATTAAGTTGAATGAGAAACTGTAAAGCCAAAGGAAGAAGTCTATTGTGGAAAAATCTGGTTTACCCATGAAACGTGCAAAACAGCATATGAGAAGTCCTGGTCTGATTTACACGGTGTATATACTCCAGACAAAAGAAGAAAAAATCTGGAGAGAGATCCTAAGGTGTGGTGATGGGAGTCAAGGTCATAGAAAAATCACTTGCCAAATTGATTCACAACCATATGTTTCTGATTCAAATCTTGGGCTTTTCTTCGCGGCGGCCTATAATCCGATGACTGGTACAGGTACTTCGAGCATAGCGTAGCTTATTTTAGAAGTCCGAATTTAGAATAAATTGATAAGTCATTTTCCAACTTTCTTTAGGATAATGTATGAAAATAATAATAAGATAATAACGTTGTTGTATTGATTTGGTATCTTTTTGGTGTAGTTCTATAAATAGATTACTGATTTAAATTATTTCACGTTCAATGCTATTCATTTGGTTTAAATAATGTGCACGATCTACAAAGTCAAAGTTGCTATCAAATTTGCGATAAAAGATAACTGTAACATTATTTGAAAGTAATTTTACCTCATTGGTGAGTGGTGAACATAGATTTTGCAAGAAACAATGTTAAATTATGACTGGCTAGTAGGGACGGTGTACTTGCTCTTAGACAGTCAGAAATTGGCTTGATATGTAGATTTGGAAAATAATGCGTTCATTGAGAAGCAATTCTTTACTGTGTGTCGAGTTGTTTGGCCTTACTTGAATTTGGTTTTGTACTTCAAATTTTTTTGTTGATATTGTTTCTTTGTTGATTTTGGAGTTGGACTTGATAATATTTTCAAGGACTCAAACTCAATGGCAACGTGCTCATATCAGTGGCTATACTTTAAAGTTCCTGGAAGCCAGGGAAGATGGAAAGGAAATTGATTCAGAATAGAGGACTTTTGATCCCTTTAAGAATACACTTCCTATCTGTCTTCAGAAACCTCTCAATTAAAGGAAATGTTGTCCTTCTTAAAAAATATATATAAATATATTGTCTTGTCTTCCATTAAAAAATCCAATATGTTCCAATGAAAATCGTCACTTAAAAGGTAACTATAGATACAAATCTATTGATATCAGTATTGTGCCTTGACTTCTCTCTGAGCGATAGTCCACTTTATATCGAGCATATGACCAAAAAGATTTGTGAAAACCTATTCACCACAATTTTCTGCGGAAGATTTTAAGTGAATTTATTTATGTGCCGGTTTAATCTTGCTTTGCTCAATATATAAAAATATGTGGAGAATAATTGTAAAATCTTATGTATTTTATTTTTTTGATCGCACAACTCAAACAAATAAATGAAATTATGGAGTTAAGATAATTTTTGAACTGCTTAATAGATCGAGCTCGTAGAGTTAAGGTAATTTTCGAACACCATGTGTTAAAAAATTATGGAGTCGCCTTTAGCAATTTGGAGTCGCCTTTAGCAATTATAATTGTCTCTCTAAAGACACCCATTAAATTCTATTACAGCAAATTGGTCTAAAGTTCAAAAGAAGAGGTCACAAAGTAGATTTAGTCCAACTTAATTTTCAATGATGTGTAAAGTCCATTAACAAAAATATTTTGGAGTTTAAGATCCGTGAAAAGACCAAATTGCCTTTAATGAGACGAGGGCCTTGTTTGGCTAACACAAAAAATGTCTTTTTTCATTTAAATTGACTTTAATGAGACAAGGGCCTTGTTTGGCTAACATAAAAATGTCTTTTTCTTTTTTTTTTTATTTTTATTTTGAGCGGTGTTACCGGCGTTGACTGGTGTATCTGTTCATTTTTGGTATATCTGTTGATTATTTTTTTTATTTTTTTGACCGTTGACCAGCGTTGACTGGTGTTGACCGACGTATCTGTTCATTTTTGGTGTATCTGTTGATTTTTTTATTTTTTTGACCATTGACCGGTGTATCTGTTCATTTTTGGTGTATCTGTTGTTGATATCTGTATATCTGTATTTTAAGTGGAGGTTGTGGTGGTAGAGGTGGTGGTGGAAGTGGAGATTGTGGATCTATTTTGGTATATCTGATATTGATATACATGTATCTGTTTTGTGTTGGTGTATCTATTTAGGTGTATTGGTATATCTGTATCTGTTTTGTGTTGTGTTGGTGTATGTATTTTGGTATATTTATATCTCTTTTTTTTTATCCATTGTTGGTATATTTGTATCTATTTTTTTTAATCCATTGTTGGTATATTTGTATCTATTTTGGTACATCTGTTCTTGATATAATTGTATATGTTTTGTGTTGGTGTATCTGTTGTGGTATATCTATTATATATCTGTTTTGGTGTATCTGTATCTTGTATATTTGTATTTATTTTGTTTTAAGAAATAAAAAAAAGACTTTATTGTGATTGTGGTGGTGGCTGTGGAGTGGTGGTGGTAGATATGGTCGTGGAACTGGAGTGGTGGTGGTGGAGTGATTGTAGAGGTGGTGATGGGTGGTGGTGGTGGTGTGGTGGCGTGGTGGTGATGGAGGTGGTGGTAGAGGTAGTGGTAGAAGTGGAGGTTGTGGTGACATGGTGGTGGTGATGGTGACGTCGTGGTGGTTGAGTGGTCGAGGTGGATGTGGAGGTGGTGGCGTGGTGGTGATGGAGTGGTGGTATAGGTGGTGGTGGAAGTGGAGGTTGTGGATTTATTTTGGTATGTCTGTTGTTGATATATCTGTAACCGTTTTGTGTTGGTGTATCTGTTTTGGTGTATTGGTATATCTGTATCTATTTTGTGTTGTGTTGGTCTATGTGTTTTGGTATATTTATATCTATTTTTGTGTATCTATTGTTGGTATATTTGTATCTATTTTGGTACATCTGTTGTTGATATAACTGTATCTATTTTGCGTTGGTGTATCTGTTGCGGGTATATATGTAAGTCTTTTGTGTTGGTGTATATGTCTTTGTATATCTACATCTTTTTTTTTTGTTGGTGTATCTATTTTGGTATATCTATATCTATTTTGGTGTATCTATTGTTGGTATATTTGTATCTATTTTGGTACATCTGCTGTTGATATATCTGTATGAAATTCTTTTATATTAGCACCTGACTTTTCACGCAAATCACATAGATACCTGACCTTATCGAAATATCATATAAACATTTGACGTATTAAAAACACTCATCAATTAAACTCCTACCGTCAACTTCCGTCCAAAAATAAACGAAAAACTTATTTCTCTCTCCAATTTTGCAAGAGAAAAGCCGAAGCAAACCCCAGCAGATATTGTTGATATATTTGCATCCGTTTTGGTACATCTGCTGTTGATATATCTGTATCATTTTTGAGTTGGTGTATCTATTGTGGTATATCTATTGTATTTGTTTTGGTGTATTTGTATCTGTTTTGTATTGTGGTGGTGGTGGTGGTAGTGGCGGTGGAGTGGTGGTGGCGATGGCGGTAATGGTGGTGATGGACATGATTTTGGAACTGGGGTGGTGGTGGTGGTGGTGGAACAGAGAGGTGGTGGTGGAGTGGTTATAGAGGTGCTGATGGGGGTGGTGGTGGTGTGGTGGAGGTGATGGTGGAGTGGTGGTAGAGGTGGTGGTAGAAGTGGAGGTTGTGGTGGCATGGTAGTGGTGGTGGTGGCGTCGTGTTGGTTGAGTGGTGAAGGTGGGGGTGGAGGTGGTGGCGTGGTGGTGATGGAGTGGTGGCATAGTAGGGGTGGAAGTGGAGGTGGTGGTGGCATGGTGGTGGTGGCGGCGGCATCATAGTGGTGATGGTAGAAGTAGTGGTTGAGTGGTGGAGGTGGAGGTGGAGGTGATGGAGTGGTGGTGGAAGTGGAAGTGGAGGTTGTGGTGACATGGTGGTGGTGGAAGAGGTGGTTGAGTGGCGGTGGTAGAGGAGGAGGTGATGGTGTGGTAGTGGTGGAGTGGTGGTGGTGGTGGTGGTGGAGTGGTGGTAGAGGTGGTGGTTGAAGTGGAGGTTGTGGTGGTATGGTGGTGATGGTGGTAGTGAAAGTGGTGGTTGACTGGTGAAGGTGGTGGTGGAGGTGGTAGCGTGGTGGTGATGGAGTGGTGGCATAGTGGTGGTGGAAGTGGAGGTTGTGGTGGCATGGTGGTGGTGGCGTCGTAGTTGTGGTGGCGGAAGTGGTGGTTGAATGGTGGAGGTGGTGGCGTGGTGGTGATGGAGTGGTGGAAGTGGAGGTTGTGGTGGCATGGTGGTGGTGATGGTGGAAGTGGTGGTTGAGTGGTGGTGGTGGTGGTGGAGGTGGAGGCGGTGGCGTGGTGGTGATGGAGTGTTGGTGGAAGTGGAGATTGTGGTGGATGGTGGCGGCGGCGTAGTGGTGGTGGAAGTGGTGGTTGAGTGGTGGAGGTGGAAATAGTGGCGTGGTGGTGATGGAGTGGTGGTGGAAGTGGAGGTTGTGGTGGCATAGTGGTGGTGGTTGAGTGGTGGGAGTGGTGGTGGAGATAGAGGTGATGGCATGGTGGTGGAAGTGGTGGTTGAGCGGTGGAGGTGGAAATAGTGGCGTGGTGGTGATGGAGTGGTGGTGGAAGTGGAGGTTGTAGTGACATGGTGGTGGTGGAAGTGGTGGTTGAGTGGTGGTGGTGGTGGAGATGGAGGTGTTGGCATGGTGGTGATGGAGTGGTGGTGGTGGTGGAGTGGTGGTAGAGGTGGTGGTAGAAGTGGAGGTTGTGGTGGCATGGTGGTGGTGGAAGTGGTGAGGTGGTGGTGGAGGTGGTAGCATGGTGGTGCTGGAGTGGTGGCATGGTGGTGGTGGAAGTGGAGGTTGTGATGGCATGGTGGTGGTGGAAGTGGTGGTGGTGGAGGTGGTGGTACTGGTTGAGTGGTCGAAGTGGTGGCGTGGTGGTGATGGAATGAGCTTTGGAATGAGCTTTTTCGGCCGAGTTTTCTTCAATTAATTTTACCAATAATGTTCTTGGAGGAGGTTAACACATCTCAGTTGTCGAGCTTTTTTGAACTCTTCAATGGCTCAATGAGTTGGTCTTTGAAGGTATGCTTATATGATTAGTTCATGTGTTAACGTCTAAAAGTGTAAGTGTTTGTTTCTTGGAAGATTATTTTGGTGGATGCATTTTATCAAACACTCAATGGGCAAGAAAAAAAAATAAGGTTCCATTACCTGGAGTTAGAGAAAAGACTAATAATTTGTTATTTTTTTAATCAGAATTATCAAACAGTAGTAGTAATCTTTAATTAGTTTTGTAACTAGAATTAAAGTGGGCCCATTTATTTTTAATCCACGTTAAGTTAAAAATGATATCCATATCAGATTTGTTAATGTTTTTAATGAATCGATGAGGTGTCAATTGTTGATTGAATATGCGTAAATATAGGTGTTTACGCTGCACGCGTATAGAATTTAATCTCTTAGTTTAAACGACACCGATTTGCCCAAATTTTACACTTGTTTGTCATATGAAATCTAGGCCGTTGATTCAACCTCTTATTGTTGAATCTCGCGGAGTTGCACACCTACGGGCTGGACGATTATTCAAGGGTAAATTGGAGTTGCAAATGCAAGCCCATGAAAACAAGTATACTGATACGATCAAGCAGCAAACAATGCGTTTGGGGCTTAGTCACATAATCCTTCAAAATAGTCTTCGCTCTCGCACTCAATCCTTGCGTTGCGCTTGCACTCTCAATCCTCGCACATACAAATTTTAGTTGTTTGGTGGAGTTTTGAAAGACGCTTTCACGGTCTACTTGATTTGAAACCTGAGAAACAATTACCCAGGCTCCAGGAGTTCCATTAACTGAAGATTCATGAAAACTAAACTTCAGAATAAATCATCAGGAGTTGGAACATCATGTATTCTTGTGCATTTATAGCTCAGACATTAAAAACTTAGGTACTAACCCCTATACTTCAAGTTTAAAGTCTCAAGTGATACTAATAATTACTGGGAAGAAGGGTTGAATTGAGACCTTTTATCTCCTTTCATGGCCGTATGCCAATCTAAATGCTTTGTCGTGAATCGAACAATCAAATTCACCAACAGTCTAGCTAGCTCTCTCGCCTTCGTAGGTAATAACCCCTATACTTCAAGTTTAGGTCTTCACCTGAGTCAAGATTAACACTTTTGCTAAGAACATGAAACTGCAAACACATTATAGGTCTCAAATACATGCCAAATAAGAATTTACAACTATACGTTGAACTTTCACAATGGAAGCGTCATAATTTCTTGTTCAGACGTTAAAAACTTATGCAGCTTTGAGCGATATGCGTCAACAATAACATAGGAGATACAAACTTACCTGATTTTCACTTGTGCATTTCGAAATCGTGGGGATTGCACATTAGGCTTTTCCTTGCTGAAGCATGCATGCATCATCACAATGTCATGACATGAGTAGTGGACGAATCCACCGGTGATCTTGAGGGAGAAGACAAATAAGGCTTGGGGGGGATTTGCAAAGACTCCGTGCTTCCTTCTAACATCTCCATCACCCGACTAATTGATGGTCGGTTTGAGGGATCAGTTTGTATACACCACAGGCCAACTATTATCATCTTCCTTGCACTTGCATTTGCCTCACCATCCATAATGCCATGCAATCCGAGATCTTCATCAAGCTCAAGACGCTTGTATACCCAATGTGGGAAGTATATTTCACTCGTACGATCAACCTCGACACTTATGTTCTTTCTTCCGCCAACCATTTCCAGAACCATCATCCCATAGCTATACACATCAGATCGACTTGTGTGAAACCCCACCAAAATTTCTGCTAAATACTTCTGGGGCAATGTAGCCAGCTGTTCCTCTGGCACCCGTCAACGATATGATACTCTCTTTTTGCGGGCATAGTTTAGCAAGGCCAAAATCAGATATCTTTGGGCAGAAGTCCTCATTTAAAAGAATGTTATGAGGCTTTATGTCAAAATGCAAAATTCGCGTGTTGCAACCACGGTGTAAGTACTCCAACCCTCGGGCAATACCAACCGCAATTTGGTACATTGCTTCCCAACCCAACTGGCGATATGTCGAGGAACCACCATCATGTATGAATTTGTCAAGAGATCCGCTAGGCATGAACTCATATATGAGAGCTCTATGGCGACCCTCAAAACAGAACCCAAGAAGAGTCACAATATTTACATGAGAAGTTCTACTAATTGTTGCAACCTCGTTAATGAAATCTTCTCCATTGCCTTTCAACCCTTTTAGAACCTTCACTGCTACAAGGCTGTCATTTTTCAACTTTCCTTTGAAGACACAACCAAAGCCTCCTTGGCCTAGTTTTGTTCTAAAGGAGTTGGTAATTTTCTTGATGTCGGAGTAAGAGTATCTTTTAAGAGAGAGATATCCACAATTATTTAGAAATGCCTCAATGTTTCGGTAGTTCTTTGTCTTCTTTTTCCAAAAGAATGCGGATTCACTTTTTAAGAATTTCTTCATAATAATGCAGAACAACAGAATTACCATAATCCCTACAATAGAAACAACTGATGCACAATTCCAAATAAATGGTTAGATGTGGATAATAGACCTAGGTTATCTTCCCATTACATGTAAACCTAGAGAAGTGGGAAGAGGAAAAGGAATCTCGCCATCGTTTGAATGGAAAGGTTAAGCTAATGAAGTACATGAACGATACCTGTTCCGAGAATCAATGCCAATCTACTTGTTCCTACAAAAATTGTCAAAGAAAAAAAAACATTGGTCAGATGAGTTTAGAAAGAACGGTGGAAGAAAAGGAATGGGATTTAAATTTAATTTACTTTGCACATTCTGATATAGAAAACAGAATAAGCTTTAATCTAACCAGAAATGCGCATATCTGCTCTCTTGTTTAAGCATTGAAACTCCCCAAAGTCACGTGAACATTTACCTTAATCTAACCAGAACATTTCACCATACACAATACTAACTATAATGCTCAACTCTCGTACAACCTCACTTGTCCTCTCTTTACAGAAACCCCGTCCAGGCCTCGGGTCTCCTCCTCAATTAAAGACCCTCAAAAATAATTCTAAGCATCGAAACACCTCACAACACCTCATAAAGATTTAATATTCATATACTAATCGAAATGTCAATACCTCCTCTCTCATTTAAGCATTGGAACTCTCGGGTGTCACACAAACACTGGCCCCCATCATGGAGACACGCAAGACATTCCTCTTCCTCTAACACATGATATTCAACAAAAAAAATCAGAAGCCAATAATGAGAATGGATCACTAAGATTCTGGTCCTCAACTGATGACGCCACTAGCAGTTGGAAAAACACACGTACAGTTTTTCGGAATACTGACTGGAGTCGGAACTACAACTTGTTGATTCAGATACAAATAGTAGATAGTGTACCCATGACAGGCTCTGCCTCTATAGTGAGTGTAGTTCCAGGGAAGTACTTATAATTGTAAAGTGCAGGGCTTTTGGTGTAGCATTTGAAGAAGGTGAGCTTCGGGGAGATTGTGAAGGAAATATATCGCCTATTAAGAGGATGGATGTAACTGGAAAGATCGCAATTATTAGATTTGATAAGGTTTCGTAGTACTAGGTCATTAATCTTTAGGGTATCATTGGTTAAGCTGCGAACTTGATAAGATCTTCCCTCCATGCCCAATTTGACTTTGGGAATTGGTTCATCACAATCAACAGTAAACCACCCACATAGGGTTGTGTGGTGTTGGTAAAAGGGAATTTGATCAGACCAAGAGTTCCGCAGTCAAAGGAGGATGGACAAGAACCAGAAGAATGAAGAACCAAATTAGAACTGAAAAAACTTTGATTCCCAATTTAGAACAGAAAAAACCAGTTCCATAGTATAAGAGGAACGAAATTCCCTCACTTTGGTATTTTTTTTTCCTGGGAGGGAGCGGAATTTTTTTTGGTTGGCAGGCCAGTTGACTTGGAAATGGTGATGTAGGAGGACTTGCGGAAGTCAACGGAAAACAGAGGGCTTTTGGGTGGTGCTAATTTCTTGTGCTACACAAGAATGGTCGGTAGGCAAAAAGACTACATTGAGAGGAAGTTTGGTCACTTGTCATCATGTACCCTATTAATGCAGTGATGACACATCGTATTAAAAATGTGGTCAGCATAGCATTGCTCCAGACAAAATGGCCACCGTAAAAAAATATGTTCAGAGAACCAAGAATCGTTGTGATCTTGTTTATGCAAACTAACAAAAGCATAGTAAGCAATTGTCATGTGTGTGTGTGTTTTTTTTTTTGAAAAAGGCTACAAAAAAAAAATTTGAAAGGCATGTGCGTGTATTACAGTACAGATAGGGTGTTGTGACAGATTTTCCTAAGTGATTCGAACTGTTGTAAGTTGTAACATGTCTCGTCTTCAACCTCTGGACACAAGTGACTCGCATGCACGCGCATAGATCGGACATGCCTGCACGCACCGCCTCGACACGTGGGGCTTCCTTCGAGATCCTTTCGATGTTGTATTAGCACCATTGATCATATCGTCTCGAGTCAAAAACCGTTTTTGATCACTTCCAAAAATCCTGCAGAACGGAAAAATAGCGCTAAATGGCGTTTTTTGGTGACCCACTCACAGAACCCGGTGCGGATACCAATTATTAGGGATCGTGGGACACACAACCCAGACATAAAGAGTTATATGGTTTGGCCGGAACATCCTCGATGTTGGAGTGCTATATTGGATGGCTCATTATTGATGGAGTTGACTCGTCGGGGAGCACAATGCTGTTGAATTAATGAGCACATTGGCTTTCAATGGAGTTCTCGTTGGGGAGCATAGTGCCAGTGACTAGGCACGTTGGCTCTAAATTGAGATGACTATGAATCGAATCGATGGAGTGAGTGCAGAATAAGTTCATTTCGGGAGATAGGGTTGAGAGTTGTAGATCAAAATCAAGAGGGAGCTTGGATGCAGAGAGAGATTAAGGCCCAATATTCAATTCACACATGAGGGGGAGATTTGTTAGAACATATGTGAACGTTGAGTCCCATATCAGATAAACAAAAAAATGAGTTGAACCTTAATATACAATTGGATGGCTCACCATTTACAAGACTTAACCTTTTAAGTGGATATGAGTTATTAAATATATAATGGGCCCAAGTGATGTGGTGGACTTTCTACCGTTACTCCCATAAAAATTGGGTCTTAAGCACGCAGTCACTACAACAAAAAACACATTCGGTGACATGTAAAAATGTCACCAAAAGTCCAAATTTTGTCACCTATTGTTTTTGGTGACACAAGAAGAGGTGTCATTGTATCCATGACACTGAAAGTCAAAGGTGACAAAATTGTACAGATGTCACGGAATGTTGTCAACAGTGACAAAAATTTGGTGTCACAGAAGACAGATCTTCTGTGACACAATTGTCACCGAAAGTAACAGTGACAACAATATAGTGTCACGAAAGAGAGATTTTCTGCGACAAAGGTGATTATGTCACGGAAAGTAACGATGACAGTACCATGTTGTCACAGAAGAGCGATTTTTCTGTGACAAAAGTTGTCACCAAAAGTACCTACCATGACAATCAATTATGTGTCACCAATAACCTACCGTAGTGGTAGTACACACAACCGTCCGTGACAATCTCTTTTGTCACCAAAAATAGAACTGTAACAGCAAATATTATTTTCACCTGCTTACAAAGTTTCAGATTTTTGTCTTATAATTCAACTTAGCAAAACTTAAATTGCGAAGAAGCAAAATATTATTCAAATCAAATATCCAATAAGTCTACATTCATCATCCAACTTTACAACACTTCAAAACATTCATCCTACAACAATAATCACTTTTAACTTAACAGCATAATCGAAACTACAAAACATCCACATCCATGGTGTGTCCAATAACAAAAAGAACTCAAAACAAGTGTTCCATTTAACTACCAAAAAGTCTTCAACTCCATCTTGGTAAACTGCCAAAAAGTAGCTCCATCTCCTACCTGTACAAAATTGCAAAAAAAAAAAGCAATTATGTAACATGTCAAGCCTACGAAAGGTTCTAAAAAAGAAAGATTTTGCTCCAAGTTGTTATATAACAAATTATGACATGACTCATGAGTGACTAAGCAAGCTACCCAACCCAGATTTTGATGTCATTCTACATAATATCGATGATATGCAACCTACGTAGCAGCAAAACTTCGCCAGAATCCAAGTGTCGGTGTCAGATACGTGTAAGACATGGACAAGCACCAGACACACTTCAGACACGTGTCCGACACATGAACAACATTAATTCAAGCTTTATCACACTTTTAAAACTATCAGAAAATTCAATGGTAGCATCCGGCCTCTGCTTAGGGTCATTCTCTTTTACAAAAATTAAGCACATGGAGAATATACCTTCTCATTTCTTGTGGCATCCATCACAGTTCATGGAAAATACAAGAAACTAGTAACGTGAAAGCTATTGAAGAATGTTCTACTTGTACTGCATTATCACACTAGGTACTGGGCAAAAGGTATATGAAGAAAAAGGAAGCTTAATCATGAAAACCATAATTTAAGACAAAAGTCAGTTCATGAAGGTGACATTGCAATTGTTCTATAATTTTTGTGATGTAGCATTCTAGGTAAATAGTAGATAGAAGGGGCAATTCCACTTTGTACCTTTGCAAGAACAGTTCCAAGAAAATGAAAATACTGGAGATGTTCATGCACCATCAGTGATCCAGGATTGGGGTAGAGCAGGTGGTCCGCTGTCTCCTGGATTATCAGGTCAAGCATATTCAGTAAAACATAAAGTAGGCAGGAGGAGATAGCAAGGAAGGTTAAGTATACCTGCCTAACTATAGCAAGTGCTAAACGAATACCTGTGATAGAAGATTGGAAGCTACAATGCTAACCCTATGCTGAATAAATTCTAGTGGGTACCTCTTAAGAGAAAAGACATCGGCAGTAGACTTGGATAAGTTTGGAGAAGCAACAGGATTCACCCACAGGAGCTGCCATAAGGCCTACAGAAATGAGCAACCAAAATGTTAAATGGCAACTGGACATCCATCTTTATAGCCCATCTTTATATCTTTCTTCTTTTATTGTGTTCCGTTAATAATTACATTCTATCTAACAAAGAGGATAGCAGCCACCAACAAAACCAACCTTCTGAATTTCCAAGGGACATCCCCCAAGGCTAGGAAATAGACAAAACCAAGTGGAAAACACTAATAGCCAAAATAGCAGTGTAGCAAGGAATGCAATGGAGACCAGTCACCAGTTCACTCATCCGTCTAACCAACACTTTCTTGAGGGGTAGCACTGCAAAAGGACACGACATCATAATTAGCAGATCGATCGGCACTATGAACCGCCAAGGGTAACATGATATGAAAAAAAGAGTGACAAATTGAGAAGTTAAAGTGACAACTCCAGAAGTTCAAGCCGCAAACTCAGAAGTTAAGTGTCAAAGCTAAAAGGCAAAAAACCACTTAAAAATCAATCCAGCTGATACTTTTATGCTAACAGCTCAACTAGAATAGATTTCTTAGAAGTTCGAACCAATTTCTTGAATCTAGCATGCATTGAACAAACAAAACCCCAGACAACAAACCATTAGAAGAACTTTAGGTTCTATAATAATCAGCAATTCATATCTTCAGCTGCAATTTTTTTGGTTTCATCACCAAATTCATTCCTGCAATGAATCACATCCAGTCCAAATTTGTTGTATTTCCACAATGATAAATATCTCAGTAGTTAAGAAATGCGGATTATCAAAACTATAAAAAAAAAAAAATGCCTAGAAGGTCACCACCGTATCACAAAGACAAATAAAAAGGAAGATCACCACTACTGTTCTTCGTAATACAAACAATAAAAAACTAGTATGTCTAAAAACTCTGATTTCTTTTGGAAAAATCTTATCAAACTCACTATTTAGCAATAGAAAAGATGAAAATAAAATAACGGAAGAGCAGAATTTAGACTTCGAAAAAACCATAGCTAGGGCTTTGAAACCTCAACCATGGAGCCTCTTAGTTCCGTCTGGAGAACGATTTGACCAGTTAGGGCTCCGATCTGGTGAGTCGAGAAGCCTTCGATTGTAATCGCGAGCATAGAGACCCAGTCAAAGAGAGGAGAAACCTGTAGAGGGTCGCTAATGGACGTCGAGAGGTCACGCGGAGGAGATCATCTGGCTCACTGTTGGGACTTGGAAGCTGTTGTCGACTATGGGTGAGAGAGAGAGAGAGAGAGAGAGAGAGAGAGAGAGAGGCAGGGAGAGGGGTTTCAATCGTGGGACAGTGGGAGAGTGAAGGGGGGCGGAGATGAAGATCAAGATGATGATGTAGAGGCAGCCCGTGAGTTTTCATCGTGAATGGTGCCTCTGAATGGAGAGGCAGCGTCGGATGGAGAAAAATTAGGGCTTGTTTTCGGTGACAAGCAAAATTGCATGAAACGACGTCGTTTTACACGGTATAACTTTTCATTTAATTTTTAAAGCGCGCCTAGCAGCCTGGGAATGTGAAAATTCAGATCTTTCGGTGACAACTTTATGTTTGTCACGGAAACTTGTCTTCGGTGACAAATTTTCTGTCACGAAATCTCTTTTTTATTTGGCGCATTAGCTGTTGGTTTTTGGTGACAAGCAATAAAAATTTTTGTCACCATTGAGTATATTTCGTGACAACACCAATTTTTTGTCACCAAAGGTCACCAAAGGGTGTCACCAAATGTGTTTTTTGTTGTAGTGAGTGGCGGGTCGATGCATCAGACAAACTCCCAACATAAACATCGACAAGTTTTAGAATGATTGAGCTAGTTTTTTAATGACTTTATTTTAAAATATTTCTCCCTAACGGTTAAAAATAAATATAATCAAGAAAGAATAACTCCAATTAGACAAACAACTCGTAAAACAACAAATATAAATACACCATATGATGAAATTCAAGCATAAAACTAATTCTATATGTGCATTTTCGAGATATATATAGGTGTGTGTGGGGCAAGCGTTTGAGTGAGGGCACGTGTCCCGCGTGCCCATGCATTGGGAAGAGGGAGGAGTAAACGGTAAACCCATTTAAGGGATTTTCCGGCGGGTGGTAACGGCCGGCACCAATTTCGGGCAGCAATTGTGGGCCGTGTTGGACCCTTTGGCTCCAGTCACTCTCACCACGTGGAAGGAAATCAAAAAAGATAAGACTGGTTGGCTGCGAATGCATTGGGATTTGGGACAGAATAACTTGATTATGTGAATAATTACCCCAAAAAAAAAAACTTGATTATGTGAATAAAGGAAGGATCCGGTGCCAAAAGAGAATTGACTTCAGGTTGAGACTTGAATATCAAAATGAAAACAAGTCTGGAATACAGTTTGCATAGCAACAAGAAGGAGAAACTCTTTTTTTTTTTTTTTTTTTGAACAGCCAAAAAGGAGAACTTTTGATGGATTTGTTGGACCAGATAAATAGATGCATCGGATTCAACTAATGGTTACTGATTAAATTACCTATTCCTAAATCACTATCAAGTTCGCACGACGAATGTCATGGAGAAAAAGAAACAATCGATTCAGAGCAATTTACGCTGCATATTTTCGCTTATCAAGAAAAAAAAAATTACGCAGCATATTCTAAAACGGTTGAGCTAAACTTCCATGATGGACCAAACTGACATGAATTAAACAATATTTCCAGATGTCATTACCTTCTTTCTCATTTCTGCACCGGAAACCATTGCTATCACGAGAACAAAGCCCCCCCTTGTGTCGACACTCTTGACATGCTTTGGATACATGAAACCTAATAGAGTACTCGGAAGCCAACACAGAGAACAAATCACTGGCATTTCGGTTCCCGAGTTCCGGTACCACTGGCAATTCAATAACCGAACAATTAGGAGGAAAACTGAGACTACTTGAGACGTGGTCGTGTTTTGGATACTTATAGTAGACAGTGTATCCACCGCAGCCTCTGTAACTGTCATTGCCATGAAAATACTCATGTTGTTTCTTGTCAAGTTCAGGGCTCATGGTAGTGCATCCGAACAAGGTGAGACCAGGGGATATTGTGAAAGAAATACCGTTGAGTTTAGGGGGAAGAGTCCAGTTGAAGTAGAACCCGAAAACATCGCAAGCCTTTGTCCCAATGAGGTACCCTAGATTTGGGTCTTTAACCCTAATGGAATTTTCAGTGACATTGGTAGTCTTAAGTTCATAGAGTACTGCTTCCTTCTTTCCCAGATCGAGTTTTGGAACTGGGTCTGTGCAATTTTGTACGGTGTAGAGCCCACAATTGGGGAATGTGGAGTTGGACAGAGGGTATCTGATTCGGCCATGATCTCCACAGTCGAAAGACTCGGGACATTTCCCAAAAGAGTGATGAAGAAACAGTAGGTGAATTAGAAGCAAGAGTGCCAAAACAGAGGGAAAACCCATTTCGGTTGCCCAGTTTAGCAAATATCTATAGATTAATTAATAAACCACCAACAAACTGGAGAGGAAGAAAAAAGTTTCCTTTGTTCAAACAAGAACAAGGTAACCCATTTTGGTTGCCCAGTTTAGCAAGTACCCTCGTTTTTATAAAGATCAAGGAACCTTCCAGTTTACTGGTGGAGTAGTTGGAGAAGTCGTCGGTAAAAAAGAGAGGACCTTTTGACTTTCGAGGGTGGGGGCTAGTATCCTACTTGACCCGGTAACACTCTAACGTAGAACACGTGGAGATTTAATTTCATGATTAGCTGAACCGTACCAAGTCTCGGAAGTTCAAATGATGTTTAATTTTCAATTATCCGATTTGGTAAAATAACTACTCGAATTCTTAACACACGTTACTGTCCCCGACAACGGCGCCAAAAATGCTTTGCCCGATTCCTAGACCTAAAATAACGGGTTGCCCCAAGCGCAGGGCTGGGACCGACGTAGTACAATATCCGGTAAGACTGGAGTCGAATCCACAGAGACGATAATGTGTGCTGAACCAAAAACTCGGGTTACTACTATTTAAACTGGCTTTTAGGTGGCCACCCCTTGTCGTTTGATGAAAAGATTAACTAAACGTAGGAAATTGTTTGGTTTTTCTTTAAATAATTAAAAAGGAGGTACGGACGTAGAATTCATAGCACTTGCAACCAGTCCTGGACTTATCTGCTCCATTTGGTGTTCTTAAAACGTTTGACTTTAGAGAGAAAAAGCTACCTCGAAAGATGCGAACCTTTATGGTCGCCGTTCACCCATACATAGCAGAGGACAAGTTTGGATCCCTCGTTCCCCACCACTCATGGGTTCCGACAATGCCCGGATTCGTCTAACGAAAGTTTTTTTACTAACCTAAAGTTGCCTTTTCATTATTATTCTGAAACAAGAGCAGAACGTGTCCGGCCTGGCCACGGTGTGCTAATTACCCCGCGATCGTACCTATACGACTACCCCTCCATTGACAAAGAACTTGCCAAGAAAAGGTTAAAAACAACTAAAAACATAATAACTATTATTTACGCGATTATGAAAGATCGGTACTAGTGCACGCCAAAAAGGTGTTTACAACGGAGGAAAGCCAAAGGCGTTCCGTTCTCAACCTTTAAAGAAATCGCACTAATATTAACCTTAGATTTAAGTTTGGTGTGAGAAACAACCAAATAGTTTACGAATTCCCACAACCAAACCTCAATATTTACTTATTAATTATTTAACAGACTAGAAATATATAAACATAATTGAAACAAAGAGTTTGAAAACTACAAATTTATTACAAGCAGCATAAATATTACATTACAGAGTCCTTCTACAACCACACCCAATTTACACACCCTGTGAAAATTGGGTGTGGTTCTAGAATAATTGTTGAAGTATGAGTCAAGTATTAATACCTTACTGATATGCACTGCACTCACAACACTTATTTTTTGTAGGTGCAACAGTTAAGGGTCCCACGCGCCCATGCCTCAATGCAATGTATTTGCACATCTGGTGTTCTGCGATGCTGATTTTCAACTGTACTCCGATCAGGATTTTATGATGACGACATTGGCCTCATCTCTTGCGCTAGCGAGTGATCAAGTCAAATTGGATGTCAAAAGACACTTTATCTTAAATTACTTGAAATCAGGAGAAATATACCTTATACGTAATATCATCTAAAATATTCAACAATAAACATAATTATATAGAAGATGAGATATATTGAGCACAATAATATATAGTAATATTGTGTGCTTATCAGAATGTGTCTACTCCCAAGCAATGTAGAATTCATTTCCTTAACATCTCCCCTCACGTGCAATCGCGTTTGAGGTCTATCACGTGTCGTCACTTTTTGGGTCCTATCATCGTGCAACAAAAACTTTTTGGGTCCTATCATCGTGCAGCCATTTTGCTAGTCTGTCATCGTGAGGTGTGGATTGTAAATTTTTTATAAAATATGGGATGGAACGGGCTCCGCTTTGATACCATATGGAAACTTTATAACCAACTCATGGTCAATTGGCAATGAATGGAGAGGTCCCAGATGTTATTAACTGATCACCCATTGTACTCCCAAATAATATGGGATTCATTTCCTTAACAGAAGGACTTGACAAGTCATTTTTCAACTTTCTATATTTTAATGTAAGGAAATAATAAAACCGTAACGTTGTTGTATGGATTTGGTATCTTTTTGGCAAAAATTATCAACGCTAATCAGTTAACTTGAATAATTTTGGACTTGGTTTTGTACTCCAAGGCTTTGTTTTTTATGTTTCTTTGTTGATTTTGGAGTTGGACTTGGAAATATTTTTATGGCCTCCTATTGAATGGGCAGCATTTTTTTTTTTTTGTCACAGCGATATACATCAGCGGGGGTTAGTCCAACTGCACTAAGCAGTGGGCAGCATTTAGCTACCACATTTTGTTGATTCGGGATTCCATGGGTCCCATGCTACTCGGGACAGAACGTAAGTTAGTAATGCTTTCGGCTACTCAAGCTCAAATTGGTCACGGGTTGAGAACATGTTAATATTAGTGGCTTTACTTTAATTTATCGGGAAGCAAGAATGATTGAAGGAGAATTGATTCAGAATATGAGTTAATCAACAAATATCTTTCATTCAAGAGAGCCCAACGGGTCTACAAATACAGGCGAATTTCACCACAAAGATTGGAAATAACCCAAACGTTACTACCTAGTCGCAGGTCTTAAACTCTATCAACACATAATGCCAAGCAGAGCAAAAACGAGTTGGGAATAGTATCAGTCAAAGGTGGGCGATAGAGAATCCAAAGAATAAGAAGTTCAAGCCAAAAAAACACATCACAATTGAAACCCACGAAGTTCGCAAGGGAACACAACCCTAGGGGATGCAAAAGCTCCATAAAAGAGAGAAGCACTCCACATAATTCGTCATTGAATGCCCTGCCTCTCTAGATTTGCTGCCTTGCCGTACGAACACTCCACAAACTCGTCGGAGCTGAAATATCGTCGTTTGATTGGACGGTTGGAAGACCTATTACAAGAAAAGTATAGCGAGTGAGTGGGGATAGAAGATGTGATATTGTTAAATTGAAGAAGGGATTTTTTATCCCTCAAGACTCTGAATTAACGGCATACAATTTGTACGTGTTTGTCTTTAGAAACTTCCAAATCCTACGAAATATTACATCTTCCACCGAAAACAATCCAATAAGACTTTGAGGCATATCTAGAGATGCTTTCGCGCAGCTGAAGGTCTTGACCTGAGTCAAGTTTCTCACTTGTCCAAAGAAAATGAAGCTGCTAACAATTCATAGGCCACAAATAACTATGGAATAAGAACATACAAAGTAAAGGTTGATCTTCACATTAGAGTCCTCATAAGTTCTTGTTTAAACATTAGACAACTCACCAAGTTTTGATTGATATATGGCAACAAGCACATAAGAGATACAAACTCACCTAATTTTCGTGCATTTATGATCATGGGGAAGGAGTGCAGATTTGTATCGTCACAATGTCATGACATTAGGGTAGAGGAAGAATATTCCACAGGTGATCTTGATTCTTGAAGGAGAAGACAAGAAAGGCTTAGGTGGGCTTAGTTAACGCATGGACTTTAACTAATGACAAAAAGAAACATAAACTTGTTATTCCTTCAACAATTAGGCCCTGTCGTCTCATTCCGTAAATTTGTAACGAATGGAGCTAATGGAAGGCGACACCTTCCCTTTTCTTTTTAATTTTTACTTCCAAAAATTACTTTTAATTCTTTCTTTCTTTTAGTAGTAAATAAATATGCAATAAAGTTCTTTTTTTTTGAAATTTTTCCTTTTGTTTTCCTCCCAATGCACAATATTACAAAAATAAAATTATTTTATTGAAAATTTTGGATTTAACAAATACAAAAGTAATGTATAAGTGATATGTTCTTACATTTGATTAAAAAAAAGTCATAATTAAAATAAATCGAGCGAGCTAACATGGATTTTTACCTTTGAACTATCATTTCACAAGAGTGATTAAAGACATTGGCTATGATCTTAATTGAAAATGAGGCATTATTCCACTAAGAGCATTTTTTGACATTTGGGGCTTTTTTTTTAACTTTTTACGCTTTTCGAGATAGGTTATTCTTCTCACATATATAAACTAATTAAAAAGCCCAAAAATAAAATTAGTGGAACGACCCCAAGTTCTTAGATAAATAAGTATAAAAATTTTGCTTCAAAAAATGTGAGGAGAATTTATTTTCTTTAAATCAGATTGTGCTAATCACAAATCACTATAACCAGGGTTTATATTTTGATGTTATTCAAGCTAAAATAACAATGTAATTTTTATTTTTTTGTACTTGCATATTTCTTTATTTTGGATGACTTAATTGAAAGTGGGCAACGTACAAAGCATGGTGTTGGCCTAGAGCAACCCAAATGTCGGGCCCGACACTGATGGTCGGTGTGAAGGAGCAGTTTGTATGCACCACAGGCCAACTATTATCATCTTCCTGGCACTTGCATTGGCCTCATCATCCATATTGCCATGCAGTCCGAGTTCTTCATCTGGCTCAAGATGCATGTATACCCAATGTGGAAAGTATATTTCGCACGAATGATCAACCTCGGCACTAATGTTCTTTCTTACTCAAATCATTTCTAGAACCATCATTCCATAACTATACACATCAAACTTGTGCGAAACCCCACCAAAATGCCTACTAAATACTTCGGGGGCAATGTAGCCCACTGTTCCTCTAGCACTTGTCAACGATATTATACTCTCTTTTTGCAGGCATAATTTAGCAAGGCCAAAGTCAGATATCTTTGGGAAAAAGTCCTCATTTAGAAGAATATTATGAGGCTTTATGTCAAAATGCAAAATTCGTGTGTTGCAACCACGGTGTAAGTATTCCAACCCTCGGGCAATACCAACCACAATTCAGTATAATGCTTCCCAATTCAACTGGAGATATGTCAAGGAACCACCATCATGTATGAACTTGTCAAGAGATCCGTTAGGCATGAACTCATATATGAGAGCTCTATGGCGACCCTCAAAACAAAATCCAAGAAGAGTCACAATATTTACATGAGAAGTTCTACTAATGGTCGCAACCTCGTTAATGAACTCTTCTCCATTGCCTTTCAACCCTTTCAGAACCTTCACTGCCACGAGGCAGTTATTTTCTAACTTTCCTTTGAAGACACAACCAAATCCTCCCTGGCCTAGTTTAGTTCTGAAGGAGTTGGTAATTTTCTTGATGTCAGAGTAAGTGTATCTTTTAAGGGAGAGAGATGCACAATTCTTTAGAAAAGCCTCAATGTTTCGGTAGTTCTCTGTCTTCTTTCCCCAAAAGAATGTTGATTCACTTTTCGAGAGTTTTTTGATTATAAGGCAGAACAACAGAATTACCATAATTCCAATAACAGGGATAACTGAAGCACAATTCCAAAGAAATGTAAGATAGCGGTAAAAGTTCTAGATAGGATATCTTCCTATTACGTTGAAACCTAGAGAAGTATAAAGGGAAGAGGAAAAGGAAATCTTGCTATCATGTGAATGAAAAAGTTAAGCTAATGAAGCACATGAATGATACCTGTTCCGAGAATCCATACCAATCTACTTCTTCCTATAAAAATTGTCAAAGAGAAAAAAACATTTGTTAGACGAATTTAGAAAGAACGGTGGATGAAATACAGGACACAAAAAATTTTGAACTCATATACGAAATGGCAGAACCTTTTGAGCATTGGAACTCTCGGGGGGCACGCAGACATTGGCCACCAGGGCCGGCCCCGGGGTAAGCCCCGCAAGCTCTCGGGCTTGGGCAACCCCTCGGGCTGGGGCAACCAAAAAAAAAAAAAATAGTTTAGGTATAAATATAAAAAAGTTTCTCATTCTAGCGCAAGCAATTTGGTTGGCATTATGGTCAGTGGTGAGCTGTTAAAACTCGAGGCATCCAAGTTCGTTTCCCAGATCCCTCTTTCTTTTATTTTTGTCCCCCCCACCCGCTCTCTGATTTTATTTTATTTTGCCACCCCCGCAATCTCTCTCTGATTTGCAAAAACAACCCCTGCCAGTCCATTTCCCTCCAGAGATTAGGTTTTCAATCTCTCTCGAAAAAAAAATATAAAAGCCCCAAAGCTCTAGGTTTTGTTCTTAATGTTTTTTGGACTTTGAATATAAATCATTCCTATTAAAATAATATAATTTCTTCCCAATTTGTAATTTCAGTAGACATTTTTTTTAATCTCAAATTGATTTAAAAATCTACTCCATATAATTTCAAGAGGTAAATTGAACATGGGTAACAATGAAAGTACGTAGTAACATAAATGGTCGCCGGAGGCACAGCAACCGGTGAAGCCACCCGTCGTTGCCGCCACCGCAATCCCCTCCGCCCGAAATATTGCCGAACCAATACGTATTCACGGCCGCAATCCCTTACCCTGCCCACTATTACAAAAATCAAATGACATGGTTGGAAATTTTCGATTAAACAAACACAACAGTAATGTATAAGGGATATGTTTTACATTTGATTAAAAAAAATAGTCATAGTTAAATAAATCGAGCCAGCTAACACAGTTTTTATTTTTACCTTTGAACTACCATTTCGTTAGAGAGATTAAAGAAATTGGCTATAATCTCAATGGAAAAATGAGGCGCGGTTCCACTATAAGCATTTTTGGGCATTTTTAATATTTTATACTTTTCGAGACAAGTCATTCTCCTCAATTGAAACAGGCCCCCCGAGTTCTACGATGACTCAATTGAAAATTTTGCTTCAAAAAATGTTTTCTTTGTAGCGGATCGCGCTAATCATAAAGCACTATAATTGGAGTTTTCATTTTGATGTTGATTTTCTCCATGTTATTCAAGTTAAAATAACACTGTAATTTTGAATTTTTTTTTTGTACTTGTATGTTGTTTCATTTTGTATGACTTAATAATAGGTGGGCAACAAAGTATGAGGTTGGGCTAAGGCAACCCAAATGTCGGGGCCGGCACTGTTGGCCACCATCATCGAGACACGTGAGACATTC
Source organism: Rhododendron griersonianum (assembly GCA_018127125.1). NCBI lineage: Eukaryota > Viridiplantae > Streptophyta > Magnoliopsida > Ericales > Ericaceae > Rhododendron > Rhododendron griersonianum. Next base: position 33,347,119 of record CM030796.1, on the reverse strand, counting down.
GTCTGACAAATGATATTCAACAGAGAGTTTAGAGGCCAATAAGGAGATCTCCAGAACTAATCAAGTTAGCACTCAAAATCCAAATCTCAGTACGAGATTATCCTAGCATTATTGCTACTTTATAATCTTGAAACTCCAGAAAATCTAAAAAAACACACCTATAAATTGACAGCTATAAAGAGCAAAGTTTTGTCCACGCGCCCTAGGATCAACTATTCATGCATCTACTCTTCGAGAATCTTGACTCTATCCCTGACCTGATCGTCTCTCTCATCTCTCTCATCTCACCACTGCTTTGGTCTGGCCAACAGGAAATTGTTTAATTAGACTCGATCCCACCTACATAATCATAGAACAGATCTTTCTCACCTTTGTTACTCCTCGTACTCACCTTACCTGACTTCTGGAGGGAAAAATACAAATACAATCACACCATACCATACTCTGTTTCCACTTCGAAATCCAAACCCACTAGATTTTGGAGAGAGAAATTTATTGAGAGAGAGAGAACGAGATAGAATTAACTCAAACCAAGCAAGACCCAACACTTCCAAACAAGTTCGAGAGAGAGAGAGAGAGAGAGAGAGAGTACCTAGAAGGAGCGAGCGAGAGAGAGACTGGAAATGCAAAGTCGGAGGAGAGGGGTTTTCGTCGGAGGGTTTGATTGAGAAGAGCAGGAGGATCTGAGACCACAGTCGGAGGAGAGAGGGGTTTTCGTCGGGGGTGTGGCAGCGGCGGCGGTGCTGAACGGTGGAGACCAAGGCTGGAGAGAGGAGTTGAGCGAGAGGGTCGATTGGGAGGAGGAGGGACTGAATGACTGATTGACGATGTGAGGGGATGGGGGAAGTGTTTACGTATAACTGGATGGTTTGGATAAGGTGTAACGGCACCGTTTTGTATCATAATAGAGATTACCCATTAAATAGTTTTTTTTTTTTTCCCATGTCATAGTGGGGGTCTTAGAGTTAGCACGGGGTATCAACTAAATAGTTAGTCGGAAATTATCCAAATCCCGCCATTTTTTTTTGTGAAAATTTTCAATTGGCGCAAAAAATTGTACAATTCCCGACCAAAAGTTAATTAGTCAGTGATTTGTTTGTCTTGGCCAACTAAATATTTAGTTGGGAATAAATCTTTTAGTCGGAAAGATTTTTTCTAAGTCCAAAAATATCAAAGTCTTATAACACACCACCCGAGCCCCACTTAAGATTTTTTTGCACGATCAGAATCATTTATCTTCTCTAATATTATCGGTTAGATCATTCTTACTGAGATTACAGTTGATCGTTTTCCGTTAGACAATTGATCGAACAAAAAATACTATTTTTCTAATGAATTCATGTCTCAATAAAGGGATATTCTAAACCTAATCGAGCCGCACACTACAAGAAATTTGTTCAACACCAGCGCTTTTTCTACCAGCGCTTGCAAAAAGCGCTACAATAGGAGATCTATAACAACATTTTTTTTAACCGCTGCTAGAATGAAGATTTCCCAGCGCCCAAAGCAAAAGCGTTGGAATAGGCCAACCACTTCCCAGCGCCCAAGCAAAAGCGTTGGAATAGGCCCTTCATTTACCAACGCCCATAAAAAGCGTTGGAATAGGCCCCCCATTTCCCAGCGACCTAAGAAAAGCGCTGGAATAGATCCAAAGAAAAAATAGCCACTAATGGAACAATTTCTAATTATATTATATATCTTATACATTTGCTAATAATCTTCAGTATGATTATTTAGCGCATCTCAATAAGATAACTATTTTAACATTCGAGGTTGTTAATTTTGTTGTGCGTATTGTTTAAATCATTATCATAAAAAATTGACTTTATCAAGTTTAGAAAGCTCCTTGATTGGGACACAATTTGTTTTTTAGATGATAGTTATCGTCTGATCAAATATGTAGCGATCCCCGATCAACTTCATTCTTGTTACAATTGATGAACTCCGTAATATGTAAAAGATAGACGGATCAGATAAAAAATAAAGACTCTGGTGGGGATCAGGTCTTGCGATCTAATACTTTAACACCTCGAGATGCATCAAATGTTGTTCGATCAGGTGGTCACCGATATCCGATGATCTCTGACTTTGGTGACAATGATAGAATCAGTGAGACGTGAAATCCCAACAGTTCAGATCGACCACTGTAAACGTTGAGTTGGTAATGACCTTTTAATTCTATATGTGGTCAATGTTGTTAACAAACTAAGTCTTGTGATGTGTACTTGAACATATAGGAGCCATTGACCACGACACAATTATGACAATCCAAACCATTGATTTTGTTTTTCTTGTAGATTATTCGCAAATTTACGAGAATGAATAATTCAACAAGTGCAACAAAATCAACGATCTTGATTGTCAAGATTGTCTCATGATCTTGTGTCTACTGCAACAACAAGTACAACATAAGCTTAGTTGACTATCAAATACAACAAACATATATATAGTTAAGATAACTGCCGAGTCATTTTTTATACTGATCGATCTGAACCGTTAGGATTTCACATATTACTTATTATAGCATTGTCACTAAAATCGGAGATCAGTTGGTATTGGCGACCACATTATCGAAAGACATTTAATGCATTCGGAGACGTTTAAGTGTTATAGTGAACTAACCGAGCCGAGCCTGAGGTATTTTTTCACGATCAAAATCATCTATCTTTGACGTAATACAAATTTGAACATTCTTACCAAGAATGAAGTTAACCACATACGGATAGACACTTAATCGGACAACAAAATTCTTTACATTTAAGAATTTTTGTGTTGATAAAGGGGCTTTCTTGGCCCGATCGAGCCAAAATTTTACGAGAATCTTATGATTAAGAAGGAAAAAAAATGAGTGGTAGTGATTGAAAAGGTTGCATCGTGATCAATGTAGTTGGACTAAATATTTTCTTTCTTTGAAATTTTTAATAAGGGGGAAAAGTTGATATTCTATGACTAAATCAATTAGTTGGGAAATGTATTTGATTTTTTAATTTTGATTAAATGATATTACCCGACTAAAATATATTTGGTCGGAAAATGTAATTTCATTTCTAATTTATTAAATTCAAAAAAATGATATTTCCTGACTAAATTTACTTTTAGACGGCAACAAAACAAAATTACCGACTAAATATAGCTTTAGTCGGCATTTATTAACATTTACCGACTAAAATATTTAGTCGGCATATTTTTTTCATTTATTGGTTTTTAAATTTACGGAAAAAATAGTTATTCCCCGACTAAATATAGATAATATAGGTTTAGTCGGCATTTATTTACATTTACCGACTAAAATTCATTTAGTTGGTGTTAGAATTTGTATTTACCGACTAAAAGTAATGGTTCGACAATTGGCGACTAAAATTTATTTAGTCGGAAATTTTAGTCGGCAATTGTGTAATTTCTTATAGTGACAATAGATCACTAGGATTCCCCCGTCCTCAACTGTTGGCAGTTGGAAACGGTGACAATTTGGCGGATGAATGCCTCGAGTCGGATCTTGAACTATATCATTCGGATGTGAATAGTAAACCGTGTACCCAGCTTCACATCCTTCCTAAGTATTGTGATTTTCATGGAAGTAATCATATGCTTTCCACTTAAGTTCAGGGTTGCTGGTGTCCAGGGCCGGCCCTGGCATTTGTGAGGCCTAAAGCGAAATAAAAATTGAGGCCCTAGATTTATGATAAGAAAAAAAAATCAAGATAGGGGGCTAATACAAGATGAAGGATTATACATGGTATTTTAAGTTCTATAATTTAACTAAAAATAATATTAAAAAATTATACCATAAAAAATGAATCAAGCATAACGAAGCACTGCTCATGCTACGGATTTTTTTTTCTAACTAATCATGTAATTAACTTTACTCTCGTAAGAAGACTTGTTTTAGCAATACAAAGTTATTTATTCTTAACCTTTTTTATCATTTTTTGTTGAATTATTTTGGTTTATTTATTATCAACAGTGATTTATTCGTTCAGTTAATATTAAAAATATGATTAAAAAGAATGAAAAGAAATAAAATAAAATAAAAACCTATCCAAACATTTATGGTGTGCTTTTATGAACGTTGGGCTTAGAGTAACATCCACTACCACTAAAACTACCTAATTTTTTTATACAAGTGGTGCAAAAGTTATATTTTATCTATACTATTCCACCCCAAAAAATAAGGCAGAAAATCAAATGGCAAAATGGGACAGAACAATAAAGGCCAAAAAAGTAGCCTTCCTGGGTATCGAACATGGGTCACTAGATCAAGAGTACAAGCGCGCAACGCTAGACCAACAACTAATATTGTGTACACAAGAAGCAAAAGGTATACTCCTATAATATATGTGCATATCTTCTAGGGAAAATGAGGCCCTAGTTTTTGCTTAAATTTTTGGGCCTAAAGCGGCCGCACCTCGGGTTTTAGCCCAGGGCTGGTCCTGCTGGTGTCGCATTTGAAGATGGTGAGATTTGGGGATTGTGAAGGAAACGGAAGAAGTATTATAGAAAGTAGGGATGTTACTGGAAAAATTGCAGTTGTTGGTTTTTAGTGCTGGGTCATTAATTTTTATTGTACCATGTTTTGTGTTACTAACTTGATAAGGTATTCCCTCCCATATGACTTTTGGATCTGGTTAATCACAACTAACAGTACACAACCCATATAGGGAGCGCGTGTAGTTGGCAAAAGGGTATTTGATCGGATCAAGAGGTCCGCAGTCGAAGGAGGATGGACAAGAACCAGAAGAGTGAATGACCAGCAGATGAGGGACAAGAAAGAAAGCTACTAAAAAAGTGGGAAAACCCATTTTTAATTGGCCATTGATTTTCGCGCTCCAAGGTTTACGGCAGGCGCTCCACCTTTTTGTTTTTACACGCCTGCCGTAAATCTTGGAGCGCGAAAATCAGTATCCGATATTCCCAATTTAGCACGACAAAAACAAACTCCATAGTTTAAGAGGTACGAAATTCCCTCGATCACCCTTTTATTAGGGAGGGGGTGAGATTCTTTTTGTAGAAATGAAGGAGCCAAACACAATTGCTTAAGTTGACTTGGAAATGCTGTAATCTTGCGGAAGTCATCGGACAAAAAGGGGGGTGGGCTTAATTCTTCTTCTACATTGGAACGGTCGGTAGGAAAAAATACTCCATTGATGGGTGGGAGTTTCCTGCTCTCCTTCCTCATAGACCCACCACCACTATGGCGACCTTGACCCATTGACTCTTCTCTCTCTCTCTCTCTCTGAATCAATCAGTTTGTAAGTTGAATTAATGAAACTGTAAAGCCAAAGGAGTCATTGTGGAAAAGCTGTGGTTTACCAGTGAAACGTGCAAAACAGCATATGGGAAGTCTTGGTCTGATACTCTGATTTACACATAGGAGTGTACTCCGGGGCAAAAGAAAAAATCTGGAGAGAGATCTTAAGGTGATGGGAGTCAAGGTCATAGAAAAATCACTTGCCAAATTGATTCACTTGTTGGGTTGCACATGAAAAAGTAGATGAGCCCGATAAAATGACAGAATTGACGATGAATGGTATTTGCGAGGAAAAAATTCAGAGGCCGGAAAGAATAAAAAAACAGAGGAAACGGCCATTTTTTGGCCATGCGACGTCCGATTCGATTTCTTTTTATTTCGGAACATAACATCCAACTTGTAATCACTAAATATACTTAGGGAGAGGTAGGAGATGGATTATAATACCTCGAATCCGGTCGGAAAAAAAATGGTGGACGGTTCATTGGGTTTTCGGCTATCGGAGAGGATGACGAGAACGAGGAACATCGGGCTGATTTCGAACAATTGGGAAACGATCTTGGGATGCTGGAGAACGTGGTGTAGGATGTGTGAGCCGAATTAGGGACGGCACGAGCTGTAAGCATGAAATCCACTTCTTCTTCCCTCTAAACTTCCATGGGAGGTTTGAACATTTTCTCTCTTGTTTTCCTCTACTGATTTTCAGCAGTGGGTGTGTGTGTTTTTGTGTTGTGAATTTTGGAGAGGGAGAGAGGTATTTATAGGGATGGAGTGGAGTGGGGTGCAAAGAATGAGAGAAGATAATGGTGGCAATTGAATGATTGGAAAAGATAAAAAGGTTAGTAAAAAAAAAATAGAAATAGGGGGATGTTTGGCTTGGTGTGGAGAGAGAGAGAGAGAGAGAGAGAGAGAGAGAGAGAGAGAGAGAGAGAGAGAGAGAGAGAGAGAGAATTTTTAAACAATTCGATTTAAACTAATATAGAGTACAATGTATAATTAATTTAACTAACTTGATAAATAAATAATTTTTGTATAAAATTATAATTTAACTTATTAAAATTTTTGGATCATTATAACATATGGGTTAAAAAAAATATTAACAGATACTAGTCAGTTTAATTATTTAATAAAATTCAAAATATAAATCTTTATTTGAAAAAAAAATTAGGGCAAAAATTAGAGTTGTTACAAAGAGATTCAAAGGACAAGAGTAAAAACATCACAACAGAAGACAAACATCCCAACTATGTTGGCACCAAAACCTCCATACAATCATATGGTACTCGGGCCCAAAAGGAAATACGGTTGGCAATAGATCAACCAAACCTTAGAAGAAAGAAAATTAAATAAATTATTAGAATATTTCACAGAGTGCTTAATTTTTACACCATCTTTTTGTGCAAATACACATCTTTCTATTAATTATAAGGTGAAATTACACATAGTCGCCACTATGTATTATTTTGACTTTACCGACAAAAATGGTATTGTATTAAGGAATTATAAGCATATTGGTTAAGTATACTTTAACACGACAAGAAACAGTGATAAGTGGAATTCACTACTCTCCTTCTTATGGAAAAGATTTATGTTGTGTTTGGATTGTTTTTGAATTTTTTTTTGAAAAATAGTAAGGTAATAAGTGGAAAGAGATAGAGAGAAATGTTGGAAATAGGGGGAATCTAGTGGGAATTTTTTGAAAAATTCTTTTTGAGAAGTAAAGCAAACACATCATTAACTGTTGTAACTTATACATTCACTAGTGCATGCCCGTGCCTGAAGGCACGAGTCGAACGATCGACACACGCAAATAAGCACTGAACTCATGTACAATATATCATCCACTACCCAACAAATTCAACTATGCAAAAAACAATAACCCAAACATATTCAAGTGACCTTAGTTATGTGTGAACAAACTGATCGTGCCCAAAGGCACATACCAACATAATTTTATCACCACAAAGAACAAACCAATTACTCATGCCGACAGCACTACCTACAAATTTAGAGTGTATTTACTATTTAAGATAGGAATGTATTACAATCAGATTGGAATGACCATTCTGGAATTCATATTGTGCATCCACCAAAGCAATACAACACACAACACATGACCATAAGAGGAATGACCAAAACAAAAACATAAAAGACAGGAAGATCTTGCATTCCTTGATCAGATTGCTATGAAGCTGGTTTTCTTTGATCAAATTCACCGCTTTCAGCCCCCTATTTCTACTTGAGTCGGTCCTTGTCCCCAGATGTATCCAAGTCTTGGGCTAACCCCCCGAAGTTCAGCCTCCATGCTCGCGCAGTCATGCAACCGTCATCCCTATGTACTCCACCAAAGCAAGCAATTAATTTCGAAGTAGTCAATTTCATGTTAAACCGCATTATGCAAGAAAATTGTAAGTCACTCAATGGCAAGTATATCGACCAAAGACACCAAGTTTGAGAACATAACAGGCTAATGGCTTAACTGGAAGTTATTCCTAAACAAACCTTAAAGAAGTAAATAAACCTAAGACCATCATTTCCATGAAACTATATCCAGGCACATCCCCATAATATCTCAGTCCCTGGACAATACAACCAATATACAAACCGTTCATAAAGACGACGAACAATTGAAACTCAAATTTAGTGTGCAAACCAAACCTCAATCAGAGAAGCGGCACCCGATGAAACATACTCCAAAGTCCAAATTATTAATTTTTCAGGAAAGTGTCCAGAATGTTATGCTGGCATCATTTCATCTACAAAAAGGTGTCATTTTCAGTTTTCACTAAATGCAGAAATAATCGTAACAACCGGCGTAATGTTATCGACGCGATATTGTGGACATTTTTCTGTCAAAAAGAAAGAATGTTGGGTCTGAAGGAAGTTTTAGAAACAAACCATCCATGGTTTGTATCAGTGAAGATCATGAAGCACAAACTTCTTTACCTCTTTTTTATCAGTGACCACAAATAGATATAGACGTACGCAGATTCATTCCTGCAAACTATAGTCACATAGGGTCAGAAATGAACTGTAAGATAAACAAACCTGTATTATGCAGGAAAATAATTTCAAAGAAATTACCTCAAGTAATTTCACATCACAGCTCAGTCATAACTTCATTCCTAGAAAGAAAAAATAAAAAAAAGGTTTGGGAGGAGTGAGATGTTTGACATTATCCAGTGTTCTAAAACTCGCTACTCGCTCGGCCAAGCACCTTGGAGCGAGTTCTCGGCATTAGTCGGCGAGTAATGCCCACCGAGTAGGGGATTAGTCCCCTCGGCCAGGCACCTTGGAGTGAATACTCGGCAAGGAATACCGAGTTTTAGAACACTGGCATTATCTTAAGCGATACTTCATTGAATGCAATACTTTCATTCAAATTTATCTCAAGTGCATTATCATAGAGTTCAAAGATAACCATATCATGGAACACATTAACCGAAAAGGGCATCACCATAACCTCTGCGCCGCTGAAAGTGGGCGCGTCGCACTGCTCCAAGCATTTTTGCCCTATTACACATATAGACCTCACTAAAAAAAAAATTGATCATACAGAACCCACTAAATTTTTTTTTTTGATCCGTGTAATCGCCTCAAGGGCTACAGAACTCACTCAATTGGAAAGAACAAAAAGCACCCAAATACCTTGAAGCATGAAACAAAATGAAGATACCAAATTAAATGACTTAATCTATTATGGATCCAACAAACAAACCACACTTTACGCAATACTTCATTGAATGCAATACTTTCGTTGAAATTTTTTACCTTGTGAAACTAACCAATGGCAGTGTTGGGTTTAACTCAAAGCCTTTTCCAGTTTCATCACCGATTCCTCTTCATTGGGCTTGAATTCTATTTGTTCCTCTTCCATCATGGTTTTCAGCCTTAATCAAACAAAAGAATCAGGGGAAAAACTTTTTCTATGCTCGAAAAGACACAGCAATATGAGTAATTACTGATGGAGAGGTAGTTTGTTGTGTATTCTTCAAAAAACACAAAACCATGGTACCTGGTTTCTTTCGGGTTTCAGTCGGGCTATCTACTCGATGCGCAAGAAAACCTTTGTTCCATCTCCTGGAAAAAGAACTTGAGTTGCCACTTTCTTACCATCTCCTGAAAAGAAGCTGACAGTGATAACTCAAGCTAACAAACCAATATTTGATGTTTATTATAGAGAACAACAGGGACATGTCCCCTCTAAAGGCTAAAGCCTCTTGTGTTATTGAGTAGAAAATAGTACAATCGCCGTAAGAGAATAAAGAAAAATTGCATTTAGAAAGCATGTTTTTAAATAGGTCTAAGATGGACAGTATAATGCACAGCAATCAAAGGATTGGAGATTCAGTGGTGCAATGGTGTCGTGCAACACCTAGACATTGATAGCATTATGGGGAAATTTCCCATTAGGCAACAATGGTTTCCATATAACCAAAAGGAAAACTAACAATTGGTGGATTACCAATAGAGAGGCCATGGTTGTGTGGCTTGCTCACTGTTGAAAAACAATAACTCAAGCATATGTAGTACGGAGTAAGTTAACTCAACCATACAGTCTACTGATAAAAATGACATTGGCACTACTAACTAAATGAAATACCACCATCAACCATCTCCAGTAACCGGCCCCATTAAGCATCTTAGCGTAATCATTCGGTGGAAGGAATCAAAACACATCCTCCAGGCACGAAACAAACCTAACTACAAAAGCCCCAATAATCTAGTTCTGAATCCTCCCAAAAACGCCTTCGAATTAAGTTCAACGACAACAGTCAACTGAAAATAAGAACAAAAATCAGAATACACAAATTAGGCAAGAAATACCTCTTTGTTGGCTGACATACACCAACTGTTCCTACACCTCACGTACACCGACTGTTCCTACCATAGAACAACCAAAACAAAAAAATAAAGGTCATCCTGTACGTTTTACCAAATCAAAAAAAATAAGTAACGGGGTTGGGTGATGTTTACATACATATATAACGTGTTTAAAAAATCACTGAAAGTGCTCTAGTGTTTGTATGCTAGTGCTTTGAAATATAGAAACAAAAAATCAGGATTCACAGATCAAGGAACATGGAAAACTCCGAACAGGAAGAAGACGAACAGTTTTCGCGCGTATGGCCATGGGATGAAGGTTATTAAGAAGAATTTGACATACCTGAATAACATAATTGGGAGATTGGATTGTAGGTATTAGAAAGGAAAAGGAGACAGAAGAATCTCTCTCCAAGGAAGAATTATGATTTACGGTTACGGGTTTCGGGGTTCGGAGTTTTGAGAGAGAGAGAGAGATACCTAGAGAGATGGTGCGGTGCTGATGGTGTTGGGTCGGTGGTGGTGGGTCGACGGAGGGAGGAGGAAGACAGAGAGATGAGTCGAGAGAGAGGTCGGATGCCGAGGACGAAGCTGATGGCGTTTTTGGGAGCCCTGATGTCGCCTCCCCAGTTGAGAGAGAGAGAGAGAGATATCGTTGTAGAGAGAGGGAGAAGGGGTGACTTGGGTTTCAAATTTTGAACGAAGAATACCATCTATATTTTTGTCCAAACAATGTAAGGTATTTATCAAAATGCCATGTTGTAGAAGGAGAGGTGGAGAGAAATCTGGACCGTTGGTTGTGTTTGTATGAGTAGATAAAATTTGTGGCAGAAATAAATCTAAACCGTTGAGACGGAATATTCTTAAAGATACCTGTCCTGTTTTATAATATAGAAGATGTGCAGTTACAGATATTGTCATTGACATGCTAAACTAACAATAATTTTCGACTATACAATAAACAAATTTCCACATTTATCGGAACTCATCAAAGTACTGTTGATTGAGTCATCCCCTGAGGAAAATAAAATACGAAAAGGATATCCACACAGATTTCAGATCTGTGCAAGCATGCACAGATCTCTTTTAGGCCAATTTTGGGTACCAAAAAAGTGATTGGATCCGCTCATTTTGTTTAAAATATTTTGTTTGTGGTCCCTACCAAAAATCAACTGAATAGAATATCGGTAATGGTGTATCCGAAACATCCAATTTTGTCCAAGAATTCAGGCTTGAATTCTGGGACAAAGTTGCATATTTCTTATACACTCTTACCGATATCCTAGTCAGCTGATTTTTGGTATGGTTCATAAATAAAGTATTTTAAACAAAATAAGCGGTTCGGATCATTTTTTTAGAACCCGAAACGGGTCTAAAAGAGGTGTGCAGGCTGACACAGATTTCACAATCTGTGCAGATTGCACCGTTAAATAAAAAATGCTTTAGAAGCTATAAGACAAGGTCTGCGGTTGGAGGCAGGTTAAGGCATATGTGAGAAAAAAGAGTCTTTTAAGTAAGACCTGAAGGGATTGTTTGATAACCTAATTTAGTACTTAAAACTGAATAGATTAAGTAAAAATCAAATAAGTTGGTTTGATAACCGAAATAGTGTGTGCTGAATATGTTCAGAGCACGGCAAAAGCAAAGAGTAAAAAATTAAGTAGCTCCCCCCTACATATTACTTATCACTGAACACGCTCAGTGCAACATGGTTCCTTTTTTTTTCTCGCTTCTTCTTTGCCCTCTTGTCTCTTCCATGCCCTCGCCTCTGTCCAATTCCCAGGTCTCTTCCATGCCCTCGCCTCTGTCCAATTCCCAGGTCGATCAAAGCTGTCAAACTTCCCCAACTACCCCAACTAATAAGACCCATCTCTCTCTCTCTCTCTGAATTGCAATTGAGAAACATGGAGTAGTGCTGTCAGAATTTTGAGATTGGATTTACTGGATTAATGCATCTTTATGGATATGGGGATTTCGATGTTGAAACCCATTTGATTACCTACCCCCAATTCATGCTCTGCTATATAAACAAATGGCTTTAGGTAATTGTTTCGGAGAAAAAAATGTAAATTGTTTGCAAGCATATTATTTTCCCAAAATTTACAACTAAAGGGTCATGACTCGTGTGGTATGTGTTTTCTTTCTCTTTTCTTCTTTTTTTTTTTTTTTTCTAATTCGACTGATGCGCATCTCAATTAATCATCTCCTTGATCTAGTTACAGGCATACCATTCATGCCGGAATTAAAGAATTCACAAAAAATTCTTTTCTTGCAATCTAACCTCAAGAATCGAACCTTAAATTCATTTGGTGGAGCGTGTTTCTAATTGCGTATGTATATTTGTCTTGAAACTTTCTATTCATTTGGTGATGGTTGTGGCAGTGGTTTCTGCCTTACTGGTTGGTTTCAAAAAAGAAGAAAAAAGAGACAAATTGCGACAATGAATATATTTCTTGATTTTAATACTATCATAATATTCATTCTTCAAATCTATGATGAAAAGCACAATAGGAGTATTGGTTTGAAGGGCAAAGTCAGAAAATTAGTGAATTTAAGACTTCAATTCCTTCTACAGATCAAACAACGTGTTTAATTCAGTGCTTAAAATTCAGTACATATCAAACAGCTTCTCAGCTTAAAAAAATCAACATTTTGCTTTCAGTACTTAATTTTCAATTTTCAGCTTTCAATTTTCAATTTTATCAAACAAAGGACAAACTATCTAGCTCTCTGTTTTCTTTATACCAACCCCAACACTTGAATTACACTCTACTTTCGCAAGGTCATGACCTGAGTCAAGTAATTTGTCACTTGTCCAAAGAACATTAAACTGCTAACAATTTATAGGCCACAAATTTTATCGAATAAAAACATACAAACTAAAGGTTGATCGTCACATTAGAGCCCTCACAAGTTCTAGTTTAAAGATTACACAATTCACCAAGTTTTGATTGATATACGGCAACAAGCACATAAGAGATACAAACTCACCTAATTTTCGTGCATGTATGATCATGGGAATTGGGAAGGGAGTGCAGAGATTTGCATCGTCACAATGTCATGACATTAGTGTAGACGAAGAATATTCCACAGGTGATCTTGAAGGAGAAGACAAGAAAGGCTTAGGTGGGATTTGCAAAGACTCAAGGCTCCCTTCTAACATATCCACCACCCGACTCATTGATGGTCGATGTGAAGGAGCAGTTTGTATGCACCACAGGCCAACTATTATCATCTTCCTTGCGCTTGCATTGGCCTCATCATCCATATTTCCATGCAGTCCGAGTTCTTCATCGAGCTCAAGACGCTTGTATACCCAATGTGGAAAGTATACTTCACTCGATTGATCAACCTCCACACTAATGTTCTTTCTTACTCCAATCATTTCTAGAACCATCATTCCATAACTATACACATCAGACTTGTGCGAAACCCCACCAAAATGTCTACTAAATACTTCGGGGGCAATGTAGCCCACTGTTCCTCTAGCACCTGTCAACGATATGATACTCTCTTTTTGCGGGCATAGTTTAGCAAGGCCAAAATCAGATATCTTTGGGCAAAAGTCCTCATTTAGAAGAATATTATGAGGCTTTATGTCAAAATGCAATATTCGTGTGTTGCAACCACGGTGTAAGTACTCCAACCCTCGGGCAATATCAACCACAATTCGGTATAATGCTTCCCAACTCAACTGGAGATATGTCAAGGAACCGCCATCATGTATGAATTTGTCAAGAGATCCGTTAGGCATGAACTCATATATGAGAGCCCTATGAGGACCCTCAAAACAGAACCCAAGAAGAGTCACAATATTTACTTGAGAAGTTCTACTAATGGTTGCAACCTCATTAATGAAATCTTCTCCATTTCCTTTCAACCCTTTCAGAACCTTCACTGCCACGAGGTAGTCGTTTTCTAACTTTCCTTTGAAGACACAACCAAAGCCTCCCTGGCCTAGTTGAGTTCTGAAGGAGTTGGTAATTTTCTTGATGTCGGAGTAAGTGTATCTTTTAAGAGAGAGAGATCCACAATTCTTTAGAAATGCCTCAACGTTTCGGTAGTTCTCTGTCTTCTTTTTCCAAAAGAATGTGGGTTCACTTTTTGAGAATTTCAGCTTGATGATAATGCAGAGTAGCAGAATTATCAAAATCACAGGGACAACTGAAGCACAATTCCAAAGAAATGTAAGATAGCGGTAATAGTTGTAGATAGGATATCTTCCTATCAGAATGTTTCAAATGAGGACCTCTTAAAATGCGGACTCACCTTTTCCGATCAAATTTCGATTATTCGATCCACTCAATGTGTTCAAAACGTGATTTTAAGGATACTCGCGAGAAATCGGCAAAAAAATTACCGGGAAGGATTTGATTTGAATAGTTTTTTTTGAATCATTCAATAAAAAACTGTTCAGATGAAGCCCTTCCACGTCATTTTTTGCTGATTTCACGCGGGCACCCTTAAAATCACATTCTGATCACATTGAGTGGCTCAGATCATCAAAATTCGATCGAGAAAGGGAAGAAATGGGGAGGTCCGCATTTTAACTAAAATGAGGTGGTCCTTGGGAGAAAAAGACTGATCTTCCTATTACATTGAAACCTAGAGAAATGTAAAGGGAAGAGGAAAAGGAAATCTTGCCATGATGTGAATGAAAAAGTTAAGCTAATGAAGCACATGAATGATACCTGTTCCGAGAATCAATACCAAGTTGCTACTTCTTCCTCTAAAAACTGTCAAAGTGAAAAAACATTGGTTAGACGAGTTTAAAAAGAACGGTGGATGAAAATGAATGGGATTTAAATTTAATTTACTTTGCATATTCTGATGTTGCATAATAGAATGATCATAACTCCCCAAAGTAGGAATGGAAGTACTTGATCTCTTGTTTAAGCATTGGAACTCCCAAAGTCACTTTTTTTTTTTTTGCTAAGCCTCCCCAAAGTCACATTAATCTAACCAGAATGTTTTACTATACACAATACTAACTACGATGCTCAATTCTCGCACAATCTCTCTTGTACTCTCTTTCGAGCGACCCTATCCGGGCCTTGGGTCTCCTCCCCCATAAAGACCCTCTACAATAATTCTAAGTGTCGAGTAAAATATAAAGACACTTCTGAGGTCACAACACCTCATAAAAGATTTTTTATATTTATATAAGTATAAAAAATCTTTTATGACGTGTATATAAATCAAGATGCCCATACCCCCTCTCTCGTGAAAGCATTGGAATTCTCGGGGTTCACGCAAACATTGGCCACCATCATCGACACACGAGAGACATTCCTCTGACAAATGATATTCAACAGAGAAATCAAAGGTCAACAAGGAGAATGGATCACTAGAATTCCCGTCCTCGATTGATGACAAGACTGGCAGTTGGAAAAGGTGACAATTTGGCGGATGATTGCCTTGAGTCGGATCTTGAACTTGATCATTCGGATATGAATAGTAAACTGTGTCCTTCACATCCTTCATAAGGATTGTGATTATAATGGAAGTACTCATCTGCTTCCCGCTGATGTTCAAGGCTGCAAGTGTTGCATTTGAATATGGTGAGATTGGGGGAGATTGTGAAAGAAACAGAAGGCGTATAGAGAGGAGTGATGTAACTGGAAAAATCACAATCTTTGGATTCGATAAGGGTTTTTTGTGCTGGGTCATTGATTTTTATTGTACCAAGGGTTGTTTGGCTAACTTGATAAGATCTTCCGGTCCCCCATATGACTTTTGGATCTGGTTCATGTAGTTTTTTGGCTCATTTTGGACTTCTCGGCCTCCATGGTCCGGACCAAGGCTTGGTGGTCCAGACCAGCGCGTGTTCTACGTTTCTGGAGCTTGCTGATTTTTGGTCCGAACTGGCGCACACTTGGTCCGGACCAGCGTGCGCATTTCAGTCGATTTTGGTTATATTTTGGATTTCCTAAAGATTGATTTTGGAGTTTCCTTTTTGGTTTTGGACTCTATATGCAAAGGAAACATAATCTGGCAAGGATTCTGACTTTAGGAAGCAATCTATGGCTATAAATATAGCCTTGCTCTCTCATTAGGGTTTGGACTTCTTGAGTGAATCCCTCTGAGAGGCCCCTAGGGGGTCTCATCTGTAGAATTTTAGGATTCTTTGGAAGATCTTATCAGCATCTGGTTGCCCCTTCTATGGTGGGTTCTGTAGGCCTCCGGTCATCTGGAAGATCATCTGTTTCGGCGATTCTTTCTGGTTGAAACCATAGGGTTTCGTGAGAATCATCCATTTTTGTGTGACATCCGGTCACGTCTATGGAACTACGTTCCGTCTGTGTCTCTTGGTTAAAAACCCTAAGGGTTTTGAGAGACTTCATGAGAGAGAATCTCTATTCAGTGAGAGATTCCAATTGGATTTTTTATTTGGTGAGAGAACTTGTATTTTGGGATTGGTGAGAGTCTCTTTGTGAGAAGTTGAGTTTTGTTCTCCCTCCACTTAAGAGGGTGAACATTACCCTATTTCCTATTGGTTGAAATGATGTGGACCCCACTACAAAATGATGTCATACTTACCAAAAAGTGTATTGCATTGTAAGCATGACATCACTTTGTGGCGGGGTCCACACCATTTCAACTAATGAGAGAAAAGGTAATGTTCACCCTCTTTTAGAGCATCTCCAATCCAATACTCCATTTAAGAGTATCAAAATAATGTTTTTTACTCATAAAGTGATTATAGAAGAAATTACTATTCATGTTTACACCAACCACAAACTCTCTATTTTTGTCTCTAAAATCACTTTACCGAAAAAAACCTTTTTTTATACTCTCATGAGGATTTGGTTGGTATAAAAATTTAGTAAGAAAAGCAAACAAGGACAAAAATATCTTTTAAAAAGGTGAATAGTATTTTAGAGATGATCCTCTATATTTTCTCTACCCTCTAAATATAGAGGATCAAAATCCAATACTCTCAAATGGAGGAAGGTTGAGAGGATGGGTTGGAGTGCTTTGATACTCTCAAATAGAGATATAGAGTATGGGTAGGAGATGCTCTTAAGGAGGGTGAACAAAATTGCACTCCTTTGTGAGGGCTTTGTTTGTTCGTTACCATTGTAGCTCTTCGAAGCATCGTTCTCTTCACATAGTGGAATCGTCTCTCGTTCGCTTGCCCGTGGAGTAGATTTACAGCCGTAAACCGAACCACGTATATCCTGGTCTCTCTTATTTATTTATTTTTTGTTTGGTTTGGTTTCTCCGTTGATTTTTCGCACATGTTGGTTTGGTTATTTTCCCAATATCATGAACATCAATAATCGTCGGGTTGCGGTTGGGTCCTTTAGGGGCTCGCTGATAAGCACCCAATTTCGTAGATAATTGGTGCGCTTAGTCCCGGCTTTTGTTATTCTTTTTGTGTTTTCTTTAGTTTTTATAGTCATTTTGCACGTAAAGTTTCCCGTTGAGCATTTCAGGCAATACGCGAATAAAAGGGCGTGTTTCGATGTTTGGAACAACCCTTGAGGGTATACGAGTGGCGATGCCTCATGGAGTGTGGCCGTCGGGCGTTGGGAATGAACAAGAGCAAGGCTGTTGGCACTTTGAAGGCACGATGAGGGCCATCGGGCAACCTATGCCAAGGCCATGGCCTGGGGTGCAGGGAAAAATCAGGCGGTATCGATACGAGCAAAACAGCCGTATCGATACATCATATGATTCCAGAGCAGGGGTTTAGCCGTAGAGTACTGGTATCGATACGGGCTTTTCAGCCGTATCGATACGGGTGCTTTTCTGCAGATATTTTTCTACTTTTTGGACTTTCCATTTATGGAATACTTGCCACTTTTGGCAAGTTTTGTGATATTTTCGTGAATGAAGTGTGGGGTGTATAAATATCACTCTTTCTCTCTCATTCATGAGCTAGTTCATTTTTTACCTTTAAGTCTTTTAATTTCCTAGAGCTCCATTAATGGTGTTTTAAGCTTTCTAGTCATTTCTTCAAAGAACTCAAGTAAGTACTTTCCATATGATCTTTTCTCGTTTAATATTGTTGTAGCCCCGGACTAGATCCTTCTATAAATCAAGTTTATTTTCGATTCCATCGGTTATTTATGTTTTCCAATCTTGCCATGTTTTCTAATCCTTTTATCATGAGTGAGTAGTCGTTTAGGCTTGGTCGTGGGACGAATATCGCCTCGTGACTTATGTTTATCTTGCCTTTCTCAACTCTCGGCTCGAAGTTTGGTATGGAAAATAAGAAGGGTTCGCCCTTATGTAACAAAACTAGTCGATGTTAATCTCCGGTGATCATATGCTTGCTCATATGGTTCCGTGAGCGATGTCTCGGCTTGTGTTTGCCAAGAGAACAAAAAGAGCTCACTTGTTTTCCATATTTCATTTCTAGTCTTTTAATGATTTCAAAGCTAAATCTTCCGGTTGATAGCCTAAGCCGTGCGTTTCAACCGAGTTTTCGTTGAGAATGGCTC
Organism: Rhododendron griersonianum; assembly: GCA_018127125.1. Classification (NCBI taxonomy): domain Eukaryota; kingdom Viridiplantae; phylum Streptophyta; class Magnoliopsida; order Ericales; family Ericaceae; genus Rhododendron; species Rhododendron griersonianum. The sequence continues at coordinate 33,328,597 of CM030796.1, read as the reverse complement.
GATGGCCTAAGTTGCGGGCGATAGTAGTTCCATTGCCATGCCGCTTGTTTAACTTAATCAAAACCAAGTTTCTAGTCTTTTTCTATCACTTTTCAAAGCAAACCGATAGTTGGCCGTCTTAACGCCGGGAACACTTGCTTCTAAAAATCCTAACAAGCTATTAAGATTCTCTCTGTGAGAACGATTCCGGACTTCCGGTATCTATGCTGATAACGACCTAGCCCTACGCTCGGGGTAATTCGACCTCATTTGAAGGCGAGGTTGTGGACGAAGCATATTTTGGCGCCGTTGCCGGGGATTTTCTTATTATAGCTTATTGGGAGGTTCGACAAACCATTGTAAGTATCCCATTTCATTTTCCTTTTGTGCACCGTATACTCGACCTAGCGGATACCTCTAACTGAGCCACCAATTCGATTTGAGATTTAACGAAGCTAGTTTGAGTATGCATTGCCTTTTCTTTTCTTTTCTTGTTTGCATATATTTATTGAGGCGGCGGCATAGCCCCTCCAGTCTGTTTTTCTTACTGCAGAGCGGTTACTAGCTCTAAATTGCCAAAAGGCAGCGTTCATGCTTGTGGTTTATCAAAGGCCTCGGGTGTATCGTAGTCCTTGCTCAAACCGCCTGCACCGTTCTAGTTCTCCGCCTCGTGTAAGGAGTATCAATCTCCGGACTTACTCTCCACCAAGCAGAGTTTCTAGGCAGCATTCTCCATCAAGGAAATCAATGGCAGATGAAGAAGCTCCTCCGGCTAGGACTCTTCAGGACTATTTGAATCCAGAACGGGTCACCCAGCTGTCACCGATAGTCTTTCCACGGCCCACCACTGCTGCAAACACATTCGTGTTCAAATCCGACTGTCATCGGTGCATTCCATTTTTCCATGGTATGGAGCGCGAGGATCCGTATCAACATATCCGGACCTTCGAGGAGACCCTCCAATCGTTTGTCACTGTGGATGCTCACTTGAACCAAGCAAGATTGAGGCTTTTCCCGTTTACTTTGAAGGATAAAGCCAAGACTTGGTTTCACTCTTTGAGGCCCCAATCGTTGCACACATGGGCGGAGGTTCAAGATGCTTTCCACAAGAAGTTTTTTCCGGCTAGCCGAACAAAGCTCTTGATGGATCAAATCCAGACTTTTAAGCAAAGGGAGGGAGAAGCTTTCCACCAATACTGGGAGCGATACAAGGATTTGCTTTCGGCGGTTCCTCACCATAGTTTTGCCTTGTATCAATTGATTCACTACTTTCATTTGGGATGCTCGCAGCAAAGCAAGCAATTGCTTGACACCATGTGTTCCGGGGGATTCATGAACAAGTCGCCCGATGATGGCTGGGACTACTTGGATGAGGTGGCCAAGAAATCCTTGACTTGGAGTTATGAGGATGTCGGGGATAGAGCTATGGCTAGCCAAGGCCCCGGTGGCTCCGGAAAGTTCTCCATCAATGAGCACCAAGCTATTGAAACCCGGATGGAACAATTGGCAGAAAAGTTGGAAAAATTGGAGTTGAAAGGCGTTAAGGACGTTAAGGCAGTGAGAGCGGTGGAGGAGAATTGTTCTATTTGTGAGACGATGGGTCATTCGACCGACAACTGTCCGTCCCTTGCCACTTTCAAGCAGCACTATGGCCCCCTCAATTTTCCGATTGAAGAAGTTAGTGCATTGAATCAACGGTTTGACTCGTTCCCCCAAAATTTCAACCAAGGCCCAAGGCAACAGTCGGGATTCCGTTGGAACAATCAAATAGAAGGAGGACCCTCTCAAGCACCTTCCGGTAATCAAATGCAACCATGGCGGCCCGCTCAAAGCCAAGGGCAGCCTCGTTTTTCACAGGGACCGCCAGGATTTATGCCTTCCGAACCATTCCACGGGCAAAATCAATTCCAACCCCCACCGAGGCGATCTTTGGAGGATACTTTCCAATCCTTCGTACAAGCTCAATCCAATTACAAAGAGAACAACACGCAAATGATGGGGGAATTGAAAAATCAAATGGGGAAAATAACCACGTCAATCGGGCTTCTCCAACAAGAAAGGGGAAAGTTCCCTACTCAGCCTCAAGCCAATCCCCAAGCTCAACTACTCATTGGTACTTCTTCGGCACCTCCACCCGAGCAAGCTCAAGCAATTATCACGTTGAGGAGTGGCAAGGCCGTTGACAACGCGCAAGTGGAGCCGCCAGGGACTTCTATCTTATTACCATCTTCGGCACCATCAAATCTGACTCCTAAGGAATGTATCGAGCAAGCTATTGAGGAAGATGGGGAATCTCTCGTGGAAATTGCAAAGGAAGCCATACCCACTCCGAGCCCACAAGTCTCTCTCGTTCCGGCGCCATACCCGTCTCGACTGAAAATGCCGGTTCACCCTTCTAAGAATGCCGATATACTTGAGGTGTTTAAGCAAGTCAATGTTAACATTCCGTTAATGGATGCCATCAAGCAAATCCCTTCATATGCCAAGTTTTTGAAGGATTTGTGCACCCAAAAGCAGAAGCTTAATGTGAATAAGAAGGTGCTCCTTACCGAGCAAGTGAGCCAAATTATCCAAACCAACCTTGCACCCAAGTACAAGGACCCCGGATGTCCTACAATTCCAATTACTATTGGGGGAAAGAGGGTGGAGCAAGCTTTGTTGGATTTGGGAGCTAGTGTGAACTTGCTTCCATATTCGGTATATCAAGAGCTGGGGTTGGGGGAGATGAAGCCTATGCGGGTTACTCTTCAATTGGCGGATCGGAGTGTCCGAATTCCCCGTGGAGTGGTGGAAGATGTGTTGGTACAAGTGGATCAATTTGTATATCCCATGGATTTTGTGGTTTTGGATACATGCCCGTCGTCTACAGCGCCGTTATCTACTCCCGTTATCCTTGGGCGGCCGTTTTTAGCAACTTCAGATGCGGTTATAAATTGCCGGAATGGGCGATTGAACATGTCCTTTGGCAATATGAAAATGGAGGCCAACATGTTCAACGTCGGGGCTCAAATGGGTGATGATGAGGATTGCCAAAATGTTAGTCTGGTGGATACATTGGTGCAAGAGCACGTGAATGAATTCTTGTATAAGGACTCTTTGGAATTAGCTCTTACATCGGAGGAGGCCACTTTTCTTGAGTCCGAGGAGATGGAGTCACTCTTTTCCCTGCTTAATGGAGAAGATGGAGACGAGGGAATTTGTGGAGCGGCACCGTGGTTCCCGAAGTTTGAAGATTTGCCTCCCCTCGAACGGAAAACACTCCCTTCTAGCATCGAGCCACCTATCCTTGAACTGAAAGCACTACTGGACACATTGAAGTATGCCTTCCTTGGTGAGAACAACACATTTCCGGTGGTCATCTCTTCCTCTCTTGAAAAACTCCAAGAAGAGGATTTACTTGCACTTTTGCGGAGGCACACGAAGGCAATCGGATGGACTATCTCGGATATTCAAGGCATCTCTCCTTCTCTATGTTCTCATCATATCTATTTGGAGGAGGATGTGAAACCGTCAAGTCAACCACAACGTCGGCTCAATCCAATCATGAAAGACGTGGTCCGGGCCGAGATTCTTAAGTTGCTTGACGTGGGGATTATCTATCCCATTGCCGATTCTAAATGGGTGAGCCCCATACAAGTTGTTCCAAAGAAGGCTGGGGTCACCGTTGTACAAAATGATAAAGGCGAGCTTGTTCCAACCCGTGTGACTACCGGGTGGCGAGTTTGTATTGATTATCGCAAGTTGAATGCGAGCACGCGCAAGGATCACTTTCCTCTTCCCTTCATCGATCAAATCTTGGAGAGAGTAGCCGGTCATGCTTTTTACTGCTTTCTTGACGGTTATTCGGGCTATAATCAAATAGAAGTGGCCTTGTCCGACCAAGAGAAAACAATGTTTACATGCCCGTTCGGGACCTTTACTTATAGACGCATGCCATTCGGCTTGTGTAATGCTTCCGGCACCTTTTCCCGGTGTATGATGGGTATCTTCAGCGATATGGTCGAAAAGATTGTAAAAGTCTTCATGGATGACTTCTCCGTGTTTGGCGACTCGTTTGAGTCATGTCTTGCCAACTTGGAGAAGGTCTTAACGAGATGTGAGGAGAAGAGTTTGGTTCTAAATTGGGAGAAGTGTCATTTTATGGTCACTCAAGGAATTGTGCTCGGGCATATCGTGTTGGCCAAGGGCATTGAGGTAGACAAGGCCAAAATTGACCTCATTTCAAACCTCCCAACCCCAAAGTGCGTTAAAGACATCCGCTCGTTCCTTGGCCATGCCGGTTTCTATCGGCGTTTTATCAAGGATTTTAGCGCAATTTCAAGGCCGCTTTGCCACCTATTATCCAAGGATGTTCCCTTTGAATGGACAGAAGCATGTGAGCAGGCGTTCATTAAGCTTAAAGCTAGTCTTACCACGCCTCCCATTGTTCAAACGCCCGATTGGAATCTTCCATTTGAGTTGATGTGTGATGCGAGCGACTATGCCGTCGGGGCCGTTCTTGGCCAAAGGAAAGACAAACATCCATGGGTGATATATTATGCGAGCAAAAGCCTCAATGATGCCCAAATGAATTATTCCACAACTGAAAGGAGCTTCTTGCCATCGTTTTTGCCTTGGATAAGTTCCGGTCTTACCTAGTTGGTGCCCCGATCACAATTTACACCGACCACTCAGCACTCAAGTACCTATTCACCAAGCAGGATGCAAAGGCCCGCTTGATTCGGTGGATACTTCTTCTCCAAGAATTTGACATCACCATCAAGGACAAGAAGGGGGTGGAAAATGTGGTGGCAGATCATTTGTCGCGCTTGGATTTTGAGGATCGTACTTCGCACTTGCCTATTGGCGATAGCTTCCCCGATGAGCAATTGTTTGGTATCTCAACGACCCTGTGGTTTGCTGACATTGTTAACTTCTTGGTTACCGGGCTGCTTCCAACACATTGGTCTTCTCATGAGCGTCGGCGATTCTTATCGAAGGTGAAGCACTTTTCCTACGACGATCCTTACTTGTTCAAATACTGTCCCGACCAAATCATCCGCCGATGTGTGCCAGATTCTGACCAACGTGGGATTCTTAAATTTTGCCATACCGAGGCATGTGGCGGGCATTTCTCTGCAAGGAAGACCACCGCCAAGATACAACAGTGCAGTTTCTATTGGCCAACCCTCAATCAAGATGCTTATAATTTCTGCAAAGCTTGTGACCGTTGTCAACAATTGGGAAGTGTGACCCGATGGAATGAGATGCCCCAGACCAAATTTCTTGTTGTTGAAGTGTTTGACTGTTGGGGAATCGACTTTATGGGGCCGTTTTCGATGTCCTTTGGGAACTTGTATATCCTCTTGGCAGTCAATTATGTGTCAAGGTGGGTTGAGGCCATTGCCACGCGTACGAATGATCACAAGGTGGTGCTCGAGTTTCTCAAGGAGAACATCTTTTCGCGATTTGGGGTTCCACGGGCAATCATTAGCAATCAAGGGACTCATTTCTGCAACCGGCCATTCGCCGCTTTGATGAAGAAGTATGGCATAACACACAAGGTCTCCACCGCATATCATCCTCAAACCAACGGTCAAACCGAGCTTGCCAATCGTGAGGTAAAACGTATTCTTGAAAAAACGGTAAATCCCAATCGGAAGGATTGGTCTTTAAGGTTGACCGACGCTTTGTGGGCGTATCGTACCGCATACAAGACGATTTTGGGCGCTTCGCCCTATCGGCTTGTTTATGGTAAGGCATGCCACCTTCCGGTAGAGTTAAAACATAAGGCATATTGGGCTGTTAAGCAGTTAAACTATCGATTGCCCGACGCCGGAGTTCACCATAAACTCCAATTGAATGAGCTTGATGAAATCCGTAGAGATGCATATGATAATACTAATATCTACAAGTCTAAGGTTAAGAATTTGCATGATAAGCACATTCAAAGGAAAACTTTTGAAGTTGGTCAAAAGGTTTTGCTTTACAATTCGAAACTTCATCTTTTTCCGGGCAAGTTGCGTTCCCGATGGATTGGCCCCTATGTTGTGCATAAAGTCTATCCTCATGGGGCCGTTGAGGTCATGAATCCCGCAAATGAAAATATTTTTAAGGTAAATGGGCAAAGGTTGAAGCCATTTTTAGAGAATTTTCCGGTTGAGGAGGTGGAAGAGGAGTTGGTCGCGCCGGTATATCTGGTCGGCCTTGTTGTTTGAGTTTACTTGTCTAACTCTATGTTTGCACGGGGAGCGAAAGCGTAACCGCTGAACTTAATTGTTTGTCGGACCCGGCCCCCGGACTTAATTGTAGGGGGTACCCATCATTGACTTGGGTATTTGTAGCTTTGTACGCCGCTACTAAAATAAGGATCGTGTGCCCAGCTCCGGTTAGTAAGTGCAATGTTTAGTTTCTTGTACATATTAGCATGTTTGTTTAATTTCGGGTTTCTTTCACTATGAGATTTCACTAATGCATCATTGTATCGGGCTTTAATTAGTCCTTCTTTGTAGTAGTTTACCGTTAATGATCCATGCTCACCAGATATGTCCCTATCGGGGGCAGTTTAGGTCTTTGGGTGAGACTTGATATTCCCGTGCTTTGGCGCTAGGCTCTGTCTTGTCTCACGTTGTTTCGATCATAGGGAACGCTGGGCTTAATTGCTTGGCGAGGTCAAGCGGTAGGTTTTACTACGGGCATGATGTAACAAATTTGACGGTCTAGTATAGCCACCCGAGTTTTATCTCTTCGGTGAGACTCGGGAAGAAAAGTATGACTCGTAAGATTGCGTGAAAATCGGGTGGTGTTCTTTTATGTTTTTCTTTTTCTTTATGTTTGTTTGTTGCTCGGATACCATGAGCCAGGCGGTTCTAATGTCATTTGCTTGCTGGTAGGTCCTTCGTACAATTCCGCTTCTGCAGGGTTAACATGCTACCACACCAGCCTTGGTGGTTTGGGTCTACCGTCGAAGTGATTGAGGCATTCAGGAGCCCTAAGCATGGGTGCGGCTACGTGTCGCGGTTGTTAGGCCAATAAAGCTTTGACCATGGCCCTGTGTGACTAGCTGGTGGTTCCGACCGAAGGAGTGAAGCCTTGGAAGCACATAACTCCGGATCGAAGTGGGCAATGACACAAAGCCTCCAACTTGGTCGAGGTATACGGGGGTTGACATTCCCCCGAGGTAACATCTTTTGCTCCCTTTCCTTACTGTTGTTCTCCATGCTATGAGGACATAGCTTATTTCAAGTTGGGGGGAGGGATATATCTATGATATATATTTTTTTATGCTTTTTGTATAAATTTTTTTCCGTTTTTAGTTTTGCAATCCTTCCGTTAGTACAAAATTAGTGGATTAAAGTAGCTTGGCACATGCTCATTAAGTGGTATTTCGCAAGAGTTCGTTACGCAAATTTTGTATCTCGCAACTTGCATGAATGGACTTAGGTGAAATTTGTGACGTTAAGTGTGTTTTGGTCAAGTTTGGCCCATATCCCGTTTTTGTTCTTCTTGCATTCGTAGTTAGGTGGTTAATCTCATGTCATGCCTGAATATGTTTGTTGTCTATCTTGAATCGATTTGGAATTTACGGCGCACTTAGGAAATGATACAAGGCATTTGTTCTTTGATTGAACCACATATGTGTCCCTTCGTCCCTAAAAAATAAAGCCAAGTTCGTGTCACACTCTTATCCTTAGGAAACTGGTTGTTAGGGTGGATGGTTCGTACTTGGTTTTGTGTGGCAAAAGGTAAATCTTCAGGTTCTCGAGGCTTCTGGTATCTGTTGGGTGTTTTTGAGTACTATCGGGGCAGTGGCAGGGCAAAGTGGGGATGGCCAAGCAAAATTCTGGCCAAAGCAAAGCGGTATCGATACGGGAGTAATGGCCGTATCGATACATAATTGAAATAGAGCGATGGGGAAAAATAACGAACTGGTATCGATACGGGTAAAAAGGGCGTATCGATACCGAGTGTTTTTCAGGCCTACTTCAGTCAGACCGTGGCCCGACCTCTTCACATCCTCTCACCCTTTTTCTCTCTCCTCAACTCCATAGCCACCAAACCCCACGAACCCTTACCCCAAAATCTTCCAAAAACCCTCAATCCACCACTAAAACCCACGATTTCTTCACCCAATCTTCACCAAATTGCCTCCTCTCCGTGATTCAAGCACTAATCCGAGGGTTCAAGCTTCAAACTTCGAATCTTAAGGTCATCCGAGATCTCTCCCTCTCTCCTCGTTTTTCCTTCAATACACCACCAAAAAACCCCTAATACGTCCATATATCTTCTCCATAAGCCTTCCCAAGCCTATTCCCACCATCAATTTCGACCCCCTTACTCGGAATCCGAAATTTCCAAACCCGTGGTTCAAAATCCGAAAATGCCTCCTCGAGTTAAAATGTCGGCTCACAAGGCTAAGGGCAAGGGCCCGTATGTTCCGTCCTCCTCACGAGATCCCGAGAGTGAGGACGAGGGTAATGTGGAACCGGAGGAGGAAGATGAGGACTTGGCCGCACCTCCTCCGAGCCGGAGGAGGAAGCGGACTTCGGAGGAGGTGGTTTCAGCCCGACAAAAGAAGTGGGAGGATGGGATGCCAGGGAGGAATGTCAAGAACGAGCGACATGTGGATGCGCCAAGCTTCGGGGCAGGACATCGGGCAATTCGGCGGATTACCGAGCAAGGTTTGTCTTACTTTTTCGGTGAATGCAAAGGGTATAATAAGAGTTTAGTAGTTGCTTTCTATAAGAAAATGGTTGTGCCTGATGCTACCACTTTGAATCAAGCCGATGCTCAAATTACGTCCAAAGTCGGGCGTTTGGATATTGTGATTACCCGTGATATTATTGCAAAGGCTTTAGATTATAACCGCCCGGCTGCACATGAGATAAATTATCCTAGGGATAACTTTGCTACATTTGAGGAAGTTTGTCAAGCTTTGTATGAGGGCAATGTAGAGAACATAGGTGATGCTCATGTGCCAGGTAGGTTTCGAGAGGGGTACAAGCTGATTAACCAATTCGTGCACCATAATTTGAACCCTTGGGGAATGGAAAATAAGCCAGCTTTTGGTGATGGGGTCCATCTTTATGCTTTTATGCAACCGAGAATGAAGATAGATTGGGCTTCTTATATTTTTCTGCAAATTGTAGAGTTTAAGACAAATGCTCCATTGAACACCCGGATGCCTTACCCTTGTTTGATTACTAAAATTTGCCGAGCACAAGGCGCTACAGCTGAGAAGTATAGGGGAAACGATAGGTTGGAGCCGGGGATCATTAATAGCACTGTCTTGACAAAGAGCCAGTCTCAGTCTAGGGTTCCGAGGGCTGCACCGAGAGGGGATTACTTGACTTCAATGCCACCTAGGGAAGCGCCGAAGCCGGTTTGGTATAAAAAGTTGTTTTGCCAGGGGGTGTCAATCATTGGAAGTTTGAGGAAGGATAAGAAAGAGAGAAGGGCAATTGCTCGGAAGCAGGACCGTATGGAGCATCGTTTGGAATGGCTTACTAGCCGGGCTGAGGGGTCTACGAGTGAGCCCTATGTCCCGCCACCTGATGTTCAAGCCGAGGATTCTGATGATTTTGCCGGGGATGAGCCGGTTTCGGGGGATGATGCTTAGTGGTTGTTAGTTGGTGGAGTAGTTCAAAAGCCCTATACTTGGTCGGGATGCGTGGTGGTTGACAGCCCACCTATCCTATCTTGTTTTTACTTTTGTTAGTTGAACTCGTAAATGGTAGCTAGAAGTTTTTGTTGAGGCCGGCTTGTGGTCATTGACTTGGTAGTTTAGTGTCGGTGGTGGCCAAGGGTAGTTTAACCAAGCCAGTATATGGCCGCCACCCATTTTGCTAACCTTTCTTGATTAACCAAGGTCAATATAAGCTTTATGAAGTCCTTAGTTGATCTTTAGTGCGCGTTTATTCCATTTTGATTCATTTGTTGATAATGTGCGTTTTTAGTTTGTGGCATGCTTTCTTTCGGTATCTTAGCTTATAGCTTTGTGTTGAATTCTGTTTAAAGGTGCTCTCCTCGTATAAGGCATGATTTTTGTTGTTCTCCATTGCCTAGCTTCGAGCCCTTTTTCTTGGGATATGGTTTGTAGCGTGCAATTTGCATATGTGTGTCCGTATCCTACTTTTTGATAAGGATACGGATTTTTGTACTTGGCCTAGAATATGCTCAATGCTTAGCTATCATCTCAGTTTTCAGCTGTTAGTTGCGGAATTTGAATAAATTTGCTTTTGGAACTCTTGCTCGTTGGTTACGAGATGCGCATGTGCTAAGTTAATTTGTGGGAAGGATTGCATAGTTAATTTTGGTTTTTGTGGTATGTTTTTGTTGCTCGGGACTAGCAACGTTCAAGTTGGGGGGTGTGATAAGCACCCAATTTCGTAGATAATTGGTGCACTTAGTCCCGGCTTTTGTTATTCTTTTTGTGTTTTCTTTAGTTTTTATAGTCATTTTGCGCGTAAAGTTTCCCGTTGAGCATTTCAGGCAATACGCGAATAAAAGGGCGTGTTTCGATGTTTGGAACAACCCTTGAGGGTATACGAGTGGCGATGCCTCATGGAGTGTGGCCGTCGGGCGTTGGGAATGAACAAGAGCAAGGCTGTTGGCACTTTGAAGGCACGATGAGGGCCATCGGGTCATCGGGCAACCTATGCCAAGGCCATGGCCTGGGGTGCAGGGAAAAATCAGGCGGTATCGATACGGGCAAAATAGCCGTATCGATACATCATATGATTCCAGAGCAGGGGTTTAGCCGTAGAGTACTGGTATCGATACGGGCTTTTCAGCCGTATCGATACGGGTGCTTTTCTGCAGATATTTTTCTACTTTTTGGACTTTCCATTTATGGAATACTTGCCACTTTTGGCAAGTTTTGTGATATTTTCGTGAATGAAGTGTGGGGTGTATAAATATCACTCTTTCTCTCTCATTCATGAGCTAGTTCATTTTTTACCTTTAAGTCTTTTAATTTCCTAGAGCTCCATTAATGGTGTTTTAAGCTTTCTAGTCATTTCTTCAAAGAACTCAAGTAAGTACTTTCCGTATGATCTTTTCTCGTTTAATATTGTTGTAGCCCCGGACTAGATCCTTCTATAAATCAAGTTTATTTTCGATTCCATCGGTTATTTATGTTTTCCAATCTTGCCATGTTTTCTAATCCTTTTATCATGAGTGAGTAGTCGTTTAGGCTTGGTCGTGGGACGAATATCGCCTCGTGACTTATGTTTATCTTGCCTTTCTCAACTCTCGGCTCGAAGTTTGGTATGGAAAATAAGAAGGGTTCGCCCTTATGTAATAAAACTAGTCGATGTTAATCTCCGGTGATCATATGCTTGCTCATATGGTTCCGTGAGCGATGTCTCGGCTTGTGTTTGCCAAGAGAACAAAAAGAGCTCACTTGTTTTCCATATTTCATTTCTAGTCTTTTAATGATTTCAAAGCTAAATCTTCCGGTTGATAGCCTAAGCCGTGCGTTTCAACCGAGTTTTCGTTGAGAATGGCTCGATGGCCTAAGTTGCGGGCGATAGTAGTTCCATTGCCATGCCGCTTGTTTAACTTAATCAAAACCAAGTTTCTAGTCTTTTTCTATCACTTTTCAAAGCAAACCGATAGTTGGCCGTCTTAACGCCGGGAACACTTGCTTCTAAAAATCCTAACAAGCTATTAAGATTCTCTCTGTGGGAACGATTCCGGACTTCCGGTATCTATGCTGATAACGACCTAGCCCTACGCTCGGGGTAATTCGACCTCATTTGAAGGCGAAGTTGTGGACGAAGCACCCACCGCACAACAGTTCATCACAACTAACAGTACACAACCCATATAGGGAGCGTGTGTAGTTGGTAAAAGGGAATTTGATCGGATCAAGAGGTCCGCAGTCGAAGGAGGATGGGCAAGAACCAGCAAATGAGAGACAAGAAAGAAAGCTACTAAAAAAGAAGGATAAACCATTTTTAATTCCCATATCACATAAAAGTTTAGCGTAAAACTAACAAACGCGAATTTTTTTTTTGTACCATGACAAAATCAAAAAGTTGTGGTGCATAAGTTAATCATCAACGTGAACAGGGCCGATGATTCTTCGCTCAATTTTCTGTCGGAGAGCAAAGAACTGATCAAGCTCGTACCGATAACCGACTGAGCTTATTTTTTACCGGAGTCCTTAAAAATACATTATAAATAAATTTAACGGCTTCGATTATTTGCGTAGGACTCTGAGATGGGCCGCACATAACGCCGTGCACGTCTGATGTATCCCAAATGGTATACCTATATTTTTATTGGAAAAAAGGAGGGCTTTTTGGGGGGTGAGGGCTAATTTCTCCTTTCTTCTTCTACATTGGAATGGTCCGTATTAAAAGAGTACTCCTTTCCTGCTCTTCTTCCTCATTGACCCACCACCACTATAGCGACCTTGACCCATTGACTCTCTCTCTCTATTATCTATCTCTCTCAAAATCTCAATCAATCAATTTGTAACTTGAATGAAAGTAGTCTATTGTAGAAAAATCTGTGGTTTGCCGATGAAACGTGCAAAACAACATATAGGAAGAGTCTTGATATGATTTACACGTATGTAGTGTACTCCGGGGCAAAAGAAAAAATCTGGAGAGAGATCCTAAATTATTTGATCCATTGGTCTGATTTACACGTATGGGAGTCAAGGTCATAGAAAAATCCTAGGGAAGGGAGGAAAAGGAAAAGAGGCGGCTAGGGCCGCTAGGGTGTTTTAGAGAGATATACTTTGAGCCAGAGAGAAAGGCTTAGAACACATTATTCGATCTATCAAATTATTTGATCTATTGAGCTAGATACCGATCGAGTTATCAAAGAAGGGGGAAAAAAATTACTCAGGCACTCTATGTAGCATCGACACTTAACCGGAGGCGACATATCGGTGTCGGACACGGACACGCGCTAGACATGCTCCCAACATTGTCGGACACTTCTTCCGGAGTGTCCTGTATTTCCCCCAATATTTGGGGTCCGACACTCTTCCGGCACTTTACGGACACTTCGAAAGTAAAAATGCAATTATGAGAACTTTTAAAATGGATCAAAGTGTACGATTTAGGGACACTTCGAGGGGACACTCTCTGTGTTTGAACGTGTTCTCTCTTTCTTTCTCTCTTTATTATCAGATTTAGGGCCATATGGTTATGATATTATTAAACTTTTATCTTATTTGAATATTTTTTTAATTTTTGATATATATATATATATATATATATATATAGGGCGGTTCCGGGGACAACTAAAAAAAATACCCCAAATCTCAATCTCATAGTTTCCGATCAAATTTTGATGATCCAAACCGCTCAATGTGTTTAAAACATGATTTTAAGGATGCCCGCTTGAAATTAGCAAAAAATATTACCAAAAAGTGCTTGTTTTGAGCAGTTTTTAATTGAACCGTTCATCAAATCTAAGCTAAAAATTGCTCAGATCAAGCCCTTTCCAGTCATTTTTTTTTGCTGATTTTTCGCGGATACCCTTAAAATCACGTTCTGACCACATTGAATAGCTCGAATCATCAAAATTTGATTGGGAACAATGAGATGTCTTTTTAGATTTTTATATAGGAGTCTCCGGAACCGCCCCGTGTGTGTGTGTGTGTGTGTGTGTGTGTGTGTATATATATATAGGAAGCTTCTTGTAAGGACCTTAGGTAAGGACTCATAGATCTCAGTCAAATTTCGATAATCTGAACTGTTCAATGTGTGCAGAACGTGATTTTAAGGGGTCCCACGAGAAATCAGCAAAAAATATAACTGAGAAATGTTTGTTTTGAGCAGTTTTTATATAACGTGTCCCCCATTTTCTAAATATTTGCGTGTCGGGATGTCGGTGTCATGTTGTGTCCGTGTCCCGTGTCTGTACTACATAGCGGGCACTACATCCACTCTGGCCAAATCCACTCTCCCCTACAATAGCCATGCTTATTGTGCTCTCTCCCTCGACATAGTCTTGATATATAAAACACATTCTCCTTGTCAAGTGTAGCTACTAGGCCTCCCCGGTAGTGGATAAGCTTAGACGTCTTAACATTAACCCTAGCGTTTAATGTGTCATCTGTTGGAATGTTTTTGCTAGATAGGAAAATGTATCGACCTTTCAATGATTTTCCATGGAGTTCATATCATAGTACAAAACATATTCGATAAAGCATTGAAGTAGAAAACATGTATAAAACCATGTAATTTAGGTATTAGGTCACTTACCTCGATCCACGGGTTGACTCGAACTTCCTAGAACATTCAATCAAAAGGAAATATGTTTAGACAATGCTCAATGATCTTATTCATGCTCAATCTAATATCTTAGTAGTATTTAAGTTCAATTCAATCCAAATAAATCATAACGAATTCAATTGAGATTCAAGAAGAGCAAGACAAGAACTCAAAGATAGCTAACTAGCAATTGTAGTTCTAGAATTATTGAAAGCATGATTTATTGGGATTTTTCTAAGTTGGACTGTTCTGTGATGTTTCCTATTAAATAACTATCATCAGTTTGCCGTCTTGAGATGAATCTTGTGGGAGAGTTGATCTCTAATATTTTTTCCATCAGATTTCCAGTTGTGGAAAGCCTGGAAAACTAGAATCTTGGAACTCCAGAGGAACTCCTGGGAAGTGGGATGAATTCCATCCCCCACCAAAAAGGGGGGAAAAAAATTCAAACAGAGCATGGCAGCCAAACATAGTGAACCCTGACTTCTGTCTTCTAAGCAGCGCATGCCTTCAATACTAAACAAGTAAGAATAAGATTACTGGAACACATGCCGGATCCGCCTCGAGTCGATTTACACGCATCAGGATACGCCTGATCCCGGCACAAGCAAGTAAATGCATAGCCCGAACCAGACCCACACACCCCGCCAGACTGGACACACCCGCTACAAATTGTGTCGTTCGCGTCCCACCGCAACCCGAACCCACTGTCAAGAACCTCTGTTATATTAATTGAAGGTTGAGCGCTCGTTAAACCCTGAGCCACCGTTTGGTTAACACGAACAACAACGCTGCTAGTGCACCCTGAAATGCCCGCACCAAAGTCGGGCATCTCACCAGCGCTAGTTATTCCAAAATAGAAACTCGCGGTGGTGGCCCCGTTAGTAGTGCAAGGAAACTGGTTGAGTTTGCCGGGGACCGGCTGGCAACCGTAGTATATCGTCATGTTTTGAGAATCGTCGGAGTAGGCGAAGTGGGCCGTGTCTAGAGTGGCGTTCACGTGGAGGTGGGTTGGGCTTGGGCAGGGATTGTTCCAGAATTCGGCTCTAGCGACGGTGAGAGTGCGAGTTGAGATACGGATCGAGAGGACTCGATATGGTATGGAGCTGATTGTGATTTGCGGGGCTTGGCTTTGGCAGTCTAGTTCGAAATTCGGGTGGCCGCAAGACGCTGGCCTGTTTCCTCCCCAGAAAGGGTAACCAAGATTTGAGATGTTTGAGCACTGGAATGGCTGACTGCAGCTTGTGTATTGCTCATTATCAGAACCAGAAGATTTTGGGACTATGGATAAGATTAGAATAGGGAAGGAAAGATAACAGAATAGGAAGAAATGGGTATTCATTTCCAGAAAGACTGAGAGAGAGAACAAGAGAAGTTGAGACTGCCCAAATTGATGAGGGGTGAGGATATGGCTAACTAAGAAGTGGGTGTTAAATGAACTGATTTTACTTCCTAAGTAGTCATCATCGTAATGAAAGAAGAAAGTGACCATTTGTTTGACAAAGTTGTGTGCGTGTTTGGAAGTTCTCAAAAAAAAAAAAACTTAAGTCCCTATGAAATAAACTTAAGTCCCTATGAAATTTATGGTTAACACATACGTTAAGGCAGTGGTGGAGATAGTGAGAGCCCAGTGGGAACACGTGCTCCACTAAATTCCCTCTTTCTTTCGAATTTTGTATATTTTCGGTATAAATAGGATTCATAAATTATTCTTTATTTAATCACTCAACTTTTTATTTCAACTATTACAAAAATTTCACTACACAAGGGAAATGAGATGTTTAATTCAAATAATAGCCACCATTTATTGTTTGAAAACCTCTAATGTATAATTTCCAAATACAAAAGTGGTTAAACCATAGGCTATATGCATTATACTTTATCGATTATTTACAATTTTGACAGTAGTACTCTACTATCTTGTCTCGGTTGATAGAACTCACAACGCACGCAATACAAATTTGGAGGTTAATTAGGGATACAATTTGAAGAAAAAAAATGTCTTTCTTATTGGATCGAGATTTCTTATACTATTGACATTGTAGTTCTAGAGTATTGAATTGCTCTTAGAATTAATCTACCGAGACAAATCAAGCAATTGGTTTGTTTTAATAATTTATGTAATTACTTATAACTTTCTCAGTAAACATGTTAGCTTTTTTATTATTCTTCGCACTGATGTTCTTTTATTTTTTTATCTCTAACCACGTGCGTTAGACGATTTGAGATATATCTACGTTTAGATATGTATATAAACATCTGTGTACGTAGCATTACTCTAAGGGGGGGACCGAGTAAGGGGCACGTGGGGTCACGTGCCCCCACCCCATAAAAAAAAATTTGTAGTTTACTTTTTATGTAAAAATGAGTGTTTTTTTTTGGGCAAAAATGAGTGGGAGAACGAGAAACCCATACAGAAAACTCGACGGGGAGATGTTGCCGGTCGCTCGTCTCTGTGGTCGTCGCCCGTCACCTCACCATTTTCCCAAGCAATTTGGCCACAAAACTCAAGCCCCATTCCAGATGTGCAGTAAAAAGAACTTTAGGAAAAAAATGTTTTTCAAGTTCAAATATAATGAAAATGAAAAATAATTTTTTAATTTTTTTTGCACCGTTTAAAAGATCTCGATAAGATCTATCAAACAAGATCCATATTGGTAGAAAAATTATTTGCGTAAATACATGATTTTTAAGCTTGAAAAACCTTTCTTTTTCTAAAATTTCTTTTACCGTGCATCCGGAACACCCCTCAGAGTATGAAGCATTGTTGCAAATGTCGATTATTAATCACCGTACATATCAAAGTCCGTAGAAATGTCAGGGAACAGAGAAAATGATGCTGTAACATCTTCTGGTCAAAACAAATACTACTAGTGACAGTTTTAAGAGATGCAGAAAATCCCAGTATCTTACGAACCCCCCAATACATGATTTCGATAACCATTTGCTTCTCGCTATTAACACGCAGACACACTCAGCAAATAAAGAGAAGAAGAAGAACGCGCCGCATACATCTAAAACATTTGACCCTATAAACCACAACAATTAAACCAATGCAAACTGGATGTGGGAGAAGAAGAAGAAGAAGAAGAACGCGCCACATACATCTAAAACATTTGCAGCAAATAAATTATAAGAAATAAAGGGAAAGAGGAACCCCCTCACATTTTCTTCTTCTTTTCTCTCACCTGCACCCCAAACGCCTCTGAAGAACTTGGAAGTCATTCTAAAGAGAGGGCCGACCTTGACTTTTTAGGGGCCTAAAGTTGACGTTAAAGATGTGACTTTTTTGTTAGACTATAATAAAGAGTACTAAAGTAGGAGAACCCCTAAAATTTGTAAATTTTCGGAGGCCTATAGTGGCCGCACATCGATTTGGCCAACTATTGATAACTAACACTTGTCAATCAAAACTTAACAACAAAAAACTTGCAATTGACGAGAAGGACTATTTTGAGTACCTGAATCATTTGATAGTGTTATTGTAGGTATAGCACACTGCACATCTCCACAAATACAAATAGGCAAGCTCGAATTCGTATCGAACCCACATCTCCCCCCAACCCAACTGCAATTCGAGCACTGGTGCTCATACGGATTGCTATAACTCACATTAAACCCACTCATCAACGCCTCCCGAAGCGTCGTCCGGTTCCCGGTCAACTGCCCCGCAGCATCCCCGTTAAGCTTCACCGCCACCGTCACAGTACACCTGGCGATCACCTGCAGTATCGGATCGACCGGAACCAGACCCACCAAGTAAAACGCTTCGCTCGAGTTAACCCCACTCAACTCGCAGCTGAAACGGTTGTAAGACGTGTAGTTTACCTGCGACTGCGAGGAACACCCGTAGCTTAAAGTGAGGTCTTGGTTTCCGTCTCCGTTGGCGAAGACGGTGGAATCGAGGGTGGAGTTAGTGAATTTGGCAGGGCAGGTGGTATTGTAGAATTCGGATGGGGCAAGGGTTAGGGTTTTGAGGGTTTGGTTGATGGATAGGACTCGGTAGGTGACTGAGTCTGTGGTTAACTCGGCGTGGGTGTTGTTTAGGCAGGTGAGTTGGAACTCGGGCAGGCCGCAGTAGGCAGGGCGGGCGCCGCCGGTGAAGGGGTAGGTGATGTTTTGGAGGGAGCCGCAGGCGAAATCGCGGTCGCATTCGGGAAGGGTGGTGGAGAGGGAGGGGGTGAGGAGGACGGAGAAGAGGAGGAGGATGAGAAGACAAGGTTTTAAACAATCGTATCGGGACACAAAACGGTAACGCTCTAACAGTATTGTTTGCATCCAATGACATGCAACAATAATCGGTTGCTGCGGTGCTGAATTTTTACGTACCATTTTTACGGTGGACCGCTATTGATTGTAACAGCCGGACCGATATATAACAAAACCGATCGATGCACATGCAATTTTTTTTATCTCGCCAGAGGGTGCAACCATACCAATAGGCTAAAAACCGTTACGTAGCCTATCGTTACCGGAAGACTAAAAAATCGTTACGTATGAGCCGGTAAACCTTGGGGGAGAGAGAATAGAGAGAGGCATTTGCGGTGGAGTGAGAGGATTGAGAGTGTCATGGGGAGAGAGAGAGAGATGGGTTGTCTTGAAAGTTGAGGTTGAGTAATATGGAGGGAAGGAAGATGGGCTGGATTTAGTTGACTGGGATATTACTAGTTCATGTTTGGCTGCGCTCTCGTGGTATGATTGTGGACTGACGTGGGGCATGCATTTAGTGGGAGACTCTTTTACGTCCAAAGTTTGACTGCTTTCAATGACTCGTGCTTTCAATGGGCTAATCAGATAGGAATTTTAAAGCCAGCTGATTTTGTCACTCCATTTTTTGTTAATGTCACTTTTTTATAAGTGTATTTTATGGCAGGAAAGTGGCGTTAACAAAAAATTAACAACCAAACAAATTTTCGGTGGTCTCAAATGAGTCGAAAGCATCTGAAATGCCTCAAACTTTAGATCCCGGAACAAACTTCTGGGGTAAAATAAGTTTGTTAGTTGAACTTATGTCTGATAAATATTAATTGTATTTGGCAACAAAAGAATATCCAGGCAGCTGACCCAGCCCAACAACCAATGGGATGATACAAAAATTGACACGTCACCATTTCTGTCAAATTCATTGAAAAATGAACAACTAGAATAATAGAAAACTCCACCGTGATCAATAAATAGCTTAATTTGAAGTCAAGGGAGAAATTAGGGGTCAACAGGATGAATTGTAAACACAAAAAAAGGTGCACCTCCCTCACATCAAGAAAGTAGCATACACTCATGTTAGTCTACTAATAATAACTGCATGCTAACACCTACTCCCTCCGTCCTGATTTGTTTATCCTCTTTTTGACTTTTTGAGAGCGTTTGACCTGTAAAAAAATTGTCTATAATTTTCAATTAGTAATATTTTTAATATGCAATATAAATTTTGTTCGGTAGATCTCAATTAGTTTTATTATACAAAATCTTCAAAATCATAAAAAAAAATTATAAAATGTAAGATATAAGTATATTTTTGAAAGACACGAATTTCGACAATTGGACAAACAAATTGGGACGGAGGGAGTACTACATTACTGGAATTAAATAATTAAGAGCAATGTTACCTCCACCTCTCACTTTCACCATTCCCCCAATCTCACCTCCGTCTCGGTAATCAATGGTTCGGATTTTAAATGAACATTTCCAGTGAGATTAAGTGCGATGAAGAGAGGGGTGAAAATGAGCAGAAGACGTAGACTTTTCGAATAATTAAATAGCTAAAAGGTAGAGTTAAAAGAAAGTAGTACATGTGTTTCCACATCTCGGTTGAGTAATATTTTAGTGTCAGGTTTTGGAAAATCATAGAAAAAACCCTGGAAGTCATTGTGCAAAAACAAACTCTATATAGACCCAACATGAGAGAAAGATGAGGCTTGATTAAGACCTACAATGTGACAGGGAGAAATTTAGGAACAAACTTTTGAAGGGATCTTGTGGAGCAAGAATGTTTGAAAACCCAACCAATAAAGTGGAGTGCCATGGTAAGAATAACATGGCATATATGATTCAAAGTTGCAAAACAATGTAGGAGAGAGAGTTCTTACAGGAAAAGTTTGGTTGAAAAATTAGGTTTTCGAGACTCAAACATATCACAGTTCCAACCCGAAATCAAGTTGACCTTATGGGTAAAGTTTACCAAATCCTAGTCTCATAGGGGGAAATGGGCCAAGAAAGTGACCAGTTGGGCAGGGCCTAGAAGAATGACCGAGTGAGCGTTGAGCCTGTTGAACCAACATGGAACTAGTTGTATCACAAAGAGAAAATCTATGAAGAATATAGGGCTATTCGGTCTTACCCGTGGTAAGACTGAAAGATCTCCACTTGGTAACAAGGAATCTGAACAAATTGTCATTTGGTAACTCTCACGAGAATTCTCTTTAACAAAACATTAATTCTAGGTACCAAAAAATTTATCCAAAAAGTATCTAAAAAAACTTACCCAAAACGAGGATCTCCACTTGGTGGTCCGGGATGCCACGATGTCATGTGAGGCACTCTTATTTTTATGTGAGCTGGTGGCCCAGTGGTAGCGACCATATATACCAAGGGGATGTCACTTCTTTTTTGGAAATCCCCAACACTCACTGCAACAAATTCTAGGTCTTGCTACAAAATTTTGTCACTACATGTTAGTTTTTTGTCACAATAACGTAATGGTGACAAAAAAAATTTGTCACCCTTTTGTCACAACAAGTCTAGCAATAAGTTTGTTGTGACAAAATCTCAAACTCGTTACAACAAACCAAAATTTATAGTGACAATAAGAGTTTGTCACAAAAAGTTTCAATAGTAGTGACAAAATATTTTGTCACAATATGTAATCTTTTTGTTGCCATTAGATTGAAGTTTGTCACAATAAACTATTAATACAAAGTATAAAAATATTATTATGACAAACGAGTTTGTCGCAAAAACTCAAGTTTTGTGATTAGAAAGTTGTTGAGAAGTACCAAAGTTGTTAGAAGTGGTGGTCTAATTTTGTCATTATAAGCTTGTGGTGACAAAATAGTCATTCGTCACAAAAGTATTGGATCTATAGTCACAATATTAAGGTTGATGCTCCAAGGGTAGATACCAAAAGAAGGCCTCCAAAATGTCCCGAATAGACACAATTAGAACTGGGATGTGAGGGGAAGGAGGATGGGATGACCTCAGCCCTCAGGTATCAAATGATTGAAAAGAGCCTTCAAAGGAGGGTATGGAGATTTTGTAAGCAAAAAAAATCTGCATGGTGAAGGTATAATGTTCTATAGCATTCTATCGAACACATAGAATGCAAATAGAAATGAGAACACAGTTAAAATCTCAAGTGAAATGAACATTCACAAAGACGACAACTCACCCCACCAATGAAGTAGCATTAAGCTTTGTACACAACTCATATGTTGAAGTTTAAATTCCCCCATAGTTTCTGCCCCCTACTAAACAAATGAACAGTCAAACTTCAAATTGGGAAGTAAAATGTGAGAGTTCTAAAGTCCCATAATACACTTTAATATACAGGTTACGGTCGAATCCAAACTAAATGGGTAGTTTCTTCAGTCGGTATAAAAAATCCCACGACAATCAGAACCAATTTCAAATCGTAAACAAGTCATTCAAGCCCGAAAGCCTATTTTAAATATGAAATCCAAATCTCAAACCAGAGAGAACATATCCCAAAAGAGAACGTCAAATGAGAAATATAAACATTGAATACCAATGACGAGTGTGAAACTGAAAATCATAGAAAGTTACCTTCGAAATCAGGGGCGCCGATATTCGAGTGATAAACCCCATCTGGCACTGAAAAATTTCTCGCAAGAGAGTAACGTTAACAAAAAAAAAAAAAGGAATGACAAAATCATTTCCCTTTATTTTTACACGGTGCAGTTACAAACACAACACTTCCTTTTTGTTTTTGGTATCCCGCCAATCCGAATTTCCGTAGCCCACTAAAATCAAAACAAAAAAGGCAAACGAAAGTTTTTCCCCCACTAATGAGAAAATTTGAAAATTTGGCACCCATATTTTAAAATCATGGGAGTATCATGCACCAATGGCTATGGGAGGCCACTCGAGGTTGTTCACTAGTTTCCGGGTGGTCTTGAACAAAAACATCATGTTCAAATTTCAAGTAGATAAATTCAGGTGCTTTCATTCATAGTTTTTCTTCAAAAAAAGCTTTCTTCATTTAGGATTTGGAATTTCCAATGAAAATGGAAAGATTTGATCAAGCATTTATAGTTACAAGATTGAGCTGATTTTTTACTTGACAACCGAAAAAAAATTAATTTAAAATTCATAAACGGTTCCGATTTGTGTTGGACCACAAAGTGGGCCCCACACAGTTATCAGGTTGGATTTCATTCTTAAAGTCATACATGTCATCGAATGATATATCGACTGCTCTGCAATTAATTATTATGTTTGTACGAACAATCTACTCCCTAACATGTAAAAGATAACCGGTTCAGATCACAAATGAAAGCATGGGTACAAGTGCGGCACCATAACAGTATAATGCATGTGAACTCATTAAATGTGTCTTAATCATGTAGATGTTGATACTCGATTAATTTTGTTTTTGTGAGAAAAATATATGCTCGGTAAGATGTTCATCCTAACGGTTAGAACGACGGTTCTAAAAATTAAACATGATTGATTTTGAGTACGTGTTCATACGTTTGGCCTATGTGATCTGAACTTAAGTATTTTGCTGCAAGTTGAATACATAGTAGCTAGCCACATGATTGAAGACAACCTTGATGATCAAGACCGTTCATTATGTTGTGTCTATTCACGACATTATTCACGCAGAATTTTGTGTCGTTCGGGTAGCAATACCCCATTCATCAAGTCACATTTCATTCTTAAAATCATTCATGCCATCGAATCATATACCTGCCACTATACAGTTATATTTTGTAGTTTGTATGAATGATCTGCTCCATACTATGTATAAGATAAATAGTTCAGATCGCAAAGAATGCCTCGATGGGGCACAAGTGGTAAAGGTGTAATGTATGTGAACCCACTAAACGTGTCACAACCATGTGTACGATGATGAGACTGATTTGGCTTTTTGTGCACATTTATATGCTCAGTAAGATATAATTAAAATCCTAACGTTTCAGATCGTCGGTTTCCAAAATCAAATAACGGACGATGTTGAGTATTTGTACATTTGACCTATGTGATCTGAACATAAGTCTTGTGTTGCAAGTTGAATGTGTAGTAGAGACTACACACACACACACAAAAAAATCACTTGCCTAAATCAATTTGGCTTTGTTCGCAGCAGCCCATAATCACATGACTGGTTCTAGCTTAGCGTGGCTTAACAGTCTGTATTAGAATGACTTGACAAGTCATTTTCCAACTTTCAATAGTCTTAATGTAAGGAAATAATAACGTGGGGTTTTATGTTTGACACTTTGACTCCATTATTCATATTCAACTACCACCGATCATTTTTTCTCAGTTTTTAATAGGGGTGAGTATGATCCGGATTGGTTCGGTTTTATGGTAAACCAAGAACCAAACCAATATCTACGGATTATGAATTTGGAGAACCAAACCAATCCACAAAAGGCATTGAACCAAACCAATCCAAACCATTAAAATACGGATCGGTTTCGGTTTTAAACCACGGTTTGCTTTGAACTAAGTTATCATTTTCAACCAACTAATTAAGAGTAGAATACCAACAATTACCTCAAGTCTTAAACTAAGAAAATGAAATATTGATAAGCTACTACAATGAACCAACTACTAAATATCTTAAGATAGTTTAATCAAATAAAAAGCCAAACATAATTACTAAAACTATTGAATTGAAATGAGGTAGCTAAGTTTACGTTTGACAAAAAAAAAGGAAATGAGGTAGCGAAGGGCAGTAGCAGCAGTATGGTAGCAACCAATTTGTGATGATCACTCCACAACAAGATTAATAATCATAGGAAATTAGGAATGAGTTATGAGTATAAAAGTTTAGTCTAAATTATCTTGGCATAAAAGAAAAACTAAATATTGCGATGGATTTAATAGGATCAAGTATATGTTAAGTATATGTTCTTTATTTAGGACCCTATGGAGCAGAAATGTGATTATGAGAGCCCTAGAGATAAAAATGAATTACGATCCTTTAGAATAATATGATAAGAATAACAAGAACTTTGCACCGATTCAAACGGAGTGAAAATTTGAGCACTAATTTTTTGAAACCGTTTATATATTAATTAAAAAATATGGTTAAAAAATTAAGTGGTCCAATTTTTAATCTGTTTGAACGGGTGTCAAGATCTTACTATTCTGATCATATTATTCTAATGAGACATAATCAAATTTTGTCTCTAAGGCTCTCATAATCACGTTTCTGCTCTATAGAATTGCAAATCGGTGATTGGGATTTTTTATTTAACCAAAACGGCAAACTCTTATTTGGGAGGGGAGTGAGATTCTTTTAGTAGAAAATGAGGGTTTTGGTAGAGTGAATCAAGGAGCCAAACATACAGTAATTGTTTAGATTTTTAGTTTTACACGCCAGTTGACTTGGAAATGCTGTAACTTGATAAAGTCGTCCGGAAAAAGAGGAGTCCTTCTACGGGCACACCATTTGGGGTATACTATTTGCGCACAGCATTGTGTGAGATTCACTTTAGGCTGTGTTTTTTAAACGTATAAGTTTGAAATTTATTTCGTATTTTTTATTTTTCGTAACTTTTTGTTTAGTTTTTCGTCGTAATTTTTGGGGTTAATCGTTTGTCTCAACGAGACAAATCAAAAAAGTATGAAAATATGAACAGATGAAAAAAAAATTCAAATAAGACAGCACTTTAGACAAATAAGAAAAAATTCAAATAAGACCAATCGAAAAAGTATGAAAATACGTACTGATTTCCGATTGAGCTGATGTTTTATAAGAGTTCTTAAAAATACATTATAAATACATTTAACGACTTCAATTATTTGTATGGGACTACAAGATAGACCGCATACAACGCCGTGCACATCTGGTGTACCCCAAATATATACCTATCTATCTAATAAAACACAAGGGTCTTTGGAAATATTCCTAAAGAATATTCTCTCTCAACGGTTCAGATTTCTCCCTGATACAAATTTTATCTACCCATACAAACAAATCCAACGGTCTAGATTTCTCTACCCTTCACATACAAACTAATGGCATGTTTTGTAAATAGCGTGCAATCCTAGGGCTTAAAATCCTGGGGCTTATATTGGAAACGTCTCCCAGAAGAAAAGGTAATTTCAACAGATTTGTAAAATCAACACAATATACGTCAATTGATTAATAGGCGAGGGAGGATTTTTGGAAAGATTTGATGTATTGATTTTTGGAAAGTTTTGCGTTTAAATACATACAATGAACCGACTAATTTTATTGGGAGATAATGGCAGATTTTAGATTTTTGGGTGACAGATTTTTACGGGAAGCTTGATTTTTTGCAATAATTTTTTATTGCCGATTTTTTAGCAATATAGTCTTTGGCGTTTTTTTTTTTTCAGTTTTTTTTTTCTCTCTCCCTAAACGTTTTTTTTACTGGCTGATTTTTCGTGAAAAATAGTTAGTTTTTTATTCAACAAGTTTCTATTAGTTGTAACACCATTTATTGACTCTCATTTTTTTTGGTGTGTGTTCAGAATTATAGGATGAATAGTGAGAATGAAATTAATATAAAATTAATATGGTGCGTGGAACATGTCTCTTGATTTCAAGGGCTTCAAAATTTGAATCACTCAAACCCTGTCCTCATTTCAACGATGGCGATTTTTTCATGACTCTCTCTCTCTCTCTCTCTGTTTTTGTTGCCGTTGTCAAACCCTGTCCTCATTTCAACGATGGCGATTTAGTGTTTTGAGTCACTAGCTAGCAAGTGCCATAGGCACGGACAATTTCAATAGGGATGCATAGTGCCGTAGGCACGAGCAAGCACTAGTAGTTTTATATTTGAACAAAAAGAGGGCTTTTTGGGGAGTGGGGGCTAATTTCTTTCTTCTACATTGGAATGGTCGGTAGGAAAAAAAAAAAAAAAAGACTCCAAATTGATCCACCACCACTATAGCCACCGACGAAACGTGCAAAACAACATATGGGAAGTCTTGGTCTGATTTTACACTTGCCAAATTGATCTGGAGAGAGATCCTAAGGTGATGGGAGTCAAGGTCAGAGGAAAATCACGTGCCAAATTGATTCACAACCATATGTTCCTGAGGAACACTAACACCCGGGTGTGCATACCTTCAACATAATTCCTATTTCCTAGCACACCACTCTTTCAAAACTTGAGCTTTTTTCGCAGCGGCTGATAATCCGATGACTGGTTTCAGCATAGCGTAGCTTAGAAGTCCGTATTAGAATGACTTTTTTTAAGCTTTCTATGCGATAATGTACGAAAATAATAAGATCATAACGTTGTTGTATTGATTTGGTACAGTATCTTTTTGGCATAATTCTACAGAAAGATTACTGATTTAAATTATTTCGTTCAATGCTATTATTCATTTGGTTTAAATAATGTGCACGATTTACAAAGTCAAAGTTAGCTATCAAATTTGCAATAAAAGATAACTACAACATTATTTGAAAGTAAGTTTACCTCATTATGAGAACTCTAATGTGAAAAAACATAACTTCAAATTCCCAACTGCATACCAAGTCAAGCCGCCTTTTACACAGCACACATCACACATGGTAACTCCCTCCAACACCCCACCCCACCCCAGACACCCCCCCCTCAGAACATCTCCACGCCATCATGCTCCATCACCCATAATCACCACATCTCTCTCTCTCTCTCTCTCTCTCTCTCTCTCTCTCTCTCTCTCTCTCTCTCTATATATATATATATATATATATATATATTTGTGTGCATTTGATAACCAGTGTTCGGGCAAGTTTAGGTGCACCTCAACTATCCTCCGGCCCAAAAATTAACAACTGGACAAATTAACTTCTAGTAGCTCCAAATGAATGGATAGCGCGCACCTGAAAAGTTTCGAAGCTGTGACCTTAATTAAGTGGAAGCAAACCACTAAGTTCCAGGCCTTGCGCGCATCTCTCGATCTCTCCACATACCTTGTCATCTTCATCATCTATATATCTCTATCTTTCACTACCTCAACATCCTTCCAAATGAAGCATCAAAGCCCGTCTCCCCTTACATCCTCCTTGCCCTTTACTATATTCATTATCTTTATCACAACCACCTCAATTTCTAGTGTGGATCCATACTATGAATCCTGTGTAGCCCGTCAACAAACTCCTGGGATCAAATACCTTCTAAAGAAAGTGTCTTTCGATACACCTCGAAGTCTTCATCATTTTCTGCATATTGATTTCACCTATCATCTTAATTTGGAACGTATTGAATTTTTTTATGGAAGACAACAAAAAACGACAGATTTTTTTTTTTGAAGGACAATATTTCCTTTAATTGAGAGGTTTTTGAAGACAAATAGGAAGTGTATTCTCATAATTCCCACTCTAAAGGGATCAAAAGTCCTCTATTCTGAATCAATTTCCTTTCCATCATTCTGGCATCCATGAACTTTGAAGTAAAGCCACTGATATGAACACGTTGCCATTCAGTAGGAGTCCAAATCTAGCCAATTTCTGCCTGTCTAAGAGCAAGTACACTGTCCCCGCTACCAAGTCATAATTTAACATTTCTTAAACACTAGGCGACTCACCAACTTTGATTGATATATGTCAACAAGCACATAAGAGACACAAACTCACCTAATTTTCGTGCATTTATGATCTTGGGGAGGGAGTGCATATTTGCATCGTCACAATGTCATGACATTGCCCGGGCGTTTTGGCAGATAATATGTGTGTGTGTGTGTGTCATGACATTAGTGTAGTGGAAAAATATTCCACAGGTGATCTTGAAGACGAAGAAAAGAAAAGGCTTAGGTGGGATGTGCAAAGACCCTGGGCTCCCTTCTAACATCTCCACCACCCAACTCATTAATGGTCGATGTGAAGGATCAGTTTGTATGCAGTATGCACCACATGCCAACTATTGTCATCTTCCTTGCACTTGCATTGGCCTCATCATTCATCTAGATCAAGATGCTTGTATACCCAAAGTGGAAAGTATATTTCGCTCGAATGATCAACCTCGACACCGATGTTCTATCTTACTCCAACCATTTCTAGAACTATCATTCCATAACTATACACATCAAACTTGTTTGAAACCCACCAAAATGTCTCCTAAATACTTCTGGGGCAATGAAGCCCGCGGTCCAAAAAATTGCTCACAAACAAGGCCTTTTTTGTTCACAGATTCAAAAAGTGTTCATAATTAATAATCTCATATTCAATATGGAGACTAAGTTCCGCTAAAATTTTTGGTACTTTTTCTTGTTTTGTCTTTATTAAAAAAAATCCGCGTTTGTTAATTTTGCGCCTAAATTGATTCGTCTTGAATAAAGGAATAAAAAAGTAAAAAATTATGACTTTTTCCTAAATATTTTTTGAAAATATCCTCTGCTTCCTGTAGCTCGTGGGGCTGATGGGAAAGTTCTCGGCATTATGGTAACGCTATTCATGATGGCTTGAAGCTGGGAATTTCCTTACAGCTTTCAAGGGTATTGATCGAGTCGGATGCTGAGGCAATTGTGAGAAAATGCATGAATGCAAATGACCCACCGTCTGATATAGCAGTGGTCATACACTAAAGAGTCGATTTGATTATTGTGATTTTGGTTTCGTTAAATGTGAATGTAATCGGGCTGCACACAACTGTGCTCAGAAAATCCTTCCCAATGATTTGTACGGGTTGTGAACATCCATTTTGCTCCCTTGGAATTACCATCTTTCTGATGGTAGGCTTCTGCCTCCTAGATAATAAAATCTTCTTTCTTTTGAAAAAAGGAAAAGAATATATTATTGAAATGTAGTTGAAGTCTCACAAGCCTCCAAATCCTTAACCTTAATTTTCTAGGTTTTTAATTTTTTTTTAAGTTTTAAAAATGGGAGAGAGAAAAGAGGGAGAGAGAGGACATGAGAGAGAGAGAGAGAGAGAGAGAGCGTGGGGAGTGGGTGAGAGAGATTTTGGGGGTAATTGGGAAAATATTATTCAATGTTCCATGGGCATTACTACATAGTGGCCCAATTTATCTTTTCATTGTACATTTGTGTGGCTCCCACTATAAAATATTGAGTCCGCACAAAATTTGTCATTTGTCATGTACATTGAACGGGTATAACGCTTGTTGTGTGGAAGGAAATGGGCTTGGACACTGAGAATAATTTCTTCCTTTGAGGGCTTACCGATCTTCTTCTACGTACATTGGGGAAGATTATTTTATGCCCCTGACAGTGCCCCTAGACCCTTCTCCATCGCACATTGTTATGAAATCCAAGAGAAAGCGTGTGGACTCTACCATAATGTGTGGTGAAGAATGTCTTATGGCACCATGTGGCCGTACCGGGCACTGAATAATTACTCGCATAGTAGACTAGTCTGTGGGGGAAAAGACTTCATTGAGGACCACTCATATAATTCCGATAAAAAAAAAAGGACCACTCATATAACAACGACCTTGACCCATTGATTCTTCTCTCTCTCCAATAAGAGTCGACCCTGACACCTTGAGTTTTTTCTCACTTATCTTTACTTGAGTTTTACTGGTTATATACAACAGGGATGTGAATTAACTTCTGTTCCTCTTTGTCGTCAATTACCCCGTTTAAGTTTCATGAGTACTGGTTACAACAGGGATGTGTATGTTAAGATTTGAGAACTCGAAAGAGTTATGATCAAAAGAGGTCTGATTAGGGCGGCAAACGAGCCGAGTCGAGCCGAGTTTTACCGTGCTCAAGTTTGTTTATTAAGTTTTTAACGAACCTGAGCTCGAGCTCAGTGAAAAACTTAACGAGTCGAGCTCGAGCAGAGCGGGCCTTGGCTTGACTCGAGCTCGAGATTGTTCACGAGCCTTAACAGATCAACGAAAAACGTATATATATCCTCACATAGGCCTAATACAACCAAAAATATTTTGATTGTGAAGGTTATATCTTCATTTTTCTATTCTCTACAAGAAAATAATCTCAATTTTAGAATAATAATTACATGTAATATGTTTTGTAAGGATTTTGCATCAGGGTATCAAAATGCTAATGCTAATTGTAGTAATTAACGTAAAAAGTCTACTAAGTCTTGGCTTGCGAGCCAACTCGAGCCGAGCTTCTACTGGCTTGTGTTCGGCTTGATAACGAAACGAGCCTAGAATTTGAGATTGAGCTTGTTTATTTATGTCTCGAGTCAAGTCGAACGAGCTTTTACCGAGCCAAGTCTCGAGCGGCTCTGTTCGTTTGCAGCCCTAGGTCTGATCTTATTGCGTATGTTAAGGCTTCCGGGTTTTCTAGCAGTACTTACAGGGTTCAATTAGCAGAACAATCATTTAGCAAATTAAGTTAGTTATGACTATGATTCCCATTTTCTAGCAGTACTTACACGTGTATAGAATGTAACAGGTGACGATTGCTTCCCCAAAAATCCGTATAATATCATTGTGGGTTTCCAAAATTTCCTGAACAACAAAATCGGCAGTACAAAGGCAGCATTGCACAATGAGAACTGAGCCATGACTTCAAAGATCTCAAAATATGAACTAGTACACAACGAGAGCTCCATGTACTCACTATACACATTCTCTCAATAGAATTATCAGACCATATGTATTCATTTCGATATACAACAAAATGGAAACTGAATCTGAACTACTTACTCAGTTGCATAGCTACGAGTGTCAAGATTATTTTCTTGGCATATCTATCTTCAAGCAAAAGTAGAGTGAAACGAAGCCTTACTCACTGGAGGTGGGCGTGGTAGAGGTACTAACCCATCTATTGGTCACCGAAGCTGGTGAAACTGGTGCCGTGCTGTTCTTCAACAACACATCATCTTCTCCATCAGGCGAAGTAGGAGGCCTTCTAGTTGTTAACGCGCTACCATAGTCAACTATCTTCCCAGCATTCTCATCTATGTACGCCTGAATCTCTATCAAAGCCTCCAAAATCTCTTCCATCGTAGGCCTCATGTCCTTATCGAGTTGCAAACACCTAAAAGCCACCTCTGCCACCGACAAAGTCATCCTCTCAATCGAAGGATCTGACTCATACCCAAGAGACGGATCAATCAACTCATGGATTAAACGGTTTTGGATCCTGTTTACTGCTAAGTTAGCCAAATTAATGTCATCCCTATTCCTGTTAATGTCAACAGCCGGCAGTGATGATATGAGCTCAACAAGAACAACCCCAAAGCTATAAACATCACTCTTGTCAGTAAGCTGGTAACATCGATGGTACTCGGGATCAACATAACCGGGAGTGCCCTGTGGAGCCGTTGAGACGTGAGTGGCATGGTTGGGGAAGAGTCTCGAGAGCCCGAAATCTCCAACTTTGACACAAAAATCATTGTCAAGGAGTATGTTGTCTGTCTTCACATCGCGGTGGATGACATCAGAACGATGGAGGTAAGCCAATGCCCTGGCAGTTTCAATGGCTATGTTCATGCGAATAGGCCATGCAAGCGAACCCTCCTTTGCTCGATCACCGTGTAGATGATCCGCCAAAGTGCCATTGGGAATGTACTCATAGACGAGTAGTAGTTCCCGGCTGTGGCGGGAGGTGCAACCATAAAGGATGACCAGATTGGGGTGGCTCAAACGGGTAAGGATTTCGACTTCGTTCATGAAAAGCTTCACCCGCTTGAAGTTGTGCTCGTATAGGCGCTTGACAGCAACTTCCCGCCGGTCGAGGAGTTTTCCTGGTTGAGAAAAGACCAATGGTTATGCCACATTTTTGTGTGACTAAATGTGATTTCAGAGTATGTAAATAGATGGGTTACATAGATAGGCTGTTGATGGATTATGGATTTGTGGGGAATTTTCAAGTGAAAGGAAATAGATACGCAAACCCAAGGTTACATGGATTTTTACATGCAAGAAGGACCTGTGTCGGAAGAGAAAATTTTCAATGCAACGGTTATTTGTAACGCCTCTCTCACATGGGGTGGGACTCACGCATACATGGGGCCCACATCAAGTGAGAGGGCGTTACAAATAACCGTCGCATTGGAACTTTTTTTCCTTGTCGGACACTTTAACAGTAGGGAAAGAAAATTAACTATGTTTCCTTTACATGATTGGTTGGACATCCACCTAACAAGCATACTTAGAAAATTCAAGCTATCAAACAAATCCGTGTCTCGTGCAGTACATGAGATGCTCAATTGCAACTTGTAAACATCACTTTGTCTCCTAGAAAATAAAAGAGGTATAACACCAAGAAGTATGGAAATTTAGTTGTGTCCTGTTATCCTTGCAACTGATGCATGTCACCTGAGTCCATGAAACATAGGGCAAATAAAGATAAATTCATCTGCTTTACTTTATTTTTTACTGCTTCTTTCTGATTTTTCGTTATTTATTTCCTTTCCAAAGTACATGAGCCAACACAGTCTTAGTGATGCTGCGACCTAAGAAGCACTGATACGGATAGAGACTCGGCAGTTCTAAATAAATAGGGACACGGACACAACTAAACTTATGTTTATATTAAGGTAGATACGTAGTTATTTTTCATGTGAACATTTCATCCAGAAATAACCAAAACTAATAGTATCTTTACAATTCTTGTTGTTTCCTCTTTAAATATTACAAGTCGAACGAGGGTTTTATTTGGTCATAGTTCATTTACTCATACTTTTTTTCAAATATTTTTGGAACATCATCGCCACAAAATGAGCTTCAATATTATAAATTGATCACTATCATGTTTCCATCCATTTCCAAATTGAGACATGATATCCCCGATATTTTCCCAAGACTGTCCCCTGCTTAAAAACAATTGCATTTATTAGACATGCCCCTTGACATGTCCCATACGTGCTCTGCATGTCCCTGGAGTGTCATGTCCCCAAAGTGTCTGACACAGATATGATAAGCTATTAGGATTGTCAGTGCTTAATAGGCTGCAAGTGATAATCTAAACAACCCCCCTTCTTACCATGGTACACAGTGCCGAAACCTCCATCTCCTAATTCCTTGGAAGGGTCGAAGTCACCAGTGGCTTGTTCAAGTTCAGCATAGGAGAAGACAGAGGCACCAAAGTAGGCACTACCTCCTTCAAGGTCTGCTTTTGATAAGTGATCAGAGGAAGAGTTCTTTGAAGAGATGTACGATGAAACATGATTCCATTTGTTGCGACGCCATATAATTATGACCAAGCATAGCAGAAGGATTAAGACTCCAGGTATAACTGAAGAAAATAAAGGTGTAATCAGGTATTGATTCTTTCATCCATATCCATGCGTAGGGGGCCAAAAAAAACCATAAAAACTGAGGCATCTTTGTCTCTTAAATATCAGTCCCTCTGCCCCAATGCGATAGCGGTACCATATGTTTGCAAACTTGCAGCGCGTGAATCTCAAGAGAGGATTGTTTGGCAGCCAATGTATTGGAACAGAAGAACTCTATTATGGGGACAAAAGATACAGTGCCAAAAGTGAATTGGCTTTAAGGCTTTAACTAGAATCCTCAAATGGGATTTAAAAAAAAGAAAGAATCCTCAAATGGGAAAACAAGAACTCATTGAAGTTTGTATAGTGATTAAAAGAACTTTTTTGGATGTATCCATAGAATTCTCTCTTACCTAAAAAAAAACTGTTCATCTGTTCGAAATTCGAATATAGATGTAGATTTATCTACGTCTAATTATGCTTACTAAATACTGACAAAAGGTAAATTACCTGTTCCTAGTACGAGTGTCAAGTTGCAAAATCCTGCAACCAATGTCAAGGAGAAAAAACCCAGTCAATTCAAAGTTATTTACCTTGCCAAGTGAAAAATGCTTTGAGACCAACTAAAGGAAATTGTAAAAAAACCAAATAAAAACAGACAAAAATGAAGAAGAAAATCTTCCATGATGGAGCAAAACTGCTATGGATTAAAGAACTCTAAGAAAAAAACCCATTAGTGCCAATACCTTCTTTCTCATTTCTGCACCGGAAGCCCGTGCTATCATAAGAACATTGCCCCCCTTTGTGTCGACATTGTTGACATTCCTTGGACACATGAAACCTAATAGAGAACTCAGAAGCCAACACAGAGAACAAATCACTGGCATTTCGGTTTCCGAGTTCGGGTACCACTGGCAATTCAATAACCGAACAATTATGAGAAACGCTGGCATTACTCGGGACACTATAAGGATGAGGATACTTATAGTAGACAGTGTATCCACCGCAGTCTCTGTAACTGTCATTGCCACGAAAATACTCATCTTGTTTCTTGTCAAGTTCAGAGCTTATGGTAGTGCATTTGAACAAGGTGAGACCAGGTGATATTGTGAAAGAAATACCGTAGAGTTTAGGGGGAAGAGTCCAGTTCAAGTAAAACCCAAAAACATCGCAACCGTTTGTCCTAATGATGTTCCCTAGATTTGAGTCATTAACCCTAATGGAATTTTCTGAGAGATTGGTACTAATAAGGTCATAGTACAGTCTCTCCCCTCCCAAGTTGAGTTTTGGAACTGGGTCTCTGCAATTTGTCACATTGTAGAGCCCACAATGGGGATATGTGGAGTTGGAAAGAGGGAATTTGATTTGGCCATGAGTTCCACAGTCGAAGGACTCCGGACATTTCCCAGAAGAGTGATCAAACAGTAGGTGGAAGAAAAGAAAGAGTGCAAAAATGGAGGGAGGAACTCCCATTTTGATTATCCAATTTGGAGGACAGATTAATGAACAACTAGTAACATAGCGGAGTTTTCTTCCTTAAAATAAGATTCTTTTTTGTGGATTTTGTCAAGAAATAGAGGGAAATTTGGCTATTTTGGACGACTTGAAAGAAGTCCGATTGAAAAGTCCGATTGAAACGAAGAGGGAACTAGGACCACTACTTTTGTGTTGAATAGGAAGGGTCGGTTGGCAAATAGACTCCTTGGGAGTTTAATGCTCATCTCCTTCATTGACCTGGCAACTTGACCCTTCGTCATCCCCAAGAGTTAGCCGGGTGGTCATGGCTTGAAATCTAAAAGTTTGCTCTCTTTTAAGGTTTAGGTTTGATTTTTCTTATAAATAATTCTTCAGTTCTTACACCGCGCGCAAACGTGTAAAAAAACTGTGGAAGGTTGTAAGATTTGCTCCAATGTGCTCGCAAGCTAGCCCTGGACTCCCTGCATTACCAAAAAAAAAAACTTGACCCATTGACACTTCTCTCTCTCTCTAGATCAAGATGTGTACTCTTGGATGGGCTAATGTGGGTGGTGGTGAAAAACGGGGCAAGAAAATATCCAAGTTGCAGAGAGAGCAAAAGGTGATAGAGAAATACTGAGTCAAGGTCGCCGAAAATGGCTTGTGGGATGCTTTCATGGTGCTCCCCACCGTTTGATGGACTCCCCGTTTGATACGCTTTTGTAGTGTTACGATCTCTAGCGTTTTACCCTTTGACTTTAGGTGAAAAGTGAAAAAAAAAACCCAAAATAACCCAAGGAAAGCTATAGAAAAACAGAAAGTTAAGGAGTGCCAATTGATAGCACATTACAAAAAGGAAAATTAAAAGCTCACCAAAAATGCTGCTCGAACCCACTTCCTTGCGTGGAAGTCTCCTACGTAATTATGATCCCTCCTCTCTAGGGGTGTAAACGAGCCGAGCCGAGTTTCGGCAAGCCTTAACGAGCCGAGCTCGCGAGTAGCTCGGCTCACTTACAGCCCTACTCCTCTCACAATGTTATGAGAACCACTATATTGTAAGATTCGGAAATATATACCCGTTATTTGAAATACCCCCTCCTTCCGTGGGACCTCGTTAAGAAAAAAATTTCCTTGTATAATACCCCCTCCTTCCGTGGGACCTCGTTAAGAAAAAAATTTCCTCTTAAATACAAGGAATTGATCCGATGAGAGCACGGACATCCTGAGGGCCACTGACAATTTTTTTATCATTAACATCACGATCCCAAAATTAACTGAAATGGGTGTAACTGACCCAGACATCCAGGCATAAAACATATGTACACTCTCCTCTCTGCAAAAGGGAGGAAAACTCACGCTTGTTGCTGGAAACTGCGCAAGCCAAAAGGCCTTGTTGGTAAGAGGTAAGTGGTGATGATGGTATTGTAGTAGTCAAAAGCACGATGATGTCCATTGATTCATCTTTAATATAGGGCTCGAGTGCCGGGTCAAAAGGGATGTCTGTGATCACCAACTTGATGAAGGTTCCCTCAAAAGACAGTTGAAATGAAAGCTCTGGCCCATTTAGAAGAAAATGATCAAAAAGATTGTTCAAGGCTTGGATTAAACAAATAGGGGGGGGAAATAACTATTCAACACAAACATGGTTTAAATAAGGAAGATAAAAAAATGTTAACAGAAAGGTGTATCAAAAGGAATTTCTAACAGCAGCCTAATAAATAACCAGATATGTCAAAATCTCCTCAAAAGACACTCAATTTTTACCCAAGCTTTATGCTTTTATTTGGGTCTGGACCGAAAACAACAAATACTATACGATCCTCACTAAGAATCTGCCCACTGTAGTAGGAAGCATGGTGTGACTCAAAACTGATACCCTTGCTCGCAAGTCCTGCACCAATTAAAAGCACCTGAAGCGGACTCTCGACCATAAACTGGTTCATCCTATATCAGACACCGAAAGAAACTGCAACATAAACTAAAACCCCTCCTTGTTAAATAGCGCGAATAGCATTGCAAGATGTTATCACCCTGTAGAAGGAAAAAAGAATCAACTACACCTTGGCGGCACATAGAAAATAAATTACATTGACAAAGGACAAGTCGGAGTTATATCCAGACATCGTAAGAGAAGTAATTACACCAATTACCTAACAAAACACGAGAATATTGTGGTAGATGTAGATGGATACTCAGTCCTCTTCCATTGGCACATCTGGAATGTCAAACCTGTCTTCTTCTATTGTTTTATTGACTACAGACATTGGAGTCGGTAAAGGTTGAGTCAAGGAAAAACAAGTGTGCAATCTTCCAAACGAACTAGCACTATTCTACACAATGGCGATCGGATCATCCCCTTCCTGAAGCCAATTCAGTTGATAAAATCCTCATAACCATTATTCAACCCAAAATCTAAAATACTTAACTGGTGAAGCCTTTCAAGGAGGGCCGTTTTCTACCAACAATTTGACTGATCAAACCACCACTAAATTCCATACATCCGCATGAATTAAATTAAATCCTGAAATGCACTTCTGCAGTACAAATCTTACCTTGTTGTGCCACAGTACTCCATCTCAGCAAGCCTCAATAGTGCTACACTGTAATTAAGAGAGAGGTCAGTGTTGAAAATATGGTAAACAGTAAACACTACCATTGTTCTGAAGGTTAGTATGTTGACCCCTCAAGCCACTCCCTCGACTTATTATTCCATAATTCTACCTGAAATGATAAATCTAAACCTAGTGCAAAATAGCTATACCTCGAATGAAGTGGAGGAATGGAGACCTTCTGAATAATGCTCCCAATGATAACAGCTTCCCTCAGATTACATGTTCCAGACTATGCATTAACAAAACAGAATAATTAAAGCCGAAACCACAAAACAAAACAATAAAAATAAGAGGACTCCATACGAGGAATATGACTCAAATGAAGATATGAGAGAGTTAATAATTGTAATCAACTTGTACAAATGGAAATGAGACACCCTCAGAACTTGAATGTGGGTGAACTGAACTAAGAAAGTTCAAATACAATGCAAAAGTTCAACAAACAATCCAACGGCTACATAAAAAAGCTGGAACTCGGACAGCTTTTTAAATGTAAGAGGGTAGCAGGCCAGCTGCAGTCTATCTTGTGCATCATCAAAATTTCATACCTCGCACAATGGGAACAATATTCCCTTATTGAAGGCAGCCGGTTTGTATATGGATTTCTTCAAAGCTTGATACAAGGCAAAATGCAATCTCTTATTCTTTCGGATATCATCACGGGTCCTGGGCAGTAAGACAAGCCTGTAAAAACGTTCTGCCTTTTTCACACCCAAATTGGAAGCAAAAATCCTTGTGGCTTGGTACATAGCATTTGGCGACCATTTCTCAGGTTCAGTCAGGTACAGGACTTCCTCCCAAAGCTGCATCGAAGATATGTGTTTGAAAGCTTTGGGAATTTTTCCTGCTGTGTATTTATTAAGAAGCTTTCCAACTCTGCACATAACATTAATACTCCAGCTTAACAGCCCAAATGGGATGCATAATCCAAACTACGAACCTCAATAACATGTAGAAACGAAAGTAAAAGTACCCCTTGTATAGATCAATGACAGATTCATCCAATTTGGGTAGAGGGCGGACTTCTGGTAATGAAGGAAGTTCTAATCAGTATCAAAACTTCTTTGCAGTAAATCAAAGTACCATTATTTAGGTCTATCTAAGAAAATTTAAGACAATACTAAGACTAAAGCGGCATCTTATAGCCGGGGAAAACAATCAATTCTCTCCTCAACTTTCACGGCCACAGTGGTCGTTCAGTAGCAAAGCCTGGGGTAAGTTACAAAGGCTGTTTGTTAAGCTTTGAGAATCGGAAAAAACCAGCAACTTTTGGTAGGTATATTTATTGAAACAAAATGATTCTAAACTAAAGTTAACATTTCGCTGTTGATTCACCAAAAAAATTGCACACGAGCATTGTGACAGATCACTATAACCTGAAGAAACTTGTTCATCCTTTTGTTTGATCTTCGCAACAATCAGGTCGGCCAATGTCTGTTGCCGTCCTGCATCCTTCGATACGAAGGCCTCCAGTAGCTTCTCATCCTCTTCATCGACCTCTTCCTATGACAGCAAAATTTGAGAATTTAAAGAAAAACGATAAGACTACCTCAAGTTACACTAAAGATACAAAGCAAAAGGGATTATGGCATCTCGGTAACGTTTTTTATGGGCAATCTCGGTTTCTCGCCAAACCACACCCTTTTGGCGGGAAACAATAGCAGTTAAATGACAGCTCTTATTTTCTAAATTCCTCTCCCTCTCTCATAACTTCTCACCCCATTCGGAATTCAAACATGGGAGAGAATTCCGTCCCCGTTATTTCTCCTAACATTTCGGACAAAGTCCCTCGAACCACACCGGCGTAAGACTACTTCAAGTTCCAAAATTCTGCCTTATTGACTAAACTAATTAAGTAGTCCGGAAGCAATGGCAGAAGTGACAATTCTCGCGAACCGAAAGCGAGGATTAATAGATAATCACAAATAATGGAAAAAGAAAAAGATAGATCAAACTCACACCTCGTAACCTCCGAACTGGCTTTGAGTCTCCGAGAACCCACCGAAGTCGTCAATATCATCTTCCTCCAAAACCACTTCCGTCGCGGCATCTTCGGCAAATACCAGGTTGTTAGGGTTTCTCCCTTCGTTCTCCTCGTTTATCTCTTTTTGCTGAATTAGAGCTTCTTTCAATATCTTCGAGCTCGTACCCGACGATATAAGCTGCATATACGCACACACGCACATACATAAGCATACGAAATAATAACCAGAGAAGAGAGAGAGAGAGAGAGAGAGAGAGAGAGAGAGAGAGAGGTGCCTTCTGTTCAAGCTGGTGGTGTTTGGGAGGTTTATTCCGTTTCCTGGGGACAGTGGCGGCGTTTTCGTCGGCGAGGAAGGGCTCAGGATTCTGCTGTCTCGTTCTCTTCTTCGCCATTGTTGCGAGAGAATTGGAGCAACCGTGGCTTAAACCCTAGCTGAATGTTGTATTTTTATAAACCTTTCAAATTGGGTTGTCGATGGAGGCCCATTATGAGAGACTCAAACCTCGTTTGGCCCAGTTAAGGCATACCATGGGCAGGTTACAAGATTTTGCGCACTAAAATTTTGACACATACAAGAATAATTTTGACATTATCATTCTCATTTTTTTGGACTTTTATTTTTTTCACTTCACTTTCCCTTGTTTTTACTTTGTAGCGTGATTTTATTTTTTAATCAAATGAACCCTGGAGCGGAACTATGTAGAGAGGGATGTGGCACGTGCCACCCCCGATTCCGGAACACCCAAAAAAAATATTTACACAAAAAAGATCAAATAAAAATAGATGGAAATACATCAAAATTTGGGCTCCTTATTTTAGGAAATACATCAAGTCTATAACTCGATTTATAGACTTATATGAATAAATTACAAATTAAAATTCCTTATTTTAGGTGTTCGCCAAAGGAGAAAGCGGGATGCAGCGGCTCCCCCTCTTAGAAATTTGAATTTATGATGCATGTCGGGGGAGAAAGCAGGATGTAATAGTTTCCCTGAGTTCAATTGGTGTCATCCCCATATCCAAATGTTGACTCCGCCATTGAATGGACTTAAAGAGAGACATAAGAAACGGAATATTAATTGATGAAACACTCCAAAAAAAAAAAAAAAAAAGAGTTAACTAAAAGCTCTCCAAAAATGCTGATCGAATCTACTTCCATGGAACCTTGTTAGGGATATGAACTTTTCTGTTAACTAAGGGTTGATGGAGTGAGAACATGTTGTCATCAAGTGAGAAACTTTATTATCCCAAACTCGCATAGTCAATATCTACCATGAGGTAATAGCTAGATTTTCAATCTCAAAAAAAAAAAAAAAAAAAAAAAAAAAAAAAAAAAACTCTATCACGAGGAAATATCCTTGGGATAACTAATGCCTTGTTCGGATTCAAATTTGGGTTTGATTTTTGGGTAACGAGGGGAGAGAAAAATTAGGGTAATAATTGGAAACAGAGACAATGAGTGGAGAGTGATTGAGAGAGAAATTATTAGAGATAGGCGTAAATTTGAGAGATCCTTGTCTTTAGGGCTCCAAAACTATTTTATTTTATTTTATTTGTTCTGAAGATAGGCATAAATTTTGTAGAGGAAAATCGCCAAGTAACCAACCTAGCTAAAAAAATGTTATGGAACAAGTTTGGAAAGGATGGTGCCACACTGAAACCAAAAAAGGGGTTGGAAAGTGTCTCATTCTTCACCACACCACACTCGGCCTTTAATTTCGTAACGCAGCATTATCCATCAGGATATGCTAGCTGTTAGGTTTTTTGTTTGGGAGCATGAGGCCGGTGTTGCTATTACAACCAAGACAAAACACACATCAACATCCTACTTCTCCTCTCCTCCCCCAGTCTCAACCATTAGCCTCTCCACCAGGTAATGACTAATGAGATGAGACAAGTAGCTCAAAAAAGAAAAAAATGGAACAAAGTGCCTAGACATACAGACACGTAACATCCCAGGTCATTCGATCATATTTTTCCAAGTTAATGTTGCAGCCGTCAGATCATTTCTCTTTACAAAGATATATACAATATTTGCATAATCAATCTACCCACACTATCTCATTTTCTAAGCAATGTATTTATATTTAAACGTTACCTTTGCGATCGAATAGGGAAACAATTCAATATTGAAACTAACTCTATGTTAAGATTATATTTGTCAGGTAAGTAGTTTATATACGTTTCGACGTGTCTTTAGGCATGGTTATTCGCTAGTAGCTAGACATAATTTGACACGAAATGTACTTTTACCACAAAATAAAACGTTTGACTTCATTAGAAAATCCAAACTCAGCCTAAAGCCCATGGGGCCCTGTTTGGAGGGATGTTCGGCTTGGACCTCAAATAACACTTATGAGTAATTAATACTCCCTCCATCCCAAATTGGATGACAAATTTTGATATTGTGTCAATTTCAATTCCTTATATCTTTCAATATGAATATAAAAATATATACAATATGGATATTGTTTGATAGTTCTCGATTAATTCTATTATACAAAATTTTCAAACTCATGAAAAATATTATAGATTGAAAGATAAAAGCAATGAAAAATGACACAAATTTTAAAAATTGACATCCTTTTTTAAACGGATGGGGTACATTTTATAAAATTTACGGCAAGATGCTTGAGAGTTGAGAGTGCCGGGGAAAAAATGAGCTTATTTATTGCGACATGATTTTGCCACTTCCTTTTTTGTTAACACCACTCCCCTGCAAGTGTATAATAAAAGCAATGAAAAATGACACAAATTTTAAAAATTATCATCTTTTTTGAAACAGATGGGGTACATTTTATAAAATTTACGGCAAGATGCTTGAGAGTTGAGAGTGCCGGGAAAAAAATGGACTTATTTATTAAGACATACGTCTTTCATTAGGTACAGTGAATCAACGGATAAAAGTGTACAAAAATACACTTGCAGGGGAGTGGCGTTAACAAAAAAGGGAGTGGCAAAATCAGTAGCCTATTTATTAAGACATATGCCTTTCATTAGGTACAGTGAATCAACGGATAAAAAAATTAGGTATAATGAATCAAATCACGAACCTCACCGACCCTAATTTGTGCAAGGATGATGATTCCACCATATAGTTGAACATGACGTTTCGTTTAACAAATATTGCAAAGGTATTTAACCAAAAAGAAGAAGATTACATTACATAGGTAGTGAAAAAGTTCAATATATAATACCGTCCCGTAGTGCCCTGACCCCATTTCCATTACATACTGCGGTGAAGCCCATGCATTTTCTCTTCAACTCCACCACAATATGTGGTGGAAAAGCAGTGGCGGAGCCACTTGAGGACAAGTGCCCCCACTGAAATTCCCACCCCCCAGATTTTGTATCTTTTTCCTATAAATTGACTTCTTAAATTGTTCTTTGTTTAATCATTTTAATACATTATGTATATCATTTTATTCTCAACTTTTTATTTTAATTCCACTACACTTGCGAAATGAGATATTTAATGAAAAGAAAAAGGCACCACTTACCATTTGAAACTCTTCAATGCATAATGTCTAAATTTGTAAGTAGCTAAACCATGGGTTATATGCATTATACTTTATTAATTATTCACAATTTTGAAAGTAGTATTGTATTTGTCGATAGAACCCACAACGTGTGACGAAATTAGAGGTTTAAGCATGAATTTGAAAAGAAAAGTATAATTTTTCTAATTGGATTAAGATTGCTGAATATTGACATATTAGTTATAGTGTATCTAACTGCTGGAGTATTAGGTTTGATCCATTGAGACAATTCAAAAAATTAAATGTGTTAGTTTTTTTTTAAAATTATTTTTAGTACAAGCATTCTTTTAGTTTTTTGGTGTCGTTTAAGACAATTTTTTTTTGTTGAAATGTGTTTAAAAGGTGCCCCCACCATCGTTAATTACTGGCTACGCCACTGTGGAAAAGTGGCTTGAGCACCACGTGGTGGTTACATAGGCAGTGAATAATTTGTTGTAAATAAG
Organism: Rhododendron griersonianum; assembly: GCA_018127125.1. Lineage (NCBI taxonomy): Eukaryota > Viridiplantae > Streptophyta > Magnoliopsida > Ericales > Ericaceae > Rhododendron > Rhododendron griersonianum. The sequence goes on along the minus strand of CM030796.1, from coordinate 33,285,065 downwards.
GTTTTGATATGAAAAAAGGGTAAATAAGGGAAAAATAAATGATCTTCAAAAAAAAAAAAAAAAGGGAAAAATAAATGGCTTTGTCAAAATGAGTTTTGTTGGGTAACTATAACGCCTTGATTTTTCAAATTAATTTCAGAGGTATTTAATAATAAAATTTTATTGAAATAACTCCAGAGCGACTCTAGTCTTAATACATGTCCCAAGCATACTTGATCTCTGCCCCTGGAATTCCTCTCGTGTCCAGCTGCTCCTCCATTGAATCCTACACCCTCTGGCAAATTGATCACCGAAGAACCCGATTTACCAGGATACAAACGTATCCGTGAGTGATAAATCACCTAGTAGAATAATCCTACCCAACTACCCCTCTTATTTTACAGCTAGCAAGCAAACAATACAATATTGATGCGGAAGAATTAAACAGAAATTCCACACATAACCGATTTATTACTATTCATTATCCTGACGTGTGATCTAAGATCTCAACCGCGAGATCCTTCCTCCCCAACCGCTAGTCATGCCATGTCCCATGAGATCACTTCCTTTTGTTGTCGCTGATACACCTAAGTTATATACCGAGTGTGCATCCTAATAACTACAAACAAAGGGAAAGCTTATCATGCCATGACATAATTAGGATTCGCCTATCTTAATTATCACTGGACTCCCGCCAGTTTCAAATCGTCACTGGACTTCCCGCCAGTTTGGAGACTGGGCCTCCGTTAGCACCCATCTCAATTCTCATCTCAAAAACCCATTTGCAGGCAATCTCTAACATCTCAACACTTTCCAATTTATCCATTACCTAGCACCGTCTAGGAGAATTCTATTCGCATATCATCCCATGTCTCTAGGGTCCAATCTAGCATATAAATCAAGAGTCGGAGTAATATACAAATAATCACAATGATAATTGAAACAAAAAACAAGCGAGGCAATCATGTAACTTTTTATGAACGGGTCATTGCCCTTAATCTTGTATGACCAATAAGTTAATAATAATGCAAGAAACTTTTATCTAATAAAAGTTTTAATAAAACACAAAAAAAAATCTAGGCTTACATTAGTTATTTAATGAAATTAGATTGATCAATAACTAAATAAGTACATTAAATAGGTAAAAACATTAGAATAATTATCAAGACCTTAATAGGGTCCTAACGGTCCTACGCAACATGTTCGGGTGTCAAAAATTGGGTACGGAGAGTCGCAAGATTAATTAATTTAAATAAAGATGTTACAGAAAAATTACTGAAAGTAAAATAATTAGGTAATAAATAATTTAATAAATAAACTATGTTGAGGTTAACAAGGTTTTATCTTAGGAGTATAAAGAGTCTAAAAAAATTTATTCGGGCATTAATAACATGGTTTATAAGGTCGCAAAGTGGTTTCGATTGAAAACTTTGTAAAATAAATAATAAATAGATAATTAAATAAAAAAAATTAAAATTAACAAGATATCGTCTTTGAGGTGTAAGGAGTCTAGGAAAAATAGTTCGGGTGTCAAAAATATTGTTCGGGAGGTCGCAAAATGGTTTTGAACCATTTTTAATAAAAACCGAACCGAGTTTGCGGTGGGTGGTTTGTCACGCCCTCAATTTTAAACATAAACAGTATTAGATTTTGCTCAATAAAAATATCGTTCTCTCGCCCATTGACACCTCATAATTACATGCTAGGTCCATTCATCAACACCAATAAACTAATTTATACATAAGAGTCTACAAGAGATGAAGTGTTACATACTCTCACCTTAAAAGAAATAGATTAATATTACAATTTTCAATTCCCAAAATATGATTTACATGTATGAACTAAAGACTCCTTAGTATAGGCTTTAAAAAGATGGTAAATCATGCTCATCGAACACTCCAAGTTATGCTCCTTGAGTTGTACCTGAAAAAAGGAAGGGTTGAGCTACACTAGCCCAGTAGAAAAATCTACACTAACTCTATATGCAGTTGGAATGATAAGCGCGAAGAACTGTTAACATGAACTGCTACATTTTAAAGTAATGACTGGACCGCGAAAACACAGTTACTAATCTAGAATCAAAGAGCTTACACACGTGTGCCTTTTTCTCTAAAATCTCAGTTTACTAGCTACCGTACCCTTCCTCGTATCCTTTCTTTTCTTTTCTTTTCTTTTTATCACATTTTCATTTTTAACGTCAACCTAACACAAGAGTTTCACATTCCCGCGCACACAAGTCTTTCATTCTAGTCTCTAGTTTATCATGCAGATACCCTTCATAAACCGCTCACAATACATCACATCACATAGTATCAAGTATGCCTTCACACCGAACAGGGTACTTTACCATTATCAGGACAATGAACCATGAAGACTTGGAAGTCTATGAGAAGGAAAAGAAAGCAAAACTCGACATCTCAGACGGTTTACAAGCCAACTCAAATTCAAAATTCATTGTTTCTTGTATAAGTACTCCATTTCCCCAAATATCTTGGTAAACCAAAAGACTCCACACTTTATAGTAATAACGCGCTACCACGGTTTGAACGACGACATCACTTCACAACTTAGGTCAAGGACTCATATTCATGACACCCTGCATTTCCACCCCTTGCGTTGCAGTCTACATTACCACCCCTTGCGTTGCAGTTAACATCACCCATTATTTAGGTCTCTGCATTACCACCTCTTGCGTTGCAGTCTCTTCCTCATTCCAATTCTCAACTACAGCTACCCGAATCACAGTAGTCATACAACTCCATCAACAGACACCTCTCTAATTTCTTGTCACAATAAAGCATGACAATCAACCAACTTATAGGTCGAACACGTGTATACAATCTCATATCCACAATTACTGTAAGAAAGACACAAAGGACAATATGTAAATGTAGTAAATCTGTACATTATTCTCATCTATCAGGTAGTATCAACATCAAGTCATTTTCCTCGCACATCAATACATCAAATCATTCACCAATCCAACACCACGACCACCAATCTACTTAACTTATAACCATAATTACTACATTGCCTCGCAATAACAATTAAGCATATCGTCAAAGTATAACAATAATTCGCATTTTAAGAAAGTCCATAGCCTATTCAACGTGAGCCCAAAGGGGTAAGAAGACCAGTGAGTCATTGGCACATATTAAACCATGTTATGCAATGGTTTGGAGGTGTTGGAAATACATTAGAATTGATCGTGAGTCAAAGTAACCGAGATGGGGTCAAAATGGTTCAAGTCAGTCCAGAGAGCATGAGGATCAATACCCCTCCTCATGGGGATCCATCCCCCGACAGCAAAAGAAGGATCAGACAGCTTGGGGATCGATTCCCCGACGCTCACAACAGTGTTTTCTGCAGACTATTCATGAACGAAACCCCAACGAAAAAAAAACACAAATTAAGGCGCGATCTAGCACATTATCAACTCAAAAACATATAGGATGAGTAAGAAATCCCTACCTCAAAGATCGAGAGCTCAAACTCCAAGATCAAGCAAGCCCTAAGTCCTCCGAGTTTACAACTGACCAAATACACCTCGTCCGAGCCAAACCACGCAACTTCAAAGTCCAGACTACAAATAAGAGGTGGAATGGATGAAGGTCTATGTGGGTTTTTTTGTTGTTGAGAGGGATTGAAGAGTGTAAGAGTGAGAGGGAGGTGTGTACCGTGAGAGGAGAGAGACGAGAGGGAGGCGTGAGTGAGAAGGAGGAGAGTAAAGTGAACTCACTCTCCTGACTATGATATATATATATATATACCAAAATAACACTTTCACCCTTCAACACTTAGAACTTCACACCGACTCCCATAAACACCAAGTCATTTCACTTTAATCTCGATACATTTTCACATCATTATTCACATTTAAATAACCCACACATATCGATCAATAAAATTAAAGAAATTAATTACGGGTCTCTACATGGTTTCACCGCAATATTTGACCGTTCAAACCTTGCGTTCCGCAAGGAATTGACTGTCCGCACGAACCTTGCGACCGCAATGTTGATGTGCAGAATCGGTTTTTTGTTGCTTTGCGATGGTTTTGATGCATGGATCCATTTGGGGCATAGGGTTAAGTTTAAAATACTTAAATATACTTAGAGAAGAGTTGGATAGAATTATAATACCTTGGTTTGATCGAATTTATTCAAAATCGAAACTTGGAATTTTAGAGAAGATGACTTCGGTTTCTCTGATCAGGAGACCTTGGGCTCGAATTGATGGTTGTTTGGTGATGCTAGGAGTGGAGAGAAGTGATTGGAAGTGTTGAATTGGATTTCATTTGGGTCTAGGATACAAACCCACTTTTCTCTCTCTAAAACTCCATGGATTGGAGCTTGGTTTTTTACTGCTTTTCTCTTCTATTCGGACTGGTGGAGTGTGGGGAGCATCGTGGTGTGCCCGTGGGTCAATGGGGTGGGGTATTTATAGGTGAATTTTGGAAGAGAAGGATAAGATCGAATTTAATAGAGTTGGGTTCATGGAACTTGGAATGGACGAATTGGGGCCGAATCTAGGGTTAGAAATTAAGGAAGCAAGGGACGGATATAAATGAATTGAATTTGGATTTTTCTTGGTGGTGAAGGATTTTCTTTTGGTTTACGCTTGGGGGAATGAATGTGGTTTTCTTAGAGGGAAAGAAATGGAGAGAGAGTGAACTATGAGAATTGGTGGGCTGTGGGAGAGGGAGAGACATAGAGAAATTGCAGGAGAGAGTGAGGTGAGGGAGATGGCGTGGTGCATGCATGCTACGTGCATGCATGTGTGTGCATGTAGTGTAAATGCATGCATATTTGTACTATGAAAAAAAAAGTATTAAGAAAATAATAATATTATTATTATTAATGCTATTAATAATATTATGAATAATAAAAAAATATGGGTTGTTACAGTAACCTATCCACATCAACTTGTGTGAGTACTTACAGGAGTATTTGTTTGTAAATTTCAACACATCGATCCCATTGTTCTCTAATTTTTTTGTCCGGTAAGTTCTTCGATATTTTTACTTTTCATAATTTTTTTTAGCTTTTTGGTAATTTTTGAAACTAATTATTCATTTCGATGAATAAATGGAACCAAAAGTATCAAAATGTGGACCGAAATTGGAAAAAGTTATTAGAAAATGACATTAAAGACAAAAATACCGGTTGTTTGGTAGTATTTTTTCGCCTTTGTTGAACTTTTTAACTTTTTAATTTGGTCATAATTCTTTCTTATTTTTAATACTTTTGAGACTACTCTGGTCGAGACGAATGATCAATCTTACTTAAGTTTAAGCTCGTATTCGTTGTTAAAAGTGTGTGGCCCGTGATCCTTGATCCTCGTTCCTCCGTTGATGGTTCGATGGTGGTTGAGCCTTCTTCTCCTAGCCTGCACAGGGAGCACACGACTAAGACCTGGCCGGGGTTGTCCCGGCAAGGCCCTCCGGCGAGAGGATAAGTATTGTGCAGAGAGAGGAAGCAGAAGACTGGAGAGTGTATAAGTGTGAGTATGGAGTAGCATGTACCTCTTTAGGGTTACTATCACTGGATATTTATAGGGTCTCCTGGCTTGCTCTCCAAGTACGATCGCGTGCCTTCCACGAGCCAAGTGACGTCATGGTGACATCAAGAAATAGATCTGGTAACCGTTTTTAGGGCTGAGCTGGCACACCCATGTGCGCCCATGATCATCTTCTATTATAACCGCCTCCGCACGTGGGGGGACGTGTGACTCAGCAGCCAGTCGTCGTCGGCAGCCAGCCATGCTCCGCAGGTGGCCGAGCACGTGTTTTTCCGAACCTGGCATGCGACCGATGAGGGAGGCTATGCCGCGAGGGAACTTCGCCGAAGACAGTGGATGGGCTTGGACTCACTTTCTGCCGAGCCTGTGACAAGTGGGATAGCGACGAAGGATATCGATGGGAGCCGAGCGCAAGGTTTATGCTCGGCACGGACTAGATTCGGTCCGCACCACTGTGAACGTCTGTGTTCGGCCTGCTACAATAGCCCCTCAATCTCTGCCGATGCCGAACGCATGGTAGGGATTGAAGTCAAGCCTTGGCCGAACCTGTCGAATCGCCGAGCGTGGTTTTTGTTTGTTAAAGGTGAACTTCCGCCGAGCCTGTACCATCTTCTCTTTAGAAGCAAGCTCAGTCGTCGATGGAGAACTCTAGTGGAAGAGTGCCAGATGTCACCTCGTGGCTGGGTACGGCTGACGAGAGGACGGCTGGCAAACCCTGCAAGCTATCCTTTCTATGACACGTGTCATGTGCTGAGTGGCCAATGGTTCGGCGGTGTAATGATGGGCGGGAATTTCGAATTCCCAACCCTAGCCCTATAAAAGGGGCGGGGTGAGGAGAGAGAAAGGTCTCGATCTTCTTCTCTCTCTAGAACTCCATTGCCAGAGCTCCTCCAGCAACTGTTCGTCTTCTGGTCTCGATTCCCAGTTGATTCTGCCACCAGATCTCGCAACAAGTTCCAGGTATGTGTTCGATTCTTATCCCTCTTTACTTTTCTGCAACTTTTTTGCACTTTCCGTTTGGTTTCCTGGGTTTTAGGGCGTTTTTTGTTCTGAGTGAACAGTGCGCCCCTGGAGATGAACAAACTGTTCATCTCCTCATTCAACCTGTTCTTCCGAGCATAGATCCTTCATGATGTCAGGGCTTGGCCGTCGATGGGGTTGGCCGAGCCCCAACTTCTGACGTTTGGTAGGCCTAAGCCGAACACGGGTTTGGCTGAGCCTAGAAAACGACGATGGGGTGGGCCAATTAGGATGCCGAGCGTAGTGAGATCCTTACTTTCTTAGCCGACAACGAGATCTCATGTTCTTATTTTTGCCTTAGTTAGGTCTGACTCACCCAATCATCGTCATCTCATCTGACTCTGAAAGTTCAGGGGACGATTCCGCAGATCTTGTGATCCGAGAATACGTGGAGAGACACAGAAGCCGACGTCAAGCTTCTTCCATTGACTCGAATATGTCAGGTTCTAGTGATTCCAACGCCCCAGTGTGACCACGAGTACGACGGCGGGTTCAATACCGAGCAAGAGATAACCTTTACCACCAGGACTGAGTCCGAAGCCGAGCATGAACTTGGGCCTGAGGCCGAGTCTAGGCTTCGTTCCCAGGCCGAAGCCACGACTTCTTCCCGTTCTGCTCCTGCCGAGACTTCGTCCGAGAACAGGGAGTATGCCGACCTTTTCGAGCGGGGTCAGGTATGTCCTCACGCCCATTACTTCAGCGGGCGTCCTAACGAGTATGCAGACTTCTGCCGAACGTACCACATCCCAGACGATGTCGTCGTCCACCAGGTAGCTAGTAATAGGATCAGGGATAAGAGGAGAGACCATCCCGAACACATAACAGTCCCTTTGATGGCCATCTGTGAGGCCGGCTCCGTTTCCCCCTTCATCCGTTTCTGAGGGAACTGCTGGCTAGGTTCGGCATAGTACCTCACTTCTTCGCGATCAACAATTACAGGATAGTGATGTCCGTAATTAAGTTGAAGGAGCTGCACGACCTTGACTTCACCGTCGCCGACCTCTTTCATACATACATAATGTCTAGGCACGGGAAGACTGGCCGCAGGTATCTGTCAACGCGAGGCGGCAAGGAGCCCTTGATAGATGGGCTTCCTGATACTGACAAGTGGGCTAACTTCTATGTCGAAGTTAGTGGAAATTACGAGTTCGGCGATCAGTCAATGCGGCTGCATTCTGTACCGAAGATAACAGACTTCCGAGGTTTCCTTTTGTTTCTTTAATTTGCCGAACACGATTTATTCCTCTATTATATTCCCGATATTTTGCTAACACTTCCTCCTTTTGCAGATCACCGAGCAATAACCAAGACCCAAAATTCTTTGGCCGTCGAGGATCACGTGGAGACGTTGAAGGCCCAAATTTGCCGTGACGCGCCGACGCTGCTAGGTTACAAACCTTCGTACAAAGGGAAGTTGAAGAAGAGGGAAAAGGAGGCGGGGCCGAGCACAAAAGCGAAGGGCAAGAAGGCAGCTGCTAAGGAGCAAGGGGTTGGTGACAAGATTCCCAAGCCGAGCAAGAAGGTGAAGGAACCAAGGCTGAAGTTTCCCACCTTCAAGAAGTCAGCCGACTTCTGGTTCCAGAACAGTCAACCCGCCGATTTCCAAGGTATCAATATTCCTCCCCTCCGAACCCTTATTCCCGAGTTCGCCGACGATATGGGCAGGAGGAACGTCGTGAAGCTAAACCTCAGAGATGGTGCCGTAGCTCACCAGAAGGAAGCTGAACTAGCCGAACATGCTGCAAAGAAGCAGAAGGTCACCCATGACTTCTTCCCCACAAGGCCGCCGACGCCACTCCCAAAGGAAAAGGAGCAAACTGAGTCATCGGCTGCGGGTGGCTCGAAGGCTATGGAGACGGCGGCAGGCTCGGGTGGCCGATCAATTGTGCAAGAGTTCGCGCTGTCCTTTGCAATGGCCGACGGCAGGATCGTCACTGTTGAGGACAGCGTGAAGGTCAAGCCTGGGTTGGCCGTCACCATGCTTCATGGCCTCGCTCTGCCGAGGGATATGGACAGAGTTCCTGGGGAGCTCCAGCCAAGTATTGTGCACTTGAGCGCTTACCTTGTTCAGGTATTGGCCTACTTTGTACTTTTCCTATTTCAGTTGATGTTATTTTCCTTCCTCTGTTCGCCGAGCCTGATCGGTTCATCTTCTACAGGCTGGACAAGCTGCGCTGCGAGTGTCCAGCCAGGCCGATCTGTTGGCGGCCGAGAGAACACGTTACCGCGATGACGCTAAGGCCGAGCGTGAAAAAACGAAGGCTGCAAAGACTACCCTGAAGCTGGCCAAGGCTAGGATAGCTGAGCTCGAGAAGGAGAGGGATGACGCATTGGAGAAGGCAAAGAAGTCTGACCGCGAGCTCAGCCAGGTTGTGAGGAGGGAGAAGAGGAAGATGAAGGAGGTGGATGAGAAGGCTTTCCAAGCTGGGTATGATAGAGCTGGTGCCGAGTATATCCGGGAGGCTCGGTCGATGGTTAATGAGGAGCTCACAAAGAAGCTCCCGATCTCGTACCGAGCTGGGTACAAGGCTGGGGTGAAAGCTGCGTGTGGGGTTATGCAGCTGGAGCCCGACATTAATTTGATGAAGTCAATCCCCGCAGCTGAAGTGCCCGAGCTCGTGTTGCCGTACACTGACAAGGAGTGTGCCCCACTTCCTCCGGAGGAATTTCCCGAGAGTGAAGATGATGTTGACGATCTTACTGATGCCGACGGAGGTGGGGAAGGCTTAGGAGGGAAAAAGTCGGGCAATGCTGAGAACGCCGAGCAAGATACTGAGCAGGCTGAGAAAAATGATGAGGTGGCTGTTGACGCCGAGAATAAAGCTGCTCGTGCTGCTAAAGTCGCTGCAGAGGGTGATCCTCCCCAACTTTAGAGTTCTAGTTTTTAGAGTTTTGTCTTTGAACTTCTGAAATTGTTGTTGGACTGGACGGCTCCGAACTTGGGAGTTTGTTGTGCCAGATGTAATAGTTAATTTGGGGGTTGGCACCGAATGGTTTACTACGCCGTACTTCCCAGCTTAGGACCTTTGATAACACTTGTCTTTATTTTTGAAGTTTGAATGCATGCACGGCTTATTTTGCAACGTCTCTGTTAATGCCGAACTTGACTGATTGCTTTCATTTCTTCACAAAATTTGAAGGTCTTGCATGTTTTGAATGTGTAGTTGTCCGTAGCCCCCACTTTGGTTTGGGTTCGGCAGAATAGTTGAGAATCTTGCATGATGTGAATGGTTAAGTATAGATGTTTCAGCCGAACCTTGACCAAAGTAGTATTGCTTTGTTAATAGGTCGCCGAACATGGATATGTTGTAATCTGGCTTGATTCAGCCTTTGTCGATTTTAAGAGTGTTAAGTGCCCCCTTGCCAGTGGCTGGGGCTCGGCCAAAGTGTCAGCCCCTGATCATGGTAGAGGAACGTTGAGAGTAGCTGATTGGTTGTGGGTGGTTTGCTCGCCAAAGTGCGAGTGTAACCTTTCGGTGGCCGACCATAGTGTCTTGCCAATCCGAGCCGAAGCCTAAGTTCCATTAGATATGTGTATGTTAGGCTCGGCGGACCGTATGTCCAATGATTGCTTCTCTGGGCGGTGATAGTGGCCGAAGCAAAAGGGCTTTTTAAGGAGCCGTTTGTGGTTTGACCGAAGTCATCGTTTGTGTTCGGCGTTATAGCCGAGAGTGGAATGAGACTTGAAATGTTTTGAAGATTATTTATCAAAAAAGCTTGTCTTTTCATTGATAGTCCTTGAAGTACAGGTAAAGTAGAAGATAGAAACAGTAATAGTGGGCCGAAGATAAAAAACAGTAATAATGGGTCGAAGCCCTTTTTGAAATGTAAAAAACATAGATGAACAGGCCGAAGCCAAACAAAACCAAGAAAAAATTTTAGGCGTCATGAAGGTTGGCCGAGGATGGTGTTCATCCGACCATCTCATAGAGGGAGTTTCACATGTATGCTCTCTTCAAATTCTGTGCATTCCAAGGGTTGGTGAGCACTTTCCCGTTCATGTCTTCAAGGATGTAAGCTCCTTCTCCAACAACTTTGACAATGCGAAAAGGCCCTTCCCAGTTAGGCATGAATTTTTTCTTCTTACTTGCTTGTACGACCTTCCGCCAAACCGAATCGTCAGGTTTGACCTTTTTGATTCGAACACTCCTGTTGTATCCCTTGGCAACTTGCTGTTGATACTCGGCGAGCTTTAACCTAGCGTCGTCCCGTTTTTCTTCAGCTAGGATTAACTCTTGCTCCACGGCTTCATTGTTTGTTTTTGGGTCAAAGGTTTCAGTCCGGAGGGTGGGGAACTTGGATTCAAGAGGGATTACGGCCTCCATACCGAACGCCATTGAAAAGGGAGTTTGGCCGGTAGAACGACGTGGTGTGGAGCGGTAAGCCCATAACACTCTTGGGAGTTCTTCTGCCCATTTGCCTCTTTTGGAGTTCAGCCGACGTTTTATTCCGGCGCAGACTGTTTTGTTCGTGGCCTCGGCTTGGCCATTGCCTTGAGGGTAAGCTGGGGTTGAGTTGAAAAAGCGTATGCCGAACTCTTCGCAAAGGCTTATAAGGCTGTCTCCAACAAACTGGGTGCCGTTGTCGGAAACGATGGCATATGGGACGCCGAACCTGGTTACAATATTCCTCCAGACAAAACGTCGGACGTTGGCCTCGGTGATTGTGACAAGGGCTTCGGCTTCCACCCATTTGGAGAAGTAGTCTGTTGCAGTGATTAGGACCTTAAAGCCTCCAGGTGCTGTTGGTAGCTTTCTGACGATATCAAGCCCCCATTGTGAGAAGGGCCAAGGACTTGTGATAGGGGTGAGATTTTGAGCGGGTTGCTTTGGAATTGGGGAGAACAGCTGGCACGGTCGGCATTTCCGGACGACTTATTCGCAGTCTTTCTTCATGTTCTTCCAGAAGTATCCTTGACTCATGGCACGTTGGCATAACGAGCGACCACCAGAGTGGCAGCCGCAACTTCCGGAGTGCAGTTCGTTGAGAATTACGGGGACCTGGGTTGGATGGACGACGAGTAGATAAGGTCCGGAGATGGATTTTCTGTATAGTTAACTGCTTTCAGAAAGCCAGTAGTAAGCAGCTTTGTTCCTAATGTGAAAAGCCTCTTTCTTGTCATCAGGAAGGGTGTCGTTTCTGAGAAAGGCGATGATCTCGTCCATCCAGCTTGGTCCGAGCTCGACATTGAGCACCTCTGGGATGGTGTCGTAACTTGGGTGGTCAATGCTGCCGAAGTTGATGGTCCTGAACTCGGTCGCTTTGGAGGCTGCGGCCAGGCCAGCGAGTGCGTCTGCATGCGCGTTGTGTTCTCGGTTTATCTGCTCGATCTTGAAATGCTTGAAGTGCTTGATGAGTTCGGTCGTGGTAGCTTGATACTTCATCATTCTGTTGTCCCGAGCTTCGTAGTTCCATAACACTTGGTTTACGATGAGTTGAGAATCGCAGAATACAGCCAAGTCGTCGACTTGCATTGCTATTGCCGAACGTAAGCCAGCAATGAGGGCTTTGTATTCGGCTTCATTGTTCGTGGCGGGGAAGTCAATGCTGACGGCACTTTCGTGTAAAGTCCCACAAGGGGAGACCAAAACAACTCCTGCTCCGGCTTCGTTGCTGTTAGATGCTCCATCGACCTGAAGCCACCAAGTTTCACCTTGAAAGAGGAGTCAAGGTTTCTCCTGTGCTTCACGTACGGCTGCGGGTTGAGTGGGTGGAGGATTGTTTAGAGTTTCAGAGTCTTCTGGAGTTAGTTCGGCAATGAAGTTGGCGAGGACCTGCCCCTTAATTGCTGTCCTTGGTTCGAAGCGGATGTCAAAATTTGCCAATTCGACCGCCCATTTGGATACTCTGTTTGAGAGATCGACTTTCCGAAAAAGAGCTTTGAGAGGGTATTCGGTTAAGACCGTGATTGTATGTGCCTGAAAGTACGGCAGAAGTTTTCTCACCGCCGATACGAGGGCGAGTGCCAACTTCTCCAGCGGAAGGTAGCGAGTTTGGGCGGGTAGGAGCGTTTTGCTTGTGAAATAGACAGGCATGTCATCAGCTCCCTCTCGCCGAACAAGAGCGGAGCTGATGGCGTGGGTTAAGACTGTTAGGTAAAGGTAAAGAGTTTCGAATTCTTTAGGCTTTACCATTAGGGGTGCCGAGCTGAGATAGTCTTTGAGCTCGGCTAATGCTTTGTTGCAGTCTGGTGTCCATTCAAAACTTCGCCGGCTTTTTCCTTTAAGGGCGTGAAAGAAGGCGTGGCATTTGTCAGATGACTTGCTGATGAAGAGGTTGAGAGCTGCCGCCATCCCTGTGAGCTTTTGCACTTCTCTGATTGTCCGTGGTGGCCGTAGGTCTGCCACCGCCTTGATTTGAGTAGGGTCGGCCTCGATGCCGCGCCTTGTGACCAAATGACCGAGAAATTTTCCCGCACTGACGCCGAACGCACACTTCTCCGGATTTAGACGGAGTTTGTGGTGCTTGAGGATCTCGAATACTTCAGCTAGTTCGGTGAGGTGATTGTGCTCCTTCTAACTCTTGACGACAAGGTCGTCAATGTATGCTTCCAGGATGTGGCCAATCTGTGCATAGAGCATTTTGAAGATTGCTCTGTTGAAGGTAGCACCTGAGTTTTTGAGGCCGAACGGCATGACTCTGTAGCAAAAAATGCCATGTGGTGTGATGAAGGTTGTTTTCTCCATGTCTTTTGGGTCCATGGCTATCTGATGATAGCCACGGTAGGCATCCAAGAAACTCAACCGAGCATGGCCTGCTGTTGCGTCGACAAGCTGGTCAATTTTTGGCAACGGGAACCAGTCTTTTGGACAGGCATCATTGAGGTTGGTGTAGTCGACGCAAACTCTCCATTTCCCATTCTTTTTCTTTACAACCACTGTGTTGGAGAGCCAAGTTGGGTACTGCACTTCTTGTATAGCGTTGGTTTCAAGTAGGCGGTTGACTTCTTCGATGACGGCGTCGGCGTGTTCTGGTGCCGAGCGTCGAGCTTTCTGCACCACCGGTTTTGAATCTTTTTTGATGTTGAGGGAGTTGCAAATGAAGTTGGGATCCACCCCCGGCATCTCCTCTGGGGTCCAAGTGAAGACTTCTAGATTGTCTTTAAGGAACTGGAACATCTCTTCTCGCTCGGCGTCGCTTAGTGAAGAGCCGAGTAAGAAAAAGCGTGATCCGTCCTCGTTGATGGGCATTTTCACCAAGTCTTCTTCTGTTTTGTCCTCAGCTTTCTGGCCGACGTCTTCTATGACGGCCATGTCGGGGATTTCAACCCATTGCACTTGTTTGGCCTTGGTGGAATTGTGGACGACAGAGACGTAGCATTTCTTGGAGGCTACCTGGTCACCTCGCAAATCTTCCTGTCTTCATGTGGCGCCGATGAAGCGAACGACCTGATGGTAGGTGGAAGCAATGGCTTGCATTCCGTGGAGCCAGGCTCGGCCGAGGATGGCGTTGTATGGGCTCGGCACATTGATGACGATGAACTCGACAGTCAGAGTCTTTGAGCCGACAACGACTTGGAGGAAGATTTGGCCAAGTGGCCAGACGGGTGCACCGTTGAAGCCAATGAGGGGTACTTCGGTGGGTTGTAGGGCTGACTCTGGTAGATCCAACTTCTTGAAAAGGTCGTAATACATGACCTCTGCTGAACTTCCTTGATCGATGAGGACGCGCTTGACGTCGTGGACGCCGATTTGGACGGTGACGACGAGGGCGTCTGAATGAGGGGTTTGAACATGTTCAAGGTCACGCTCGGTAAAGCTTATCGTCCACTTGGGTACTTCCTGTGGTCGTTGACGCTTAGATCCGCAACCAACTGAGAGTATCTGTTTGGAAGTTGAGGCGTGATCAATGTCGGCCTTGAGGGCGGTTTCGGATGCCTTCGTCACTGGACCGTGGATGACGTGAATCAGCGGGCGCTGTTCGTTGGGGTTGGGGTTTGTCTGCCGGGCGGGCGTCTTTGATAGATCGATGTATTGATCGAGGTGACCTTGAGCTGCAAGTTTTTCCAGGAGGGCTTTGTATGGTGCGCAGGCAGTCGTGTAGTGGCCGAGCTCATTGTGGTAAGAGCACTTCTTCCTTGGGTTTTGATCCGGTTGGCCGGTGTCAGTTCCGAGCTTGCCCGTTGGCCACTCGAACCAAGGTTGTCGCATTATCTCTTTCAGAAAAGACCATATTGGTTCTTTGAAGTGCGTGGTCTCGGCTACATAGTCGTGTACCTTCGGCGGACGCTTATTTCCTTCCTTGATGTTGTGCACTTGCTTCTTGGGCTGCGATTGTTGGGTTACTACTGGTGCCGGCAGCTGGTGTACGGTCGAGGAGAATGGGTTGGTTGAGCTTGGGATTCCCTGGGCCGCCCTGTCTGCATAAAGTTCTTCGAGAGCACAAAATCTCTCCACGACGCGCATCAGTTCTCCCATGCCGTGGGGTGGGCGGATGGCGAGTTCATCTAAGATTTTCCTGTCGGTTTTCAAACCGTTTTTGAAAGTGCGCGCAGCCCAATATTCATCAATTCCTGGAATCTCGTTGAATAGCTACCAATAGCGCTCGGCATACTCTCTGAGAGTTTCGGACGGCAATTTCCTTAACTGAGATAGGGATTCAGGCTATTTAGCTATTTTGTTGCTCGTGATGAAGCGTGTGTTGAAGGCGCGTTCAAGGTTGGCCAGGTTCCGTATGGATCCAACGGGCAATTTGTTGAACCACTGGAGTCCTAGGGAGCTGAGGCTGGACGGGAACGCCTTACATTTTATTTCATCCTTTAGCGTGCAGAATTCGATGGTCTGCCTGAAGTGGATTAGGTGAGTGTAAGCCTCGCAGGTCGCCGGATCGAATTTCGTGAATTTGGGTAGATGAAAAGTGGACTCCGGCGGTGTATTGAGGATGTGGGAGGTGAAGGGAGAGACGCCGAGATCTTTCAGTTGTCTTTCAAATCCCGGGCGTGGCGGTTTGCCGTGCTCGTCCGTCTTTGACCTCTTGGAGTCCCTTTCCTTGTCTTCCCTTACTGATGCTTTCTCGGCATCCCTGCGTCGAAGCTTTTCTCGCAGATCCATCGTTGTTCGGCGTGGGCCGTCGATGGTTTTGTCCTTGTTACGACGGGTTTTGTTGTCCTCGTTCGCACCCTCAGTGCGTATGCCTTTTCCGTTTCGCCGTGCATGGTGCTCGTCGTCTAGATTCTCAGGCGGGATGTTACCTAGACGTTCAGAGACATGGGGTCTGGTCCGTGCGGAATCTCGGCTATGGTGCGAGACCGTTGTGCGAGAGAATTCCGCACGACCAGTTGAGTACGGACTTGTAAATGACTCGGTATCCCACGTCCTGGTTCGCTCGTGATGGCTCCTGGAACGATGAGTTCCAGATGCGGTAGGTTGCTTGTAGAGGATGATTTCTCTGGCGTCGCCTGGTGCCGAGGTGAAGCCTAGGTGGTCTTTCACGGATCCACGTTGGCCTCCCTCGTTCTGACGCCCTTGTGGTGGTGGTGGTGGTGGAGGTGGAGTTTGCCTTCCCCTACCCCCGCCTCTGCCAGATCTTGATGCGGCAGGGGTAGCGTCTTGCTGCATGCGTTGCTTCATTTGGGCCACCTCCGCCCTTAGCGCGGCCAGCTCGTTGTCGCGTTCGTCGTCGCGACGCTGTAGTAGACGGATGTAGGCCGCCGTTACGTCGTCCGAAACTGGTGAGAGTCCGGACCTAGGGGCGAGGGAGATGGACATGTGCCTTTCGGGGGGTGTTGTGGAGATGACGTTTCCACTAGCGTCTTTGGCCCCCGAAATGGCCACGTCTGCTAGATCTCCGCCCATGGTAGGTAGTTTGGTGGTTGTTTTACGAAGGAGTGAGGGGGTTTGGAGGATGTGAGAGCCGTTTGAATCAGAAGCGATTCACGTCGGGTTCACCAATTGTGTGGCCCGTGATCCTTGATCCTCGTTCCTCCGTTGATGGTTCGATGGTGGTTGAGCCTTCTTCTCCTAGCCTGCACAGGGAGCACACGACTAAGACCTGGCCGGGGGTTGCCCTGGCAAGGCCCTCCGGCGAGAGGATAAGTATTGTGCAGAGAGAGGAAGCAGAAGACTGGAGAGTGTATAAGTGTAAGTATGGAGTAGCATGTACCTCTTTAGGGTTACTATCACTAGATATTTAATTAGGTCTCCTGGCTTGCTCTCCAAGTACGATCGCGTGCCTTCCACGAGCCAAGTGACGTTATGGTGACATCAAGAAATAGACGTGGTAACCGTTTTCAGGGCTGAGCTGGCACACCCATGTGCGCCCATGATCATCTTCTGTTATAACCGCCTCCGCACGTGGGGGGACGTGTGACTCAGCAGCCAGCCGTCGTCGGCAGCCAGCCGTGCTCCGCAGGTGGCCGAGCACGTGTTTTGCCGAACCTGGCATGCGACCGACGAGGGAGGCTACGCCGCGAGGGAACTTCGCCGAAGACAGTGGATGGGCTTGGACTCACTTTCTGCCGAGCCTGTGACAAGTGGGATAGCGACGAAGGATATCGATGGGAGCCGTGCGCAAGGTTTATGCTCGGCACGGACTAGATTCGGTCCGCACCACTGTGAACGTCTGTGTTCAGCCTGCTACAAAAAGCTTATTCAAGGTCGGTATATTTCAAAACAAAAAAGAAAAGCTTGGACATCTTTTTAAGCTTGTTAAAGTTTCAAATCAAACTTGAACAAACTATCGCTTCACTTGTTCAGGCTTCTAAAGTATAAAAAATTCAAACTTGGCTTGATTAAAACTCATTTAGGCTCGACTCACTTATAAACAAGTTAAGCTCGAGCATATTTGCCCCAACGAATCCAAAATAATACTTACCGTTATTTGTTGGAACTGATTTTTTACAAGGCCCTATAACATATTATTTTAAAATTTATGGATTGGACGGTTGGAAGACCTATTACAAGAAAAGTATAGCGAGTGAGTGGGGATAGAAGATGTGATATTATTGAGATTTAACTTTCTAATTTTGTTCGGTGTAAATGAAGATGGCTATTGGTACAGATGAGGTGTGTCTCTTTTCAACTCCCATCTCTGGGGAGGGCTAAGAGGTCTTGAAGAGATAGCAAACAATCCTTGCTGCCGGTATGATGGTTGAGATACCAAACAATCCTTGCTGCTGGTATGATGACTGAATGGTTCAACTTAGGATGCTTTTCTCTCTCAAATACCTGATGACTTATGATGAGTGTGTCTCTTTTCAACTCCCAATACTGGGGAGGGCTAAGAGAGTTTGGAGAAATAGCAATCAACTTCTGCTGCGGATATTGTTGGGTGACTATTTCAGCTTCGGATGGTCTTAATGCTCTCGTGCTTGATGACTCTTCGCGTTTTACCACTCTCTCTTCTCAACTCCCAGCTCCTGGGAGGGCTAAGAGTTTTCTTTTGATCGCCGATGATTTATATTTACTAGCTTCTCCATGGTTTAGCAGATAGTTTACTCTCTGCACTGCTTTCTGAGGGAATCCCATGAGCAAAGGGGATTTTCTGCTGCTTTTGATACTCTTGACCTTATACTGAGGTTTGAGCTTTTATTTGCTGTGATGGTTCCATATTACGGAATACTTGTGCTGGTTATCTCGACTCCAATGGATGCTGGTCTGGATGCAATTGGACTCAATTATCTCCAAATGGTACGGCTCATGTCACTGGGGTCTTCGAATAACATGTATGGATGATGTGGTAAAGCTGGATGTCTTATTCGAATGATATTATCCTAAGCTAGAGTTCTGCTGCTGGTCTTGCCTTCCCATAAGGCATTGTGAGCTGTTGTGGGCCTCTTTGCTCCTAGGCCCTTTCAATTACTATTGAATGTAATCTTTTCCTTTCTCTCTTTTGGAGGTCAGTTTTGGTACCTCATTCTCTGTGGTCTGTAATTGGTCTCCCCTCGATGTACCATTTGTCGAGCTTTAATAAAATCTTGTTGCCTATCAAAAAAAAAGTTGAATTGAAGAAGGGATTTTTGATCCCACAAGACTCTGAATTAACGGCATACAATTCGTACATGTTTGTCTTCAGAAACTTCCAAATCCTACGAAATATTACATCTTCCACCGTAAACAATCCAATATGCGCCGATGATGAGATGTGAAGTCTCTTTTCTTGAGATATTATGCAGAAATCAACTAAGACTTTGAGGTGTATCTAGAGATGCTTCCTTCAGAACGTAATTTGCTTCCGAAGAGTTCGTTGATGGTGTCTATGTGCAGAGTCCCTCTATGCACACAACAAAATTAAAATCCTCATTCAAATGGTGACTATTCTAAGGGGAGGACAAAAACGTTTGACATGTCAGAACAAGTCGGGTTTGTATCAATTGTATAGATACAAGTTTCCTGTTAAAAAAGACAGACCTTGGCTAAAATGGGGTTATCACGATTATAGTTGTCCATCTAAACCTGTTGGTTGAAATCGATTAGTCTAAGTTAGACACTTGTTTGTCAAATGAAATCTAGGCCGTCGATTGGACGCACCAAAATATAAATAAATCTCTTTGTGAAGAACCTCCCGGAGTTGCCCACATACAGGCTAGATGCATATCCAACTGACATGTCCACACAATGGCTTAAAGTAACCAATTCAAGCGCAAAATTTGAGTTGCATTTATAAACCCGTCGAAAACAAGTTACTTCGGGACAAGTGAAAAAGATAACCATACCATCGAACAACAAAGAACGAGCTTCGGGCAGTATCTTTCTTTGAACAAGTAAGCTGTCTAAGTTGCTCATGAGTTCCACATGACTTGAAACCTGAGAAATACTAACTTACCCAGGCTCCAAGAGTTTCAAACCAGAAAAACAAAGTTCGGATGATAGAATCAAGATAGAGTGAGTTAACAAACATAAACATTTGTACATCTATGTGGTATGAATTGGGTGAGTTGTTATTTTCAATTACTAAGTAAGCAGTGTCACAATATGCCGTTAGGATGACCACAGGTTCGAAATGTATATGTAGGCCTAGTTTCCCATATGTGCTAAAAGTGCTAAAGGAAAAAAGTTACTTTTAGCACATTTGGAAAACTACCCCATAGGCCATAACTACATCTACGTTCATTACATGCGTATATAATGGTTTAACATTTGGCTGCACAATTTAGCAAATTTATCACTTTTGGATAGTTTTCCTGCAGGGAAATTGTAAATACAATTGAGCTGGATATCGCGCTCGGTTAAGCCTAGAACTGATCTTGGGCTAATAGCCTAATATGGCTCCTTCTAGACTTATAGTAATCTAGGAGAGCCAAAAACCTTCATCTTAAAAAAGATTAAGACTACCTGTTCCTAGGAAGTGTCCTAATTATTTATTTGAATTTTCATATATATGTAGACAACAATTGAGAGAGAGAGAGAGAGAGAGAGAGAGAGAGAGAGAGAGAGAGAGAGAGAGAGAGAGAGAGAGAGAGAGAGAGAGAGAGAGAGAGAGAACTGCATTTGTAGAGCACAGGGAACAAAATGAAGTAGGGTAACTTAGCTTTTTATCCCTCATGGACGATCCTGGACTTAACACTTGTTTTGCGGAATAATTGTTTGTTTCTTATTTTATCAATTTATTTTTGGTATGAAAACGATAGACCAAGAAGTTAGATAAGGGCTCTCAGTCCTTTAACGTGGGATGTGACAAGTCCTAGCACGCCCACATTTTACACCTCACGCCTTGAAGATTTTTACTTGGCGCAAAAAGTGCTAAACAAGGTCAAATGTGACGTGCCATGCCAAGTGGATGAATTATTGGTGTTTGAACCAACTCCAACCTATATGTCAATTTTATTTTTTTGGATATTAACCTATATGTCAATTGCTTAGGTGTAAATTTGACATCTCCTTACTCTTGTCAAACTTGACATGTGATGTCAAATGTTTTCACTTAACTTCCCAAAAGTAAAATTAAATTGAAAACATACGTAAATAAGAAATTTGGAATATTAATTGGAGTGGCTATTCTAGAGATGTCAAATCGCCACATAAGCTTTCAAAAAGATTTGACATCTCGACTTTTGAGCTCCTCAGTTAAACATTGACATCTCGGAACTCATCAAAGTACTGTTAATTGAGTGATCACATAAGGAAAATCCGTTAGAAGCTACAAAACTAGGTCTGCGGTTCCAAGTAGCTGGTTAAGGTATAAGTGAGAAGTGATCAGAACAATACCCGGACAAAAGACTCTAAAGTGAGACCTGTAATCTCCTTTGCTGGCTGTATCCCAGTTTAAGTTCTTTCTCGTGATCAAGGAAAGACATTGAAAAATGAAATTATGTGGAAGCGTTCAATCTACTCCTAGAGGGGGGTGAATAGGAGTTTTGATAAATTAAAAAAAAAATACCAATTTTCTGATTTAGAAATTAATAAAGATGAACGGATTGATTATCTCGATTAATCCCAACCAAAAATCAAATACTGCAGTAGAATAAAAATTGTGACAAGAGACGTACGATTTACGTGGAAAAACTTAGGGTCCTGAATAATCCTAAGCCAAAACCACGCCTAAAACTACTGCTTTATTTTATTAATCAAAAAGAAGTACAAATTGCGAAATAGTAAAAACCTTACCCAAGCCTTTACCTATTCTTACCAATCTCCGATGCTCCCCGAACTTCTTCAAGATCCAATAGATGCACCACGGACTTCACGCCCGATCTCCGGATTCAACCGGCTCCGAATCAATTTCCAAAAGATTCGACCACAGCAGCAAACGGCACCAAAAATCACGAACAATGAATGAATGATATGATATGAACGTGATTTATACAAAAAGCATTCGACAACGCAAGATGAAAGAAGCAAATAAGAATGTGGGCTACAACGGAAAACTGTCAAAATCCCATAAGTGTCGTGCAGCCCATTCTTTCTTTTCTAAGAGCAAAATGTCTCTCGACTCCATCAAAAACAAAAACGGCCGTGCAACCCTTTCTTTCTTTCTTTTTTATACAAGTAAAAACTCTTCTCGGGGTGGTCACCTCCCTGTGGTGATCAGCCGCTTTTATACCCTATTTACCTCTCAAACGAAAGTCTGTTAATGAGGCATAAATGGAAAGCCAATTTTCGGACCATTTTAAAGAAAATTGATTTAGGATTACATATATATGGAAAACAAATTTTTCCGGAGAGATTTATGGAAAGGCAAACGTGCAGAAATAAAATTTCAAATCTCGGAAATAATATGCATGATGTGCTGTGCAATGCGCTTACCTGTCACACAAAAAGATCGACTTCCCGGTGGTCAAGTTGGCGCAAAAAATAGGAGGAGCATCGAGCGAGCAACTACCTCCTAATTAACCTACCCATTACAATCAAACGGAGTTGATATAACAAAGACATCAAGGATGGTTTTGAACACCCCTGGAAAGTGCCAAAAAATCTAACAATCTCCCCCTTTGGCATTTCCGGGACAAAACCAATTGCACTAAACCATAACAGAAAAATTACAACTGAAAGAAAATAAACACTAGCCTAAATTAGGTCTATCCAATGAAACTTGAGTTGCACTTCCAATACCTGCAAAGATAGCTCAACAAAAACTATGCGCCAAAATATATGTTTCGAAAAATAGAATGGGTCAGCATAATTTAATAGTAAATGACAAACCAGCATTATATCCAACAGTAGAAAACTAGACCAGCGATTCATCAATAAAATAAATCTCCCCTTATAAATATCTCTCTAAATGAACAATAGAACTAAAAAAAAATTTCCATCTTTATGCAGGACTCAAGAACACATATCACTCCCAAACTCATGACCATACCCGAACCATGAAAATTAACCACAAAAATTCTCCCCCCTTTTGTCACGGAAAAACAAAGGACAGGACTATATTCGAGTGAGACACATGCAACCTGAAAGCATACGAGAGAATTATACGATATGCAATAACAAGAATCACATAGGCAAGATGGCTATAAGAGAAATGCATCGAATGAAAATTTAAGACCATATCAACTCATGGAAGCAGAATGATACAGATCAAAGAATGGACAGAATGCCATGCTCAAGCCTATGAATGTGAAGCATAAACGCCGTGCATGAGAAGCAAGAAAACTTATCAAGGACTAAGTGGGCGCTATAATCTTATCTCAAGAAAGGTTTAAACAAGACTATCATGAGGAAGTCAAACTAGAAATGCTCGGACCTAGGAACTTAAGCACAAACCTCATTGGTTGTTTTAGACTCGAGATTATTGACTTACACCTAGCCTTGTGGGGCAAAGGACCAGGCATCTATAACCTATAAGGTGAAGAGACAACTGTAAATAAACCCCCTTTTTTTTTCATTTTCTACTTCCTTTTTTTTTATAGGGGTATTGTTTTTTTTTTTTTTGAAATATAAGAAAGTCTCAATTTGATTTTTCCAAACCTTAGAGGTGCATTACACACCAATCCATAGGCAGCCCATTTCATAAGGAGTCAAATGAGGGAAAGCATCACTAGGTAAACAACGAACATGTGGTCAATCAAACTGATTAGTTAAGATAAACCCAACTGAGACTCAATAGAGACCACTTAAACAATGTAAGTTTACTAGCTCCAAGTGAGATTGTGTGCATAGAAACATGAGCATGGGATTCTAATACCAAAACAGAGAACAATATCACTATGTAAAAGATTGATATGATCGAAAAACTTTGATTTGATACATTACTCTCAAAGGCATAAACATATGTAAAACTGATATCAAGACAACACATAATTTCAAAGCAAGCAAACGATTAAAAAAAAAAAAAAAAAACTTTGTCTCAAAACAATACAAATAATAATAATACTAAGTACGTAACAACACATGACAACTCAAAATTAAAAACATTCAAAGCAAGCATATGAGATGACATGTGACCCCACACACAATCTAATCTACAGAAATTAAACCAAGAGATTTTCTAAGGTACTCAAACCTGAGAGAATCTAAAGGCTTAGTGAAAATATCCGCTTTTTGATCTTGTGTGGGTATAAACTCAAGTGCCACAACACCATCTTCAACCAAATCACGAATAAAATGATAACGGATGTCAATATGTTTAGTCCTAGAATGTTGGATTGGATTTTTAGAAATGTTAATGGCACTTGTGTTATCACAAAAAACAGTCATTACACCTTGAGATAGACCGTAGTCTTGAAGCATTTGGTTCATCCACCAGCTGCATTATATTATGCCTCTACAGTGGACAACGAAACACAATTCTGCAGCATTATATTTTGCCTCTGCGGTGGACAACGAAACACAACTCTGCTTCTTGCTATGCCAAGCAACCAAGCAATTTCTCAAATAGAAACAACCATCGGAGGTACTCTTCCTATCATCCGTGCTTCCGGCCCAATCGGCATTGGAAAATGCGGCTAAGTCCACATTAGTACCCTTAGGATACCAAAGACCAAGCGTGCAGGTGCCCTTAACATAACGAATAATTCGCTTGACAACGATCAAGTGAGACTTTTTAGGTCAGATTGATAGTGGGCACACATTCCAACACTAAATGAAATATTGGGACGACTAACGGTAAGATACAATAAGCTTCCTATCATACTACAATAAAGCGTGGAGTCAACACTACCACCCTCAATATCTTTAGCAATTTTAACGGTGGAACCCATGGGAGTACGAGTACTCTTGGAATCTTCCAAACTAAATTTTTTGACCAATTCTTTTGCATATGTGGATTGGGACAAAAATATCCCATCATTCAACTGACGAATTTGAAAGCCTAGAAAGTAAGTCAATTCTCCCATTAGGCTCATTTGAAACTCATGTGACATCAGTGCCCCAAATTGTTTCGCATGCCGCTCATTTGTGGATCCGAACACAATATCATCAACATATATTTGAGCAATTAAAAGGTCGCTCTCAATTTTCTTTAGAAATAAAGTTCGGTCTACTCCCCCTTTCACAAGTCGGTATTTGAAAGATGATCAGTTAAACGTTCATACCAAGCTCGAGGGGCTTGTTTAAGGCCATAAAGGGCGGTACAC
The DNA here is from genome assembly GCA_018127125.1 of Rhododendron griersonianum. Taxonomy (NCBI): domain Eukaryota; kingdom Viridiplantae; phylum Streptophyta; class Magnoliopsida; order Ericales; family Ericaceae; genus Rhododendron; species Rhododendron griersonianum. Next base: position 33,260,593 of record CM030796.1, on the reverse strand, counting down.
ATGATCAGGGAATGAGAGATCAATAAACCCTTTGGGTTGTTCCACATACACCTCCTCCTTAAGGTCACCATTCAAAAAAGCACTTTTAACATCCATTTGAAATAATTTAAAATTAAAATGAGATGCAATGCCAAAAAGTAACCTTATTGACTCCATTCTTGCTACGGGGGCAAATGTATCATCGAAATCAATTCCCTTAATTTGGGTGTACCCTTGGGCAACTAACCTAGCTTTATTACGCATGACTATGCCATCTACATCCTTTTTATTTTTAAATATCCATTTAGTACCTATGACGTTAGTGTGAGAGGATCTCTGTACTAAGTACCAGACTTCATTCCTATAAATTGTTGTAGATCTTCTTGCATGGCTCCTATCCAATGGTCATCTCCTAAGGCCTCTTCTACCTTTTTTGGCTCTAATGTGGATGTGAAACAGACATAATTGATCTTATTCCTAATTTGCCTCCTAGTTTTCATCTCATTATTAGGATCTCCTATGACTTGGCTAATGGGATGGTTAAGCTTTACTCTAGCTGAGGGTTCTTTGGCGAACACAGGAACTAAGTCGTGTTGACCTAACTCCTCATCTTCTAAAGGCTCATCTACCTCAACCTCACTATCATTTTCAACTTTCTCATCCACACTCGTAGGAATGTCAACAAGTTGTTCTGAAGAAACTCCCTCATCTAAACCATTTGATTGGAACTCCCCCTCAAAAATTTCCCAACTCCCCTCATCATCATCATTAACCTGAGGGACTGACACATCAAGAGTGGTATCATCAACAACTACATTGGCTGACTCAACTAGGGCAGAGGTACGTAGATTATATTCGAAAAGCTCTACTTGTGTTGGAATAGCCTAAAAAGATACCATCGTCACTCTTGGAGTCAAATTTACCTAAGGATCCTCAAAATATGACATTTACTACCAAACACCCTAAAATACTTCACTGAAGGCCTCTTACCATTCCAAATTTCATAGGGTGTGAGAGTTGTCCCTGGTCTAACATAGACTCTATTTATAGTATAGCACGTAGTATTAATAGCTTCAGCCTAAAGGTTTCTAGGACGCGCTTGGCATGAAGCATAACTCTCGCCATCTCTTGAAGGGTTCTATTCTTTCTTTCAATAATCCCATTTTGTTGGGGTGTTCGAGGTGCAGAGAACTTGTGCTTAATGCCTTTCTTATCACAATATCTTTTAATATCAGAGTTCTCAAACTCATGACCATGGCTACTAGGGACTCGAGTGATAGGCTACCCTTTCTCATTTTGAATGCATTGACAAATAGTTTTAAAACAAGCATAAGCATCAGATTTTTCTCTAAGAAAACCAATCCATGAGAAGCGATAAAAATCGTCAATGACGACTAGAATATATCTCTTACCCCCTAAACTTTCCGTACGCGAGGGTCCCATCAAGTCCATGTGAAGTAACTCTAAACATTTTGTGGTTGCAACTAAATTTGTCTTTTTATGAGGGTTTTTTATTTGTTTGCCCTTCATGCAACTACCACACACAAGACCTTGCCCATTGGCAAGTTTGGACACTCCCCTCACAATCTCGTTCTTGGTTATTCGATGAAATTTCGGAATATTTACGTGTCCTAAACGTTGGTGCCAAATTTCTAGATCATCAAGCAAGACTCGATGACACACAATAGAACTTGCAGTTTCAACACAATAACAATTATCCAAAGATCGAATATCTTTAACCACACACACACCCGAAGCATCAATAATAGGGCAATTATTTTTAGAGAAATTGACTTCATGCATATTATCACAGAATTGCCCTAGGTTAGCTTTTAAACCCTCAACATATAACACGTTATCTATCGGAGGGATTCTGGGTGCGTTTATGGTGCTTTGTCCTACGATTTTACCCGTATTACCATCACCGAATGTGACAAAACCACCATTATACTTCTCTAGCTTAGCAAACAAAGATTTATTTCCGGTCATGTGTCTAGAACATCCACTGTCTAAGTACCAAGTGCAAGCATCATGTGCTCGAAAAACTGTGTGTGCTACATGACAAACAACATCGACTCTCTTCCATGTTTGCTTCAGTTTGGTGTTCACATGCGAGGTTTGACCGTGTGTAGTATGTCTTTCAACAATCCTATCAGTCTCTCCATTATATTATTATAGCCAAATTTGACAATTTTTTGATTTCCTCAACGAGGTGAAAAGTTTGATTTGCCAACTGACTCAAAGTCTTTTGAAAATTCTCATTTTTAATGTTTGTGGGAGACTGACGCACAACTTGAGGTCTTCCCACATTGGGTCGACCATACCGAACACTTTTATTAATTGGGGCTACAAACAGTTTCCCCTTTGTTCTCTAATTGTCCCTTCTAAGTGTATAACAAAAAGGTCGAATGTGACCTTGACCACCACAGTAGTGGCAAATAAAAGAATTTTTCTTTTCAGGAGCATGATTACTGTTGTAAGCATTCTTAATGATGGTGGCAGATTTAATAGAAGATTCGGGTTTATCGCTCACTACCTCATTCTTTGCAATTTTATATTTCACAAACTTGATTTCCTTCTTTGTGACCTCGTTAACCTTGGGTGTCAATGAAGGTGGATCAACAAACCCTAAGCCGCTTCTATTTCTAAACGTACGTGTCATTTCGGTGATACGAGTTGTGCCACAATCATTACGCTTTATGGCCTCAGTGGCCTCCCTAAGGTCCGCTCCAATTCAAAAATCCTATCCTTAGACCCTTCGAGAGCTTTCAAGGCATCTACACGCTCTCTCTCAATTTTGGCAAACTTGTCTTCCAAATTAGCATTATAGGTTTTTAATACTTCAAGCTCGATGTTCTTAGATTCAATGTCATCACTAAGTTTGTTCCTCTCACCACTAATTCTCTCAATGACACTCATGAGTTCCTTCTTTTTCTTTTTCATTTTGACACCCTCTTTAAACAATTGATTATAGGCCTCATGAATAGAATCTATATCATCATCACTCTTCTCACAGTCTTTGTCAGTTGAGACATACTTACTATCATCGCTAAGAGTTGTAGAAAGTTCAACCGATTTGGGGGATGTGGGGGACTTAATGTTGGCAACAAGCACAGAATATCTAGGAGCTTCAGAACCCCCATCACTACTCTCATCACTATCGTCATCCCACGTAGCCTTATACCCCTTGGCCACTTTCTTTTTAAGAGTGTTTGCACACTCTGCGTGAACATGCCCGAAACTGTGGCACTCGTGACATTGTATATCTTGGGGTTTCTTGGATTTTTCAATAGAATATTTCCTTTCATTATCCACATAATTAAAATTGTTACCTCCACTAGTCGAAGAAGAAAAATTTCCAAATTTATTATTCTTACGGAATTTAACAAATTTTCTGAATTTCTTAGCAAAGAAAGCAAGTTCTTCTTCGTCAAGGTCATCATCACTCTCTTGTGTCATAGAGGATTCTTCTCTAGATGATTTAAAAGCGATGCTTTTATTAGGCTTTAATGTACTCCCTCCGTTCCTAAATGTTTGACACTTTCATGTTTTTTGTTGTCCCATATAATTTGTCCATTTTGAAAAGTCAAAAGCAAAATATGGTAAACTTCCCATGTTATCCTTTTCTTTTGGGCACAAAATTTCAAATTCAATTTTTTTAAGTACTATTCAAAGTACAATAGAAGGGTAAGATTGGACACTTGGTTTTTGCACAATACAATAATATTTCTTCCTTAAAAGTTAGAACTCCCAAAAGTATCAAACATTTAGGGATGGAGGGAGTAGGTTTCTTTGAGAGATGATTCAATTCAAACGTTTGAAGTTTACCTATAAGTTCCTCAAAAAGAATGTCATCAACTTTATCACTTTCTTCGATCGCAACTACCTTAGCCCTAAACCTCTAAGGAAGAGACCTAAGCACTTTTCGACAAACTTTAAGATTAGGGATTGGTTCCCCTAATGTGTGGAAGGAATTAACGATGTCACTCAACTTAGTGAGAGAACTATCAAATGTCTCATCTTTCTGCATTCTCAAATCTTCAAAACGTGTTGTAAGCATTTGGAGTTTTGAAGTTTTAACAGTCTTAGTACCCTCGTGGGTGACTCGGAGAATATCCCAAGCCTCTTTTGCAGTAGTGCACGCGAAAATACGACTAAATTCAGTTTTACTCAATGCTCCATAGATGGCTCCTAAAGCTTTAGAGTTTGCCTTAAAACTATCATTGTCAGCAGAATTCCACTCAGTGTCCTCCTTAGCCCTCAGTTGTTTAGTCGTAGTATCTTCTATGGTAGGGGCTTCATAGCCGTACCTAACAGATCTCCAAACCCTAACTCCTAGGGAATTCAAATGCGTGGTCATATGGGCTTTCCAGTACGGATAATCATTACTGTCAAAAAAAGGTGGCCTCGAGTTTGAGGCTCCCTCTCGTGGTGCGTTCATGTCCATTATAACCAGAATTAAACTCAGGTGGTTAAACCTAAACAGAGCAACCCGCTCTGATACCAATTGAATTTATGCGGAAGCGTTCAATATACTCCTAGGGGGGGGGGGGGGTGGGGGGGGTGAGTAGGAGTTTTGATTAAAAAAAATACCAATTTTCTGATTTAAAATTTAATAAAGATGAACGGGTTGATTATCTCGATTAATCCAAACAAAAAATTAAATATTGCAGAAGAATAAAAATTATGACGAGAGACGCACGATTTACGTGGAAAAACTTAGGGTCCTAAATAACCGTAAACCAAAACCACGGCCTAACACTACGCTTTATTCTATTAATCAAAAAGAAGTACATATTGCAAAATAGTAAAAACCTTACCCAAGCCTTTGCCTATTCTCGCCAATCTCCGATGCTCTCCGAGCTTCTTCAAGATCCAATAGATGCACCACGGACTTCATGCCCGATCTCCAGATTCAACCGGCTCCAAATCAATTTCCAAAAGATTCGACCACAACAGCAAACAGCATCAAAAATCACGAACAGCGAATGAATGATATGATATGAACGTGATTTATACAAAAAGCGTTCGGCAATGCAAGATGAAAGAAGCAAACAAGAATGTGGGCTACAACAGAAAACTGTCAAAATCCCATAAGTGTCATGCAGCCCATTCTTTCTTTTCTAAGAGCAAAATGTCTCTCGACTCCACCAAAAACAAAAACGGCCGTGCAACCCTCCCTTTCTTTCTTTTTTATACAAGTAAAAACTCTTCTCGGCGTGGTCGCCTCCCAATGGTGATCAGCCACTTTTATACCCTATTTACCCCTCAAATGAAAGTCTGTTAATGAGGCATAAATGGAAAGCCAATTTTCGGACCATTTTAAAGAAAATTGATTTAGGATTACATATATATGGAAAACAAATTTTTCCGGAGAGATTTATGGAAAGGCAAATGTGCAGAAATAAAATTTCAAATCTTGGAAATAATATGCATGATGTGCTGTGCAATGCGCTTACCTGTCACACAAAAAGATCGACTTCCCATCGGTCAAGTTGGCGCAAAAAATAGGAGGTGCATCGAGTGAGCAACTATCCCCTAATTAACCTACCCATTCCAATCAAACTGAGTAGATATAACAAAGACACCAAGGAAGGTTTTGAACACCCCCGAAATGTGCCAAAAAATCTAACAACAAACAATCTAGCTCTCTGTTTTCTTTATACTAACCCCAACACTTGAATTACAGTACTCTACTTTCGCACAGCTGTAGGTCTTGACCTGAGTCAAGTTTGTCACTTGTCCAAAGAACATGAAAATGCTAACAGCTTATAGGCCACAAATAACTATCGAATAAGAACATAAAAAGCAAAGGTTGATCTTCACATTAGAGTCCTCATAAGTTCTTGTTTAAACATGAGACAACTCACCAAGCTTTGATTGATGTACGGCAACAAGCACATAAGAGATACAAACTCACCTAATTTTCTTGCATTTATGATCATGGGGAAGGAGTGAAGATTTGCATCTTCACAATGTCATGACATTAGGGTCGATGAAGAATATTCCACAGGTGATCTTGAAGGAGAAGACAAGAAAGGCTTAGGTGGGACTTGCAAAGACTCAAGGCTCCCTTCTAACATCTCCACCACCCGACTCATTGATGGTCGATGTGAAGGAGCAGTTTGTATGCACCACAGGCCAACTATTATCATCTTCCTTGCGCTTTCATTGGCCTCATCATCCATATTGCCATGTAGTCCGAGTTCTTCGTCTAGCTCAAGACGCTTGTATACCCAACCTGGAAAGTATATTTCGCTCGAATGATCAACCTCGGCACTAATGTTCGTTCTTACTCCAACCATTTCTAGAACCATCATTCCATAACTATACACATCAGACTTGTGTGAAACCCCACCAAAATGTCTACTAAATACTTCGGGGGCAATGTAGCCCACTGTTCCTCTTGCACCTGTCAACGATATGATACTTTCTTTTTGCGGGCATAGTTTAGCAAGGCCAAAATCAGATATCTTTGGGCAGAAGTCCTCATCTAAAAGAATATTATGAGGCTTTATGTCAAAATGCAAAATTCGTGTTTTGCAACCACGGTGTAAGTACTCCAACCCTCGGGCAATACCAACTGCAATTCGGTACATTGCATCCCAACCCAACTGGCGATATGTTGAGGAACCACCATCATGTATGAATTTGTCAAGAGATCCATTAGGCAAGAACTCATATATGAGAGCTCTATGGCGACCCTCAAAACAAAACCCAAGAAGAGTCACAATATTTACATGAGAAGTTCTACTAATGGTTGCAACCTCATTAATGAACTCTTCTCCATTGCCTTTCAACCCTTTCAGAACCTTCACTGCCACGAGGCAGTCATTTTCTAACTTTCCTTTGAAGACACAACCAAAGCCTCCTTGGCCTAGTTTAGTTCTGAAGGAGTTGGTAATTTTTTTGATGTCGGAGTAAGTGTATCTTTTAAGAGAGAGAGATCCACAATTCTTTAGAAATACCTCAATGTTTCGGTAGTTCTCTGTCTTCTTTTTCCAAAAGAATGCAGATTCACTTTTTGAGAGTTTCTTGATAATAATGCAGAACAATAGAATTACCATAATCCCTACAGTAGAAACACCTGAAGCACAATTCCGAAGAAATGGTTAGATGTGGATAATAGTTCTAGGTTATCTTCCTATTACATGCATGGAAACCTGGAGAAGTATAATGAGAAGAGGAAAAGGAAATCTTGCCATTATGTGAACGAAAAAGTTAAGCTAATGAAGCACATGAATGATACCTGTTCCGAGAATCAATGCCAATCTACTTCTTCCTATAAAAATTTACAAAGAGAAAAAACATTGGTTAGACGAGTTTAGAAAGAACGGTGGATGAAAATGAATGGGATTTAAATTTAATTTGCTTTGCACATTCAAATGTTGAATAACAGAATGATGATTGGAACTCCCCAAAGTGTTAGATTTCTTGGAGGGTTTCAACCTAAAATCAATTGACAAGAGAAAAAACATTGGTTAGACGAGTTTAGACAAAACAGTGGATGAAAATGAATGGGATTTAAATTTAATTTGCTTTGCACATTCAGATGTTGAATAACATAATGATGATCCGAACTCCTCAAAGTGTTAGATTTATTGGAGGGTTCCAACCTAAAACTAATGGGCAATAGGTGGAGTAACCTCTAGAATATATTAACCAAGCTTGGGTGGCTAAGATGAGCGATGTTAGACTTAATCCCACATCGCTCATCCAAGCCACCCAAGCTTGGTTAATATATTCTAGAGGTTACTCCACCTATAAGCAATTGGTTTTAGGTTGGAATCCTCCAAGAAATCTAGCACAAAGTAGGAATGTGAGTACATGCTCTATTGTTTAAGCATTGGAACTCCCCAACGTCATAGGGACATACTATACACAATACTAACTACGACGCTTAATTCTCACACAACCTCTCTTGTACTCTCTTTACAGCGAGTCGAGTAAAATACAAGACACTTCAGAGGTCACAACACCTCATAAAAGATTTTATATTTATATATTAATCAAGATGCCAGTACCTCCTTTCTCGTGTAAGCATTGGAACTCTCGGTGGTCAAGCGGGCACTGACCACCATCATCGCGACATGCAAGACATTTATTTGAGACATGATATTCAACAGAGAAATCAGAAGTCAATAATGAGAATATATCACTAGGATCCCCCCCGTCCTCAACTGAATACACCGCTGGCAGCTGGAAAAAATCACAGTTTCTCGGGTAACTGCTTGGAGTCGGTACTTGAACTTGTTGATTTGGATACGAATAGTAGACAGTGAACAAATCACAGGATCCGCCTCTGTAAGTGTAATTACCAAAGAAGTACTTATTAGTCTGAATCTCGAGTTCAGGGCTGCTCGTGTCGCATTTGAAGTAGCTGAGATTCGGGGAGGATATTGTGAAGGAAACGGAACTCGTATTCAGAGCCATCAGAGGATTGATGTAACTGAAAACATCGCAACTGCGGGATTCGAGAAGGGTTTTTAGGTCTGGGTCATTCATTTTTATGGTTGGATTGGCATAGACGTTTAAGCGTCTAACTTGATAAAGTCTTTCCCCCAATTTGACTTTTGGAACTGGTTCATCACAACTAACATTAAACCACCCGCATAGGGGGTTTGTGTTGTTGGTAAAAGGAAATTCCATCGAACCAAGTTTTCTGCAGTAGAAGGAGGATGGACAAGAAACAGAAGAGTGAATAACCAGCAGATGAGAGACAAGAAAGAAAGCTACTAAAACAGAGGGGAAACCCATTTTTAATTCCCAATTTAGCACGACAAAAAAACAAACCCCATAGTTTAAAGAGGAACGAAATTCCCTCGATCACCCTCTTATTTGGGAGGGGAGTGAGATTCTTTTAGTAGAAAATGAGGGTTTTGTAGTATGAATCAAGGAGCCAAACATACAGTAATTGTTTAGATTTTTAGGTTGACATGCCAGTTGACTTGGAAATGCTGTAACTTGATGAAGTCGTCGGAAAAAAGAGGAGTCCTTCTACGGGCACACCATTTGGGGTATACTATTTGCGCACAGCATTGTGTGAGATTCACTTTAGGCTGCATTTTTGTAAACGTATAAGTATGAAATTTATTTCGTATTTTTTAATTTTTCGTAACTTTTTGTTTAGATTTTCGTCGTAATTTTTTATTTTGATTTCATTAAACGTGAATGTAATCGGGTTGCACACAATTGTGCTCAGAAAATCCTTCCCAATGATTTGTCCGGCTTGTGAACATCCATTTTGCTCCCTTGGGATTCCCATCTTTTTGATGGTAGGCTTCTACCTTCTAGATAATAAAATCTTCTCTCTTTTGAAAAAAAAGAAAAGAATAGGACTTGCAGAAGTAAAATTATGCAATGCACCTTTTTCCAAGCAGATCTATCTATTTATCTATCAATTTATTATAGAAATGTAGTTGAAGTCTCACAAGCCTCCAAATCCTTAACCTTAATTTTCTAGATTTTTAATTTTCTTTTAAGTTTTAAAATTGGGAGAGAGAAAAGAGGGAGAGAGAGGGTGGGTTTCAGGAAAATATTATTCAATGTTTTATGGGCATTTTTACATGGTGGCCCAATTTATCTTTTCACCATATATTTGTGTGGCTCCCACTACAAAATATTGAGTCCGTACAAAATTTGTTATTTGTCATGTGTATCGAACAGGTATTAACGCTTGTTGTGTGGAAGGAAATGGGCTTGGACACTGAGAATAATTTCTTCCTTTGAGGGCTTAACGATCTTCATCTACATACATTGGGAAAGATTATTTTATGCCCCTGACGGTGCCTTTGGACCCTTCTCCACCGCAAATTGTTGTAGGGTCCAAGAGAAAGTGTGTGGACTCCACCATAATGTGTGGTGGAGAATGCCTTATGGCACCAGGTGGCCATATCCAGGGCACTGAATAATTACTCGCATAGTAGACTAGTATGTGGGGAGAAGACTCCATTGAGGACCACTCATATAATTCCGATAAAAAAAAAGGACCACTCATATAACAACGACCTTGACCCATTGATTCTTCTCTCTCCAATAAGTGTCAGCCCTGACACCTTGCGAGCCTAAGACGAAAATTGACCCATTTCATTTTTTCTTTTTAAAATATAAGTATTTATTCTCGTTTTACGAGACATGTCATTCTCTCGCAATGAATCACCTTTAATTCAAAAAATAAATATTTATTCCTAAATAAGTACTTATTTTGAGTTAGTGAAACATTAGTATTCAACAAAAGAAAGTTTTAAAATCATGCATAGCAGCATATGATTACAAGCTTATAAATCACTCTCTTCTTACAGTCTCAGCAAAAAAAGGTTTTAATTACTCTTATATAATCAATCTATTTAATTCGACAAGGTCATTTTGTATAAACACAATTTTCTAGAGCAATAATTATCAAACTCTACACAATTTGTCGGGGTCCCTCATTTTAGCAAAATTTTGGGGGATCAAGAGCCGGTAGTGGCGGACACTGTAATTTTGATCAGGGTGCAAATTTTAAAAGACCGAAATGAGAAATTATAAAGCAAAGCGGTTTCGATTAACAATGAGGCATACGAAAAAGAACGACATCTAAGCCGTCTGGTAGTCAGTACGCATATTAATCCGTTTCATTATTGTTGCAATTGTTGCTGTTATGTTTATTGTTGCTGTTGCTCATAAATTTCTGGCTATCATAGTTTCATTTTTTCTCACTTATGTTTACTTGAGTTTTACTGGTTACAACAGGGATGTGAATTAACTTCTGTTCCTCTTTGTCGTCAATTACCCCGTTTAAGTTTCCTCATGAGTACTGGTTACAACAGGGATGTGTATGTTAAGATTTGAGAACTCAAAAGAGGTCAGATTAGGGCGGCAAACGAGCTGAGTCGAGCCGAGTTTTACCGTGCTCAAGTTTGTTTATTACTAAGTTCTTAACGAACCCGAGCTTGAGCTCAGTGAAAAACTTAACAAGTCGAGCTCGAGCCGAGCGGGCCTTGACTCGAATCGAGCTCGAGATTGTTCACGAGCCTTAACGGGCCAACGAAAAACGTATATATATCCTCATATAGGCAAAGTCCACTTTAACCCCATGTGATTATCGCCATGTGCAGATACCCTCCTCATGGTTCAAAATTGACCACATAACCTACCTGTGGTTTTGAAAATGTGCGGATAGACCCCCTGCCGTCATGTTTTCCATCCATATTAACGGAGGTGTATCTCACACGCCTCTAGAATGTAATCTGAGTCGTTCATAATGTATTAAATAAAGAATAGAGTATCTCTGTAAAAAAATCATCTCGATCAGGCATCAATAACCCAGTGATCTAATTTTTAGTAAATTCAAATTTGAAATTTTAATTTCATAACAAAATCGATTCGACCATGAGCTTTTCATTTTTTGATTGACTTGAATTTTGACATAGATGTAGTACTCGTCAAAATTTACAATATCAACGGTTTGGATTTAATTTTTGGTTTAAGGGATGGTGTGGTTAGATTTTAAAAAGAAGAAGAATCAAGGGATATGATGAGGGTATATCGGTCTTTTAATATTGTGTTCGTTAATATGGATAGAAAACATGATGATAGGGGGTCTATCCGCACATTTTCAAAACCACAGGTAGGTTATGTGGTCAGTTTTGAACTATGAGGGGGGTATCCGCACATGGCGATAATCACAGGGGGTTAAAGTGGACTTTGCCCTCACATAATTTTAGAATAATAATTACATGTAATATGTTTTTGTAAGGATTCTGCATCAGGGTATCAAAATGCTAATGTTAATTGTAGTAATTAATGTAAAAAGTCTACTAAGTCTTGGCTTGCGAGCCAACTCGAGCCAAGCTTCTATTGGCTTGTGTTCGGCTTGATAATGAAACGAGCCAAGAATTTGAGATTGAGCTTGTTTATTTATGTCTCGAGTCAAGTAGAACGAGCTTTTACCGAGCCGAGTCTCGAGCAGCTCTGTTCGTTTGCAGCCCTAGGTCTGATCTTATTGTGTATGTTAAGGTTTCCGGGTTTTCTAGCAGTACTTACAAGGTTCGATTAGCAGAACAATCATTTAGCAAATTAAGTTAGTTATGACTATGATTCACATTTTGTTACTTAAGAGTAGAGTAGTTATAGACTCGGGGCTCTAAATTCCTGTTTGGCCAATTACGGAACAAGGAGCTATGCACATTTGGAACAAGCAGCTGTGCACATTTGGCCAATTACGGATCAACCATTATCATTTGATAACAGATTACGGAACAAACAGCTGTGCATATTTGGAACAAACAAAAAATAGTCTTCTCTCCATATTCATTGCAAAGCACATAAACCTTGGCCAAATACGTCTATCCGCTCAAAGTATGTTCAACAACCATCCACAAAATCACTTGAAATCTGCAAGAAAGATAAATCCCATAGACACCTAAAAAAAATTGTACGAGTTCAGCGTTAACAAAATAAACTACCCCATACATTACATATAAGCTGAATCGGATGGTTGCAAATTGCGTAACAAATCAAGAAAACTATCATTAGCGAAGAATGGCTCGGTCTCGCTTCCACTTCGACTCGCTTCATTCATGAAAGTGTGCCCCACTTGCTCAAATGCTACTCCCTAGAAAAAGTCGGAAAATGCATTAGAACAAGAAAAGTTAGTTAACTTTGTTCTGAAAAATTATGTACATCAAACACCTGAGAAAACTGTGGAGTATAAGATGCTTGGGAGGATGACGGCGCCATTTGTGGGATATAGGGTATCTCATCCTAATGCATAAAACATTGTTACAAGCAAATGCACTTTAAAAATATCAAGCGTGAAGTATATACTTTAGACACAAATAACAAACTCTTACTTGTGGCTGATCTTTAGATGAAATAGGTACATTTGCAGGGTCCTGTAATTTTTCAATACCATACAGTTGTAAAACTTATAGTACAAGTATTGCACAAACCAAAAGTTATAGACAACTTGTTATCAATACTCCAAGTAAGAGAAATACCTGAATAAGGCGAGATCTGTTAGTAATTTATTTTAATCAACGGGTATCTGTAATCTTAACGTGGGGAGATAAATAAGTATTTAATATCATGGAGCTCGTAATATAATTGAGATAAAGACGAGAGTGCAATTATAATTCTGTAGTGGGGTGAATTATAATTAGTGAAATAAGAAATAGAATCCTGATGGGATTAGGGTTTCTTATTTACACTGGGAGCCCTGACTTATTACTCCTTAGGTGTCTATCGTAGCCCTATATATACACGTTATGCTCTCTAGGTCAGTTTAGATGTTTTCTATTATTCACAAAATAGAGGCAGATCTAGAGAGGGCACACTCGGTTCGTGTTCTAGGCGTGCAGGGAATGTACGATAGAAGATCGTAAGGTGCAGTCGAGCAGTATATGTGGCTTATAGCAAGACGTGCTATAACAAGTTCAACCAGCGTTCGTGTTCGCAGGGAGTTGAGGTAAAACCCTAATTCCGCCTTGTAGGGTTTTGTGGTTTTCTTATTATCTAATCTGTACTCGTCATTACTGGTTTCTGGGAATCGTTTCCCAACAGTGGTATCAGAGCAGGCTGTAATCACGCGTATGGATTAAACAGGCCATGTTGTTCGTAGGTTATAGAGGGTAGAACGTAGAACTGTGCTAACCCTTGTTTTGCAGTGTTCTTACCCAGCTATTATGGTCACATGATTTTTTGTTGATTTTGTGTGATTGGATCCCACATAATTTTTGTGTGGTTATTGTTATTTATTGGGTACCACGTTTTTTTTCGTGGTTGTAATAATTAACGTAGCATGTGTTATTTATTGGGTGCCATGATTATTTTTCGTGGTTGTAATAATTAACGTTGCATGTGAACTCCAATGGAGGCATAAGATCGATGTATGTATGTTTCTTCTATTGTAATAGCATTCGATGGTTATTCGGAGATCGAAGAAGGGAGATACAGAAGATACAAGTTGTTTGGCTCGCAACAGTTTTTTTTCAGATTCGTAGGGTCTGATTGCAGGGCTATTTCGACCCAGTAAACGTTGGATTTAGAAAATCTGTTCTTCACAGAAGTTGTAGATAATTGAATTTCGAATCCAACCCATTTTGAATCACTTCAATTGGAGGTCGGATGAGGAAGATATGGCAAAAATACTGAAGGCTGTGCAGTTTACGCGGGAATATATCAAATCCGAATTTTCTTGCCTAAGCACGGTTGGATTTTGGTTTCCTTGATTGATTCAAAGTATCTAAGTCTTCCACATAGCTGAAGGATTTCAAGGTTGGAAGGATTGCTTAGGGATTTCAAGTTTGGAAGGACTCCTTATTGCTTAAGGATTTCAAGTTTGGAAGGATTCCTTATTACTCAAGGATTGCATCTTTGACCATAATAGCTGGATTCTTTATCTTGTGTTTCCTTATTATTTGTGTTTCCAAATTGTTTGCATATGTGATAGTTTACCGTATTGGGACAACATGGTAATATTTGGCCTTTGACCTAGATCACGATTTTTTGCAAACTCGAAAATTTTGATAACCCTCACAAATTTTTTTTAAAATAACTAAGTGGGAGAGGGAGTTTATTTTTATAAATCCCACGGTCTCCATTGCTAGTTCGTAGGTGATATAATTAATTTTGTGTGTTGGTTTCAGAACCTTCCTCCCTATCGGACAAAATTAATTGTGGCATCATCGGTACAAACTTCCTAAAGGAATAGTTCTAAGATAATTGTTGTTTGGGTCACTTCTCCATCTGAGGTGGTTCATAACGGAACAATGGGTCATGGGGCTAGGTGATGGTATACACTTAGCTGTAAATAATAGTATCCTCGCCATCTGAGTCACTATTATTATTTATAGGACCGAAGCTATATTGGCTATTTAATTTTGCTTGACATGGTATAGTGTCTAGATAGTAAAATTAAAAGGTTGTGCCTATCTACACGAATGATGAAGAGTAGACGACCTTCCCATTGAGGCATGCTCTTCACGGTGTGTAGGGTTGCCAATGTTTTTCTTTTAACACGTGGTTGAGGGAACCAATATTAAAATGAAATTCAAGGTTTTATTGCCCTTCATAATTGTTGTTATGTGATTCTCATATTCAAAAATGGGTTTTTTCAATCCACGTGCAATTATTCTCAAGGAAAATAAACTTACTGGATCGAATTATATTGACTGGAAAAGGAATTTGGATATTGTGTTAACTGCTGAGGGGCACAAATTTGTGTTGTATGAGATGTACCCTCCTAGACCTGATGAGAATGCCACATAACATGAAGCAAAATTTTATAAAAATTGGTGAATATCACCCATGTTGAAGGGACCCTGATTAGGGATCATGTTCTGAAGATGATAGCTCATCTGAATGAACTAGAGATTCTTGGAGTTGAAATTGATGGGAAAACCCAGATCGATTTCATTCTTAACTCATTGCAGTATGAGAGTTTTAAGTAATTTCGCCTAAACTATTATATGAACAAAATGCATTTATCTTTGGCGAAACTTCTTAAGGAACTCTAAGCAGCTGAGGGTCTTTTGGTTGTGAAGAAACCACCATCAATGTTAGTTGCAGAAAAGGCTTCTACTTCTAAGCTGAAAGGCAGGGAGAAGCAGAACAAGTCTCAGAAAAAAGGTTGTGGAGGCAGTTCATGCGCCTCAAGGTCGAGTGAAAAAGCCTGCGGGCAAGTGTTTTCACTGCAAGCAGAAAGAACACTGGAAGTAGGAATGTCCATTCTATCTCAATAAAGTGAACAATCTGGATAAATCTATTTCACTAATTGTTGAAAGACATTTAGTGGTGTTATCTACCAGTACCTGGTGTGTAGATACAGGAGCCACTAATCATGTTTGCAATTTGTTGCATGGGTTTCAGGAAACCAAAAGACTTAGTGATGGAGAGATTTATCTATATATGGGAAATGCTACGAGAGTGGCAGCAGTTGCAGTAGGAAATGTTTTTTTTTAAATTTTAGTAGTAATAGGAGTTTAATTTTGAGAGATTGTCTTTATGTTCCTACTATTAGAAGAAACTTGGTTTCAGTTTCTAAGTTAATAAAGGACGGATATGTGGTTTATTTTAGTGACTCTGTGGCTATTAAGTTAAATAAACATTTTATCTGTTTTGGTTCATTGGTGGATGATCTCTACATTATTAATCCTATGTTTCCTACAGTGCAACTGCATGAATTGAATAACACAAATAATTTACCATGTAAGATAAAAGAACCTTCTAAATTGAACCAAACGTATCTTTGGCACTTACGTCTTGGTCATATTAATCTGAATAGGATTTCTAGACTGGTTAGAGATGGACCTTTAGGTTCATTAGAAGTTAAGGAACTTCCAGTTTGTGAATCCTGTTTGGAAGGTAAGATGACCAAAAGGCCTTTTTCAACAAAAGGATATAGAGCCAAAGAGCCGTTGGAATTGGTTCACTCTGATTTGTGTGGGCCTATAAATGTCCAAGTTAGAGGTGGTTTTGAGTACTTTGTCACTTTATTGATAATTACTCAAGATATGGATACATTTATTTGATGCGCCGTAAGTCCGAATGCTTTGAGAAATTCAGGGAGTATAGGGCGGAAACGGAAAAGCGTCTGGGTAAATGTCTCATGACACTGCGATCTGATCGTGGTGGAGAATATCTCTTGGGAGAGTTTAGGGACTACTTGTCAGCTAAAGGGATTACATCCCAGTTGTCAGCTCCAGGTATGCCACAACAAAATGGTGTAGCAGAGAGAAGGAATAGGACTCTTATGGATATGGTAAGATCAATGATGAGTTATTCAGATTTACCAATTTCGTTTTAGGGACATGCACTAGAAACAGCAGCGTATATTCTAAACTTGGTACCATCTAAGTCAGTACCATTTACACCCACAGAACTATGGACTGGGCGCAAACCTAGTCTGCAGCATGTTCGGGTTTGGGGTAGTCCAGCACATGTGCTGAATGGGAACGTAGATAAATTGGAATCGAGGACAGAAGTTTGCTTGTTTGTGGGGTACCCTAGAGGAACGAAAGGTGGACTGTTTTATAGTCCTACGGATAAGAAGGTCATTGTTAGCACTAATACCCGGTTCTTAGGAGAGGACTATGTGATAGACCACAAGCCCTGAAGTAAAATTGATCTAGAGGAATTGAGAGGAGAGATACCGACACAAACTTCTTTACCACCAATAGTGCAGGAGGAAACGCCACAAGAGACATCTGTAGAGGCACCTATTGACACACCGGTACCTCGTCGTAGTGGGAGGGTTATTGTTTCACCCAGTCGGTATACGTTGTTGGGAGAGTCTTCTGAAATGATCCCTGATGATCAACATGCCGAACCCTGTAACTACAATGAGGCACTTCAAGATAAAGATGTAAACCTTTGGCAAAAGGCTATGAAATCAGAGATGGAGTCTATGTACTCTAATCAGGTTTAGGATCTTATAGAACCACTTGGAGGGATTAAAACCATTGAATGCAAGTGGATCTATAAGAAGAAGAGAGGGGCAGACGGGAAGGTGCATACCTTCAGAGCTAGGCTTGTTGCGAAAGGGTATACTCAAAAAGAAGGGATCGATTATGAGGAAACTTTTTCGAAAGTAGCCATGCTTAAGTCCATCCGGAATCTCTTGTCCATTGCGGCTTATCTCGATTATGAGATTTGACAAATGGATGTCAAGACTGCGTTCTTTAATGGAAATCTAGATGAATGTATCTATATGGTGCAACCAGATGGATTCATAGCAAAAGGTCAAGAGCACATGTTGTGCAAGCTTAAGAAGTCTATTTATGGGCTTAAGCCGACATCTAGATCGTGGAACATCCGTTTTGATCAAGCAATCAAGTCTTTTGATTTTGATCAATATCCGAATGATTCATGTGTGTATAAGAAGCGCAACGGAAAAGTGGTGGTGTTTTTAGTACTATATGTCGATGATATCCTGCTCATCAGAAACGATGTGGGATGTAGGGAAATATTCCCGAACAGGTCCAAATAGGGCCCGAACAGGTAGAGACGTGGGACCATGATATAGTTAAAGTGAGGACAGTCGCCGTGCAAAACGGTGGTCGGCGACAGGGACCAGCGATATGAGAGATCATTGGTCCAGAGAGTCTGTACAAGGTCATGGTCCAGTAACACGAGAGAATATTGGACCAGGGAATTGACAAGGGAGCAGTGACATGTGAAGTCACTGGTCCAAGTAGTTTGTTCGGCAACGAAAGAGCTGAACGGGAGGGGATTTGTACAAGAGCAGTCTCAGACGCAGGGAACGCTCCAGAAGGTTCCAGAACGGGGATATTTCGTGAAGGAATAAGATCCCAATAAAATAGGATCTTGAAGAGATACCCAACGGGAATGGGATGTTCGGCCAGCCAAGGAAAAGAGTCCTAAATGGGCTCTCCTAAATGGACTCTTTTAATGAATTGATAAGGGAACGAGAATCCAAGATATTCTAGGTTTCCTATACGAGATAAGAAACCTAGGGTAACGTGGATACTTGGGCAGCAAGCATCCATAAACCTATAAATACAAGGCAAACCTAAAGGGAAAAGGTACGCAATACGTTGCACAATTCACTTCCTATTGATAATTAGGGTTTTCTGCTAGTACGTGATACTAACTTAGGCATCGGAGGGCCTTTGCCACGAGAGGCAAAGGTGCGCTCACCCCTTGTCTGTTTTGCAGATAAGGATTCCGACGGCGCATTAGGGTTTCGGCGAGAGTCACGAAGTAGCTGTTAAGCTCTTGTGCTGTTCAAACCCCTTTTAGTTTTTCTACACTTACATGGGAGTATTGTCTTCAGTGAAAGTGTGGTTATCCGGCCAATTCGAATAGGACTTGGGAGAAGCCAATCACATCCTTAGGATTAATCTTATGCGAGATTGCAAGAATAGGATGTTGGGTTTATCACAAGCTATTTATATCGATGAGATTCTTGTCTGTTTTAGCATACAGGATTCCAAGAAAGGGTTCCTCCCTTTTAGACATGGAATCAACCTATTCAAGGATCAGTGTCCTAAGACACCTAAGGAGATGAGGGCAGTTCCTCATGCCTCGGCAGTAGGAAGCCTTATGTATGCTATGTTGTGTACTAGACCTGATATTTGCTTTGCCGTTGGCATGGTTAGCAGATTTCAGTCTAATCCAGGACAAGAACATTGGACTGCAGTGAAACATATACTCAAGTATCTGAAAAGAACTAGAGATTATATGTTGGTGTTCCAATCAGATAGTCTGGTACCTTATGAGTACACAGACTCAGACTTTATGACAGATAAGGATTCCAGAAAGTCTACCTCCGGATATGTGTTTACCTTAGGAGGTGGAGCCATAAGTTGGAG
The DNA here is from genome assembly GCA_018127125.1 of Rhododendron griersonianum. Taxonomy (NCBI): domain Eukaryota; kingdom Viridiplantae; phylum Streptophyta; class Magnoliopsida; order Ericales; family Ericaceae; genus Rhododendron; species Rhododendron griersonianum. The sequence goes on along the minus strand of CM030796.1, from coordinate 33,241,301 downwards.
GAGTATCAAGCAATCGTGGATTGATTGATTCCACCATGGAGGCCGGGTATGTGGTAGCTTCTTAAGCAACCAAAGAGGCCGTTTGGCTTAAAACTTCTTGATGGATCTAGAAGTGATTCCTTTAGTGGAATTAGCTATTACATCTATTGTGACAATAGTGGTCGAATTGCTAACTCTAAGGAGCCATTGACTCATAAGAAGGTAAACACATCGAGCGTAAGTATCACCTGATTCGAGAGATCGTTCAGAGAGGTGATGTAGCTGTGACCAAAATCGCATCGGTAAACAACCTAGCAGATTCTTTTACGTACAGCTTACAGGCTAAGACTTTTGATAGTCACGTAGAGGGAATATGAGTGAGATGCGTGGCAACATGACTTTGAGTCTTAGTGGGAGTTTGTTAGGAGGTTATGTAAAAACTATGTTTTTATATGATGGATTAATATTTAATTATTAATCAAGTTTATCCTTTTTTGATGAGAATCTTTTATGGGCAATATTTGCATAATATTTTTGTATGTTGTGCATGTGTGTCTTTTATTCTACATAGTAGATAATCCAGTGTGTAGAGTACGGCTTACACACAGAAGATTGGATCATCAGTTCTTGTGGAATATAAGAGATAGTTCACAATCTTAGATGGAACTGGACACACCATCGGTAGGACTGTAGTACAGTGTTTAGTAGGTCTATCTTGACTACAGGAAACGGTCTAGTTCTAACTCATTGTGCTAGTACACTTTGTGTGTATTGAACGAGACCGCATTGAGGTAATTGTCTTAATTTGTACTAACTTTATAAGACAATTGGAACCTCAGGTTATTATGAATGCTTATGCTCTTAATCCAAAGATAATTATTAGAGGTATATATTTAATGATGTTGATTTTGATTCATTAAAGGGTGAGATCTTTTATATGGTCAATAGTCTCGGTGAGTTGGGTCGCAACATTATGTATATGACAGCTATTAATTATTGATGGAATCCACGTCCCAGTAGGGATTGATAATACCCCCTTGAGTAAGCTTATAAGTTTCGAAGATGTCAAACCGTGCAGGTGGATTTTGTATCCGACATATCGAATAAGTTAAGCGGATAGTCTCAAGGTTAAGATGTTGATTAAGTGGGAGATTGTTAGTAATTTATTTTAATCAACGGGTATCTGTAATCTTAACGTGGGGAGATAAATAAGTATTTAATATCATGGAGCTCGTAATATAATTGAGATAAAGACGGAAGTGCAATTATAATTCTGTAGTGGGGTAAATTATAATTAGTGAAATAAGAAATAGAATCCTGGTGGGATTATGGTTTCTTATTTACACTGCGAGTCCTAACTTATTACTCCTTAGGTCCCTATCGTAGCCCTATATATACACGTTATGCTCTCTAGGTCAGTTTAGACGTTTTCTATTATTCACAAAATAGAGGCAGATCTAGAGAGGGCAAACAGACCACGAAAGAGTCCACACTCGGTTCGTGTTCTAGGCGTGCAGGGAATACGATAGAAGATCGTAAGGTGCAGTCGAGCAGTATACGTGGCTTATAGCAAGACGTGCTATAACAAGTTCAACCAACGTTCGTGTTCGCAGGGAGTTGAGGTAAAACCCTAATTCCGCCTTGTAGAGTTTTGTGATTTTCTTATTATCTAATCTGTACGCGTCATTACTGGTTTCTGGGAATCGTTTCCCAACAAGATCGTGAGACAACTTTTTTCCTCTTTGCTATCCTCTCACACCAAGGTTTTAGTCTAGCCCGACCCTTTACTGCATTGGCTTTTTTCTTAAAGCCCTTCGCTCGTTTTAGATTAGGATCAACCACATCTAATTCCACATCCATGTGACCTTCACTACTTGAATCACCAAAAGCAATGATCATATTATCCACTTTCGTGCACAAATCTCTGATAGTTTCATCCACCAACTTGTATGCCGCATCATATTCAGATGACCGGGCTGCTAAATTCACCATTCTAGGACAAAGACTCCTAAAACGCCTAGCTATCACCAACTTAGGATCATCCTCATCCTCTATGACCTTGTGTTCCTTTGATGAACAACCCTTTGCATCTAGCCTCCACCGGCCCAAAACATATTTTTCAGGGACTTCCATAACATTCATTCGTTGGAGCATTCTTATTGCATGACCTCATAAAATTCCGAAACTTTCAAAATTTCGACAGTCACAACGAATTTCTTGACAAGTTTTACCTCCTCCTAACTCATCAAATTTCACATTGCCCACCACAGTATACTCTCTACCCTCTCCCACCTTCTCAACCAACCACTAAATTCTCCTCCAACTTCATGAAAGTTTTCTACTTTACAAGCAAGGGAAACATCAAATTGGGCATGGAACAATTCAAAAACCTTAGGTGTGTACAGCTTTGAAGTCTGGGCCAACATGGGTGAACTTTGAAACTTCATTTTTGGCAACTTTTCTCTAGAGTCGAATGTCGCATTTCTCTCTTTAATCCTCTTTGCAATAACAACTTTGTTGAAATGTGTAAAAAAATCAACAATGTTAAGGTCGGATTTCAAGTGTTTCTTCAATTTTGCATTCAAGCTCTCACTAACTTGGGTACTTCTCATTCCCTCGCTAAATGACCACTTCATGTGCACATGCGCCCACTTGTTCCAAAGTTTCCAAGTTTGCGTCATCCATGAGTTGTTCTCCAAGTTATACTTATAATCAATGAATCCCATGCTTCACATAATTCACTTTCGTCCTCATAATCATAAATGCATGCTTTGAAATCACGACTAAAATTTGAATCAACTTTGAACAAGTAGCCCAAATGCTTCAACGCATTTTGCATAATGTGAAAAGTACACAATCCATGACTAACCTCGGGCATAACTTGAGAAATTGCATTAGCCATTGCTTGATCTTGATTTGTGAAAATGGTGAGAGGCTTCTTTCCCGACATTGCTTTTAAAAAAGTTCGAAATAACCACTCAAATGAGGCCGTGGTTTCATCATACAACAATGCAGCACCAAAAACTACCGTCATGCGATAATGGTTAAAGCCTGTAATCACACCTAACGGCCGATACTCTTTGTTTGTTCGAAATGTTGTGTCAAATGACAATGCATCACCAAAAATTCCATAATCTGTTATCATCTGATGGTCAGCCCAAAAAACATTAGTTATCATCTCATCAACATCTAGTTGAATTTCATGGTAAAAATACGGATTATCAATAGCTTGTTGTTGAAAATATCTCAACAAAGCTCCCGCTTCACCATATCGTAGGTCCCTTTGTTTTTTACCACGCAAGTAGGTCTTGTGGTCAATAGTGAACCCTACAAATTCGGGCCCTCCTACTTGAGCACTAAGAAAATCATGTGATAACTTGAGTGATAACCCAGCAGCCTTATAGCTATTTCAATATTCAAAGCCTGACTTTCACACAAATTCCTTTGTGTTGACATCAAATAAGCAGTTTCAGGAAGATGCAATAGGTGATTGTGGACATCATCAAACCTAGCTTTTGACCTCCCATTTCATCGAATCCCGATTAAATGATATATACAAATTTGCAGTACACTTTGTTCTCGTCTCTTGTCTAGGTTGTAGGACTATGGAACGCCGCTTATCCTTTTCCTTTTCTCCTTCCTTACGACAAACAAACTTTCTATTAGTCATGAGACCATCTTTTTTGCTTTTCGTATGGTAATCTCCTCTGACTCAAACTCCATACCAATACGTGGTGTGCGCTCATTTAACAACTCCCCATTATCTTCTATATACCCCTCAAGCCCATCATCCTCCATTCTACAATAAAGAGTTGAAAAAAATCTAAAACAGGTCACAATGGGAACAACGAAAAAAGAACATATGAAAGTAATTCATAAACAATGACAAAAAGCTTTGACCAAATTAAGCCTTTGACAAAAAGCTTTCATTAAGTGCTTTGATTAATATGGTGCAATGATTAAATAAATGCAACAATCTACTATTTCATTCTACACGACAAAAAGCTTATACATGGACAAAACAAATTAGATTTTGGAATTTGGACCCACCGACTTCTTGTTAACAGAGCATACCTGGTGCAATGGAGCAAATCTTGTGATTAAAGAAAGCAATACCAAATGGAGGAGGTGATCACTGCAACAGCGCACGGTTCTTGTGGAGCGTGGCGAGGAACAAACACCAAAGCCAGGGTTTAGTGTAATCGCTTTTTACTTGATAGATATTCCCTCCCCCCCCCCTTTTTCCCGCCTTTTCTAGACCACCTTTTGTGTTGGACTTATTACTAGCCAAACAAAGAATAAGAAGTTAGGAATCAAAAAAATTATAGACACATGAAACACTGTAGTATTGAGCACAGCAGCTTGCTGCTGCCCCAAAGGGGTAGCAGCCCCCCGAGTCCGTATAAATATGCTTGTGGAAATACCCGAAACACGTGTTTAGAATGTAACAGGTGACGATTGCTTCCCCAAAAATCCGTTTATTCGATCAGGATAGGAATGTATACTATCACTGTGGGTTTCCAACATTTCCTGAACACATGAATGATAAGTGGTATCCCAAGTTCAGTACTTATGTTTTCTTTGCCCATTTCTGTTCGCCCAAAATGCAAAACAACAAAATCGGCAGTACAAAGGCAGCATTGCACAATGAGAACTGAGCCATGACTTCAAAGGTCTCAAAATATGAACAAATACACAATGAGAGCTCCATGCACTCACTATACACGTTCTCTCGATAGAATTATCAGACCATATGTACTCATTTCAATATACAACAAATTGGAAACTGAATTTGAACTACTCGGTTGCATAGCTACGAGTGTTAAGACTATTTTCTTGGCATATCTATCTTCAAACGAAAGTAGAGTGAAATGAAAGCCTTACTCACTGGAGGTGGGCGTGGTAGAGGTACTAACCCATCTATTGGTCACCAAAGCTGATGAAACTGGCGCCACTCTGTTCTTCAACAACACAACATCTTCGCCATCAGGCGAAGTAGGAGGCCTTCTAGTTGTTAACGCGCTACCATCGTCAATTATCTTCCCAGCATTCTCATCTTTGTATGCCTGAATCTCCATCAAAGCCTCCAATATCTCTTCCATCGTAGGCCTCATGTCCTTATCGAGTTGCAAACACCTAAAAGCCACCTCTGCCACCGACGAAGTCATCCTCTCAATCGAAGGATCTGACTCATACCCAAGAGACGGATCAATCAACTTATGGATTAAACGGTTTTGGATCCTGTTTACTGCTAAGTTAGCCAAATTAATGTCATCCCTATTCCTGTTAATGTCAACAGCCGGCAGTGATGATATGAGCTCAACAAGAACAACCCCAAAGCTATAAACATCACTCTTGTCAGTAAGCTGGTAACATCGATGGTACTCGGGATCAACATAACCGGGAGTGCCCTGTGAAGCCGTTGAGACGTGAGTGGCATGGTTGGGGAAGAGTCTCGAGAGCCCGAAATCTCCAACTTTGACACAAAAATCGTTGTCAAGGAGTATGTTGTCAGTCTTCACATCACGGTGGATGATATCAGAATCATGGAGGAAAGCCAATGCACTGGCGGTTTCAATGGCTATGCTCATGCGAATAGGCCATGCAAGCAAACCGTCCTTTGCTCGATCACCGTGTAGATGATCCGCCACAGTGCCATTGGGAATGTACTCGTAGACGAGTAGTAGTTCCGGCTGTGGCAGGAGGTGCAACCATAAAGGGTGACCAGATTGGGGTGGCTAAAACGGGTAAGGATTTCGACTTCGTTCATGAACTGCTTCACCCGCTTGTAGTTGTGCTCGTATAGATGCTTGACAGCGACTTCCCGCCTGTCCTGGAGTTTTCCTGGTTGAGAAAAGACCAATGGTTATGCCACATTTTTGTGTGAATAATCGGCATTTCAGAGTATGTGAACAGATAGGCTACATAGATAGGCCATTGGTGGATGATGGATTTCTGGAGAATTTTCAAGTGAAAGGAAATAGATACGCAAACCAAATTTACATGGACATTTTTAAATGTAAGAAGGACCTGTGTGGGATACTCGACGACCGAGCCTAAACATTCTAAAGTTCAGCTCGTCTTGGCTCGTTTCCAGGCCTACCTACATAACAAGCATGTATACTTAGTATTCAACCTATCATACAAAATCCTGTAACAGTCTAGTGCAATGCATGAGATGCCCAATTGCAACTCGAAAACGCCATTTTGTCCCAGAAAATAAAAGATGTGTGAAGTACAGACATTTAGTTGTGTCCTATTATCCTTGGAACACGAATTAGATAAACCTGACACTTAGACACGCACTTGAAACTGATGCATGTCACCTGAGTCCATGAAACATAGGGCAACCCAAAGATAGATTTATCTGCTTTACTTCATTCTAACTTCATCTTTAGGATTTTTCCTTATTTATTTCCTTTCATAAGTATATGCTCCAACACAGTCTTAGTGATGCTGCTGTTGGGGTGCTTAGTTATATTTCGAATGTAATTGGACAAGAGAAGTAGGTTGTAAAGAAAGGAGGGGATGATTGATGCAATTGTATAAAGGAGTCAAAGGCTTTACAGAAGTGTTTTTCATTCATACATCAAAGTGAGTACAACAAGGCTCTATTTATAGAGCACTTCCACCAACATAGAATTTCTAGAATTGTCTAGCTAGAGATAAGCACATGTGCTTTAATTACAAAGATCTCCTAACTTCTAGGTTTTTCTAGTTTTACCCATATGCTTAATTACAAAACATCTTTCATGTTTCTTCTAGAATCATTTAGTCCTACCCATACAAATATCTTCTAGTGTAATTATTACTTCTACACACTTCTAATTATTTTAAACTTAGATATTTAAATACTCATTCTACATTATTCTAGAAGATTACAAATTATACTTTCTAACACTCCTCCTTAATTTGTTATCTTCATGATCTCTTGAAACTGAACGAATTTTTCTGATGCTACTAATTTGGTCATGATATCTGCTAGCTGCTCCTTGGTGTTGACAAATTCGAGCTGAATTTCTCCTTTCTGCACCAAGTCTCTGATAAAGTGATGTCGGAGCTCAATGTGCTTTGTCCTGCCATGAAAGACTGGATTTTTGCTCATTGCTATGGCTGACATATTATCGCAGTAGATAATTGTAGGTTCTTCTTCTTTATGCTCCATATCAGACAGAATCCTTCTCAGCCATACTGCTTGACAGGTTGCATCTGTAGCTGCCATATATTCTGCTTCTGCCGATGACAGAGCAATTGTCCTTTGCTTTTTAGAACTCCAAGAAATTATTTTAGATCCCAAACAGAATACATAGCCAGACGTGCTCTTTCGATCGTCGATTGATCCAGCCCAATCACTATCGGTGTAGCCAATAAGCTTGTTGTCTTTCTCCTTTGTATACTTGATGCCAAGTTTCTTCGTTCCTTGAAGATAACGAAGAGTTCATTTTTCTGCTGCATAGTGTAGCTTGCTCGGCTCATGCATAAATCTGGAAATGAGATTCACTGAGTACACGATATCTGGCCTTGTATGAGTGAGATAGTTTAGCGATCCAACCAATCTTCGGTAGGCCGTAGCATCGACCTTCTCCGCTCCATCATTTAACTGCAACTTTTCATTTAAGGATAGTGGAGTGCAGACTGGTTTGCAGTTGTTCATACGGAATTTCTTTAATAAATCTTCGAGATATTTTTCTTGAGAGATAAAAATCTCTCCTTTGGACTGCCTTACTTGAATGCCGAGAAAATATCTCATAAGGCCTAGATCCGTCATCTCATACTCCTTCATCATAGCCTTTTTAAATTCTTCGAGCATTGCTGTATTGGTGCCTGTATAGATTAAATCATCAACATAAAGGCAAACAATAAGAAAATCTTGCGTACTTCCATTCTTGACATATAGGGATGGTTCGCTTCGGCTTCTTTCAAATCCGCTTTGACAGAAGTACTTGTCAATATTGCTATTCCAAGCTCGCGGTGCTTGCTTCAAGCCGTAAAGGGCCTTCCGAAGTCGATACACCTTGCCTTCTTTTCCTTTAATTGTATAGCCTTGTGGTTGCTCCACATAAACCTCTTCTTCTAGTTCACCATTGAGAAAGGCGGATTTGACATCGAGCTGATAAACGGGAAGCTCGTGCTGTGCTGCCAAGGCAAGAACTGTTCTGATGGTCTCCATGCGAGCAACAGGAGCGAATGTTTCATTGAAATCCACTCCAGGCTGCTGTGAGTAGCCTTTTGCTACTAAGCGTGCTTTGTGCTTCTGGATTGATCCATCTTCTTTGTATTTTGTCTTATAGACCCATTTGAGTCCGATTACGTCTTTTCCTTTGGGCAAGTCAACGAGCTCCCACGTGTGATTCTTCTCAATAGTTGCAATTTCTTCATTCATTACTTTTAGCCAAATTTCTTCTTTTGCAGCTTCCTCAAAATTATGTGGTTCACAAGTGAAGAAGGCAAAATCACACGAGTCATATATATCGTGTAAGGAACGTACCTTTCTTGTTGGATTGAGATCGTCCGATGATGAGCTCTCTGGACTGGTTTGTGGGCTTTGATTTGGACTTGGATCTGGAGTCAAAGTTTCTCGCTCATGTCCTGCATTATCAGGCTCAAAAAACTTTGGCTATTGGAAGGAATTGTCCTCCCATGTCCACACAGCTGTTTCATCAAATATCACATCTCGAGAAACCATGAATTTATTTGTATTTGGATTATAGAGACGATAACCCTTGGACTCGTCACTATATCCGATGAAAATATATTTCTCCCCTTTTTCGTCAAATTTTTCCCTTTTTTCTGAGGGAACTAATGCATATGCAATGCATCCGAAAATCTTTAGAAAATTTACCTGTGGCTTCTCTTTGTTCCATGCCTCATATGGTGTCTTGTTTCAAACCGCCTTAGTGGGAGAACGGTTGAGGATGAAAACAGCAGTATTGATAGCTTCGGCCCAGAATGTGTTAGGAAGCCCTTTTCCTTTAAGCATGCTCCGTGCCATCTCTGCAATCGTTCGGTTCTTCGGTTCTGCCACTCCATTTTGTTGAGGTGTTTTCCGGATTGTAAGTTGCCTCTTGATTCCTTTTTCCTTGCAATAGTCCATGAATGGAGTGTAGATGAATTCGCCACCACGATCTGTCCGAAGTGTCTTTATTTGTCTTTTGCTTTGTCTCTCCACCAAGGCTTGAAATTTGAGGAATACAGAGAAAGCTTCTGATTTTTTGTCAAGGATGTATAGCCACATCATCCTTGTATAGTCATCAACAAAAAAGAGAAAATATATTTTTCCACCAAGAGATGGTGTTCTGGTAGGGCCAAAAATATCAGAATGCACCAATTCCAAAGGCGCTTTAGCTCTCAAAGCGAACTTTGGAAATGGGAGTCTATGCATTTTTCCATATATACAGCCCTCACAAACTTTATCAATTTTATCAATATTTGGTAGCCCTTTCACCATATTTTTCTCCTTTAGCAATCTCATGCCCTTGTAATTTAAGTGGCCATATCTTAGATGCCACAAATATGAGTCATCAATTTTTTCTCCTTTAAGGGCAAAATTTTCATTAAGTGGCATTATTAATGGAAAAACTTTATTTGGAGTCATTTTGACTTTTGCCACTTTACAATTTTTCCTTTTGTCAATGATGGTGCACTCATCATTATCAAAGTTAAGTGCATAGCCTTTTTGCAGTAATTGCCCCACGCTTAATAAGTTTTGAGTAAGCCCAGGAACATAAAGGACATCTGAAATTAATTTTTTGTTACCTCCCTTTGTGTAGACAGCGATAACTCCTTTTCCTTTCACATTTTGCAGCTTCCCATCTCCCAGCTTCACCTGGGAAGAGATTTTATCATCAAGCTGCACAAACTTTTCACGATCGCCTGTCATATGATTACTGCATCCACTATCCAGATACCAAATGTTATCTGACTCTTGTTGAGCATTCATGCAAGAGAATAGGTGTTCAGCTTCATTTTCTTCTGAAAAATTAGCTTTGTTTTTTTCTTGATTGAACCAGCAATCTCGATCAGAATGATTAGAAACCTTGCATCTCTTGCATTTAAATCTGCAATCTTTGGATGCATGATTAGATTTTTTTGCAAATAATGCAAGAAGAGTTAGAGTTACCGCCATTAGGATTCCTCTGATTGTCGTATCCTTTTCCTTTGTTCCGGGCTTGAAATGCATTTTGACCTCCATGTCTATTTCTGTTCATTTCTCCTCCCCGAGATGAGCCCTTCTCTTGACCTTCTTGGAATTTTCCTCCAAAATTGATTTTGCTTTGAAATGCTTGCTCCAAGGATTGATTTGTGAACCTGCTCATTCTTTGTTCATGGGCCTCGAGAGAACTCATTAGTTCATATCGAGTAAGTTTAGACAAATCCTTAGATTCTTCTATAGCGGCTACAACATGATCAAACTTTGGAGGCAAACTCCTAAGAACCTTTTCAACGATTCTTTTATCCGGAAGGGTATCTCCATAACTTCGAATTTGATTGATAATTCCAGCAACTCAGGAAAAAAACGTTTGAACGGATTCATTTTCCTTCATTGCTAGATTATCAAAGTCTCTCCATAGTGTTTGAAGTTTAATGGAGATAACCTTATCATAACCTTGATACTCAATTTTTAATGTGTCCCATGTTTCTTTTGAAGTTTTTGCACCCATAATTCTTGGAAAGATAGATTTGCTTACCCCACGTTGAATGTTGAGAAGCGCCAAAGCATCTCTCTTCTTGTTCTCCTTGAATTTCTTCTTCCTTGCTTCCGTCCAAGTTGCTTCTTCTTCGGCATTTGCCGGTGCCTCGTATCCGCTTTCAACAAGATCCCACAATTCTTGTGAGACAAATAAAGTTTGCATTTGGATGCTCCAATAGTCATAGTTCTCTCCCTCAAATATAGGGATGAGATTTTGTGCATAGTTGAAAGTGGAAGAGTTGGTCTCCATGGTGGATGAAGGAAGGACAAGGATGGATTGGTTATAGCTCTGATACCAAAATTGTTGGGGTGTTTAGTTATATTTCGAATGTAATTGGACAAGAGAAGTAGGTTGTAAAGAAAGGAGGGGATGATTGATGCAATTGTATAAAGGAGTCAAAGGCTTTATAGAAGTGTTTTTCATTCATACATCAAAGTGAGTACAACAAGGCTCTATTTATAGAGCACTTCCACCAACATAGAATTCTCTAGAATTGTCTAGCTAGAGATAAGCACATGTGCTTTAATTACAAAGATCTCCTAACTTCTAGATTTTTCTAGTTTTACCCATATGCTTAATTACAAAACATCTTTCATGTTTCTTCTAGAATCATCTAGTCCTACCCATACAAATATCTTCTAGTGTAATTATTACTTCTACACACTTCTAATTATTTTAAACTTAGATATTTAAATACTCATTCTACATTATTCTAGAAGATTACAAATTATACTTTCTAACAGCTGCCACCTAAGAAGTAGGGATACGGATACGAGCACTTACACGGCTACGGATAAAGACTCGAAATAAATGGGGTGTCATGGACAAGGCGGGGGACATGGCAAAAGTTATGCATATATTAGGGTAGATATGTACCTTCATATGAACATTTCATCCGGAAATAACCAAAACTAATAGTATCTTTATAATTCTTGTGGTTTCCTTTTCAAATATTACAAGTTGAATGAAGGTTATATTTGGTCATAATTCATTTATTCTTACCTTTTTTCTAATATTTTTGGAGTATCATACCCCCGAAATAAGCTTCAATATGATAAATTACTCCCCATCATGTTTCCATCTATGTCGAAATTGAGACACAGGTGTCCCTGATGTGTTCTCGGTGTGTCCCTTACTTAAATATAATTGAATTTATTAGATGCGCCACATGACATGCCCCATACATGTTCCTGCGAAGTATCTAACACGGATATGTGTAACACCCCAACCTTTATTAAAAGGAAAAAAAATAAGGACTCAACATCTAGTAACCGCTTGCCATTAGACCCTAGGAAATATACTTCTTTGTAACTTAAAACTTATAGGGAAAAAGAAAAAGAAAAGAAAAGAATTAGCGTATTTTCTAAGATTTTCGGTATCGTCCCAATCCTGCAAAACTTCATCGCGGCACAGGAGTGTGAGGCAAGAGTCCCCGCGAGGCAGACAGCTGTAAGGTTCAAAGAATTATCTGAAAAGAATCAGATTAGACCTTGTGGGATTATCCTAGACTAGATATCTAATAGATACACTTGGGTTTTATTAGATTCACTAAGTTTTGATATAGATACACTTGGATTTTATTAGATTCCCTAAGATTTGATATTTAGATTCCCTAAGATTTGATATAGATTTTATTAGATATTAATAGATAATGCATAGAATATTCTAGATATGAAAAGCCTCCTACAAATAGGCTCCTCCCCTCCCCTCCACACACCACACCTGCACACACACACTACACACCCGGCACTTAGCTAAAGGAAAGGAAGGAAGGAAGGAGAGAGAGAGAGAGAGAGAGAGAGAGAGAGAGAGAGAGAGAGAGAGAGAGAGAGAGAGAGAGAGAGAGAGAGAGAGAGAGAGAGAGAGAGAGAGGAAATCAGGGGAGGAGGAGAAGAAGAAAATGGAGAGAATTTTTGATAGGTCCACTGTAGCATGTTTCTAACCCACTCAGTCCACTTCAAAAGTTCCTAACACTTCTAGTTCACTAATAATTCCCATGACAAAAATACCCTATATAAAAGAAACAAGGGCCTTGTTTGGCTAATACAAAAAAATGTATTTTTTTATTTTTTCCGATATTATTGCAACCACATAATAACCACCACCACGTCGCCGCCACCACCACGCCACCACCACCACAACGCCGCCGCCACTACATCCACCACCACCACTCCACCACCACCACCACAATGACCACTACCACGCTGCCACCATAATTACCACCACCATCACCAACACCATCACCACCACGCCACCACCGCCGCCGCCACCACAATGACCACTACCATGCCACCGCCCACTGCCACCACCACCACTCCACCATCACCAACACCACCACCGCCAACACCACGCCGCCGCCATCACTCCACCACCACCACTTCTTCTTTGGTAATTCACCTACCTTTTGGGTCACACTTGCTTTTCTGATGTCTCATTGGCGTTAGTGTTTTAAGATAATAATTTGAGAACATTCTCTGGCGTTGTTGTTTAGTTAACAAATTTACAGTCTAAATTCTCATTGGCGTTAGTGTTCATTTAATAATTTGCAGTTCAAATTCTCATTAGCGTTAGTGTTCATTTATGTTGTGTTTGGTTTGTATTTTGAATTTTTTTTTGAAAAATAGTAGGGATAATAAGTGAAAAGAGATAGAGAGAGAAATGTTGGAAGTAGGAGGAATTTAGGGAGAATTTTTAAAAAAATACTTTTTAAAAAGCAAATAGAACAAGGCATTAATAATTTGCAGTCTAAATTTGCGTGTAGACTGCAAAGTTTACAAAAGTGCCATTTTTTGCAATATAAAAGTACAAATTTGCAATCTAAATTTCTCTGGTGTTGGTGTTCATTTAACAAATTTGCAATCTAAATTTTCTCTGGTGTTGGTGTTGGTGTTGGATAACATCATACCAAACAATTGCCGAACTAGCAAACCAGAATCCTACACAAACAGGGGATGAATACGGATACCAAACCTTACACTTGGAAGCACACTACCACATGATACTTTAGCCTAAGTTGCAAGCCTTTGAGGCAGATATTTTGAACAGTTTGATCTCTAGCCAATCTTCCGTACCGCCTTGAAATGTGATCCACTAATTACTTCTAGAGTGGTCAATTTGTTTAGACAAATTAAAGCCTACCATTTTGAAGCATCATACGCTAGACATCGTGAAAGTCATGTAAACAATAGAAGTGGATTTCTCCTATACCAACAAAAGTCCAATAGGAAACGCCATGTTTAATAGATGAGAAAATACAGACTACGTCACGGCGATTATAATAAGGATATAAATTGACAAAAGATCGTCCTCTTTATCACCCCAGTTGCGGCTGCTATTTAGCTCCCTCAATATTTCAGGTGTAACCTGCGTTTGAATTGGAAACAAATGCATCTGATATTGACAAAGAAAAGCCAAAAGAAATTAGCATAGTAGCTGTAAAGAGGTTAAAGCTCATACTAATTTGTGCCTTTGCTTTCCGACTAGAAGGTTAAGGTTAGCTTTGTCCTCCTTCGTCAGCACATTTTTGTACCTGTAAAAAAACTTTATGTGACTGGTGTACAAGGGGAAAAATAACTCTCATTTCTTTTTCTTTCTTTTAGACGAAAAAAAGCTGCTAATTTTGAACAAGTTAACAAAATCCAAAATCACATAGAATAGCGATGGGATGACAATATGGGCATCATTACATGTTTTACCAAATGTTCGTCCATCATATAAATGGAATATGGGATAAAAAGGAGATCAGGAAAACTAAAGGGCTGGGGCTGAGAAAATCCATAGATGCATCTTAAGCATTTTTCCTGTTTATGGCGATATATTGCTTTCTCTTTAACATAACTAGCATTTATTAACAAGAATACAAACCTTTGTACAAATGCAAGAAGCGACTGATGCCAGATCACAGGCATTATCCTTTCATCCTCAACAAATTTCATGAAATGAGCAACCATAGCATCAAGTACCCGATATGGCAAAGCGTACTTCTTCTCAATCAATAGCTTTATAAAATAGCTGCATCAAAGCACCAATGCACAACTGTCAAAGACTTTTATGACCCGCCGAACAAATGCAAAATTGTCAAAACTTTTATGATCAGCCGAACAAATGGAATTTGAAAATATAACCAGCCTAAAGAGCTCAGAACCCATTTTGACCCAATGACTTTGCACAAGATTCTCAAAGCGAATATGAGCATGAAAAGGTCGGGAAAATAGAAAACTTGTACAAAAAGAACAGAGGCAATCTATATGTACTTGTATGCACATACGTCAGAAGAACCTTTACTAATGGGAAAGCCAAAAAAAGACATAATTATTGTGACTGAAATATTCAAATCAGGACAAAACTCATTTGATGAAAACATTTAACCATGCAACAATAACACGGATATAGACGAATTTGTATATGTATAACCAACATTTCAAGATCCTTCTTTTGTTAAAGAAAACCTGTATTTGGTACCAAGTTATTTAATCCTTGACAATTTTATTCTTTACAAGCATCGAAATGATTTGGGTTATTTCCTTGCTCAAGACATGTCAGACATAAACCACAATATAAACCAAGGCAATATTGGATATGCTTTATAAACCCTATCCCCAATTGCTAATCCACTAACATGGACGTGTGTCGACTGGAAACAACAGTCATCACATGCCTGCAGGAGTTATAAAACCACAACGGATACGAGATGGAAAAACAAGTGCGCAATCTTCCAAACGAACTAGCACTATTCTACACAATGGTGCTTGGATCATCCCCTTCCTGAAGCCAATTCAGTTTATAAAATCCGCATAACGATTATTCAGCCCAAAATCTAAAATACGTAACTGGTGAAGCCTTTCAAGGAGGGCAGTTTTCTACCAACAATTTGAGTGATCAAACCACCACTAGCTTACATCCGCATGAATTAAATTAAATCTTGAAATGCACTTCTGCAGTACAAACTCTTACCTTGTTGTGCCACAGTACTCCATCTCAGCAAGCCTCAATAGTGCTACACTGTAATTAAGAGAGAGGTCAGTGTTGAAAATATGGGTAAACACTACCATTGTTCTGAAGTTTAGTATTTTGACCCCTCAAGCCACTCCCTCGACTTATTAGTTATTAATCCATAATTATACCTGAAATGATAAATCTAAAGCTAGTGCAAAATAGCTATACCTCGAATGAAGTGGAGGAATGGAGACCTTCTGAATAATGCTCCCAATGATAACAGCTTCCCTCAGATTACATGTTCCAGAATATGCATTAACAAAACAGAATAATTAAAGCCGAAACCACAAAACAAAACTTTAAAAATAAGAGGACTCGATACGAGGAATTTGACTCAAATGAAGATATGAGAGAGTTAATAATTGTCCAATTGACTTGTACAAATGGAAATGAGACACCCTCAGAACTTGAATGCGGGTGAATTGAACTAAGAAAGTTCAAATACAATGCAAAAGTTCAACAAACAATCCAACCTACATAAAAAAGCAGGAACTCGGACAGCTTTTTAAATGCAAGAGGGTAGCAGGCCAGCTGCAGTCTATCTTGTGCCATCAAAATTTCATACCTCACACAATGGGAACAATTAGGGGTGTCAAATGGGCGGGTTTGGGTCAAAATGGATAAATTGTAAGTGGGTTGGGTCTTTAATGGGTCATTGACCCATTTAGACCCATTTATTATGAGTCTAATTACCCATGGTCCCATACCATACCCAACCCAAGCCATTTATTTAAAAGCAAACCCGACCCGTCCATTAACCCAATTACATACTATATACTAAAATGACTAAAATGATCATATTACCCCTGTAAATTTAAAGGACTAAATACCATGTACACTAAAATTACCATACTATCCCTCTACTACAAAATGACCAAATTACCCCTGTACACTTAATTACCATATTGGTCGCTCTTAATTACTGAATCGCAGCGTATCTAAGTGGCTTATTTTTTTTTATCTTTATTCAAATATTTTTCGCATTTGTTAGTTTTTTGTCAAATTTTTGAGGATTATTGCTTTGTCATGACGAGAAGAATCTAAAAAGTAAAAAATTACTATCGAAATTCATATTTTTTTGAATAAAAACGAAAAAATTGGCTTATTTTTGTCTTCATTCAATAAATTTAGGTTTCGATCATAATTTTTTACTTTTTAGATTTCTTTTGTCATGTCGAAGCAATAATCGACAAAAAATTAATGAAAAACAAACAAATGCGAAAAAAAATTGAATAAGGACAAAAAAACAAGCCATGAACAAGCCAGCTTTCCATTCATAAGTTGAATTTTCCATTTGATCAGAATCAAAACTAGCCCGTTGCGAGATGTATATATCTTTTTTTGTCTTTATTCAATTTTTTTTCGTATTTGATAGTTTTGCGTCAAACTTTTGTGACTTAATAAGTCACAAAAGTTTGACGCAAAAAAAAAATGCAAAAATTTTTGAACAAGGACAAAAAAATAAGTTAACTTTTTAATCCAAACCCTATGCGGGACTAACATGAGAGAAACTTATTCACGGCGGAACGCAATTTCATCAGTCCATTTGCGCAATCGATGGATGAGATGTGTTTTCAATTTTGACTGGTCACAATTGATTTTTAATTCAGACCATTCAAAATATTTTTGGAAACGTGTAATTTAGCACTGAAGAATTGAGAGAGAGAGAGAGATCACCTCCTTGGCTTGGACATTTTGATCAGGAGACTGATGCGGAAGGAATTGGGAATCTGGTAAAGAGACGATTTTTTTCCGTGGGTTACTTGCATGCCCATTGGGTCATTTAAATTGACCCAATTGATGCCCAATTAAGACCCAACTAATAATGGGTTAGTTGGGTTTGGACCCATTCTTACCCCTAGAAACAATATTCCCTTATTAAAGGCAGGGGCAATTTACGGCCGGTCCACTTTGGGATTCCTAATTCCCTTCAACTCTAACCCAAATTGAAAAAGTACCGCCAAGGATTTCACAAATTTTTTTTCTCAAAAACACCCCCCTCTCTCTCTCCGCCTCTGAAACTTCTGCTCAACATCACCATCGCCGCCACTTCTTGGTTCCACAACCACCACAAGCTCTCGAAACCCTACGCTTCCTCCGCCTCCTGCCGCCTCACCTCCCTCCTCCTTCCGATCCCTCAACCTCCGAAATCCTTCGCTGCTTCCACGACGTCTCCGCCCCGATCCTCTCTCTCCAAGCCGATGCGCTCCCGATCGACAGCTCTCGAAGTTCTTCTCCGCCGTCGTTCCTCGTCCCCCGTTGGGGGTGATTTTTACGTTGTACGGCAAGTCGTCTTTGGACATGGCGAGGAATTTGTTGTTGAAGTAAACGACGCCGGCGTTTGCCACGCCGGTGCCGTGGTTGTGGTCGATGATCCCGAACAACCCTCCAGCATAAAAGAGGAGCAGTCGGGTGACGCCGGAGTGGCCGTGGAGTTCACCAATGGATTTGGCGAGGAGTTTCACACTGCGAATTTCACACCCCCCGCCGGCATTTGCCACGCCGGTGCCGTGGTTGTGGTCGATGATCCCGAACAACCCTCGAGCGTAGAGAAGAGGAGCAGTCGGGCGACGCCGGAGTTGCCGTGGAGTTCCCCAATGGATTTGGCGAGGAGTTTCACACTGCGAA
This sequence comes from Rhododendron griersonianum, assembly GCA_018127125.1. NCBI lineage: Eukaryota > Viridiplantae > Streptophyta > Magnoliopsida > Ericales > Ericaceae > Rhododendron > Rhododendron griersonianum. The sequence goes on along the minus strand of CM030796.1, from coordinate 33,223,008 downwards.
TTTCACACCCCCGCCGGCGTTTGCCATGCCGGTGCCGTGGTTGGGTTGATGATCCCGAACAACCCTCGAGCATAGAGAAGAGGAGCAGTCAGGCGACACCGGAGTGGCCGTGGAGTTCCCCAATAGAATAGATTTGGCGAGGAGTTTCACACTGCGAATTTCACACCCCCTCTCTCTCTCTCTGCCTCTGATAGTTCTTCTCCGACGTCATTCCTCGTCCCCCGTTGGGGGTGATTTTTACCTGGTACGGCAAGTCATCTTCGAACATGGCGAGGAGTTTGTTGTTGAAGTAAACGACGCCGGCCATGTGTGTTTAAGTTCTTTGTTAAGTGCATATCACCGAGTATATATCATGCTGTAACTATACTGTGTTTTTCCCTCGTCAATGGGAGAAATAGCCATAAGGAGCTTTCAAGAAAAATCATCAATGTACTGCCGATGTTATGTGGATTGTACTTAGCCAAAATAATGCATCAATTCCAGGGCCTGGATATGTAGGAAGACTCATTATCCTCTTGTCTAAGACTGGACCTCCAACTGTAAAATGATAAAGGCTTTGATAGTTTGATCCTTTCAACCCAAGAAACTCATGCACTGCAAAAGGAAAAAAAAAACCAATAAAATTTGAGTTGACAACTCGAAAAGAAGGGTTGAACTAACATTTAGCATGCGATGCAATTACTTTTGCTTTTCATAAGTTAGTTAGAGGCAGGTCGTGAGAGGAGGCATGCTTGGTTGGTGGGAAAGAGCACACCTGGCCACTGATGGACGACAGGAACTCAAGTATGAGCGTCGGGTGTGTGGATGTGTGTGTGATCGTCAGATTCATCTAATTCTCAAAACAAAGACATGGTATATTTATCAAGTATACATTCATTCATGTATGTGAATTTTGTGAATTTACGTCCGTGAGTGGTGTTTTAAACAAATTCACAGGGGTATGAATTTGTGAACTTACGGCCGTGGGTGGTGTTTTAAATAAATTCACAGGGATATGTGAATTTGTAAATTTACAGCCATTGGTGGTGTTTTAAACAAATTCTCTTATAAATTTGCTACACCTGATGTGAGATGAATACAAGACTATTTTTTTCCTTGTATCCAGCTAGAAGAAAATGCTCTAGGTGATTGTGTTCATTTATATAAAAAACTAAAAACGATTGGTATGTCAAAATTCAAAGTAAATGGAACCCGGCTACTAACTTGGATTCGAGTTTTGAATTTCACAGGGGTATGTGAATTTGTGAATTTATGTCATTGACTATTTTTTAGGCCGTGGGTAGTGTTTTAAACAAATTCACAGGGGTATGTGAATTTTACAACGGTATGTGAATTTCACAGGGGTATGTGAATTTACGTCCTTGACAATTGGTGAGGTATTTCCCGTTAGTTGGAACCTCGAATTGATTCGTTAAAACAGCCATGGCCTCCTTAATTGGATGGGTGGAGAAGAAATTGCAGTAGCTATCTCAATATAGTAGGGAGATTGGTAATTTTCTGGGAAGTTTAAAGGGGGCTAACAGATCACTTGAGTGTCGCTGTTTACAGAATAGGAGAGGGAGATTTGTGGAGCCAGGTGTTGTTCATATAACAGGGGTATGTGTATTTCAGAGGCGTGAAATTCTTTTATTTGTTTTTTGTTTTTTTTGGTGTTCTTAAACCTTTGTTCATATAACAGGGGTATGTGAATTTCATAGAGGTATGTGAAATTGTGAATTTACGGCCGTGGGTGGTGTTTTAAACAAATTCACAGGGGTATGTGAATTTCAGAACCTAATTTAAATAAGACTTTATGTATGTATATTTCAGAGGCGTGAAATTCTTTTATTTGTTTTTTTTGGGGTGTTCTTAAACCTTTGTTCATATAACAAGGGTATGTGAAATTGTGAATTTACGGCCGTGGGTGGTGTTTTAAACAAATTCACAGGGGTATGAATTCACAATGGTATGTGAAATTCAAAGGGGTATGTGAAATTGTGAATTTACGGCCATAGGTGGTGTTTTAAACAAATTCACAGGGGTGTGTGAATTTGTAAGATTGCTTTGATCAATGATCTGCTTCGTGAATCTACAAAAGGAGTCTTCGGATGAAGAGAATTGACTGTTTAGTTTCTTCTGAATTGGAAGTGAAGTTTCTTCTGTTGGCATTGTTCTGTTTCTTTTAGTGTTTGCTTGTTGATAACCAAAAAGACTACTCCAATTAGATGTTGATATCCAATCATCATGAGTGTAAATAAATAAGACATTGATTGGAAGCTTTTCTTCTAAGTCGCTGGAGCACTTCTTGATTTAGCCGTGGGCAGTGTTTTAAACAATTTCACAGGGGTATGTGAATTTCACAAGGGTATGTGAATTTGTGATTTTATAGTTATGTCATGGATTGTACGGGCTCGAGTTATAAAAATTAAAAACAATCAATGGTAAGAAAAGGACCACAAACGATTATAACTCTAACTTGCCCAGCAGACTAGAATTAAGGGTGCCTTAGGTTGCACTAGCAGTTGGGCAAACACATACGTGTTTGCACGGAGAGAGAGGACAGGAGGAGACACAGTGGGGAGAGAGGATCATGTGTGCGGTTGCCGGTTTGGTAATTGCCATATCAATTTACATATTTTCCCATAAATTTTTAAACAATTTGTTCACATATTTGATGGGTATTTTTGGAAATGAAAATACATGACAGGGTTTCAAAAAAAGGAAGACACCAAACTGATGCTCTCCCTTTATATATTAGAATAGATTATGTCTACATCCCATTCTCATTTTGTAATTTCTCTTTTTCAAGCTTTTGAAAGTATTATTGGTGAAAATTTCAAAACACTATGGTCATGTTTGGTAGCCATTCTATTTTCTGTTTTCTATTTTCATTTTCAGAATTTTCAAAAGTGAACTTTGAAAGTTTGTTTGGTGCACTATTTCCACTTTCAAATTCTGGAAATCACTTTCACTATTTTCATAATTTGAGGAAGTAACAAAACTCAACTTTCACTATTTTCGGAAACAAAAAACAAGCTACTCCGCTACAATTCCTTGGAGGTCTTTTTTCATTTCCTCTCTCTCTCTCTCTCTCTCTCTCTCTTATAGTCAATAAAAGATACTTATCCAAGGAGAAAAACCTTATAGTCAATAAATGACCGACTTTGGAATTAGAAAAGTTCACATGTGTTTCATCTACATATATATACACTCTCTTAACTTAGAGATGAGAGGAGGCCGGAAGGAATACGTTGGGCTTATGAAGCCATCATTTTATGAAAGTTGATACTATAACTTCGGCCTAGGAAAGAAGAACCCAATCACCTGGACTCAATGCCGGCTCAAAGATATTTGGGCCCGAAGCAAAAGTTGCAATAGGGGGGCCATTTATCTCCTCATCTTTGAACAAAATTTTGCGAAATGTTGAGGAAAACTTAGGGGTGGAGATTCGAACCCAGTTTTTAAAGCATTCAAAGAGCCTTAGCTGCCACATGACCAAAAAGATGTTACTCAAAGCAAGGCAATTGAAACTTCTTATTATTTAAAACTAAAAAACTGTATTTTTTGGAGCCCTCTTCGGGCTAAAAAATCGGGGGCCAAAAGCAACGACTTCTTCGGCTTCCTCTCTAAGCCGACTATGCCTGATCTATCCACCCGGCCCTTTCTTTCAGAATATCAAGTATGGAATTTGTTTCTAACATGATTGCAAATGCTTGGATGATTCTCTCTCTCTCTCTCTCCTGTATAGTTTGAGAACTAGTGGAGAAATTGCAAGAAAGACCATTTAAAAAAAAGTAAAAACTAGTTTCAGAAATTGATTTTTAAAAAAAAAAACAGGTTAACACAAACATGTTTTCTATTTTCAATTTTTTTTAGAAAAAGTAAAAAACAGAAAAGTGGCAGTGTTACCAAACATAGCCTATGGTTTTCTATCCATTCCAGTTTTATAGACTTGTTACTTCCCGTAGGCAAGAACTGCAATGTCATTACCAACAAACTGATAATGCAGTTTCGCATGGCAGCACAATTTCAATGGCTACCATTAAAGAGTATGTAAAACGAAGAGCAACTGTACCAAGGCCAGCCACTAACTCATGTATTAACCCTAAATCATGCCTGACAAAGAATCTGGGCAGTATGTGCACGAAAATTTTGAAGCTAACCAACCACTTATTTATTTATAGCACAGGAACATGTTGCATAACAAAGCTAGTCAGAGAGAATGAAGGGCACTTCTGGTTTTTCACAAAAGGAATAATTAAATGAGCACATCATGAATCATCAAGCTATGAAACTTAGTTGGAAACTTTATATAATCAACGTCTCCCTTCGTCATGCTTCTTGCTTCCATTAGTGCATAAGATAGAAACGTCATGATTTTAAAATAACAGTTTTACCTTGCATACTTCGAACTGCCACTGGCACTTTCATTTCCTTCATTTCTTTCGTGTCCCAAACCGCTGGGGAATTTAATAAATCCAAGCAAACAGTGTGAATGGTGAACCAACGCCTGTCCAAAGCAAAGCTCTACCTAAATTAAAAAAGTGAAACCATGAGAACATGAACTAAAGAACTATGCATTCACAGAACAAAAATCAGCTCGCAAAATTAATGAAAGCTCACCTATGGGTATCTTGGGGCATTCGAGAACCATGGCCAGTAGTATCATTGTCAGATGAATATCTCGACATGCTACCGAGAAATGGCTCACTTCCTTTGACGTCATGTGTAGACGGAGTTTGAACGTCAGGGCCCCTATGACTGCCAACCGAGGGCAGGGGAGAGAACACTTTCAGTCCATTGAAAATTGCACGTAAAACCATAGATGACCAAGAATTTGGGACAAAGGGAGTATGACAAATAAGCTTCCTGTACAATAAGTGAAACTGAAGCATATTAATTATTATGTACAAAAATGGAATAGCAAGTCCCCAAAACTGCATGCCATGACCTAATGACAAAGAACCTATGTCTATGGAAATACTATTTTAAGCACAACCCATGTGTCCTATATGCAAAAGGTATCTCCATGGACAACCAGATGCATCGCAATTAAATCAGTAAACCACACTACTGATGCATTCAACATGGCTTGCTTTAATATTTAACACCTTGTACAACGACATTCTCTAACATTTGTAAAGACATGATTAAAACCCAAGCAATCAGTTTTGACCGGAGGTCTCTCTTCTTCTTCTTTTGGATCAGTTGAAGTGATGCAGATACAGGTTAAAAATTGTAGCCACAACTTCAGTGCAGCACTTAACAAGCATGCTCAACTATAAAATTGAAACAAAAATCTAAAGGAAGATACCATTTGGAGGTCACGGCTCCCAGAAGTACTCTCTACCAAATGGGGGCATGCACGAACATCGTAAATGACTGAGCCGTCTGAATGAAATTTGACAAGTATGGGGGCTAAACAGCAGGGATATTGTTTTACGGATTCCTTACACAATTTCACACTGTGAAAATGACCTATCTATGAGTGTTTTTCACAAATTTCACAGTGTGAAATTCTTAGTCTTAACACAATTTCACACTGTGAAATTCTCAATTCAATTTAAAACTCCTAGACTATGTAAGTAATTCTGAAAATTGTGACATGAATATTGAAATACGACCATGCCAAACAACTGGATATACCCCAAATGCCATTAATTTCTTCTAGTTGGGGGGTGGGGTAAATTCAGGGTTTAGTAGTTGTAACTCGTAGTCCCATCATTTGTCCTAACTGCTAAGAATCAGAAGGACATGGACACTGACATATCCAATCTTACAAACACAGCTGATTACATAGTAGGAATTTGCGTTCCGGCATTCAAGTTCTAGTCCATTTCAACCCTATAAGCGCCCAGCGTTCCAGCATTCAAGTTCCAGCGCGTTTGAAGCTTATAAGCCGGTGAAGCACGAGGATTCGTTTGATGTGAAGAAAGTGATTGCTCTAAGGCCAAGTTTCCAAGCTCTGGTGATGGATGAAGTACCATCTTTCCGATTTGAGGCCACTAGGAGTAATCGTGAAGAAGAGGGAAAATGAGAAAACAGCGGGTTTCGACATGCGAATTCAAGTTGTTTTAAGCCGTATGCTTGAAGAAGCAGCCGGCTTGTATGGGGCGTTTACTCAAATAGGATTGCAAGTGTCTCAAATTGTTCCGAAATGGCTACTTAAGCAACTTTCCAAAGAAGAAGAGTCTCATCTCTTTCAAAACAAATTGAAAAGACTTTTATTGAATGCAATATTTCCTTTTCGAGTCGTAACATCATCACAATCAAAATCCTAATGTACAAGAAAGCTAGCTTACTGCTATAAGACAACGTTTCAGGATATCCAGAAAACCATCCTCCCATTTCGACTTCTATTTACTTTAATTTGTTATCTTCAAATACAAAAAAGCGTTACTAGTATACACGTACAACTTCCAGTATCATTCATGATAACCACACTTCACGGAGGAGATCATACCTTGTATTTCCACCATTTTTATCAGTTTGGCCCTTGTGTTTCCCATTTCCATTTGACACAACAGATGGAGATGTTGGTGACTCGTCAAGGACCGATGTTAGAGGAGAATCCAACTCCTCCAATTCTTCATCGCTGGTATATCCCTTCCTCTGTATAGCAGACAGATTCCTAGCCAACTGCGGTTTCCCTCCAGCCTCAGCTAGTATCTCCGCCACGTTGGCAGGGGAAGGAGGGGTATAGACAACAAAGGAAGCATTATAGGGGAAGCTGCTTTCTCCGGATATTCTGCGCTCTATGATACACTGCATAACAGAAACTAGGAGTCAGTATAGAGGAACAAAGAGCTGAAAATTGGATAACAGGGTCAATAAGCTGAGAAATCTGTTGGACTACAAACCAAACACAAACACAAACACAACAGTACGAAGGATGAAAATCACTCCCAACATGAAAGCACGACACTGATAAACGTCATTTGATAAGGATTCTTAGTCCACAACTCACACTAGATTTCAGTACTATAACTCTAGTTCGAAGAAGAAGAGATGCTACAATGGCTGCTAGAATAGCCAACATCATACATGTAGGGTTTACACCAGATTTAAAATTCACAAATGCGAGGGCCTTAGAAAATACTAATCAGGCTTCATAAAACCAAAGAAACTCATGTTACAACAAGGAAAAAAAATGTGTGCAGTGTGCCCCATTTGACCCCAATGAAGTTGTTTTATTTCTAGTGGCATGATATGAGACAATGTAAAGTAATAAGCGAAGCTGTCAAGGACTTCCTTTTGGAAATCAGAGCTAGAAAAATATACTTATCTGAGAGGTACACAAATCATACCTCAGCATTTACTTCCTCTAAAACAGCACCCGGGACAGGATCAGGGCAGAACTCATCTGGAGTAAAGTTGCAAAGTATTCGTTTAACTAGTGGAAGACTAATGGATGGGCACACCTACACAGCCCAACAAAACATAAGTGTTAGACACCTAACAAAGGGAAGGCTAATCAATATCTTTAACACCAATGTGGTAATGTTATAAGGAGAACCTCTGTCCTGATCGAACGGTCCATAAGCAAATCTTTCGGAAGCATCAAAAGATCACTCAGGTGATTGAGAAGCTGGAAATGTTTTGGTCCCTGCATGGCATCATCCTCATTTCCATGTTGATCTTCACTTGGGGAATCAACAGCATCCATGCCGTATATTTCAGTAAGCCATCTGGACCAATTGCCAACCTGCAAAGTGAGAATATTTCCACGGTTAAGAACAGCCATATTTACCAAGACAACATGTTTGGTCTGAAGTAGATTTCTTAACCATTTCGCTACATGTGCGCAAGTACCACTATTTCAGAAACCAGCATTAGCAAGAGATCGTTTTCCACATTTAACGCAATATTTCAGAATTTGAATTCTACTAAAACAGATTTGGAGGAAGACATTGCAGAAATGGGAACTTCAGCATTTACAATGTTCAGAAAGACCTGACATGCAAGGATAAAATTGATTAGGTAGAGATTACCCTGAAGAAAATATTTGGAAAATATTTGAAATAAGTGATCAAATAATGCAAAAAGAAGCCAGCTTGCAACAGTACAGAGTTGATGGTACCAAAGTGTGATTGTTGGAACTTGGATGTAACTTGTTTCCGAAAGATTGCCAATAAAAAACTTTTAGTCACCGACTAACACAAATTTTTGCTCCATGAAATACTATCTTCTGTGAAAGGCTTGGTTGTTCATTTTGGAGTCTGTCAGACGTTTAATGTTTTAGCTACGAACTGAAAATTTTGGTTGCTGATAAAAGCAATCAGAACCCTATATACATACTCTCAAATTCCAAGAAGAAATTTATTCAACCTAACTACTTCCTGCTTTCCATTTGCTATTACTTTAAACATAAGTGCGTCCATAATAGATGGGGGGAAATCAACAAGTATTGTCATTTCTCCCAATTATTATAAGAAACTTCAGGAATGGTAAGACTAGGTTTTTCTTCCCCTCCTACATTCACAATCCAACTGGGAGGGGAAGGTCAAAGGATAAGATTATCTGGGGATACACATATTCTCCCGACTGCACAAGCCATGTGAAATTGAAGTTTAGATCAATTTGTATTTTGGGTAGAAGTAAATAGAGTATGGTACATACAGAATTTTTGAGTTGTGCACCAGATCCAAAGCTCAAATCCCCAGCTGGAATTGGCAAAACCTTGGAATCGACTATAGGATCTGATATAGGATCAGTTGGAATCTCCTCAGCTGACTCACGCAGAATAGCATTGAACATGGCCACATCTAGTCTGGAAACACACTGTTCCATTACCTAAACAAAGATGCAACATCTAATTAGCAACAGAATTACAAAATGCTGAAATAGGTCGGACACTGCTAGATAAAGAAAATGAGATATGGAAATAATGCAAAATAATAGTGCATCATCCTTTAACTAATTTATCCAGCCAGCAAAAAGATTTAGGAAAAAAAAAAATTAAGCTACATATTGAGATTTGAGGGTGAACATTTTAGAGAAATTACATACCATTCTTGCCAACACGGGTAAGCAACCACATTCATTCCCTCCTGCCCGGACCGGACAAAGTCTCTTGAAAGCATCTTCGAAAGCATTTTTCCAAAGGTTAATTGAAAAGTTCCCCTGATTCTGGTCACCCAAGGCAGGTCCCAATAATCTACCAATGGTTTTAGTCTTAGTCGAATCCTCAACTGGAGATTGCATATTAGGAGTTAAGGTCTGCAACCACAATAAGTTAGCTTTAGAGAGGAGAGCACATCAAGGCAACTTCAATAATTAAAGCAACTAATTGGTTGACTAGAAGACTAGTTCAAATGCGGACACATTGCATTTCTCTTAAAAATCAGGGACATAAGTCGATTCTACTAGGCCTAGATGAAATGTAGAAAGGTCACTTGAAAACTGTCGTATTTTGCTATACAATATATGATAACCAAAGCTCTAACAAAGAAGACTGTCATGTTTTACCTGCCACCATATTGACTCGACTATTCTAGAGAAAATCCAGGACTCGACTTTCTCTAGTGTTGCGGTGAATGTTCGTGTTTCTTTCCAATCATCCACAAGTTGAATTAAATCATGCTTATTTGTCTGTCTCCTACCGAAATTCCCCTTCCATTTAATTGATGAAAACCCTTCACTTTTCTTTCCTCCCCCATTTAACTCAAAAACCTTGGAAATGGAACTAGAGCTACATGAACTTCCAAATGCTTCAGAGATAATTTCCCTCAGTACCACAGTGTTCGACAGCCAGAAAGTCAACCTTAATTAACAAAAGAAACAAAAAAGAATCAGTCTGAAGTAAATAAAACCAAGTCCTGAAATCCGCTGATGCAAAAACACAGAAATCTTCATACCTTGGGACATCATTGATACATGACTTGGCAACCAAAACAAGTCCTGAAACTGTGTTTCTAGCCACCATGGCTCGCTTGTCTAGCGACCAATATTTGCAAGCATGAATATACAGTCTAGAAAGGCGTCGAGCCGGCGTGTGCAATTTGTGTGTGGAATTACCATGATCAGGTACAACAGAATAGAGCGAAATCTCGAGAGCAGCCACTTCTCTGAGCTCCTCTTCAAGTTTCTCGATTCTTGATTCCATTTCTTCAATCTTTTGGTCTAAAGCTGCTTGATCTTCATGCCCACCATTTTCCTCCTCGTTAACTGTTTCATCATCACTTCTGATACTCTGGGCACCAATTGAGACCTCATCCACTTCCTTTACATCAAGTGGCTTCTCATCAACACCTTCAGAGGATTCTGATGAAGGTTTCGGAGCAACTTCTATACTTCCTGAGTTTTTATCCGACATTTTTCCCGAAGTTGCATTACCAGGCCCTTTATTGGAATCTATGTCTTTCATTGGAGTGTTATTTGATGCTGTCAAAATGAATAGTTTCCTTATTTAAGAGATAGAGTAGCAACTACTCTGCAGAAAGCAAGTTGGGCAGTCTATTACACTTTCTGACTCTTTATAACTATGCATTGAGAAGAGGAGGATCTCTATTCATACCGTTCTTCGTAAGTCCAAAGTTGTTCAGTAGGATACGTTCTTATCCTCAAGCAAAACATGGCACGATTATAGCTCATATGCTCTATTTAATTTTAAAAAAAAGAGACTTAGTAGCATGGACTTAGGGCAGTAGTTTAGTATAAGCACATAAGCCACAAGGGAGCAAGTAAAAGAGTGGTCAATTGTCATAAAGAAGCCAAAGAGCAGACCTCCCAAACGCTCAGCCACAGCACCAGTAAGAATACCACCAGCCATATCCACCACAAGGACATCAGAATGTGCACCAACATTCCCCATGGAGAGAAGAAGAGATAAAGCGTCCACCCGCAAAAACCTGAAAGAGTCACAAAAAATTATCACGGCCACGGATTCAATTTGACGTCACCTATTTTATCCAGAATAAGGAAAAACTAATCTTTAACTGCAACTTCATATCTTAACAACCCACAGCCAGAGAGGGTATAACTCAAAATGATGGCAATGCACAAATAACAAAGACCAAAACTAGCCAATGCACAAAATACATTCAAAGAGAAAAACACATTCTCAATTGAATACAGTCTGCATGGGCAAAATTCACATACCCCTGTGAAATTCACAAAATTGCAGTATTCAAACACAAAATTCGCAGTTAAACACAAAATTCGCAGTGTGAAATTCGCAGTCAAACACAAAATTACGATTTAAAGTGTGAAAAATTCGCAGTGGTTGAATTGAGAGAGAGAGAGAGAGAAAGAGAGGAGTGAGAGAGAATGGGAGCCACGAAGATCTGGAACGTCATGGAAATAGCAGAGGAAGCTCGAGAGAAGAACGGCAACAGCAACACCTCAGAGATCATCTACTCGTCTTCTCTCACTGTCGACCACACACTCTCTCTCTTCCCCAAATGACTCCTTGCATCATGTTCGTTTCACCTCTATCTCGTACACCGCCGACGACGTACTCCGACGTATCTGAGACGGCGGCGTATCCTGAGTGCACCAGATCTGACGGCAGAGGCCTCGCTCTGACCGCCTACGGCTCCGACTAGGTCCTGCCATTGGGCTTGTGGTGGTTGAGGAACCGAGACGTGGCGGCGATGGTGATGATGAACGACGTCGGAGAAGAAGTTCGAGAGAGCGCTAAACCGACAGAACAGAGAGAGGCTCGAAGCACTACAAGAAATTTGGGATCTCCCAACGGTTTTTTTAGTAACGGTTCAAAAAACCGTTGGTATAGATGGTGTGTAGCAACGGTTTTCAAAACGTTACTAGAAACAGGACTATAACACCGGTTTTCATGCAACCGTTACTAGACTACAAGACTATAGCAACGGTTTTCATGAAACCGTTACTAAAAACCGGCCTATAGCAACGGTTTCCAATAACCATTACTATAAATCGGCCTATAGCAACGGTTTTAAATAACCGTTACTATAAACCGGCCTATAGCAACGGTTTCTAATAACCGTTACTAGATTTTCACACCGCCAAAACCAATTTTCTTTCATGCGATCAGTTTTCCAAATCCGAACTAACGATCGAGACGGTTGACTTTTTTTTCATGTTGATTAAATCGTTCTCGTGCAAATTTGGCTCGATCGGATTTAGAAAATTTCTTTATCGATGGACAATTTCATTAATAAAATGAATTTTTTTGTCTGATAAGTATGTAGCGATACTCGATTAACTTCATTCTTGAACGTACTTTAGCCACTCAACCGTGACACAATCATGATGATCGAGACCGTTGCTTTTGTTAGGGCTATTTTTCCTAAATTTTTGTTGGTATTTTTTTCGGTATTGTTTATTTAACGTATTTTTTTAGCATTTTGTGGTAATTTTTGAAACTAATCATTCATTTTGGGATTAATCATTCATCTTCACAAGAATAAAAAAAGTATAAAATTGTGGACCAAGGTTGAAAAAAAATATCATATAAGATGACACTAAAGACAACAAATGTTAGTTGTTTGATATTTTTTCGCCCATATTGATTTTTTATGCTTTTAATTGCATTTTTTTTTATTTTTTAGACTCATCTCATAGAAATAACTGACCAATCAAAAAAATTTATGTGAATCTAACAAAAATTTAGAAAAGGCAAAATTAATATTGAAAAAAAAAAAGGAAAACAGAGAGGTTTTTTTTTTGGTACAAGGTGCATGTCAATTTATACCAATTTTAAAAGGTAATTATTGAACCTAGCGTTAAATTCTATGTAATAATAATTTCATTCTTCGTACAAATATTGTACTCCTTATTATGTAAAAAATAGACGCTTCCGATCGGAAAAAAAAATGATATTAGAAAGTGTTTGTATAGTATAAACCGGATTTAAAAAAAAGGATTTAAAAAGTCCGGTTAGTATAGTATAAATATTAAAAGGTTTAGGTTTTTACACAAGTTATGGGCTAGCACAGTTGGTTCGTGCACGCGCGCGCACACGCGAGGTCGGGGGTTCGATTCCCCGGAGAAGCAAAGGTAATTTCGCCCGCCACGCGGGCGCCATGTCAGCGCCACGCGGGCGCCACATGTTGGCTTACGTCACACAGTGGTTGGTTTTTAACGCTCGTCAAAACCGTTGCTATACCCCTACAGCAACGGATATATTGCAACGGTTTGACCAACCGTTGGTATAGCCTAAATGGGTCTCTACCAACGGTTTTTCGGCTTTTTGGCAACGCTTTCGACCGTTGCTATAGAACGATTTTCTTGTAGTGAAGTCTCCGGTTTCGACATCAACGGGACGAGGAACGACGTCGGAGAAGAAGTTCGAGAGAGCGCTGTCGATCGGGAGCACATCGGCGTGGAGAGAGAGGATCGATCGGGGCGGAGACTAATCAAATTGAATACACAGGAAATAAAGAAAGTCATACAAAAAAACTGGACCGGCTGATAATTTTCCTTGAAATAAGGGTAGAACGGTAACTTCAACTTTTGCTTATCCTTGCACGTAATTAAAAAGCTCTTACATCCTTAATGGGAATTAGAAGTCAAAAAACTGGACCGGCTGGTAATTTTCTGTAAAGGCTTCTGTAAAGGCAGCCGGTTTGTACATGGATTTCTTCAAAGCTTGATACAAGGCAAAATGTAATCTCTTGTTCTTTCGGATATCGTCACGGGTCCTGGGCAGTAAGACAAGCCTGTAAAAACGTTCAGCCTTTTTCACACCCAAATTGGAAGCAAAAATCCTTGTGGCTGGGTACATAGCATTTGGCGACCATTTCTCAGGTTCAGTCAGGTACAGAACTTCCTCCCAAAGCTGCATCGAAGATATGCGTTTGAAAGCTTTGTGAATTTTTCCTGCTGTGTATTTATTAAGAAGCTTTCCAACTCTGCACGTAACATTAATACCCAGCTTAACAACCCATATGGGATGCATAATCCAAACTACGAACCTCAATAACATGGAGAAAACGAAGTAAAAGTACCCCCTTGTATAGATCAATGATGGATTCATCCAATTTGGGTAGAGGGCAGACTTCTGGTAATGAAGGAAGTTCTAATCAGTAACAGAACTTCTTTGCAGTAAATCAAAGTACCATTATTTAGATGTATCTTAGAAAATTTAACACAATACTAAGACTAGCATCTTATATCCGGGGAAAACAATCAATTCTCTCCTCAACTTTCACGGCCACAGTGGTCGTTCAGTAGTAAAGCCAGGGGTAAGTTATCAAGGCTCTTTGTTAAGCTTTGAGAATTGAAAAAAACCAGCAACGTTTGGTAGGGAAATAATATATATTGAAACAAAATGATTCTAACTAAAGCTAACTTTTCGCTGTTGATTCACCAAAAAATTGCACACGAGCATTGTGACAGATCACTATAACCTGAAGAAACTTGTTCATCCATTTGTTTGATCTTTGCAACAATCAGGTCGGCCAATGTCTGTTGCCGTCCTGCATCCTTTGATATGAAGGCCTCCAGTAGCGTCTCATCCTCTTCATCGACCTCTTCCTATGACAGAAAAATTTGAGAATTTAAAGAAAAACGATAAGATTACCTCAAGTTACACTAAAGATACAAAGCAAAAGGGATTATGGCATCTCGGTAACGTTTTTTATGGGCAATCTCAGTTTCTCTCAATATACAAAGGCGAACAAATTTGCTTCTTGCCAAACCACACCCTAAACAATAGCAGTTAAATGACAGCTCTTATTTTCTAAATTCCTCCCCCTCTCTCATAATTTCTCACCCCATTCGGAATTCAAACATAAATTGAATTGGATCTCTAGGCCTGCCCCCTTTGATTCCATTCGGCTTTGATTTTGGGGCATGGTTCCGCAGCAAAACAGGTATAGGGGGCCACTGTTTCAGTGGTATTTTGAGAGCAGCCACTTTGTGCATATTGCCAAAGGTTAGGACTGTCTCCAATCCTCCCCGCCCATACCCCCAATGATTGGAGACTACATGGGTTATGTTGTTGTTGTTGTATTCGGAATTCAAACATGAGAGAATTCCTTCCCCGTTATTTCTCCTAACATTTCGGACAAAGTCCCTCGAACCACACCAGCCGTAAGACTACTTCAAGTTCCAAAATTTGGCCTAGTTGACTAAACTAATTAAGTAGTACGGAAGCAATGGCAGAAGTGACAATTCTCGCGAACCAAAATCGAGGATTAATAGATAATCACAAATAATGAAATTAAAAAAAAGATAGATCAAACTCACACCTCGTAATCTCCGAACTGGCTTTGAGTCTCCGAGAACCCACCGAAGTCGTCGATATCATCTTCCTCCAAAACCACTTCCGTCGCGGTATCTTCGGCAAATACCAGGTTGTTAGGGTTTCTCCCTTCGTTCTCCTCGTTTATCTCTTTTTGCTGAATGAGAGCTTCTTTCAATATCTTCGAGCTCGTACCTGTTGGGGTAAGACAACCTTTTAGCAACCTTTTGATCAGTGGGTTTCCTAGCGCTACACAGGAAATGGTGTAGCGCTACCGCGTGGTCTAGCACTATAGCCTTTTTGCTATAGCGCTACCGAGAGCCTTCGGGCCTTAAATTGTATTTAGGGTTTTGTTGAACGGCTGCGCGCATTAGGTCATTGTAATTACTTTTTCTGAGCGTGAAAAAGAGAGAGGCGAGAGAAAACACATCTCAGAGAGATTGTGAGAAGACTTGTACTCTTGGATTGATTTCATAGTGGACTGGTGTGGCTCCCGTGGTTTTTTCCTCACGTTGAGGTTTTTCCACGTATATCTTGTGTCTCGTTTTCTTTCCAGTTTTTCGTTACGCACGTATTTGTTTACTTTATTCTGTGATCCATTGTTCCAAGATCCGTAGGGGCGTTGTAGGATTGCGTAAAATCCATAACAACTGGTATCAGAGCCGCGGTTGCGGTAGGTTTTGTTCGACAGATTAGGGTTTAATCTCGTTCGAGCAGGCCAGAGTTCAGTGGGAGCTATGGGTTCTGAAGAAGGCAAGCAGAGGATGGAGAAGTTTGACGGGTCAGACTTCGCGTTCTGGAAAACGCAGATAGAGGACTATCTGTATCAAAAGGATCTTTACCGGCCGCTGCTGGGTAAAGAAAAGGGGAAGAAGAAAGATGAGAGCAACGAGGATTGGGACGTCTTGGACAGGAAGGCGTTAGGGGTTGTTCGCCTGTCCCTTTCAAAGTCAGTCACCCACAACATCTTGAAGGAGAAAACGACGGAGGGTCTTGTGGAAGCACTGAAAAAGATGTACGAGCAACCGTCTGCTGCGAATAAGGTACATCTCATGAAAAAACTTTTCAATCTGTCTATGGCTGAAGGGGTTTCCTTTATGTCACATCTCAGTGAGTTCAATACGATAGTTGATCAACTTATGTCTGTCGAAATCAAGTTTGATGATGAGGTTCAAGCCTTGTTAATACTGTCTCAATTGCCAGAGAGCTGGCAGGGTACTGTTACTGCAGTCAGTAATTCGGCAGGAAAAGAAAAGTTGAAACTGAGTGAGGTTGTTAGTTTGATTCTGACTGAGAAGGTCAGAAGGGGCTCGATCGATGGTTCAGGTAGTTCAGGTTCAGCTCTAAGTTTTGAGCAGAGGGGCAGAAGTCAAACCAAAGGTGGTCAGAATCAGAACAGGAATAGGTCGAAATCGAAGGGCAAGGGCAAGGGAAATAAATATAGATCTCAGGTTCGGCCCATTAAAGGTGAATGTTGGAATTGTGGTCAGACAGGCCATATGTCACAAACTTGCAAAGCACCGAAAAAGAATAACGGTGGGCAGGAGGCTCACGTTGTGCACGATGCACTTATTCTTTCCATGAACAGCGACACTGAATCTTGGGTGAATGATTCGGGTGCCTCATTCCACGCCACTGCTAACAGGGTGGTTCTGCAGAACTATGTAGCAGGGGACTTTGGGAAAGTATACTTGGGGGACGACGAGCCTTGCAGTATTGTGGGAAAAGGGGATGTTCAGATTGCAACGCATGGGTTCAAATGGTGTCTGAAAGATGTCAGGCACGTTCCGAAGTTGAAGAGGAATCTTATTTCGGTTGGACAGCTTGCAGCAGCAGGTTATACATCGACATTCACAGGAGACATGTGGAAAGTCTCCAATGGTACCATGGTGACGGCTAAAGGCAAGAAAGTTGGTACACTTTACTTGACTTCACATGGTAGCGACATACTTGCAGTTATAGACAGCAAGGAGAGTTCAAATCTGTGGCACTATAGATTGGGGCATATGAGTGAGAAGGGAATGAAGGTTATGCAGTCAAAAGGGAAGCTACCGGGTTTAGGATCAGTGGATATTGACATGTGTGAAGATTGTATCTTCGGGAAACAGAAACGGGTTAGCTTTCAGAAAGGCGGCAGGCCTCCCAGGGCTCAGAAGCTAGAGCTTGTCCATACAGATGTGTGGGGTCCAGCTACAGTGTCTTCTCTTCGCGGTTCTTATTACTATGTTACCTTTGTCGACGATCACTCGAGGAAGGTATGGGTATACTTCATGAAGCACAAGTCAGAGGTCTTTGAAGTCTTCAAGAAGTGGAAGGCCATGGTTGAGAATGAAACAGATTTGAAGGTAAAGAGGTTGAGGTCCGACAACGGCGGAGAGTATGAGTTGGGGGAGTTCAAAGAGCCTGCGCTCTATCCGGGATTCGTTTAGAGAGGACACCTCTAGGGACTCCGCAGCACAATGGCATTGCAGAAAGGATGAACAGGACTTTGACTGAGCGTGCTAGGAGCATGCGGATACACGCAGGGTTGCCCAAGATGTTTTGGGCAGATGCAGTCAGCACAGCAGCACATTTGATCAATCTTGGGCCATCAGTTCCGTTGAATTTTGGCATACCAGAGGAGGTTTGGAGTGGTAAAGAGGTAAATCTCTCACACTTACGTGTTTTCGGTTGTGTTTCCTATGTGCATATTAGCGACAAAGACAGGGATAAACTTGATACTAAGTCACAGAAGTGCACCTTTATTGGATACGGCGGAGATGAGTTTGGTTATCGTTTTTGGGATAACAAGAACCGGAAGATAATCAGAAGCAGAGATGTTGTGTTTGATGAGAAGGTGATGTACAAAGACAGGGACAGCAAACTGAGCAGTGGGAGTACCACTTCGGATGGAGATACGTCCGAGTACTTTGGGTTGGAGGATCTTCCAGGTGACAGGGGGGTTGAACAGGGGTCTGGTCAGGCAGAGGAGAGAGTTTTAGATGAGACAGTTTCAGAGGGGACAGTTTCAGATGAGGCAGCTCCAGAGACAGGGACTAGTTCAGCGGTCAGAGAGTTGAGGAGGACAACTAGAGTACACAAGCCGAATCCGAAATATATTTCTTCGCTTGATTACTTGCTTTTGACGGACAATGGAGAACCAGAGTGCTATGATGAGGCTATGCAGGTTTCTGAGTCAGCAAAGTGGAAGACTGCGATGCAGGAAGAGATGGATTCTCTTTATTCCAACGGTACTTGACAGTTAGCTCAGCTTCCCGCAGGAAAGAAAGCCTTGCAGAACAAATGAGTTTTTCGGCTTAAGCAGGAGAGTGATGGCAAGAAAAGGTACAAGGTAAGATTGGTTGTAAAGGGCTTCCAACAGAAGGAAGGGATTGATTATACAGAGATATTTTCACCCGTTGTGAAGATGGCCACTATCAGAGTGGTGCTGAGTATGGTTGCTGCTGAAAATCTCCACCTTGAGCAGTTAGATGTTAAAACTGCTTTTCTTCACGGGGACTTGGATGAAGAAATCTACATGAAGCAGCCTGTTGGCTTCATTGTGAAAGACAAGGAAGAGATGGTGTGCAGGCTCAAGAAGAGTCTGTATGGTTTGAAACAGGCTCCCAGACAGTGGTACAGAAAGTTTGATGGTTTCATGCAGCGCAGTGGCTACACAAGGTGCAATGGGGATCACTGTTGTTACTTCAAGAGGTTTGAGTCTAGCTACATCATTTTATTGCTCTACGTAGATGATATGCTTGTAGCTGGTTCCTGTGTTAGGGAGATCAACAAATTGAAGCAGCAGTTGGCAACAGAGTTTGCTATGAAAGATCTGGGTGCAGCTAAGCAGATACTTGGGATGAGAATCAGCAGAGATAAGGCTCAGGGAACCTTACGGTTGAGTCAAGCTGAGTATATTGAGCGTGTTCTGGAGAGGTTCAATATGCAGGGTGCTAAGGCAGTTGGCACACCCTTGGGAAGTCATTTCAAACTTTCTCAGGGGCAATCACCTAAGACAGATGCAGAAAGAGAGTACATGGCCAAGGTTCCGTATACCTCGGCCGTGGGTAGCCTGATGTATGCGATGGTGAACACGAGACCAGACATTGCCCATGCAGTGGGAGTTGTGAGCAGGTTTGCTAGCAATCCGGGGAAACAGCATTGGGAAGCAGTAAAGTGGATTATGCGATACTTGAAAGGTACCATTGATTTGCCACTTTGTTTTGGGAGAGGGAAATTGACAGTGCAGGGATATGTGGATGCTGACTTTGCCGGTGATCATGATACGCGGCGAAGTACCACAGGATATATCTATACTATGGGTTCAACAGCGGTGAGCTGGGTCTCACGTCTGCAGAAATTAGTGACATTATCTACTACAGAAGCTGAGTATGTGGCCGTGACTGAGGCTGCAAAGGAGATGGTTTGGATGAAGGGCTTCTTGGAGGAATTAGGTTTGAAGCAAGAGAACTGTGTTCTTTTCAGTGACAGCCAGAGTGCTATTCACCTTGCCAAAAATCCAGTGTTCCATGCCAGGACGAAGCACATTGATTTGAGGTATCATTTTATTCGCTCGCTTTTGGAAGATGGGGATTTGTTGCTAGAGAAGATTTTGGGGGAACGAAATCCGGCAGATATGTTAACCAAGTCTGTTACTGTTCAGAAACTGAAGTTGTGTTCGACTTCAGTTGACCTTCATGCTTGAAGAGATGATGGGCCTGGAGCCACACCAAGAGGGGTCAGATGACTACGTCCATGATTGATTGAGATTATTTGGGTTTGCTGTTGATTGTTTGCGGATGCTTCAGGTTATCTTCAAGTGGGAGATTGTTGGGGTAAGACAACCTTTTAGCAACATTTTGATCAGTGGGTTTCCTAGCGCTACACAGGAAATGGTGTAGCGCTACCGCGTGGTCTAGCGCTATAGCCTTTTTGCTATAGCGCTACCGAGAGCCTTCGGGCCTTAAATTGTATTTAGGGTTTTGTTGAACGGCTGCGCGCATTAGGTCATTGTAATTACTTTTTCTGAGCGTGAAAAAGAGAGAGGCGAGAGAAAACACATCTCAGAGAGATTGTGAGAAGACTTGTACTCTTGGATTATTTCATAGTGGACTGGTGTGGCTCCCGTGGTTTTTTCCTCACGTTGAGGTTTTTCCACGTATATCTTGTGTCTCGTTTTCTTTCCAGTTTTTCGTTACGCACGTATTTGTTTACTTTATTCTGTGATCCATTGTTCCAAGATCCGTAGGGGCGTTGTAGGATTGCGTAAAATCCATAACAGTACCCGACGATATAAGCTGCTTATACGCACACACGCACATACATAAACATACGAAATGATAACCAGAGAAGAGAGAGAGAGAGAGGTGCCTTCTGTTCAAGCTGGTGGTGTTCGGGAGGTTTATTCCGTTTCTTGGAGACAGTGGCGGCGTTGTCGTTGGCGACGAAGGGCTCCGAATTCTGCTGTCTCGTTCTCTTCTTCGCCATTGCTGAGAGAGAATTGGAGCAACGGTGGCCTAAACCCTAGCTGAAATGTGGTCTTTTTTGTAAACCTGCGTTCCAGGAGGCAGGAAAATGTTTCAAAGGATAGGTAATTTTTATAAGAATTTTTTGGTACCTTTCTCCTATGTCTTTAAAGTCACACAATAACTATGAGCCTATGGCGCTGTCTCAAACGTGGAAGAAGAATATATATCAAATCTTACCCAACACCAACAGCCAAACTACCAAACTTGCTTATCAAAATGCCTTGGGACATTGTTATTTAGTGAGAAATTTCCAACTCCAGTTGCATCCCAATGCACCAAACACAACCAACCATCTACCCAAAACGTAATTTTCATAATCAGAATAGTACAAACACAACAATCACTATTCTCATACCAAAGTCATATAAATCAACCATGACCTAAAAACAATACGAATTTTACATCAAGAAATTTCTTTCCCTGAATAAATTCCTTAGGTTAATTACTTTTCTTACTTTTTGGTCACTGCTAATGCTCTGCGCCATGTAAATGTCATATGGGTAGCAAGCTGTTTTGTTATAACTAGGCCAAGCAACGATTTCGCCAAGCAGCTTAATGTTTAGGCGCAGAGAGAGAGAGAGAGAGAGGGAGAGAGAGAGAGAGAGAGAGGCATACCAGATTAGGCGACGGTGTGTGGCGGTGTTTGGACGTTGGCCGTTTACCGAGATTCATCCGGTAAGTTGTTTTTGGTGATTTGAGTGAAAATGTTTTACAATAAAAATATTTTACCTAGTTTATAAGCAACCAAACAAAGGAAAATGAGGAAAATATTTTACCGGAAAATATTTTACATTGAAACAAACTAAAAGAGTGAATTGTAAAAATTAAAAAAAACAAAAAGGAGTGTGAAAATCACTTCCCTAATTTTTTTCTAGGGTAAATTTCAAATACACCCCTTGTACTTTGACCGATTTTCAAGTACACCCCCTTCATTTTTAAACACTCACATCCCTTGTACTTCAGACTAATTTGGAACTATTAAAAATTCCGTCAAAAGTAACGAAAAACAGGTAATGGCCTATTGGAGGGAACTTTTCCTCTTAAAACATATTCTATAAGACCATTTTGCCCCTAAGAACCATTTACATCATATATCTCCTATTTCTCCTACTGGTAGGACTAAAAAAACAGAGAACCCACGCCCACGCCGCAACCCAAACCAATCCATCCTCTGCCACCCCCTCATATTCTCCATAAAAATTGCTAAGTTGGACAAATTTTACTACTTTCCTCCACATTTCTCTCTCTCTCTCTCTCTCTAACATTGATCTTTATTTTTATTTTTTCCTTTTTATGTAGTAGGGTTTGAGGTGCACCGGCGTTTCATTCTTTTGGAGAGAGAGAGAGAGAGAGAACAAAACCCAGTAAAAGTTCTCTCCTCTGTGTACAAAATCATTCTCTGACGCCCACACGTGTACTCACCACCGACATCTCTCTCCATCTCATTTCGATCTTGATTTTTCCTCCCGTCCCGATCTCGATTTCTTCTCTCTCCTCCTTCCAACTCGATTTGTCCTCTTCGTCTTTGATGGAAGATTTTTTCCTCCGGGAAACTGGAAATGATTGCTGCTAATAGGATTGATGAATCTCTTATTGGATCAAATCGAGGGTTGAGGGTAAAAGTTGGCTACTTCCCTTTTTGATTTTCTTATCAAAGTCCACTTTCCTTTTGCCATTGGAGCTATATTTCAAATGGTGATGTTGAAACTTGCCAAAAAAAATCTGTAAATTTGTGTTGCTCGCGCATGAAAATTGCAAAGCACTCATCTCAATTACAAAAACACCTAACTCCGTCTCCTCCTCCTCCTCATCCTCCTAATTTGTTGATTAATTCCTACTTCATCAATCCAATACCTTTTTTCAGTTGATGAATCGAGAAATTGGGTTCATCTCAGGTCACCAAAAATCAAGATTCGGGGTGCTTGACGTGGTTTTATCGATTTGCATTTGGGGGAAAATAAAATTGAACCTATCATTGTTCATGAGATGGAAATATCTCAAGATGTCGAAATCGGTGGGCACAAATTGGGTATGACTTGAATCGCTCAAGGAGTGGGAACAATGGAATTGAGAATCAGAGTGATTGAATAGAGGAATATTGGATTCGGGGATTGGGTATCCCAATCCGCCCCATTGCCATTCAGACAACCAGACAATTTGCGATCTTCCAAATCCTAGCTTTCTTTCTTTAACACTGAAGAAGAACCAGAGCAATTGGTAGAGAGAGAGAAAAAATATGCGAATGATGATGAAAGGGGAATGCGAGTGGGTATTTGAGTCTTTCCGTTACTTTTGACGGAATTCCTAACAGTTCCAAACTAGTCTAAAGTACAAGGGGTGTGAGTGTTTAAAAATGAAGTGAAGGGGGTGTAGTTGAAAATCGGTCAAAGTACAAGGGGTGTATCTGAAATTTACCCTTTTTTCTACCAGTCTAGTATTTTTACTACTCCCTCCATCCCTTTTTAAATGTCCTGCTTCGTAACTCCAACTTATTAAAAAGATATCATCATTATACCTTTCACATCAACTTTTTCCTCCACTTTCCATACTTACCCATCATCATTTCACTTTTACTCACTAACTTTTCAAAATGGAATCTACTTTTAGGGACAAAATAGACAATTCACCAACTTTTACCCACTAACTTTACAAAATGGACATTTATTAAGGGACAGCCCAAAATGGAATACTGAACTGTAATAAAGGGACGGAGGGAGTATATGTTTTTTTACGGAAAATGATGGTGTTAAGAAACATATAATTCGATTTATAGACTTATATGAATAAATTACACCCTCTGTCCCTTATTTACAGTCCAGTATTCTATTTTAGGTTGTTCCTTAATAAGTGTCCATTTTGTAAAGTTAGTGAGTAAAAATTGGTGCATTGTCTATTTTGTCCCTAAAAGTATATTCCATTTTGAAAAGTTAGTGAGTAAAAGTGTAATGATGATGGGTAAGTAGGGAAAATAGAGAAAAAAGTTGATGTGAAAGATATAATGATGATGTCTTTTTAATAAGTTGGAATTACGAAGCAGGATATTTAAAAAGGGACGGATGGAGTACAAATTACAATTCCTTCTTTTTTTATGCATAGGGGTGAAAGAGGAATTCTCCTTCCCCGGGCATCCTTTGAAACTTATCAATCTATTTGTCAAATCTTTTTGGTGCTCACCAAAGAAGAAAGCGGGATGCAGCGGCTCCTCCTCTTAGAAATTTGAATTTATGATGCATGTTGTGGGAGAAAAGCGGGATGTAATGGTTTCTCTGAGTTCAATTGGTGTCACCCCGTATCTAAATCTTGGCTCCGCCACTGCTATGGACCTAAAAAGAGACATAAGAAACAGAATATTAGTAATTGATGAAACACTAAAAAAAGAAAAAGAAAAAGAAAAGTTAACTAAAAGCTCTCCAAATTAAAATGCTGACCGAATCTACTTCCATGGAACCCTATTAGGACCCACTTAGGGGTAACACACAAATGATCGGATCCGCTTAATGTTTTTAAAACATTTTTTTAAGCAGTCTTGTAAAAAATCAGCTCCGTCAGATATCAATAAAGACTTGATCGATTCTACGCCCAATTTCCAGTCAGCAAATCGAGCGTAGAATCAATCAAGCATTTACTGATATCCAACGGAGTTGATTTTTTACAAGGCTGCTCAAAAAAATGTTTTGAAAAAACTCCGATCATTTGTGTTAGATCTCGGATCAAAAATAAAAAATAAAAAAATTCGTGTTAGATCTCTAAGTGGATCCCATAGAAGGTACACCAAATGGTGTACCCATAGCAATTTTGCTCAAACAAAAAATCTCTATCACGAGGAAATTTGAGAGATCCTTGTCTTTAGGGCTCCAAAGCTATTTTTTTAATTTTTTTTTTCTTCTGAAGATAGGCATAAATTTAGTAGAGGAAAATCGCCAAGTAACCAACCTAAAAAATGTTATGTAACAAATTTGGAAAGGATGGTGTCACACTGAAACCAAAAAAGGGTTGGGAAGTGTCTCATTCTTCACCACACTACACTCGGCCTTTAATTTCGTAACGCATTATCCATCAGGATATGCTAGCTGTTAGGTTTTGGTTTGTGAGTATGTGGTGTTGCTAGACATGCAAACACGTAACATCCAAGGTCGTTCGATCATATTTTCAAGTTAATGTTGCAGCCATCATTTCTTTCTACAAACATACAGACAATATTTGCATAATCAATATACCCTCGATCACTTTCTCATTTTTTAGACAATGTATGTATACTTAAACGTTACCCTTTGTGATCGAATAGGGAAACGATTCAATATTGCAACTAACTGTATGTTTAGATTATATTGGTCGGTTAGAGCGAAATACTTTATATACGTACGTTTCGACGTGTCCTTAGGCACGATTATCCGCTAGAAGATAGACATGATTTTGACACGAAATGTACTTTTACGGAAAAATGTAATTTTCCCTGAGTAGTCTGACTCTGTACATGTCCACCTCGATGACTGGAACCCTGAGTAGGCGTAGATGAACTCGCTCCTCTCTCAGCTTGAGATCCCTGAACCGAAGTGGTTTGACGGAAGTAAGGTTGCTGCTGCTTCTGAGTGCCCCAAATGGTTGCCGACTAGAACTCTGTCCACCCCTCGGCTGCTGCACTGAACCCGACTCGCTACGAGCCCCATCCCCATGCGGACAATTCCTTGCAAAATGGCCGGTTTTCCCACAAGTGAAGCACGTCCCCAAAAGCCACGGACACTGAGCACGAATGTGCCCTGCTTGACCACACGAAATGTACTTTTACGGAAAAAAATGGACTTATTTACTACGGAGTAAGACATATGCCTTTGATTCATTTAGGTACAGTGAATCAACGGATAAAAAAATTAGGTACTGTGAATCAAATCACGAACCTCACCAACCCTAATTTGTGTACGGATGATGATTCCACCATATAGTTGAACAGACGTTTCGTTTAACAAACATTGATTGCAGAGGTATTAACCCCCCAAAACGAATACATTACACAGGCTGTGAAAAAGCTCAATATATAACATCATCCCGTAGTGTCCTAACCCCATTTCCATTACATTACATACTGCAGTGAAACTCATGCATCTTCTCTTCAACCCCACCACAATATGTGGTGGAAAAGCAGTGGCGAAGCCACTTGAGGACGAGTGCCCCCACTGAATTTTTTTCCCCAAATTTTGTATTTTTTTTCCTATAATTAAATTGGCGTCTTAAATTGTTCTTTGTTTAATCATTTTAATATATTTTGTATACCAACAATTCCACTACACTTGCAAAATGAGATATTTAATGAAAAGAAAAAGCCACCACTTACCATTTGAAACTCTCCAATGCATAATGTCCAAATTTGTAAGTAGCTAAAGTGCTAAACCATGGGTTATATGCATTATACTTTATTTATTATATATTCACAATTTTGAAACTAGTATTGTATTTGTCGATAGAACCCACAACGTGTGACGAAATTAGAGGTTTAAGCATGAATTTGAAAAGAAAAGTATAATTTTTCTAATTGGATTAAGATTGCTGAATATTGACATATTAGTTATTGTGTATCTAATTGCTGGAGTATTAGACTTGATCTGTTGAGACAATTCAAAAAAATGTGTTAGTTTTTTTTTAAAATTATTTTTAGCACAAGCATTCTTTTAGTTTTTTGGTGTCGTTTAAGACAAATTTTTTTTTATTAAAGTGTGTTTAAAAAGTGCCCCCACTATCGTTAATTACTGGCTATGCCACTGTGGAAAAGTGGTGGTTACACAGGCAGTGAATAATTTGTTGTAAATAAGGTTTTGATATGAAAAAAAGGGTAAATAAGGGAAAAATAAATGGCTTTGTCAATATGAGTTTTGTTGGGTAACCTATCCACATCAACTTGTATGAGTACTTACAGTACTTACAGGAGTATTTGTTTATTTGTTTGTAAATTCCAACACATCCCATTGTTCCCTAATTTTTTTGTCCGGTAAGTTCTTCGATATTTCTACTTTTCATAATTTTTTGTTTAGCTTTTTGGTAATTTTTGAAACTAATTATTCATTTCGACGAATTAATGGAACCAAAAAGTATAAAAATGTGGACCGAAATTGAAAAAAGTTATTAAAAAATGACATTAAAGACAGAAATACCGGTTGTTTGGTAGTATTTTTTTCGTCTTTGTTGAACTTTTTAACTTTTAGCCATAATTCTTTCTTATTTTTAATACTATTGAGACTACTCTGGTTGAGACGAATGATCAATCTTACTTAAGTTTAAGCTTGTATTCATTGTTAAAAGCTTATTCAAGGTCGGTATATTTCAAAACAAAAACAAAAAAAGCTTGGACTTCTTTTTAAGCTCGTTAAAGTTTCAAATCAAGCTTGAACAAACTATCACTCGACTTGTTCGGGCTTCTAAAGTATAAAAAATTCAAACTTGACTTGATTAAAACTCGTTTAGGCTCGACTCACTTATAAACAAGTTAAGCCCTACACTTGGGGTGATCTTATTCATATTGAGTAGACGATGAAGCAAATGTTAAGCAAGCGAGGTGATAAGAGTGTTGGTGTTTTGTTACCACGAAATTTGAGTTTTAAAGGTTTGGTTGAGAAGTTAGGTGTAAAGTGGACTCGTTTCGTTGACGGCACATTTGGACTTTTTTCGTATTCATTTGGTGGTCATCCAAATTGTTTGCCAGATTGTAATGAGAATTTGACGGTATGTTCAGGAAAAGTTAATGGATTTCCGTGATTGATTTAGCATAAGTTGGAGCGTTCCAACAGTTATTTCCGGATAAAAGAGTTTGTGGATGTGCATAACTGTGGATCTTGGGTGCTGTCGTGTTCTAATTAGCGGACCAGTTCTAGCATGATTGGCCGGTTGATGTCTAGAGGTCTCCGGCCGTTTGGCTCCTTTAAAGCATTCTCCTGATATTCTGGCCGAGAAAAAGGACGAGTACAGAGTAGATGTATGTTACATATCGGTGAGCCTGGATGGGCACCGCAATAGAGCAAGTGTTGTTGGAGGTGTGATAAAGTTGGGCACCGTACTAGAGCAACTTGTAAAGAGCATCAGCGCATTGAAGACATTCCTTTACCATTCTTTTTAGCCTTTGACGCATTGAGGATTGTTGTTATCTTGTTTTTCAGACCATGATTTGAGAATTTTCCACGGTTTTTTTAGTGTAACTTTTGATATGAGAATTATAAACTCTCTCTCGTTGCTTGAGAAGTGCTTTGAAGAAGTGTGATGCATGTTAATGTTGAACTTTGTTATTTTTTATGCTGCAGATTTTATTGAATTCTGCAGAAAATGTTCCTTGCAGTCTATACTTGCTGGTTCTATGGCGGAGGTGGTGATGATGAGAACGTTCTCAATATTTGATTCTCAGTGTGAAATTGTAACGCCCCAATTTTCGGAGTTAAAATCGAAAGCATTGAATATTAATTTCTGAAATATTCACCTAATTAAAGTTTAAAAATCCAAAACAGAATTCTCAACATAGAGATTCATTTATTACAAACCACTGGGGAAATACTAAAAATAGTCTTTGAGGTCATAAAATAGACAAAATAACAGAGCCGACTTCTAAGTTTGATACGGATCCCAAACGTACTCGGGCTCGGCTCTCACCTCTGGATTCTCCTCTGCATAAAACTGCTCGCCTTCCGAATTCTGTGTCTCTTCCTGATTTTCTGCAAAATCTGGCACGGAAGCCAGGCAATCCGTACCTGAGTGATGGAGTTCACCCCATAGTATAATCCAACCCAACTACCCCTCTTACTTTACAACTAGCAGGCAACAGGATATAAAATAGTGCGAAGAAGTAAAACAGAGAGATTTCACATTAATCGATTTATTACTATCCATGCATTAACCTATCGTGTGGTCTAAGATCTCATCCACGAGATCTTTCCTCCCCAAACCACTAGCCATGCTCGGTCCCATGAGATCACTTCCCTTTGCTGTCGCAGATACACCTATGTTATATACCGAGTGTGCACCCCCAATAACTACAACAAGGGGTAAGCTTATCATGCCTGAATCATAACTAGGGTTCGCCTATCTTATACACCACTTCACAATCATCACTAGACTCTCGCCAGTCTATCAATTCATCACTGGACTCTCGCCAGTTTAAATCTCATCATAAATCTCATCACATCTCAAAATCACGCCTGTAGGCAATCTAAAACAAAAACTTTCCAATTCATCCATTACCTAGCATCGTCTAGGTGATTTCTATTTCGCATACCACCCCATGTCTCTAGGGTCCAATCTAACATATCAATCAGAGGTTGGAATAATAGATAAGCAATCAGAATAATAATTGAAATAAACAATAAGCATAAAAATCATGTAACCTTTTATGAATGGGCCGTTGCCCTTAGTCCTGTATGACTAATAAATTATTAATAAAGCAAGGAACCTTTATAAAAAAAAAAGTCTTAATTACATAAATTAAATTGATTAAAGACTAATTACATAAATTAAATTGATTAAAGACTAATTACATAAATTAAATAGGGGAAGTATTAGAATAGTTATCATGACCTTAATAAGAGTCTTAAAGGTCCAACATATCGAGTTCAAGTACCAAAAAGTGGGTCCGGAGGGTCGCGGAATCATTTTTAAAATAAAAATGATTTTTTTTGAAGTTGTCAAAAGTAAAATAAATGGATAATAAATTATTTAATAATTAAAATATATATTGAGGTTAACATATCATCTTTGGAATGTAAAGAATCAAAAAAAAAAAAGTCCGGGAATTAA
Organism: Rhododendron griersonianum; assembly: GCA_018127125.1. Classification (NCBI taxonomy): domain Eukaryota; kingdom Viridiplantae; phylum Streptophyta; class Magnoliopsida; order Ericales; family Ericaceae; genus Rhododendron; species Rhododendron griersonianum. The sequence goes on along the minus strand of CM030796.1, from coordinate 33,193,587 downwards.
TAAAATGGTTTATAAGGTCGCAAGGATTTTTCGTTTGTAATCTTTTACAAGAAATCAAATAAATAATTAATAAATAGATAATAAAAAAAAATGACATTAACAAGTTATGATCTTTGATGTGTTAGAAGTCTAGGAAAAATAGATCGGGGGTCGAAAACATTATTCGGGGTGTCGAAAAGTCGATTCGAACCAAAACAGTACAAACCGCAAGGTCTGACCGAGTCAACCTTGCGGTAGAGCCTCCGGCCGCAAGGTCGGATCTGGTTCTTGCGGCCTGCAGGTTGCGGCCGCAAGTTGTAGTGCAGAAATCGTTTTTTTGTCTTTTCGTGATGGTTTCGATGCATGGGTTCATTTGGGGCATAGGGTTATGCTTAAAAACACTTAATATACTTAGAGAACTGGTTGGAAGGGATTATAATACCTTGAATCGGATCGAATTGGTTCAAAAACGAATCTTGAATCTTGGGGAAGAAGACTTCGGGTTCTTTGATCGGGAGACCTTGGGCTCGAATTGGATTATGTTTGGGGATGCTTGGGGCTGAGGGAAGTGATTGGAACGATCAATTTCGGTTTCGGTTGGGTCTTGGTACGAAACCCACTTTTCTCTCTCTTTCTTTCTCTCTCTAAAACTCCATGGATTGGAGCTTTGTTTTCTCCGAATTTCCTCTCTCTTTTGGACTGGTGGGGTGTGGGGAGTAGCGTGGTGTGCCCTAGGGTCAGAGTTATGGGGTATTTATAAGAGAATTTCAATGAGGGTGATAAGATTGTATTCAAAAAGATTTCTATCTCTTGGGCTTTGAGATGGACGAGGTGAGGACGAAAATACGATAGGGAGGAAGTAGAGACTGAGTAGGAGTAGGAGAGGGAGAGATGGAAGGAGTTGTAAGCATGCATGCAAATAAAAAAAAGGAGATAAATAAGATAAGATACTTATTTTTTGTATTTATTTATTAAGGAAAAGATTTTTATAATGACGAATAATACTTTTTAAATGTTATTATTAATAAAGAAAATTACGGGTTGTTACAGAAATTATATGCATTTAGAATTACGGTGCTAGGAATTATGTTCTGCGAAAAACTGTTTGAGAATAGAATCAGGAAACTACTTAGGACTGACTTGAATGTGCTTAGTATTTGGTATTCTATTTGAGAATATTCTCAGTACTCATTCATCATCTATGTCACCCTTTTCAAAAACACCGCAAAAACACTTTGAGAACATTCTCAATCAAAAAAATACTTAATTAGAAGTGACTTTGTATGTGCTTTGTGCTATGAATTCTGCAAGTACTTATGCATCATCTACGACACCATTTCCAAAAGGACCATCTGCTCTGCCACGAAAAAACACTTCGAGAACATTCTCAATCAAAAAAATTTAGATTTGACTTTGTATGTGCTCTGTGTATAACGCATAGTGTTGCATGAGATCATTTTTATGACAAAGACTATGGTAAGATGATTGTTAAGATGATTACAAATCATGAACATAAGACAATATGGTCAAACACTTGTTCTGTATTAATATGAAGCACAAAGTTGTCTTTACAGTTTCTCCAAATTACTTATTCATCTCCTACTTCTTACAATCCCACAAATTTCTCCAAACAAACCTACAAATTTCCAAAAACCACCATAACAAACAACCCTCAAAACCTTCAGAAATTCCCAAACCCCAAATGTGTAAAAAAAAAAAAAAACCCTAGCACCAGTGTCACCATCATCATCGCCGAACTCAACAAAGTCGGTTGCATCAGGGGCTTCATCTGAACCATTCTCATCCTCATCACTTTGAATTTACCTTTCCTTGCACTCTTTGTCCTTGCATCAGGGGCTTCGTCTAAAAAGTTATGCATGAGGAATGACGTTCTCATGTATGAAATTGAGTATTTAATACTATAAATCATTTATGCACATTGCACCATCTGTCATTCCTCATTTCAACAATTATCAATGGATACAAACAGGATATAGCGGTCATTGAGAGGTCGTATCTTCAAACAAAATACCAGCGATCAAAATGGGAAAAAGAGCGTGATGGATCAAAATGGGGGAAAAAATGGGGTCTAATGTACTTGAGAATGTTCTCTGCACTTTAGTGTTACCATCAGTTATAAATGCACACACATTACGCATTGTATTGTGCTGAGAACATTATTGCACTCTAGGGTTATCATCAGTTAAAAAACGCACACACCCACACTATGCAATATATTGTGCTCAGAATGTTCTCAGACCCTGAGCATGTTCTCTGCACTGAGCAATGTATTGGTTTTCTTTGCAATTTCTATTTTGACACATAAACAACAGCCATAAAGAGGTATGAAAATGTTATGAGAGCTGAGAACGTTATCAGCTCTGAAAATGAGTAAATTCTATCAATCATCCATGCACATTGCACCCTCTGTCATGTTTTTGGTACTCTTAAGTATATATGCAACCACACGCTACGTAGTTTATTGTGCTATGAGACCATTCTCTGCAATCTACTATTGACAGCTATAAAGGCGCACACACACACATACAGATCTGTAAACCACCAATTAATTGTACGAATGAGAACTAAGAATGTTTTCAACACTCTAAAAATGATGTAAACAGCATTAGAATGTTGTTATATGAGAATTTGCACTTGAGAATATTTTTAGAGCTGCGAATGTTCTCAGAGCTGATAACATTCTAAACTCTACAACTCACCGATGAATGCACACACTATGCACTTCATTGTGCTAAGAATGTTCTCAGAGCCGAAAACATTGTTATTAGAGCTGAAACCATTCTCAACCCTGCAAATCAGCTATGAATACTACTACGACTATGCACGATGAATCTAAGGTGTAGTATTGTGCCTTCTTAGAGCGGAGAACATTCTCAGTTCTAGGGCTACGACTATACACAGTGAATACTAGGGCTACAATTGTGCACGGTGAATCTAGCGTATGAAATTGCTTACTTTTCTTCATCTTGAGCATAGATTCAAGGTTTGTGTTGAAAATTATTGCTTGATTGGCTGTACTCAAAGCCTTTCGTCGTAGGAGTCGTCTCGTATGGCGGAAGATCGTAGTTATGGAATCATCAGGAACAGTGGGGTCGCCTGGAATGGTGGATGATTGTAGTTGTGGAGTCGTCTAGAACAATGGAATCAAGAGAGAGAGAGAGAACCATCAGTGACTGTCATTCGCGACTGGAACAGTGGTTCTCACTGCCAGGGGTAATTTCGGTAGGAATTGGCGCGTTTACCTTGGTGGGAAATTTCACAAGTTGGGCTGGACCTGGAGGGAATGGACTCTTATTTTTGGTACCGGCCTGTCAATAGCCCTTGACTCTTCTCTACCTCTGTCTCTCTCCAACTTAAATGAAACCGTCAAGAGGTCTATTGTGGAAAAAACTTGTTTCGGAAATCTTTCGTCCTGCCTGCCAGAAATTTAGGGTGAATATTGTGAATTTGTGATGAGATTTGCTTCATACTCAGGGGCAAAAGAAAAAATGTGGAGAGAGAGATATCAAAGAAAATCAACTATTTACTCTGATTTTACCAACACTAGAGACCGGGCATACGCAATACGGGTGTAAGTCAACTTTTACAAACAATATGCACAAAATGTAGTGCATACTTGGCAAATGGAATAAAATTAAAGGGAGTATAATTTGTTGGTTGCCTCCCTTATACCACCACCACCACCAAGACCACCGCTGCTACTGATACGACTACTGGGTGCTTGGTCAATGGTCCTGATTATTTAATATGCATGAAACTCATATATCGATTCAATCAAAGGCCGTAGCACATGTGTGTGCAAGTTTGTAAAATTGTGTGTAAGTTGGTCTGAGAACCCTTAGATATCAAAGAAAAAGTTTATACAACCGTACTTGCCTATTGATGACATTATGGTAAAAATACAAAACAAAAAGCTCAACTTAATTAGGCAAGTCAGTGAAATTCAACAAATTCCTTCATTAGGCCGGCCTACAATTGCTTTTCTTCAGCAAATAATCCGCTTGCCTGATTATGTGTTCTATATATAATTCTCTTGGAAGGAAAAAATATGATTAAGCAAAGAATTCAAATCATACTTCTCTACACAGAAGTGTGTGAAGGGAAAGTCATAGGAACTCACTCCGAATGGTTTCCCTCAATATGTCTTCATATCTTGTGGTTGTGAACATCCAATACGCCTACTCCATTGCCTCTAGATCTGACTTCAAATCCGTCAGATAAATCTCGCAAGGCAAACCATTCAAATCAGCCCCGGAAAAAGGAGCTCGAGAATGGAATGTGTTGATTGTACAGAGGAGTGAAAAGTTGTCATTAAGCACAAATGGGATTCCACATTTATGGAAACAGAAGTTTGCCATTGGAATTGTAAATTCTCAACTGAATGTCTAAACCAAGAAATGGACAATTTAAGCAAAATGGAGAAGCAGACGTGTTGGCATTAGAAGATAGGAGTCAAGGGGTGCTTGGCAGCATCCCCCATTCCAGTGAAGGCCTTGTTGATGTCAATCACCATTGTAATAAGGTAAAAATGGAAGCAATAACATATTGGTAACTGCTCAAATGCCATGTTTAATTGCCACTTCACCCCATGCAGTTACGGAAATGGAACTATTTGAACTTGGGAATAAGAACTTTTTGAAGGACAATTTTGAGAACTTAAAAAGTGAGCCAGCTTAAAAAATGAGTCATAACCAATTGGTGCTCCCCCTTTATATATTAGAATAGATGGATTTTCTCTTGTCAAATTTACAACTAGACAGTCAATGAACTATTTACAAACATTTTCTCCTGCCAAATTTACAACTATATAGTTAATGAACTATTTACTCAAGTATGTACTGCGACTTATATTTGCCTAAAGGCTGGAGATGCTCTAACAAACCACTCTTTTTCCAGTATGGTTTGGATGCTAACAGCTGAATAGCCAATCGTTAGGTGACCAGTTATAGCTACTTAGCTTGTTGGAAATGGGCTTGATTTTGATCTTCTGAACAATGCACGCGTAAAGGGGATTCATTTTGCCCACAATAAATTTTGCCTTTTCAATTGAGCATTCTAACCGATTTCTAGGTGCAACACGGCACAAAGCATTTTTTTTTTCCACCATGTGCTGATTTCTTATGTATTTTGAGCCCCAATCCTCCACTCTGGTTTTTCCCCATCCACGATCTCCGCCCACCCCTTTCCTCTGCCTCACCTCTTCACTTTCTCCGCCCACCTCCTCTCCTCCACCGCCTCCTCTCCGGGTTGGGCTAATTTGGAGACGAGATGTAGCAAGGGTGGCTCGGTCTCCTCCAGTGAATAAGTTGCTCAATCCAAGGCGGCAGTTTCCAGGGACATTGACAGTGGCCAGAGTTTTTACTTTTGTAGTTTCTTTTTACAGAGTATTTATTTTTCTTTTCTGTGGTGATGTTTTGTTTTATCTGCCTTGTGAGTGTTTCCTCCCTTTTGAGTGGATTTTTCTTCCCCTTGGCATGTCTCACCCCAGGGCCGACCCCGGGGTAAGCCCAGCAAGCCCTCGGTCTTGAGCAACCCCCGGGCCAGGGCAACCAAAAAAAAATTTTAAGTTCTATATAAATATAAAAAAAGTTTCCCATGGTAGCACAAATGATTGTCTTGGTGTTGCGGGCTTGCAAGACGTTAGCTGCCGAAGAACTGAGTTTAACTCCTGGCCCCCCTGCCCCTTTATTTTATTTCTTCACTTTTGTTTTCCTCCCAATCAACAATATTACGAAAATCAAATTACTTTGTTGGAAATTTTTGATTTAACAGACATAACAATAATATATAAGTGATATGTTCTTACATTTGATTAAAAAAAAGTCATAGCTATAATAAATCGAGCAAGCTAACAAGGTTTTTATTTTTACTTTCGGACTACCATTTCGAAAGAGATTTTAATTGAAAATGAGGCGCCGTTCCACTAAGCATTTTTGGTCATTTGAGACTAGTTATGTGAAGTCAACATGCAGAAATCGATGAAGCCTTTTGAGGTGTATCGAAAGACGCTTTCTTTGGAAGGTGATTTGATCCCAGGAGTTTGTTGACGGGCTATATCCAAAGTTTCCCTGCTCAGACGCATCACAATGAAAATGGTCACTTAAGGGGAGGACAAAAAGTTTTGATGTGTCAAAAGAAGTTGGTCTGCAGCATTTATATAGATACAAAACCTCTGTTCCAAAAGACATAACCTTGCTAAAGTGGAGCTTATCACAATTATAATCGTCTGTCTAAAGACACCCATGGGCCGTCCGTTTGAACGACACCGATTAGACACTTGTTTGTCATATGAAATCCAGGCCGTTGAGTAGACGCACCAAAATAAATCAACCTCTTATTGGTGAATCTCGCGGAGTAGCACACCTACGGGCAAGGTGGTTATTCAAGTGTAAAATTGGAGTTGCAAATGCAAGCCCATGAAAAACAAGTTACTTAGGGACAAGTGCAAAGACAATTATACAGATACGATCAAGCAGCAAACAATGAGCTTGGGGCAATATCTTTCTTCCAACTAGTAAGTTGTCTAAGCTTGCCCACGAGTTCCACTTAATTTGAAACCTGAGAAACAGTTACCCAGGCTCCAGGAGTTCAAACAAGGATATAAGTCGGCCAATTGGGTGAGTTGTTATTCTTCAATTACCAGGAGCCCATGTCACAAAGCCAAGAAGCCTTTGGCTCAATGGCATCAAGAATGCAATTAAGTGCCACTAAGAGAAAAGAGGTCAACAGTTCAACTCCAATTCCAACAACTCCTCTTCCAGGCTGCTAAACTTACTATTCTAACGATATTGAATTTTACCGATCAATAAAAAAATAGCCCATGTCACAAAATGCCTTTAGGATGTGTTGGAAATCTAAAATTGATCATTGATGCTGACGCAGCAGAATTCACGAGAGACTAGTTAGCGTACTAGTCCAAACGAGATAAACAACTCGTCACAACGAGCAAATCTTGCGCACAAGAAAGAAACACAAAAGTCTGAATATTATTGATGAAAAGTTCCATAAACTCTAGGTTACAAACCCTTATATAGGCTGAAACCCTAGAAACCCTAAAAATAAACTTGAAAAATAAAAAGTCTCAGAATTTGGGGCTTTTCCTAAAATTGAAAACGGGAAAGAAAAACAAGACTTTCCCAAAAAGAATCAACGTAAAAGGAATTACGGTCTAAGAGTTATTAACGAAACAAATATTTTCTAAAATGGCAAAATAATGCAATTGAAGGCCTAAACGAAGGAATTAGGCCAAAAAACACCAAGGCTCACGAACTTAGGGTGGTGAGCATTGACCGAAGCGCGAAAATAAGTCAGCCCACCAAGTTTGGGCCTATTCCGAGCTCGTCCGAATTTTGCCAAATTGGGTAATCTGAATTAAACACCGTTTGGGCTTCTGGGGCTTGGCTCGGTCCAGCTGATCATGGAATTGGGCCTCCACGTGCTCTACATCAGTCCCCGCTTCTTCGAAAGAACTCGACCTTGAGTTCAAGTCTGGATACAACGACTCCTCAGCATGATACTCAGATAAATCAGCAACATTGAAAACCTTTGAAATCTTCATGGAATCAGGAAGATCAATCACATAAGCATTGTCACCAATCTTCTTCAGAACTTTATATGGACCATACTTCCTAGGCTTCAGCTTGTTATAGGTCCCCACTGGGAACCGTTCCTTGCGCAAGAACACCATCACAAAATCCCCTTCCTTGAACAATTTCTCACGCCTGCGCTTGTCTGCAGCCCTCTTGTATTTCGCGTTAGTCTCAGCTAGCTTATGTTTTACTTGTTCATGCACCTCTTGAGCCTGCTTAGCCATTGCCTCAGCTGCAACACTAACCCCGGGACCCCGCGAGAGATTAACCAAATCCACTGTATGCTTTGGAGATGTCACATATACCAAGGAAAAAGGTGATTTTTCCGTGGCACTGTGAACTGCACTATTGAAAGCAAACTCAGCCTGCGGCAAAGCGTGATCCCACTGCTTCGGCTTGTCACCACAGATACTGCGAATCAAATTCCCCAAACTCCGATTAGTCACCTCAGTCTGTCCGTCAGTTTGCAGATGTGCAGTAGAACTCCTCTTCAACGAAGTTCCAAACATCCTCCACAGAGTCACCCAAAAATGGCTAAGGAACTTCACATCCCGATCAGAGGTAATAGACTGTGGCACCCCATGCAACCGAACTACCTCTCGAAAGAACAACCGAGCCACATGTGAGGCATCCGATGTCTTTCGACAAGCAATAAAGTGCACCATCTTAGAAAACCTGTCAACCACCACAAATACAGAATCTACACCTCGTTGGGTACGAGGCAGTCCCAACACAAAATCCATCGACACATCCTCCCAAATATTATTAGGCACAGGCAAAGGAGTATAAAGACCAGTATTTTGAGACTGACCCTTAGATACCTGACAAGTGTAGCACCTCCGCACAAAATTTCCAGCATCCTTCTTCAGTTGTGGCCAGAAATAGCGCTCCTCCAAACTCGCAATGGTCTTGTCCCTCCCTAAGTGTCCACCTAATCCTCCACCGTGAAGGTCTCGGATTAAGCTTTCCCTTAAAGAAGATCGAGGAATACAAAGACGATTGCCACGAAACAAGTACCCATCAGTAACATGAAAGTCACTAACAGGCCGGTTCTGAACGTATACTACCCAAATTTCTTTGAAGTCCTCATCCTCTGGATACAACTCCTTTAAGAACTCAAAGCCAACAACTTCATGGGCCAAAGTTACCAACAAATCAACCCGACGACTCAATGCATCAGCCACCCGATTTGACACCCCAGACTTGTGCCGAATAGTGAACGGAAATTTTTGCAAGAACGTAGCCCAGCGCACATGCATACTGTCCAACTTCTTCTGACTATTGATGAACTTCAGTGCTTGATGATCAGTGTACAACACAAACTCCCTCTGAATCAGATAATGCTCCCAATGTTTGAGAGCGCCAATCACATAATAGAACTCCTGATCATAAGTGCTTCACTTTTGTCTAGCTTCACTCAACTTTTCACTAAAGAAAGCCACTAGTCTCTTCTCTTGGGACATAACAGCCCCAATACCAACTCCACTAGCATCACACTCAACCTCAAAAATCTTCTCAAAGCTAAGCAGAGCTAATACCGGTGTGGTACAAAGCCGTTCTTTAACTAGCGCGAAACTTTGCTCCGCTTCACCTCCCCACAGAAACTTGCCCTTTCTCAAGCACTCTGTGATTGGTGCTACGATAGTACTGAAATTTCGAATGAATCGCCTATAGAAAGTGGCCAATCCATGGAAACTTCTCACTTCCGTAATAGATTTAGGCGTTGGCCAATCATGAATAGCTCGAACCTTCTCTTCATCTACGTGAATACCTTCAGAACTCACCACATAGCCCAAGAATAATAAGCTGCGAGTCAAGAAGCTGCACTTCTTGAGTTGAATATACAGCTTATTTTCTTGCAGCACCATCAGCACTTGGCGCACATGCTCCTCCTCAGACTTGCTATAGATCAGTATGTCGTCAAAATAAACGACGACAAACTTTCCAGTGAAAGGCCGCAGAACCTGATTCATCACCCTCATAAAAGTACTCGGCGCATTAGAAAGGCCGAATGGCATAACCAACCATTCGTACAGGCCATCCTTAGTTTTAACGCCGTCTTCCATTCGTCCCCAGGTCGGATACGAATCTGATGGTACCCGCTCCACAAATCAATCTTCGAAAACCACTTCGACCCATCCAACATATCAAGCATATCATCCAGGCGAGGAATTGGAAATCTATACTTGATGGTTATTTTGTTGATGGCCTGATTGTCCACGCACATACGCCAACTCCCATCTTTCTTTGGCGTCAACAAGGATGGAACACCACATGGACTCAGACTCTCCTGAATGTGCCCCTTCTGCAGCAACTCCTCTACTTTCTCCCTCAGAATCTCATTCTCCCTTAGAATTTCATTCTCCTTTGGACTCATCCGATAATGTGGTAGATTGGGCAGACTTGCCCCAGGCACCAAATCAATAGCATGCTGAATATCCCTCATTGGAGGGAGCTCATTAGACACATCATCAGTAACAAGCTCCTCAAATTCCTCCAATAATGGCTGTATCTTTTTAGGTATAGGAACTATCAGAGTCTTTGCTTTGTCCATTTCCTCCACTACTAGAGACTTCACCACCATAGCATAAACATGTTCCGACTCCTTGAAATCTGTCACAAACTCAGCTTCGGAACTAGCAATTGTTAGAAACGAAGACCCCTCTGTTTTAGGTGGTTTGACAGGCTCCTTATGACTGGAAGGAGCCATAACAACCTTACGTGACTCCCAATTAAAACTATAAGTATTGTCACGACCCTTATAAACAATATCAACATCAAACTGCCAGGGTCTACCTAACAGTACATGACTAGCATCCATCTCAATTACATCACAAATAACTTCTGTAAGTTCAGAAAAACCAAGAGTGGTTTAAGCAGCACAAGAACGTAACGGCTACTTCGTGATCCTCGCCGGAACCCTAATATGCTGCCGGAATCCTTATCTGCAAAACAGACAAGGGGTGAGCGTACCTTTGCCTCTCGTGGCAAAGGCCCTCCGATGCCTAAGTTAGTATCACGTACTAGTGGAAAACCCTAATTAAGCATAAGAGAATGTGTATGACTATAATGTATTGTGTACCTTTTTCCTCTAGGTTTACCTTGTATTTATAGGTTTATGGATGCTTGATACCCAAGTATCCACATTTCCCTAGGTTTCTTATCTCGTATAGGAAACCCAGAACATCTTCGATTCTCGTTCCCTTATCAGTTCATTACCTTAGTCCGTTTAGGACTCCTTTCCACAGCTGGCCGAACTTCCCATTCCCGTTGGGTATCTCTCCAAGATCCTACTTTATTGAGATCTTATTCCTTTACGGAATTATACCATTCTGGAACCTTCCAGAATGCCCTTGTACCTGAGGGCGTCTTTCCCAGGATTCTGCTCTTGTTCGGCCATCTCATTGCCGAACAGACTAGTTGGACCAACAACTCCACGTGTTGTTGGTTCATGACCTCATACAGGCCTTTTGAATCAACGACTGCTCATGTCTCAGGCCTATACCTCTGACCACCATGTTGCACGGCGATTGTTTTTATCATAACCATATCGTGGTCCCATGTACCACGTGTTCGGGCCCTATTTGTGCCTGTTCGGGATTTACTTCCCACAACTTCATATCTATAAATTTTTCCAATTGAAAGAGGAAGTTTACAGATTTCAGTTACCTTCACTGTAGGGCCTTTCTTTATCCAACCGATGCTGTATGGAGAGGGATGAGGTTTAGTTGGCAACTTTAGATGGTCCACCAGTCTTTTTGCCACAAAATTCTCACAACTCCCACTGTCCACGATCAAGTCACATACTTTCTGATTGATGGAACAGCTTGACCGAAAGATGCTATAACGCTGACTGGAATATTCTGCTCTCGGCGCGAACAACACCCGTTGCACCACACAATTCACTCGTTCCCCGTCCTCCTCTGCATAATCTACATCATAAGAATTTTCTTCTGGCCAATACTCTTCAGGCCCATCTTCTCCGCCACCCTCTTCTACCAGGCCCACCTTCTGATCTGGACACTCATTAGAGCGGTGTCTGGGCTTGCTACACCGGAAGGACTTATCCCCAAAGGGCTTGGCATATGGATTAGGGGCTTTGGCCACGTTTTTGTTATTGGAGCTACCTGTCTGATTAGCTCCTCCAAATTTAGAACAACCACCAACTGCAACCTTAAGTTGAAACGTAGACACTGTTGGCTATTTCTCTTTCCTTTTATCAGCAGCAGGAACAAACGACTTTTGACAGTACCCTGAATTGGCTGGTTTACGCTCCATCTGTTCGGCCTTAATTGCCAAGTTAAGGGCTTCGTCAACTTCCCAAACAGGCTGCAATCCTATCCTCTCCTGAATTGAAGGCTTCAACCCGTTCATGTACCTCGCTACCCGTTGACCTTCAGTCTCACTCAGATTATTACGATCTGAGAGTCGATTGAATTCAGTTGTGTAATAAAAAACAGACCTAGATCCCTGCGAACAGTTCTGGTACGACCGGAACAGATGTTGGTCATAGTCAGATGGCAAAACCTCTCCATCATAAGCTGTTTCATTTTGTGCCATGCCACCACAGACGCCTTTCCTTGCCTCCGTCGTTTCGTCTGCAATTGGTCCCACCAAACTGCAGCGCCGCTCTTTAGTTTATAAGCGACCATCTTTACTTGCTTCGACTCAAGAACCTCCATCATAGTAAGGAACCTCTCAACCTCTGAAATCCAGTCAAGAAACTCTTCCATCTGCAAATTACCGTTGAACGTGGGAAGGTCCACCTTCATTCGGTAATCATCGAACCAATGTTGTTGTCGCCCAATGGGATGGTCTTCTTGTTCTTCATTATCCTTAGGTTCGGATTCTTCACTCTCAGCATGTATTACTATTTGACAACGACCGGTTGCGCCTTGGGCAAATCCTCCAGCACGATTCTGATCCTGGTTACGAGGTTGGCGATGGGAAAATCCCAACGCGCAGTCCTCCACAACCCCTTCTGGCCTTTGGCGGATTTGTAGAGTCAACCCCTGCAGCATCTCACGGATCTCAGCGAATTGAGTGTGGGAATCCTGACGGATCTCGGTCAATTGTGCTTGTTGCTCCTCCACCGTCCTCCTTAGGTCAGTAAGCCCACGACCAACGTCAATGGGTGTGTCATCAACCGTGTTTGGTGCCATCGAACCAGGACAAGCGTGGCTCTGATACCACTTGACGCAGTGGAATTCACAAGAGACTAGTTAGCGTACTAGTCCAAACGAGATAAACAACTCGTCGCAACGAGCAAATCTTGCGCACAATAAAGAAAGACAAAAGTCTGAATATTATTGATGAAAAGTTCCATAAACTCTAGGTTACAAACCCTTATATAGGCCGAAACCCTAGAAACCCTAAAAATAAACTTGGAAAATAAAAAGTCTCAGAATTTGGGGCTTTTCCTAAAATTGAAAACGGGAAAAAAAATAAAAGACTTTCCTAAAAAGAATCAACGTAAAAGGAATTACGGTCTAAGAGTTATTAACGAAACAAATATTTCCTAAAATGGAAAAATAATGCAATTAAAGGCCTAAACGAAGGAATTAGGCCAAAAACACCAGGGCTCATGAACTTAGGGTGGTGAGCCTTGACCGAAGCGCAAAAATAAGTCAGCCCACCAAGTTTGGGCCTATTCCGAGCTCGTCCGAATTTTGCCAAATTGGATAATCTGAAATTAAACACCGTTTGGGCTTCCGGGGCTTGGCTCGGTCCAGCTGATCATGGAATTGGACCTCCACGTGTTCTACATTAGATGATTTACTATGTGGGGGGAACACAGTGGAATGTGTTGGACACTTAAATAACTAAACATAAATATGGAGGATAACAAAGAATATACTACATGTACGACCCTTAGGTAGTACCGAGCTCCCATGGAACACAAGTATATATCTTTAAGAACTCAACACTATGATAATATATATTCTTCACCACTTTCTTCTCTACTCCTTATTCAATGATCAACACCCCTAATTCTTGTAAAACAATAAAACATAAAATAGGCAATAGAATCAACCTACATAAGAAAACCTAATAGTCTGGCAATTTATGCTAAAACGGAATGATTCCTACTAAAATACAAAATTCAAAATAATAAACTAAAATTCTAATATTTTTAGATTAATTAAAATGGTGGCCTGCATCACTTACCGATGAAACGTGCAAAACGAACAGCATATGGGAACTAGGAAGTCTTGGGTCTGATTTACACATTTAAGTGTATTACGGGGCAAAAGAAAAAATCTGGAGAGAGATCCTAAGGTGATGGGAGTCAAGGTCACAGAAAAATCACTTGCCAAATTAATTTGGTATCTCTCTGGCATAATTCTACCAACAGATTACTGATTTAAATTATTTCACATTCAATGTTACTCATTTGGTTTAAAAAATGTGCACGATTTACAAAGTTAAAGTTGCTATCAAATTTGCAATATATAAAAGATGACTACAACATTGTTTGAAAGTAATTTTACCTCATTGGTGAGTGGAGAACATAGATTTTGCAAGAAAAAATGTTAAATTATGAATGGCTAACAGGGATGGTGTACTTTCTCTTAGTCAGAAATTAGCTCAATTTATGGCTTTGGAAAAAACGTGTTGAAAAATATATACATGACAATTTGTTGGAAAAATTATATGCATTACTATTTATTATTTTGATGATTATTTTGTGGAAGTTTTTATTGATTGGCAAAAGAAAATCTTTTATCGCAAAATCCTTTTTGGACTAATTTATCTTTGCCTTGAAATATTGCATAAAGTCTCTTAGATTCAATTATTAAATCTTACAAAGTTTTAGTGAGCTCAATATATGCGTTAACGGAATTGTTTAGATGAAATTTTGAGCCACAGGTTGACGAACCGGCTGACAGGCCGGCTGACAGACCAGAGAGGCATGTCAACCGAAGAGCACCGGACGACCACCGGACGACCGCCTGGTCGACCGCCCGGACGACCGGACAGTGTAATTTCGGCAGATCAGTAAAGTGCAACGGCTCTATTTTTTACCTGTCAACTTCCCAACGGCTCCAATAGTTTATTAACGGCTAGGAGGTGGATGGATAGCTATATAAGGAATGAAGAACTCATTGATGAGTACTAAGACAAGCACTATCAATCTATTCCATTCCAAGAGCAAATCTTCAAAGATCAAAGCCTACCAATCTCATTGTTCTTCCTCTTTCAAATCTTTCTTGTGAGAAAATTTGTACAAGTCTTGAGCTATAACTTTCATACTCTCTCCATATACTTGTAACCCCTAAGTGAGTGTTTGAGTGAAACACTTGAAAGCTTAGAAGACCAAATTCTTATTGAATTTGGGTGTTATTGTTTTCGAGAGAATTTCGGAGAAAACTCTTGCGGTTGCGCTAGCTCCTCGGGAAAGCTAGAGGTGTAAGGTCGTTGTAAGCACCCGCAAGTCTTACTACGTGTAATCTTTTTGAAGATTAGTGGAACCTTCAAGTAGTTGCTTGAGGAGAAGTGGACTAGGCCGGACCGTGGACAAATCCGGGCCGAACCACTATAATTTGGTTCTATCTCTCTAACTCTCTCTTTTACTTGCTCCTATTGTTTTTGTTTAATTGTTAGAGATATTTTTATTTGGTATTTTTAATTAGCAACTCTATTCACCCCCCCCCCCACCCCCCCCCTCTAGGTTGCATTTTTGGGTAACAAAACGCATTCATCGGGAAGCAATTCTTTACTGTGTATCGAGTTCTTTGACCTGACTCCATGTAGACACCTCCCAAACGGGGCATCGCCATACAGATTGATTGCTTTTGTTGCTCGGTTGGTTGGTTGCTTCGTAAACCGAAATCATGGACATTCCCATGGCTAGGAACATCGCCACATGATAGCGGTTATCATCAAAACAGAGTTGCCACCCAGTTTATCAAAACTAGGAAAATAAATAGAGATTCTGGGTAAGGGAGCCAAAAGTACAGTAAGGGGAAGGTGTTAGGCACCCCTCTCTGCCCAGCCGTGAGACTGGCCCATAGTTATTCAACATAAGACATGTAGATGCTTTGTTTAATTCTAACACATAGTCTATTTAATTAAGTCTTTAAACAGTAAGTAAAGTGAGCCAGTGCGATATGTAAAGCATGCATCAGAAAGCGGAACAAAGCAAAGCTGTCCCAGGGGAATGGATCCCGCTGCCGGTGAATGGATGTCACGGCCGAGGGATCATCCTGGTTTTATGTACCGGCCGAGGGATCGAAGCCCCAGTCGGTGTTCTTCCTCACACCAGACGGAAACGTTAGTAGATGACTAAATGCTACGATTAATTGTAAATGCGATAAGTAAAACAAACCAGAGGCCGTTGGGCCTCACCACCTTGATCCCTCAGTTGCTTGATTGCTTCGGATTTGATTGCGATGGACTGATTGCTTCTTGAAAACCCTAGGGTTAGGGTTTGGAACTTCGGGGTTTGATCGTCGGATTGATGGCGGCCTTCGGGAGGTTAGGGCTTTTGAAGAGTGGGTTTGAGAGAGTATTTTGACAGAGTATTGGAGCTCGGGTGAATGATTTAACTTATTAATTTCGGAGCCCAAAGGCTCCTTTATATAGGCATAGGGATGACTCACTCCGGCCAATCAAATGGCACGATTGCAATTGCAATTGCAATGCAATTCAAACTCTTCGTCGCAATCTCTGAACGTAGCCCGAACGCATCGGGAAGGTAGTGTAGTTGGATCAAACGTCTGACAGAACGTTCCAGAGTCTGGGAAAAGGACGATCTGGCGGCCGAGTAATGGATATCACGGCCGAGGAATGGATGTCTCGGCCGAAGGATAGATCTTGCGGCCGAGGGATTGATCTCTCAGGGAGATTTTCTAGCAACAGGTTGCTCGGGTGAGGAAATGATGTTAAGGTCGTGAGATCAATGTCACGGCCGACAGATGGATTCTCCTAGGCTTCTGTATTTCTGTCTGAAAGGCTGTATGGCTCTGAATTGGGTCCTCTAAGTGGCTCAAAGTTCTTACCGAAAGTCCTAAGGTTCTCAAGAAGGCAATCAGCAATCACTGGATCCATTTCATCATCGGGATGGTCCCCAAGGTGGGACTTAAAATAATCGTTAAGCCAAATTGGGGTGTCTACACTCCAATTTGGTTTTGTACTTCAAAGTTTTTTTTGTTGTTGATATTTCTTTGTTGATTTTGGAGTTGGACTTGATAATTTTTTCATGGACTCTTACTGAATGGCAACGTGTTCATATCAGGGGCTATACTTTAAAGTTCCTGGAAGCCAGGGAAGCCATAATGATGGAAAGGGAAAACCCCAAGGGGTTTGGCCATGAGTTCACAGGTTTTATTCTCACGGAGGTCAAACATTCTAAATTTTGGGGCCAGTGGGAATTATGCCCGGTCGTTACCTTTAGGGTTTCGGAATTAGCCGAGGTGCGCGCATGCTGGCCTTTCCGAACTGTTGTTGAATATTTCTATCTGTCTTTTTAGAATAAGAAAGCTTGCTTATATTCATACTTTAAGCAATAGACCAATTATTTCTATTTGTAAGTAGGTGCTACCGGGTTCCTGCTAGAGTGGGGAATGCGTCTTTTCCTCAAACTCTAGAGAAGGTGTAAAATAACATCCGCTTATCAAAAAAAAAAAATTTGATGGAGAGGAAATTGATTCAGCATAGAGGACTTTTGATCCCTTACACTTCCTATTTGTCTTTCAGAAACCTCTCAATTAAAGGAAATGTTGTTGTTTACATCCAATTTTGTTCAAAATTAGAAAAAGAACGGGAGATGACATTTGGGGACTTGAATTGCATTTGATGCTTCACTGGGCCATTTGGCCTAGTTTAAGCTTAAATGAATGAAATGGATAATTCTGAGATCCCATTAAACTTCCGAATTGGACTTAATTAATGCCCAAAATTTCATCAAAAGCACGTCCGGCCTTACTTAAAGAGTCACAGCAAAGGGCTAGAGGTTCCTTCATTTTGTAAGAAGCCCAGATTCACATTCCATGGATTTTATCCATGGACAAGTTTGGAAGAGGCCCAAGAAGTCGTTTATAGCAGGTCAGGCCTTCACGTAGGTCCAAATCAAAGGCCCAAGCTGGGCCTAAGTAGAAGAGGGAAATAGGGGAGCCCAAGAGTATTCTCCATCTGACTTCCTTCGGCGTGAAGGAAGGCATGGCGGACACATGGAAGCCATGTAGGTCTCCAGAGCAGTTCCCATAGGCCAGAAGCTGTTTAATAAGCAGCTTGGTCAAGCCTGGGGAGACAGCTCAAGTCTGAGCTAGCCGAAAAGGAAGGACCAAGTCCCAAGGGATTCTTCCTATTTCAAAATCTTCACAAGTAAGGAACCTATTTTGAATGGATTGGGGCCCACAACGAAGGATTAAAAACTAGCAAAAGGTATCTTTTCCTCTTGGTTTTGGCCAAAGTATTTTGGCCTTTAATCTTCGTGGGCCCAAGGAATGGCCCTTGGTAACGTTGTGAGCTAAGGAAACAGCTCCAAGCAGCTCAAACGCCTGGAAGCGTCTCTCTAAAGGCAGCTTGGAATGCCTCTTCAGCAAGACATCGTGCATACAAACCGCTCATAGGTCTGGGGACCATGCAGCCAATTTCTTGGAGTGAAGAGCAAGAATGGAGGACATGTGGCAGCCATGCAATGGCTTAGGAGAAGCAGCTCAAGGCTTATGTTGCTGCCTATAAATACTAGAATTAAAGGCCTTAACAAAGGTCCACGACCATCAAAGCCCACGGCTTATGCAATTTATCTTTCAACTTCCAGCAAAGTCTTTCCATTTTCGTTCAATCTAGCTCTGCCTAGAGTTTGTTGGTTTACTACTTGTAATCAACTCACTTTTTGTTTAACTGTTAACAAAGTTTCGTTTGCTTTGAATCCTTATCTTTTTCCATTTTCTAACACTGGTTAGGAAATTTAAAAGTCTTTTTTTCATTAAAAGGCAAACCACGAACCTCAATATGATCTTACCCTTTGGATTGCACACAACCGTTCTACGTACGAAGTTAGATTCGACGCACAATTAGCTTTGAACACCCGTTTGGATTGCAATTCAGTCTTGGCATGCCCGCATATACACATTACGTCAAATTTTCACTTTTGAGGGAAAACAGTTGTGCTTCTTAAATAAAATAAAATAAATTTTGTTGTCTTTCTCCTTTCCAATCAGAAAATCTTATTTGCAGACCATTCCGTAAAGAAAGCTTGCTTTACGGAGGCCAATCGTGCGTGTCCAAAGTATTTTTGGGCGGTCCGGATTGAAAATCAATTGTGACTGATAATAATTAATTGTGACCGATTAAAATTGCAAACGAATCTCTGCCATTGATTGCGCGAATAGATGGCTAAGATTGCGCCCCGTGAATAAGTTTCTCTCCTTTCCATTATGTTCCAAAGATGATATGTTAAATCATATGCAGAAAATGATGAAGACTTTTTTTTAACAGCTAAACAAAGATTCTATTCATCAAATGTACATGATACAAGAAATTCAAAGGACAAGAGTAAAAGCATCACAACGGGAGACAAGCATCGTTTGCACCCAATCCAAGCCTCCCTACAATCATCATATGCCACTCGGGCCCTAAAGGAAATTTGGTTGGCAATCGATTAACGTAACCAAACCTTGGAAGAAAGAAAATTAAACAAACTACAGGAAAATAGACTCCCCAAAAACTAAGAATGGATCTGAAATAGTCCAGACTAACCAAACCTTGCTTTGGATGTTGCAGATGATGGATATGATAATTCGACCAAGATTGAAGATGGCATCAAGAGCAGAACAAGAGATTTGAATATCACAAACAATGAAGAAATCCAGGGCTTAGAAGAAGTAGCAGCAGCACTTCGAGAACTCCATAACAATCAGAATTTGGAGGAAATCGATGAAACATATTTACGAGCATTTGATATCAGGTAATGGACACCTTCTTCTTTAGATCAGCAGCTTTGAGGTGTATCAAAAGACGCTTGGTAATTTGCTCCCAGGAGTTTGTTGATGGGCTATATCCAAAGTTTCCCTCTGCTCAGACGCGCATCACAATGGAAATCGTCCTTTAAAGGGTAACTATTCTAAGGGAGGACAGAAAGTTTTGACATGTCAAAAGAAGTTGGTCTACAGCATTTGTATAGATACAAAACCTCTGTTCTAATAGACATAACCTTGCTAAACTGAAGGTTATTACAACTATCCCCCCCGAATTTTGACATGTCAAAAGAAGTTGGTCTACAGCATTTGTATAGATACAAAACCTCTTTTTGACTTCTTATTTTGGCAGCTCAACAAAATGTTACAAGGATACACTTTGAATACCATGTAAATTGTAATACCTATGTCTTGTTATTTGCTCTAAAAAGTACAGTAGACACACGAACTCATTACATTACTCCCAACACCAATTTTTGCTAGAACTCAGTTCAGTGGCAGCGACAAACACAAGCATCGGAGCACTCGTCAATTTAGGTATTTCGTAATTGAACATCTAGTACATCAATCCAAAACTCGGTATAGACTCTTAATGAAGAAAATTATAAAAATAGAGAGACAGAGAGGGAAAAAAAAATCTATTGATATTAGTATCATGCACTGACTTCTCTCTGAACGATAGGCGACTTTATATCTCAAAAAACAAGAGCATCTGCCCAAAAAGATTTGTGCGAACCTATTCGCCATATTTTTTCCCATAAGAATTTATGTACTGAATTTATGCGCCGGTTTAATCTTGCTTTGCTCAATATATAAAAATTTGTGGACAATAATTCTAAAATCTTATGTATTTTATTTTCTTGATCGCACTACACAAACAAATAAATGAAATTTTGTATGTAGTACTGCAATAGTCCAGACTAACTAAACATAACGGAAGTTTGATCACCACCAAAACAGAGCCACCAAGAGCAGCTCCCTATGTATTCTGAAACAAACCTTGCTTTGGATGTTGCAGCAGATGATGGATATGATAATTCGACCAAGATTGAAGATGGCATCAAGAGTAGAACAAGATATATCACAAACTGTGAAGAGATCCACGGCTTGGAAGATGTAGCAGCAGCACTAAGAGAGTTCGTTGCTCAGACACGCATCACAATGAAAATCGTCACTTAAAAGGTAACTATCTAAGAACGGGAGGACACGCAGAAGGTTTTGAAGTGTCAAAAGAAGTTGGTCTACAGCGCTTGTATAGATACAAAACCTCGGTTCTAATAAACACTAGCATCCGGGGCACAGACGATCATTCTAGTTAGGAATGTGTCACGTGAAAGATTGGATCAAGCACTTGTACATATCGGATTGAGCTGATTTTTCATGGCCCACTCGGTTTTTTTTTTTAAATTATTGAACGGCTCGGATCATCCGTGCGGGACCCGAAGTGAGCCCTATGTGCCCGTCGGTTCAAGTTTGGTATTGAACCTGTCCCCCTTAGCATTAGTGATAAATTTAGGAATATTTAAATATCCATCCTCCTTTTCCATGTTACGTAAGAATTCATCCCTCCCTTTTTTTATGCTTATGATTTCATCCTTGCGTTATGTAAATTTACTTTATTAACCTTTGTTCCATTTTATTATATAGATTATATTTTATATATAGATATAAATATTAGATGTGGGAAGTTAAATGGGGATTAAAACCGTCCTCTCTCATCCGGAAATAAAGGAACTGAGCAATTACAGGGATTTGTGGGAAGTTTAAAAAGGAAAAGATTGAACATGTGAGAGAGAGAGAGAGAGAGAGAGACAGAGAGAGAGGGGGACGGATGAAGACTGAGAGAGAGAGGAACGGATGAATTCCAATCCCTACAGTTACGACGCAATCTAATTTTCAAAAAAGGAAAAGATTGAACATGGGTAGGAAGAGATCCCTAATTTCAAACTTTTAAACTTCCCACAAATCCCTGTAATTGCTCAGTTCCTTTATATCCGGATGAGAGAGGACGGTTTTAATCCCCATTTAACTTCCACGTCTGTTTCTTCTTCATCCTCGTCCTTCTTCATCCGCATCCTCATCCTTCTTCATCCTCGTCCTTATTCTTCGTCAACTAGGTACGTGCATCGCCATTGTCCATTTAAGTGTTTTGGTGTGTTTCACGGTAATTTATCTGTATCGTTTACCATCAAACAAAAGTTTTTCTGTTATTTCCATCTCTTGGTATACCATCTGCAACATCACCATGTAAATCTGGGTTTCTGCTTTATCATGGGTAATTTACCATGAAACGGGTTTGTTTGTTCATTCCATTCCATATATTGCTTAATCAACTGCGCCTCCATGAATCGTGAACAAAATTACTGCCATATTGTTCCAATCGTGTAAAAATTAGTTTATTGTATCTTTGGTGTAAAGGTTTGAGTACGACAGGCTTTATCCATGCAAACGTAAGAGTATGACAAGTTTTAAAATTTTTATGGTAATTTAGTCATGTTGTCAACTTATCATGTCATCTTCCTTAAAGCATAACATTACTGTATATTTGGTGTAGGCTTAGCAGAATCCCTTGGTTTAACATTTTTCATGCTTAATTATTCATGTACCATGGAATGAGTTTGGCTTTTTTTTCCATTCCCTTGGTTTAACTGTCGAACTATATTCCACGCAGGACTGACATGGCAAGTGAATTAATCATGATGTGTCAACATGATGGCAAGTTTGCAGCCATTCGGATGAATCGTGGACATGATTTCGGCACTATCATCCATAAAATATGTGCCCGGTGGTCCGATCTTGACCCGGATTCTGTCATACTGAACTACTCTCTCAAGGATACAGAACATATAATATTGGACAATGATGACGATTTGACAACCATGTTCCAAAATGCTGAGCTTGCTGGTATCGATGATATTATGATCACGGTCAGGGATGGTGCAAGGTTTTTCATGGATGAGGCTGTTCAAGTTACCCCAACTGCAAAATCTGATACCGGTAAGGGCAAGCAGATCTTGATTGTTGACGATGATGACGTCATTCCGTCGTTCTGTTCCCACAAAAAAGTTAAGTTGCTCTCGTCCGATTGGTCGGATGGTATTACAGCGGTTGGTCAAAGGTTTGAGGGTGGCGCTTCGGATTTCAAGAACGTGTTGCGGAAGTTTGCTATCGAGCGGGGATTCGAATATACTTTGGCAAAAAATGACAAGGTTCGTGTTACTGCCCAGTGCAAATATCGAACTGTCAAGAAATGTATGTGGCATGTGCATGCCAGAATAATGCCGGGGAATGAGTATTTTCATATCTTAGGCATGGACTTAGCTCACACATGTGGTTTTGCTGTACGGACGCTTACTAACCCGCATGCCACCGCGGAGTTGGTTGCTGACCTAGTTGGCGATGATGTTCGGGGCAAGCATCAAACAAGGCCTGTTGATGTTGTCAAAGGAATTAAAAGAGATTATGGACTAAATATCTTATACCACCAGGCATGGTGGGGAATTGAGAAGGCCAGGGGTCTTGTGTTCGGTGACTATGTGAAATCTTTCTCATGTTTGAAATGGTATGTTGGGGCAGCCAAAAGCACAAATCCGGGCAGCCACATCGAATTGGAAAGTGATGAGGAATCTAAGCGGTTCAAAAGGTTGTTTGTAGCTTTCGGTGCATGTGTGCAAGGATTCAATCAGTGTCGCCCACTTATTTTCCTTGACGCAGCCCATCTTAAAGGGAGGTATAGAGGGACAATAATGGCAGCCACCGGGAAGAACGGCAACCAAGGTATTTATAGTTAAAATATGCGATTAATTTAGTGTAACAAGTCATATTAATCTGTAGCATGGTAGATTTTACACCTGGAATGTTGTGGTTATTGTACTTAGCATGTTCTGTTTTGGTGATATATTTTGCAGGAATTTTTCCAATCTGTTTTGCAATTGTTGATGCTGAAACTTACGAAAATTGGCGTTGGTTTTTGGAGCATTTGCGATCAATACTTGCGCCTGGGAGGGATATCACCTTCATATCGGACCGTCATACAGGGTTGCTTATGGCTAGGCGGGACATATTTCCAGAGTCCGGTCATGGGTATTGTCTTCTCCACTTGAAAAGGAATCTGAGAGATCATTTGAAAGGAACAACCAGAGCTTATAGAGAGAGGGTGGTGAGTGAGTTTGTTCGATGTGCTTATGCTCCTACACGGGAGATTTTCCACCAAAACATGACTAAGCTTTTGAGTCACGATGATGGTAAGGTGGTAGAATTCCTAACAAATTTACGCTACGAAAATTGGAGCAATGCATTTTTTCGGGGTCAACGGTACGGCGAAATGACATCCAATGTTGCTGAATCATTCAATGCGTGGATCGAGGCTGAGAGGCACCTTCCAATCACAATTCTTGTTGATGAGTTAAGAAAGAAGATCATGAACCTAATGTCAGAGAGGAGAGAAGAAGCAAGCAAATGGGGG
Organism: Rhododendron griersonianum; assembly: GCA_018127125.1. Classification (NCBI taxonomy): domain Eukaryota; kingdom Viridiplantae; phylum Streptophyta; class Magnoliopsida; order Ericales; family Ericaceae; genus Rhododendron; species Rhododendron griersonianum. Next base: position 33,169,609 of record CM030796.1, on the reverse strand, counting down.
TGCCAAATTTGTCCAGAAATGGACAAGAGGATGAGGGCATCGTTCAATGAGTCGAGGACATGGGTAGTCAGCGCAGCCGGTGATGGTGTCTACGAGGTGCTCTCGTTTCCTAACGTAACAGTTGACATTACTAGGCACATTTGCTCATGCCAGAAATGGCAACTTACTGGCTTTCCATGTGCCCACGCTGTTATCGCGATTTCTTCGTGTGGGAAGGATATGACCGAGTATGTTGACCCCTACTACTTTTCACAAACATTCCGCTGCTCTTACTCCACCTCGATCCACCCGATACCAACTGTGTGGATGCCCGAGCGTCCAGTTGATGAGGATTTTCTCCTTCCTCCACTTTGCAAGAAGCCACCCGGGCGTCCCAAAAATAAGCGAATTCCGTCAAGGGGGGAGAATGTAACTTTTATTAGATGTGGGAGGTGTGGCAAGATGGGGAAACACAATCGCCAAACATGCAAAGATGCTATGTAACTTTGGCCCAAAGTGTTGCAAAGGAACTCGGCAACTCTGAATAAGTGCCTTTAGTAGGTTGTTTCCTGCTCGGAAACTCATAGTAGGTTGTTTTAAGTTATTAAATAATATGTGCGGTTACCCCGCATATTTAGGTTATCGTTTATTCATAGGAAGCAAGTTTTAATTACGTTGTGGTTTCCTGTTCCGTCTTATGCAGCAACACTTTGTTTTATTAGGAGTTTCCTTGTTAATGTCAAAGGTGCAGATTCATTTTGTCTGATTCCGAACTGACACTGTTTTCATGGTAATAAAACCATGTTTTCATTTTCGTCTCACATGTTTGTCTCTGATTCCGAACTGACACTGTTTTCATGGTAATAAAATCATGTTTTCATTTTTGGTCTCACATGTTTGTCTCTGATTCCGAACTGACACTGTTTTCATGGTAATAAAACCATGGTTTCATTTGGTCTGATATGTTTGTCTCCGATTCCGAACTAACACTGTTTTCATGGTAATAAAACCATGTTTTCATGAAATAAGATCAACGAAGAACATGACCAGGAATAAAAAAAGGGAAGGACCTATTTTAGATCAACTTATCATTTCGAATTTGTCAATAAATTATGGTCAACTTATCATGTCAATGCCTCTTGGAATAAGGTTCCGAGTCTCAATTCAATGAATGTTTTGATGATCAGTGTTATCAATTGACCTTGATACAGTTACTGGCACAATATGAACATAGGTTTGGTTATCTTACTAGACCACTTTAATGGTAGTCAAGTTTGGCCAATATATGCAGTAAACCAAATGGACAATACACACGGAACATCTCTCAATGCAATCTCTCACTGGCATGTCAAACAACCTGTAAGCAGTATCCATGAACTGTTTTCGATGTTTCAACTAAACCAAACGACCAACCAGACAACCAAACAAAATAACAGCCACAACCACCTGGACATATTATAACAATTGCCAGTATCCAAACATGATAAGAGTGAACCACATACCCAAAACCAACTGGATATGTTATACCAGTTGCAAACCATCGACCCAAAAGTTAAACGAGCATCCAGTTCGGTGCATTCAAAATATGACAAAATCAGCCAACTATCCCAACAAAAAAAAAGGGTTCCATAAACAATTTACAGCATACTATGTCCACAGAGTTAGCAAAGACAACGTCGGGGATACCATCTACGAGCATACTAACTACACAAACTGTCCCGCGCCACTTAGGAAAGCTTTAATTATTTCAGAACGCATTTTATGGCATGCTGCTTTCCGTAGAGTCGGCTCGATTTCTTCACTTCGATAGTATTGCCGGATGATATAACTCACAATAACACCGCAATCGAGACTGAAACCAACAAATAAAAGCAGCTATTACTATGAGCCAAAAAAAAAAAGTATCTATTCCATTGAGCATTTTTAGACATCTTGTATCACGTAGATTAGTTGAGTAAACATCTCACCTACTATCTTCCTGTTGGGGACAATCTTGGACTGTCACTATGGGTTCGCAATCTTGTGTGGTGAGCAATCCACCTCTAGCATTTTTCCAATAACTTTCCACCTGATTTTTCTGACACAAAACCATCACGATAAGTTGGCGGATAGAACATGATAAGTTGACCATATCATTAGATGTATTGATCATGCTAAATTTGTCATGTATCATCCAAAAGCATATTACGACATAGAAATTTGGGAAAAACATATTACCAGTTGTTCCGCTGCCTTACAGTGGGCATCCACCCCGGTCCTCTCCATCATAGAATTGTAAAACTTCCAGCTTCCTTCTTCATTGTCAAGGACAAGTAATGTCCAATGATAACCAAAGTGGATTGGAAACATGACGTATCGGTAAGAAGCTGTTCGTGGCATCATGTTTTCAAGCACTTTCTTGCGTTCTATAGGACACTTGCACCCTAGCATTGTCTGCATCCATGATTAACAAAAAATTATACTGGGAGGGTTTCATGACCACACAAGACTGGATAATTTATGAAACATGGACCATTTTACAATGAAAACTGGTATTGGCTAAAGTTATGTCATGCAACATGAACTACAAGATTAGTTTGTAAAGTGACCATATTTTTGTGGATAAGTTGGTCAAACTAAACATGATAAAGTGACCATATTTAATGTGGCGATGATTAGGTGCCTACTTTCAAGAAAACATGGTATTGAGCTCAATATAACTGTATTCTGTGAATATAACATGATAATTTTGCCACATCTTTGTATATTTCCTTCATTGAAAAATTCAGCCAAGCAGACAACTTCATAATGTATCAATTCGTACTAATCCAAGTCGCATCTTACCAAGAAACTGCATGTGAATACATAAACTGTCTTGTTCATCACTTGCGTGCAATCACCTTGCATCTCATCTGGCATACTACCTTGCTCAATTGATAGGACCTCCGCGTACGCATCAATAACCTATGTACCCACGTGCCAATTGAAACTTATCATGATGATCCAACCTTACATTTTAACTCCCATCCATATTTAAATGAACAGTTTTCAATGCAGAAGTTTATGGTAATAGAATGCATGGTAAGCAAAACGATGTTCAGTTAAACCTAGTCATTTAATGATTCACTTACATTCCCAGATAGCGCAGAATCAACCATGACTTGCCGGATATCTTCAACAAACACGGAACATCCCACAACAGTCCCTGACCATATTATCGTGCTGAAAACAAAAACCTGTCGAGTCAGTTTGTACATCAAAATATATAGAACATATAGAATGACATACCACTACAAACATACGAGTTCGGGTAATGAATTTTACCTAGTATACGCTTCATCCCACATTTTTTTAATTTTGTCTTTCTCCCCGCTAGAAAGAAGGCGATACACTGCGTTCGTCCTAAGGTTTCTGATCGGTTTAGGCTTAAAAGGTCCCTTTTCCGGTCCCGCGATAAAGTTTTCAACATCAATCACTTTTTTGGGGTCTTCTTCGTCGACCTTCGCTGATTCTGAAGTGGATCTCTTCCGTTTACGCCCATAATCATAATCCTTTTTTTGCGTTTCCTTCCTCATCCTTGTTTTAAGCCGGGTAACCATAGAACGCTCTTGCTCTTCCGGTGCCATAGATTTATAGTTCTGCGTCACTCCGTGGACCACCGTCTCTGTAAGTTCACCCAAAAGCTGACTTTTTTCACTGAGTAGTACAAATACAGTTTCGTTCAATCTTTCAATCTCCTGGTCCTTGATTGCAAGTTCTCTCGCATGCATCTCTTCATTTTGTTTCATTTGATGCTCCATCTTCACTATATGTCCACGGAGTTCACCAATTAGATCTAACTTCTGATCATGTCCCGTTTTATTACCGATGAATTCAATACTAGGACCACTGTCCCTAATATCACTGATCCGTCCTGCAGCATCGACACCATATTCCGTGTGCACAGTCCCCTCGTTCAATACCCCCGTGTTCTCAAGATCACAACCAACTTTTGGAGTCCAAGCATTCCTCGCTGAAACCCCCGTGCTACTAGTCACAATTGGTGAATTACGCTTACTACATTCAGCCCCATCTACATCTTCTGCTGATCCATTTCTCCCCTCATTTCTGATCTTTTCCCTTGACAGTACGGCACTGTCAATGTCTATATTCCCAGAAAACATATGGGTATCATGAACATTTGGTTGCCGTGAAACCACCTGATGAATTGAAAAGTCAACATGTCACTACAGGTTACCATCATGATCAAAGTAACAAGATACAATGAGTAAAGGCTTGCAAACACGATAATTTTCAATAAACTAGGATTGGCCAGAGACCACATACCTGATCAGTTTTAAGCTCTTTGAGTGATACTTCCCTAAACGCTTTTACCATATCCATCGTTCTCCACTTAATTATACCGAGGGATTCTTCGGGATGGAGGGGCTTCACCAGATTGGTGTGTTCACACAGCCAATACTACAATGTTAAAAGGAACACGGTAAATACATCAACCTTTTAAAAACATCAAAAAGTACTACATTATGCTAAGTTTAAAACACAAACAACTTACCAGAAGGACCACGACACATCTTGACACCCTCCTTGGGTCGTCATGATGCTGTCTTATTGACATCATAAGTTCATCCAAAATCGCCCCACACCAATCATAGTTTCGTAACCGTACCAAGTTTTCAACGCGTTCCAAATATGCCCATTTCACAGTAGTCCCCGCGGGAAAAAACAGACTATGTAATAGGTACGCACATAGTAGCCTTACAAAATCTTCTCTTCCAGCCTTGTTGTTCCTAACCGCATACTCTTTCACAAGTTCCTTTAGCGTAGAACCTGACAACCTTTCTGCTTCGATTGAACCTCTGCTCACCATCCCAACTCCATCTCTGGATCCGTACTTGAAGCTGACTTTTTCAGAACCCCCTATTATGCCGAAGATACTAAATATATCGTCCCGTGTTATCCTAACAGTCTTGCTTCCCAATTTAAACCCGCCTGTGTCAGGATCATATGCATTGATGATCCTGATAATCATTTTGTCGCTTTTTCGACATAGCGCGCATGTCAACTTGTTCTCAATTATGGACTTAAAAATCTGCCAGAATGGAGTATTCTTCATGATTTTCTTGTGCTCATCACTCAAATTCAACTCCTCAATCAATGTCTTTATGCCATTTAGGCTTGCACGATAAGCTGTCTCACGTATTTCTCCCTCATTCACATTTTGATGTTTCCTCGCACGAGGATGTTTAGCCTTGATCTTTGAGGACCCTTCCACATTTCGATGTTTCCTCGCACGAGGATGTTTGGCCTTTATTTCCTGTGCTACACTCCTAGACCTTGTGCGTTTCTGCGCGGACTCTTCCACATCAAGTTGAGGATGTTTGCCCTTAATCTCACGGGCTGCACTCCCAGATCTTGTGCGAATCTTTGAGAACCTTTCCACGTCATGATTTTCTTGTGGTCTCATACATTTTAAACTCTTCTTTGCTATCTTTGAAGGTGGCGTATCTTCAACTACTGCATCTTCTAGATCCACTTCTCTTGGTTTCAAACTAACTCCCCCTTTCACATTACGAGGCGTAACTCCTGAAATAATGTTGGACAAATAATTACGCCAAAAGGCGAGATAAAAAAGGGTTTGACAATGTTTATGCAGTAATTGAGTAAGTTGCCAACCAGATATGATACATTGACCATGTTAATAGTGTGCTTCACAAAGTGACCACCTACTAGCATGAGTTTACACTGAACCATGGTTGTCCAATTTCACACGATAAGTTTACCAAACATGGCAACATTACCATCACAACCAGACAGATAAGTTTACCAAACATGGCAACATTACCATCACAACCAGACATAACACGACATAATGAATAACGTTACATTGTTACATGGTTAAATTACCATTTTGTTTAACCTTTGTTCCATTTTGTTACATGGTTAAATTACCATGACATTACATGGTAACATTGCCATGACGATTGCAACATTAGGTTACTGGCAGCTTCGAATCCAGCGTAAAAACAGCACACATTCATTGAGATTAACCACCTACTAGCATGAGTTTAAAATGAATCATGGTTGTCCATTTTTCACATGATAATATTACCACATATTTGTTTGACTTCTTCATTGATAAGTTTGCAATTCAGACAAACAAAAAGTCATATTCCCCATTGCTCTTAATTCACGAAACATGGCAACATTACCATCAAAACCAGACATAACACGACATTGTTACCATCCTAATCTAGCTTCGAATCCAGCGTAAAAACAGCGCACATTCATTGTAATCATGGAAAACAGCACATATATACCTCATTACGAAATCATGAAATTATGAATATCGGATCCAATCTTAGTTAAAAACACGAAATCATGAATTGATGAAATATCAGGTTCAATCTCACAGAACCCACATAAAAAAATCTGTTTTGTAAGCGTAACCTAGTTCCAACCAGCAAATACAATCAAAACAGCCGAAGAACAAAAGGGGGTTTACGGGATAGTCTTACGAAATCTGGCCATGTCACCTTCTTCTCCGCCGGATTCTTCAACCACGTACGGCTTCGATTTTTCGCGTTGCGAAGTTTTCCGGTAAAAACCCCATTCGGAGAGGACGGGTGAATGCATTCGCCGTTGGTCGGCACCGGTATTCCGAAATGTGGACGACGAACGGGATTTGGTTCTCCGACTGGTTTGGGTTTATACCGACTAGGGTTTTTTGAAAATTTTGAGCTCCAAAATCGAATCGACTGTTTCCGTTTATGGTGGATATGAGCGATTGACATCAACAGCGAGAATCTCGGGGTAAGGACGCTCGGATTTTGCAGAATTTCTTGCCGCAGGAATCGGGATTTACAACAGGACGAATTGGTTTATGATTTCGTCCCCAAATTCGCGTCTATATATATATATATATATATATATATATATAATATAATATAATATAGAGAACAACCAAATAAAGGGCAAAAACGGTATTAAAACTAGTAAGAGGACGAAATCATAAATAGGTACAATTGGGAGGATGAAATCTTAAGTCTGTTATGCTTTGAGGATGAATAATTAAGCCTCCCTTAAATTTACTCTAAACTCCCTTTGTGTGAGTATTTATCAGAATATTTCACAGAGTGCTTAATTTTTACACCATCTTTTTTGTGCAAATACACCTCTTTCTGTTAATTATAAGGTGAAATTACACATAGTAACCACTATGTATTAATGAATTATAAGCATATTGGTTAAGTATACTTTAACACGACAAGAAACAGTGATAAGTGGAATTCACTACTCTCCTTCTTATGGAAAAGATTTAACTGTTGTAACTTATACGTTCATGTGCAGTTACAGATATTGTCATTGACATGCTAAACTAACAAATTTCCACATTTATCGGAACTCATCAAAGTACTGTTGATTGAGTCATCCCATGAGGAAAATAAAAAATGCTTTAGAAGCTATAAGACAAGGTCTGCGGTTGGAGGCAGGTTAAGGTATATGTGAGAAAAAAGAGTCTTGAGTGAGACCTGTTATCTCCTTTGCTGGTTGTATCCCAATTTCAATTCTTTCTTGTTAAGGAAACAAAGGACAAATTATCTAGCTCTCTGTTTTCTTTATACCAACCCCAACACTTGAATTACACTACACTTGTCCAAAGAACATTAATAAACTGCTAACAATTTATAGGCCACAAATTTTATCGAATAAAAACATACAAACTAAAGGTTGATCGTCACATTAGAACCCTCACAAGTTCTTGTTTGTTTAAAGATGACACAACTCACCAAGCTTTGATTGATATATGGCAACAAGCACATAAGAGATACAAACTCACCTAATTTTCGTGCATTTATGATCATGGGAAGGGAGTGCAGAGATTTGAATCGTCACAATGTCAAGACATTAGGGCCCGATTGGATGCTGTTTTAACTGGGTGTATTCCACAATACACCCGGATTAGGGCTGATGGGACTGATTTAGCATGCTTTGGCAACCCAAAAACCACCTGTATTGGACTATCCCCCTTCTTCGCGTATACACCTCAATCCGGTGTATGGGGTGCTAAATTATTGCCACCCCTTGAGCTCTCCATAATTTATCCGGCCTAATACACCTGATTTTTGACCAAAACACCCCTCCTCAACCCCCTCCCCAACGGCTCTCTTTCTCTGTTAACAGAGAAGAAGAAGGAGACGGATCAAAAAAAAAAAAGAGAAGAAGAAGAAGAAGAGGAGATCACCACCACACCTACAAAAAACACACACACAAACCTCAGAACCACCACAAACCGCCACCACCACAAACCCCCAATTTCGAATTTCAAACCCTAAAATTTCAGAAAGATGAACAGTAAAAAGAAACAAGGAGAAGAAGATGAACATCAATAACAGATCGGAGAGAGAGAGAGAGAGGGAGGGATGTTCACCATGATCGGAGAGCAGCAGTAGCAGCAGCAGCAAGCTTCTTCTTCTTCTCTCTTCTGCCGTTCTTCCTCTCTCTCTCTCTTCTGTCGTTCTTTTTTTTTTCCTCTCTCTCTCTTTCTCTTATGAAAGGCGATAAAAACAAAGAAGAGAAGGAAAAATTATTTGGTGCATGTGTGAGTCGTGTGACCGTGTATAAAAACAAAGAAGAGAAAAATGATTTGGTGCATGTGGGAGTATTGCTTAATTGTGAAAAAATAATACTAATAATTGAAAAATAAAATAACTTATAACAAAAAATTAATTCAACTTAACATTTGTACATTTTCATATTAAACAAACCACAAATTGAATTAAATACAATTGAAATTGAAATTGATTTTTTATTATTTATAAATATTAAATTAATTATTTTTATTTGTAAACTAAATTATTATTCCTTAAATTGTGAAAAGTAATTGATTTTATTGAATTTTTTTTATTATATTATGAATAATCTAATTTCATACTGCATAAGGGCAAATGAGTCATTTAACAGCTTTTTACATTATACACCCTTCCTTATACCACCAATTTATCCTTCATCCAAATCAAGTATTATTTTATCCCCCCTCTATAAATGTCACATTAATGTGGACCCTCCCTTCTTAACTAATACCCCCGACTATTTTATCCCCCCTTCATAAATAATACACCCAAAACTTATACCGCATCCAATCGGGCCCTTAGTGTAGAGGAAGAATATTCCACAGGTGATCTTGAAGGAGAAGACAAGAAAGGCTTAGGTGGGATTTGCAAAGACTCAAGGCTTCCTTCTAACATTTCCACCACCCGACTCATTGATGGTCGGTGTGAAGGAGCAGTTTGTATGCACCACAAGCCAACTATTATCATCTTCCTTGCGCTTGCGTTGGCCTCATCATCCATATTTCCATGCAGTCCGAGTTCTTCATCTAGCTCAAGACGCTTGTATACCCAATGTGGAAAGTATATTTCACTCGATTGATCAACCTCGGCACTATTGTTCTTTCTTACTCCAATCATTTCTAGAACCATCATTCCATAACTATACACATCAGACTTATGCGAAACACCACCAAAATATCTACTAAATACTTCGGGGGCAATGTAGCCCGCTGTTCCTCTAGCACCTGTCAACGATATGATACTCTCTTTTTGCGGGCAGAGTTTAGCAAGGCCAAAATCAGATATCTTCGGGCAAAAGTCCTCATTTAGAAGAATATTATGAGGCTTTATGTCAAAATGCAAAATTCGTGTGTTGCAACCACGGTGTAAGTACTCCAACCCTCGGGCAATATCAACCACAATTCGGTATAATGCTTCCCAACTCAACTGGAGATATGTCAAGGAACCACCATCATGTATGAATTTGTCAAGAGATCCGTTAGGCATGAACTCATATATGAGAGCTCTATGGCGACCCTCAAAACAGAACCCAAGAAGAGTCACAATATTTACATGAGAAGTTCTACTAATGGTTGCAACCTCATTAATGAAATCTTCTCCATTGCCTTTCAACCCTTTCAGAACCTTCACTGCCACAAGGCAATCGTTTTCTAACTTTCCTTTGAAGACACAACCAAAGCCTCCCTGGCCTAGTTGAGTTCTGAAGGAGTTGGTAATTTTCTTGATGTCGGAGTAAGTGTATCTTTTAAGAGAGAGCGATCCACAATTCTTTAGAAATGCCTCAATGTTTCGGTAGTTCTCTGTCTTCTTTTTCCAAAAGAATGTGGATTCACTTTTTGAGAGTTTCTTCAAGATAATGCAGAACAACAGAATTACCAAAATCCCAACAGCAGGGACAACTGAAGCACAATTCCGAAGAAATGTAAGATAGCGGTAATAGTTCTAGATAGGATATCTTCCTATCGGAATGTTTCAAATGAGGACATCTTAAAATGCGGACTCTCATTGCCTGATCAAATTTCGATGATTCGAGCCGCTCAATGTATTCAGAACGTGATTTTAAGGATACCCGCGAGAAATCGGCAAAAAAACTTACCGGGAAGGGTTTGATTTGAACAGTTTTTTTTTTTAACCATTCAATTAAAAATTGTTCGGATGAAGCCCTTCCACATCATTTTTTTGCTAATTTCACGCGTGTACCCTTAAAATCACGTTCTGGTCACATTGAGCAGCTCGGATCATCGAAATTCGATCGAGAAAGGGAAGAAATGGGGAAGTCCGCATTTTAACTAAAATGAGGTGGTCCTTAGGAGAGAAAGACTAATCTTCCTATTACGTTGAAACCTAGTGAAATGTAAAGGGAAGAGGAAAACGAAATCTTGCCATGATGTGAAATGTGAATGAAAAAGTTAAGCTAATGAAGAACATGAATGATACCTATTCCGAGAATCAATCCCAATATACTTCTTCTTCTTCTTCCTATAAAATTTGTCAAAGTGAAAAAACATTGGTTAGACGAGTTTAAAAAGAACGGTGGATGAAAATGAATAGGATTTAAATTTAATTTACTTTGCATATTCTGATGTTGCATAACAGAATGATCATAACTCCCCAAAGTAGGAATGGAAGTACTTGCTCTCTTGTTTAAGCATTGGAACTTCCCAAAGTCACATTAATCTAACCAGAATGTTTTACTATACATAATACTAACTACGATGCTCAATTCTCGCACAACCTCTCTTGTACTCTCTTTACAGCGACCTTGTCCGGGCCTTGGGTCTCCTCCCCCATAAAGACCCTCTACAATAATTCTAAGTGTCGAGTAAAATACAAGACACTTCCAAGGTCACAGCACCTCATAAAAGATTTTATATTTATATATAAATCAAGATGCCCGTACCTCCTCTCTCGTGAAAGCATTGGAATTCTCGGGGTTCACGCAGACATTGGCCACCATCATCGAGACACGAGAGACATTCCTCTGACAAATGATATTCAACAGAGAAATCAAAGGTCAACAAGGAGAATAGATCACTAGAATTCCCGTCGTCGATTGATGACAAGACTGGCAGTTGGAAAAGGTGACAATTTGGCTGATGATTGCCTTGAGTCGGATCTTGAACTTGATCATTCGGATATAAATAGTAAACCGTGTCCTTCACATCCTTCATAAGGATTGTGATTATAATGGGGAAGTACTCATCTGCTTCCCGCTGAAGTTCATGTTATGGATTTTACGCAATCCTACAACGCCCCTACGGATCTTGGAACAATGGATCACAGAATAAAACAAACAAATACGTGCATAATGAAAAACTGGAAAGAAAACGAGACACAAGATATACGTGGAAAACCTCAACGTGAGGAAAAACCACGGGAGTCACACCAGTCCACTATGAAATCAATCCAAGAGTACAAGTCTTCTCACAATCTCTCTGAGATGTGTTTTCTCTCGCCTCTCTCTTTTTCACGCTCAGAAAAAGTGATTACAAAAACCCTAACACGCGCAGCCGTTCACAAAACCCTAAATACAATTTAAGGCCCGAAGGCTCTCGGTAGCGCTACAAGCATTTTGCTGTAGCGCTAGACCACGCGGTAGCGCTACACCCAAAAAGGCCTAGCGCTAGCAAACCTTCTGATCAAAATCCCACTTGCTGAAGGTTTGTCTACACCTCAACAATCTCCCACTTGAAGATAACCTGAAGCATCCGTAAACAAACAATTGCAAACCCAAATAATCTCAATCAATCATGGACGTAGTCATCTGACCCCTCTTGGTGTGGCTCCAGGCCCATCATCTCTTCAAGCATGAAGGCCAACTGAAGTCGAACACAACTTCAGTTTCTGAACAGTAACAGACTTGGTCAACATATCTGCCGGATTTCGTTCCCCCAAAATCTTCTCTAGCAACAAATCCCCATCTTCCAAAAGCGAGCGAATAAAATGATACCTCAAATCAATGTGCTTCGTCCTGGCATGGAACACTGGATTTTTGGCAAGGTGAATAGCACTCTGGCTGTCACTGAAAAGAACGCAGTTCTCTTGCTTCAAACCTAACTCCTCCAAGAAGCCCTTCATCCAAACCATCTCCTTTGCAGCCTCAGTCACGGCCACATACTCAGCTTCTGTAGTAGATAATGTCACTAATTTCTGCAGACGTGAGACCCAGCTCACCGCTGTTGAACCCATAGTATAGATATATCCTGTGGTACTTCGCCGCGTATCATGATCACCGGCAAAGTCAGCATCCACATATCCCTGCACTGTCAATTTCCCTCTCCCAAAACAAAGTGGCAAATCAGTGGTACCTTTCAAGTATCGCATAATCCACTTTACTGCTTCCCAATGCTGTTTCCCCGGATTGCTAGCAAACCTGCTCACAACTCCCACTGCATGGGCAATATCTGGTCTCGTGTTCACCATCGCATACATCAGGCTACCCACGGCCGAGGTATACGGAACCTTGGCCATGTACTCTCTTTCTGCATCTGTCTTGGGTGATTGCCCCTGAGAAAGTTTGAAATGACTTCCCAAGGGTGTGCCAACTGCCTTAGCACCCTGCATATTGAACCTCTCCAGAACACGCTCAATATACTCAGCTTGACTCAACCGTAAGGTTCCCTGAGCCTTATCTCTGCTGATTCTCATCCCAAGTATCTGCTTAGCTGCACCTAGATCTATCATAGCAAACTCTGTTGCCAACTGCTGCTTCAATTTGTTGATCTCCCTAACACAGGAACCTGCTACAAGCATATCATCTACGTAGAGCAATAAAATGATGTAGCTAGACTCAAACCTCTTGAAGTAACAACAGTGATCCCCATTGCACCTTGTGTAGCCACTGCGCTGCATGAAACCATCAAATTTTTTGTACCACTGTCTGGGAGCCTGTTTCAAACCATACAGACTCTTCCTGAGCCTGCACACCATCTCTTCCTTGTCTTTCACAATGAAGCCAACAGGCTGCTTCATGTAGATTTCTTCATCCAAGTCCCCGTGAAGAAAAGCAGTTTTAACATCTAACTGCTCAAGGTGGAGATTTTCAGCAGCAACCATACTCAGCACCACTCTGATAGTGGCCATCTTCACAACGGGTGAAAATATCTCTGTATAATCAATCCCCTCCTTCTGTTGGAAGCCCTTTACAACCAATCTTGCCTTGTACCTTTTCTTGCCATCACTCTTCTGCTTAAGCCGAAAAACCCATTTGTTCTGCAAGGCTTTCTTTCCTGCGGGAAGCTGAGCTAACTGCCAAGTACCGTTGGAATAAAGAGAATCCATCTCTTCCTGCATCGCAGTCTTCCACTTTGCTGACTCAGAAACCTGCATAGCCTCATCATAGAACTCTGGCCTGCCCGAACGAGATTAAACCCTAACCTGTCGAACAAAACCTACCGCAACCGCGGCTCTGATACCAGTTGTTATGGATTTTACGCAATCCTACAACGCCCCTACGGATCTTGGAACAATGGATCACAGAATAAAACAAACAAATACGTGCGTAATGAAAAACTGGAAAGAAAACGAGACACAAGATATACGTGGAAAACCTCAACGTGAGGAAAAACCACGGGAGCCACACCAGTCCACTATGAAATCAATCCAAGAGTACAAGTCTTCTCACAATCTCTCTGAGATGTGTTTTCTCTCGCCTCTCTCTTTTTCACGCTCAGAAAAAGTGATTACAAAAACCCTAACACGCGCAGCCGTTCACAAAACCCTAAATACAATTTAAGGCCCGAAGGCTCTCGGTAGCGCTACAAGCATTTTGCTGTAGCGCTAGACCACGCGGTAGCGCTACACCCAAAAAGGCCTAGCGCTAGCAAACCTTCCGATCAAAATCCCACTTGCTGAAGGTTTGTCTACACCTCAACAGTTCAAGGCTGCTGGGGTTGCATTTGAAGATGGTGAGATTGGGGGAGATTGTGAAGGAAACAGAAGGCGTATAGAAAGGAGTGATGTAAATGGAAAAATCGCAATCTTTGGATTCGATAATGGTTTTTAGTGCTGGGTCATTGATTTTTATTGTACCATGGGTTGTTTTGCTAACTTGATAAGATCTTCCCCCCATATGACTTTTGGATCTAGTTCATCACAGCTAAACAGTACACAACCCATATAGGGAGCGCGTGTAGTTGGTAAAAGGGAATTTGATCGGATCAAGAGGTCTGCAGTCGAAGGACGATGGGCAAGAACCAGAAGTGTGAAGAACCAGCAGATGAGAGACAAGAAAGAAAGCTACTAAAAAAGAAGGATAAACCATTTTTAATTCCCAATTTAGCACGATAAAAACAAAGTACTCCATAGTTTAAGAGGAACGAAATTCCCTCACCCTTTTATTTGAGAGGGGGTGAGATTCTTTTTGTAGAAATGAGGGTTGTAAGAGTCAAGAAGCCAAACATATTTGTGTAGATTAAGGTTGACACGCCCAGTTGACTTAGAAATGCTGTAACTTGAGGAAGTCGTCGGTAAGGACTTAAGTGTTTATGCTAGTGATTAACTTATACATCATAATTTTTTGGTTTTGTCTTTATTCATTTTTTTTTTGCATTTGTTAGTTTTACGGAAATTTTTTGTCATATAGGTTCGTCTCCACGAGGAGAATCGAAAAAGTAAAAAATTATGACTTTTACACAAGTATTTTGAAAAATATCTAAAGAAAAGCTCAAAAAGTCAATTTTTGGATTTGTCCTTGGATATTTCCCAAAATACTTGTGTAAAAATCATAACTTTTTACTTTTCTGGTTCCTCTCGTCGAGACGAACCCATATCACATAAAAGTTTAGCGTAAAACTAACAAATGCGATTTTTTTTTTGTACAAGGACAAAATCAAAAAGTTGTGGTGCATAAGTTAATCACCAGCATGAACGGGGATGATTCTTCGCTCAATTATCTATCGGAGAACAAAGAACTGATCAAACTCGTACCGATATCCGACTGAGCTTATTTTTTACCGGAGTCCTTAAAAATACATTATAGATAAATTTAACGGTTTCGATTATTTGTATAGGACTCCGAAATGGGCTGCACACAACGCCGTGCACATCTTATGTATCCCAAATGGTATACCTATATTTTTATTGGAAAAAAAGAGGGCTTTTTGGGGATGAGGGCTAATTTCTCCTTTCTTCTACATTGGAATGGTCCGTAGGAAAAGAGTACTCCATTGAGAAGGAGTTTCCTGCTCTCCTTCCTTCATTGACCCACCACCACTATAGCGACCTTGACCCATTGACTCCGAGATGGACCGCACACAACACCATGCATATCTGGTGTACCCCAAATAGTATACCTTTTTTTTTTTTGTTGGAAAAAAGGAGGGCGTTTGGGGGGTGAGGGCTAATTTCTTCTTCTACATTGGAATGGTCAGTAGGAAAAAAGAGTACTCCATTAAGAAGGAGTTTCCTACTCTCCTTCCTCATTGACCCACCACCACAATATCGACCTTGACCCATTGACTCTTCTCTCTCTCTCTCTCAAAATCTCAATCAATCAGTTTGTAACTTGAATGAAAGTTGTCTATTGTGGAAAAATCTGTGGTTTGCCGACGAAACGTACAAAACAGCATATAGGAAGAGTCTTGATCTGATTTACACGTATGTAGTGTACTCTGGGGCAAAAGAAAAAATCCGGAGAGAGTTCCTAAATTATTTGATCCATTGGTCTGATTTACGTACACGTATGGGAGTCAAGGTCATAGAAAAATCCTAGGGGAGGGAGGAAAAGGAAAAGAGGCGGCTAGGCCCGCTAGGGTGTTTTAGAGAGATATACTTTGAGTTAGAGAGAAAGGCTTCGAACAGATTATTCGATCTATCAAATTATTTGATCTATTGAGCCGGATACCGATCGAGTTACCAAAGAAGGAAAAAAAAAAAAATTACTCGGGCACTCTATGTAGCACCGACACTTTGCCGGAGACGTACCGGTGTCGGACACGGACACGCGCCAGACAAGCTCCCGACGCGTGTCCGACACTTCTCTCGGAGTGTCCTATTTTTCCCCCAATATTTGAAGTCCGACACTTTCAAGACACTTTAGGGACACTTCGGGAGTAAAAATGCAATTATGAGAACTTTTAAAATTGATCAAAGAGTACACTTTAGGGACACTTCGGGGGATACTTTCAAGACACTTTAGGGACACTCTCTGTGTTTGAACGTGTTCTCTCTTTCTTTCTCCCTCTCTCTGTGATCAGATTTAGGGCCATATGATTATAATATTATTAAATTTTTATCTTATTTGAATGTTTTTTTTTAAAATTATATATATATATATATATATATAAAGTGTCCCCCAACCTATCGTGTCCCCCATTTTCTGAAAATTTGCATGTCGGGATATCGGTCTCATGTCGTGTCTGTGTCCCGTGTCTGTACTACATAGCGGGCACTACATCCACTCTGGCCGAATCCACTCCCCTACAATAGCCATGCTTATTGTGCTGTCTCCCTCGACATAGTCTTGATATATAAAACACATTCTCCTTGTCAAGTGTAGCTACCAAGCGTTCCCGGTAGTGGATAAGCTTAGACGTCTTAACATTAACCCTAGCATTTAATGTGTCATCTGTTGGAATGTCTTTGCTAGATAGGAAAATGTATCGACCTTTCATTGATTTTCCATGGAGTTCATATCATAGTACAAAACATATTCGATAAAGCATTGAAGTAGAAAACTTGAATAAAACCATGTAATTAAGGTATTAGGTCACTCACCTCGATCCACGGGTTGACTCGAACTTCCTAGAACATTCAATCACAGGGAAATATGTTTAGACAATGCTTAATGATCTTATTCATACTCAATCTAATATTCTAGAAGTATTTAAGTTCAATTCAATCAAAATAAATCATAACTAATTCAATTGAAATTCAAAAAGAGCAAGACCAGAAATCAAAGATAACTAGCAATTGTAGTTCTAGAAATATTGAAAGCACAATTTATGGTGATTTTTCGAAATTGGACTGTTCTGTGATGTTTCCTATTATTTAACTATCATCAATTTGCCTTCTTGAGATGAATCTAGTGGGAGAGTTGATCTCTAATATTTTTTTCATCAGATTCCCAATTGTGGAAAGCCTGGAAAACCAGTATCTTGGAACTCCAGAGGAACTCCTGGGAAGTGGGAAAAATTCCATCTCCCACCAAAAAGGGGGGGAAAAAATCAAACAGAGCATGGCAGTCAAACACAGTGAACCCTGACTTCCTATCTTTTAAGCAGCGCATGCCTTCAATACTAAACAAGTAAGAATAAGATTACTGGAACACATACCGGATCCGCCTCGAGTCGAGTTACACGCAACCGGATACGCCTGATCCGGGCACAAGCAAGCAAATGCATAGCCCGAACCAGACCCACACACCCCGCCAGACTGGACACACCCGCTACAAATTGTATCATCCGTGTCCCACCGCAACCCAAACCCACTGTCAAGAACCTCTGTTATATTAATTGAAGGTGGAACGCTCATTAAACCCTCAGCCACCGTTTGGTTAACACGAACAACAACGCTGCTAGTGCACCCTGAAACATCAAATTTGGACATCTCACCACCGATAGTTATTCCAAAATAGTAACTCGCGGTGGTGGTCCCGTCAGTAGTGCAAGGAAACTGGTTGGCGGCTACGCTAGGAAGCTCCGTGCAACCGTAGTATATCGTCATGTTTTGAGAATCGTCGGAGTAGGCGAAGTGGGCCGTGTCTAGAGTGGCGTTCATGTGGAGGTGGGTTGGGCTCGGGCAGGGATTGTTCCAGAATTCGGCTCTAGCGATGGTGAGAGCGCGAGTTGAGATATGGATCGAGAGGACTCGGTATGGTATGGAGCTGATTCTGATTTGCGGGGCTTGGCTCTGGCAGTCTAGTTCGAAATTCGGGTGGCCGCAAGACGCTGGCCGGCCTGTTTCCTCCCCAGAAAGGGTAACCAAGATTTGAGATGTTTGAGCATTGGAATGGTTGACTGCAGCTTGTGTATTGCTCATAATTATCAGAACCAGAAGATTTTGGTACTATGGTTAAGATTAGAATAGGAAGGAAAGATAACAGAATAGGAAGAAATGGGAATTCATTTCCAGAGAGACTGAGAGAGAGAGAACAAGAGAAGTTGAGACTGCCCAAATTGATGAGGGGTGAGAAGTGGGGGTGAAATGAACTGATTTTTCTTCCCAAGTAGTCATCATCATAATGAAAGAAGAAAGTGACCATTTGACAAAGTTTGTGTGAGTGCTTGGAAGTTTAAAAAAAAAACCTTGAAGGTCATTTTTCACATAAATTTATGGTTAACACATACATTAAGACAATGGCAGAGGTAGTCTAGTGAGAGCCCAGTGGGGTCAGGCACCCACTAATTTTCTTTTGCGTTTTTCCTTCTTTCTGATTTTGTATTTTTTTCCTTATAAATTGGATTCATAAATTATTCTTCATTTAATCATTTCTATTCATTTTTTATATCATTTTATTCTCATAATTTTTATTTTAAATATTACGAAAATTCCACTATACCTCTAATTCAAATAATAGCCACCATTTACTGTTTCAAAACCTCTAATGTATAATGTCCAAATTCAAAAGTGATTAAACCATGGGCTACATGCATTATATGTACTTAATCAATTATTTACAATTTAGGCTGTAGTACTATTGTCTTGGACTCTCGGTCGATAGAACCCACAACACAATACGAATTTGGAGGTTTAGGAATACAATTTGAACAAAAAAAGTCTTTATAATTGGATCAAGATTTCTAATTGACGTTGCAGTTATAGAGCATTGAATTCTTCTTAGACTTAATCTGCTGAAACAATTCAAGCAATTGATTTATTTTAATAATTTGTGAAACTACTAACTTTCTCAGTAAATATGTTATTTTTTTTTATTATTCTTCGCACAAATGTTCTTCTATTTTTTAGCATTGCTTGTTACTAGCTAGTAATATTTTTAGTTGAAGTGTGCTTAAAAAATTTTCAACTAATATTAATCCCTACCTCTGCCACTGCGTCTAGGGCACAAATCCAAACACAGTTCTACTTGGACATGTTTGATGCATGCAGGTTCTATGTGCATCGTGTGAGGACCACGTGTAGTGGCGGCTCTAGGATTTTTTAACAGAATGTTCAAGAATTACTTTATTTACTAGCTTTATTAATTAACAAGTCATATATACAATAATTTCCATACATTAGTGTGAATAATGCGATAAAAATACAAAAATACATAAGATGTTACAATTGTTTTCGGCGCAGAGAGAGACTAATATTCTTTGGTAGGAAATTGAGGCGAATAGGTTCGATGGATCTTTTTGGACATATGCTATTGGTTTCACAAATATAGGGTTGATTGTCGTTCAAAGAGAATCACGGTACCTGATAACAATAGATCTTCTTTTGTTCTCTGTGCTTTTCTAATTTTTTTCATTAAGAGTTTGTAGCTTTTTTTTTATAGGCAACAAAATTTATTAAAACTCGAAAAATGGTACATCAAGGAGGCCAAACTCCAAATACAAGAAGAAACTTGGATCAAGAGAAGATCAAAAGAAAAGGAAAAGGAAAAGAAAATACATCCAATAAGACCACAAAAGGAGTGGAATCATCGTAGCTCAATGTGCAGCTTCTAACTAAAACCATCATCAACTCATTGCTTCACCAAAACCTCAAGGATGCATGGAAACGGCAGTCAAAACATCAATTAACTTCAGCAGCAGAGCATCATCAATACACAGGCATTTGAACCAAGACCAAATAG
The DNA here is from genome assembly GCA_018127125.1 of Rhododendron griersonianum. NCBI lineage: Eukaryota > Viridiplantae > Streptophyta > Magnoliopsida > Ericales > Ericaceae > Rhododendron > Rhododendron griersonianum. The sequence continues at coordinate 33,149,560 of CM030796.1, read as the reverse complement.
GGTATTGCGTACTGGAATAAATCAGTAGGTATCGATACCCTCAAAATCACAAACTGGCACATCCATAGTAATAGCAGCTAAGCGTTAACCGATCAGTACTTCTCTTAGCCCTCCCAACTTGGGAGTTGAAGAGAGGTACAACCATACCCTCGAGAGTTTGTATCTTGTTTTGGGCAAATTTATTTGGTGTTCAATTGTGAAATATCTATATTAATGGGTGTTCATAATCTAGGATTAAATGTTTAAACAAAGTGTGAAGTAAAATTACTACATGTATTATTACCATACCCAAAAAAAAAAAAACTTTCAGGGTGTTCAATTGAACTCCTTTGCTTGGCTGTAGAGCTGCCTATGACCACGTGCATCAGATGGTTTGAGAGATAAATTTACGTTCGGATATGTATATGAACATCTGTGTACGTAGCATTGCTCTATATTTATGTAACCAAGTGGAATTCTTGCACAAAATCTGTCACGCCCTCGATTTCAACATAAATAGATAGTCCATTTCTATAAAAGCTCCTCACATATCATAGATAATTACCCAAAGAGTTCCCACCTGTTTAAGTTTACAAATAAATCCCCAATATTAAAGGAATTACAACATTGGCACACCGGCCACAAAATGAACCTAAGTACAGGTACAAATCTGTTTAGAATCCCACAAACGTTTTAATCAAAAGGAATTCAAGAATATTCCGTGACAAAGCCATCTTTGATCAAACGTAAGACATTACAAGATGATAATGTAACTAAATGAAATTAGCTTCCAAAAATTCTTCCACATCCCATGCACACATTGCGTGAAGCTACCATCCGGCATTCGAACCTGAAAAGAAGGATTTTGTTGAGCTACAAAGCCCAGTAGGAAAACCTTAACCAAAATTATATGTACGCGTGTCGATTGATGCAATAGAAAGAAGGTATGGAAACAAAGCTCAGTACTCAAGATCAATCGATCCACAATCTAAACCTCGACTTAGAATATGTGCATCAATTACGAGACTCAACAATTTAAACATCCCAACTCAACTCACCAAACCAAACTCCCATCATCGGTATTTCCACCCCTTGCGTTACCATACACCATTACGAGGGTTGCCGTGTTACCACCCCTTGCGTCACAATGATCCCTATAACTCCAGGTTACCGTATTACCACCCCTTGAGTACGAAACCCTTTGGGTGCCACCGTGTTACCACCCCTTGCGCACGGGACTCCCTAAACCACCATCCGACCACAAACGACCCAATTCTCAACTAACATGCAAGCTATGACTTCCCGAGATCACATTCTTAAGCATAATGTCTCATAACAAGCCAATACTATCACAAATGCATCACAAACGGTCACACATGCCAATTACTAACCAATAAGCAACTTAGCAACGTTTAACCATGTGGTACCATGTTCAATTTATGTCAACGGAAAGCCAACGGATAAAGGAAGCCTCGAAAAGTCTCTAGAAGCCCAAAGAACGAGCTTGAGATCAATTAGAAGGTGTTTCAAGGGGTTTAGAAGTGATAGAGAGCCAAAACAATCAATAAATGGTCAACAGGAACAAAATCTGGAGATAAGCTTCCCGTATCGATACGCATAAAATCCGTATCGATATGCGTTCAACTGATCAAAAGATAAGCAAATGGTATCGATACGCCACTAAAACCGTATCGATACAGATTGGCTTCGGGTAGCGATTTCAGCAGATTTTCAGAACTCAATGCTCAACCAAATTCAACAACCAATAGCTCGATTTCACACCAAATCAGCAAGGAAACATATAAGAGAGGTCAAGAAGTTCCTACCTCGATTCAAGGAACGAAACCCAAGCAAGTAGCACGAGCCCTAGCTTCCAACTTTTGAAACCAACCGAGATCTACTTCTCGAGCCTCACCCAACGCGATACGAGTCCGGGGTTGCGTAGAGGAGGTGAAATGAGGGTGGGTTCTTGAGATCTTTACGGACTTTGGGTGAGTTTTGAGAGAGAACAAGGGAGAGAGATAGAGCCGAGAGAGAGAGAGAGATGGAGATAAATGATCTCCTACAATGCACACACACACCTTATATACTCTCAAAACTTCAAACTACACATCCACTCCCTCAATCTCTTATTCATTCACTATAGCCCTCAATTCATTTAATCACCCAATAAACTATATTTTTTTCCAATTAGGCATTTACTAATAATTTCAATAATTAAAATTATACGGGTCTCTACAAAATCCGACTGATTTTTGTGGCCATACTTTGAATGCATTGATTCTGAACGGCTAACAGAAACAATTGAAGAATGGACAAGTCAAGTCAACAACAACAGCCTCAGTGAAAAAACTTTCAATTCAAAGATCCAAAACATCATGGAGGCGAGTGCAATTTTGTTCACCCTTTTCAAAGGAAGGTGAACATTACCTTCCCTCTTATTGGGTTAAAATGGTGTAGGTCCAACCCCTGTAATACATTTTTTGATAAGCATGACATCACTTTATGGTGAGATCTACATCATTTCAACCAATAGGAAGGAGGGTAATGTTCACCCTCTTTTAAGGAGGGTGAACAAAATTAAATTCATCAGGAGCACGGCAAATATGTAGTCTATAGCAAAAAATTGGTTACAAGATAAAATCCTGAGTCACATGTAAAACAGTTAGTGGTCGACCTAATACAATTTAATCCTAGGTTGATTAATTGGAGGTGTATCGGAGAATATTGTACTGGTAGCTGAGAAAGATTCAGGAATTCTACGGGTTGAACCTAACACAAACAAAATACGAGAAGAGATGTTCGGTTTCTACGCGCTGATTGAAGAGACTCGGTGTTGGTTCTCCGTAAATTAATTTAGATAATACTATGTACGCAGAACGTTTTTTGGGGTAAAAAAATGCATGGGATTCATCCCGTATGAAGGCCAAATTCTTATTAGAATGAAGAAGATAGTACCGATCAAAATAAAAAATAAAAAAATGAAGAAGATAGTGTTGTCACACACTGCATTTTGTGCACATGTCTAGAACGGGTTCTAGCTAGCTTGGTAAGCTAACTGATTGAGCCATAGCACATAAGTGCAGACATAAACCTGTTTTCAGCAACACACAATGATTGTAGGAGCTAAGGCAAGAAAGAGTTGTCTTGGTCTTGAAAAATTAATGCAAATCACCAATACAAAAGCAAACGAAGCGAACGGAGATATTTGATTGTTGGCATCCCTATACCAAACGTGATGCAGCGGAATTAACAAAGAAATTAGTTGCGTACTAATCAAACTATTGATAAACCCGAGTGCACAAGAGAAAGAGACAAAGTTTGAATATTATTGATGTAAAAGATGCATAAATATTAGGTTACAACCCTTTTATAGGGCAGAACCCGAAACCCTAATAATAATAAGACGAAAAATAAAAAGTCCTAAAATTTGGGGCTTTTCCTAAAATTGAAAAAGGGAAAGGAAAACATGACTTTCCCAAAAAGAACCAACTAAAAAAGAATCACGGCTAAAGAATTATTAACGAAACAAAATTTTCCTAAAACGGCAAAATAATGCAATTGAGGGCCTAAACGAATGATTCGGGCTGAAAAACACCACAACTCACAACCTTAAGGTGGTGTGTCTTGACCGCAGCGCGAAAATAAGTCAGCCCACTAAGTTTGGGCCCGATTCGAACTCGTCCAAAAGTTGCCAAATCGGGTAATTTGAAATGGGGTTCTTACTGGCCGGCCCTCTTTTGTCTCCGCATACTCGTCCAGCCCCACCCAGCGTAACATGCCTTCCGTCCAAGCCCCGTTTCAAGTGATGTACCCAAAATATCCCCTCTTTATTACTGGCGTGCAAAGACCAGAGAACTAGTCGTTCCCAAAGAGACCGCACCGACGAGGAATCATCCCGCAACGGCGGTAGTGATCTCTTCCTACATGATGCGACCGCTGTCGTCGGTGGTGGCAGCGTCGATGGCCAAGGGATTGTACTCGACATCGTCCTCCGGCGAGCTTGGGAGTGCGGTTTTCGAGAGCTGGACGATGGTCAACGGCGGCAGAGAGAAGGCGGCAAGACCCAAGGCTGTAAGGTGGAAGATCAACGATGAGTTTATGTCGTCGTCGAAGAAGAAGAAGAATCGATCGGGCGGCTATGCACATACACATACGTATTTATCCAGATCTACAAATATATATATATATATGTGTGTGTGTGTGTATAAAGTGGTTTTTCAGTGGTTTAGTTTTTTTTTTTGTCTCTTATGTAGGTAGATGTATTTTGTACACATATATTGTTGTCTCACCTTTTTCTTCGGATCTGGAAAAAGCTCAGTTGTGGTTTCAGAAATCAACAGAAAAACAAGGTGTGTGAATTCTTTTCGAGATCTTTCTTTTCTCTTTTTTTTGTTGAACGGAATCGATTTTCGAGATCTCTCTGTATGTATATATGTTGACATAGTGTGGGTGTGAATTCTGAAAAAAAAGAAGTGTAGTTTATGATCTGAAAATCAAAGAGTGTATATATGTTGACGTAATGTGGGTGTGAATTCTGGAAAAAAAAAGGTGTAGTTCAAGATCTGAAAATCAAAGGGTGTGAATTCTGAACTAGGGCTGAAATCCTTGTTGTTCTGTTGTGTAGATAGGGTGTGAATTCTGAATTTAGGGTGTGAATTCTTTTTATGGGTGTGAATTGTATCTTTTTTGAATGTGTGAATTCTAAATTTAAGTGTGAATTTTATTTTTTTCAAACGTGGAAATTTTTCATTTTGGTGTGAATTCTTCATTTTGTTACTCATTAATTTTTGGAAACCTTATTTTTTAAGTAATTAGAGGTGTGAACTGTGTAATCGGCCAAGTTGGGGTGTGAATTCCCAAGATGGGGTGATTTCTTGGATGTGAATTTTTTGAAGTGTGATTTTTTTGGGTGTAAATTATAGGGTTGTGAATTCTTGGGGGTGTAAAGTGTCTAAATCCTAGGGGTACCCTATGAAAGTGCCTAAACCCCTAGGTGTGAATTGTTAAATTGTGAGTGTAAATTCTGTCTTTTTTGAAGGTGTGAATTCTGTAAATTTGTTAAATTGTGAATGTGAATTCTGTCTTTTCACACATCACAACTCAATCCCCAAAATACAGAATTCATACCCCGAAATGAGAGAATTCACACCCCTTAAATGCAAAATTCACACATCCTCTACACAACCCACTCCTCAAAATACAAAATTCACACTCCAAAATGAAAGAATTCACTTCCTTCAAAGGCATAATTCACACCCTCCAAAATAAAACAATTCACACCCATTAAAATGCAGAATTCACATCTCTCAAACGAATAATTCACACCCTCAAACATTAATTTTTTTTCTGCACATAACCCATCTCCGATTCTAAATCTCAGGTTCAGTTTCTGGATTATTCGAGTAAAAACCCACCTTGATTGAATTACGTTATTTTCTTCTTTAATGTAATTGCTTTAATCTAGATGTATCTCAATTGGGTACATCTTGGTTTCGTACCTGGTGTGAATTCTGTAAACGGTGTGAATTTTGTAAAGGCGTGTGAATTCTAGGGCGTGTGAATTCTGGAGGTTGTGAATTTTGGGCAGGGTGTGAATTCTTGGGGGTGTGAATTCTGTGGGGTGTGAATTCTCGGGGGTGTGAATTCTGGCGGGGTGTGAATTCTGGGAGGTGTGAATTCTTGGGGTATGAAAAGTGATTGGGGTAAAATAGTAAAAGCATCTTTAAAAAGGGTCTAGATGGGATAACATTTTAAAAAGGGTTTGCATGGAACCCCATATAAAATTTGGGACCGGCCAGGAATTTCCCCATCTGTAAGTTTTTGCGATTGAGTCGTGATTTCGAAACAACCAACTGATTCAAGTTTTCTAGGGAGTTGAGATGGATTAGTTGCAGAAAGAGCTGCGTGGGCACCATCGTTGGTGAAGCAGATGGATAAGAGAGAGAGAAGCCATGGGAGCCTGAAGAAAATCGCAAGAGAGAGAGAAGAAAGAGAGGGAAGGATGATGAAACATTGAAACGGTGTATTCCTTTTTCATGGCCTACATACGTGGCTGTGTGTGATGCTCCCACTTGGGCCATTAAGTCAAGGAGGGGAAATTACAGTTATGGACACCAGACAACACTGCTTGCCCCCAAATTAGGGGGTAAAATTGGGAAATTTGGCAAAAATTGGCAAGTGAAAAAATTGGCCCAACTGGTTCTTCTTTAGAAGGGGTAGGAAACCTGAGAAACAGTTACCCAGGCTCTAGGAGTTCAAACAAGGTTAAGTCGGTCAATTGGGTGAGTAGTTATTCTTCAATTAACAGGATTCCATGTCACAAGCCAAGACGCCTTTGGCTCAATAGCATCAAGAATGCAATTAAGTGCCACTAAGAGAAAAGAGGTCAAGAATTCAACTCCTCTTCCAACAACTTCTCTTCCAGGCTGCTAAACTTACTATTCTAATGATATTGAATTTTACCGATCAATAAAAAAATAAAAAATTGGTCTCACAAAATGCCTTTAGGATGTGTTGAAAATCTAAAAACGATCATTGATGCTTTATTATGTGGGGGGAACATAGTGGAATGTGTTGGACACTTAAATAACTAAACATAAATGTGGAGGATAACAAAGAATATACTACATGTACGACCCTTAGGTAGTACCGACCTCCCATGGAACACAAGTATCTTTAAGAACTCAACACTATGATAATATATATTCATCACCACTTTCTTCTCTACTCCTTATTCAATGATCAACACCCCTTTATATATGCACAAAACATAATTCTTAAACTCTACATACTTAATACATGAACCATAAGATACCAATGTATCGACCATAATTAGTGAATTCTAAATTAATTTCCAACAGGATCATGACACATTCAAAAGGGACATTTATCCGTGTACCTCATTACATTCAGAGACAGTATTTTACAGTAGCATTCTATTGCACAATTTCGCAACTCTTATCAATTTTGAGAGCCTGTAACATCTGATAACGACTCAGTTGAGCTCTTGAGCTTATATGCTCTTTCTAGTTATGTAGAAAAGAGCCAACAAAAACCCTTCTCTTGAAAAAGGTTGGAACTAAATGTTCCTACGAAGTGTCCCAATTACCTCTTTGAATTCTATTTGATTTTGTCCAGTGGATAACGACATCAAGAATTGAAGGAATATTCATGTAAAAAAGCATTCATGAAAAGTTTGTTACTCCAACTATAACGGAGAGATAATTTAGATCAAACTCTAAGATAATTGCATATGTAGTGTACATGGTACAAAAAAAACGTGAAATACCTAATTCCATTGACTAATGTGGTTTTACACAACGATAGAGTATCATACCTTATATTCACGAAAACTAAACGTCAGAATAAATCATTAGGTGGTACGATCATGTGCATTTATAGCTATTGTCATTGACTAAACAAACTTCCAGACAGAAAGTACTGTTGTCGAGTGATGACATAAGGAAAAGGGTAACGCTTCGGTGTCTCCCTCTGATTTGGAGACACCGTAAGAAATGGTATGACGGAAACCACTGGAAGCATAACGTTAACCACTGAAAGCATAACCAAATCCAGTGAATGTGTAACTTGAGGTATAACAAAACAAACTTGTAACCTAAACAACCGGTAAAAAAAAAAAACCCTTATTACTCCCCTCCAACCCCCACTACCTTAACCACGGTTAAGAATATTATTCTCTACATCTCCTCCATGTTTACAAGTCCATCCATCTGCACGACTCCTTTATCCCACACGGATACATACGAGCATTAAATCATCTCTATCTCGCATCCCACTCCTCTTCTGTCCCTCCTCTTCTCTTGCTCCGTCGGACCTTACGTCGACCGTGTACGTCCGCGCCGCCCTCACCAGCAACACCAACGACGCCGACCCCATCAGCAACGCCTTAGATCCGCAGCCCAGGTTCGACGACAAGAAGAAGGGCGACACATCTCGCGGACCTGAAACCGAAACCGAATATTTGAGTTTGGGTAAATATTTATTCGTTGAAATGTGATAATTTGTGTTAGATCTCGTAGGTGTATTTGTTGGAATGAATTTATTTTAGTCGCGATTTTTGTTGTTTGAGTGCGCATATATTTTCCCGCTAGATCTTCTTGTTCGTATTTGTTGAAAAACAACATTCACGTCTGATCTTTTATTTTGTACTGCCCATGCTGGAACCTTGTCGCCATTGAGTCAGGAAGTTAGGGTTTTGTTGTTGTTGTTGTGGTATTGTGTTTTGCATGTGCTGGATTCATGTTTTGAGAGGTATATTTGTCAGCATCTGTTGTTTGTGGGTCAGTGAAGGGATACAAATATTTGGTGTATGTTGGAAGAATTGTGTGGTTGGTAGATAAGATATTGAGAATCTGTGGGTTGGGGTTGTGGTAAAAGTTTTTGTAATAGGTAGTACTTTGGGTAGTACTTTGGTTTAAACATTTGATTACTGTGTTTATGTGATTCAAAGGTATGTAGTAGTAGTAGTATGGAGTTTTAATTTTTTCGTCCAGAACAGCCATAGCTTAGCCGTAGTACATGGTGTGGGGCTAAGTTATTTGGTTGTGGTGTGTACCACCTACTTGGCATATTTACGGTTTTAGGTTCATGGGATGGTGTTTTGCGTACGATTCCTGAAATACATTCAATGTATGTCATAACTGATAAATGATTTTGTTGTGATTGTATCCAATTCTTTGGACTGGAGCTTGCGTCCATACAAGTTTGTTGATCACTTTAGTTACAGGTCATGTGAATGCAACGTATTTAACCCGAACAAGTGGAGTAAAACTTGTGGCAATGTGGTTTATTATTTAGGTGTGATGGACACTCCCAATAGGAGTACCAACAGCAATGGTGTGTCGTATGATTGGGAATCCAATTCTGAGTCAGACTCTGGGCCTAGTACGGAAGATTCGCACAGTAATAACTTTGGAGGTAATGATGTTGAAGGGGAAGGGGAAGGGTCAGTTTCTAGTGTAGATGATAGTCTTCGTTTGTTGAATGATATAGAGATTGTGCAAATGAAATTTGTTTCTGAGGAAGAGGCTGGTCTATTCTACAATGCGTATGCCAAGGCAATGGGTTTTAGTGTACGCAAACATAAAAGTAAACCACATAGGGGCAATGAAGGGTATGTAAAGTGGAGGGCTTGGGTTTGTTCTAGGGAAGGTAAAAGAAACAAGAAGCACTTAGAACGCACTGATCGGAAACGACGTCATAGAGCAGAAACAAGAACTGGTTGTGGTGCTAAATTCCGGGTCTGTTGTATGAGCAATACCATCGAAAATTATGTTGTTGTCGAGTTTGTGAGTACCCACAACCATCCCTTAGCAGCACAGCAATGTGTTCCCTTTCTTCGATCTCACAGACACGTGGGTGATGCAGATGTAGCTCAGTTAATGGCCATGCGGAATGTAGGCATGAAGCCATCCCAAATTATGGACTATATGACAAGTCAGTCTGGGGGATTCCAAAATGTTGGGTTCACTTTTTCAGATTTGCGCAACAAATTGCATAGGCAGCGTACACAAGAAATAAGAAACGGGGATGCTGAGGGTGCACTGGGATACTTGTCTGCACAGGTAAGTAATGATCCGCAATTTTTCTTCAAGTATAGTGTTGATGAGGAGGACCGGTTGGAGACACTCTTCTGGGCAGATGGGAGGTCTCAGATGGATTATGCTGCATTCGGAGATGTTTTAGTTTTTGACACGACATATCGGACCAATGCTTACAAGAAGCCATTTGTCATATTGGCGGGAGTCAGTAATAACTTTATGACGACCATATTTGGGTGTGCGTTGTTGTCGAAGGAGACAGAGGAGTCGTACAATTGGGTGCTTGCAACATTTTTGGAGGCCATGAATGGTAAACGGCCGATCTCTGTGGTAACAGATGGTGATTTGGCGATGCGCAATGCAATTAGGAAAATTTTCCCAGATGCAAGGCATCGATTATGTTCGTGGCATTTGGAGCGAAATGCAGCAAAAAATGTTCATATGCCGGGATTTGTATCTGACTTTACCAAGTTGATGCAAATGGAATGTGAGGTTGAAGAATTTGAGAGTCTTTGGGCTGACATGGTTTCACACTATGGAGTAGAGACAAATGCTTGGGTGGTAGAGATGTATAGGGACCGGAAAAGATGGGCCGAGGCATATCTCCTCGGCCATTTCTTTGCCGGGATGAGGACAACTCAGCGATGTGAAGGTATGAACTCTTATATGAATCAGTTCTTAAAAGTAAGGTTACGACTTTTTGAATTTGTCCAACAGTACCATCGAGGTCTGGCTAGGATGCGAATTGCCGATGCAGGGGCAGAGACATCAACGGAGCACAGTACTCCTGTATTGATAACGCAATTGAAAACCTTAGAGAAGAACGGAACTGAGGTGTACACACAATACATATTCAGATTGTTTCAGGATGAAATACAGCGCACGTCTGCATTGATTGTGGCGCGTCGTGTTGATGAGGTGGAGCGTCGATTGTACTTCATTGAAATGTACTCCCATCCCGAGGCCAAGTGGATGGTTGAGTATTATGCAATGGAAAGCAGAATGAATTGTTCTTGCATGATGTTTGAGTCATTTGGTCTGCCTTGTTGCCACATGATTGTGGTCATGAAATATGAACACCTACTGACCATTCCCCCGAGTTTAGTCATGCGAAGATGGACAAGGTGTGCTCGGCCTGTGGCCCAACAACGAAAGCCTGGCCAAATGTGTCGCACTGCAGCCCAGACGGCTAGGTATGGGATATTGAGTTCGGGTTACAATTTGATGTCATTTTATGCGTCACACGGGCAGGACTCTTTTGAAGATGCTAGGGAAGCGGAGTACGAAATGACATCCTGGATGAGGAAGCGTTGGGAGAGGGAAAACAATAAGGACAACAAGACTGACATTGGTGAAGCAAGCAATGGCCAATTATTATTTGGTGTGGGTGATCCACTTGTGGTGAAGACCAAAGGCAACCCAGGGAAGAACTCATCTGCCCAACATTATCCAAATCCTAGGAAATGTAGCAATTGCAAGTGCCGAGGTCACGATAAGAGGACATGTCCGAAGTTGTCATCCGGGCATCCAATTGACGACCTTCCTATGTAGTGAATTTTTTTTATTTCGAAGAAGTTAATGTAAAAGTGTACTGTTTGTGTAACATGTAAATGTAAGGCCTCATTGTAATAATGTCAAGTATCCTGAATGTTTTTACATTTGTGTTGTAGTAGTGGTACTTAGTAAGTTGAATTAGTAAGTTTTATTCTGTTTGAATATTGGTATATCATATGTTCAGATTTTCAAACAACTCATATTTGGCCATCCGTTTCCTATACCTAACTTGCATGTCATACGATACAATAGTTTGTCTTTACATATGAAATATCATGTTTCATTTGTTTGGAATATGAACTGTTATACTAGTTTTCGATAGCCAAAAGTTCACATACATATTATTTGGACTGATTAAATTTGTATGATGTGCTTGTTTTGCAGCATATTGCAATTATGTCTACGAAAAGGAAAAATCTTGATTCGGCTTCGTCTCCTTCTTTACGAAGATCTAAACGACTTGCAGCACTATCAGTGGACCAATCCAGTGATGGTCGGGATGACGACGAATTGAATGTCCCCTCTGGTGGTGACAATGAGGATATGAGTACTAGTATCTCCCATGCTGACAATGACAGTGATGGTGACAGTGATGGTGAGAATGATGGTGACAATGATGGTCAGAGTGAGAGTGATGATGAGAGTGATGGTGAGAGTGATGGTGAGAGTGAGAGTGAGGGTGCAATCAAGCTGCCAAACCTGTCGAACTTTGTATCACGCCCAGTAATTGAGGAGAGGAGTGTGGCGATTGGGAAGTTGAAGAAAATAACGTGCATTCCTGACCTGTTGAAAGATTTGGGATTAAATCCTATTTGCACGTATAGAGGGAAGGCGAATTGGACCCTGGTCCGGGAGTTCTTTGTCGGAATAGATCCCTTCAACATTGACAAGGAGAAAAGGGTATTGGTGTCCAAAGTACGGGGCCATATTATTAAAGTAACTCCGGACAGGCTGGCCCAATATAAAAACATAAAGCGACCTCTTGAGACAGAAAAACAATACCCATATCTTCCTGGGGTTGAAATCCCAAGTGTGCATGACATCTGGAACACCTTGTGCCATGGTAGTTGGCCAGCCGACGACAATCCCATCATCCTTTTGAATGGCTTGAAGAAAGACTTTGTGCTCCTCCACCATATATTTTGGTGGAATGTGAAGCCTAAGTCCCCACGCCGGGAGCTTAATGCTAACCAGGCGATGTTGCTCCATGCGGTTTACAATGGGTTCAAGCCCGATATTGCAAGTATATGGTGGGACACAATATATGAAGCATGGTCCAACAACCATCCGAAAGCATCCCTTCCTCTTGGCCACTTGCTGACTGGTTTTGTGCATAAGGGACGTAAAATACCTGACCTAATGCAGGACAAGTTTGGAAAAGAAGTTACAGTTATAGGTCGTGGTACGATTGGGAAATCCGAAGGGCAGAGTAAGTTGCATCGGAAGGCTAAGAACCCTGCAACTCTGGAAGGCATTCAAGATTTGTTGGAATCTATTCTTGAAAATCAATACGAGTTCAATGCAATGTTGAAAAACGTCCAGCGTGTTGTGTGCCCTCCTTCTCCTTATTCTGATGAATGATGCAGACGGGCCTCATAACTTTTGTGACTGAACTAAACTTAATCGTAAGTGAGAACTTTTGTTGTTTCGTTCTTTGGACTATGTTGGGTACTTCGTATTCTGTACTATGTCTATGTCGTGCATGGATGGTGGTAAGGTTGAACTAAACAAATCTGCAGGATAGGTGATTATGACTTAATGTTCATTTATGATCTCGTTTTGTTATGGTTTTCGGATGTTATCGTAAACTTCTGCGTAGTTTGGTGATAATGTAATGACTAACTTTTGTTGACATGGTGCACGTGTACTCGTGCACCTTTATTGGTTGTTCAGAACGCTGTGATTGTTGTGTGTGGTTGTTTACGTATATGTACATGCCACTGTCAGTATATAGAATGTGATTGATTGGGTGATCGATTGTGGTAGGTCGTATATTGTTGAATGGTGTTAGTATAGCCCCCATGCTTATTGCAGTGTTACTGTGATAGCCCTAAAATGGATATAGTGATGGTGACATCTGGGTTGTCTGGCAATTTTATAATGCAGTTTCAATTGTGTTATAACAGGTACAAGTCCATTTGTGTTCATCCCTAGGTTTGTCCGTAATTGTGCTTGGAAACTCCCCGGTCCGGTCCAGTTCTTGGCCATTTATAATTACCTTTATAATATCGTGTTTGACTGTAATTTTCAGAAATCATGAAAACTGAGTACATACAAAAAACATTGTCCGGCAATCACAGATTTTGGCTTTTCGGATATTTTCATTTACAGTTCAACAGTTCAACAGAGGATAAATTAAAGGCAAGGATTTTGTTGTACCCAAAAATAGCAACGAGGTTATTTTTTTAAGTTTTGTAATACCAAGTACGTCCATAACGACGATAAAGGTATATAACGACAGATTCTGCATATCATAGAAAGAACATACCATATGCCGTGAGCAATTTTTATTATTTACTTCCCAATCTTCGTTTGACCTTATATATGACTGATTGGGTTATCGGTTGTCGTTGTAGGTCCTAAGTTCTATGTCTGTCAACGTATTTTCCGTACACATCGATAGGACTTACAGGTTCATGCGAAGTAGTTGGAAAATCCTTAAGTCAAATGTTGCGAATTAGAATAAATAGGTGTACCGCTTCATAATTGCAGTCATATGATTGTCAAATGACATATTTCAACAATATCCTTCAATTTGGATAAATACAGCGTCATGCGAATCCGTTCGTAAATCCTGAACTCACATATAAGTTATTAAATAAAGGGATTTCAAAGTTTTCACGCCTATATTGAAAACTTTGTGTTCGAAATTATGATGTATGCTCCAAATGGGGGGTCTTCGGGAGGACCTCAGCAGTAATCCCATGATGGAGCAAATCACTACGTATACCATCCCTTCTCTACTAGTATGTCACGTGCCACAATTAACCAAACCCTGCATTATAGTATAATGTTACGATATCAACATACAGAGATAGAGAGCAAATTTACAACAATGAATGTATATATACGAAAACAAAATGGACCATGCAAATGGAGTAAGGGGGGTTAGAAATCAGTCGGGAATTTGGATGGATAAGGACAGCCTAAGGACATAGTTAGGGGTGCCTTTGTTTTGACAGTGATTTGGTTGGATTTGGTTTAGTTAGTGGTTGGGGAGACGGTTTCCACATGAAGTGTGTGTGGTCGTCCTTTACTCTGAAATATTCTACCTCTCCACAGTTCTGAGTACTGTGCTTCTGACCAAGCCACGTTCGTCATAAGGGGTAAGGCCTAAGACCGATTGAACGACCGATGGGTTGGCGGTTGACCGATGGGTATCCAACTGTTTGTACACTAACCTGACATAATATGACCCTCTATTGGGAAGGTAAATTCACCTGAGTGGCTTTTTCGATTTTCAGGTGAGTTGGAACGAGTACTATGACATAAAAATACCAAAATAAACTAAACCTTGTTATTTACTTCCTTCATTGCATAAGTTGGGAACAGCAAAATGAAAATAAGTATGGGATGGAGAGTTTACTTTACCTTATGGTTATGATTGAACAGGGCACGTGACATGACAACTACGATGGTCCAAGTGATATGACATGAGAACTACGATGGTCCAACTACGGATCACCACCCCCGAACCATATCAAACTTACTTATTATACTATAATGGCCTCCTATGGATGGATATGTATGGGGTTGTGTGTGGTTTCAGTGACAAATGGTAAAGCCTTTGATGGGCCGTAATAGTATGGTCTTGTAGACAGAGAGAGAGCGTCAGAGAGGGAGGGAGATAGAGAGGCGTTGTAGTGTACAAACTCCAAACTTCCCGATGGTATTAATAGGCAGGATTGTGGTCATATTTTCTATCCTTTAGACGGTACCGATGTGACTGAATGGGCCCAACCCACATGCATTTTTACAGCATGCCTCCCTCCACATGCAGCTTTGTCGAATTGCAGGCCTAAAATCACTATTTCCCCTATGACCGAATGACCGATCGATTAAGACATCGTCGTCTAGTTATGTCATGTAGTTCACGTGACCCAAAAATTCCACCTGTACTCAATTATTCGCGGGTGAACTGAGCGTCACTCAATAATTCGCAGTTTCAGATATAGGGGCCGTTCGGCTAAATAAGGCAAAGTGGCTTGTTTTTGGTCCTTATTAAAATATTTTATCGTATTACTTGGCTTATCAAATGTCGTACTTATTAGATTCCTCTTGAAATGATGATGCAATCATCCCCCAATAAAATGCTGATAAGCCAAGTGATACGGAAACAATTTTCATAAGGACAACAAATGAGCAAGTTTGCCTTATTTACCCCAACGCCCCCTTACTCCCCCTATCCATATGCCACTCACTATAAGTATGGGATGAGGGTTGTTTCTCATGACCGAACCCCATACAACCATGGCCTCGTATCCTTCTCTTCATCTCCCCTTACTGAAGTTGTTTTATTGGCTTGTGTGGGTTGGGACAACATTCATTTACTTTGGAGCAAGGGTTGCTATTGTCGAAATGGGAGGTTTTCGGGAATACAACAACATATCTACCAGGCTTGTCATCAGTAAAATAAGGTGATTGCTGCCAGCTAGTCAAGGTAGATGATGGGAAACCATCTATTCCGGTGTTGGAATTATAGTCACGTCGTCACTAGTGAAACTGTGAAAGGATCATCACTTCCATCACGATTATTTGCCTATATACTTTAGTATTTGCGTTTGACATTGACAATATTACCATAAGTGGTGGGTAATATTGAATTGTTATTAATGTAATCTTGGTTAGTCATTTTTGTAGGTGACTTTGCCCAAGCCTGCTATTCATTTACTCATCGTGCATTACATATTTCAATTACATTACGTATTGCAATCCCATTGCAATAACATTACATGAAAAATATTGACGAACATGGGAATATTAGAAATTAGAAATTCTATACGGACGGTCCGTGTATAATAAAATGCGCGCCAAGCCTGTATGGATACTGAGAGGTAAGTAAAAGCATTGTGTTCCAAACATTATGCATATAAAATAAGGATAGTACAAAATACAGTTGAACGGGCATACATAACGTGACGGTAAGTGACAATGGAACTTGGGTTACGAACTACACAGTAGTTATACTTTGTCAACCGATCATAATAACAACAGATATGACCACGATTGCAGCAAGTAAACACCAAACCAATCCACGATTTATAGTTCTCATGACCCGAGCGTGGTCTTCTAGCATCTGAACCTTTGTTTCAAGAACAGCAACATGGCTCCCGTCTGTCGTACTAACTTCAACGTTTTGGGATATGGGCAAACACCACCTAAAGAATAAACACCTTCCATTTCTTTTTGAACATGTATAGTACAAGCTCCCCGGGTGTTTTGAGTTTGGCCCTGCAATCCTCAAGTTTGCCCACATCCCACAATCACAGTTGGGTGTCGTTGGGTCATAACGAGGACCGAAAGGATCGTCACCATCACCACCCCTCTGATTACTGCTCGAACAGGACATTTGGGGATCTTTTCTTGAAGACGCGGAGAGAGAGAGAGAGAGTAAAACGAGAGAGAGAGAGAGAGAGAGTAAAACGAGAGAGAGAGAGAGAGAGAGAGGTACAAAACAGGTATTTATTTATAATTGGGGGGGGGGGCGCATAGAATTCAAAATTTCATTAAAATGTTCTCCGGCGGGAAACTGTTCAGTGATCCAGTAGGGGTACAGTTGGTGGATGTGGGAGTAGTACGACCGAAGTTTCCCCATTCCACAACCCCAAACACAATGGTACACATATTTCATACAGGAGTACGTGGCCAATTTTTGTGGGGCCCATTACGGGTCCCATACAAATGTTTCGAGCCGTTGAGTAAATGTGAAACATTTTCCCAACGGCCCTCGCAAACATTCAGTTGCGTCCACTACGTACAGATATTCGATCCAATCATCTAAGTTTTTCATATCCTGAAATCAAAATGAGAAATTAAATTACATGCTTGGATTGAACACCCAACAGTATCGGATTGAGCTGTATTTTTGTAGGAGCCCTAGAAATAATATTTTACATTTCATGGTCGGATGGGATCATTTGTGCGGGAGGGTCCGTAGTGGGCCCCAAAAAGAAATCTATGTAGAAAATGTGTAACGACTGTCTGTACCCATACACACTTTTTGTTTCCCCAATTACGATTACGGTGGGACTATAAGTTCAATACGTATGTATATTTATGTACTACCTCCGTCCGAAATTATTTGTTCCAAATATTAATGTAATGCAAGGTCATGAAATGGTTTGTTTGGATTGTGTTTGAAAAATTTTTCCGGATAATAGTGGAGGTAATAAGGGGGAGGAGTTAAGGGAGTTTGACAATGTTCAAATCAAAACATCAACCATCGACCTATCTTCAGTTCAAACGATTGTCATTCTTACAACGCAACAATTTGTACGTGAATGGAATGTAATGTAAAGGTAAATTAAAACGAAACCAAACAAATACTCCCTCCGTCCCAAAATGATTGTCCGGTCCGCAAAACGGAGTGTTAAAAAAAGTTTGAATTTTTTCAAGAAAAATTTCAAACTTTTTTCATAAATTAAAAATACTCATTGATATCTAGTAAGTTGTTAAAAAACTTTTGATTTTTTCTTGCAAAAATTGTATTATTTTTAGCACTCGTTTTTGCGGACCGGACACGCATTTTGGGACGGAGGGAGTAGTTCATAATACATCGACGAGTACTCCGAATACATCCACATTGTTACAAAACCTTCAACATAGTCGGACTACTCTGTCCATTCAATCAAAACAAAACAGGGAAAAACAACTACCAAACAACTGACATTAAACATCAACAAAACAACAGCCACACATTCCTACTACACACACACCCAAACCAACCAACCATTACCCTTAATAACCAAACATTGTCCACATCAAAACAAAAAACATAAGGTACCCAAAACATAAACATACCTACACAGCCCAACAAACCATACGAACCTAAGTAGTACGTAGAAGAACCCACATCAAACCTCGTAATCTCTTACCCCTCTGCCTCGTTTGCTAGGTCAGAGGTCAGGTAATCGGCCAAAGCAAGGTGTTGGGCCTTCAGTTTTGGCTTTCTCCACACCGCACCTGAACCCACACCAGCAGCATGTTGCAAAAGATCCCTGTACTTGAACTGTTGTTTCTTCTTTCCAGGACAGAACGGACACCTGAGTGAACCATCTCGATTTTTGACCGTGTATTTCCCTGTCTTCAAATCGTCATACGGCTTCTTTTTGTAGTCGTTGGTCTCTGAGTCACTAATATCTGTGGAGGACTCTGATATGTTTCCTGTTTTGTTATCCATGGGACAGCACGACAAAGAAATCTTGAAAAAATATAAGGACGGATACAGGAGTTGAGGGAGAGGAGTTGAGGAGTTGAGGAAGAGGAGTAAAGGGAGCGAGGGGGGAGGAGTATTATTTATATATGACATGCACCACCCCAGATGGCAGGTGGAAAGATGGGGGGGGGGGGGTGTTTGGGAACTGGAAAGGTGGGAAGCAGTTACGAAATATTTCTCTTCCAATCGGTGGTGACAACTGAAACGATCTCGTTCCCTTTCGTAAGTCGTGTCCCTCTGTAAGAGTATACCTACAGTCATGTCCCTCTATATTCCTTCCCCTCCGTAACTGATGTCCCCCTAAATACGTTCCTGGTTCCAATGATGTATGGTTTTAGACGAACAAAACCAAACCGAATGCCCTGCTCGCCCCTGCACTGCTATATAAAAAGCTACCTAAAAAGCATGCATGATGTACCATGCAGTTAGGTGTTTACGTTATACCAAGTTGGTACAAAAGCCAATCACAAAAAAATATGTAGACTTCCCAGGAAATGTACAAAGTCAAACCATGTTTTAGTTCGTAGTATTGCTCTTCAATAGTCCTAACTTTATTGTTTACGTTAATTATTGAGGCGAAACGGATTCAATATGGGTCAATATGTATCATTAAAATGTTTGTCTTCATACGTTTCCGTCAATGCCATTGTATAGCATTCCGGCAAAATGAAAGACACGGATTTTGAAATGTGTGACAAATTCCCACAAGTGGATGGAATTTACAGTACAAGTTGGACAATGTTAACAATACAAGGCATCGAAAAAATTTACGAAATATTCATATCATGAACAAATTATCATGGTACTTACAACCCCACAATCAGTAGGTGAATACTTAGTATTACAATACTTACAAGCGGACAATCAATAGAGAAATCGATTCTAAGTCAAACCAAGTCATGACAATGAAAACCACATTTTGGTTAAATCCAGGCGAACTACTTCCAGTCAAACTAGTCCGACAAATGACAGGTCAGTCCAGTTGCAAATCCAACCAAAAGTCATACACTACAGTATGTACACATTCGTACCCTTTACCCTCCCATGGACTGGGCAAGTTCCTGTCTTGTTTGTACTTACAGTATTTCCAATATTGGGTACGTGCAAAACGTTAGAACAATCTAGCCCAACTACTTCCAGGCAAACAACAATGACAAACTCCCACTCCACTTGACTACCCAAATACCAAAGTAATGGACGTTCATGGTCACACTGTTGTTTAATATTAGCCTCCCACATAATATGAAAGTTCCTGTCTTGTTTGTACACAACGAATTTCAAACACCTTTACGTGGATAACATTGTCACAACTCTGAAAACCCCCAGAGGACTCAAAATAGATTGAAAGGTAGCCATTTGTCTGTTTCGCAGTTGGATACCATGTAATGCATGGCTGTACAAATGGACGACGCACCCCATCCCTGTAAACTGTACAACATAGTATACGTTACGTAATTGGTACTTGAATGAATTGCATAAAACAAATGTTGGTAATAATTGCTGGTTGAAATGATACCTCTTTATTGGACATATTGGCCACTTCCAGATTCTATTGCAACAGTAGCTCCCATACCACCTCCTCTTCCTGTACCACCAACTCGTCCCCTACCACGTCCTCTTCCTCTGGCAGTTGTGTTTTGTCCACCCCGTCGCCTTCCTTGACCAGTTGTGTGTTGTGCACTTATGTTTGGTATCCCCCGTTCACTTTCACTGTCATCTGACCATAAAGGGTCATCCAAATAAATATGTATTTGAGCCTCTCGCCCATACAGGTCAAACATTTCAGCCAAAGCCACATCTCCGTCAATCCGAAGTAACCTTATCTCTCCATCAGTTGCTGTGACTTGGTAAACTAACCTTACTAGATTGGAACACCCAATTTCATTGATTACAGCCCGGAGTTCATAATAGGACATTCTACCACTAATAGGCATACATTGTCCTACCTGGCCACCAATATAACTGAAAGGTGTTTCCACTAGTTTTCCCCCAAAATGAATAAGCAAGGTTACTTTGCATTTGCGTTGCACAATTAACTCTGACATAATAATGCATCAATAAACAAATAATGCATCAATAAACAAAGCTGTATCAGGACACTTGAACAATAAATAACTATAGAGCACAGAGTACTACACTAAATTCGTAGTTACGTTCGCGAATGACGCACCTATGACCTATGTTTGGCTGTTCACATGGTCTGTACGATTTATAGTTATAGAAAAGTCAAGTTACGTTCTTGTGGTATGACAGACGCCGTGTTTTTTTCAAACTACTCCAAACAATGAGCAATGGGAGGTGTCGTGCAGAGGATAATTGTTACATAAACACAGTTGTACCTCTTCCTGCCTTCCATGCCTCAAATTTGTTCATCACCTCCAACGCATCCCGGTTATTTTCGTCACCACACAATTCCAGCAACAACCTTGGCCTTTCAGTATCGTCCATCTACAAAACCAAAACGTAGCTTACGTTTACTACACTAACACAACCAGAGAAGCACAACATTACGATGGTTGCCAAAGTACAAGTACTAACCGTGTGTACACCTGATGAGTAATTAAACCCTTGCATGAATTTTATCACAAACAGGCCACAATCATACCTACAAATGTGCAGACACGATTGAATTAAACGACTACAAAGCCAACTACCACATTGTAGACAATCATATATGTTTCAAAAATTACCCGTCCGTATCTTGCTGCATGGGTTGCCTTTGAACATTTGCAATGTTAAACTTTGTCACATCAAACTGATAGAGGTCTCCATATTGGAAGACCAACGCGCGGTGTAATCCCTCCAGCTAATCGAAAAAACAAGTTGTTAGAATACAAATCAGGCATACCATAAAACATGGTCTATGCGAGGTGCGCCATACCAGTGCCCTTGTCAGTTTCTTACGGTAGCTATTGGATCGACTTGCGGGCTTAGAATCAAAAATATAGGCCATCCGAATACCAATGTCTATTTTAATGCAAAACCAATGGCTCCCACGATCATTAGTTGGTATGTATATCTGCGACCAAAGGCAAACAATCATCATTCCCCTTCAATTGAAAGCATAACATATAATTTATGTACTACTAACTTATTGGAACTTGTATTTGTTTACCATCGAGCATGAGCGAATGTCACCAGTAAAATTTGTATCTCCGAAGTAACAATCGCATAACTTCTTGACATCACAATCTGTCATGTTCGGATTGTCTAATATATGCCTCTGCAAATGAACGACGCTATTAGCTTGAAAACTAGTAGTACAAGTACAACTAAGAAATGGGAAATTTATTAAACTCACCGATACAGTCACCGGCAAATACCACATCAAGTGCCGCTTGTCCGGATATTGCAACCTTTCGGCATTTGTCATTTGCACGGCAACCAAATTTAGAATCTACCAACCATACATCATACGGTACATCATATTCTAAGACCACATTTGACAAATTTGCAAAACATCATAACAAAATAATAAGTTCAACTTTAAGCAAATGAGAAAATCATATGACACACACCGTGTCTAGTATCCAAATTCGGGGTTTCAAGCTGCACAATTCAAATTGGGTTGCGAATAATCTTTCGGTGCCAAACAATTTCAGGTGCACATAAGATTCCCTACAAGTAGGATTTCGATTAAACGACCATCGTACTTGAGTTGACATCAGAAAACAACATATACAGGCATGGTAAAAAAAATGTACCCATTAGCTGGATCACGATTATCAAAAATGAACTCCGTGAACAAGGCCTCATGGTCAGTTAAAGGTTCATAGGTTGGGTTCATTGCATTGATTGCATCGTCCGCCATTTCTTCAATATATGCCTTAACAATATACGAACGGGAAGGAAGTAAAGGTTAGCATCAGTACAATAGTGTAGAGAATATTTGGGAATGACTACTAACCATGGTTTTTGGAGGAAACTGTTCAACACCAACAGATTGCAAACCCTTCTTCGAAGCAAACCGTCCACGGAACTGTTACATTGGACAGCAAAAACTATGTAAGAGACCTCAGGTGGTAAATAGAAAATATATGTAAATGGGGAAAATATACACACAGTGGGAACATTCACATCCACGTTGTCCAATTTCTCCTTGACTGGTTGTTTCTTTGGAGGGTTCCTCTTCTTCACACCATCCTTGGTAAAGGGGGAACGCTGGAAGTGGCTTTTCTTCAACTGATCAGCCTGGCGCAACCGCGGTTCTTCCTTATGCACGTCCACATTTTCATAACCACCAACAGACGGGGCAGGGTTCCCATTTTGCAACTTCCTTTTCCGACCTCTACTCAATCCTCCAAGCGACCTAAACCCCTTCACCGGTGAAGGTGAACATACATCCTCGTCCCCGTCCACTTGTATCCTCCTTCTTGCAGCACTTCGAGTGGAAGGGCCCTTCGATTCTTGAACCACTCGTTGGGGGGTATTGAACAAATTGGTTGTTGGGGTTTTACTTAGATTTTGTGCCGTTACTTGGGGAGAGGAATTCGCAAAAGGGTGGACAGGGTCCAAGTCAATTTCTTCGCCCATATCTTCTTCCAGCTTAGACCGCGCCGGCATTTCTAAGCCAATGTCCCTACCAAGGCTAGGATTCGTTGACAAGCCCTTCGATTCATTCATCGCAAGATCAGGGATTTCAAATACGGTGGGTGGTGAACTTTGAGAACTATGTAATCCCTTGAGGAGGGTTGCCGCTTGTCCCATAAGTTGGACATTGTTTACGTCCACTCCTTCACCCTTTTCTCCGTGCGGATTACTCTGAAATTCAGTCCCAAGAACCTTTGCCATGAACATATTTTGCCTCAGCAAAAGACCTGCCACAGTTACAAGTGTACTTGTCATGGTCTTTACATCGGTACTTGAAATATGGGACACACCACCACCTTGATTGCCACGTCCTTCCCCAACCTCTGTGAAATGCACCACCACCCCCTCCATATCATAACCTCCTATTTTGTCAAAATGGTGCAACACGGTTTTCATTTCAGCATCACCCCAAATAACCAATGCGGGGAATTTCCGAATGGAAGGCTTCACAATTGGAGAGACACGTTCCAAGTAGAAAACCTACATTGTGCGATGATCAATTGAATAATGCATAACCAAAACATAACCACAGTCAAATAAAACTTATACTGCATATAAACACCATAAATGCATAATCACACATACGTACCACCAAAAGGAATAGGCAACCAGTCGGTTGTACATGATGCTTATGACGTTGTTCTTGTATACCCTTACATAAGAAATGTAGGGTTAGGTTCGCCCAATTAGAATTGCCCATTGCCTCAACATCAGTAACTGCATTGACAAGGGATCGACTAACACCCGCTTTTGTGTTTGGGCATAAAAAGCATCCCAATATATACAACGCAAATTTCCTCTTGAACACATCATTTACTTCCTCAGTTTTGTCCAAATACTCTCTTAGCTCTTTTAGTTGGACCACCCCATTCCTCATTCCTAGGTTTTCACATACTTCTTCACATGCTTCCGACGTAATCCCCTCCAAGTCAATAACGTTGCCTTGGGCATTAATGCCCAAGCAGTCATGAACATCGGACTCATTGACAACAAAAGTACGTCCATGAACAGTTAGTTCTCGAGAAACAGGATCAAATTTTCCAACCAACCATTTACATATCGCATGGTTCATCAACGTACACCTCAATTGTAAGATTCCACCCAACCCAATTTCCTCAACTGCGCGGCGTTGATCTACACTTAACTTTTTCACTATTCCAACAATGGACTTCAAGGAGATACGGTTTTGTGGCTTTCTCTACAATGTTAAAACATAGGCACATAATTACAAGGGCACTCCAATATCAGGTCAAATAATGTTCACCTACTTATACAACTTCGAACAATTTGTACTCACTTTTACTTCCTTCGTTTCTGCCGGGAATAAATCTTTATGCTTCGCAACTTCCTCTTTCGCCACCTCAACCAAATCTTTGTACTTTTGTCTCTCCTCATTGGACAGCCTTTTCCATTGCTCACCAATGTCCCTCTTCGTCTGCAATACATACCAAATCATGCAACTTTTGTCATTCGTCACCAACAACATTACACCAAGTACATGGAACTACATCAGAATTTGTTCAGTTGAAACAAATCAAAGAAGGTCAAACAAACATAACACAACGGTTAATCGATTATTATTTCACCTGATTTGTTATTATGGTCCCTGCGTCTTTTAGCTTTGCTATGACTTCATTGCTACTTGCACAAGCAAAAAGTAGTAGTCACACATTGGCATCGAAAAAATTCATAAGTAGTCTTAAATCAGCATTAAATAAATTTAATTTCCATGAACAAAGAATACTTATATAGAATGAAGGCCGATGGCACCCTCCCTTTGAAAGCAGGGGTCTCAACGATCTGGTCTGTCATCGTGACTCGTATGCGTGGTGATGTCGGTGGGGGCTGCGGACAGTTCAAAGCCGTCAATGGTGTGGAGAGTTGAGGTTTTGGGGAATTTTTGGCCTGATCGTCAGTTTAGGTACTTCGTTTCTGAATGGGTTCAGTGGTGAGGGGATGGAAATAGAGTTAGGTCACAATAGCTTCTGCGAAATCACTTCGTCTGGAGATGGTCCTCACGGCGGATGGTCGCGGCGTCGTGCAGATGGTCGCGGCGTCACCGTCGCGTAGATGTTGATGGCGGTGAGGCGTCTCTACTGTAGAAAGAACCCAATCGCTGCTGTGCTAGGGAAGATTGAAGGGTTGAGGAGGGAGTCGGTGGTGTGCTGGGGAAGATTGACGGGTTTGAGGCGGTTAGAGGAGTAGAGGACAGACCAGGTGGTGTGCTGGGGAAGATTGGGGTTGAGAAGTTCGAGAAAATTTTTTTGGGGGGAACGACAACCTTTTTCTCCCTCAAGTTCGGCGGGGATAGTTAGTCCACGTGGTCCAATTTTTTTTTTTAATAGGTCATTTCTATTTTTTTGGGATTTTCCTACAGCAACATACATGGGACGAAAAATATACTTAACTCTTGTCAATACATACTTCATCAAATGTAAAATGTCATTCTAATAATTAATCTACGTCCGAATAATGGTGCATTCTAAACCAAGTACACCATAAAATTTGAGAGAACAATTACAAGACCAACTAAAACCGAACAATATGGACGGTATCGATCGTTGTCATTGTGTTTCGATCATACGAGTACTAAAGCAAAATACCTTAGTTCATGAACTATAAGGTTGGACATATAAATGTTCAAGGAAAGTCTTCAATATTTTTTCCTGCGGACCGATCTAAATCGTTCAGATTGCACATCTTATCAATTAAGTGTTTGTCACCAACTTCTATGATAATCGGATGTCAGCAACCACATGATCATAACACATTATATGCTTACGTAGGTATTATAGTCCTATAGTTCAAAACTCAATGACCACTTTTTCTATTCCTTCAAAATCAAAACCGTCTATCTTGTGCGTACAAGAGATTACATCATTCTGCCAAAATTAAAGTGAATGGCTTTTCGTTACAAGCTTTATCGAACATAAGTTATCATTCTTATGTTCAATTTCTGTACAAATCGATGAGCTTCATCAACCAAAATAAACTGGATGTAGCCCATAATTTCAAATAACAACCAAATAACCAATAGCAACCGAATCTACGGACTTGATTATTAAAATTAATAATTTATTGAGGTCCGTTACATTTTACTAGTCAACATATTCGCAAAACACATATACATTTTAACATTTTTTCCCACTTAACCGGGGTTAAACCGAGGTTCAAAATCTGAGAATTAAAATTAAACAATTACCAAAAGGTGACAGGCGTGCAGGCGGTCAGGCGGAACCGACAGGTGGGACCAGGGGCGGGGCTGGTGGTCAGGTCGTACTGTTACGCTCACATGTCGTTTTGGTCATGCCCTTCAGTGGTTTCCGTTATACTATTCTGTGGTTCTGTTATTCGTTATGCCTTGTATGGTTTTAGTTACGCTAACCGTGGTTATTTGGTATGCTTTTCAATGGTTTCCGTTACTCCAATGTTGGCATAACTCAACAGTTACGCCATTTCATGGTTTTGTTATGACCACATGGGGTTTGTGTTATGCCCTTTTTGGAAACTCTTATGCCAATCAATTCCTGCATTATGCCTTCCCGGGTTTCTTGTTATGCCCTTTAATGGTTTTCGTTATACATCTACTTTTTACCGGCTGGAGTTACCGCTTTGACCGGTCACTTTTGGTCAAACTTCTGGCGTGGCAAAATCTGGTCCGTCGGTTTGGTTATGCAACTTACTGGTTTTGTTATGCCTCATTATGGTTTGGTCATGCTCCTAATGGGTTTCGGTTATGCTAACAATGGTTTTGTTATGCCATAATTACGGTGTCTCCAAATCCGAGGGAGACACCGAAGTCATTACCTAAGGAAAATGCCTTTTAAAACAAGGTGAATTGTTTGAAGCAAGTTAAGCTCTGAAGTGATAATATATCATTACTGGGAACATAGGCCTCAAATACATACCAAATAAGAACTTTCTACTATAGGTTGAATTTTCATGATGGAAGCGTCATAATTACGAAGCTTTGAGCGATATGCATCAACATTAAAATAGGAGATACAAACTTACATAATTTTCAGGGTGCATTTTGAAATCATGGGGACTGCACATTTTGCTTTTCCCTCCAGAAGCATGCATGCATCGTCACAATGTCATGACATGAGTAGTGGACGAATCCACCGGTGCTCTTGAGGGAGAAGACAAATAAGGCTTGGGGGGGATTTGCAAAGACTCCGTGCTTCCTTCTAACATCTCCACAACCCGACTCATTGATGGTCGGTTTGAAGGATCAGTTTGTATACACCACAGGCCAACTATTATCATCTTCCTTGCGCTTGCATTTGCCTCATCATCCTCATCCGTAATGCCATGCAATCCGAGTTCTTCATCAAGCTCAAGACGCTTGTACACCCAATGTGGGAAATATATTTCACTCGTACGATCAACCTCAACACTTATATTCTTTCTTCCGCCAACCATTTCCAAAACCATCATCCCGTAGCTATACACATCAGACTTGTGTGAAACCCCACCAAAATTTCTGCTAAATACTTCTGGGGCAATGTAGCCCGCCGTTCCTCTAGCACCCGTTAAAGATATGATACTCTCTTTTTGCGGGCATAGTTTAGCAAGGCCGAAATCAGATATCTTTGGGCAGAAGTCCTCATCTAAAAGAATATTATGAGGCTTTATGTCAAAATGCAAAATTCGCGTATTGCAACCACGGTGTAAGTACCCCAACCCTCGGGCAATGCCAACCGCAATTCGGTACATTGCATCCCAACCCAACTGGCAATATGTCGAGGAACCACCATCATGTATGAAATTGTCAAGAGATCCGCTAGGCATGAACTCATATATGAGAGCTCTATGGCGACCCTCAAAACAGAACCCAAGAAGAGTCACAATATTTACATGAGAAGTTCTACTAATTGTTGCAACCTCGTTAATGAAATCTTCTCCATTGCCTTTCAACCCCTTCAGAACCTTCACTGCCACGAGGCAGTCATTTTCTAACTTTCCTTTGAAGACACAACCAAAGCCTCCCTGACCTAGTTTAGTTCTGAAGGAGTTGGTAATTTTCTTGATGTCGGAGTAAGTGTATCTTTTAAGAGAGAGATATCCACAATTCTGTAGAAATGCCTCAATGTTTCGGTAGTTCTCAGTCAATGTTGATTCACTTTTTGAGAGTTTCTTCATAATAATGCAGAACAACAGAATTCCCATAATCCCTACAGTAGAAACAACTGAAGCACAATTCCGAAGAAATAGTTAGATGTGGATAATAGTTCTAGGTTATCTTCCTATTACATGTAAACCTAGAGAAGTATAATGGGAAGAGGAAAAGGAATCTCGCCATCATGTGAATGGAAAGGTCAAGCTAATGAAACACATGAACCATACCTGGTCCGAGAATCGATGGCAATCTACTTCTTGCTGTAAAAATTGTAAAAGAGAAAAAAAAACATTGGTTAGATGAGTTTTAGAAAGGACGGTGGAAGAAAAGGAATGGGACATAAATTTAATTTAATTTGCACATTCTGATATAGAATAATGGAATATGCCTTAATCTAACCAGAAATGCGGAGTACGGGCTCTCTTGTTTAAGCATTGAAACTCCCCAAAGTCGCGTGGACATTGACCTTAATCGAACATAATATTTCACCATACACAATACTAACTATGACGCTCAAGTCTCGTACAACCTCACTTGTCCTCTCTTTACGGAAACCCCGTCCACTTGTCCTCTCTTTACGGAAACCCCGTCCAAGCCTCAGGTCTCCTCCTCCATTAATCGAAACGTCAATACCTCCTCTCTCGTTTAAGCGCTGGAACTCTCGAGTGTCACGCAGACACTGGCCCCCATCGTGGAGACACGCAAGACATTCCTCTTCCTCTAAAACGTGATATTCAACCCCAAAAAAAAAATCAAAAGCCAATAATGAGAATGGATTGCTAAGATTCTGGTCCTCAACTAATGACACCACCAGCAATTGGAAAAACACACAGT
Source organism: Rhododendron griersonianum (assembly GCA_018127125.1). Lineage (NCBI taxonomy): Eukaryota > Viridiplantae > Streptophyta > Magnoliopsida > Ericales > Ericaceae > Rhododendron > Rhododendron griersonianum. The sequence goes on along the minus strand of CM030796.1, from coordinate 33,120,483 downwards.
TTTTCGAAATACTGACTGGAGTCGGAACTACAACTTGTTGATTCTGATACAAATAGTAGATAGTGTACCCAATAATGAGAATGGATGGCTAAGATTCATGGCCATGACAGCCTCCGCCTCTATAGTGAGTGTAGTTACCAAAGAAGAACTTATCAGTCTAATTCTAAATTGCAGGGCTGCTGGTGTGGCATTTGAAGAAGGTGAGATTTGGGGAGATTGTGAAGAAAATATATCGCCTATTAAGAGGATGGATGTAACTGGAAAGATCGCAATCGTTGGATTTGAAAAGGTTTTGTTGTACTGGGTCATTAATCTTTACGGTATCATTGGTTCAACTACGAACTTGATAAGATCTTCCCTCTGCGCCCAATTTGACTTTGGGGACTGGTTCATCAAAAGTCAACAGTAAACCACCCCCATAGGGATGTGTGGTGTTGGTAAAAGAGAATTTGATCGGACCTCTTGGTCCGCAATCGAAGGAGGATGGACAGGAAAAACCTATATTTGATTCCCAATTTAAAACATGAAAAAAAAAATTCCCAAGTATAAGAGGAACGAAATTCCGTCCATAAATTGTTTTATCTGGGACGGGGCGAAATTATGTTACTAGAAATGAGGGTTTGGTAAAAATCAACAAACTCCATAAATTGTTTTGATTTTATGGTTGGCACGCTAGTTGACTTGTAAATGGTGTTATAGAGGGCTTTTGGGTGGTGCTAATTTCTTGTGCTACACAAGAACGGTCGGTAGGCAAAAAAACTACATTGAGAGGGAGTTTCCTCACTGATGACAGATCACATGGTATTAAAAATGTGATCGCCACAGATGGTCACCGTAAAAAAATAGTATGTTAAAAGAACCAAGAACCACTGTGATCTTGTTTATGCAGACTAACAAAACCGTAGTAAGCAATTGTCATGTGCGTGTATTATAGATAAGATGTTGTGACAGATTTTCCTGAGTGATTTGAACTGTTGTACTTGTAACATGTCTCGTCTTCGACCTCTGCGCATAGATCGGACACGCCTGCACGCACCGCCTCGACACGTGGAGCTTCCTTCGGGATCCTTTCTATGTTGGATTAGCACCATCGCGATCATCGTCTCAAGAGACGATGCTAAACCTGTAAAGTTTCCAAACGCAGGGAAACCCACCGCACCAGCTGTCTCTCTCTGGTCCTCTTTCTGTCTCGCCACACCTTTCTACCTACCTATACACATATGTAACTATGTAAGGGAAGAGGGAGGAGTAAACGGTAAACCCAGGTAGGGGGTTTCCCCGCCAGTGGTGATGGCCGGCACCAAACGGCGCCAATTTCGGGCAGCTATTGAATTGATTATTGAAATATTGTGCAAGTGCGTCTTGCTTGGAGTGAGTGATTCCTCCTATTATCAAGCGTGTGGCTTAGTCGCGTCGAGTGACATCCTGGACTATCCTAACCACGCAGGCCAAAAGGGAATTGACTTCTGACTTCAGATTGACTTGAATATCAAAATGAAAACAAGTATGGGATGCAGTTTGCATAGCAACAAAAAGGATAACTTTGTAACTGTAACTGTCGTTGCCACGAAAATAGTAGACAGTGTATCCACTGCAGCCTCTGTAACTGTCGTTGCCACGAAAATACTCATCTTGTTTCTTGTCAAGTTCAGGACTTATGGTAGTGCATCTGAAAAAGGTGAGACCAGGTGATATTGTGAAAGAAATCCCGTTGAGATTAGGGGGAAGAGTCCAGTTCAAGTACAACCCGAAAACATCGCAAGCCTTTGTCCCAATGAGGTATCCTAGATTTGGGTCTTTAACCCTAATGGAATTTTCAGTGACATTGGTAGTCTTAAGTTCATAGAGTACTACTTCCTTTCCCAGATTGAGTTTTGGAACTGGGTCTGTGCAATTTTGTACGGTGTAGAGCCCACAATTGGGGAATGTGGAGTTGGACAGAGGGAATCTGATTTGGCCATGAGTTCCACAGTCGAAGGTCTCTGGACATTTCCCAGAAGAGTGATGAAAAAACAGTAGGTGAAAGAGAAGCAAGACTGCCAAAACAGAGGGAACACCCATTTTGGTTGCCCAGTTTAGCAAATCCACCCCGGGACACTAACGCCCTGTTTGGATGGAGGAGATGAAGGGGGATATGTAAATCCCCCTGATTTGTACTCCGGGTGTACACCAAATCAGGTGTTTGGTTCAGATTTTGGGAAGGTGGAGATGAATACTGTAGCGGTTTCTAGTCCGGGAGAAGGGGGATTTGTGAGCGATAGGTGAGACCCTGTCGTTGGCAAATCCGGGAGGTTTTGAGACGATTTTACCCCTCCAAATCCCCCTTTGGTTTATCTGAAACGGCGTCGTTTGCTTTTAAAAAAAAATCCTAACCACCCATTTGCAATCCTATGGAGCAGAAACGTGATTATGAGAGCCTTAGAGACAAAATTTGATTAAGTCTCTTTAGAATAATATGATCAAAATAATAAGATCTTCACATCGTTCAAACGGATTAAAAATTGAAGCACTTAATTTTTTAACCATCAATTTGCAATCCTATAGAGCAGAAACGTGATTATGAGAGCCTTAGAGACAAAATTTGATTAAGTCTCTTTAGAATAATATGATCAAAATAATAAGATCTTCACATCCGTTCAAACGGATTAAAAATTGAAGCACTTAATTTTTTAACCATCAATTTGCAATCCTATAGAGCAGAAACGTGATTATGAGAGCCTTAGAGACAAAATTAATAAAAGTCTCTTTAGAATAATATGATCAAAATAATAAAATCTTCACACCCGTTCAAACGGATTAAAAATTGAAGCACTTAATTTTTTAACCATCAATTTGCAATCCTATGGAGCAGAAACGTAATTATGAAAGCCTTAGAGACAAAATTAATAAAAGTCTCTTTAGAATAATATGATCAGAATAATAAGATCTTCACACCCGTTCAAACGGATTAAAAATTGAAGCACTTAATTTTTAAACTATATTTTTTAATATATAAAGTTCGGTTTTATTTTTATTTTTGAAAAAATCGTAATAAATACTACGAAGATTTCAACATTTAAAGATAAAATGAATTTATTTTACCCAAAATTAATGATAAATATGTATATATTCTAATATATATGAAATTAACATTTATTATCCATAAAATTAATAAACTGAGGGCAATTATGTCATTTGACATCTTATCCCATCATATCTACCTTCCAAATCCCCCTTCTCAAATAACCATCCAAACACCTCATTACAAATCCACCATTCTTAAGAGGTGGGGCCACCCTTCTTAACATATCACCCCTCATTACATATCCACCTTCAAATCCCCCTCATTACAAATCCACCTAAAACAAATCTTCCATCCAAACGGGCCGTAAAGGAGGATTGGATTTTTTCCGTACGTATAAGCGACGAAGTTTTGTGTGCCAAGACTGCCCTTTTCTGTTCTGAGTTGCCCTTTGTTTCTCCAGTGGATTCTCTTGGCAAATATCTGGTTCGTACAGGGGCGTTTCCGTCGTTTCGCGTGTTTTGTGGTGGGTCCGATCCACTGTTTGTCCATTTTCCAAATTACTAATATGGGTTTTCTGACTTTCTTAATATTCCGTTTGTGTCCCCAAAAAAGTAATTCTATTTTGTCTTTTAGCGTCTGGCATTTCAAGTTTTCTTCAGGGGTAATTCCGTATATTCATCTTCTGCGCCTGACAGGTTCACGCGTTTTCTGCATTTTGTGCAGGGAGACATCAGTCTTCGTCGCTTGAGAGAGACTCCTCGGACCATGGGATTCTTCCTCCTCGTCGGAGTTTCTGAGAGGCGTGATTTTCGCAATAATTCAGAGCGGACGGTTGTCCATCGGAGATTCGGACCAGTTTCTACAGCGTGGACGGAATTTTGCGCTGCCCGGGCGCTGTAACCACCTCTCTCTCTCTCTCTCTCCCTCCCACGTACCAATCATCATACATATTGGGAGGGCTTGATTCTTCTCCGTTCACACTTCCCAAATCGATGCATCCAATCCCACGCTGTAACCCGTCACAATTTCTAGACCCGACGGCAAGCCAATCGACTCGGAGTCGGCAATCCAAGCCGTCGATTACCCTCACAATCAACTTCGAGGCTGTCAATCGCCCTCCCACGCCAACCAACATTACGAATTTCCAGACTCGACAGCGAGTCGATCGACTCAGAGTCCGCAATCGAAGCCGTCGATTACCCTCACAACAACTTCGACGCTGTCGCTGTGGAGGAAGAAGAATTCCATGGTCCAAGGAGTTTGAATCAGTTTTGGAGTTCCTGTTCGAGGAGTTTGAAAGCACAGAGAAGCGACGAAGACGACTCTCTGCAGAAAACGGAGAGACGGCCGAGGAGGAAGCCGTCAAAGGATGTCCGACACCGGTACCCCTCGCTCCCTCTCTCTCTCTCTCTCCACACCCAGATGCTATATGTAGTAGTCCATATACATGCATATGCATATAGCTGGATTGTTATTCCTAATCGTATTTGCCAACTCTCTGTGCTGCTTACTCGTACTTGTTATGCCACAAAAAACTGACGCCGTTCAAATTACTGTCCTGATTTAAAGTTTTGCGCTTTAGTCATCTTTATTTCGTAATTGTTCGCCGGTTTTTTTTTTTGGGTTTTGCCCTTGTCCCATTGGGTTATGTCATTCGTCCATGTCTCATATATATCAGATATCGGCGATTCGGTACACAAAGCTATTGCAAATGGTATTTTAGGTTGAAAAATGGTTGAATCCAAGATTTCATTCATCCGAGACGACGTAGGGGCAACTTAAAAGAACTCCCTCAGCCCAACAAGATTGTTCGGTTTATCAAGGAATATTCGAATCTCGTTCTTATAAATCATAAGAACTCATTGATGTTTAGTTACTAGCAGCAAAAAGTTATAATCTTTTGCGGTTAAAATTAAGTTCTTGTTTGACAGACCGGACAATCTTTTCGGGGTGGAGGAAGTAAAAGTTTTGAAAACTGGTTGAATCCCCAATTTTTTTTGTGCGAAACAACATAGGAGCAATTTGTTTGGAAGTAAAAAGTTTTGAACTGGTACAATCCCAGAGTTCAATTGTTCTCATCAGTTCACCTGAAATTAAACTGTAATTTGCCCCTGCACTTATCCTCACTTTTTTTTCCCCCTTTTCCCGATCGGCTATCTTCACACTGGTATGATGGAGTGTCGGGGTATTCCCCTGTAGCTATCAACTCCCCTTTTATAGTGTTGGTACTTCTCTTGTACAGAATGAATATGTTTTTGCTGAAATATTAACCTTATGCCTTCCTCGTAGCTGAGCCCAGATTTTTCTATGGTTATCTCTTGAAATGATGTCCGGCAGGTGAGTGATTGAGGCTTCGAATCCACTACTCCTATCCTCCTATGTATTATGAGGTTGTGATGGCCGGGAGTTGTTGGAACAAGCCTCAGTTATGATTAGGCATTTCGTTAGACCATCTAGCAATTATTAAAGGTGGGTATTGGAATTTTTAGTCAGAAATATACCTAGCCTGACTTTTTTTTTTTAATCAGCATAAAAGCAATGACATTGGTAATGGAGAAGGTTATGTTAACTACTTAGTAATGAAGTAAATGAGCTGTATGGCTACAGTTTGCGTTGCATCAATAAAAATACTGGTAGATGTTTATATAATTAGAGTTGTGATACTATGCCACTGTACAGATAATTTATGTAAAAATTGCTCTCTAAGCTTTTTAGCATTTTCTGTTTTATGTGGATGATGCTTATTCAACTGCTAGATTGAAATATCAATCTTCTCTACAAGCAGAATGGACAACGTGGATAAGGATTTGGTGTCGTTATATGCATAAGGATTTGGGTTCCGGACACAATTTTATTCTCCCTCCATCCCTAAATAAATGTCCGCTGATTAACTCTCGCCTGTGTCATTTTGTCTCGAGTCTTTACCCAGAAGTTGGGTATGGGTTACTATAGGGTTGGGAGTTCTGGACTGAATCTAGCAATCAAAAGATGAAAAACCAGGATTAGGAGTTCTGGACTGATTCTAGCAATCAAAATATGAAAAACCAGATACAACTGTTTCAACATTGAATACGATTTCCGACGTACTAGCTTTATTGGAATTTTTAGCGTATTTGGACCAATTCTATCGATCAAAAGGTGAAGGACTGGATGCAACTGTTGCAAGATTGGATACCCTTTCTGACATACTAGCTCTGTTAGAATTTTTAAGGTTTTTTTAACACTTGAATCAACACTACAAAGTGAGTATTTCCTGTTCATCTAAAATGCTCTATGTAAATATTTCTCATGAGTTATCTTACCATAAACCATCAGATTATTTCAGTTGCAAGATTAAGAAATATCTGAATTTTCTGCAGGATGCCGGCTGTTCAATTAACTGTGTCGATATAATAACAAATTGTTAGATGATGCCGGAAGCAAACTCTATTTGATTCTTATCTAGGAGTTTTGGCGAAGATCCTTGACATTGAAAGATGTCAGTAATGCAGGTGGGGATTAAAAGAATGTGGTCAATTTCTGAAGGGAAAAAATTTAATAGTACTATCCTTTTCATTTGAGTTCTTAATCGGAGGCCCAATGTTTTTTTAATTAATCTTTGAGATTCGTTATGAATATACATCTTATGCAATACATGAAAATCTTTGAGAAGGTTTAGAGGTGCTCTGTAAACGGGGGAATTGTCTCTGTTGTTATAATGGTGTTTCTATGAATGTTGTAGTTCATAAACATTTAGTTTTTGCAGGAGTTGGAAGAGTATGGCTTTTGCTCTTTGGTGACCAAACTTAGTGGGCCGTGGATCTTTTTGCAACGTTGACTTCTGTTGACAAGGTACTTGTGATTGTATAATAATCCTGTAAAGCTAAAGGGCTGGTGTCCATGATGTTATTTCTTTCGGGGATGCCTGACGAAACTTTGTATGCCAGCGATCTCATTGATGTACTGAAGAAAAAACATGATTCTAACACCTTCAAAAGTATGATATGTGTTGCTCACATTGGCGTTTTTCCCTGAGATATTATGGTTGACTTTTTTACTAGAACTCAACGAGTTATCAGGAAATTTTTGGTATTCTATCTTGAAGCCTGTGAATCTGGGAGTATATTTGAGGGTCCACTTCTTGAAGGATTAAACATATATGCAACCAATCCAGCAGAGAGCAATTTTGCCAGTTATTGTCCGGACGACTTTCCTGATGTTGAGATTTATAGAACTTGTTTGGGTGACGTGTAAGTGTTTCTTGGATGGAAGATAGGTATGGTCGTGTGTATCCATTTTTCTCAAGATTACTGTTTTACATGCAAATAAAAATAGTCTCCCGAAAGGGAGAATATCCTTTTTCTTTTCTCATTTTTTTTATGGAAGGGGGTGTGGAAAGCACCGGTAAATTCTGGAATTCTATTACGACTAAAGTGAAGCTAAAGGTGTCCCAAGTCAACCCCGTGATTAATCCCTAAGCTTTGTGGTTTTTATTCTGTTTTGAGCAGCGACAACAATGATATGTGTAAAGAAACTTTGGATCAGTAATGCGAAGTGGTAGAATATCGATCTTCTGAAGTAGTTTGAATTCCTGTATAACTTGAAATTACGTAGAAATATGGATAGTAAGAACTTTGAAGTTTGGATAGCTTCGGTAGATAATCCTGTGTACCTGTTATCAAAGTTAGAGATCTTCTACTAACGCTCGTGGTCTATTGATTAATAATGCTTTAGTAGCCTCCACCGGTCCAAATGATTCGTCTTGATTCGATTGACAGGTTCGGAGGAGGACGGCAAAAGGGGATAAAGAGGGCAGCTCCCATGTTATGAAGTATGGAAATACTATGCTTGGCAAGAATCTTCTGTTCTCTTACTTGGGTACAAATACTGCGAGTGATAACCATGCGTTCATCAGACACAAATCCTTGGCACTAATTATGAAGGTTGTTGGCCAACGTGATGATGAGGTCCTTCGTTTTTGGCACAAGGTCTGTTTTGTTTGCTTTGTTTACCAATCTTGATTCATCATTTTTTTTGTTCCAATAAGCATGTGAAAATCCAAGGTTATACCGAACTCTGGTTTAAAATGTCATTGGAACCTGTCATCTACACAAAAATGAGCGAACTTGCTGTCCTTGGATTAATTGTTGTGTTATTAATCCGTGAAGTATTTTGTCCATTTCTCCAGTACTGCAAGGCTCTCAAAGGATTTCAAAAGAAATTCATGGCCGAATTTTTAGCGTATTTGGACCAATTCTATCGATCAAAAGGCGAAAGACCAGATGCAACTGTTGCAAGATTGGATACCCTTTCTGACATACTAGCTCTGTTAGAATTTTTAAGGTTTTTTTTTAACTCGAATCAACACTACAAAGTGAGTATTTCCCGTTCATCTAAAATGCTCTATGTAAATATTTCTCATGAGTTATCTTACTATAAACCATCAGATTATTTCAGTTGCAAGATTAAGAAATATCTGAATTTTCTGCAAGATGCCGGCTATTCAATTAACTGTGTCAATATAATAACAATTTGTTAGATGATGCCGGAAGCAAACTCTATTTGATTCTTATCTAGGAGTTTTGGCGAGGATCCTCGACATTGAAAGATGTCAGTAATGCAGGTGGGGATTAAAAGAATGTGGTCAATTTCTGAAGGGAAAAAATGTAATAGTACTATCCTTTTCATTTGAGTTCTTAATCGGAGGCCCAATGTTTTTTTAATTAATCTTTGAGATTCGTTATGAATATACATCTTATGCAATACATGAAAATCTTTTTGAAGGTTTAGAGGTGCTCTGTAAATGGGGGAATTGTCTCTGTTTTTATAATGGTGTTTCTATGAATGTCGTAGTTCATAAACATTTAGTTTTTGCAGGAGTTGGAAGAGTGTGGCTTTTGCTCTTTGGTGACCAAACTCAGTGGACCGTAGATCTTTTTGCAACGTTGACTTCTGTTGACAAGGTACTTGTGATTGTATAATAATTCTGTAAAGCTAAAGGGCTGGTGTCCATGATGTTATTTCTTTCGGGGATGCTTGATGAAACTTTGTATGCCAGTGATCTCATTGATGTACTGAAGAAAAAACATGATTCTAACACCTTCAAAAGTATGATATGTGTTGCTCACATTGGCGTTTTTTCCTGAGATATTATGGTTGACTTTTTTACTAGAACTCAACGAGTTATCAGGAAATTTTTGGTATTCTATCTTGAAGCCTGTGAATCTGGGAGTATATTTGAGGGTCCACTTCTTGAAGGATTAAACATATATGCAACCAATCCAGCAGAGAGCAATTTTGCCAGTTATTGTCCGGACGACTTTCCTGATGTTGAGATTTATAGAACTTGTTTGGGTGACGTGTAAGTGTTTCTTGGATGGAAGATAGGTATGGTCGTGTGTATCCATTTTCCTCAAGATTACTGTTTTACATGCAAATAAAAATAGTCTCCCGAAAGGAAGAATATCCTTTTTCTTTTCTTATTTTTTTTATGGGAGGGGGTGTGGAAAGCAACAATAAATTCTGAAATTCTATTACGACTAAAGTGAAGTTAAAGGTGTCCCAAGTCAACCCCATGATTAATCCCTAAGCTTTGTGGTTTTTATTCTGTTTTGAGCAGCGACAACAATGATATGTGTAAAGAAACTTTGGATCAGTAATGCGAAGTGGTAAAATATCGATCTTCTGAAGTAGTTTGAATTCCTGTATAACTTGAAATTACGTAGAAATATGGATAGTAGGAACTTTGAAGTTTGGATAGCTTTGGCAGATAATCCTGTGTACCTGTTATCAAAGTTAGAAATCTTCTATTAACGCTCGTGGTCTATTGATTAATAATGCTTCAGTAGCCTCCACCGGTCCAAATGATTCGTCTTGATTCGATTGACAGGTTCAGAGGAGGACGGCAAAAGGGGATAAAGAGGGCAGCTCCCATGTTATGAAGTATGGAAATACTATGCTTGGCAAGAATCTTCTGTTCTCTTACTTGGGTACAAATACTGCAAGTGATAACTATGCCTTCATCAGACACAAATCCTTGGCACTAATTATGAAGGTTGTTGGCCAACGTGATGCGGAGGTCCTTCGTTTTTGGCACAAGGTCTGTTTTGTTTGCTTTGTTTACCAATCTTGATTCATCATTTTTTTTGTTCCAATAAGCATGTGAAAATCTAAGGTTATACCGAACTCTGGTTTAAAATGTTATCGGAACCTGTCATCTACACAAAAATGAGCGAACTTGCTGTTCTTGGATTAATTGTTGTGTTATTAATCCATGAAGTATTTTGTCCATTTCTCCAGTACTGCAAGGCTCTCAAAGGATTTCAAAAGAAATTCACGGCCGAGAAGCAATTGCGTTGTGTAGTAAAGCATAGGGCGCATGGAGATGATAGTATGATGTCTATTGAGAAGATTCTGTTCAGATCTGCGAATGGTCTGGTGACAGTGGAAACCGTTAGACCAGTTGGGCAGCCTCTTGTTGATAACTGGAGCTGCTTCAAAATACTTGTGAGAATTTACTCATCCATCTACCAATCTTGCTGTTTAGTTTTGTGGAAGTGTAAAAGTTAGTCGCACACATTGACAAATGAATTGAGTGCTTATGGAGGCTTTGGTTGCACTCATTTTGTGCAGGTGAGGACTTATGAGGAACATTGTGGATCTCTGTCGAAGTATAGTACAAGATATGCACGTGCCATTGCTAACGCATGTAATATCGGGGTTAAGGTGGAGTAGATGGCGATGGCTTCGGGTATGGCTTGCCGTGTGTGATGAACATCGAGTCATTATCTGCTGCATGGTCTTGTGCAGCAACCATAGATTTCTTCCATTATTAAATAGATGAAATAAAATAGTGGATGGTCTTAAAGTATGAAGTACGTGTAGGAAACGTTATCATTTTTTTCGGTTGTACCATGACTAAAAGGTTGCCGTGTTGAATATAAAAAAAAAGCTAAATTTGATTTTCTAATTTTATATATAATGTTGATCCATGTTTTCCATAAGAGTGAAAATGATCTAGGGTCCAACAAAGATGCAAAAAAAACGTCAGTACAATCTTTATAATAGAGGACGATCTTTAAAATTTCTCCCCGTTCAAAAGTTGAAGCCCCAAGAAAACAGTTTGCTAAACAACCTTTATAATCGAGGAGTCACTCTTGTAATCAACTATATATTCTATTGTTAATGACCTCAAAATGAAATTACCGATAAATAATTTTAGAAGTCATAAGTGCTTCTCTATTTGCAGTTTAATTAACTCATTGTAGATCGAGCGTAGGTTACCAAGCAAGGGTGCAATTTCCCAAAGGCGATCGTGAACGTCCTCTGAGACAGCTCTGTGAATGAAGGAATCTTCTAACATCATACTGAATCTTTGTGAAAACAGGTGTTGAATGAAGAAAGTCTATAAAGCATTCAAAAACTCCAGAACTTCATTTGGATCATTCTTTAGGAAAATAGCACTAAGAATCTTATTTACTATTGATTGCAGAACATTTATACTGTAATCAACTGTCAAAAGTTCACTCTTGCTAGCCAAAAATCCATCGCCAAAATAATCAAGACCCAATGTAGATTGATCTCTCCGTAATAATTATATAGCAGTTCACTGAGTGCTTGATCTCTTCGTCCTAAATAAGCTCGAATGCGGCAAGCAGTTGGAGACAAACATTGCCAGCTGCTGAGCACCTTGTTCTGCCATGAAAATAATTCTTCAGCATAATATTCAATGATAACAATGCAATAGCAACCAGCTGCAAGTCGAGGTTACTATTACGAGAACTAAGTAACTGCTTCTCTGCAGAGAACAGTTCCAAAGCTTTTGCCTTTATAGCGAGAGATTGGGGAAAAAAATAGATGCACATAGTTCCCATCGAAATCAACACTAAGAGGTCCGCACATAAGAGGGTTGATCATCACCGTATGATCCTTGTGATCATAAATTGATAACACCTACAAAGAATGTTTGTGCATAATCAGAGGGCGATTAATAAAAACAATATCTGCATTCATTGTACACCAATGTACCACTTCAGCAAATTTTAAAAACGTATGCCCCTTCCACATTTTATGTGTTAGGTTAACTACCTCTGAACTCAAATGTTATCCTTTGGGCAATTTCGAAAGGTAATCCGACTTCGTGGACACCTCTGTATCCGTTGCAAGTTATAATGCTTCGTCGATAACGTATCTGATGTTCAGTTTAGTTAACTTACCTACTTACTGTTGCAACTGCATTCCGCAAATTCATAATGTTATACCGGTGCGCGTGGTGCTCGGGGTTACTAAAAGAAGATTGGAATTGCTTGTATACGCGAGCAACGAACTTTCGCTTCTGCCGGGATTGCCTTCATGTGTTTGTGAAGTTGTGAAGTTGTTATACTTTGTTTAGGGTTGTTTTGGTCGTTTGGTGTGCTCTGAGTGGTGGCTTCCACGGATTGGGGTGGTTAAATTGTGAATTATTCTTATTTTTACTTTAATTAATAATGGGTTTCTGAACTTTTTATGTTTTCCTTTCATGTTCTTTTTCCCTTTATTTGGATTAGGCTCTGAGTTGTTTCGCGGGAGTGATTTGGTAATGTTGCTGGTGGATTGATTTCGCTCTCCCAAGGGTAAATCTGTATGTTCAGTACGGTTTGTTAGGGTAGGGAAGGTCCTGACATAGAATTTGTTTGCTGCGGTCTGATGGATTTGATGGTGATAATCTGCAAAAGATCTTCTGTTCTGAATATTTGTTGCTCAATTTATTAGTGTTTGGTTTGTGTGGGAGGGTGATCGATGGCCCCAGATCTGATTGTGAGGGTAATCGATGGTTTGGAATTGTTGAACTTGGATATCCACAGTTTAAACTCTGTGACTTCGTTTATCACCAATGCGAGTGGGAAGAAATTAACTATTTAATGCTCGACTGTGGTTGGAAAATTTTATAGCGATATTTGTTACATCATGATAGTTATTGTACAATTATTTGTATGTGCCACCAGGGCCACTGTAGGAGAACCACTGCAGGATGATTGGACTTGTTTGTACGATTGAGCGATGAATTTCTTGTTCTTCCAGGATTGCCCTTGTGCGTGTGTGAAGTTGTGAAGTAATTTTGCTTTGTTGACGGTTGTCCTGGTCATTTGGTGTATTTTAGCTGGTTGCCCTCGTGTTCTTGTAATCTGCAGAAGATCTTGTGATCTGAATTATTGTTGCTTGGGTTATCAGTGTTTGGTTGGTGTGGGAAGGTAATCGACGGCCCTAAAGTTTACTGTAAAGGTCATCGATGGCTTCGAATTGGTGGGACCTGGATATCCGCGGTTTGGTCTACATGACGGCCCTGAAGTTTATTTACTGTAAAGGTCATCGACGGCTTCGAATTGTTGGGACTTGGATATCGACGGTTTGGTCTATATGACGGCCCTGAAGTTTACTGTAAAGGTCATCGACGGCTTGGAATTGTTGGACTTGGATATCGATGGTGTGGTCTCTATGATTTGATTTATCGCTTTTTTAATGGTTAGGGAGTGAGTGAATAGTTTCCTCGAGACGGTAATATTTGTTTGGATTTGGTACGTGTTGCCAATTATTAAAACGTCAGGATACGCTGATGTTGGTTGATTTAGTATACCTGCATGAATTTCGATCGAATTTGTTTGTTAAGAGAGAGAATGTTATGTAAGGGTGGGAAGAAATCTTCTATTTAATGCTCGACTGTGGTTCGAAAATCTTATGGTGATATTCGTGACATCAGGGCAATTGGGTCGTTTGGTGTGCTCTGGGTACTGGCCCCTACCTCTTGGGATATTTATTGTAGTTTTATTCGTTGTTCTGAATCAAGATCTGTTTGCCTCAGTTTGGCAGGGCAGACATTTGTTTTGAGTTATTTGGTGTGCTCTCGGTACTGGCCCCCACCTCTTGGGATATTTATTAGCTCTATTCATTGTTCTCGGTCGAAATCTGTTTGCCTCTGTTTGGCAGGGCAATTAAGCTCCTGAAATGACATTTGTTTTGAGTCGTTTGGTGTGCTCTGGGTACTGGCCCCCACCTCTTGGGATATTTATTAGTTTCATTCGTTGTTCTGAATCAAAATCTGTTTGCCTCGGCTTGGCAGGGTAGTGAAGCTCCTGAGATGACATTTGTTTGCTGAGGTTCGATGGATTTGATAGTGATGATGGACACAAGATCTTGTGCTTTAAATTCCTGGTTCTGTTTATTGTTGTTTGTTTTGTCGTACATCCCTCTGTCGTTGATCACATTGGCTACAGAATTTCTGACATTACTGTAAGTAGCATTGGCCGGTGTCAGAAGACGATTAGTAGTGCTGTAATTGTTTGTCAGCATCATTGACGGGCTGAAAATTGTTGTACTTGGATATCGGCACAATTTACCCTATGCCCAAATTATGTGTGAGGGTTATCGTGTGGTGATGTCATGGTACAATAAATGGTAGTTGCAGCTCTGTTTGGTTGTCTATTAATTGGATGTACTTGGATATCGGCACGATTGACAGCCCAAGTTGTATTGTAGTGGGAAAATTTTTCAGTGCCGAGCGGGTACCACGTGGTGCCCGCTCGGCCATCCGAGCCGTCCATTTTGTTTTTTAACGGTTCAGATTTGGAGAGAGAAAAGGAGAGAGAAAGTGTTTGAGAGAGATGAGGGAGAGTGTTTTAATCCGAGCCGTCCAAAAGTGTATCGGATGGCTCGGATTCACCGAGCGGGTGCCACGTGGGCAATACCCGCTCGGCACTGAAGTGTTTACCTCACGGCAATTATTGTACTATTGTTTCTTAATATTACTCCCGCCGTTAATATTTTTTTTTCCATAAAGGAAATTGATTTTAGCACTCGACTCGTAATCATTGACACCTCAGTTTGTGTGTTAATTATGTGGGAAAACAAAAGTAAGAGTGCGGTGTTATTAGCTACAAGTGAAGTGTCAAACTAACCTTCCTTTCAGGAATATTTGCGTTTTTTAAATTGTATTTGTCGTTTAATTTATAATTTCTTAAATGGTGTTCTGCACTTTGTTTAATAAAACAAATTACAAATTATAAAATACTATCTATGTTGCTTATAAACGACATTACGAATTACTTCTAAAAGATATGATTAATCTTTCCGTGAAGCTGTAATAATAGTTGAATTGTCAGACTTTTCGAAACGAAGGGAGTATTATACGAGGTGATTTAGGTATATCTTGTTTGGTTGGCATGGGTTAGTATGTCGTATCCACTGTGGCCAATATTTTGGGCTTATTTACAAGTTTGCCCAACTTTGGAACCGGTTTATAGCATGTCAAACCTATAAATATTGGTTTCTTAATTCTCTGGTTGTGGTGTGTTGATCGAGAGGTTAGCAGTGATGCACGGACCAAACGTTTCCGATAGCAGCAGGAGGCCATGGTATGTTACACGAATACCAACGTTACCCGAGGAACAAAGGTTGCCTCATACTGCAGCCGGAGAAGATCGGATTTGGGCGCTTTACTCGCAACTTAAACTTGAATTATGCGCTGTGTTGCGCCGATTGCAAGAAACGGCAGATGGATGTCGAGTGTTGGGTCAAGTTCTGGCGGAGACACCAGAATTGCCATTGATGAGGTATCTCGATGAAGAAATACAGAAATACATGGCAGTTGAGAGTGCTATTGATGCAGAGGATGAGGCAAATGCGAGCACAATAGAAAATGAACCGATGGCTGACGGAACTGAAAATTCAACAGATTTGGTGCAGAATGGTTGTTAAATTTAGTGTATTGCTTGTATTGGGTTAAACTGATGTGTGGTTGGCCTTTATATATGATAGTTGCGATACTTATTCGCTTGTGGTTGAGTTATGTCCAGTTGATAACAATTGAGCATGCAATCTTTATGGTTGAGTTCAGTGTTTTGGGGGCTTGCTGGTTGATTAGGTGGTGTTGCATGTTTTGTGTTACAGTAGCTATGGTGTTAGTTTAAAAGAAAGAAATAATAGCCTTGTGTTTTGTTATGTTACCATTTTGGGTTGTTAATTACTAGACCGGATATGGAAATAGTAGGATGTCTCCAACATTGTTGATTGCTTTGAGAAAAATATTAAATATTTAGATTGATTTGGGTTAGGGATCTCTGGCTTGATTCTAATCGGCAGCTCTTATTTTGTACTTAATAAAATTTCAGCGATTTAAGGTGTTAAACATGATTAGAACGTGATTTTAAGAATACTTGGGCTCACTAATCAACTACAAAAGGGGAGGTGTGGATAGTGTCGACTGTAAAAGGTGTATGCTTGGTCGGGATGACGAAATGTTTGAAAGGTGATTATTGACTTGCTGGTTATTGGTAATGATTAGACCGTTTGATTTGTCAACAGCGCTGCTTAGTTGTCTTGATTTTTGGTAATACTGGTGCTATCGATAAATGGGAGGGAATAATTACAAATTGTTTTGAGATTAATAGTAAAATGGGTAGATTAAACTTTATGTGGTACGGAGTATTTATTTTGGTGGTTTTGTTGAGAGGCTTGAGATTGTGTCATGATTGTGGTAATGAAATCGGATAAGAAAACACTTGTATTTTGGATTAAATGTTTGTGCTTAAATTTTGTTGGTTGATACGAAATAAATAAGATGGTTAACTATTTGTGGTGAAGTGATTGGGAATTGGCAAGACAATTGAGTAGTCAAGTGATTTTGGAGTCTGAATGTGATAGAAGGTGGCTGAGTTTTACTGGTGACTTTTGCTGATGAAAAAGTTGGCAAAATGGTTTGTATGTCTTTTGATAAAATACATATTACCTGATTTGCATTGTAATTTGTTGCAAGAAAGGAGGGTAAGAATATGGAATGTGGGTGATAAGTTTGTGGTGCTGCCATAGAGCTTTTCTGATGTTTATTTATTATGCTTGAGAGATAGTTGAATATATTGTATTATGGTACTCCCTCCGTCTCTGAATAAGTGTCCGGCGCGCAAACCTAGGCCTTACAAAAGATGCATGTTTTTCATTAAGAAATCTAATTTTTTTCCACAATCTAAAAGAACTCATTGTCATCTATTGATTTGTGAAAAAAATGTAATTTCTTAACGAAACAAATGCATTTTTTTAAAGGCCTAAATTTGCGCGCCATATACTTATTTAAGGACGGAGGGAGTACTAAACAATTGATCAGGCGAAGAATGTTGTTAAGTGTTGTTAATACAATTTTATAAACCAAAAAATGAGACAGGAGTTGTGAAAACGCGAAAAGCATATTTGTTGGTACTATTGTGTTGATCCAGATGTTATGAAAACATGCCAATTTGTTGAATCAAATTTGTGATAATGAAGTTTTAGGGTAGTTGATGGAGATGCAGTACAAATATATGTTTGCAGCATTACGGCAATACACGGATATAGTATTAAAATTGCTAATTACTACAGTCAGAACAGTACATGGGTGACTGATGAAATTACTGCTGGTAAACAAACAGCTATGGCCAGCGAAGAGCATGTTGGAGGAGATGGATTTGGAGAATTGAAAGGTTGGGATTCTA
Organism: Rhododendron griersonianum; assembly: GCA_018127125.1. Lineage (NCBI taxonomy): Eukaryota > Viridiplantae > Streptophyta > Magnoliopsida > Ericales > Ericaceae > Rhododendron > Rhododendron griersonianum. The sequence continues at coordinate 33,103,005 of CM030796.1, read as the reverse complement.
GGAACAAGATATTGAGTTATTGTGTTTCTTGATTGAAGGATGTTGCATCGTCATCCGTATTGGTGTACCAGTAAAATGTTCGCTCACATCCTTCTTGATCAAACACCATTGCTATCAAATTTAGATCAACATCCATGCTAAAAAGAAGTGTATCATCTTCCCTCAGAGTATGGGCAATCACAAATGATTCCCAACCCAGGCCACGTAGGCAACCATCAGCATACGAAATATACCAAGCTTGTTCTTTTGTTTTGACAGTAAATTGGTTTAGACCTTCGCCATATGCTAGCTCTTGGAGTGTTGCGCACAGTTCCTGCGTGCAAAACAGTTTGCTTACATGAGCGAATTTAATTTGAGTAACTGGAGTGTAAAGAATAGTTCAGGTATCTGTGATTTGGTTAGGCATTATATAAGTTGAGGAAGGAATACCATTGCAGCCCAATTAGCTGGAGTTATTTTCCTGCAAAATCGATATTCTGTGCCGATTTGTCGAAATAGATGGGGCGTACATGCTGTTACCAAGTTGGCTGCACATTTATGCACAGAGTAATTAAGAACTGTAAAATATGCAATGGTTGTTCTAAATAATTGAGGACGTCGTTGGATCTTACCGCCGGTGACCTTGGTGAACATTTGATTGGAATCCCATGTTGATGGTGCATTCAGATGTTTAACTGGTTCAGTTGTACTCCAATTGTACTGAATTGAGTTTCCTTTGCAGTCAAAAATAAACATATCAAGCATTAAATGACCAATTAATCCAAAGAGTGCGGTGTAGCCTTTGCCAAAGGTGTGGTCAAGGATTATGTTTTCCCAACCAATGGTTATAACAAAATCTTCTATTTTGGCATGGTAACTTCGTTGGCCGCTCTTTATCATAACAATTGCTTGCCTGGGTGCAAACATGTATTGCTGAAATAGTGATGGAATTTGCTGCAGGGATTTGTTTACCAAATTATGGTTAGTGATGAATTGCTAATGTGAGGACAAGAATGTTGTTGTGAAGGAAAGATGAAAACATACCACTTTCATCTCGCTGTATTGTAGATTAATTGGAGCTAAAAACCAGCAGGAATGATGTACTGAATGCAGGTCAGATAGCTAATTAGAGTGCATAAAAACAGCTATACTAATGTAATGGGTAGAGTTTAAATACGCAGGATACCAGGATGCTTGTCTGGAGAACCAAGTTGGTTGATTGCTCTCAAATGAGGTTGAATATACTGTGGCGTACAGTTGACTAGGGATTCCATCCAATGCTTGAATTGGTCGCAGGCATCCCATTCAAAGATTGTGCCCAGGTTAAACATGCTGGAGTATCGAATTATAAATTCACGATTAACAACATAGCGTAGCCTCTTTGAAGTGCGTGGGAAAGATGATGCAACCAGCACCAGCCTTCCATCGTCTGTTTGTAAGTAATAATCTGATCCACGACGTTCTGTTCTGGTATTCTTACGCACGGTTATATTACCGACGAATGTTGGACAGGTTGACGCCAACCAATCCTGGGATTTTGGATGCATAGTTTGGTTGCTGGTGAATCACGGGCCTGATCTGGGTGAGAATTAGCATACGGAGGTGATTAATTTGGTGTTGCGCTACTTTGCCACGGTGATAAATATAATTTTGCGTTGGGTAATCTCGTGAACTATATTCTGAGTTGTGGGGAAAGCTGAATCATGGTGTACAGCTTAATTTGTAGTTTTTTTTATTTGATACAAACCAAACTAATAACTAACCTACGATATATTATGCCGAGTACAGAGTGAAAAAACATACTGTGCCAGAATTTAGTTAACGCTTGGGCGAGTAAATATTAGCAGTTAAGAAATTATGCATGTATAATTGAACGCAAAGAAATTAGAACTTACTTGGATAAGTATTGCGTGGCAGATGCCCTCAACTAGAACAAGCTGTTGAACCCATGATTTACAATATCCAGTTACCCATATTTATGCATAGAAGTAAAACATCTTCTACTGGTGTGATAATGGTTTCGGTCACCAGGTAACGAAGGTGGTTTTTGGGTGCTAAAGAACTGCTTTGTTAATATTGTGGTTCTACTGTATAGTACAACTGCAGCAAAAAATCTGGGCGAGGACAGAGAGTACGGATTAATGTATTTGTTTGTTGGGGGTGTTTTGCACCAGGTTAGCTGGACATCAGAGATGGATTCGATGTATCAATTTTACTGTTGATAAAGCAGATGACAACAGTAACTATCATACGATTCGTATCTCGTATATTATATAATATATTCTGCTCGTAAAATCTATGACGTGAATTTATATATTTATGATGACCGGTTGTAGTACTGATTTTGCTGAGTATATGAGGGGTTAAAATATGCGTTGTCAGAATAGTTGGATACTCGCGTACTGTGATGGAGAAAAAATAATAGAGTGTTTGAATTGTATCGTAGGGTTCATGAACCAACAATTCGGATTGGATTATTTATCAATCTTTATAAATTAAAGAAAAATAAAAATAGTGTTTTGGTACTGCGAAATGAATTTAAGAATAGAAAATGAGGAATCAAATCCCAGTTTTCAATAGTACTGGAAGAAAAAAAGGCTTATTTTGTAGTTTGTTTTTTATTTCCTTCAAAATAAAATCGGGGGTTGTGATATTGTAAGTTTTGAGATTCACATAGTCGGGGCAAAGTAATAATGATAGATAACTAATTATCAAATTAATCTGTACACAAGAGATGTGGTGATCAATTAAAGAATTTAAAAAAATGAGTGAGTATTACTGTATTAGTTGAATAAAAATTATTATGAAGTGCAAAAGTGAGTATTGAGATTATGTATATAGTGCCTGTAGATAAACTATGAATAACGTGAGGAATTTAGGATTTGGAAAAAATTGTTGAATAATCATGTGAAACAAAGTAATGCGTACTTGTAACAAGAAATTATTAGAGAATCCATTAAACCCATTTAAAAATGTGTTGAGTGTTACAAATTATAAGCAATTATTGATATTGCTTATAATAATTAATAAATTGGATAAGTATGCGAAATAAGTTGGGTTAAATTTCTGGAGGAAAATTATTTGTTATGCAGTTCATTACGAATAAAATTAGTTAATCGAGTTTAGTTTGTAGGGTTATTTAACCTCTGTTGGTAAAGAACCAGATTTGGCAATAATAGTTCATAAATACTGATTTATTATTTAGGTGACGTAGATGACGTATTGTGCGGGAGATTCTAGGCTGCGAAAAAACTTAAGAAAAATGCATAATGTAATTATAATAAAGGCCTGAAGAAAGTGATGTGTGTTGAAGGTACAATTGTATGTTGGTACAACAGTATCAGGTGTTATTGCTCTGCCTTGAGTGTATGTGACGGTACACTGAATAGATAATAAAAAGGCAAATAGAGGTCCAAAAAAAAAAAACCGGGGAAGAGAACTATAAAAGCATAAGCTGAATTATTTGTTCCTTCTTTGTTGATTGATGAGAAATAGTTCCTGTTGTTTATTCGCACCAAAGATTAACGGCTGTCAAACAGGTATGTATGTGTGGAGCTATTAATTTTATATTCTTCAACAGAGTATAAATCACTGTTAGGATATTTTGTTGGTCATGAGCAAAATTAGGGAGAATCAGGATCATTTAACTGTTTTAGTTTGTGTAAATATTATTCTTGCTGCTGGTTGATACGAACTGTTGTTATTCATATGGGGTTACTTGATTCAAATAGCCAAATAGGATAATTTTGAGGAGCTAGGTATGGTGAACAATTTGTAAGATTTGTTTGACATGTCTTTGATGAATAGTAATCGCTGTTGCGTAGAGTTGGTATGGGTAGAGTTTTTAATAATTAATGTCAATTTTCTGAATAATAGAATTGTAATAAATAATACTGTGGCTTTCTGTGACGTATTTGTTTGTTAGGTATCATTCATATTTTGTTATTCTATTTTTGGTTAATATTGGCGTTATTGCTATCTCGTATGAACTTTTGTTATTGATACACATTTACCAGAGTAGGATAATCGATAAAGAGAATTTCTTAAGCTTAGATGCAATCAAATATTTCTCAAATCTGTTTAATGTCTTGTCAGTGAATACTAATGGCTATTGTGTAGATTTAGTGTGATTACAGTTCTGAAAGATAACTGTCAAATTCGCGATAAATAAAATACTAGCAAATCAAGTGCGAATAATGTTATTGCGTTTTACAGTACCTTTGCTTTGTTAGCTATCATGGTTGCGAAGAAGAGACCTCAAACTTCATATGCTCAGCTACCACGAGAAACGAAGGATAGGCGAAATCAACAACGTCGAGAGCTGAATTGTAATCTTGCAGAGGTAGTGAGAGCAAAACGCAATGAACGACGCAGGCTCACTTATGCGAAAAAAGCGAATGAATCTCCTGAAAGTGGAGAATGTAAAAAAGCTAAGCTTAATAATAGCTGCACAGAGTTACGGTTGGGGGAACAAAACAGCCATGGAAGAGTAATACAATCAATTTCCACGCCAGTTTTGTTTGGAAAACAAACTCAGGAAATAGTATGTTCCACGATGGCTGAAAAAACTGGTCATGCAAAGCGCATAAGAGTTGCAGTTGAGGCAACACCAAGTGGAACAATATCAGCCTATCGAAACAAGGCTTCTATATCATTTCCCAGAAATGTATGCACGATGATGCATAATGGACAGCATGACCTTGCATTTGCTGATCATGCAGATAGGCATCTCAATATTCAAAATTCTGATACAGATAGGCATGACGAATGTTGTGAACAAGTATGTTTACAAAAGGATAGAGGTCACAAAAAAACAACACGGGTGGTTTGCGGTTCAGAGCCATGCAAAAACGTATGCACAGAAATGGTTAATACCATGGTAGATACAAGATCTGCCTATTATATGAACTCAGAAATTGAAACTGAGCAAGTAGCAATTGAGGTGATGCAAACAGATGAGTATTGCATGCAATCGTTCGTGGCTGGTGTTCTCCAAGAGGTTTCCCAGTCCTCTGTTCGGTGTTCTGCAACCAGCATACATGAGATGGGTGAGCTTCATATCTGACCTGATATTTTAGATAGTATAGTTAAAGAGTGAGTAGGCTATCTGATAACGCAATTGTTAATTTCAAACTATACGATGGCTGATCTAATGATAAGCTATTATATCAGGTTCGAGCTCGCGCACAGCAGTTGCAATTGAGAAAAGGCCAAGTATGATTGCCAAACTAAAACTCAAATATTATTTCGTGATATTAAATTATTGTACGGAACGCTTAATAATTTGCTGTTATTGTGTTATTGAAACATAGGTAAAAATAATGCAAGTAGCGGACGAGTAATCCCTCGTAGGCGTCGAATACCAACTGAGACATTTGTGTTGCCAATTGTACCTCGATGTATGCACTGTGATGCAAAACGCTTTGCCTTTGAACCTGATGGTTTCTGTTGTTCTAAGGGTCAAATCTCTGTGTATCCTTTCCGCACCCCAGCTAAGCTACTGGAATTGTATCGAGGTTCTTCGAAATTATGCAAAGATTTTCGAAGTCATATCCGCCCGTATAATAACATGTTTGCTTTCACTTCTTTTGGCGTAACTCTTGATCCACGATACACCAAAAATCATCAGGGAATCTATACTTTTCGTGCCCAAGGTCAAATCTATCATTTCATGGATGGCTTGTATCCTGCAGATGGAAAGCCCTCCTATCTTCAGTTGTATTACTATGACACTGCCAAAGAAGTTGAGCACAGATTAGAATGTCTTAAGGATCTAAATAGGGACATTATTACTGAACTTATAGATGTCTTGAAACCCAATCCATACTCAAAAATTTTCAGATCTCTGGCAATGACACCAAATATAGATTCATATGAGATAAGACTTAAAGCTGATCCAATAGTGAGTGATAAAACATTTGATCAGCCAACGGCATCACAGGTAGCACTTATCTGGAAGGATAATGAAGATGATTCGGAACTCAGAGAACGTAATATATTAGTTGAGAAGCATGATGGTCATAGTGTTACAATCAAGTATTACTATGGATGTTATGATCCTCTTCAATATCCATTGTTATTTCCGTATGGAGAGCCAGGATGGCATCGTGGTATTAAGAGAAATAGCCCCAACGAACGTGTGACTCAATCAGCTAATCGGGTGGTAGGTGGATCTAATACATGTACAACAGTAGAACAACTTCTCAGTGCAGAATCTTTGCGTAAGTTTCATACTCTTCTAAAGTATTTGGTTTAAATATTTGTATGAATACATATAAACTTATAGGTGTTACCTTTTACGCCCAGATTACGAGAATTCTTCTGAAAGGCAAAGTACGGTTTCGGCTCGAGAGTTTTATGCATATTTGTTTCAAGTGCGACCAAAAATTGATTCTATAATCTTAGAATCGGGTAGACTGCTTCAACAATATTCTGTTGACATGTATGTCAAAATTGAGACTTCGAGATTGGATTATTTCAGGCACCACCAAGATGAGATAAGAGCAGATTTGTACCAAGGAATTATTGATAGTGTTGCACAAGGAGAATCAAGGGGATCAAAAATTGGAGCTCCTGTAATTCTGCCTGGATCATTTATAGGAGGGCCCCGGGACATGCACAAAAGATACTTAGATGCAATGACATTAGTTGATAAATATGGGAAACCAGATATATTCTTAACCATGACTTGTAATCCCAAATGGATAGAAATTACCAGTGAACTCAAAGTGCACGAAGATGTGCAAAATAGGCCTGATCTTGTTACTAGAGTCTTCAGAAGCAAATTCGAACAGCTGAAAAAGGAAGTGATCAGGAAGAAATTATTCGGTCCTGTTCAGGCATACACTTACGTAATCGAGTTCCAGAAAAGAGGTTTGCCGCACGTACATCTGTTGCTAATACTGAAGAAGGGGCACAAGCTTGTAACTCCGGAACATTTTGATCAAGTTATATCGGCTGAAATACCCAAAGAAAACGAAAATCCCCATCTATATGCTGCTGTGTTGAAACACATGATGCATGGTCCTTGTGGAAAGCTTAATATAGGTAATGTCTGCATGAAAAATGGTAAGTGTAAGAACCATTATCCCAAAAATTTCACGCAGGCTACAACCGTTGCGACGGATGGTTATCCAATTTATCGACGAAGGAATGATGGCAGGCAAGTTCGAGTGCGCCAGCAAATTCTGGATAACAGATGGGTTGTGCCTTATAATCCATATCTATTAGCTATGTTAGATTGTCATGTAAATGTTGAGATTTGCTCCACCATTAAAGCTGTTAAATATTTGTATAAGTATATTTATAAAGGGCACGATAAAATCGTCTTCAAAATCATTGCACAGCGAAACAATGAAGTTGTTGACGAAATCATGCAGTTTCAGACGGCTAGATGGGTTACACCTCCAGAGGCAATGTGGCGGATTTACAGATTCAACTTGTTTGACATGCATCCATCCGTTATAGCTCTCCAGTTGCATCTTGAAAACTGTCAAATCGTTGGTTTTAAAAAAGCAACAGAGTTGAACAGCATCACTGATTCAGAGTTCTTCTCAAGAACAATGCTGACACAGTTCTTCCATATGAATAGATACGATAAAGATGCCAAGAAGGGGAAATTCTTATACAAAGATTTCCCGGTGGCGTTTGTTTGGTCAACGAAAATGAGATGTTGGACCAAGCGACGGCACAAGAATGTGATAGGTCGTATTGTAGCTATCAATCCATCCCAGGGTGAGCTATACTATTTGAGATTATTATTGAACCATATCCGATGTCCAACTTCATTTTCTTATCTAAGAACTGTTGGAAGCAAGACATATAGTACATATAGAGAGGCAACGGTAGCTCATGGATTACTTGTTGATGATAAAAGTAATGAAAAATGCTTGGAAGAATCGTGCGCTTATCAGATGCCAAATTCCTTGAGACAATTGTTCTGTACTATACTTGTGTTCTGTGGTGCACTGAATCCAAGGGAGCTCCTGTTAAAATTCGAAGAGCCGTTGACAGAGGATTATGTCAAGAGGCAGGGAATGTTACCTGTTGAAGCACGTCAAACTTTATTACGTTTTGTGAAGTCTGCATTGGGTTCTATGGGTAAGACTTTACAGGATTTTGATCTTGATGATTTGTTGGTAAATGAAAGTCAAGATAATCAATTATGCAAAGAAATCTTGGATGAACGAGATATAGATGTGTCAGATTTGGATCTGCTAAGTGTGACGAAACTGAATTCAGATCAATCAAAAGCTTATAGTAAGATCTTACAGGCTGTTAAGAACAGCGATGGTACCTGTTTCTTTGTGGATGGTCCCGGTGGCACGGGGAAGAGTTTCTTGTACCGTGCTTTACTTGCAACTGTAAGATCTACCAAAGGTATTGCTCTAGCAACTGCTACTTCAGGAGTTGCTGCATCAATTTTGCCTAATGGTCGCACTGCACATTCAAGATTTAAGATCCCACTGGAAAGAGATGGCAAGATAACCTGCAATGTTGGCAAACAAACAGGTTTAGCCAAACTACTGAGAGCAACTTCGTTAATTATATGGGATGAAGCATCAATGGCTAAAAGACAGACTATTGAGGCACTAGATGATCTGTTGAGGGATATAACAGAGGTCAATAGTTTATTTGGCGGCAAAGTTGTAGTTTTGGGTGGAGATTTTAGACAAGTGTTACCAGTCATACCAAAGGGTACAAAGGAGGATTGTATAGATGCCAGCTTGGTGAGATCGCACATATGGGTTTCTCTTACAAAATTCACGTTGAAGGAAAACATGAGAGCTAGAACAGATCCTGCATTTAGCAAGTATTTGTTGAAGGTTGGTAACGGAGAAGAATCACGCAATTTAAATGATGAAATAGCAATTCCTCCGTCAATGATTATCTCACCCAGGGAAAATATTGTAGCTGTGGAGCAACTTATAACTTTTGTGTTCCCAGATTTAAAACGTTATTTTGTTGATGCAATATCTATGACACAATCTGCAATACTAGCACCCAGAAATGATTCCGTAGATGAGATAAACAAGCTGTTGATCAATAGATTTCCAGGAAAAGAGTACATCTATACAAGCATTGATGAAACAGTTAACCCAGCAGATCAAGGTCTGTATGTTGATTTCGTACACTCAATATGTCCTCCTGGAATGCCAGCTCACCAGCTTGTGCTAAAGGAAAATTGCCCAATAATGATGCTGCGGAATTTGGATCCTTCCAAGGGATTATGCAATGGAACACGATTAATATGCCGGAAATTGCATAAGCATGTTATAATGGCAGAAATAGCTGTTGGAGAGCATCAAGGCGATATTGTATTTGTCACGACCTAGATTTTCAACATAATTAAATAAAACTTTCTCAACAAAAGACCTTCGCATATAGTAATTAGTACCCCCAAATAGTTCCCACCTGTTAAGCTTTACAAAACAAGTCTCAATTTCAAAAGAATATACCATTTTGGCACTCCGGCCTCAAATAGATTACAAATGTTTGTATGGACAAACCATTAAGTTACAAACTCATCTTTATCAAAAGAAAGTCTATTACAAAAGATGTCGATGTAACTAAATCAGAGTTAGCTTCCGAAAGTCCTTTTCACATCCATGCACGCATTTCATGCAAGTCACTGTCCAGCGTTTAAACCTGAAAAGAAGGATTTTGTTGAGCTACAATAGCCCAGTAGGAAAATCTTTACTAAATTTATGTGCAAACGAGATGATAAGTGCAAATGGGAGATGACAAGAAGATACAGTCCAATCGATGGTTAACAATCAACATGAGAGTACGTCAGCGTTTAGTGTGATCACTGATCACTCTAAAATATTTCACTAGCATGACGTGTCACCACGTCCAAGGGGCACAACCATTTGACAATCCCGACATGACTCATCAATACAAACGTCCACGAACTGTATCTCCACCCCTTGCGTTACAATACAACATCTCAAGAGCTACCGTATTACCACCCCTTGCGCTACGGTGAACCCCGACCACTAGGACCATCGTATTACCACCCCTTGCGTTACGAGATCCACTAGAGTCTCCGTATTTCCACCCCTTGCGTTACGAGACCCCCAATTCCGACTTCCGACTCACAATAACTACTTCCGCACTCACAATGCAAACCATGACTCTCTTACTATCACATTCATAAGTAAAACACCACAAGACATGCCAACAATATTTTAACTCTGCCACAAACATTTCTCAGTAGTCAACTAATGGATGAAATGCATTTCAACACAATCTTAACTAGTAAACTATTATTACCCCTACTAACGAAAGGTCAACGTAACCAACACGAAGTCATTCAATCATAGGGAATCAAAGAACAGGTTTAGGATAGGTTAGTTGATGTCCAAGAGGTGCTAGAAGTGCTCGAAATTTGACAAAATCAAAGCAGGAACAGGGAAAGGAAAAACTGTCCAAAAAGGTAGGGGTATCGATACAACCAAAATGCCGTATCGATACGGATGGCAAATTTGAAATTCCAAAAGTCTCTGTTTTCTTATTGTATCGATACGGCTAAAACCCTGTATCGATACAGAGTGGTTTCGACAGGTTTTCTGCAGATTTCAGGGGCTTCGACCACAACACCAACAACAACAACTAAGAGCACGAATTTCACACCAAATCAAGCTATTCACACATAAAGATAGCAAAGAAATTCCTACCTCAAGGTCGTATGAACTTTCCCCGAGCCAAACGAGCCCTAGATCTTGAAATACTCCGAAACCGAGCCGGATAAACCCCCACCGAGCTAGACCCACGAAATTATAGCTTGGAGGAGCAAGGATTGAAGGTTTTTGAGGTGAGTTTTGTGGAGTTTAGAGTGAGAGAGGAGGAGAGAGAGAGAACCGACGGGAGGGAGGAGAGAGTTTTGGGTTTCTCTCTTTTTTTTCTTTCACGGCACACACACACACCACACACGTATAAAACCCACACACACACATGATAATTGCACTCACCCCCTTTGCACACTTCCCCATTGCACAAATGCCCAATTTTCATACTATTTACACCAAGACCTCATTGTACACTTACGTAACGTGATGTCATAATTACACGGGTCGTTACATTCTTCCCCACTTAGAAAATTTCGTCCTCGAAATATGCCGTGTCATATGTGTCCATGTCAATAACAAACATATCCAACAATGAATGCCAAACTCATACTATTTCATTTGTGCTCGAGAAACTATGCCATGCTCAATGTGTAGATTACATATGCCTCTACAATAACCATGCTCTCGTAACCCAATTAATTCTAGCCGTACCCATGCTATTCTTCCAACTCATGTAAAAATTTCCTCAATGCCATGCCATGCCTATGCAAGTCACCCAACCATTTTATAACCACGCCCTACATGCGATACTATACTCATAACAATTCAACTAGCCTCACTCCCCAAATCTAAAGGCTTACTCCAAGTCTTAAGGGAAACCATTCCTAGCTACCTTTCCACCTCCCTTTTATGAGTCAGTAATTCAACGGTGTAACCCTTTAAATGTTCTACTCTGTCGCTACCCCATGTTTGCCCTCTATTATAATAACCAACACTCCAACTCGATCTTACGACCATAATCGACTAACATTTCCCTTTTCAAACGCCATAAGCCAATCTCTCACAGTGAGAACCACCTACCGAATGTTATCATCTCTTTCTACCAATTTCAATAGTTGCTTGTTCATACATATATTTCCCCAACCACCATTTCTCTAACAGGATCAAGACCATTCAAGCTCTCCTACTAACAATAAAACGACTTTCCCAAAGATTTTGACACCTTAAGCAAACCATTTGATACCAATTACTTTGAGACTCGCGTCCTATGATCTCAAGTTCTTCCCCGTTGTTCTATGTCACCATTTATCATTTACCCCACTTTCGATCATTCAAACGCCAAAACTTTTCTTTCCTAGGCCACGGCCTTGACATTCCCTTTCTATGCCTTTAATACTCATTTTCCTATGAACCACATCCATATAATTTCTCTTTATCACCTTTTACTTTTAGCTAGGGAATAAACCAAATCTCCTTGAAACATCATAATCTCTTCCCCAAGCAACATACCGTATCGATTCCTTAGGACCTCTTCACTAAGCACAAGACTAAAGGACAATACGCACACTCCATCGCTACTTCTGTCATTTCAATGGACATTCCCAACCAGTGTCACCAAAAGTTATCATACTATATTGACTCCTATTTGAACTCCTCAAAACAGAATCTACTCCCCAAGTTAACCCAACAAATCCTCCTTTTTCAATAATGAATTCATGCTACGATAGCCACCTGAATTTAAACCAATTGAGTTCTCAAACCTCTAATTATAATTGTGACCTCATATAAGCCTTTCTAGATTACTCGTTTAACAATCCACTTCAATTCACAAATTCAAAAGAAACGACTCATTCCTCCTAGATTCAATCCACATAATATGACATTAGAATTCTCATATGTTTTCATGTAAATTTTACAATATGTCTAGCCATCAAACTTTGCCTTCCAAAACAAAATAATCAGTCTCTTACCTAAGTTTGGTCAAATATTGCTGAGAATAAAACCAATATCTCAAGACTATACATGCCACCCAATGATCTACAACATTATGGCCCTTTTCCACTTAGCAAGAGAACGAGTAAACCTTAATATTCGCGCATCTATAATACCTATAACCACTTATAATTGCTCACTATATAACCCGACAATCTTTCCTCAACATGATTCTAACTCTATCCTCACTTCGTATCGAATAAAAAAAAAATCGAATCTTAACCTAACGAGACTTACGATCCTCCTTCAATCCTTGACCAAAGCCTAAACATCCAATTCCTAGCAACAAGATTCACTTCCTCTTTTCTAACTCCATGGCAATTGAATTTCCCGAACATACGTATGAATGCTCCTTCACGAGTCCCAACTACTCACTCACAATACCAACCTTCGGTGTATCCATAAGACTTAGGTCAAGCGACATCTGGTTCCGCCAAAGAGTTACCACTCGACCCAATGAAACAAGACTTACTCCAATCATTAGCTAAGTTTTGAATTTTCATAGTCACAGAGAGGTTACAAATTAATTCTAGTCCAAATCACGTAGGCTAAGCTATTCCAACATCCACGATTTATTCATCACTAACTGTGTTGCCTATAAACCCCAATTTTTTTATTTTTTTTTCACCTAACTCCTCCATCCTTACAATACTTGTACTCTTCACTGGTTCTACAGTTCAACTAATTCTTGTCCAATGACTCATTAAGCCCAAAAGCAAACATTAGTAACCAAGTCTTTACATCTTTCTAGGATAGTCCACACCCCACAGTGGCGGTAAGCCCAGTTTCCAGACATAGTGTCATCAAACCCAATTACTCTAATCATAGCTTAAAACAAGTGATAAATGGCTAGTTAAAGGCTGAATAAAACACTTCTCCGCTGAACCCTCCAGAAAGCATTCCAAGAATCCAGGTACACTTATCCACAATTTTTACTAGTTAACTAAGTTCTATCACTAACCTTAGTGTTATGACTGAACCAACTAGCTCCTAGTCTTACTCCTAAAGTAACACGTAAAGCACATTATAAACCCACACTCCATAAGCTCACCTTGCTCCCTGATGGTAACTCCAAGCAATAATTCAAACCTATCGTCGTACCATCTCATCTTAGAAATTCCCTGGCAACCTTACAATTTGTCTCCTCAAACCTACCTTCATAACTAGAGTTTCACTATATAACCACAAACATTTCAGAAAGTCCAAAACTTCAAATGATCCTTTTCTTTTTGTACTTCACAACCATTCCCTCCGGACAATAACTACTCCTAATTCTTACCCTCACAAATTATTCCACAAGATAAGTTTTCTTCCCCAACATCCGAGGATTCTACAATAGTATTATGCCCGTGTCTGAAGCGTTCTGACCACTTACGCGCACTCCTTAATCATACTTTCTTATAACCCGATAAATCGTAACAATGTCCTCCGTGTACTCTAACCTTCTTAATTTCTCCTATACATCACTTCGGTTCACCCTAAGCCACCCCATTTACTAACGCACCCACAAGCGTTCTAAATACCTTCATTCTCACCGGACACACCTCTTGGCCATCAAACATCCCCTTTGCCAACAATAGATCGTAACTAACCACATATGTGCCTATGGGACACTTTTACCCTCTTCAACAATTATATCTCCTGCCGAACAACATACCCAAAAAAAAATGAACCCCTTGTCTCTCTCTTATCTAGATTACTAGTATAGCTCAATTCCTTTTTCTTTTGACACCACCATCCATCAATTTAGCTCGACACAAGAACTATTTCCCATATTACAGCACCGGTATCTATATATATATATTCCTCGTCTATCTTTCATTGCTCTCCATGCATATAGCACCAAAGGTGAAAAATCATAAGGTTCTCTATATCTGACCGATATGTCAAAAACATTGTCCTTTTATCGTGGGAATATGGTAAAATGACTATCTTTTAACATCAAGTAGAAAAGAAGTTTTGTAATAAAAGAATTTTGTGTTGCAATGGTAGCCGTAGTGAGAACCAAACAAGGCATTTCATTTGAAGTCGCGTCGGCCGCACGCACTTCAAATCAAACAGCCAGGCTTAATAACCCAATAAGGCCGCAAAGCACAAAAAAATAGTTTAGACGCCTTACATAGCCATAGATTACTAAAATGGACCATTCAGGCTCCTCAAACATAAAATATAAGTTATAGATGCTAGCCTATAAAATGATAGAACTCTAATGCATTGACTCACACCCTTCTCTAAGGACCCTTCTAACAAATATCAACTTCACCTCAAGCAGACAATACCCAGTCATCTGGGACCCCAAACTTCAACAATTTCCAAGCAACACTCCAACCACCTCCAAACGTCAACATCCTACCTCGATTTGCAATAATTTCAAAGAAACACACTGGGTCCAATCAAATTTCACCATGCTATAACATCACATATAGAACACAACAAACATAAGTTTACAATGCAATTCTACTCAAATTCATCCTATGTCGATACAAGCATCATGCCACGTAGGTGGATGGATGTCACATGCACACAAGCACCCACACGTCATGCCCTTTCCTTTTGAAACATTTGATGCAATGGTTTTAAAACCCGAGGCAAGCCTCCCCACGGTTCCTAGGTATTCTAACCTAGAGCTCTGATACCAATTTGTCACGACCTAGATTTTCAACATAATTAAATAAAACTTTCTCAACAAAAGACCTTCGCATATAGTAATTAGTACCCCCAAATAGTTCCCACCTGTTAAGCTTTACAAAACAAGTCTCAATTTCAAAAGAATATACCATTTTGGCACTCCGGCCTCAAATAGATTACAAATGTTTGTATGGACAAACCATTAAGTTACAAACTCATCTTTATCAAAAGAAAGTCTATTACAAAAGATGTCGATGTAACTAAATCAGAGTTAGCTTCCGAAAGTCCTTTTCACATCCATGCACGCATTTCATGCAAGTCACTGTCCAGCGTTTAAACCTGAAAAGAAGGATTTTGTTGAGCTACAATAGCCCAGTAGGAAAATCTTTACTAAATTTATGTGCAAACGAGATGATAAGTGCAAATGGGAGATGACAAGAAGATACAGTCCAATCGATGGTTAACAATCAACATGAGAGTACGTCAGCGTTTAGTGTGATCACTGATCACTCTAAAATATTTCACTAGCATGACGTGTCACCACGTCCAAGGGGCACAACCATTTGACAATCCCGACATGACTCATCAATACAAACGTCCACGAACTGTATCTCCACCCCTTGCGTTACAATACAACATCTCAAGAGCTACCGTATTACCACCCCTTGCGCTACGGTGAACCCCGACGACCACTAGGACCATCGTATTACCACCCCTTGCGTTACGAGATCCACTAGAGTCTCCGTATTTCCACCCCTTGCGTTACGAGACTCCCAATTCCGACTTCTGACTCACAATAACTACTTCCGCACTCACAATGCAAACCATGACTCTCTTACTATCACATTCATAAGTAAAACACCACAAGACATGCCAACAATATTTTAACTCTGCCACAAACATTTCTCAGTAGTCAACTAATGGATGAAATGCATTTCAATTGGTATTACTGCTGAGTACATGAAAGAGAACATGCAACAGGTAAGTTCCATTACAAATATTATGCATAATACAAACCTATTGTTGTCAATAGCTTCTAAAGGGTGCATTTGAATTTAGGGTGAGCTATCTACGTCAGCAATTGAAAAGCTATGTCCTGGCGTGAACTATGCTGTGCGAGTCAAGGCATATAATTATGCAAAATCTAGGGTACCAAAGTGCCTCTATTCAGTTCACGAATACGATATTCTGTCCAAGACAAAACGTGAAAAGAGTGTAAAAAATGTTCGTGAGTCAATTTCGACTACTGAGAAACCGCGCAAAAAAACACGGCGACAATTATTTGTTGAAGGAGACTGCGATGCATCAAAAGATGAGGATGATCTTCCGCTTGCAATCGCTTTCAAGAAGAAGAAGAAGAAAAACTAACCCTAACAGCAATTGCATGTTGTTGATTGACGGAACCAGCTTATAACGTATTTTGTTAAAATCACCAAAATTATATTCTGTTTCGTACTAAGAGATAATGGAATTCTGTGGTCATAATACAATTCTATGCTTATGTACTAATGCATTTTGGTTTGTATGATATGATTATTAAAACAAACAATCGGATCCTATGTAATGGTCAATCTAAACGTTTTATATGAACACGATTCTTAAGTCTGTAATATAAAATTTTATTTATTATCTACAGTGCAGATTACTCCAGTTTAACAGGTGAAAATGAGACAAGTATGCGATGGTAATACACTACATGCCAAAAATATAGTACGATAGATGTAAGCTTTTACAGATAATAAAACTGCATGTTGGTCTTCAAAGAGGTACGCATTTTATTGTCAAAACAAATATCAATTGTTAGATTCTCTGTACAAAACTAATTTCCGCAAATGCGAAGTCTGAAAATTTTATGCTTTCTTCAGGCAAAATTAAAAGTAATTTGAATTTTAGTGATTATGAATTCGTAAATTGAAAGAACACAAATGAGTTGCTTTGGATTGGCAAATTTATCCTTCACAGATTGCAGCATATTGTGTTCTAAAGCATTAGTACCTAATCACAATTTACTGAAGCAGTTCAGTTTGTTTGTCGTGTACGTATTGGTAGGTGACACTTTTTATCACAAACATAATTGTGTTAATCTACATTCAAGACATATACGCATGATCTGAAAAGTATTTGTTAATTCAATTAATTCAAAAAATATAGAAACTTTAAGATTATATTGCAGGTACAAATAACCTAAACGGATGAAATGGTTTTGCAGTTTGAATGTCATTGAGGTAATTAATCAAACACAGAAAAGGCATGAACGAAACTTACCCACAGACACATTGTACCTTTAAATTATGCGGTTTTCCATTTGTATTACCTACTCTTACATATAATTAAAATATACGTTAACCAAAATAAACAATAACGTTCGGATGCGTTCAAACTTTTAGTGACAAGTTGTATTTCAGATACCAAAACATAGAGCATAGTGCATTTATGTACAATTCGAACTATAAATGTGAATCCACTAACTGTCCTTGTCATACCTTCGGGATAATGAATAGAGAATTATAACACTGCACCGAAAGAATATCCATAATATGATGTACCCGCTGCGCTGAATATCCTCCCAAGATTTCCCTCTCAAAAGCTGATGTACCCATCGATCGCAAGATTTCCCTCTAAAAAGCTGATGTACCCATCGATCGCATCGGAGTTTGTATTGTGTGCTTACCTCATACACGACAAAGAGCTAACTATAATATACGTGACATGAAATTTATAGGCACGCTGAACGCACGGTCCAATACAGAATTCAACCACAACCAATAGAGTCTTATTTTGGCTATTTCTACAAATTCATTCTGCAATAATATATAAGAGAGATGGATTACAACCTCTTCAGAAATTAAGAGAACGTCAAATGACAAAGAATAGCCCTTTCTCGCAAAATGTCACCATTCTTAAGAAGATTGAATGACCGAGGAGACAAACCAGTCAAAACATTGCTGAGTTTGGTTTGATATTTGAAAAATAGTAAGAATAATAAGTGGAGCCAGATAAAAAAAGGAGTGTTTGGAGTAAAAGAAATCCAACAAATTTTTTTTGAAACATGCTTATAACAAAACAAAAAAAAACAAGTCATTTCTGTCGTATTCTGTCTATTTTTTGCAAAAAATATTAAATCCAAATAATTAAATTAGCTACAGGACAAAAATCCTTTTTCCCTTTTATCCAGAAATTGCTCCATCCAGATGAGCTGTTATCTTATGTTATTATCTTATTTTCAATAGTTCAAAAGTTGCCACGTTTTATTATTTTAGTTTGACCAACTGAAAATTTATGACTCAAATTTCTGTATGCAAAATATATGACCAATTTTGAATAATTTATTCATTACTCACAACAATTAACGATTTTGCGCCTGTGAATAGATAGAAGACATGCTACATGCATTACACCAAACCACTATGTCATTTGCCATGTATTTTGTGAAACCCATTTGGGGTTCTGCGAGAATATAAAAAAATATCTATAAACTTAAAAAAATGTTTTGCGAGACCTTGTAAAAATCAGCTTTAGCAAATATCAACAAATATTATTTTTGGTTTCATGTAACCAAAATTGTTCATTTGGGCCCTTCTTGCTCCTATAAATTTTGAAATAATACTTGACAGTACCCGTAACAGCTAATGTTTTATAGAGCCTACAGAAATATTATTTTAAAATTTATAGATAATTTCTTATAATTCTTGCAGGACTCAAAACAAGTCTCGTAATAAAACGCAGTAAACGATGTGGTGGTTTAGTGTAGTATGTACTCCACCAAACCACCACATCATCTGCTATATTTTTTATGGAACCAGCTAGCAGCAAAAACATTGCTTGATTATAACCTATAAATGTAAAACCATTTGTTTTTGGGTGTAAAATAAAAACCAATAAGATATGTGCAAATTCCGTTCATTTGCAAGTTCTGTCAACTACATGGAAAATACTTATAAGATTTTGCTGCACTAACTGATTCATCTGTGCAACACATCAGCAATCGTGTTCACCTTGTCGAACATAAGAACCTAGATATTATTTACAAAGATGAAATCGACGGGTACAGTCCAGGAATAGTGTCTCGTTCAGAATTACAGCATAGTCAATAGTAAATGAACTGTTTGAATTCACCAGCTGTACTCGAAATTCGTCGAATATCGAGCAAACTAGGAGTTCCATTCATACCACGTGAATCCAGTAATGATATGAATCATTCCAATCCCATCATGCATCGAAGTTACCCAAAACAGGCTTGTCATTCGTTCAAGTACAAACCTACTGACGTATGGAAACTCAGACTTATCGAATGTATATTAGTACTTCTCTTCTCGATAACATAAAAACGTAATAATAAATAATATTGGACGGTCTTAACTGTTGTTTATATTGCCAATCGACGGCATTCAAATAGTTGATCAGTTCTCTCAACAACCTTGGAATTAGTTTGGACAGCTTTCAACAGTTTGAATTTTCAACGAATATCAATGAATCGACGTATTGTTTATTTGAATTCCGTAAAGATCCCATCTGCTGTCTTGTCGGTTTCTAATCTGAAAACGCAAAAAATCCTGCATAATTTTAAGAATTTCGATTGAACATTTTGCAAATCTTCGTTGATATTTTAATTCGGAGAGGGAAAAAAAGGACAAAAGAACGTAGGAAAATAATTGATTTTTAGTCTTAAGAAATCGTATAATTATTTAATATTAGAATGTTAATATACAATAAGATCATCTATATTCACTCGACGTATTCATACCATTGTGATGTTTGTACGTTCAAAGTATACGTATTGGTACCTTTGAGAGATACTTTATGGTTTATGATGCCTCAAAGTACTTCTCCTGTTCTAAGAGCATCCACAATGGTATAATCAAAACAAAAAGGTTTATAAAGTTAGCAACATTTGCTCAAAAAGAGCTCACGTTGGAATAACCAAATTTAGAAACATATTGGCAACTCATCAAATTTTAGCCCTTGGATGATCAAAACTATAAACTTTTTGCCGATAATCAAATTTAATTGTTTTCACATTTCCTCAATCAAGTATACCATCATTACACAAAAACTTTCTTTCTTCTATTTTCAACGTGTTTACGACAAAAAAACTTTTAAAAACAATTTTTATTTTTTGTGGAAAAAAGTTTTTTTACACTTTTTTTTATAAAAACTGTTTTTCCCCTTCTTAAAAAAAAAAAAATTGTTCCATTTCAAAACAAGTTTTTTATTAAAACTTTTTTTCAAAAACTGTTCTTTTTAAAGAAAAAAAAAATCCTATTAAAAAACTGTTTCTTTTAACTTTTCCCAAAAAACTGTTTTTTTTTTAAATCAAAGTTTTCAAAACACTTTTTCCGTTTTTTCTAATAACCTATTTTTATTAGTTTGAAAACTATTTAACAAAAATTGTTTTCAATGTAACAATTTCTAGATTCTTACAAGTTAAAAAGGTGATGCGACAAGTTTTGGTTATTTAATTTTGATTGTACCACTGTAGACTTCTACATTGGTAACCTTAGCAACCCCTTAAATGGATAACCAGAAGATGATGTGACACCTTTTGATTATCCACTTTTGATTATTCCATTGTGGATGTTCCGAGGTTTCAAACACGTGGATTCAAACACTACAGAAATAGATGAATTGACAAAAATACCCTGCTTTATACCAGTGTCCATGATCTATTTAAAGTTCCCAGATTCAAACTCAGACAACATCCTACATCGAAATATAGGGAGCTGGAAAACAGAGCAGCTGCTGTTACTGCTTTCATGCGATATTAGCAAATTGTAAGTGAAAAAATTAGAGGGGAATCAAATCTAATATATGAGCGTTTGCGTTTTCTCGTGCTTATTTAATATTTATTCATCTGTACGAGTTCAATTTATAGATGGTTATTATTATGATTAAATGTAGATATTACTTGGAGGTTAAATATACCAGATATAATTTACCTAATCATAACCAATATAATTTAATATCACAACGTGTTTTCTTTGTTATCGAATTTCGAGTTTTCTCCAATTGTTTGCAACTATTGTTATCCAAGTAGTTATGAAATTTCAGCTCAGTTCCAGGTTATGATGAGCAACAACATGGATGAACATGATTCTATGGAAGTTAACAATGCACAAGTTCAATCGGAAGGATATTTACTGGTTGCTGCTGGACATGATCAGCTGGAAATCAACAACCAACAGCTTGAATCAGAACCAGAACAGCCGGTTGCTGTGCCGCTGATTGAAACATATGAGCATCTGAAAATCGAGATTATTGATCTATTTCGGATGCTAAAGGTTACTTGTTCATCCAATCAACATCTTGCACTTGCACTTCAAATTAATCCATCCCTTCAGCTGCTCCGGCAATTTGATCAACAAATAGAAGAACAAATCAATGCTAACATGCAGAAGGAATTGGAAGAGTTTCAACAAAACGTGATTTGGAACGAAATTGCCATAGATGAAATTGCAATTCCGTGGATTGTGGATTAAAGCTATTGTCAACATTATCAAACCATGCGTGTTATAGTTGCAATCCGCTTTTGATAACAGATTTCCCCTGGAAAAGAATAGTCTTTTGCGTGACATTTCCAAAACCTTAACTGGATTTGTAACTTTCCTGTGCTGCAGACATGTAATTGTAATTGATCTCCTTTTGTTTATGTTAGAAAACTTCCGGTGTCTACAGTTCATATGTTCTTTTATTTCCCAATAATAGAATACTACCAATAGAGACATCTGTATGACTTTTGGTTCGGACTCGGAATCATTTCATCAAGGTTATGATTTCATTACGGAAAAATATAATAGGTTACCAAAGTATAATGTTTCTGTAATTTCTTGCACTGAGATTAGTTCATATGTCACAGTGTTAACATATGTACGTGAAAACTTGAAATTAGTTATAAAATTAAATGTTTACACGAATTCCAACGTTATTTTGTTGTCATGCTTCGTATAACATGAGTTAGGATCTGTGCGCAACATTCACTTCAGGGTTTTTATATCTTTTAGTTACAACCAATATTTGTTGACCAGTTGATATTATCAAGGGTTCCTAACTTTAATATATCATAATTGTTTTGACAAAATAATTTGAATCATAACCATGACATTAGAATAAAACTTTGGTTGTTGCGTTAAAATTTAGTACTTCATGCAGCATAAAGCGCTAGAATAAAATAACAGGTTTCAAACAAAATCAATAATATTTTTTATAATTACTGAATTCCTTAAATGGGGTACTCATAGAAGGTGTGTTTCCAACAATAAATAATTGGAGTCTTAAATCTGTAAGTAAATAATGATTAGCTATCTTGAGTGATTAATAAAAAAATCGTAAATTAGTTTGAATAATGAATATAAATAATTAATTAGTTTGTGAATATTGTAATTGTAGTAGATGTTTTTTTAAAATTTACAAAAATGGTAAAAACTTTTATATTGATGAAACCTAAAACCTAAAATTTTGAAACCTTCTTTCCATAATGATTTAAATCAAATTTAATAACTTAAAAAATAATCATCACTTTTACTTTAAATAATTGTTTGCATCCAACTTTGATTGTAATTTTTTGTTTCTCCTTGTATCTTTTTCCTGCGATTATTTCTATCTTTAATTATTATTCTCAGTTTTCCTCTTCAACCATGAATTTACAGAATTTTAAAAGAATATTGAACTGACTCATTCAAACACAACTTTATGTTTTCCATTAATACCCAAAAAAATTCCGCTGCCACATGATTGATATGACAAAAATCATGCATTCTTTGCATTATTAACTCATTTGATATATTTTTCATAGTCTAAATAAATACATCTTATTCGTTCCTCCTTTTTGTTGCTCCATATTGGCACTTTCCAAAATGAAAATGAATAGATAAAATACAATGAAAGGGCATCGCATAGTACCCACTCTGCACTTAAAGAATTATTGATTAGTAAAAACAAGATGCTAGGATGCACTGAATCTATGTCATTTAATTATTAATCAAAATACAGTAATAGGTCTTATCTTATTTGATTCCCATGTTATCTCATTTCATTTTCCTTTATACAGGTTTTTCAATATATTTTCGTCCCTATTTTTTTCCGCTCATTGCCACTCATTACATAAAAAATGACTATTACAAGAAAGAACCAAATAAAGAGCGTAATCAATTGTTTTAATGAAAGCGCTGAAAGCACATTAGTGTAACATACTTGTGCCACACCCCTCTCACATGCAAATGAATCATAGTAGAATGGGTTCTAATTGTATGTGAAATAGGTTGTTTTAAGGTAATGGAAATAAAAATTGATACTTGCACAACTATCCAAACACAACAACAAATACAACCTCTCACATCCTTGTGGCCGGACTCCGTACACACTTCTGTGTGTGAGCCTCGCATGTATATGAAAGGTTGTGTAAGTTATTGTGTTTGGATCGTTGTGTGGGTAGCAATATTGCATGGAAATTAGAACCTAACTTCACGGAAATCCTTGATCATTACCTTGTACGATAGAAAAGATCTTCACAAAATGGTTTACACGGCACCTCTGAGAGTAGATTGAGGTACAACTATTGTCATTTCACCGACTAATTGTACCGCCAACATAGACCACGTATGCATAACCCACGTGACTTACCTGTTTATGTCTTATCATTTTAAACAAAAAAATCGACGGCATGTATTGCATTAGATTATCGAAATTGTGTAAACATTTTCTTAAATGTTAACATCAAAATAAATCACTCAAAACGTGGTGTATTTTATCAGCTTGTTTTGATAAATACAAAAAATACAGAATTCTACGGTGTCATTTTCATGAACGGAAAAAGTATGTGCCAGCAATTTGATTTTGATCAATGGTAATTCTATTCATAAACCAATGACTAGCTTATTTGCTATTCAAAACAACGTGCTATTTTTCATGAATCTATTCATTATTTATAGCTTATGAACTCCTGGATCACGATTTTAAATTTCCAAAATTTTTACTATTACAAACGTAATTCCGAGGAATTCAAAATAGTTTAATTAATATGATGCAATTAGTTAACCTAAGAGGTAACAAAAATTTAAGCCTTTTAAATAGATTATGAAAATGTATCCAACATCATTATATTAAACAGCTGATAAAATTAACCAAAATTGATTACGGAACGTGCTCATTGATTTCAATTAAATTTGTCAGCGAAAGTAAACAGATTCAAATTACAATCCACGTGCATTTAATCAACTATAATACTAATTAGGAGTGCACAAAAATTCCGTTAAACTGCAATTGCCAACAAAACCAGTTGAAACTAAAATACCCGGTTGACGTTTTTAATTATATGATTTTGACGTCGTTCAAAAAGATAGATGAAAAATGTGTTCTATGGTTTGATCTGTAGATTGATGCAAAAACTTATAATTGTAAATTGCATTATATAATTTTTGGATTCGTGTTAATGGTTATAGTTGAAAAATAGTATTGGTCCATCGCATTCATAATTCATAAGTATTAACTTTATTTTGAGTTTCCCATGAAATTCGGAAAAATTTAAACCATGGTCACCCATAGAAGTTATAATTGTATTGGAAAAAAAGGACCTTATAATTAGGCTGACGTCTAACTGCTCCATGAAATGTCTTGTCCTTAAATACATCGGGCATCATTTTTTTTAATATCTGTTTAGCTTACCTTCTTATACTGCTACTTCGTGAACAGATAAGAGATGCTAGCATGCAAGAGATTGAAAATTGCTGTCCACCATGGCTGAGAAAACTGTTGAAAGCCAAGTTCTATGTCGATTGTCAAGTCCACAAACAATACAGATGTAATCAGTGCAACCGATACTGTATAGAATGCACTGGAAATCCTTTCTGTGCTCATTGTTTGGATGACCACAAAAACCACCAAGTCATACAGGTAATTAAATATTTTGATTAAATGGTTAGATTACTTAGTATAAGACGCAAATATAAAACAAATCATTGTTCTAATGTGCGTGTGTTGTTGCATGCTTTCAGATAAGACGATCGTCTCTAAGCAACGCTGTGGGAGTGGATGATATCAAAGAACATATGAATGTCTGTGATGTACAAACATATTCGATAAACAAACGTCTAATTGTTTTCTTGAATTCGCGACCATATACAGGGTTCCCTTATGGCGTGACCAATGTTTGTAATATTTGTCGTCGTAGTCTGCCGGCTGGTAACTTCAAGTTCTGCTGTTTGGGTTGCAAGGTAATTAACGATTTCGTTACTTACAAAATTCAAAGATATAGAAGTAATTTTTTGGGTTATTATAAATCAGTTGATAAGCATGGTCAAGATTATATTATTATTAATCATTGCTACCTTCTGGTTGATATCAAAATCATGAACATCAATATTTGTGTATTTGATTAATTCAGGTGACCTACGACTAGAAATATGTACCAAAATTAAGGTCCAATATTATCAAGGATCATTACCTTAAATATACTCAAAACATATTATATAGATATTTGCACTTATATTGTGTCCAAATTTAAAAACAACATATTATCTAATACATGAGTTATTCAATTTATAGTACGTTTCGGAGTTGCTCTATAGTCAACATCAGGTTCATAAATAGCGAATTTATAATTGCTCGTTCAATTACTGATATATCATATTATACTGGAATTTTCAAGCAGAAAATTTCCCATGTTCTGTACTATTGGCTCTCTGTTGTTAGATTACAGTTTCTATTTGTAATTGCATTTACATTTCTCATGTGTTTTTCTATAACATGGTCCATTTTCCGCAATTTGAATCATTCGTTATCTATCGGATTTGGATCATTGATCTCTACTACCGAACAAAGTTAGCTCATTCTTGAAAATGGAATTTCATTAGTTTTCAGTACTTTTATAAACATAGCATTCAATTTACTTGCGTTCTCACTTCCAACACAGTCGATTGAAAGAGTGCAAATTTTACCACTTTCATGTTTACATGTGTGCGTATCTGTTTCCGCTCTGGCATTTACAATGTAATTATTATACAAGTTACGGTCATTAACACAATATGCTGACGAAAGTCAATTTCTGTTATGCTGTTAATGTAGCGCGAAGCTATATATCATCGTTTTGCAAAACAAACGTTCGCCGCTGAAACAGAGCTTGGCACATGTGAGCTCAATGATAGTTTTGAGAATGACAATGAGCAATCATTAATGCCAGCTAAAAAAATGAAAGTAAGGAGATTGCATAAACTGGTAGCTAAATCTTCTGTTGCATCCACTTCAGTTCCAAAAGAGGTTGCAGGCATCATTTGTCCTCCGGCTGCAACAATGTTCAATCATGTAAATTCCAGGAAAAGAAAAGGTATTCCTCGACGGGCTCCTTTAACTTAGTTTGTCCAGTAGTTCGATGGCTGTACCATGGAATTGCAACAGAACCAGAGGCACAGTATTAGCAGCACCAGAGAATACAGTGGGAAATAACTTTTTGCAAGCTTTTGACTCTTTTGTAAGCCCTGACTTTTGATATGTTTTATAATCGATGGTGATTCTGTTCGCCAAAAAGAACACGTCAGTTTAAATGTTTTTGTTTCCTTCTTGAGTGTGATGCTCAATCCCCTTGTATCTTTTAACTGCCTGATAATAGAAATCAATCAAACGCAAGTGAATTCTCCTACTCATGGATGGTATGTCCAAATTTGTACATCAATTTATGAACTCTTGTTTTACTTTCGTATATCCTGTAAACAAATTAATGGTACTAGCTACGAAATTACCTATACTCAACAAAACAGATTAAATTCAGTCATTATTCAAAGTCAAAAATTCCCTACCAATACTCCCCAAAAAAAGAAAACGCTTATCTTTCCAAGCCATAGATTATTGTGTGCACAGCTCTCTAACCTTTCCAGTGGCAAATTTATTTTATATTCCTAGGCTAAAAAAGCACATACGTAAAAAAAATTCCTTCAAACACTTCCAAATGTAGAGGACACTAAAAACATGTTTTGAGTTATTCTCTAGGAGCTAAAAGTATGCAGAGGAGATAAGCTTTGTTTCCAGTTCCTCAATGAATACTGTTGATATCACCGACCACAAGAAAGCATCCTTCTTGTTACCTCTTGGGCTATTTAGTGAAATCCACAACCCCATAACTCACCTGCCTTTGAGAACGCTTTCAAAAATAATCCATAAACTGATGTCCCTCACGTTCTCAGCATTGCCAACATCATAATAAATTAGATCAATAATTAGTAAGAAACTGCAGCACTATGTAATATCCATCAAATGTAAATCAAGTATTTAGAACAGGTATTCCCTTTGATTGCTCTCCGTATCTGATAGAACAAATATGATCTGTATGCTATTTTCACAATTATCTTAGTATTTGCCAACCAATTCTTTTGTGAAATACGATAAAAGTACCCTACAATCACTTTTCCACGTGCCCTGTAATATCAATTGGTTGGCTTCGATGAACAGAAATAGTAACCTGTGTTACCAATTACTGCAAAATGTACCAGCAACAGCTTGCAACACTGTGCTCACAGACAGCAACATATCTTACTGATTGGAATATGGATCCCCGCCAAACAAATGCCCCACGAAATTAGGTGTTCACAAATCATTGATATTTACAGCTTGATTCATTCATTTAAGATTGTCGTAAACAGACTTTGAGTAATTATTCAGCTTCTGAATCAACTATTCTGCTTGAAAAGATATTGGCAGTAGTGTAACTACGTATGCTCTGACACAAACCAAACTAAACACTAAATCAAACCAAACACCATCTCACACAAACCAAACACTAATAAATTGACCAACAGCGATTCAGAGGACAACATCTTTTGCAAATTATCGCCATCAAATCCACCGTATGACACCAAACGAATTCCATATCGGGACCTTCCCTGCCCTAATAAACCATACAGAACGTACAGATTTATCCTAGGGAGGACGAATAATAATTGACAACATACAGCAAATCCAAACAAACATTAATGTTTCGAGGGAATTAAATTCTTGGCCTGCTCTTTAACCAAAAGAAAATCGATCAATCAAATCACGAAGTTCAAACTGTCGATATAAAACTCCAACAATTCCAAGTCATGAATGACCCTCACAATCAACTCTGGAGCCGTCAATCATCCTCTCACGCATACCAAACACTGATAATACAACAACTGTCATGATGGCACAAATATCGCTATAAGATTATCAAACCACAGTTGTACATTAAATAAAAGATTTCTTCCCACTCTTACACAACATTATCTTTGTTAACAAACAAATTCCATCGATATTCATGCAAATACACTAAATCAACTCACATCAGCGTATTCTGACATTTCAATCATTGGCAAGACGTGCGAAATCCAAACAAGCATTAATGTCCTGAGAAAATTTCATTCACTCACTCCTTAATCAATAAAAAAGTGATAAATCAGGTCATGAAAGCCAGATTGTTGATATCCAGTTCCAACAATTCCAACCCATAGATAACCCTCACATTACAACTATTAGAAAGTATAACTATATCAAGCAGGTAAATGATTTATGGCAATTAACATTTCAAAATGTATTCTGCACACAGAGTGCTCATTCTGTATGTAGATCAAATAATTCCTGCACTTCAAAGGAAACAGGAAAAACTTTTCAGTGAATCCAGGCACTTATTGTTTCCAGGTTAAAAACCAATCAGCAAATGCAGCAATCGCTTCACTGTTTATTTGTATTCTTTGCAATAATTAGCCTTGGTCATTGGAATAAGTATCAGCATAATAATCATAACATAACTGAGTACAAGTTATAGTTGAGACTTGAAACACAGAATTAACACATATCAGATTCAACAAAATTTAATAAACCTCAAAGTTGCAAATTAGGCGTAATTACAAAATTAATAAATAACATCTTTTAATATCCAAATATACTGTTAAGCCTGACATAAATAAGTCAAAGATAATATTGTTCACAAGAAATTACCGAATCTTACACTTAAATTCGATGAACAATCTTTTGAAATAACTCCATTTGTTGTCAATTGCATTGTATCTTTCTTGATTTTTCAAGAAGTTATCCCTTGCAATAGCCACCATGCTTTCAATCTCTTGTTCATCGTAATTGATGTTGGCCAACTCATCATTGATTGATTCCTTCACTGCCAATAGGGACCTTTTTTGTTCTTTCAGTTTGCCCAGACGAGCAATAAGTTCAGCTTCTTCCATATCTATTTGTTGCAATTTATCCCTCAAATGTTGAATGTTATTTCCCATTGTATCCAATTTCTTGGAAACATTGACAAATTCATCAATTGTATGACGTTTCTCCTTCATCTGCTTCTGGCAAATTGCTGCTGCAGTTAAGTTTTCGCTTAAAGTTGAGCAAAACTCTTCCAATCTAATTTGCTCTGCCAGTGGAAGCACTTTCTTTCCCATCAACTGATATACACAATCAGTGAAAACTGTCGTATAATCAGTAGCAATTTGTGCCAAAGGAAGTTCTAACAACCTACAGAAGGATTCCACTTCATCTTTTGTGTTTTGACTAATCTCGTAGAAGGCAGGAGTAGTCAGGGATTCAGAAAACTCAAAAACGGACCTAGAAAACGATTCAGAATACAACTTGGCCTTGTTAAGCATGAGATCCAGGTCCGAACTAGAAGTGCTAACCAACTGAGTATTTAATTCATTAACTGCGAGAGGGGAAGCAATTGGAGTATTTTCAACCATCAATTCTTTGCCGACAGTTGGAAAAACCTGTATACCATGTGATTGTTCTTGCACTTCAGTAATCTCGGTCGACAAAAAAAGTTCGCGCTCAATATTACAGTTGAGATCAGTGATTAGCTGAGCATCTTTTCCCTGTGTAGTCTCCAATATCTCGGGAATTATATCACTACCAGAAGAAGAAACATCCTTATTTACCATACCGATGGTGTCCTTTTCTTTGGCAAGCCCTGATAGAACTACTTCTTTATCACTGGTATTCATAAGCATATATTGATCCTGAAGGTCGAGATTCAATTGTATTTCTCTGCTCTGGTGGACCATTTCTTCCCGTCGAACAGCCACTTCAACGGTTGGCATATTTATTATTGAAATATCCACACTTGGTTCTGTTGATTGTTCAACAACTCCAGAACATATTGTTGGTTCGTTGGGGTTACCATCACCACTATTGGAAATTGTTATCGATGGCTGTGGAGCTGGATTTAGTTCTGGCACAGTACCCGTTTTGGTAGACTTTGGTTGTTCCAAAATATCAACCTTCTCAAACTCTTTGGTGGATTTAGATTGTTCCGAGATGACAACCTTCTCAGATTCTTTGTTCTCTCCACCTACTTGAACTTGACACTCGAGAGGTAACTGCATATCTGACGTATTGGAGCTGCCATCAACAGTACTGGAAATTATTATCGATGGCTGTGAAGCTCGATTTAATATTGGGACAATATCCATTTTAGTGGACTTTGATTGTTCTGAGATATCAATCTTCTGAAATTCTTTGTCCTCTGCGCTTCTTTGAACTTCACATCTGAAAGGTGACTGAATATCAGGCGTAACCAGGAAATGTTCAAAATCCGCAAGACTGGAAACCTTCACTGCCGAGTCTTCGTTAGTTGACATATCTACCACTGAGATATTCACAACAGCTTCAGGACATATTGTTGGTTGATTAGAGCTGCCGTCACCAATATTGAAAATCATTATTGGTGACTGTGGAGCTGGATTTAGTACTGGAACAATAGCCATTTCAGTAGGCTTTGATTGTTCTGAAGTGCCAATATTCTCAAATACTTTTTTCTCTTCACTTCTTTGATCTTGGCATTTGAGAGGTAACCAAATATCAGGTGAAACCTTGAAAGGTTCAGAGTCCACGGGAGTGGAAACCTTGGTTAGTGAGTTTTCGTTGAGCCCATTTTCTTCGTCCGAAGTAGGTTGCACTTGTAGCTTCCTTTGATTCTTCTAATAAACGAAACATTCATATATTTAGATAAATTAATACATAACCAAACAATATACTCAAGTGGTCATATACAAAAAAATAATTGAACATAAAATTCATACTCTTCTGTAAATCGCTATGGGTTCAGAATCTCCAGCTTCTTTCTTAAAACCCGTTTCATCTTGTTGAATAGCTGCTTTATGGCTCTTCATAGCATCGGCCATTATTGGAGGATTCAGGATAATGTCTGCAGCTTTGCAACTCCTGGTTCTTTTCTTTGGATTACTTAGATTCTCTAAAGATGCAAGCCTTTTACCCTTTCTTTTGCCTTGGGATTGAGGAGCGGGCGGGTTTTCAGGAACTGAAACAATAAAAATACCTCAAATAGAATTAGTAAATAAAATAGAAAGTGATGCATTAGACAACTGAATACAAGTGGTGTCATACCTGACATGGTATTTCCAAGACAAGCCTGAAAAGGCAATTGTCCAGCTCATTGGTAAATACAATTCCTTGGGTCATTTGCCACCAATAGTTAAACTCTGGTGTGCACGCAGGGGTGGCAACAAAACTTTCAAACTCAAAAGTTGCCATACTTTCTTTGAAATGTGTAACTAATTCTTTGATGAGAGAAATTTCAGTCACATTTGGCCTGGTTTTCGCCAAATCTTTAATCCTGGGATGTGTATAAGGAACGGGAATCCCTTGAACCAGTCCAAACTGCCTAGCACATTGGTTGGGACAGTACATCTCAAAGCTACAATTGGAGAAACTTGTTCTCAACGGAGTAAAACCAATGGAGATGAATCTAGGAATCAGAATGGTTGCCCAAAATTGGTTCACAACTACCGCTGAGACTTTAAACTGAAATATTGGTTTTATCCCCTCCGATGTTGCATAGGAGCATTCCTTAAAGGGAAGCCAATTTGGTGTATCTCCAATATCAGGTTTGTAAAAAGTTTTGAAGTATCTCTTGAATGAAATATCTTCATGCACTGGCTTATGAGATAAGAAATATTCAGCATAGCTCAAACATTGTCCATCATCTTTTCTCCTAGGATAGTATCCAAGGGGTTTTGTAGTTGGAAAATAGGCATATAACCATGCCTGAAGAATCCAAAATGCCCCACCACAATTACTGGTTATTTTGTTCTGTACAAATGTCCAGAGCCCCTTATATAAGGTTCCTAAAACAAATGGAGCAAGAGCCACCTTGATACCTTGTGCTAGACATACAGCCAAACGGATATATTCTTTGGTGATCTTTACACCAGATACACATAAAGCGTATTTATTAAGCCAGTACAGATAGAATGCAATTTTCTCTTCAAAACAAGGCTCTTCATCGTCAGTCCGACAGTACTTGGCTATGAAATTTGCATAACTAGATGAACCCTCGGACAATATAAACGGTGGATCATAGGGTTTATGATGAAGAGCGGCATTTACCTCCTCGCCCAAACTTGGCAAACCAGTTAGATGGATAATATCTAATACATTGGGGGTCATTAAACCACAGGGGAATACAAAAACATTTGAAGAAACGGACCAAAAGCACGCAGCGGCAGCAATTAGGTTTGGGTTTAATTCAAACAATTGAGTAGACAGATCAATAGCCTCGCAAAGGTTCATCTCGTGCCACGATGGAGCTAAGAATTTTTTCATTCGAACAACCCACGATTCCCAAGATTGAAAAACAGTTGGCCATGACCGAATTGTACCTCTAGAAACCCACCTAGTTCGATGTAAACCCGGAAGCGAAAGCAACAGAGGCTCGTCAAAACTTACTGGATAATAAGTAGGAAGTTCGACGGGTGCACATGGGTAATAGATTGGACCAAGTACAAAATTAGTTTTGTCATTGACTGTGCGGATAAAATATTGGCAAATCACCTGCTCCGACTCTCTGAGACATTGAGGATATCTTGGTGGATAATTCTCCGTCGAAACTTCGGCCTCTTGTGAAGTTTGTTTCTTTACGTTTCTCTTTCCTGAACCTGATGATCGCAACGCAGCTTTTTGTTTGGGCGCCATGGTTTTACTCGATGGATTTTCAAACTGAGAGCGAACTAAAAGAACTGTGCCCTAATTTTTTACAGTAGACGCATTATATACGTTTGGAAGTCCACGTGCCAGTGGTGTCTTTTGATATTTTTTTTACCTGAAGTAAGGGGGTGTTTGGACAAATAAGCCATTTGGCTTTCCCGCCAAATTCTTTTTTGTCCTCATTCAATATTTTTTTGCATTTTTTGGCTTATTGTAAATTTTTTAGGAATTGTTGCTTCATCATGACGAGAGGAATCTAAAAAGTATAAAATTTAGGTCGAAATCCAAATTTTTTTGAGTAAAGACGAAATAAGTGGCTTTCCCGACAGTTTTCGTCAAAATTAACAAAAGAATAGATTTCAATTGAAATTTTTTCCTTTTTTTATTCCTCTCGTCATGATGAATCAATAATCCCCAAAAAATTGACAATAAGCCACAAAATGCACGAAAATATTGGATAAGGACAAAAAATAAGCCACTTTGGCTTATTTGTCCAAACACCCCCTAGCTATTTTTAACTTAACAAAATAGAGGGACCATTGCATAGTTAAAATAAAATTAACGTGATAACTCGGTTAATTAAAAGAAAACTACGATAAAACTTTACCCAATTATTCACCTGTATATTACACAATATATAACAATTTTTCTCCATCGATTATATTATCTATCACTTGCTTCTTTTGTTCGTTCAGTTACGGGAAGTAAAAGGGAGTGTATTTAGTCATACCATGATCGGACAACGAGTTGTGCATTGTTATGGTCGCAATTATGCATATTTCTTCTGCCAATCAAGTTATCGCAATTCATTTTAGCACAAAAAATGTTATGCAATCAATAGTTACAGATATTGTTTATTCTGTTTTCGCAAAAAACCATCCAAACGGCGGCTTCAAGTTATTTGACTCTTAACAACCTTTCCTTCTGGTCCATTTGTTTACTACAGGATTTAGTCTGGGGTTGGAAGCTCCTTTCATTCAAAGCGATACCGTTGGGTAATTTCATAATTTGAAAGGTTTAACACGTGTATAGAAATATATACTTCATATAATTTTTAAAAACTCTATAAAATAAATATACAATCCGTAGTTAACTATTTCACATATCTCTACGCTGTACTTGACCCTATTAAATATTGGATACGCGTAATAATTTGTTAACAATGCAAAATTAACAATTCAAAATACACACGTTAAAAAGTGATCCTTTACCAAAAATTATATTGTTATTAAAACTAATTTTACCTACATTATCGCATGAACATGATCATAAAAATCTACAAAACCACAAATTATAGTTGGTTTCCAATTTAGCATGATTAAAAACACAAAAACTATTTAATTCACTTATTTTGATATTTATCAACAGAAAAGGGCCATTCTTGGCTTTTGCAGTTTAGGTTGTCATAACATTGCAATTAACTCCCAAGGATCCAATAAAATATTCATAAAGTAAAAACAAAAATACCCTCTCCATCTGAATGTAATAGACATTTTATCGAGTTTGTACCATTTTTAAATCGACTATATCTACCAATTTATAATATTTTATCTAATTTTAAAAACATTATATTATAGAACTAATTTAGATCTATCATAAAAAATTCATATTCAATATAAAATTTGTTACAAATTCAAAGATATACCACATTTTTTTAAGCCAATTAAGATAAAACTAAGAACAATTAAATCCAGACAGATGGAGTAACTATAAACCTGTCGAAAAACTCAAATAGAATTATTTACTCAAAATAGGCCCTACAAACCGTAAGTGAATCGGATTAAAAAATAAAAACAACAAATACATGCAAATAAATAACCCCAACACAATTGAATAGTCCTAACAGATGAATAGTTTTCGGTTACGATTCTCTACTACTCTTCAACGATATTAGTTTCCACGGTTCCCAATATTATTAGACTCAACACAACTCTGCCATTCTGACACACCGGATGCTCGCTCCATTAACACCGCCATACTTGCGTCTTTTCGTGTACTAAACACTTCACTAGAACGCCTGTTTATTTTTTCCTCCATAGTTAAAAGTCTCCGATCAAAATCGCACAGAGTGCAGTAATCTTCAGGCTACACGAATCGACACAGAGAGGCACTTCTACTCTTTCATTATCGCTTCTCCATAAGGTCAGACTTCGTTATCTCCCTTTCCATGTAATACATGAATTTACGAATGAATCATTTCCATCCTGTTTATCAAATAACGAATTTTACATGAGTTTGTAATGCTTAGAACGTGTATATGCACAGATGGCCAGGTGTACCCCCTTCGTGCGATGTAGGTACATAGAAACCACTGATACCAATAACAATACTACAACTGTGTTTAACCTCATCAATATATCTGGAGATGCTGAATCAATTGCAACAGTGACCAATCGAAATACAAATACACCAAGATACAGAGCTCATGACGCCTTCGTTGAACAGTACAGTTATTTGCATAACAATGGCCCAACCGAGTGGATGTTTGAAGATGATTTTCAAGACTGGGTAGCCAAATTACAATATTACTCGTTTGTTGAACAGCGATTGGAAAGTAAACACATACCTTTTTTTGTATAAAATACAAATACTATTGTAATCCATAAACAACACCACAGAATTAAATTACTGATCTGATAATTTGCTTGATAAATCATAACAGTGACGCAGCCTTGCTGGTTCTTTAAGTGGATTACTGATGATACTCCATTCACCAATGGGGTAAACTTTCAGATACCAAATCAATTTTCAATCTTTTCATCATTTGTTGTTGTTTGAATATTTGTTGGAATTTATGGCTCACAGAATCTGGCTATTCCAGAAACACTAAGGAGAGTATTACAAGCAGATAACAATATTACGTGGATTCTATTTAAAAACCAAGCCAGAGTGTGGCCTGTTCAAATAGTGAACCACAGATTTGGTGTAGGGTGGACAGATTTTTTCGTTGACAATCAGTTGATGGATGGATATCAAATAGTCTTGGCAAGTGAAACTATGTGCATTTTCGAGGTTCTGATTTTTAACAAGGAGCATACTGCAATCTTTAACACATACTCAAACCAAAACGATCTCCCTGCACCGTTTTATCATTTACCGGGTAAATTCTTCATCACCTGCTCATCATGACATTTTTAAGCTCTGTATCAACATTTAAGCTTAGTTTGTTTCCTTCTTCCATGCTTGTAATAGCCGTGCTTAAAACATCATGCTTCCCACGGATATGGTTTGATCGCACAACAATTTGTGAATTCGCAATTGGCTGTCATATTGAAGACGACATAATCAAGGTCTGCATATCTAAAATATGTTTTACGCTATTTGTAGTGAATGCAATAATAGCAATTGCCATATATATGTCCTTAATATGATCATTCAACAAGCTTTTCAGGACCGTCTTGAGCAGTATTTTGAGCACGATTGTGAGCAGCAAATTGTATTCGCATTGCAAGAACACGAATGGACAATTCCAGTTCTGCGTGGAGCAATAAACGAAGAAGCTCTTGAAGATTTCATTGGCGAACTGGACCTGTCCATTGGTGAGTCTATTGTGGTATTGATGACCAGGCAACTTTTCGCAAAAGTCATCGTTTTTTGTGGCGAAGGAGGGGAAAAAATTTATCCCTGGTATCAAAATCAGCTCATGTAAAATCCAATCCACTTGCTAGCACTTGGAGATAAGCACATACAGTACACTTTTGACAACTCTACCATCGTTGGTTGTGTATGCAAATACTTTACTGCTTTTGACATAACTGGTCTGCAGACTATAGTACTGATATTTGCTTTTGCTTAAAATCAACACTTAAGTATGTTATGATGCAGTTTTTTATTTTGTATGGTGCATACTTCGTAACAGTAATAAACTGAATCACAAATTACCCAGATTTGGCAAATTTAACAGTTTTAATGCAGGTTACCTGTGTGATTCTTTTCATCCTTAATACGTTTGTCGTAGTGTTCATGAATAATGAACCATGTGCGTTCGTCACTATGCTTGTACTCTTATCAATGACAGGAGATTTCGTGCCAATTCTTAGGAGAGCTTACAATTAGTTTGTGTCTTTCAGATGCCTTTAAATTTATGGTTATTTACTGTGTTCACTTAACCACTCTAAAACTGATTATTATTTAGTCTATGTAGAGAACAATAGTGATCCTTCTACTCATCGAGTCCAATTTACATTGTGGATAGTTGAACTAGAAAGTGATCCTTCCCCCCTGTCTATATTGGTTAAAAATAGTTAAAACTTAACCATCGAGTTTCGATTCAAACCAATCATGACTATAAATTATAAATAAATGTAAAATTTCATCATCATTCATATGTTAGAAGGGAAAACATAACCTTATACAAAAGACTTGCAATTTTATTTGCTTTCCAACAACATATTACAAATCTTTGGCAAAAAATATTCATTGTGCATGACTTACTTTGGGTGTTTAATTACGAACTTATTTTTAATCCGTTGTAGCAAAAAATTGTAAAAACGTTTAAATTGTAAACCAGTTAGGTCAGCTGATTCATTTCTCCCACTTCCTTAGTTTTTGTTACCTATAATAATTTGTCAAATACCTTCAATACTTGCAGAAACATAATGATTCATTTCTCCCACTTCATAGCTTTATTATTAATATACGTTTTTATGGCTTCTTAGAATTTTTATACATAATCAAATATCAATAAAGAGTATTTCAGAATTCGAAAAAAGCTTCAGCATTTATAGGGTACCCTAAAAATTTTGGAACATCATACAATTTCTAATATTAAACTTACCATCCTCAAATTCTACCCAAAAAAAAAAAAAAATAATAAACAAACAAAAACCCTATAAAATAATCCAACACTGTTGACTAATCTTTTCCAGCAACCATAAAAATACATTATAGAGGTATGTTGTGATTTTAGCATTTTTTCTAGAATCCATAATCCAATCCAAAATAATTAACAAATTTATTAATGTAAAAAACAGCCCAAACAAAATATTAAAGCAAAAACATATCATTCAAAGAAATTACAAATAAATCAAACTTTTCCTGCCACCAATTAAAATAACTTAAATCCCTTCAATATTCCGGCAACAATATTCAATTCCAAATTTGCGATATATGATTTTTGTCGCACTTTAATTTCGCGCCCAAAATAAAGTAACTGAGTAGTCATGAATACAACGTCAGGTACATAAGCCATCTTAAACGTCTCAGTCGAGCTACTTGCACGCGCGTTTTTATGCGTATATACCACCTCTTCTTTTTTAATTGCACCCAATATCAGGGTCCCACGAAATGATCCAAATCACTGATCCTCTTGAAAGAATTGATCCAAGGGCTCTCGTTAAAAAAATCAATTCCAACAGACAACAGTTATCAACGAAAACTTTATCAGAATTCGTGAGATAAAACTTAATGATCCATTCTACAATTACTAAAACAACCCTTGCCAATATCCATTTGAACTCATTATTTACAACAACAATCCGCAAAATTATTTTGTAAAAATAAACAATTCAGATCATTCTATGGGACCCAAATAATCACCACGCAACAATGTATGTGGAAAATACATACAGAAACATGTGCGTGAGAATAATTACTGCATCTGCATATAAAACCACTCTAAACAACCACGGGCGAAATCGACGGAAAAAAAACCAGCATATCCACGGTTCAACAAAAAGTTATCAGAAACTTCGAAACAACGTTTCTTCTTCAACACAGAACAGACGCCTGCTGCACAGCCCCATTAGGTAATTTCCAAAACAATACTTTCAAATATTTTGAATCGATTAGTTATTCTTTGCTTTGTACAGAAATCCCCTGCTTCGTAGTCATTAATCCTGTACAGTAATGGATTGGAAAGATTTTGGGATTACCCATCTGTCCCCTTTCCGCCTATTAACTTGAATACCCGTGTGTAACTGATCTATGGAAGGGTTATTGTACAACAACGTTTCTACGTGTTCTATTTCGATATAAGATTTTTTAAATTTTACAAATTATTGGCTAATTTCTAATGATAAGCTTTTTCGTTGGTTTAAGAAATAACAACCAAATGAAAGCAGCAAGTTGGCCTCTTGTGTTGAACAGAGATGGCAAGCCTTCTGATTCACCTCCAAGTGATCAAGATTCGCATGCTTTTATTGCTGAACCAAGCAGCCAAACTTCCGGTGAATCAGTTTCAAGCAAACCAACAACTCCATTAGACATATTCAGAGAACAAGTTGTTGAGTTCATGCGGCGTCTAAGAGCACTTGATTCAAAGATGCCTTCAGAAATTACAAATATTGTTTTGAAAGAACCTGTGTTAGATTTGGTACAAGAATGCCATTCCATTGCTGAACTTGAGTTTGAAAAAGAATTCTCGAAGCTTGAGGCAAAATATTATGCAGAATTGGCAGAAGATTACATCAATGAAGAACGTAATGATGGCATGAATGAATCTGACACTATTGGTACCCTCTAAGGTACTGTACCTATTCCGTGATATACTAAATCAAATATTGTAGTAACTATATTAGCCTGACTTTTGTAACATTGGTTTTCATTTGAGTACCGAACAATTATACACTATGCAAGCTTATCCTATTATCAGTCTCAAACAAGAACTAAATGCCAACTTAATCTTTTCATTCTACCTTTTATATGTTAGTAACATATATTACTTTATGCCAATTGTATAGCTCAGAATTGTAACTATATGTTCTGTCAATATTTTGTATTCACTTGAATTATTGTTTGTTTGGTGAATACTCATAATTCTCATGACAACTTTTGTCAATATTGGGCATATTCAAGAAACAAGTTATTTAATTCTTATTGGGAAGTTCTAGAAACAATTATCAAAGATCCAAAATTCATGGATCCAACACTTTTGGTACGCTCTAGGATTCTATAGCTATTCTATAATGTACTTAATCAAATCTTGTAAAAACAGCACTCCAATTGTCAATCTTGAGCAACAACAGGATGTTATACGAAAACAACATAACTACCTTCAATTCTTCTTGCAAATAATTATCCCCAGCAATTTTCATATGTTTAACAAAACAATCATTCATAAATACATACCTCAAAATGAATACCTAAAATCTACAATACCAATAATATTCGTCACATTCCACAAAATTATAAAGTCACACCGACGCGCGTAGCGCGTCGGCCTCGCACTAGTATGGATTAACAAACAACCAACAAAGTGAAGAGGAAGGAAAAAGTTTTCTTTGTTCAAAAAAGGTTGTGCTCTCTTTCTTCTCTTTTTTTTCTTTTTTTGTGAATTCTAGAGAAGAAATAGAGGGTGTTTCTCTGCTTGACTCGCAAGTCGACTTGGAAATATTATTGGAGGAGGACTCAAAAAAAAATCTGATTGAAAGAAAAAGGCAATTAGGGCCAGAGTCGGCAGACATGCAAGTTGGTTCAATTGAAAGGGAAGGTGGGCCAAAAGACTCCAAAGGGAGTTTAATGTTCATCTTCTTCATTGAGTTCTTCATTGACCCGGCACTCTAAAGACTTTACACACTCTCTCTCTCTCTCTCTCTCTCTCTCTCTCTCCAACTTAAATGAAACAGTCAACTTTTTAGGGGTGAATATTGTGAATTTTGTGATGAGATTTGTTTCGTACTCCGGGGCAAAAGAAAAAATATGGAGAGAGATATCAAAGAAAATCAACTTTTTACTCTGATTTTACCAACACTAGAGGTCGGAACATACGCAAGGCGTGTGCAAGTCAACTTTTACAAACAGTAAACACAAAATATCGTGCATAGTTGGCAAATGGAATGGAATATAAAGGGAGTATAATTTGTTTGCTGCCTCCCTTACAAGCACCATCACGACCGTTACGACTATGGGGTGCTTGGTCAATGGTCTTGATTAATTAATATGCATGAAACTCGGATATTGATTCAATCAAAGGCCGGAGCACATGTGTGTGTGCAAGTTAAGTTTGTAAAATTGTATGTAAATTGGTCTGAACACCCTTAGATATGGAAAAAAAAAAAAGTTTATCAATGACATTAATGTTGGATTTGGATGCTTTCTATTGTCGCTCTCATTCGTCTAATCTGAGTCCGATCTTGTTCATCCTCGCCAAATGAGGGTGAACATTACCTTCATTTTGATTGGCTCTTTGTAACTCTTAGGTCCTACCAAGTTTAACCGTAGTAAGCATTAAAACCTAACCAATATGGAAATAATTGGAATTTACGTAATTAGTATATGGAAAATTATTGGAATGGATTCAAAGCATTGAATTTGAACTATTCAGTTAACCGACCTTTCCGAATCAATCGTGCAACCATTGGACTTTCCGAATCAATTGTGCAGCCATGGGATGAAAAGTTTGAAGCCAAATCTCCCAATCCTTCTTCGTTGGATAACAAATCCCAAGTTTGATTAAATAAGAATTTGAATATATTCTGTTTATTTTTTCGTTGAAGTAGAGAAGTGTAATGATGTTAATGATTTGACATGATAATAAGAACAGCAGCCGCTCTCGCTCCCGTGGACGTACCTGGTATTGGGGAACCACGTATATCTCTGTGTTGATTTCTTTACCGTCTTATACTCGTAAATCGTGCGTGTGTGTGTCGATCCTAACAAGGGCCGGTGTGGTCTTCAACTTAAATAGAACTGTCTAATTTTTTAGGGTGCCAAATTTTAAAAGATCGATATGAGAGATTATAAAACATAGCAGTTTTAATTAAAATGGTCTACACATAACCAATTAGCTATGTACATATATCCGTATATCCAGATAGATAGACATTGAAAGAGGCCATTTTTCTCGCTAAAACCCACTGTCTTCTAGAATACAACTTGTCAATATTATCAAGCTCAATAAGATCTAAAGATTGCAAGGCACTTCTTTTCAA
Source organism: Rhododendron griersonianum (assembly GCA_018127125.1). Taxonomy (NCBI): domain Eukaryota; kingdom Viridiplantae; phylum Streptophyta; class Magnoliopsida; order Ericales; family Ericaceae; genus Rhododendron; species Rhododendron griersonianum. The sequence continues at coordinate 33,061,019 of CM030796.1, read as the reverse complement.
TATAACGACCTTGACCCATTGATTCTTGGATTCTTCTCTCTCTCCAATAACTTTCAGCCCTGACACCTTGTGAGACTAACGAAATTAGGAAGATGGGAATCGGGAATCCTGTAGATCCTGTAGGGCGGCTGATCCGGTCGTCCATTTCGGTAATGGACTATTAAATTTTAATCCGAATAATGGACGGCTCAGATCAATAAGAGCTTGGATAAAATCCACGCCATCGACATCAAAATGAACTACAGAATCGGTCACCGTACAAGTTCAATCAAGCAGCATTCTTCTTTTTCTTAACTTAAGGAGAGGGGGAGGGCAGAGAAGAAGAGGGAAGATTTTCAAATTCAAAAAAATGGGGCCCTTTGTGCACTGAAAGAGGCCATTTTTCTTGCTAAAAACCAGTGTCTTCTAGAATACAACTTGACAATATTATCAAGCTCAATAAGATCTAAGATTGCAAGCCACTTTTTTAAATAATAAAATTTTCAATAGTATTTGAGCAAAAATCTAGTTTCGCTTTTTCTTCCGCAAAAAATAACCAATTTTCTTTCAAAAGCTGCTACCCACACAGACATTTTGCATATAAATCGTGCATAGATCACTGTGTGAGGCCCACTACGGATCCCATACAAATTATCCGAACCATTCATTAAATGTAAAATATTTTTTAAAGGTCCTCGCAAAAAAATCAGTTCAATCCGATACCTACAGGTGCTCGATCCAATCATCGAACTATTCATTCAGATTTCAAGACAATGAAAAGTTAGATGATTCAGTGTGTTTTGGATTCAGTTTTTGTTTTTCTTCAATTTTCACGTGTTCCGATCATGTATCTACTAAAGTCCGATAAACATGATTTTTGGCAAGATAAATGTTCTCGCCAAGCTCTATAGAATGAACGATGTTGATCATCAAAGTGTGCTCGGAAAATGACCGAAAAATTAAAAATAGACCAAAGGGGACACCACCACCCCTCCTATCCCCGTTATATACAAAATTTTCTCGTACATATATACCCACACATAGGTATACATATATACGCATATCTAGCTAGGTAGATGTTGAAAGAGGCCAGCAGGAAGCGCTTTGACAGAACAATCATTTAGCAAATTTAGTTAGTTACGACTATCATTCAAATTTGTTACTTATGAGTAGAGTAGTTCAATAAAACGTACGTAGTAGAGGTATGCAGTCTTTTGTACTGGTTTATGACTTTAGCTGTATCAGTGTAGGTTTCCAAAATTTCCTAAACACATGAATGAAAGCAAGTGGCATTCCAAGTTCAGTACGTTTGTTTTCTTTGCCCAATGAGAACTGAGCCATGACTTCAAAAATCAGACCATATATATTCATTTCGATATACAACAAAATGGAAACTGAATTTGAACTACTTACTCGGTTGCATAGCTACGAGTGTCAAGATTATTTTCTTGGCATATCTGTCTTCAAACAAAAGTAGAGTGAAGTGAAAGCCTTACTCACTGGAGGCGGGCGTGGTAGAGGTACTAACCCATCTATTGGTCACCGAAGCTGGTGAAACTGGCGCCATGCTGTTCTTCAGCAACACATCATCTTCGCCATCAGGCGAAGTAGGAGGCCTTCTAGTTGTTAATGCGCTACCATCGTCAATTATCTTCCCAGCATTGTCATCTTTGTACGCCTGAATCTCTATCAAAGCCTCCAAAATCTCTTTCATCGGAGGCCTTATGTCCTTGTCAAGTTGCAAACACCTAAAAGCCACCTCTGCCACCGACAAAGTCATCCTCTCAATCGAAGGATCTGACTCATACCCAAGAGACGGATCAATCAACTCATGGATTAAACGGTTTTGGATCCTGTTTACTGCTAAGTTAGCCAAATTAATGTCATCCAGATTCCTGTTAATGTCAACAGCCGGCAGTGATGATATGAGCTCAATAAGAACAACCCCAAAGCTATAAACATCACTCTTGTCAGTAAGCTGGTAACATCGATGGTACTCGGGATCAACATAACCCGGAGTGCCCTGTGGAGCCGTTGAGACGTGAGTGGCATGGTTGGGGAAGAGTCTCGAGAGCCCGAAATCTCCAACTTTGACGCAAAAATCGTTGTCAAGGAGTATGTTGTCAGTCTTCACATCGCGGTGGATGACATCAGAATCATGGAGGTAAGCCAATGCACTGGCAGTTTCAATGGCTATGTTCATGCGAATAGGCCATGCAAGCGAACCCTCCTTAGCTCGATCACCGTGTAGATGATCCGCCACAGTGCCATTGGGAATGTACTCGTAGACGAGTAGTAGTTCCCGGCTGTGGCGGGAGGTGCAACCATAAAGGATGACCAGATTGGGGTGGCTCAAACGGGTAAGGATTTCGACTTCGTTCATGAACTGCTTCACCCGCTTGTAGTTGTGCTCGTATAGGCGCTTGACAGCAACTTCCCGCCCGTCGAGGAGTTTTCCTGGTTGAGAAAAGACCAATGGTTATGCAACATTTTTGTGTGAATAAATGTGATTTCAGAGTATGTAAATAGATGGGTTACATAGATAGGCTGTTGGTGGATTATGGATTTGTGGGGAATTTTCAAGTGAAAGGAAATAGATACGCAAACCCAAGGTTACATGGATTTTTACATGCAAGAAGGACCTATGTCGGAAAAGAAAATTTTCAATGCAACGGTTATTTATAACGCCTCTCTCGCATGGGGCGAGACTAACGCCTACATGGGGCCCACATCAAGTGAGTGAGCGTTACAAATAACTGTCGCGCATTGTAACTTTTTTCCCTTGTCGGACACTTTGACAGTAGGGAAAGAAAATTAACAATGTTTCCTTTACATGATTGGTTGGACATCTACCTAACAAGCATACTTAGAAAATTCATGCTATCAAAAAAATCCGTGTCTCGTGCAGTACATGAGATGCTCAATTGCAACTTGTAAACATCACTTTGTCCTAGAATATAACACCAAGAGGTATAACACCAAGAAGTATGGAAATTTAGTTGTGTCCTGTTATCCTTGCAACTGATGCATGTCACCTGAGTCCATGAAACATAGGGCAAATAAAGATAAATTCATCTGCTTTACTTCATTTTTACTGCTTCTTTCGGATTTTTCCTTATTTATTTCCTTTCCAAAGTACATGAGCCAACAGTCTTAGCGATGCTGCGACCTAAGAAGAGCTGATACGGACAGAGACTCCGCAATTCTAAATAAACAGGGACACGGACACAGAACAGGACACAACAAAGCTTATGTTTATATTAAGGTAGATATGTAGTTAGTTTTCATATGAGCATTTCATCCGGAAATAACCAAAACTAATAGTATCTTTACAATTCTTGTTGTTTCCTCTTTAAATATTACAAGTCGAACGAGGGTTTTATTTGGTCATAGTTCATTTACTCATACTTTTTTTCAAATATTTTTGGAACATCATCGCCACAAAATGAGCTTCAATATTATAAATTGCTCCCTATCATGTTTCCATCCATTTCCAAATTGTGACACAATATCCCCAATATTTTCCCAGACTGTCCCCTGCTTAAAAATAATTGCATTTATTATACACATGTCCCATACGTGCTCTGTGTGTCCCTGGAGTGTCATGTCCCCAAAGTGTCTGACACAAATATGATAAGCTATTAGGAGTGTCGGTGCTTAATAGGCTGCAAGTGATAATCTAAACAACCCCCTTCTTACCATGGTACACGGTGCCGAAACCTCCATCTCCCAATTCCTTGGAAGGGTCGAAGTCATCAGTGGCTTGTTCAAGTTCAGCATAGGAGAAGACAGAGGCACCAAAGTAGGCACTACCTCCTTCAAGGTCTGCTTTTGATAAGTGATCAGAGGAAGTGTTCTTTGAAGAGATGTACGATGAAACATGATTCCATTTCTTGCGACGCCATATAATTATTATGACCAAGCATAGCTTTAGGATTACGACTCCAGGTATAACTGAAGAAAATACAGGTGTAATCAGGTATTGATTCTTTCATCCATATCCATGCGTAGGGGGAAAAACAAACCAGAAAAACTGAGGCATCTTTGTCTCTTAAATATCAGTCCCTCTGTCCCAATGCGATAGCGGTGCCATATGTTTGCGAACTTGAAGCGCGTGAATCTCAAGAGAGGATTGTTTGGCAGCCAATGTATTGGAACAGAAGAACTCTATTATGGGGACAAAAGATACAGTGCCAAAAGTGAATTGGCTTTAAGGCTTTAACTAGAATCCTCAAATGGGATTTACCAAAAAAAAAAAAAAAAGAATCCTCAAATGGGAAAACAAGAACTCAATGAAGTTTGTAAAGTGATTAAAAGAACTAAGGATGTATCAATAGAATTGTATCTTACCTAAAAAAAGACTATTTTATCTATTCGAAATTCGAATATAGATGTAGATGTACCTAGGTCTAATCATGCTTGCTGAATACTGACAAAAGGTAAATTACCTGTTTCTAGTACCAGTGTCAAGTTGCTATTTCCTGCAACCAATGTCAAGGAGAAAAACACCGGTCAATTCAAAGTTATTTACTAAAGGAAATTTCCCAAAAGAAAAAGAAAAACAGAAGAGATAAAACTTCCATGATGGAGCAAAACTGCTATAGATTAAAGAACTCTTAAGATAAACCCAGTATTGCCAATACCTTCTTTCTCATTTTTGCTGCCAATACCTTCTTCCTCATTTTTGCACCGGCCATCATGAGAACATCGCCCCCCTTTGTGTTGACACTGTTGACATTCCTTGGACACGTGAAACCTAATAGAGAACTCAGAAGACAACACAGAGAACAAATCACTGGCATTTCGGTTTCCGAGTTCGGGTACCACTGGCAATTCAATAGCCGAACAGTTGAGACCAACACTGGCATTACTCGAGACACTAGAATGATAAGGATACTTATAGTAGACAGTGTATCCACTGCAGTCTCTGTAACTGTCATTGCCACGAAAATACTCATCTTGTTTCTTGTCAAGTTCAGGGCTTATGGTAGTGCATTTGAACAAGGTGAGACCAGGTGATATTGTGAAAGAAATACCTTTGGGTTTAGGGGGATGAGTCCAGGCCAAGTAAAACCCGAAAACATCGCAACCGTTTGTCCTAATGAGGTTCCCTAGACGTGGGTCATTAACCCTAATGGAATTTTCAGTGACATTGGTACTAATAAGGTCAAAGTACAGTCCCTCTAGCTCCTTTCCCAAGTTGAGTTTTGGAACTGGGTCTGTGCAATTTGTTACATTGTAGAGCCCACAACGGGGATACGTGGAGATGGACAAAGGGTATCTGATTTGGCCATGAGTTCCACAGTCGAAGGACTCTGGACATTTCCCAGAAGAGTGATCAAACAGTAGGTGGAAGAAAAGAAAGAGTGCCAAAATGGAGGGAGGAACTCCCATTTTGATTATCCAATTTGGAGGACAGATTAATGAACAACTAGTAACATAGCGGAGTTTTCTTCCTTAAAATAAGGATCTTTTTTGTGGATTTTGTCAAGAAATAGAGGGTGTTTCTCAGCTTTACACGCCAGTCGACTTGGAAATTTGGCTATTTTGGAGGACTTGAAAGAAGTCCGATTGAAAGGAAGAGGGAACTAGGACCACTAATTTTGTGTTGAATAGCAAGGGTCGGTTGGCAAATAGACTCCATGGGAGTTTCATGCTCATCTCCTTCATTGACCCGGCAACTTGACCCTTCGTCATCCCGGAAATTTGGCTATTTTGCTCCCTTGGGATTCCCATCTTTCTGATGGTAGCTCCTAGATAATAAAATCTTCTCTCTTTTGAAAAAAAAAAAAAAAGAATAGGACTTGCGGATGTACAATTATGCAATGCACCTTTTCCAATCAGATCTATCTATCTATTAATATATTATAAAAATATAATTGAAGTCTCACAAGTCTTTTCTATCAATATATTATAGAAAAGACTCCATTGGGAATGCTAAAAAATTATGACTTTTACCGAAATATTTTCTGAAAATATCCTCTGCCCCTGGACCTTTCTCCACCGCACATTATTGTGGAGTCTAAGAGAAAGTGTGTAGATTCCACCATAATGAATGGTGGAGAATGCCTTATGGCCCCACGTGGCCGTACCAGGGCACTGAATAATTACTCGCATAGTAGACTAGTCTCTGTGGGGGGAAATACTCCATTGAGGACCACTCATATAACAACGACCTTGACCTTCTAGATTTTTAATTTTCTTTTAAGTTTTAAAATTGGGAGAGAGAAAAGAGGGAGAGAGAGGACATGGGGGAGGGAGAGAGTGAACGTGGGGAGTGGGTGAGAGAAAGGGGGGAGAGAGATTTTGGGGGTAATTGGGAAAATATTATTCAATGTTCCATGGGCATTACTACATGGTGGCCTAATTTATCTTTTTACCATACATTTGTGTGGCTCCCATTACATAATATTGAACCCGCACAAAATTTGTTATTTGTTCTGTGTATCGAACGGGTATAACGCTTGTTGTGTGGAAGGAAATGGGCTTGGACACTAAGAATAATTTCTTCCTTTGATGGCTTACCGATCTTCTTCTACGTACATTGGGGAAGATTATTTTATGCCCCTGGACCCTTCTCCACCGCACATTGTTGTGAGGTCCAAGAGAAAGTGTGTGAACTTCACCATAATATATGATGGAGAATGTCTTATGGCACCACGTGACCGTACCCAGGACACTGAATAATTACTCGCATAGTAGACTAGTCTGTGGGGAAAAGACTTCATTGAGGACCACTCATATAATTCCGATCAAGAAAAAGGACCACTCGTATAACAACGACCTTGACCCATTGAATTCTTCTCTCTCTCCAATAAGTGTCCGCCCTGACACCTTGCGAGACTAAGACGAAAATTGACCCATTTTATTTTTTCCTCTTAAAATATAAGTACTTATTCTTTACGAGACATGTCATTCTCTCGCAATGCATCACCTTTAATTTAAAAAATAAATATTTATTCCCAAATAAGTACTCTCTCCGTCTCTTATTTAAAGTCCAGTATTCCATTTTAGACTGTCCAATAATAAGTGTCCATTTTGTAAAGTTGGTGGGTAAAAGTTGGTGCATTGTCTATTTTGTCCCTAAAAGTAGATTCTATTTTGAAAAATTAGTGAGTAAAAGTGTAATGATGATGGGTAAGTATGGAAAGTGGAGGAAAAAGTTGATGTGAAAGGTATAATGATTATGCATTTTTAATAAGTTGGAGTTACGAAGCAGGACACTTAAAAAGGAACGAAGTGAGTACTTATTTTGAATTAGTGGAACATTAGTATTCAACAAAAGAAAGTTTTAAAATCATGCACAGCAGCATATGATTACAAGCTTATAAATCACTCTCTTCTTACGGTCTTAGCGAAAAAGGTTTTAATTACGCTTATATAATCAATCTGATTAATTCGACAAGGTCATTTTGTATAAATAAAATTTTCTAGAGCAATAATTATCGAACACTATAGAATTTGTCGGGGTCCCTCATTTTAGCAAAATTTTGGGAGATCAAGAGCTAGTAGTGGCGGACACTGTAATTTTTCAGGGTGCAAGTTTTAAAAGACCGAAATGAGAAATTATAAAGCAGAGCGGTTTCGATTAACAATGTCAAGGCATACGAAAAAGAATGACATCTATGGCCTTCTGGTAGTCAGTACGCATATTAATCCGTTTCATTATTGTTGCAATTGTTGCTGTTATGTTTATTGTTGTTGTTGCTAATAAATTTCTGGCTATCATAGTTTCATTTTTTCTCACTTATCTTTACTTGAGTTTTACTGGTTATATACAACAGGGATGTGAATTAACTTCTGTTCCTCTTTGTCGTCAATTACCCCGTTTAAGTTTCCTCATGAGTACTGGTTACAACAGGGATGTGTATGTTAAGATTTGAGAACTCAAAAGAGTTCTGATCAAAAGAGGTCTGATTAGGGCGGCAAACGAGCCGAGTCGAGCCGAGTTTAACCGTGCTCAAGTTTGTTTATTAAGTTTTTAACGAACCTGAGCTCGAGCTCAGTGAAAAACTTAACGAGTTGAGCTCGAGCCGAGCGGGCCTTGGCTTGACTCGAGCTCGAGATTGTTCACGAGCCTTAACAGGCCAACGAAAAATGTATATATATATATCCTCACATAGGCCTAATACAACCAAAAATATTTTGATTGTGAAGGTTATATCTTCATTTTTCTATTCTCTACAAGAAAATAATCTCAATTTTAGAATAATAATTACATGTAATATGTTTTGTAAGGATTTTGCATCAGGGTATCAAAATGCTAATGCTAATTGTAGTAATTAACGTATAAAGTCTATTAAGTCTTGGCTTGCGAGCCAACTCGAGCCGAGCTTCTACTGGCTTGTCTCGAGCGGCTCTGTTCGTTTGCAGCCCTAGGTCTGATCTTATTGCGTATGTTAAGGCTTCCGGGTTTTCTAGCGGTACTTACAGGGTTCAATTAGCAGAACAATCATTTAGCAAATTAAGTGGAAAAATATATATATGTCATGACATTAGTGTAGTGGAAAAATATTCCACAGGTGATCTTGAAGACGAAGACAAGAAAAGGCTTAGGTGGGATTTGCAAAGACCCTGGGCTCCCTTCTAACATCTCCACCACCCAACTCATTAATGGTCGATGTGAAGGATCAGTTTGTATGCAGTATGCACCACATGCCAACTATTGTCATCTTCCTTGCACTTGCATTGGCCTCATCATTCATCTAGCTCAAGATGCTTGTATACCCAATGTGAAAAGTATATTTCGCTCGAATGATCAACCTCGACACCGATGTTCTATCTTACTCCAACCATTTCTAGAACTATCATTCCATAACTATACACATCAAACTTGTTTGAAACCCACCAAAATATCCCCTAAATACTTCTGGGGCAATGAAGCCCGTGGTCCAAAAAACTGCTCACGAACAAGGCCTTTTTGTTCACAGATTCAAAAAGTGCTCGTAATTAATAATCTCATATTCAATATGGATACTAAGTTCCGCTAAGATTTTTGGTACTTTTTCTCGTTTTGTCCTTATTCAAAAAAAAATTCGTGTTTGTTAATTTTGCACCTAAATTAATTCGTCTCGAAGAAAGGAATCAGAAAAGTAAAAAATTATGACTTTTACCCAAATATTTTCTAAAAAAATCCTCTGCCTCATGTAGCTTGTGGGGCTGATGGGAAAGTTCTCGGCATTATGCTAACGCTTCATCCCGGAATCAACTTGTCTCGAATAGCAGAAGCTATTGCTATTCGACTATTCGTGATGGCTTGAAGATGGGAATTTCTTCACAGCTTTCAAGGGTGTTGATCAAGTCGGATGCTGAGGCGATTGTGAGAAAATGCATGAATGCAAATGACCCACTGTCGGATATAGCAGTGGTCATATATAATTGTCTAATTCTAAAGAGTCAATTTGAATATTGTGATTTTGGTTTTGTTAAACGTGAATGTAATCGGGCTGCACACAACTGTGCTTAGAAAATCCTTCCCAATGATTTGTCCGGCTTGTGAATATCCATTTTGCTCCCTTGGGATTCCCATCTTTCTGATGGTAGGCTTCTGCCTCCCAGATAATAAAATCTTCTCTCTTTTGAAAAAAAAAAAGAATAGGAGGACTTGCGGAAGTAACATTATGCCATGCACCTTTTCCAAGCAGATCTATCTTTCTATCTATCTATCAATATATTATTGAAATGTAGTTGAAGTCTCACAAGCCTCCAAATCCTTAACCTTAATTTTCTAGATTTTTAATTTTCTTTTAAGTTTTAAAATTGGGAGAGAGAAAAGAGGGAGAGAGAGGACATGGGAGAGAGAGAGAGAGAGAGAGGGGGGGAGGGGGTGAGAAAAAGGGGGGAGAGAGATTTTGGGGGTAATTAGGAAAATATTATTAATCAATGGTTCATGGGCATTACTACATGGTGACCCAATTTATCTTTTCACCATACATTTATGTGGCTCTCACTACAAAATATTGAGCCCGCACAAAATGTGTTATTTGTCCTATGCATTGAACGGGTATAACGCTTGTTGTGGAAGGAAATGGGCTTGGACACTGAGAATAATTTCTTCCTTTGAGGGCTTACCGATCTTCTAAATACATTGGGGAAGATTATTTTATGCCCCTGACGGTGCCCCTGGACCCTTGTCCACCGCACATTGTTGTGGGGTCCAAGAGAAAGTATGTGGACTCCACCATAATGTGTGGTGGAGAATGCCTTATGACACCACGTGGCCGTACCCCGGACACTGAATAATTACTCACATAGTAGACTAGTCTGTGGGGGAAAAGACTCCATTGAGGACCACTCATAACAACGACCTTGACCCATTGATTCTTCTCTCTCTCCAATAAGTGTCGGCCATGACACCTTGCGTGTGAGCCTAAGACGAAAATTGACCCATTTCATTTTTTTTTATAAATATAAGTACTTATTCTCGTTTTACGAGACATGTCATTCTCTCGCAATGCATCATTTTCAATTCAAAAAATAAGTACTTATTTTTAGTTAGTGGAACATTAGTATTCAACAAAAGAAAGTTTTAAAATCATGCATAGCAGCATATGATTACAAGCTTATAAATCACTCTCTTCTTACAGTCTTAGCGAAAAAGGTTTTAATTACGCTTATATAATCAATCTGATTAATTCGACAAGGTCATTTTGTATAAATACAAAAATCTAGAGCAATAATTATCGAACACTACACAATTTGTCGGGGTCCCTCATTTTAGCAAAATTGTGGGGATCAAGAGCTAGTAGTGGCGGACACTGTAATTTTTCAGGGTGCAAATTAATTTTAAAAGACCAAAATGAGAAATTATAAAGCAAAGCGGTTTTGATTAATAATGTCTAGGCATACGAAAAAGAACGACATCTGTAACCGTCTGGTAGTCAGTACGCATATTAATCCGTTTCGTTATTGTTGCTGTTATGTTTATTGTTGTTGTTGCTAATAAATTTCTGGCTATCATAGTTTCATTTTTTCTCACTTATCTTTACTTGAGTTTTACTGGTTCTATACAACAGGGATGTGAATTAACTTCTGTTCCTCTTTGTCGTCAATTACCCCGTTTAAGTTTCCTCATGAGTACTGGTTACAACAGGGATGTGTATGTTAAGATTTGAGAACTCAAAAGAGTTCTGATTAGGGCAGCAAACGAGCCGAGTTTTACCGTGCTCAAGTTTGTTTATTAAGTTTTTAACGAACCCGAGCTCAAGCTCAGTGAAAGACTTAATGAGTCAAGCTTGAGCCGAGCGGGCCTTGGCTTGACTCGAGCTCGAGCTTGTTCACGAGCTTTAATGGGCCAACGAAAAACGTATTTACATCCTCACATAGGCCTAATACAGCCAAAAATATTTTGATTGTGAAGGTTATATCTTCATTTTTCTATTCTCTACAAGAAAATAATCTCAATTTTAGAATAATAATTGCATGTAATATAATTGCATCAGGGTATCAAAATGCTAATACTAATTGTAGTAATTAACGTAAAAAGTCTACTAAGTCTTGGCTTGCGAGCCAAGTTGAGCCGAGCTTCCTGACTTGTGTTCGGCTTGATAACGAAACGAGCCTAGAATTTAAGATTGAGCTTGTTTATTTATGTCTCGAGTCGAGTCGAACAAGCTTTTACCGAGTCTGATCTTACTGTGTATGTTAAGGTTTTCGGGTTTTCTAGCAGTACTTACAGGGTTCAATTAGCAGAACAATCATTTAAGTTAGTTATGACTATGATTCACATTTTGTTACTTATGAGTAGAGTAGTATAAATATGCTTGTGGCATAGAATGTAACAGGTGACGATTGCTTCCCCAAAAATCCGTTTATTCGATCAGGATAGAAATCTATGCAGTCTTTTGTACCACTAAGTAATGTCTTTAACTGTTGGAACTTTGGTGTGTGTATTTGTAAAACATTGTGTTTTTCTCTAGTCCCACATTGGCAAGTTACAAAACTTCTATCTACTTTAAATGGATTTGCACTTTAGTGGGTTTGTAAAAAAGGACCCAAGGAAAGGTCTCGCGCGCTCAGGAAAATGAGCGGCAATTTGGAAAACTGATTCGGAAACCAGGTGGTGCAAATCCGGGATTTGAGCCTCGCGCACGTACTATGATAAAGTCCATGTTTTGCTAAAATTCTGAAATGTTTTTTTTTTTTTCAGTCAATCAAATCTTTTTCAAAATGGAAATTTCTTGCTGATTAAGAACGTGTAAAAAACGTGTGCTAAATCAAAGGATTGTGATTTGATTTGATTTTTGCTGAATAAGAAAATCGTGTTTAAAACGTGTGCATAATCAGTGGGATCTGATTTGTTTTCCAAAACCGACGCCACAACCCGCTCCTCCTACACCTATAAATTCAGCATTTCGGAATTGGTTTCATCACACAAAAAATACAACTCTCTCTTCCTCCCCTAAAATCTTTTCTGAGTTCGAGCAATAGGTCGATTGTGTGTTTTGTTTTCGATTTTCTTCTGTGCAGAGAAGGCCGAGCAGAGGTGGTGTATTCTGGGCTGTTTTATCCTGGGGACGGCGTGGTAATCAACGAACTGCTTGCACAATCTGGGCAGAGCCACGAAACGTCTTAAAGAGAGCGACCTAGTCCGCGACTCAACCCAGCAGTAGCTCTTCGATTGGTAATCTGTTTTCGATTTCAGATTATTGAGGTAATCCGTTCCTTATTTATAGCAGTTATTTCAACAATTTTAAGACGTTATCAATCTGCCATGGATTCTGAAAACAAGATTTCGGTTACCACCACTGATATCAACAAACCTTTTCGCTTTGAGGGGCTGCACTTTAAACGTTGGAAGCAAAAGATGTTTTTCTTTCTTATGACCCAAAAACTTGCTGCATACTGTGATTCGACTAAACCTGTTGCTGCGAATCCCCCTACTGCTGAAAACACTAAAGAGATTTCAAAATGGACCAATGATGATTTTTTGTGCAAGAACTACATTCTGAATGCTTTGACTGATGAGCTTTACGATTACTATTCCACCTTTGATACTGTTAAAGAACTCTGGGATGCCCTCCAGAAAAAGTATGATACCGAAGAGGCTGGGATTAAGAAATATGCTGTTAGTTGTTACTTGAAGTTTTCTATGGTTGATGAAAAATCCGTGGTTTCCCAAGCACACGATTTACAGAAAATTGCACATGAAATAGTTTCTGAGGGCATGTCTATTTGTGAACAATTTTAGGTTGCTGTTCTTATTGATAAACTGCCACCTAGTTGGAAAGACTTTAAAAAGGATCTTCGTCACAAGTCAAAAGATTTTTCTACGGAAAGCTTGATTGTTCGGCTCCGTGTTGAGGAGGAGGCTCGGAAACAGGATCAGAAGGATGAGGCTCTCTTTGTTGCAAACAAAAAGAACCACAGTTCGGCTGTGCTCAAGCCGAAAGGAGGAATCGCGAAGCCAAATCAGAACCAGAACCAGAACCGGAACAGAAAACTAAATCAGAACAAGAAGTTACCCCCTTCTGGAGGTCAGGCTCGAAACACGGACTATATCCAATTTGTGTGTTACAATTGTAACAAGCCTGGCCATATGGCAAGAAATTGCAAGAACCCCAGGCGTAGCACTCCACAGGCGAACCTGGTGGATGGAGAACCACTAGTGGCTATGATATCAGAGGTTAATCTGATAAGTGGTTCAGAAAGGTGGTGGATAGACACTGGCGCCTCTCGCCATGTCTGTTATGATTGCTCCTTGTTCAAAAAGTATTATGAGGCTGATGATAAGAGAGTGTTGTTGGGAGACTCCCACACCACTAAAGTTCTTGGTACTGGTGAGGTTGACCTCAAGTTCACTTCTGGAAGGACTGTCACTCTGAAGGAAGTCCTGCACACTCCAGAAATGAGGAAGAATCATGTATCCGGCTACCTCCTCAATAAGGCCAGATTTACCCAGACTATAGGAGCAGATCAGTATACTCTTACTAAAAATGGCATGTTTGTTGGAAAGGGTTATGCATCTCATGGCATGTTTAAGCTTACTATTGATATGAATAAAAGTGCATCTTCTTCTTACATTGTTTGTTCTGTTAATATGTGGCATGCTAGACTTTGTCATGTTAACAAGAAACTGATTAAGAATATGCGCAACTTAGGTTTTATCCCTAATATTTCCTTAAATGATTTTGAAAAATGTGAATCATGTAGTAAGGCTAAGATCACAAAGAAACCTCATAAATCAACTTTTAAGGAAACCGAATTGCTAGATTTGATCCATTCTGATATGTGCGAATTAGATGGAGTTCTCACTAGAAATGGACATCGATACTTTATCACATTTATTGATGATCATTCGAACTACACCTCTGTTTATTTGATGAAACATAAGAGTGAAGCATTTGATATGTTTAAAATCTTTCTTAATGAGGTTGAGAACCAATTTAATAGAAAGATTAAGAGACTTCGTAGTGATAGAGGCACTGAATATAATTCAAATGAGTTCATTGCATTTTACAACTCTACTGGTATAATACATGAGAAAACTACTCCATACTCACCCAAAATGAATGGAAAAGCAGAACACAAGAATCGAACTTTATGTGAACTTGTAGTTGCGATTATGCTTAGCTCGGGTGCAGCTTCACATTGGTGGGGTGAAATTTTATTGACTGTATGTTATGTGCTGAATAGAATTCCTAATTCTAAGTCTTTAATTTCACCTTATGAATTGTGGAAAAACAAGAAGCCCAATGTGTCATATTTTAAAGTTTGGGGCTGTTTAGCATATGTTCGTATTCCTGACCCGAAAAAGTCAAAACTTGCGAGTAGAGCTTATGAATGTGTTTTTATTGGTTATGCCGTGAATAGTAAAGCATATAAATTCTTCGATATTAACAATAAGGTGATTGTAGAATCTATAGATGCTGATTTTTACGAAGAAAAATTCCCTTTTAAATCCAGAAATAGTGGGGGCGCTGAATCTAGTAGTAGTGTGCGTAGATTAGAAGAACCTAGAAGCGAGAACTCTAGGGACACTGAGATTGAACCGAGGAGGAGCAAGAGAGCTCGTATCACTAAGGACTTTGGTCCTGACTTTGCATTCTCTTTAGAAGAGGACCCCACTACTGTTAATGAGGCCTTGACTTCCCCAGATGCTAATTTTTTGCAAGAAGCCATAAATGACGAAATGGACTTGTTGGAGTCCAATAGAACTTGGGAATTAGTAGACCTACCACAGGGCTGCAAAGCAATAGGTTGCAAATGGGTGCTTAAAAAGAAACTGAAACCTGATGGTTCTGTGGATAAATATAAAGCTAGACTCGTAGCTAAGGGATATAGGCAAAGGGAGAACATAGATTTTTTCGATACCTACTCTCCTGTGACAAGGATTACTTCCATCCGAGTCTTGATTGCCATAGATGCTGTTCATAACTTAGTTGTACATCAAATGGACGTTAAAACTGCTTTTTAAATGGAGACTTAGAAGAAGAGATTTATATGGATTAACCCGAGGGTTTTGTTGTCCATGGTCAAGAACACAAGGTGTGTAGATTAATTAAATCTCTTTATGGCCTTAAACAAGCTCCAAAGCAATGGCATGAAAAGTTTGACAGTCTAGTTGTTTCAAATGGTTTCAAAGTCAATGAGAGTGATAAATGCATATATTACAAATCTAATAATCATGCATGCACTATTATCTGTTTGTATGTGGATGACCTTCTGATATTTGGTTCAAGCTTATCTGTCGTGAATAAAACCAAATTATTGCTTAGCCAAAATTTTGACATGAAGGATTTGGGTGAGGCTAGTGTAATCCTTGGAGTTAAAATTACTAAATCGGCAAATGGAATTTCTCTTGATCAGTCACATTATATTGAAAAGATCTTGAAGAAATATAATTATTTTGACTGTAAACCTGCTTGCACTCCTTTTGATCCTAGTATTAAATTGTTTAAGAACACTGGAGATAGTGTTAGACAATCTGAGTATGCTAGCATCATTGGTAGTCTTCGTTATGCTTGTGATTGCACAATACCGGATATTGCTTATGCAGTGGGGGTATTATGCAGGTTTACTAGCAGGCCAGGAATGGAGCATTGGTTTGCTATTGAGAGGCTCATGCGGTATCTGAAAAGAACCATGAATCTTGGATTACACTATCAGAAGTTTCCCGCTGTTCTAGAGGGATACAGTGATGCCGATTGGAACACCCTTTCGGATGACTCCAAAGCAACTAGTGGGTATATGTTTAACATAGCAAGAGGTGTAGTCTCTTGTAAGTCTAAGAAACAAACAATTTTGGCACAATCCACTATGGAGTCTGAGATGATAGCGCTAGCTGTGGCTAGTGAGGAGGCAGCTTGGCTGAGAAACCTCCTGTCAGAGATTCCCTTATGGGAAAAATCGATACCGGCCATACTAATCCATTGCGATAGTACCGCGGCTATTGCAAAAGTTCAGAATCGTTTTTACAACGATAAGAAATGACAAATACGTCGTAAGCACAGCATAGTTAGAGATTTGCTCACCAAAGGAGCTTTTAGAGTGGATTATGTACGGTCAGCTGAGAACCTAGCTGATCCTTTGACGAAATGATTAGCTCGGGAGAAAGTGTGGAACACCTCGAAAGGGATGGGGCTAAAACCCATTGAGAAATGAGTCACTTTTGATGGATACCCAACCTATAGACTGGAGATCCCAAGAAATAGGTTCAAAGGGAAAAACGAGTCACATGGTGATATGGTAAGAATCGTGCTATAAGGAGTTACACTCCAAGTCCATCCCTAAGAAGCATGACATCCTGTAGCGAAAGAGGTTGTGTTACTTTTAACACTTAATGAGTTCTATAGCTCTATGTGGAGTGGAGTACCTAGACTACAGGAGTACTCTTGATAGACTCACCTATATGAATGTTGAAGTGTGGCCGCTTCTCGAGAGAATTTGGGCAAATTCTCTAGGTCATTCATGAAATTGGGATATAAGCACATGGCCGTAAAGTGCTGGCTTTAAACATTACACATTAGTAGAGTTGTGTGTCACTACTAGAATAATGGATAAAGAACACACTAAGAAAGTTAGAAAGATCACAGTTTTGATGAAAACGTGATAAAGAAATGTGAGGTAAATTTTTAATGTCACTTTGCTAATAAAACCGTGGTAATTAACATTTATTATAACAATTTTAATAGAACCGTGATTATAAGTGCTTAATTTAACCGCATTTTCCTACAAGCGTGATAAAAATGTGTCTATTTAATCACGCTTCATTACAACCGTGATAGAAATGTGTCTATATTAACCACACTTTCTTACAAGCGTGATAACATGAATCTATTTTAACAACGCTTTGTTACTATCGTGATAAAATCTTTCTTGTTTGATTTAACCACATTTTTTTAAAGCGTGATTAAATGTGTTTACTTATTTTAACCACGTTTATCTAAAAGTGTGATAAAATTTTCTTCTATTTATTTTAACAATGTTTTATTAACAACCGTGATAAATTATTTAGGTGATAAGAGAGGACCTACATGATTTCCAAAACACACCTAAAAAAAATTAAAAAGTTGGGCGCGCATTTTGCCGCCAATCCACCCAATCCTATAGGCTGCCTATAACCCCTCGTTTGAGCAACTAAAGGAAAACCCAACAGTTTCAGCGCTTTCTCCTCTCATTCTCCATCCCGGTGAGGTCGGCGCCCTCTTTCTCTACACTGTCGTGTCTCGTCATCTTCATTAACCTTCGTATCCTACAGCATGTTTCATCGCTTGCTTCCTGTTGCAAAATACGCGATCACCACCACCCTTCCGATGAGAAGAGGATCCCTCGCCCACAACCATCTGTTGAGGTGATTGTGATTAGAAGAATCATCCTCTGCGGTAAGCGTTTTGCCCAGATTTGATTTCTCTTTTCGAACTTTCCCTCCTTGTTCTTGTTTTGTACTTTCAACCTACGGTGAGTGTTTTGGGACTTAGTCTCGGTTATCTAATCAATGACGGGCTATTTAGTTTAGTGCTGATTTCCAGGAAAGATATTCGAATGTTGATGGCGCTCCCTCCATTCGCACCGAAGTCGTGCTTATTTTTCATGGTAAGCATGCTCTTGGTCTTTTGGATTGTGATTATGTGGATATTGACAGATTGTTATGTGTTTTTTACAATCACGGATGATTCTGCATATTAGGTGTTCGATAAAAGTACCAAACGAGTTTTGGTATTAATTAGTACAAGAATTGTAAACTATAGTAGTCTTAAGTCCTACACTGGTACTCGGTAGTTCCAATTTTGTTGTTTCTACTTTCTCTTCCCAGTTTTTATGTGCTATATTTCATAAGTTAAATTAAAGCTTCAATTGTTGTTTCTTGAAAAAACAAAAAGGAAGTAAAAATGGCCTCCTATTCATAGAGTGATCATGAGTGGCAATGGCACTGGAATCCCCCCTATTGCATCGACAAAAGGTGGAACAAAGTTCTTCAAAATTGGCTTTGTTAACAAACTCAACTTATATTATGTTTGTTATAGAGCTATTCATGTTTATTCGTTGTTTGCATATTTATAATGCTACACATGGTTGACCACTGACCAGATAACCGACCTTACGACGCTACTTTATTTAAGTGTTATTTAGTAATATTTTAGATTCGTCAATTTATCCCGTGATGTTTTTCAGCACCCAATATGCTTAGGGTGTCTATGTGTAAAAAGCAAGATGGTGAAACTAGAGAAAAACTGATGAGACTCTGTTTCAGTCTCCCAAAACTCGACTTTAGTGCAGTTATTTGAATTGAAGTTGAATTATGTTTTTTTACTGTGGGAGGATTGTAATATTGCTTGTGACCTTTTGCAGGTGGTAGAATAGATGGGTTGGTCACAACTTTGCAACTACAAAGCTAGAGGTCATTGTATGTATGTATGTATGTATGTTCTATGATATATGTGACATAATTTATCCTTTTTCTCTGTAAATTATTGATGTGTTTGTAATTTTCCTGCTTGTAGACGACTGCCAATATTCAGATTTCGTATGGAGACTATGGACTATAGTATGAGTCTTGAAGAAAACACATTTGTCGTTGTGGCAAATGGCGAACTTGAGAGGCTAGCTAGTTAGCGTATTTGTCATTCATTTTTGCCTAAACATTGATCTAGCTAGGCTTTATTTTTTGGCTCAATACCCGGACCATGTAACATGTTTGATTGTCTTATTTGTGTGTAAAACGCTTTCAGATTAATATATTATAAGTTCACATTCTGGCTTTTTCAGTTAGTAAATGTATTTGCCATATCATTGCAGTATGATGCACTTGTACAGTTAGCAATGGGGAACAAATTTTAGGTTCAGAGCTGGAAAGTATCTAATTTAAGAAAATAAACAAGTTCACCACAGTTTCTGAATAAAGCGAGATATTTTAAGTCCATTAACAACCACAGTATCCGAAAAAACTGTAATGTTATAGATGATAAGATCACAGTTTTAGTAGAAACTGTTCTTATTTGATTGAAAATGATCACAGTAAAGAAGATATGATCACGGTTTGAGTAAAAACTATGATTCTTTTATATTAAAACTATCACAGTTTGAGTAAAAATTGTGTTTAATTCATTCAAAATGATCACGGTTTTTTTATAATACTGAGATTTTTAATCGAAAACAATCACGTTTCTTACCTATGAAGCACAGTTTTTTATTAGCTTGTATCACAGTTTATAACCGTAACGGCCCGATAGACCACGGTTTTGTAACCGTGATTAAAATCAAAAGATTACGGGTAATAAGTGTGATCATTAAGCATTATTGTAGTAGTGTGTGTAGTGCTCTCAGACTTAGAGTTCAAGAACACAAGTCACTCTAGCTACTATCTGAAGCATTATCACTACGTAATGGTTCAAGTCGAAAGACACCTTTACGTATGCACAGCTTTATACCTTTGCTCGAATATTTTGTTTTAAAAATACAAGTGGGGGATTGTTGGAACTTTGGTGTGTGTATTTGTAAAACATGGTGTTTTTCTCTAGTCCCACATTGGCAAGTTACAAAACTTCTATCTACTTTAAATGGATTTGCACTTTAGTGGGTTTGTAAAAAAGAATCCAAGGAGAGGTCTCGCGCGCTCAGGAAAATGGGCGGCAATTTGGAAAACTAATTAGGAAACCAGTTAACCGGGTGCGCGTCACGAGTTATTCCCGCAGGGGGGGTGCAAATCCGGGATTTGAGCCTCGCGCACGTACTATGGTAAAGCCCACATTTTGCTAAAATTCTGAAATGTTTTTTTTTTCAGTCAATCAAATCTTTTTCAAAATGGAAATTTCTTGCTGATTAAGAACGTGTAAAAAACGTGTGCTAAATCAAAGGATTGTGATTTGATTTGATTTTTGCTGAATAAGAAAACCGTGTTAAAAACGTGTGCATAATCAGTGGGATCTGATTTGTTTTCCAAAATCGACGCCACAGCCCGCTTCTCCTACACCTATAAATTCAGCATTTCGGAATTGGTTTCATCACACAAAAAATACAACTCTCTCTTCCTCCCCTAAAATGTTTTTCTGAGTTCGACCAATAGGTCGATTGTGTGTTTTGTTTTCAGTTTTCTTCTGTGCAGAGAAGGCCGAGAGAGGTGGTGTATTCTAGGCTGTTTTATCCTAGGGACGGCGTGATAATCAACGAACTGATTGCACAATCTAGGCAGAGCCGCGAAAGGTCTTAAAGAGAGCGACCTAGTCTGCGACTCAACCCAGCAGTAGCTCTTCGATTGGTAATCTGTTTTCGATTTCAGATTATTGAGGTAATCCGTTCCTTATTTACAGCAGTTATTTCAACATTAACTGTATCATTGTGCGTGGGTTTCCAACATTTCCTGAACACATGAATGATAAGTGGTATCCCAAGTTCAGTACTTATGTTTTCTTTGCCCATTTCCGTTCGCCCAAACCGCAAAAAAACAAAATCGGCAGTACAAAGGCTGCATTGCACAATGAGAACTGAGCCATTGTACGCAAAACAACAAAATATGAACAAATACACAACGAGAGCTCCATGCACTCACTATACACGTTCTTTCAATAGAATTATCAGACCATATATATTCATTTCGATATACAACAAAATGGAAACTGAATTTGAACTACTCGGTTGCATAGCTACGAGTGTCAAGATTATTTTCTTGGCATATATATCTATCTTCAAGCAAAAGTAGAGTGAAACGACTCACTGGAGGTGGACGTGGTAGAGGTACTAACCCATCTATTGGTCACCGAAGCTGGTGAAACTGGCGCCACTCTGTTCTTCAACAACACAACATCTTTTATCAGGCGAAGTAGGAGGCGTTCTAGTTGTTAACGCGCTACCATCGTCAATTATCTTCCCAGCATTCTCATCTTTGTACGCCTGAATCTCCATCAAAGCCTCCATAATCTCTTTCATCGTAGGCCTCATGTCCATATCAAGTTGCAAACACCTAAAAGCCACCTCTGCCACCGAGAAAGTCATCCTCTCAATCGAAGGATCTGACTCAAACCCAAGAGACGGATCAATCAACTCATGGATTGCCTGGTTTTGGATCCTGTTTACTGCTATGTTAGCCAAATTAATCTCATCCCTGTGCCTGTTAATGTCAACAGCCGGCAGTGATGATATGAGCTCAATAAGAACAACCCCAAAGCTATAAACATCACTCTTGTTAGTAAGCTGGTAACATCGATGGTACTCGGGATCAACATAACCCGGAGTGCCCTGTGGAGCCGTTGAGACGTGAGTGGCATGGTTGGGGAAGAGTCTCGAGAGCCCGAAATCTCCAACTTTGACGCAAAAATCGTTGTCAAGGAGTATGTTGTCAGTCTTCACATCGCGGTGGATGATATCAGAATCATGGAGGTAAGCCAATGCACTGGCGGTTTCAATGGCTATTTTCATTCGAATAGGCCATGCAAGGGAACCATCCTTTGCTTGATCACCATGTAGATGATCCGCCACAGTGCCATTGGGAATGTACTCATAGACGAGTAGTAGTTCCCGGCTGTGGCGGGAGGTGCAACCAAAAAGGGTAACCAGATTGGGGTGGCTCAAACAGGTAAGGATTTCGATTTCGTTCATGAACTACTTCACCCGCTTGTAGTTGTGCTCGTATAGGCGCTTGACAGCCACTCCCTTCCGTCCCGGAGTATTCCTGGTTGAGAAAAGACCAATGGTTATGCCACATTTTTGTGGGAATAATTGGGATTTCAGAGTTTGTAAATGGATAGGTTACATAATACATGGGTAGGCTGTTGGTGGATTATGGATTTGTGGGGAATTTTCAAGTGAAAGGAAATAGATATGCAAACCCAAGGTTATATGGATTTTTACATGCAAGAAGGACCTGTGTTGGACGAGAAAATTTTCAATGCAACGGTTATTTGTAAGGCATCTATCACATGGGGTGGGACTCATGCATACATGTGACCCACATCAAGTAAGGGGACGTTACAAATAACCGTCGCATTGAAACTTTTTTCCCGTGTCAAACACTTTGACCGTAGGGAAAGAAAATTAACTATGTTTCCTTTACATGATTGGTTGGACATCCACCTAACTTGTAAGCATACTCAGAAAATTCAAGCTATCAAACAAATCCGTGTCTCGTGCAGTACATGAGATGCTCAATTGCAACTAGTAGACATCACTTTGTCCTACAAAATAAAAGAGGTATAACACAGAGAAAGTATGGAAATTTAGTTGTGTCCTGTTATCCTTGAAACATAGGGCAAATAAAGATAAATTCATCTGCTTTACTTCATTTTTTACTGCTTCTTTCGGATTTTTCATTATTTATTTCCTTTCAAAAGTACATGAGCCAACGGTCTTAGCGATGCTGCGACCTAAGAAGCACTGATACGGATAGAGACTCCGCAATTCTAAATAAACAGGGACACGGACACAGCACAGGACACAACAAAGCTTATGTTTATATTAAGGTAGATATGTAGTTATTTTTCATATGAGCATTTCATCCGGAAATAACCAAAACAAATAGTATCTTTACCATTCTTGTTGTTTCCTCTTTAAATATTACAAGTCGAACGAGAGTTTTATTTGGTCATAGTTCATTTACTCATACTTTTTTTCAAATATTTTTGGAACATCATCGCCACAAAATGAGCTTCAATATATAAATTACTCGCTATCATGTTTCCATCCATTTCCAAATTGAGACACGATATCCCCGATATTTTCCCAGACTCTCCCTTGCTTAAAAATAATTGCATTTATTAGACATGCCACTTGACATGTCCCATACGTGCTCTACGTGTCCCTAGAGTGTCGTGTCCCCAAAGTGTCTGACACAGATATGATAAGCTATTAGGAGTGTCGGTGCTTAATAGGCTGCAAGTGATAATTATCTAAACAACCCCCCTTCTTACCATGGTACACGGTGCCGAAACCTCCATCTCCCAATTCCTTGGAAGGGTCGAAGTCATCAGTGGCTTGTTCAAGTTCAGCATAGGAGAAGACAGAGGCACCAAAGTAGGCACTACCTCCTTCAAGGTCTGCTTTTGATAAGTGATCAGAGGAAGTGTTCTTTGAAGAGATGTACGATGAAACATGATTCCTTTTGTTGCGACGCCATATAATTATTATGACCAAGCATAGCAGAAGGATTACGACTCCAGGTATAACTGAAGAAAATACAGGTGTAATCAGGTATTGTTTCTTTCATCCATATCCATGCATAGGGGGAAAAACAAACCACAAAAACTGGAGGCATCTTTGTCTCTTAACAAAAATGCTAAGGGTACAGCAAACCCCGTACAGCAGCCGCGCACAGATTCATTTTGCGCCCATCTCGGGTCTCACAAAAAGATAATCGGAGTCGCTCAATTTGTTCAATATATATCGTTTAGGGTCCCTGTAAAATTTCATCTCAATCCAATACCGGTAAGGGCGTTTAAGAATCATACAACTTTGCTTCAGAATTTGGCCTGAATTTCTGAAGCAAAGTTGGATGATTTGTAAACGCCCTTACCGGTATCGGATTGAGATGATTTTTTACAGAGACCCTAAACAATATTTTAAGAACAAAATGAGCGACTCCGATCGTTTTTGTGGGACCCGATATGGGCGCAAAATGGATCTGTACGCGGCTGGTCTCTTAAATATCAGTCCCTCTGTCCCAATGCGATAGCGGTACCATATGTTTGCAAACTTGCAGCGCGTGAATCTCAAGAGAGGATTGTTTGGCAGCCAATGACCAATGTATTGGAACAGAAGAACTCTATTATGGGGACAAAAGATACCGTGCCAAAAGTGAAATTGGCTTTAAGGCTTTAACTAGAATCCTCAAATGGGATTTTTTTTTTTTTTTTAAAATGGGAAAACAAGAATTCAATGAAGTTTGTATAGTGATTAAAAGAACTTTTTTGGATGTATCAATAGAATTCTATCTCTTAAGTCTTACCTAAAAAAAAAACTGTGTATCTATTCGAAATTCGAATATAGATGTAGATTTATCTACGTCTAATCATGCTTACTGAATACTGACAAAAGGTAAATTACCTGTTCTTAGTATCAGTATCAAGTGCTTGCTAAATCCTGCAACCAATGTCAAGGAGAAAAACCCCAGTCAATTCAAAGTTATTTACCTTGCTTGAGACTACCTAAAGGAAATTGACAAAAAAAAAAAACAGAAGAGGAAAAACTTCCATGATGGAGCAAAACTGCTGTGTATTAAAGAACTCTAAGATAAACCCATTATTGCCAATACCTTCTTTCTCATTTTTGCTGCCAATACCTTCTTCCTCATTTTTGCACTGGAAGCCGGTGCCATCATGAGAACATCGCCCCCCTTTGTGTCGACACTGTTGACACTCCTTGGACACATGAAACATAATAGAGAACTCAGAAGCCAACACAGAGAACAAATCACTGGCATTTCGGTCTCTGAGTTCGGGTACCACTGGCAATTCAATAACCGAACAGTTGAGACCAACACTGGCATTACTGGAGACACTAGAATGATAAGGATACTTATAGTAGACAGTGTATCCACTGCAGCCTCTGTAACTGTCATTGCCACGAAAATACTCATCTTGTTTCTTGTCAAGTTCAGGGCTTATGGTAGTGCATTTGAACAAGGTGAGACCAGGTGATATTGTGAAATAAATACGGTAGAGTTTAGGGTGAAGAGTCCAGTTCAAGTAAGACCCGAAAACATCGCAACCGTTTGTCCTAATGAGGTTCCCTAGACGTGGGTCATTAACCCTAATGGAATTTTCAGTGACATTGGTACTAATAAGGTCATAGTACAGTCCCTCCTTTCCCAAGTTGAGTTTTGGAACTGGGTCTGTGCAATTTGTCACATTGTAGAGCCCACAATGGGGATATGTGGAGTTGGACAGAGGGAATCTGATTTGGCCATGAGTTCCACAGTCGAAGGACTCTGGACATTTCCCAGAAGAGTGATCAAACAGTAGGTGGAAGAAAAGAAAGAGTGCCAAAATGGAGGGAGGAACTCCCATTTTGATTATCCAATTTGGAGGACAGATTAATGAACAACTAGTAACATAGCGGAGTTTTCTTCCTTAAAATAAGGTTCTCTTTTGTGGATTTTGTCAAGAAATAGAGGGTGTATCTCTGCTTTACACGCCAGTCGACTTGGAAATTTGGCTATTTTGGAGGACTTGAAAGAAGTCCGATTGAAAAGAAAGACCACTACTTTTGTGTTGAATAGCAATTAAGGGTCGGTTGGCAAATAGACTCCATGGGAGTTTCATGCTCATCTCCTTCATTGACCCGGCAACTTGACCCTTCGTCATCCCCAAGAGTTAGCCAGGTGGTCTTGGCTTGAAACCTAAAAGTTTGCTCTCTTTTAAGTTTTAAGGTTTTAGGTTTGATTTTCCTTATAAATAACTCTTCGGTTCTTACACCGCGCACAAGCGTATGAAAAGACTGTGGAAGGCTGTAAGATTTACTCCAATGTGCTCGCAAGCTAGTCCTGGACTCCCTGCATTACAAAATATATATACATATATATATATATATATATATTTGACCCATTGACACTTCTCTCTCTCTCTAGATCGAGATGTGTACTCTTGGATGGGCTAATGTGGATGGTGTGAAAAACGGGGCAAGAAAATATCCAAGTTGCAGAGAGAGCAAAAGGTGATAGAGAAATAGTGAGTCAAGGTCGCCGAAAATGGCTTGTGGGATGCTTTCATGGTGCTCCCCACTCGTTTCATGGATTCCCCGTTTGATACGCTTTTGTAGTGTTTCGATCACCAGCGTTTTACCCTTTGACTTTAGGTGAAAAGTGAAAAAAGAAAACCCAAAATAACCCAAGGAAAGCTATAGGAAACAGAAAGTTAAGGAGTGCCAATTGATAGCACATTCCAAAAAGGAAAACTAAAAAAAGCTCACCAAAAATGCTGCTCGAGCCCACTTCCTTGCGTGGAAGTCTCCTACGTAATTATGATCCCTCCTCTCACAATGTTATGAGAACCACTATATTGTAAGATTCGGAAAATATATACCCGTTATTTGAAATACCCTCCTTCCGTGGAACCCGTTAATTAAGAAAAAAATTTCCTCTTAAATAAAAGGAATTGATCCGGTGAGAGCACAGACATCCTAGGGGCCGCTGACAATTTTTACATCCTGAGGGTCACTGACAATTTTCTGATCATTAACATCAGGATCCCAAAATTAACTGACGCTTGTTGTTGGTAATTGTGCAAGCCAAAAGGCTCGTTGGTAAAAGATAAGTGGTGATGATGGTATTGTAGTGGTCAGAAGCGCGATGATGTCCATTGATTCATCTTTAATATAGGGCTCGAGTGCAAAGTTAAAGATAACGCCGCGAATTTGATGAAAAGCATAAGACAAAAGGGATGTCTGTGATCACCAACTTGATGAAGGTTCCCTCAAAAGACAGTTGAAATGAAAGCTCTGGCCCATTTAAATAGAACTGTAAGAGCAGTGGCGGATACCGTAATTTTTCAGGGTGCCAAATTTTAAAAGACCGATATGAGAAATTATAAAACGGAGCGGTTTCAATTAACAATGTCTAGGCATACGAAAAAGAACGACATCTATAGCCCTCCGATAGTCAGTACGCATATTAATCCGTTTTATTATTGTTGCACTTGTTACTTTTATGTTTACTGTTGTTGCTCATAAATTTGTGGCTATCATAGTTTAATTTTTTCTCACTTATCTTTACTTGAGTTTTACTGGTTACAACAGGGATGTGAATTAACTTTAGTTCCTCTTTGTCGTCAATTATCCCGTTTAAGTTTCCGAGTATCCATGTCCATGCAGGTGTAATCAGGTATTGATTCTTTCATCCATATCCATGCATAGGGGGGGAAAAACCAGAAAAACTGAGGCATCTTTGTCTCTTAAATATCAGTCCCTCTGTCCCAATGCAATAGCAGTACCATATGTTTGCAAACTTGAAGCGCGTGAATCACAAAAGAGGATTGTTTGGCAGCCAATGTATTGGAACAGAAGAACTCTATTATGGGGACAAAAGATACAGTGCCAAAAGTGAATTGGCTTTAAGGCTTTAACTAGAATCCTCAAATGGGGTTTACAAAAAAATAAGAATCCTCAAATTGGAAAACAAGAACTCAATATGAAGTTTGTATAGTGATTAAAAGAACTTTTTTGGATGAATCAATAGATTTCTCTCTTACCTAAAAAAAAAGGGGTCTTGCTATTGTCAGCCCACTGGGCTAACTATAAACACACTAGAAGACAAGGAAAACACGTATTCCTGTCTACTTTATACACCTTTTAATACACATTCACACACTTACTATTGTCAGCCCATTGGGCTGATTTTAGAATTTTCCAAATAATATGTTTATCTATTCGAAATTCGAATATAGATATTGATTTATCTACGTCTAATCATGCTTACTGAATACTGACAAAAGTACTTGCTAATTCCTGCAACCAATGTCAAGGAGAAAAACACCAGTCAATTCAAAGTTATTTACCTTGCCTAGTGAAAAATGCTTGAGACCAACTATAAAGGATATTGCAAAAAAAACAAATAAAAAAACACACAAAAAAGAAGAAAAAAAACTTCCATGATGAGCAAAACAGCTATGGATTAAAGAACTCTAAGAAAAAACCATTAATGCCAATACCTTTTTTCTCATTTCTGCACCGGAAGCGCGTGCTATCACGAGAACATCGCCCCCCCTTGTGTTGACACTCTTGACATTCCTTGGACACATGAAACCTAATATCAAACTCAAAAGCCAACACAGAGAATAAATCACTGGCATTTCGGTTCCTGAGTTCCGATACCCTTGGCAATTCAATAACCGAACAGTTAAGACCAACACTGGCATTACTGGAGACACTAGAATGATAAGGATACTTATAGTAGACAGTGTATCCACTGCAGCCTCTGTAACTGTCATTGCCACGAAAATACTCATCTTGTTTCTTGTCAAGTTCAGGGCTTATGGTAGTGCATCTGAACAAGGTGAGACCAGGTGGTATTGTGAAAGAAATACCGTTGAGTTTAGGGGGAAGAGTCCAGTTCAAGTAGAACCCGAAAACATCGCAAGCCTTTGTCCCAATGAGGTACCTTAGATTTGGGTCATTAACCCTAATGGAATTTTCAGTGACATTGGTAGTCTTAAGTTCATAGAGTACCACTTCCTTGGCTTCCAGCTTGAGTTTTGGAACTGGGTCTGTGCAATTTTGTACGGTGTAGAGCCCACAATTGGGGAATGTGGAGTTGGACAGAGGGTATCTGATTTGGCCATGAGTTCCACAGTCGAAGGAGTCTGGACATTTCCCAGAAGAGTGATGAAGAAACAGTAGATGAAAGAGAAGCAAGAGTGCCAAAACAGAGGGAACACCCATTTTGATTGCCCAGTTTAGCAAATATGATAAACAACCAACAGAGTGGAGAGGAAGTAAAAAGTTTCCTGTCTTAAAATAAGGTATTGTTTGGGGGGTTTTGTCAAGAAATAGAGGGTGTATCTCTGCTTTACACGCCAGTCGACTTGGAAGAAGTCCGATTGAAACGAAGAGGGAACTAGGACCACTACTTTGGTTGAATAGCAAGGGTCGGTTGGCAAAAAGACTCCATAGGAGTTTCATGCTCATCTCCTTCCTTCATTGACCCGGCAACTTGACCCTTCGACAACCAAAGGGTTGGTCTGGCTCTCTTGGCTTAGTATTTACGGATTTGCTCCATTCTAAAGTCTCAAGGGTTGGTCGGGCTCTCTTGGCTTGAGCTCTGTTTGGAACTTATGGGAGGAAAGAGAAGAGAGAAAATAATTAAAAAGAGAAACGGGAGAAAATGAGGGGGGAAATTTTACGATCCCTAGAATTCTATTTTGTCATTTTTTTCTTTTCTTTCCTCTCCAACCAAACAGGGAAAGAGAAAATCCTTTCCTTTTCTCTTCCTTTCCATATTTTCCAAACAAAGCCTTAGTATTTTCGGGTTTGCACCCTCCTAAGGTCTCAGATGCAATTTCTCTTGCCAACAATTCTTGAGATCACCTCACACATCGTATAAAAAGGCTATAGCCACGTTGTAGGGATTCCTCCAAGGTACGCGAAAACTGGTCCGAAACACCCTCCGTTACCAAAAGAAAATTGACCCATTGATTCTTCTCTCTCGCGATCTCTCGAGATGTGTTCTCTTGGATGGGCTACGTGGGTGATGTGAAAAACGGGGAAAGAAGTATCTAAGTTGCAGAGAGAGCACAGGGTGACAGAAGTAGTGAGTCAAGGTCGCTGAAAATGGGGCTTGTGGGATGCTTTCCCGGTGCTCCCCACTAGCTTCATGGCTACGTGGGTGGTGTGAAAAACGGGGTAAGAAGTATCTAAGTTGCAGAGAGAGCACAGGGTGACAGAAGTAGTGAGTCAAGGTCGCCGAAAATGGGGCTAGTGGGATGCTTTCATGGTGCTCCCCACTTGCTTCATGGATTCCCCGTTTAATACGCTTTTGTAGTTTTCCCACCAGGGCACCAGGGTTTTACCCTTTGACTTTAGGTGAAAAGTGAAAAAGAAAACCAATAGGAGTATAACCTAAGGAAAGCTAAAGGAAACAGAAAGTTAGGAGTACCATTTTTTTCCTAACGCAGAAACACATCATATATAAATATAATAAAGGACACTACCCGTCCAAAATACCAAAAAAAAAAAAACAACAAACAAAATACAAAAAACAAAAAAGTCGCATGAAACCAAAATGCCGAAACCAGACCCATCGATCACACTCGTGAGGGTGGGTGGAGAGGTCAAGTATGGGTAGAGTAACTCTCGAGATAGACCCGCCGCACCAACTTGAGCTCGTTCCCACCGCAAGCTGAAGCCGCTAACGCTGCCACCGTTGCCACTGAGCTGGTTCCAAAGACCCAGATCTTGGCTCTTGAGTCCAAAAATGATGAAAATAGTAAGAGATCTCATCTCCTTAAGGTAAAGTCTAAACCAACTCGCAACCATGGGCCAAGAGAGAATGGGAGAGGAGCGAGAGAGTCCGAAAATGAGGGATTGAGAGGAGGGGAGGAAGGAAGAGAAAGGGGGAGGGGGGAAAAGGGAGGAAAGAGGGCGGGGGAACCCACCCCTAACTTTCTCTCTCTAACCTCTCGAATAGGGAAATTTTTTCAGTGCCGAGCGAGTACCACGTGGTGCCCACACGGCCATCCGAGCCGTCCATTTTATTTTTTAACGGCTCAGATTTGGAGAGAGAAAAGGAGAGAGAAAGTGTTTGGGGGAGAGGAGAGAGAGGGTTTTAATCCGAGCCGTCCAAAAGTGTATCGGACGGCTCGGATTCGCCGAGCGGGTGCCACGTGGGCAATACCCGCTCGGCACTGAAAAATTCCTCCTCGAATAGGAGTATCAATTGATACCACATTCCAGAAAGGAAAACTATGTCTGTGACTATTTGGAGAGGAAAAAAATGGGCGGAAAATGAGAGGAAAATAGAAAGAAAAATTTACTATTCTCTAAACTTGATAATTTTATTTTCTTCTCTTTCTCTTCCAACCAAATAATAGAAAGGAAACTTTTTTAATTTTTCTTTCTTTTCCTTAAGTTCCAAACAGAACCTAAAAGCTCACCAAAAATGCTGCTCGAGCCCACTTCCTTGAGAAACACTAAGGTAAATTACCAGTTCCTAGTACCAGTGTCAGTGTCAACTTGCTAATTCCTGCAACCAATGTCAAGGAGAAAAACACCAGTCAATTCAAAGTTATTTATCTTGCCTAGTGAAATATGATTGAGACTAACTATTGGACAGCCGAGATCGTGCTCGGCACCACCTGGCACCGTGCCCACCCGGCACTGAAAAATTTCTCCACTTCCTTGCGTGAAAATCTCCTATGTATCCCTCCTGACACAATGCTATGGGAACCACTGTATTGTGGACTACATTGCAAGAGTACCAAAATATATACCCCATTATTTGAAATACCCTCCTTCCGTGTGAACCCCACTAAAAAAATTCTTTCCTCCTAAATACAAGGAATTGATCCGGTGAGAACACAGCAACAAAGAACTCACGCTCACAAATTAAAATTCTGGGGGCCACTTGAAAATTTTCTGATCATTAACATCACAATCCCAAAATTAACTGGTGTAGCTGACCCAGATATCCAGCTACAACATAGATATACACGCCCTCCTTCCTGCAAAAGGGAGGAAAACTCACGCTTGTTGCTGGTAGCCCAAGCCACAAAGCTCGTTTGTTAAAAGATAAGTGGTGATGATGGTATGGTAGTAGTCAGAAGCGCGATGATGTCCATAGATTCATCTTTAATATAGGGCTCGAGTGCAGAGTTAAAGATAACACTGCGAATTGATGAAAAGCACAAGACAAAAGGGATGTGATCACCAACTTGATGAAGGTTCCCTCAAAAGACGGTTGAAATGAAAGCTCTGGCCCGTGTAGAAGAAAATGATTGTTCAAGGCTTGGATTAAACAAATCCGGGGGGGTGTGTGTGGTTGTGTGTGGAGGAAATAACTATTCAACACAAACATGGTTTAAATAAGACAAAAAATGTTAACAGAAAGGTGAATCAAAAGACACTCAATTTTTACCCAAGCTTTATGCTTTTATTTTGGTCTGGACCGAAAACAACAAATACTATACGATCCTCACTAAGAATCTGCCCACTGTAGTAGGAAGCATGGTGTGACTCAAAACTGATACCCTTGCTCGCAAGTCCTGCACCAATTAAAAGCACCTGTAGCGGACTCTCGACCATAAACTGGTTCATCCTATTCAGACACCGAAAGAAACTGCAACATAAACTAAAACCCTTCCCTGTTAAATAGCGTGAATAGCATTGCAAGATGTTATCACCCTGTAGAAGGAAAAAAGAATCAACCGCGGCACATAGAAAATAGTAAATTACATTGACAAAGGACAAGTCGGAGTTATATCCAGACATCGTAAGAGAAGTAATTACACCAATTACCTAACAAAACACGAGAATATTGTGGTAGATGTAGATGGATACTCAGTCCTCTTCCATTGGCACATCTGGAATATCAAACATGTCTTCTTCTATTGTTTTATTGACTACAGACATTGGAAGGGGAGACTGCTTGCGACTTTTATATATGCAAAGTAAAAACCCTAGTGCCTTTATTAACAAGAATACAAACCTTTGTACAAATGCAAGAAGCGACTGATGCCAGATCACAGGCAATATTATCCTTTCATCCTCAACAAAGAAAAGCCAAAAGAAATTAGCATAGTAGCCAAACTAGCAAACCAGAATCTTACACAAACAGGGGATGGATACCAAATTTCCTTACATTTGGGAGCACACTACCACATGATCCTTTAGCCTACGTTGCAAGCCTTTGAGGGAGACATTTTAACAGTTTGGTCTCTAGCCAATCGTCTGTACCGCCTCAAAATGTGATCCACTAATTACTTCTAGAGTGGTCAATTTGTTTAGAAACATTTAAGCCTACCATTTTGGAGCATCATATGCTAGGCATCGTGAAAATCATGTAAACAATAGAACTGGATTTCTCCTATACCAACAAAAGTCCAATAGGAAACGGCATGTTAAATAGATGAGAAAATCATTACATAAATGGCATATGGGATAAAAAGGAGATCAGGAAAGCTTAAGGGCTGGGGCTGAGAAAATCCATAGATGTGTCTTAAGCATTTTTCCTGTTTATGGCAATATATATCTTTCTCTTTAATATAACTACCATTTATGCGACTTTTATATATGCAAAGTAAAAACCCTAGCTAGTGCCTTTATTAACATGCAAGAAAACAAACCTTTGTACAAATGCAAGAAGCGACTGATGCCAGATCACAGGCATTATCCTTTCATCCTCAACAAATTTCATGAAATGAGCAACCATAGCATCAAGTACCCGATATGGCAAAGCGTACTTCTTCTCAATCAATAGCTTTATAAAATAGCTGCATCAAAGCACCAATGCATAACTGTCAAAGACTTTTATGACCCGCCGAACAAATGCAAAATTGAAAATATAACCAGCCTAAAGAACTCAGAACCCATTTTGACCCAATGACTTTGCACAAGATTCTCAAAGCGAATATGAGCATGAAAAGGTGGGCAAAATAGAAAACTTGTACAAAAAGAACAGAGGCAATCTATATATACTCAGATGCACAGACGTCAGAAGAACCTTTTCTAATGGGAAAGCCAAAATAAAGACATAATTATTGTGACTGAAATATTCAATGCTGTGTTTGGATCCCTTTTTGAAAACACTAAAGATAGGTACACTACCTTTTTACGCTACATCTTATGTAGGGCCCATTTTGGATCTCACAAAAATCCAAAAAAATACTGATAAATTTTAAAATATTATTTAATGGGATTCTGTAAAAAATCAGCTCTAATGGATATCGGTAGGTATCATTTCTAGATTTGTAGTGGCGAAACTGCGCAGTTGAGCAGTTTCATCCCTACGAATCAAGAAATAATACTTGCCGATATCCGTTGGAGCTGATTTTTTACAGGACCCCATAAAATAATATTTTAGAATTTATGGATATTTTTCTGGATTTTTGTGGGACCCGAAATGAACCCCACATAAAATATAGTGTAACGTGTAGTGTAATTATGTAGTGTATGTAGCATCTCTTGAAAGAAAAGAAAAAAAATTCAACTCAAAAAATACTCTTTACCCCTACTCCCAATCATCTCTCTCTACTCATTACCCCTACTTCCAATCTCTCTCTCTCCCTACTCATTACCCTATTTCCAATCATTACTCTCATAAAAAAATTTCAAAAACTCATCCAAACACAACACAAATCAGGACAAAACTCATTTGATGAAAACATTTAACCATGCAACAATAACACCGATATAGACAAATTTGTATACGTATAACCAACATCTCGAGATCCTTCTTTTGTTAAAGAAAACCTGTATTTGGTACCAAGTTATTTTATCCTTGACAATTTTATTCTTTACTAGCATTGAAATGATTTGGGTTATTTCCTTGCTCAAGACATGTCAGACATAAACCACAATATAAACAAACGCAATATTGGATATGCATTAAAAACCCTATCCCCAATTGCTAATCCACTAACATGGAGAGATCGGATTAGAAGGGAGACTTAGCTCCAGGTGCCGTGAGTGGAATTAGTCCTAGGCGCCGGCATATATTTAGTCATTTTGAGATACCTAGAAAGAGTAGTATCAGTAGCATCATAGCTAGTCGTTGAAGATTGAACCAGCCAGTCGATTAAGCGTATTATTCTACACCTACCGTACATCCCTGAAGGATGGAAAGGCCAGAGGGGGATCTCTCAATAGAATAGAGACTAGATTCGAAACTAGGGAAGGTCGAATGGGCGGAAGAAGTAAGCTGGCTGGCGGGAGACTACGAGAGCAGTTACCCTTCTAACTTCTGGAAACAAGAGTCTATCACATGCCTGCAGGAGTTATAAAACCACAACGGATACGAGATGGAAAAACAAGTGTGCAATCTTCCAAACGAACTAGCACTATTCTACACAATGGCGATCAGATCATCCCCTTCCTGAAGCCAATTCAGTTTATAAAATCCTCATAACCATTATTCAACCCAAAATCTAAAATACGTAACTGGTGAAGCCTTTCAAGGAGGGCAGTTTTCTACCAACAATTTGACTGATCAAACCACCACTAAATTGCTTACATCCGCATGAATTAAATTAAATCCTGAAATGCACTTCTGCAGTACAAATCTTACCTTGTTGTGCCACAGTACTCCATCTCAGCAAGCCTCAATAGTGCTACACTGTAATTAAGAGAGAGGTCAGTGTTGAAAATATGGTAAACAGTAAACACTACCATTGTTCTGAAGGTTAGTATGTTGACCCCTCAAGCCACTCCCTCGACTTATTATTCCATAATTCTACCTGAAATGATAAATCTAAACCTAGTGCAAAATAGCTATACCTCGAATGAAGTGGAGGAATGGAGACCTTCTGAATAATGCTCCCAATGATAACAGCTTCCCTCAGATTACAAGTTCCAGACTATGCATTAACATAACAGAATAATTAAAGCCGAAACCACAAAACAAAACAATAAAAATAAGAGGACTCAATACGAGGAATTTGACTCAAATGAAGATATGAGAGAGTTAATAATTGTAATCGACTTGTACAAATGGAAATGAGACACCCTCAGAACTTGAATGTGGGTGAACTGAACTAAGAAAGTTCAAATACAATGCAAAAGCTCAACAAAAATCCAACAGCTACATAAAAAAGCTGGAACTCGGACAGCTTTTAAATGTAAGAGGGTAGCAGGCCAGCTGCAGTACGTCTATCTTGTGCATCATCAAAATTTCATACCTCGCACAATGGGAACAATATTCCCTTATTGAAGGCAGCCGGTTTGTATATGGATTTCTTCAAAGCTTGATACAAGGCAAAATGCAATCTCTTATTCTTTCGGATATCATCACGGGTCCTGGGCAGTAAGACAAGCCTGTAAAAACGTTCTGCCTTTTTCACACTCAAATTGGAAGCAAAAATCCTTGTGGCTTGGTACATTGCATTTGGTGACCATTTCTCAGGTTCAGTCAGGTACAGGACTTCCTCCCATCGAAGATATGTGTTTGAAAGCTTTGGGAATTTTTCCTGCTGTGTATTTATTAAGAAGCTTTCCAACTCTGCACATAACATTAATACTCCAGCTTAACAGCCCAAATGGGATGCATAATCCAAACTACGAACCTCAATAACATGTAGAAAACGAAAGTAAAAGTACCCCTTGTATAGATCAATGACAGATTCATCCAATTTGGGTAGAGGGCGGACTTCTGGTAATGAAGGAAGTTCTAATCAGTATCAAAACTTCTTTGCAGTAAATCAAAGTACCATTATATAGGTCTATCTAAGAAAATTTAAGACAATACTAAGACTAAAGCGGCAGCTTATAGCAGGGGAAAATAATCAATTCTCTCCTCAACTTTCACGGCCACAGTGGTCGTTCAGTAGTAAAGCCTGGGGTAAGTTATCAAGGCTGTTTGTTAAGCTTTGAGAATCGGAAAAAACCAGCAACTTTTGGTAGGGATATTTATTGAAACAAAATGATTCTAAACTAAAGTTAACATTTCGCTGTTGATTCACCAAAAAAATTGCACACGAGCATTGTGACAGATCACTATAACCTGAAGAAACTTGTTCATCCTTTTGTTTGATCTTCGCAACAATCATGTCGGCCAATGTCTGTTGCCGTCCTGCGTCCTTCGATACGAAGGCCTCCAGTAGCTTCTCATCCTCTTCATCGACCTCTTCCTATGACAGCAAAATTTGAGAATTTAAAGAAAAACAATAAGACTACCTCTATGTTACACTAAAGATACAAAGCAAAAGGGATTATAGCAACTCCGTAACCTTTTTTATGGGCAATCTCGGTTTTTCGCCAAACCACACCCTTTTGGCGGGAACCAATAGCAGTTAAATGACAGATCTTATTTTCTAAACTCCTCTCCCTCTCTCATAATTTCTCACCCCATTCGGAATTCAAACATGGGAGAGAATTCCTTCCCTGTTATTTCTCCTAACATTTCGGACAAAGTCCCCAGAACCACACCGGCCAAAAACTACTTCAAGTTCCAAAATTCTGCCTTAGAGCATCTCCAGCAATTCCTAGCCATTTGGGCTAGGAAATATGCCAGAAATTAGATTAGCTAGCCACCAATTTTTACAATCCCCCAATAGACTAGCCTTTAGGCTATGCAAAGGAAAAAAAAAAGGGTAACCTGCAAAAAAAAAAACGGTAACCTGTTCCCAACCAACAGCTCTACTCCACCAGCTTTCTTCCACTTCCAACAACTATATATATGAATCAGAACAACTTTTTCCTTTCATCTATATTCCCCACCAGCAAATACTTCGACCTGATGACAAATGCCCGGTAAGAACCTCAAAATTTATTGGCCAATTCTTGCCAAACCATTACGAAATCTGACCATTTGAATTCCTTGATATGATCACCAATGCCTGACAAACTCAGAAGATTTTTGACAGATTCTTGCTTCCTTTGATCCTCTAGCAGATGCCCAAGAGAAATGCAGAAATTTCTCGACAAATTCTTGACCGAATTGCTACTGCTACTGCTCGGCAAATCAATCTCAGATAAGGAACTGCTACTGCTGCAAATGAAAATGCAGTCCCATAGGTTACTGCTACTACTACAAATGAAAGAAAAAAAAAACCCACTTGAATCATATTACCCCAGTAGAGTAGACTCCATACTACTCAAAGACACACACCATTCACCTGTACCAAACAACACCAGTAGAGACTTTATACTCTCCTTTTAAAGACACACACCATTCACCATTACAACTTCCAACAAGGACACACCCCTTCCAGCAGGCACAACAAGGTAAATATGTGACATTTTATGCATTTGAAAATGTGACAAAAGAAGAAGCAACTTCAATAATAAACCAAATATTACAAGAACACCAAGCACAAACTAATATTTACCAAAATACACCCAATCCTCAGTTCTGGGTACAATAGAATGTGAATTTTTTTTGCAATAGATGTCCAAAAAAGACTACATGTCCACAAAAGTTCAACCCTCCAAAACGTCTAGATGTCCCACAAAAGTTCAACTACCAATACTACTTCAATCCTCCAAAACGTCTAGATGTCCCACAAACGTTCAACTACCAACCCTTTTAAACCTTTTTTCGCATTCTTGAAGGATCTCCATTTGCCGGCTTTGATAGTACTCTTGTTGCACATGAGGCAAGGCACTTGTATCCAATAGCATTATCCTCTCCTCTTCTTTGAACTGTTTCATACGTAGCTTTTCTTTCTTAATAGCATTTCTCTCTTGCTCTTCACGCAGTCTCTCTTTATCAAGTTGGTGTCTCTCTTGCTCTTCAACATGTAGTTGTTGGATGATGTCCATTTTCTTGTCGCTCGTTTTCTTTTGTTCTTCCTTTATGTCAGTTAGTATTCCTACAAGAGGAGAATTAGGAATTTCAGCTAACTTTCGTTTTTTCTTCTCAGCTTTGGTACCTATAGGTCTCTCCAAGTCCACAAAGGTGGCATTACATTCTCCAAGATCTACCAACTCGGGAGTAGAAGAAGAAGGTACTGTCCAAGTTTTGTTCTTCTTTGATTTTTTCTTCTCAACATCGACATGCCACTTTGGTTGGTACTTCAAAATATTCCAACAGTGCTCAAATTGAAATGAGCTTACATGGAGTTCCTTGTACAATTTCTTTGCTTCAGAGACCTACAAACATGTAAACAATTACCTCGTCTGTAAAAAGTGTGAAAGCAATAATCAATGCAATTATTTATATTGAAGCTCAATACCTTGTCAGAATGATCTTCAAGGATCACACCATCTTGTAAGAGATTTGTGAAATATGCATCTGGTCTTGCATCCATCCCTAGAAGAACAAGAAGGTAGGTATAATAAAAGAAGAAGAAGAAGAAGAACCGTAAGCCAATGAAAAAAAAGCATTGGAAAAGTGACAAGTTTGGTACTAGTAAAACCCCCAAAAATAAACCTGACTATGTTTGGTATTTGAGCCTTGAGCACTCAATTGTTCAAAATAAAAATGTGCAAGAACAGATCATGCATAAAACCGAAATTAAATTTGTTTTGGTTAAAGATTTCAGAGTATGACCACTACCTGACCATCAGAGTTTCTCAACTTCTATTACCAACATTTCTGGACACCGTGGACAGACAGCTTTTCAAACCATGAGGGAGAACCAAATTAGATGAAAATTTCAAGGAAGGTCAGTCTAACTTTATTGCCAATCAAATTACATGAAGATGTAGGGTCCGGATGTAGCTTGAACAACTATTGGTTGCGAATTATCAGGCAACAATGGACCCCATCCAAGAGATTTTGAAATGATCAGTGAGAAGCCCATCCATCAACTATGCATCTCCATTTTTGCTTTTCCAGACGTGTAACGGTTTCAACCACGAGGACCAACGAAGAAACTTGACTATGTTTGGTATTTGAGCCTTGAGCACTCATTCGTTGAACATAAAAATGTGCAAGAACAAGATCATGCTTAACACTGAAATTAAATTTAGCCTTCTGATTTCTGTTTAGTAACACAGAAGGAAAGAGGATGTTTTTCCTGTTATACCATGGACTGTTAGCATCCAAAAATGATAGGGTACTAATAACTAATAAGAACCAAGGTGGGCAAACGAGTTGGATAGTGATAAGTGATAACCATTCCAGCTCGGTTCAAACAAAAGCTACAACTCTGTCAAATAAAAATGACAGAGTTGAACCAACACTACTTCTACATCCTTAATAGATGATCCATTAGAAAACAAACAAAAATGCAAAAGTGACAAGTTTGGTACTAGTAAAACCCCCAAAAATACGTTTGGCAGTCTTCAGCAAGCACCAAAAAAAGGATCATCTCAGCAGCGGAATGACACATACAAACGAAGGTGAAGAACCCAATCTACCATAGAAGGCCCAGATTTAACTGTTTGAATAAAAAACAACAAAATTTGAACAATCAAAAAGATGTTTGGCAAATGCAGCAACCTCAAATATTTACAACTAATCTCTAGATAGATCCAACTGGTGTACTCAGCAAACACAAAATTGCATCATCTCAGCAGAGAATGACACAAACGAGAATGACACAACCATTCTTTTGATAAATAACTAGACCTAGAATCAGCAAATAACCGGGCCTCATAAATAGACTTCCGTAATGCAACCAAAATGATGCACCACACGGTCCACACCCAAAATAATCTTGTCCGATTTCATACCCCAATTGACGTTGATGAACAAATTAATCACAGAATCTAAACCTAAATCATGAAGTTGAAATTAGTTTCGGCAGAGAGAGAGAGAGAGGAATACCTTGTCGATGTTGAGGATGATGAAAAATCTCCACAACCCTAGAGTATATAGAGGGAAAAGAGGAAGAAACGCGGGAAAAGAGAGCGGCGACGCGCGGGAGATGACAAATCGAGGGGAGGAGAGAGGGAAAAGAAGAAGAAATCGACGGAGCGAGGCTGAAATACCTCGCTCGGATGTCCGAGGTACTGTAGCACCACGTCATTCCACCCACGGTGAAGAGAGTCCGCTGGATTTGCTCCTTTTGTGCTTTGGCTAGCTATTTAAGCCAAATATTCCAATTGCCTAGGCAGCTGGAGATGCTCTTATGAGAGTAGGCTAGCTCGTTTGGCATACCATGGGCAGGTTACAAGATTTTACGCACTAAAATTTTGACACATACCAGAATAATTTTCACATTATCATTCTCATTTTTTTGGTTTTTTATTTTTTTTTACTTCATTTTCCCTCGTTTTTACTTTGTAGTGTGATTTTCTTTTTTAATGAAATGAACCCTGGGGCGGAGCTATGAAGAGAGGGGTGTGGCACGTGCCACCCCCGATTCCGGAACACCCAAAAAAATAATTTACACAAAAAAGATCAAATAAAAATAGATGGAAATACATCAAAAGTTGGGCTCCTTATTTTAGGAAATGCATCAAGTCTATAACTCGATTTATAGACTTATATGAATAAATTACAAATTAAAGTTCCTTATTTTAGGTGCTCGCCAAAGGAGAAAGTGGGATGCAGCGGCTCCCCCTCTTAGAAATTTGAATTTATGATGCATGTCAGGGGAGAAAGCAGGATGTAATAGTTTCCCTGAGTTCAATTGGTGTCATCCCCATATCCAAATGTTGACTCCGCCATTGAATGGACTTAAAGAGACATAAGAAACGGAATATTAATTGATGAAACACTCCAAAAAAAAAAAAAAAGAGTTAACTAAAAGCTC
The DNA here is from genome assembly GCA_018127125.1 of Rhododendron griersonianum. Lineage (NCBI taxonomy): Eukaryota > Viridiplantae > Streptophyta > Magnoliopsida > Ericales > Ericaceae > Rhododendron > Rhododendron griersonianum. The sequence goes on along the minus strand of CM030796.1, from coordinate 33,019,830 downwards.
TCCAAAAATGCTGATCGAATCTACTTCCATGGAACCATGTTAGGGATATGAACTTTTCTGTTAACTAAGGGTCGATGGAGTGAGAACATGTTGTCATCAAGTGAGAAACTTTATTATCCCAAACTCGCATAGTCAATATCTACCATGAGGTAATAGCTAGATTTTCAATCTCAAAAATATATATATACATTCTCTATCACGAGGAAATATCCTTGGGATAACTAATGCCTTGTTCGGATTTAAATTTGGGTAACGAGGGGAGAGAAAAATTAGGGTAATAAATGGAAACAATGGTAATGAGGGGAGAGAGATTGAGAGAGAAATTATTAGAGATAGGCTTAAATTTGAGAGATCCTTGTCTTTAGGGCTCCAAAACTATTTTATTTTATTTTATTTTTCCTGAAGATAGGCATAAATTTTGTAGAGGAAAATCGCCAAGTAACCAACCTAAAAAAATGTTATGGAACAAGTTTGGAAAGGATGGTGCCACACTGAAACCAAAAGAGGGGTTGGGAAGTGTCTCATTCTTCACCACCACCGCACTCGGCCTTTAATTTCGTAACGCAGCATTATCCATCAGGATATGCTGTTAGGTTTTTTGTTTGTGAGTATGTGGTGTTGCTATTACAACCAAGACAAAACACATCACCATCCTACTTCTCCTCTCCTCCCCCAGTCTCAACCATTAGCCTCTCCACCAGGTAATGACTAATGAGATGAGACAAGTAGCTCAAAAAAGAAAAAATGGAACAAAATGCCCTGACAAACAGACACGTAACATCCAAGGTCGTTCGATCATATTTTTCAAGTTAATATTGCAGCCATCATAACATTTCTCTTTACAAAGATACAGATAATATTTGCATAATCAATCTACCCACACTATCTCATTTTCTAGGCAATGTATTTATACTTAAACGTTACCTTTGCGATCGAATAGGGAAACAATTCAATATTGAAACTGACTCTATGTTAAGATTATATATTTGTCGGGTAAGTAGTTTATATATGTTTTGATGTGTCTTTAGGCACGGTTATTTGCTAGTAGATGCACATAATTTGACACAAAATGTACTTTTACCACAAAATAAAACGTTTGACTTTGTTAGAAAATCCAAACTCAGCCTAAAGCCCATGGGGCCCTGTTTGGAGGGATGTTCGGCTTGGACCTCAAATAACACGTATGAGTAAAACTCCCTCCGTCCCAAATTGGATAACATTTTTTGATATTGTGTTAATTTCAATTCCTTATATCTTTCAATATGAATTTCAAGAAATTTACAATATGGATATTGTTTGATAGTTCTCGATTAATTCTATTATACAAAATTTTCAAACTCATGAAAAATATTATAGATTGAAAGATAAAAGCAATGAAAAATGACACAAATTTTAAAAATTGACATCCTTTTTTAAACGGATGGGGTACATTTTATAAAATTTACGGCAAGATGCTTGAGAGTTGAGAGTGCCGGGGAAAAAATGAGCTTATTTATTGCGACATGATTTTGTCACTTCCTTTTTTGTTAACGCCACTCCCCTGCAAGTGTACAAAAATACACTTGCAGGGGAGTGGCGTTAACAAAAAAGGGAGTGGCAAAATCAGCAGCCTATTTATTAAGACATATGCCTTTCATTAGGTACAGTGAATCAACGGATAAAAAAATTAGGTACAATGAATCAAATCACGAACCTCACCGACCCTAATTTGTGCACGGATGATGATTCCACCATATAGTTGAACATGACGTTTCGTTTAACAAATATTGCAGAGGTATTTAACCAAAAAGAAGAAGATTACATTACACAGGTAGTGAAAAAGTTCAATATATAACACCGTCCCGTTGTCCCCTGACCCCATTTCCATTACATACTGTGGTGAAGCCCATGCATTTTCTCTTCAACCCCACCACAATATGTGGTGGAAAAGCAGTGGCAGAGCCACTTGAGGACGAGTGCCCCCACTGAAATTCCCACCCCCCCAGATTTTGTATCTTTTTCCTATAAATTGACTTCTTAAATTGTTCTTTGTTTAATCATTTTAATACATTATGTATATCATTTTATTCTCAACTTTTTATTTTAATTCCACTACACTTGCGATATGAGATATTTAATGAAAAGAAAAAGGCACCACTTACCATTTGAAACTCTTCAATGCATAATGTCTAAATTTGTAAGTAGCTAAACCATGGGTTATATGCATTATACTTTATTAATTATTCACAATTTTGAAAGTAGTATTGTATTTGTCGATAGAACCCACAACGTGTGACGAAATTAGAGGTTTAAGCATGAATTTGAAAAGAAAAGTATAATTTTTCTAATTGGATTAAGATTGCTGAATATTGACATAGTTATAGTGTATCTAACTGCTAGAGTATTAGGTTTGATCTATTGAGACAATTCAAAAAATTAAATGTGTTAGTTTTTTTTTAAAATTATTTTAGTACAAGCATTCTTTTAGGTTTTTGGTGTCGTTTAAGACAATTTTTTTTTGTTGAAATGTGTTTAAAAGGTGCCCCCACCATCGTTAATTACTGGCTATGCCACTGTGGAAAAGTGGCTTGAGCACCACGTGGTGGTTACATAGGCAGTGAATAATTTGTTGTAAATAAGGTTTTGATATGAAAAAAGGGTAAATAAGGGAAAAATAAATGGCTTTGTCAAAATGAGTTTTGTTGGGTAACTATAACGCCCTGATTTTTCAAATTAATTTCAGAGGTATTTAATAATAAAATTTTATTGAAATAACTCCAGAGCGACTCTAGTCTTAATACATATCCCAAGCATACTTGATCTCTGCCCCTGGAATTCCTCTTGTGTCCAGCTGCTCTTCCATTGAATCCTACACCATCTGGCAAATTGATCACCGAAGAACCCGATTTACCAGGATACAGACGTATCCGTGAGTGATAAATCACCTAGTAGAATAATCCTACCCAACTACCCCTCTTACTTTACAGCTAGCAAGCAAACAATACAATATTGATGCGGAAGAATTAAACAGAAATTTCACACATAACCGATTTATTACTATTCATTAGCCTGACGTGTGATCTAAGATCTCAACCGCGAGATCCTTCCTCCCCAACCGCTAGTCATGCCATGTCCCATGAGATCACTTCCTTTTGTTGTCGCTGATACACCTAAGTTATATACCGAGTGTGCATCCCAATAACTACAAACAAAGGGAAAGCTTATCATGCCATGACATAATTAGGGTTCGCCTATCTTAATCATCACTGGACTCCCGCCAGTTTCAAATCGTCACTGGACTTCCCGCCAGTTTGGAGACTGGGCCTCCGTTAGCACCCATCTCAATTCTCATCTCAAAAACCCACTTGCAGGCAATCTCTAACATCTCAACACTTTCCAATTTATCCATTACCTAGCACCGTCTAGGTGAATTCTATTCGCATATCACCCCATGTCTCTAGGGTCCAATCTAGCATATAAATCAAGAGTCGGAGTAATATACAAATAATCACAATGATAATTGAAACAAAAAACAAGCGAGGCAATCACGTAACTTTTTATGAACGGGTCGTTGCCCTTAATCTTGTATGACCAATAAGTTAATAATAATGCAAGAAACTTTTATCTAATAAAAGTTTTAATAAAACACAAAAAAAAATCTAGGCTTACATTAGTTATTTAATGAAATTAGATTGATCAATAACTAAATAAGTACATTAAATAGGTAAAAACATTAGAATAATTATCAAGACCTTAATAGGGTCCTAACGGTCCTACGCAACATGTTCGGGTTGATTTCTTGTCAATCCTTGGGTTGGAATAGCATATGATTGTTGGGGTTGGGTGCCAACCTTGTTGGGATGTTACTCACACATTGTGATGCTATCTTTTCTTGCCCTAAATCTTGATATACTCCATCATTGAGATCAATAAAATCCTTTTTTCGCCGTTCAAAAAAATATATATATATTGTTCGGGTTTCAAAAATTGGGTACGGAGAGTCGCAAGATTAATTAATTTAAATAAAGATGTTACAGAAAAATTACTGAAAGTAAAATAATTAGGTAATAAATTATTTAATAAATAAACTATGTTGAGGTTAACAAGGTTTTATCTTAGGAGTATAAAAAGTCTAAAAAAGTTTATTCGGGCATTAATAACATGGTTTATAATGTCGCAAAGTGGTTTCGATTGAAAACTTTGTAAAATAAATAATAAATAGATAATTAAATAAAAAATTTAAAATTAACAAGATATCGTCTTTGAGGTGTAAGGAGTCTAGGAAAAATAGTTCGGGTGTCAAAAATTTGTTCAGGAAGTCGCAAAATGGTTTTGAACCATTTTTAATAAAAATTAAACCGAGTTTGCGGTGGGTGGTTTCACCGCAATATTTGACCGTTCAAACCTTGCGTTCCGCAAGGAATTGACTGTCCGCACAAACCTTGCGGCCGCAATGTTGATGTGCAGAACCGGTTTTTTGTTGCTTTGCGATGGTTTTGATGCATGGGTCCATTTGGGGCATAGGGTTAAGCTTAAAAATACTTAAATATACTTAGAGAAGAGTTGGATAGAATTATAATACCTTGGTTTGATCGAATTTATTTAAAATTGAAACTTTGAATTTTAGAGAAGATGACTTCGGTTTCTCTGATCGGGGGACCTTGGGCTCGAATTGATGGTTGTTTGGTGATGCTAGGAGTGGAGAAAAGTGATTGGAAGTGTTGAATTGGATTTCGTTTGGGTCTAGGATACAAACCCACTTTTCTCTCTCTTTCTTTCTCTCTCTAAAACTCCATGGATTGGAGCTTGGTTTTCTACTGCTTTTCTCTTCTATTTGGACTGGTGGAGTCAAGGGCGGAACCAGGAATTAAATTTACCTTGGGCTAACCCAAATTACATATATATAAACCAAAAAGAGGTAAGCTTATATATAAATACGTAAATGTTCAAAAATAAATAAAAGAAAAGTACAAAAAAACGTACACTATCGAAATTGTACCCTACGATGTTTCACAGAATAGAAATCATCTATTATCGAATCTGAGTCGATGTCTTGGACAAGATCTCTTTCGATGTACATAATCATAGAATCCGCTAGAAAATCATCCTCCATTTTGTTGCGCAGATTAGTTTTCACATGCTTCATAGCTGAAAATGCTCTTTCCACTGTTGCCATGGTAACCGGAAGAGTTGCAACAAGGCGAATCAACCTTTCGATCAAATGATAGCTCTCCGACTTTTTTGTCTCAACTAATCCTCGACATAATTCAGAAATGGTGCTCATATTCTGGAATTTCTGTTGACGAGGTACATCAAGCTTATAATGTTCCAACTGTAATCTCAAATAATGTCTCTCTTGATTTGTGAAATCATCAAGATAAAATTTCTCGGCAAGAGTGCAAATATGATCAACATTGAATGATTTAAAGCCATCCTTAGGTTCTAAAGCCGAGCCAAGGACAAGGAGTTCCACTACCCCCTCGTTGAATCTGTCATTCAACTCCGCCAACTGAAAATCTATTGCGGCGTTGAATATATCAATGTGGTAATGATGCTCAACTATGAGGACATCATTTTGCTGACAAGTACGACCCGTAGCTGTTTTGTAACGAGCACTCATGTCAGGCATATCAATGTCGTACTCTGTGCAAATTGATTTCACATGCATCATAAGAGGGTCAAAACCTTCTTCTCTCAAGGTGTGAAGGAGTGCTTTTGTAGTAGAGACCAAGTCCATGGCATTTATAATGTCAAGAGATTTGTGTTGCAGGGCTCGACAAAGCAAATCAGTAATTCCCATAATTCTATGCATCAAATGCAAAATAAATATAAACTCAAATGACTTCATCGCAAGCAAAGCACCTTTAGCTTCCCCACGTATAGAGTTAGAGGATCCCTTCTCAAACATCATTTCAAGAACTTTAATAGTTGCAGTAAACATCTCAACCAAGCTGCAAATAGAATCAAAATTAGAGCTCCAATGAGTTGTTCCAGGTCGATGCAAAGTACCAATCTGATTAGCCCCTCTACCCGTCTCACGTTCACCGGTATCTAACATATTTTCAATTTCAATGGCTTGGGCAGATTGTAACTCAGTATGTCGTTTTGGAGAAGTATCAACAAGAGTGACAATGGAAGTCAATTTTGAAAAGAACAACCAGATAGAGCTCTCAGTTTCAGCAGCAGCAACTAATGCTAGTTGTAGTCGGTGGGCAAAACAATGTATATAATAAGCAAACGGGCAATCTTTAAGAAATAAGGCTTGTAATCCATTCCATGCACCACGCATATTGCTAGCACCATCATACCCTTGACCTCGCATATTGTGAATGTCCAAATTGTAACGAGTGAGGATATCGGATATCTCTTTCTTCAGAGTTAGTGCAGTGGTGTCTTTAACATGCATAATATGAAAAAAGCGCTCCCGTAAAAATCCTTGGACATCAACAAATATCAAAACGATTACCATTTGCTCTCTATTAGATGCATCATTTGTTTCATCTACCAGAATACAAACTTTGGCATCCCCAACTTCCTCACGAATCTTGTTTCTCAAATCAAGACTATCAAGTGGATTGCCAACCGGAGAATAAACAACAATAATAAGGGCAAGAGAATAAACTATTGTCTTGGACTCTTGTGCATTCTCAAAATTTCAAAAGAATATGCGGTGTAGACCGTAAGGATTTTAAATAAATAAAAAATATCAAAAACTATTGTCTTGCTTCCATGGAGGAGATATCAGACATTCAAACAGATGAGATTGAGAATGAGATACTCATTACTCACCGAGTCACAAAACAAGGATGGATTTCGAGGAGAGTCAGGAGACAGATACTCTGTTCTGCTTTCGAGTTCGTCCGGTTCGGAGTAACAGAATATTCAGTGCGTTGTTGTTTTTTTATATTTCCATGAAGTCTGCTTTCCCGACCCCAACCGAGTATTCAGTGCGTTGCTTCCATGAAGTCTGCTTTCGACTTCACATATTTCTATATTTCAGTGCGTTGTTTGTTTTTATCTTGCAATTAGGCTGGGCTGTAAAAAATGGATTGGGCTAAATGGGTTAGAAGTTTTATGGGCTGTGTTTTTTACATATAATTTTTTTTTTTGTTTTTCAAAACTCACCTGGGCACAGTACCGCCCTTGGGTGGAGTGTGGGGAGCATCGTGGTGTGCCCGTGGGTCAATGGGGTGGGGTATTTATAGGTGAATTTTGGAAGAGAAGGATAAGATCGAATTTAATAGAGTTGGGTTCATGGAACTTGGAATGGACGAATTGGGGCCGAATCTGGCGTTAGAGAGGAAGCAAGGGATGGATATAAACGAATTGAATTTGGATTTTTCTTGGTGGTGGAGGATTTTCTTTTGGTTTACGCTTGGGGGAATGAATGTGGTTTTCTTAGAGGGAAAGAAATGGAGAGAGAGTGAGCTATGAGAATTGGTGGGTTGTGTGAGAGGGAGAGACAGAGAGAAATTGCAGGAGAGAGTGAGGTGAGGGAGATGGCGTGGTGCATGCATGCTACGTGCATGCATGTGTGTGCATGTAGTGTAAATGCATGCATATTTGTACTATGAAAAAAAAAGTATTAAGAAAATAATAATAATATTATTATAATATTATTATTATTAATGCTATTAATAATATTATAAATAATAATAAAATATGGGTTGTTACAGTAACCTATCCACATCAATTTGTGTGAGTACTTACAGGAGTATTTGTTTGTAAATTTCAACACATCGATCCCATTGTTCTCTAATTTTTTTGTCCGGTAAGTTCTTCAATATTTTTACTTTTCATAATTTTTTGTTTAGATTTTTGGTAATTTTTGAAACTAATTATTCATTTCGACGAATAAATGGAATCAAAAGTATCAAAATGTGGACCGAAATTGAAAAAAGTTATTAGAAAATGACATTAAAGACAGAAATACTGGTTGTTTGGAGTAGTATTTTTTTCGTCTTTGTTGAACTTTTTAACTTTTTAATTTGGTCATAATTCTTTCTTATTTTTAATACTTTTGAGACTACTCTGGTTGAGATGAATGATCAATCTTACTTAAGTTTAAGCTCGTATTCGTTGTTAAAAGCTTATTCAAGGTTGGTATATTTCAAAAAAAAAAAAAGCTTGGACATCTTTTTAAGCTCCTTAAAGTTTCAAATCAAGCTTGAACAAACTATCGCTTGACTTGTTCAGGCTTCTAAAGTATAAAAAATTCAAACTTGGCTTGATTAAAACTCATTTAGGCTCGACTCACTTATAAACAAGTTAAGCTCGAACATATTTGTCCATACGAATCCAAAATAATACTTACCGTTATTTGTTGGAGCTGATTTTTTACAAGACCCTATGACATATTACTTTAAAATTTATGGATTGGACGGTTGGAAGACCTATTACAAGAAAAGTATTGCGAGTGAGTGGGGATAGAAGATGTGATATTAGTTAAATTGAAGAAGGGATTTTTGATCCCACAAGACTCTGAATTAACGGCATACAATTCGTACGTGTTTGTCTTCAGAAACTTCCAAATCCTACGAAATATTACATCTTCCACCGAAAACAATCCAATATGCGCCGATGATGAGATGTGAAGTCTCTTTTCTTGAGATATTATGCAGAAATCCTCATTCACATGGTGACAATTCTAAGGGGAGGACAAAAACGTTTGACGTGTCAGAACAAGTCGGGTCTGTATCAATTGTATAGATACAAGTTTCCTGTTAAAAAAGACACAATCCTTGGCGAAAATGGGGGTTATCACAATTATAGTTGTCCATCTAACCTGTTGGTTTAAATCGATTAGTCTAAGTTAAGACACTTGTTTGTCAAATGAAATCTAGGCCATCGATTGGACGCACCAAAATAAATAAATCTCTGAGTGAAGAACCTCCCAGAGTTGCGCACATACAGGCTAGATGCATATCCAACTGACACACAATGGCTTAAAGTAACCAATTCAAGTGCAAAATTTGAGTTGTATTTATAAACCCGTCGAAAACAAGGTACTTCGGGACGAGCTTCGGGCAGTATCTTTCTTTGAACAAGTAAGCTGTCTAAGTTGCTCATGAGTTCCCCTCGACTTGAAACCTGAGAAATACTTACTTACCCAGGCTCCAAGAGTTTCAAACCAGAATAACGAAATTCGGATGATAGAATCAAGTTCGAGTAAGTCACCAAACATGTACATGCATTTAGCAAAATAAAGTCAACTTATTTAATTTATTTTGCTAAAAAGTGGTTATTCTACAAAATACTTGGGTAAAAGTAAAAAAAAAAAAATTCTTTTCCGATTTCTTTCGTCGATACGAATCAATAATCCAGAAAAGTTGAGCGCAAAATTAACAAATGCAAAAAAAAATTCAAATAAGGACAAACATTTTTTTTTTTTTTTTTAAGTTTAGGAGAACTCACCCTCAATGTGAGATATTTACCATTCTATTTGAAATACTTACCACTCGGTGTGGAAGTATTTCATATGAAGTAGTGAATATTTCAAATTGAGTGATAAGTATTATACATTTGGAATACTTACCACTCCTTATGAAATACTTACTAGTCAATGTGGAATACTTACCACTAAAGTAATTTTTAGGTATCATACACCAAAAAGTAATTTGTGTACCATCAAAAAATTCATCTGGGTTGATTCACTCTCTTTCGAGATAGGTTAGGGCCTTAGGGGGTGTTTGACTGTTCATTTTTTTTATTTAATTTTTTTTGCATTTGTTAATTTCGTGTTAAATTTTTGTAGATTATTGATTCATCCTGATGAGAGAAATTAGAAAAGTACAAAAATTATTATTGAAATTCAAATCTTTTTGACTAAAGGCAAAAAAAATTGGCTTATTGATTTATTTTTGTCTTTATTAAAAAAAATAGATTTCTATTATAATTTTTAACTTTTTAGATTTCTCTCATCATGACGAACCAATAATAGAAAAAAATCAATGAAAAACAAATAAATGCAAAAAAAAATTGGATTACGACAGGAAAAAAAATCCGAATTGATTGTTTAGACAAAACACTTTAATGATCACCCCAATCTCTTGCATCTTTGGCTTGACCATCACCACTCTGTGATGGATCTCGAGCTCCGACTTCCAACCACTTCTAAAGAAGATGGCAGTGGTAGATTCTCGACAGCGGCAGAATGGCGGCGACGACGGAACTGTTTCTTCAGCTTGATGCATATGCAGCATATCTAACTTCTCCAAAATCCAGTATTGCGTGGACTATGTTGGTTTTCACCATGGTGGTTGTTTCTGCGACTTTTTGGTTAATTTTTTGTTATGTTACTTGTGTTTTTTGTTGAGTTTTTGTGTGTGTGTGTGTGTTTCCTATTGTTTTGTTGTTTTTATGTTTTATTTCTGTAAGGCCACTTTTGAGCCATGTAATTGTTTTTCTAATTTCAATGTAACTGCTTTTGAGCTACAACCACCACTCTCCCCCACGACCCTATCAACTGCCTCCAATCCTCGTAACCCATTTCATGGCGCCCGCGTTCGCTGCCCATTATAAGTTTAAGGAAGCAGGGGAATCAAAGGTATGTGCTCTGTTTTTCTCTTTTAACATGAGCAGAGCTTTTATTCACTTAACTCACCGACAACTGACTTGATCGTTGGAGGGTTCACGACCGGACACCACCGATCATTGGACTTGTTTTGCAGGAAACCCCCAAGCTCTCGCCGCGCATACAAATTTCGGCATCAACATCTTCACTCACTAGTGATGGTGAAACCCTATAAATAGTGCTGTTGGTCCTATCATTGCTTGTAAGAGGGATGTAATTCTCTATACATTTGGATGTGTCCTAGCACTGTTTGATCGAACGCCCCACCAAAGTAGCACTACATTCGGTGTGGATTTGGCGAACTAAGCTTGTGTTTATACTCTTCCAAATTAAAAATCTGACTCCATGAAAAAGTATTGAAAATCAACTATGAAGATGAATGAAGGATGCAATACATATAGACTAGGGAAAAATTCAAAATACCCCAAACCTTTACACCAAAATTCAATTAGACTCCCAACCTTTTAAAAACTTCAATTTTACTCCAAAACGTTATCTTCCGTTAATCAAAACGCCCCCTTCCGTCCGAATGACTAACGGATTTCGTTAAAAGCTCCGTTAAATAGCGTCCCGATCGAATTTCGATCATCCGAGCCGCTCAATGTGTTCAAAACGTGATTTTAAAGGTACCCTCAAGAAATCGGCAAAAAAAATGACCGGGAAGGGCTTCATCTGAACAGTTTTTTATTGAATAGATCTGAACAGTTTTTTATTGAATAGTTCAATAAAAAACTGTTCAGATGAAGCCCTTCCCGATCAATTTTTTTGTTGATTTCTTGCGCATAACCTTAAAATCACATTTTGAACACATTGATCGGCTCGGATCATCGAAATTCGATTGGGAAAGGGGAGGTGCAGATCAATCCGGATTTTGCTTCGGTATGCACCTCCCCTTTTCCGATCGAATTTCGATGATCCGAGCCGCTCAATGTGATTAGAACGTGATTTTAAGGGTATTCAATAAAAAACTGTTCAGATGAAGCCCTTCTCGGTCATTTTTTTTGTTGATTTCTCGCGGATACCCTTAAAATCACGTTTTGAACACATTGAGCGGCTCGGATCATCCAAATTAGATCGGGAAAATATTTAACGGAGCCTTTAACGAAATCCGTTAGTCATTCGGACGGAAGGGGGCGTTTTGATTAACGAAAGATAACGTTGGTCTAATTGAATTTTGGTGTAAAGGTTGGGAGGTATTTTGAAATTTTCTCTATTGACTAACTTGTGACTTTTTGAAAAGTCATGAAGGAAGGGACACCTCTATTCATAAAAGACGCGTATGTCCAAAGCGAGCAGGTGTCACTAGAAAAGACATAGACTCCAAGTTTCATGCTTAGTGTAACCCACCCAATAACGAGGAACTCTTTACTCCTTCCATAGTTTCATGCTTAGTGTATTGCAACACGCACTTATAATTTGGATACCCATTAAAGCATCTAAAATCACGTCCAATTATGTAACTTTTTTTTAAAAAAAACTTCTTTTTTTTTTATTAGCTTTAAAAAAAACTTCTTGCGGGGTATACTTGTTCAATAACTACCAAACACTTGGGAACTTAGAAACTACAAAAATTTCAAATCTCAGTTTTCATGCCATCCAAACATAGCAACCCGGTTGATTGGGTCTTTCGAAGTGTCATTTAAACAGAATCAGGGGACTTTTGCTCCGTTAGAGTGGGAATTAAGGGCATACACTTCATACAGCATACTTGTCTTTCAGAAACCTCTCAAGGAAATTAGAGGCCGGGGCATACGCGATGTGTGTGCAAGTCGGATTTGTACAAAATTTGTGAAAAATTGATCAAACATTAAATGGAAAGGAATTGTGCAAATTTTAACAAAATTCGACTTGCATACGCATCGCGTGTGCCTGGCCTCTAGTTACAATATAAAGAAGGCAAGATTATTTCATGAAAACTAAGCGTTTGATCATTTAGTAATCATCAGCGTAATGCAAAGAATGACAATTTGAAAGTGGGCAATTGGTACCGTATAGGAATTGGTACTTTATGGAAAAGTTACTAAAATCTGGTGTAAAAAGAGGTTAAGGAAAATAAAGTTTCAAAAATCAAAACAAAATGGAAAAGATGAAGAAAGGGGGCAGTTCAAACACCTCACAGTTGTAAGAGCTCTTCACATTTGCAGCCTTAATGAGTGTGAAATCCAAACAAATTACTCCCCAAAAGCAAAAACGTGTGTCACTCTTTCTATCTTTCTCTCCCAATCTTCGTTTTTTGATCTAATGGTTTTGACGAAGAAATGGGAAGAAACGGGAGTAGTTCCTAGAAAAGGGGCAGTTTCAAAACGTGGGTGTGGCAGTTAAGGTAAATGAAAATATATGATAGGGAGACACCAAACTGGTGCTCTCCCTTTATGTATTAGAATAGATGTTGCCTTCCATCAAAAAAATTCCAATATGTTCCAAAGATGATATGTCAAGACCACATGCAGAAATCGATGAAGCCTTTGAGGTGTATTGAAAGACGCATTCTTTAGAAGGTAATTTGATCCCAGGAGTTCGCTGACGGGCTATATCCAAAGTTCCCTGCTCAGACGCATCACAATGAAAATGGTCACTTAAAAGGTACAAAAGTACATTCTAAGGGGAGGACAGAAAGTTTTGATGTGTCAAAAGTGGTAGGTCTGCATCATTTATATAGATACAAAAGTACCTTTGTTCCAAAAGACATAACCTTGCTAAAGTGGAGCTTAATTATTATTGTCTAAAGAGACCCATGGGCCATCCGTTTGAACGACACCGATTTGACACATGAGTAGTGGACGAATCCACCGGTGCTCTTGAGGGAGAAGACAAATAAGGCTTGGGGGGATTTTCAAAGACTCCGTGCTTCCTTCTAACATCTCCACAACCCGACTCATTGATGGTCGGTTTGAAGGATCAGTTTGTATACACCACAGGCCAACTATTATTATCTTCCTTGCGCTTGCATTTGCTTCATCATCCTCATCCGTAATGCCATACAGTCCGAGTTCTTCATCAAACTCAAGATGCTTGTATACCCAATGTGGGAAATATATTTCACTCGTACGATCAACCTCAACACTTATATTCTTTCTTCCGCCAACCATTTCCAGAACCATCATCCCGTAGCTATACACATCAGACTTGTGTGAAACCACACCAAAATTTCTGCTAAATACTTCTGGGGCAATGTAGCCCGCTGTTCCTCGAGCACCCGTTAAAGATATGATACTCTCTTTTTTAGGGCATAGTTTAGCAAGGCCGAAATCAGATATCTTTGGGCAGAAGTCCTCATCTAAAAGAATATTATGAGGCTTTATGTCAAAATGCAAAATTCGCGTTTTGCAACCACGGTGTAAGTACTCCAACCCTCGGGCAATACCAACCGCAATTCGGTACGTTGCATCCCAACCCAACTGGCGATATGTCGAGGAACCACCATCATGTATGAAATTGTCAAGAGATCCACTAGGCATGAACTCATATATGAGAGCTCTATGGCGACCCTCAAAACAGAACCCAAGAAGAGTCACAATATTTACATGAGAAGTTCTACTAATTGTTGCAACCTCGTTAATGAAATCTTCTCCATTGCCTTTCAACCCTTTCAGAACCTTCACTGCCACGAGGCAATCATTTTCTAACTTTCCTTTGAAGACACAACCAAAGCCTCCCTGACCTAGTTTAGTTCTGAAGGAGTTGGTAATTTTCTTGATGTCGGAGTAAGTGTATCTTTTAAGAGAGAGATATCCACAATTCTTTAGAAATGCCTCAATGTTTCGGTAGTTCTCAGTCTTCTTTTTCCAAAAGAATGTTGATTCACTTTTTGAGAGTTTCTTCATAATAATGCAGAACAACAGAATTCCCATAATCCCTACAAAAAAAACAACTGAAGCACAATTCCGAAGAAACGGTTAGATGTGGATAATAGTTCTAGGTTATCTTCCAATTACATGTAAACCTAGAGAAGTATAATGGGAGGAGGAAAAGGAATCTTGCCATCATTTGAATGGAAAGGTCAAGCTAATGAAGCACATGAACGATACCTATTCCGAGAATCAATGCCAATCTACTTCTTCCTATAAAAATTTTCAAAGAGAAAAAACATTGGTTAGACGAGTTTAGAAAGAACGGTGGAAGAAAAGGAATGGGATTTAAATTTAATTTACTTTGCACATTCTGATATAGAATAATGGAATAAGCCTTAATCTAACCATAAATGCAAGTACATGCTCTCTTGTTTAAGCATTGAAACTCCCCAAAGTCGCGTGGACATTGACCTTAATCGAACATAATATTTCACCATACACAATACTAACTTTGACGCTCAACTCTTGTACAACCTCATTTGTCCTCTATTTACAGAAACCCCATCCAGGCCTCAGGTCTCCTTCTCCATTAATCGAAACGTCAATACCTCCTTTCTTATTTAAGCGCTGGAACTCTAGGGTGTCACGCAGACACTGGCCCCCATTGTGGAGACATGCAAGACATTCCTCTTCCTCTAAAACATGATATTCAACCAAAAAAATCAAAATCAAAAGCCAATAATGAGAATGGATCGCTAAGATTCTGGTCCTCAACTAATGACACCACCAGCAGTTGGAAAAACACACAGTTTTTCGGAATGCTGACTGGAGTCGGAACTACAACTTGTTGATTCGGATACGAATAGTAGACATTGTACCCAATAATGAGATCCAATACTGACTGGAGTCGGAACTACAACTTGTTAATTCGGATACGAATAGTAGACAGTGTACCCAATAATGAGAATGGATTGCTAAGATTCATGACCATGACAGCCTCTGCCTCTGCAGTGAGTGTAGTTATCAAAGAAGAACTTATCAGTCTAATTCTAAATTGCAGGGCTGCTGGTGTGGCATTTGAAGAAGGTGAGATTCGGGGAGATTGTGAAGAAAATATATCGCCTATTAAGAGGATGGATGTAACTGGAAAGATGACAATCGTTGTATTTGATAAGGTTTTGTTGTACTGGGTCATTAATCTTTACGGTATCATTGGTTCAGCTGCGAACTTGATAAGATCTTCCCTCCGCGCCCAACTTGACTTTGGGGACTGGTTCATCAAAAATCAATTGTAAACCCCCATAGGGGTGTGTGGTGTTGGTAAAAGGGAATTTGATCGGACCAAGAGTTCCGCAATCGAAGGAGGATGGACAGAAAAAAACCTATATTTGATTCCCAATTTAAAACATGAAAAAAAAAATTTCCCAAGTGTAAGAAGAACGAAATTCCCTCATTTCGGATTTTTTTTTTCTTTTTTTATCTGGGAGGGGGCGAAATTATGTTACTAAAAATGAAGGTTTGGTAAAAATCAACAAACTCCATAAATTGTTCTGATTTTTTGGTTGGCACGCCAGTTGACTTGGAAATGGTGTTATACAAGGACTTGCGTAAGTCGACGGAAAACAGAGGGTTTTTGGGTGGTGCTAATTTCTTGTGCTACACAAGAATGGTCGGTAGGCAGAAAGACTATATTGAGAGGGAGTTTCCTCACTGATGACAGATTACATGGTATTAAAAATGTGATCATCACAAATGGTCACCATAGCATTGCTCCAGACAAAATGGTCACAGTAAAAAAAATAGTATGTAAAGAGAACCAAGAACCACTGTGATCTTGTTTATGCAGACTAACAAAACCGTAGTAAGCAATTGTCATGTGCGTGTATTATATAGATAAGATGTTGTGACAGATTTTCCTGAGTGATTTGAACTGTTGTACATGTAACATGTCTCGTCTTAGACCTCTGGACACAAGTGACTCGCATGCACGCGCATAGATCGGACACGCCTGCATGCACCGCCTCGACGTGTGGGGCTTCCTTCGGGATCCTTTCTATGTTGGATTAGCACCATCGAGATCATCGTCTCGAGAGACGATGCTAAACCGTAATCGAAAAACTGGAAACAATGGAGTTTCCAAAGGCATGGAAACCCGCCGCACCTGTCTCTCTCTGGTCCTCTTTCTGTCTCGCCACACCTTTCTACCTACCTATACACATATGTAACTATGTAAGGGAAGAGGGAGGAGTAAACGGTAAACCCAGGAAGGGGGTTTCCCCGCGGGTGGTGATGGCCGGCACCAAACAGCGCCAATTTCGGGCAGCTATTGAATTGATTATTGAAATATTATGCAAGTGCGTCTTGATTCCTCCTATTATCAAGTGTGTGGCTTGGTCGCGTCGAGTGACATCCGCTACTCCGGTCAAGTGGCATCCCGGACTATCCTAACCACGCAGGCCTCAACTTTCGGCTTTGCATCAATGCCAAAAGGGAATTGACTTGTGAATTCAGGTTGACTTGAATATTAAAATGAAAACAAGTATGGGATGCAGTTTGCATAGCAACAAAAAGGAGGAACGTTTTTGATGCATTTATTCGTCTAGATATATAAATGCAACGGCTTCAAATTATGCTTACTGATACTGATAAAAGATAAATTACCTGTTCCTAGTATCAATATCAAGTTCCTTCCCGTGACCAATGTCAAGGAGAAGAACATCAATCAATTCAAAGTAATTTACTTTGCATATTCTATAAACGCTTGAGTTTAACGAACAGAAGAATGCAAAACAAGTATGGAATGCAGTTTGCATAGCAACAAAAAGGAGAACTATCGATGCATTTATTGGACCAGATAAATAGATGCATCGGCTTCAAGTTCCTAGATCACTATCAAGTTCCTTCGCGTGACGAATGTATGGAGAAAAAGAAACAATCAATTCAGAGCGATTTACGCTGCATATTCTAAAAGTTTGAGCTAAACTAGTAGTTAACTAAATGAAAAAATGCAAAAACGAAACTTCCATGATGGAGCAAACTGACATGGGTTAAACAATATTTTCAGATGTCATTACCTTCGTTCTCATTTGTGCACCCGAAACGCGTGATATCACGAGTACATCTCCTCCCCTTGTTTCGACACTCTAGACATTCCTCGGACACATGAAACCTAATATCAAACTCGGAAGCCAACACAGAGAATAAATCACAGGCATTCCTGCTTCAGAGTTCCGATACCCTTGGCAATTCAATTACCGAACAGTTAAGACCAACACTGGCATTACTGGAGACACTAGAATGATAAGGATACTTATAGTAGACAGTGTATCCACTGCAGCCTCTGTAACTGTCGTTGCCACGAAAATACTCATCTTGTTTCTTGTCAAGTTCAGGGCTATAGGCAGTGGCGGACCCAGGAATTTAACATAGAGGGGGCACCAATTTTTTTTGTAATCGTAATATACGAGTTACAGTTAAACACATTTACTATAAAATAATTTTAGCATTCATAATAAATTAACAATTTTAAAGTATATATGTATTTTAATAATTACTACTTGGGCAAACTTGCGCACCTTGACTAAATGCATTAAAACAACATTATCACATGTTCATTAACTATTTTTCTATTACTGACTCTACTATTACAGTTTTGGAGACAAAAAGTATACAAATGCAATGTGGGGTAGACTCGAACCGATGAATAATATAAAAACCAAGGTACTCACTACTATTTTCTACTACCTTTTGAAAAAAAATAAAATACACATACACACATTTTCTACAGCCTTTTGGGAAAAAGGCAAAAAAAACCTCCTGACAGGTGAGCATGGGGTCTCGAACCCACAGCCTTTTGGTTAAAAGGAAGGTACTTAACCACTGGACCAATAGATTACTTCTTACATTCATTCAACATAAATAATATATATATAAAACCGAAATTTTTTTTTTTTTTTTAAAAGGGCGTGGGGGCACGTGACCCCACGTGCCCTATGGTAGGTCCGCCCCTGGCTATAGGTAATGCATTTGAACAAGGTGAGACCAGGTGATATTGTGAAAGAAATATAGGGTCTAAGCGGAAGAGTCCAGTTCAAGTAAAACCCGAAAACATCGCAACCGTTTGTCCTAATGAGGTTCCCTAGATTTGGGTCATTAACCCTAATGGAATTTTCTGAGACATTGATAGTATCAAGGTCATACAATACTTCCTTCGCTTCCAGCTTGAGTTTTGGAACTGGGTCTGTGCAATTTGTTACATTGTAGAGCCCACAACGGGGATATGTGGAGTTGGACAAAGGGTATCTGATTTGGCCATGAGTTCCACAGTCGAAGGACTCTGGACATTTCCCAGAAGAGTGATCAAACAGTAGGTGGAAGAGAAGAAAGAGTGCCAAAACAGAGGGAACACCCATTTTGGTTGCCCAGTTTAGCAAATGTGGATTAACAAACAACCAACAAAGTGGAGAGGAAGAAAAAAGTTTTCTTTGTTCGAAAAAGGTAGTGCTCTCTTTCTTCTTTTTTTCGTGAATTTTAGTGAAGAAATAGAGGGTGTTTCTCTGTTTGACTCGCAAGTCGACTTGGAAATATTATTGGAGGAGGACTCAAAAAAAAAAAACTTATTGAAAGAAAAAGGCAATTAGGACCAGAGTCGGCAGACATGCAAGTTGGTTCAATTGAAAGGGACGGTGGGCCAAAAGACTCCAAAGGGAGTTTCATGCTCATCTTCTTCATTGGGTTCTTCATTGACCCGGCACTCTAAAGACTTGACCCATTGACTCTTCTCTCCCTCTGTCTCTCTCCAACTTAAATGAAACCGTCAAGAGGTCTATTGCGGAAAAATTTGTTTCGGAAATCTTTCGTCCTGCATGCGAGAAATTTAGTGGTGAATATTGTGAATTTGTGATGAGATTTGTTTTGTACTCAGGGGCAAAAGAAAAAATGTGGAGAGAGATAGATATCAAAGAAAATCAACTTTTTACTCTGATTTTACCAGCACTAGAGATCAGGACATACGCAATGCGGGTGCAAGTCAAAATTTACAAACAATATGCACAAAATGTAGTGCATAGTTGGCAAATGGAATGATTTCAAAGTCCATAGCATTTTGCTGATAAAATTAAAGGGAGAATAATTTGTTGGCTGCCTTCCTTACCACCACCACTGCTATTGATACGACTACGGGGTGCTTGGTCAATGGTCCTAATTATTTAATATGCATGAAACTCATATATCGATTCAACTAGAGGCCGTAGCACATGCTTTTGCAAGTTTGTAAAATTGTGTGTAAGTTGGTCTAAGCACCCTTAGATATCAAAGAAAAAGTTTATTAAACCGTACTTGCCTATTGTTGACATTATGGTAAAAATACAATTGAAATCCCTTTATTAGGCCTACAATTGCGTGCTTTTCTTCAGCAAATAATCCGCTTGCCTGATTATGTGTTCTCTATATAATTCTTTTGGAAGGAAGAAATATAATTAAGCAAAGAATTCAAATCATACTTCTCTACACAGAAGTGTGTGAAGGGAAAATCATAGGAACTCACTCCGAATGGTTTCCCTCTATATATCTTCATATATTGTGGTTGTGGACATCCAATACGCCTGCTCCGTTGCCTCTAGATCTGACTTCAAATCCGTCACAAACAAATCTCGCAAGGCAAACCATTCAAATCAGCCCTGGAAAAAGAAGCTCGAGAATGGGATGTGTTGATTGTACAAAGGAGTGCAAAGTGGTCATTAAGCACAAATGGGATTCCACATTTATGGAAACAGAAGTTTGCCATTGGAATTGTAAATTCTCAACTGAATGTCTAAACCAAGAAATGGACAATTTAAGCAAAATGGAGAAGTTGACGTGTTGGCATTAGAAGACAGGAGTCAAGGGGTGCTTCGCAGCATCCCCATTCTAGTGAAGGCCTTGTTGATGTCCATCACCATTGTAAAAAGGTAAAAATGGAAGCAATAACATATTGGTAACTACTCAAATGCCATGTTTAATTGCCACTTCACCCCCATGCAGTTACGGAAATAGTGGAACTATTTGAACTTGGGAATAAGAACTTTTTGAAGGAATATTTAACAAGATTATTATGACTAGGAAGATGCCCGACGAATAGAGAAGGAGCACGCTAGTACCTATCTATAAGAATAAAGGGGATATTCAAAGCTGCAACAACTATAGAGGTATTAAATTGATGAGTCACACGATGAAGTTGTGGGAGAGAGTTATTGAGCATCGCTTGAGGATGGTGACTACGGTGTCAGAGAAACAGTTTGGGTTCATGCCTGGGAGATCAACCATGGAAGCTATCTACCTATTAAGGAGAATGGTAGAAAAGTACAGAGCAAAGACGAATAATCTTCATATGGTTTTCATAGACTTAGAAAAGGCATATGATAGGGTGCCTAGGGACATCATTTGGTGGGTTCTGGAGAGAAAGGGAGTGACCAAAGGGTATATCGAGGTGATTAGAGACATGTATGATGGTGTCGTCACTACCATTCGATCACCAGTAGGGGAAACGAGTGAATTTCCAATCACTGTCGGATTGCATCAAGGGTCAGCCTTGAGCCTGTACCTCTTTGCCTTAGTTATGGATGAATTGACCAGACAATTTCAGGAGGATATCCCTTGGTGTATGATGTTTGCAGATGACATTGTCCTCGTAGTTGAAACCGCTAGAGGTGTTAATACAAAACTAGAAATTTGGAGGGAAGCATTGGAGTCAAAGGGTTTTCGAATAAGTAGGAGTAAAACTGAGTATATGGTGTGCAAGTATTAGTGGCACCAGCAGTGCGCTCGAAGAAAGAGTGATGATCCAAGACCAGGAGATACCTAAGAGTGATCATTTTAGGTACTTAGGCTCAATTATTAGTAGTGATAGAGAGATTGCCGATGATGTGACCCATAGGATCCAAGTGGGGTGGCTCAAGTGGAGAAACGCTACTGGTGTACTTTGTGACAAGAGGGTACCCACAAAATTGAAGGGAAAATTCTATGGAACTGCCATCAGACCAGCGATGCTTTATGGGACAGAGTGTTGGCCTATTAAGAGACAACTAGTGAATAAGATGAGTGTAGCGGAAATGAGAATGTTGAGGTGGATGTGTGGTAAGACTAGGCGAGACAGGGTTAGAAATGAAACGGTTCGTGAGATAGTAGGTGTAGCACCTATAGAAGAGAAGTTGAGGGAGAATAGGCTAAGGTGGTTTGGGCATGTCTACCATAGACCAGGAGATGCAATAGTAAAGAGAGCGAATAGGATAGCTTTGGGTAGCAATGCTACGGGGAGGGGTAGACCTAAATTGACATTAGATGCTGTGGTGCGCAAAGATTTTAGTATAATAGGTTTGTGCGAACAAGGGGCCTTCGACAGAGCTCAATAGAGAAAACGGATTCATGTAGCTGACCCCAAGTGATTGGGAAATAAGGCTCGGATTAGTTTGGTTTGGTTTGGTTTGGTTATTTAATTTGAGAACTTAAAAAGTGAGCCATCTTAAAAAATGAGTCATAACCAATTGGTGCTCCCCCTTTATATATTAGAATAGATGGATTTTCTCCTGTCAAATTTACAACTAGACAGTCAATGAACTATTTTACAAACATTTTCTCCCATCAAATTTGCAACTATACAGTTAATGAACTATTTATTCAAGTATGTACCGGGACTTTTATTTGCCTAAAGGCTGGAGATGCTCTAACAAACCACTCTTTTACCGGTATGGTTTGGATTCTAACAGCCAAATAGCCGATTGTTAGGAGACCAGTTATAGCTACTTAGCTTGTTGGAAATGGGCTTGATTTTGATCTTCTGAACATTGCACGTCTAAAGGGAATTCATTTTGCCCAGAATAAATTTTTCCTTTTCAATTGAGCATTCTAACCGATTTCTAGGTGCAACAGGGCCAAAGCATTTTTTTTTCACTGCGTGCTGATTTCTTGTGTATTTTGAGCCCCAATCCTCCACTTTGGTTTTTCCCCATCCACAATCTCCGCCCACCCCTTTTCTCTGCCTCACCTCTTCACTTTCTCCGCCCACCTCCTCTCCTCCACCGCCTCCTCTCCAGGTTGTGCCCATTTGGAGACAAGATGTAGCAAGGGTGGCTCGGTCTCCTCCAGTGAATAAGTTGCTCGATCCAAGGCGGCAGTTTCCAGGGACATTGACAGTGGCCAAAATTTTTACTTTTGTAGTTTCTTTTTACAGAGCATTTATTTTTCTTTTCAATATTGATGTTTTGTTTTATTTGCCTTGTGGAGGAGAAATTTTTCAGTGCCGAGCTGGTATATCCTACGTGGTACCCGCTCGGCACTCTCGAGACGTCCGATGCACTTTTGGACGGCTCAGATTGAAACATTCTCTCCTCTCACCCCTCCTCTTTCTCTCTCCAAATCTGAGTCGTCCAAAATCGAAATGGACAGTCCGGATGCACCGAGCGGGCACCATGTGGTACCCACTCGGCACTAAAAAAATTCTCCTTGTGGAGTGTTTCCTCCCCTTTGTGGGCATGTCTCACCCCCGGATCGACCCCAGGGTAAGCCCAGCAAGCCCTCGGTCTTGGGCAACCCCTCGGGCCGGGGCAACCAATAAAAAATTTAAGTTACATATAAATATAGAAAAAGTTTTCCACGGTAGCACAAATGATTGTCTTGGTGTTGCGGGCTTGCAAGACGTTAAACTGCCGAAGAACTAAGTTTGACTCCTGGGCCCCTACCCCTTTATTTTATTTCTCCACTTTTGTTTTTCTCCCAATCAACAATATTTTGAAAATCAAATTACTTTGTTAGAAATTTTTGATTTAACAGACACAACAATAATGTATAAGTGATATGTTCTTATATTTGATTAAAAAAAAGTCATAGCTATAATAGATTGAGCAAGCTAACACGATTTTTATTTTTACTTTCGAACTACCATTTCAAAAGAGAGATTAAAGAGATTAATTATGATCTTAATTGAAAATGAGGCGCCGTTCCACTAAGAACATTTTTGGGCATTTAGAACTAGTTATGTGAAGTCAACATGCAGAAATCGATGAAGCCCTTGAGGTGTATCGAAAGACACTTTCTTTAGAAGGTGATTTGATCCCAAGAGTTCGCTGACGGGCTTTATCCAAAGTTTCCCAGCTCAGACGCATCACAATGAAAATGGTCACTTAAAAGGAAACTATTATAAGGGGAGGACAGAAAGTTTTGATTTGATGTGTGTTTACACCCATTTTTGGCCAAAATTCAGAAGATCAATTGGTCGGTTAGAAGGTGGCCTTGAATGCTAATCTCAGGCCTTGAAAAGCTTTGTAAATCGGCCACCAGCGGAATTGGGCTGATATGAATGATAAAGGACCAATTGAGCTTGCAAAGGTTTGAAACATACTAAGGCCTAAGATATCTCTTCCATAAAATTAGGCCCAAGGCTGGCCAAGGTCTTGAAGTTGACCCACTAGGCCTGAGCACTTCATCCAGGCCTAGCCCAACTCTAAGAAACGATAAGGCCTTCAAGTAGGTCCAAATCAGTTAAAGTTTGGGTTTTTCTCCAGGCTTGGGCTCACAAGGCTTACAATGGACTAAGGCCTATCTTGCACCTCAAATTTAGGCCCAAGTATTGGGTGGGCCTGCTTCTTAGAAACATTGCATATGGGCCTCAATTGGCAGGAAAATGCCCTAAGCTGCTCACAAACAGCTCCAAGGCCTAGAATGTTCTCAATAGGTAGGTCTAGGTAAGCTGCTTACAAACAACTCGAGGTCTGGATGGCCACCATCCTTCAGCATGAAGCAAGGCTTGGGACACATGGCAGCCATGCATGGAGACATCCCAAACAGCTCACAAGCAGCTTAGTCCTGCACAAGCAGCTACAAGCAGCTCAAAGGCCTAGAAGGTTCTCTCTAATATCACACAAGCTGCTCACAAGCAGCTCAACCAGGCCTGCGTTTTTGGCCTTGGTGGGCCCAAATATCCAATCACTCATTGGAGGAGGTAGAAGAAGCTCAAGCCTAGGCCTTTACCTGGAGGACACTTGGCAGCCATGCATAAGGGCAGGAAAAAGCAGCTCAAGGTCTGGAACTTTGCCTATAAATATCAGAGTTGAAGGCCTTGGCAAAGGTCCCCGACCATCAAGCCCATGGCTTAGCCAAATTAAATTTCAGTTATCTTTCAACCAATTTTATCTTTCGGTCCACGACCATCAAAGCCTACGGCTTATCCAATTTATCTTTCAATTGTCTTTACTTTCCCGTTCAATCTAGCCAAGCCTAGATTTTATCTCATTTCCTTGTAACTAGACTTTGTTAAACCGTTAATAAAGTCCTTTTAATTCTGTTTTAGGCCTTATTCTACTTTTCTTTCCATTTTCTAACAACGATTAGGAAATTTTTAAGTCCTTTTCATTAAGGCAAACCACGAACCACATACGGCCTCACCCCTTAGGTCGTACGCAATCGTCTTACAAAAGTCAGATTGAGACATCCAGGCCTTGATAGGAATTTGGACTGCAATCCAGTCCTGGCACGCCCGCAACTCCAAGCCGATTTGGTTTTTGCACTTTTGTGGAGAAACAATGTGTCAAAAGAAGTTTGTCTGCAGCATTTATATAGATACAAACCTCTGTTCCAAAAGAGATAACCTTGCTAAAGTGGAGCTTATCACAATTATAATCGTCTGTCTAAAGACACCCATGGGCCATCCGTTTGAACGACACCGATTAGACACTTGTTTGTCATATGAAATCTGGGCCGTTGAGTAGACGCACCAAAATAAATCAACCTCTTATTGGTAAAATTGGAGTTGCAAATGCAAGCCCATGAAAAACAAGTTACTTAGGGATAAGTGCAAAGACAATTATATAGATACGATCAAGCAGCAAACAATGAGCTTGGGGCAATATCTTTCTTCCAGCAAGTAAGCTGTCTAAGCTTGCCCACGAGCTCCCTTAATTTGAAACCTGAGAAACAGTTACCCAGGCTCCAGGAGTTCAAACAAGGATAAGTCGGCCAATTGGGTGAGTTGTTATTCGATCTTCAATTACTAGGAGCCCATGTCACAAAGCCGAGAAGCCTTTGGCTCAACAGCATCAAGAATTCAATTAAGTGCCATTAAGAGAAAAGAGGTCAAGAGTTCAACTCCTCTTCCAGGTTGGTAAACTTACTATTCTAATGAGGAGACCATTCTAACGATATTGAATTTTACCGATCAATAAAAAAATAGCCCATGTCACAAAATGCCTTTAGGATGTGTTGGAAATCTAAAAACGATCATTGATGCTTTACTATGTGGGGGGGAACACAGTGGAATGTGTTGGACACTTAAATAACTAAACATAAATGTGGAGGATAACAAAGAATATACTACATGTACAACCCTTAGGTAATACAGAGCTCCCATGGAACACAAGTATATATCTTTACGAACTCAACACTATGATAATATATATTCTTCACCACTTTCTTTTCTACTCCTTATTCATTGATTAACACCCCTTTATATAGGGCACAAACATACCTCTTAAACTCTATGGGCTCGTTTGGATGCGGGATTAGGTTTGAAGGTATTATGTAAGAAGGGAGGATTAGATAGTAGGGGGTATTGGTTAATAAAGGATGGCCTATATTGATGTGATGTTTATGGAGGGGGGATTAGACAGTACTTGGTTTTGATGAGGTATTAGAAATGGAAGATAAAATTGTACTTGGTTTGGATAGAGGATAAATAGGGGGTATAAGAAAGGGTAGATGATGTAAAAAGCTGTCAAATGACCATTTTGCCCTTGTGTAGTCCCTAACTTAATTATGTATTACGTTATATATATAATTGCAAATATAATTAATCTTTCACATGTTAAGCCTTAATATTTAATTTTACTAACAAATTAACTAATTTAGTAATATTTAAAAAATGAATATTTATTTGATAATTTTCGATTTTTTATTAAAAAAATCGGGGTTTTTTTTTTTTTTGGGAAAACACATTGTTTGGTAGTTGAAAATGTGTCAAATTAGTTAGGTGAATTCCCATGTGGCCAGCATATTTTTTTGGTCAAAATGTGCCTAACTAATTAGGTTGGTAAATTTTTTCCTTATAAATTGTTCCCATGTCTCTTCTTCTCATTTGACATCTCATATTCATTCAAAAAAATAATTTTTCCTTTCGTTGGTCAATCATATTGATGGCACACCGAAATTGGACCGAGGTGGAGGAAGAAACGTTACTAACAAACGTTACGACCCATGTAGATCAAGGAATTTGGAATGGAGAGGCCGGTGGGTGGCATCCCGCCTACTTGGAATATCTTCAAAATCAAATGCAAGCTTCTTTTCCCTAAGCAGGTATCGAACGAAATCATATCCTCAGGAAGATGAAGTACTGGAAACGGGATTATTACTACGTAGCCGATATGCTTCGCCGTCCTGAGTTTGGGTGGGATTCAAATGAAAACAAAGTTGTGGCAGAAGATGAAGTTTGGAATGAATTAATCCGAGTAAGTTAATATAATATTATATAAAGTCTTGTTTAGTAAATTGAATTTTATATAAAGTCTTGTTTAGTAAATCCTAAAATGTTTTCCCTTACTTTATGTAGGATCGGCTAGAAGTGAGACGTTATCGGGACATGCAATTTCTCAATTTCAATCGATTGGGCCATATTTTTGGTCGTGAGGAAAACTAGAAGGTTGAAGTTGAAGGCATGTATTCAAAGAATAAATTTGTAGTTGTGAAATAAATGGATTTGCCTTTTCCTGGCTTCCTAATTTGTTTTATGTATGTGTGTGAGAGTGCATTTCTGTTGGTCCTCTGTATTGTAGCATGTTTTAAAGTGAAATTTCGAACCACCCAATAATTTATCTCTTTCATACGTTAGTTTTGAATTGAATATTCGAACCAATATGTAATCACATGATTTATGAAATGAAACGTACAACTTACAAAATTCTTACAACTTATACAGTCTTCCCAACCTAATTCGTCCAAATTCTTGAAATAAAACTTACAACTTCATTCCGAATCAAACAGATGTGCCAATAAAATACAACATATGAAACCTAACAAAAAAAATTACAACAAAGTATGTTGTTAGACTAGTTTGATGTTGAACTTCCAAAGCACTTGTGGATGTCGAAGCACTGTCACTTGATTGATGTTTGGTTCGGGTCAATTGCTTGTCTTGAATGAGCCGGTATCTTTCCTCATGAAATGCTAACAATGCTTCTTCCGCTTCGTCTAATGTGTTGTACTTTTTCTTCAAGTTCCCCGCGTATCCATTAACTTGCAGTTCCGCGGCCGCCCAACTTGTATATATTCCCGGTTTATGGCCAACGAAAACCACCCAATACAAATCTTTATGTTGACTTCCCATCGAAAATCTATTCGGATACAACAATTACGATATTTAAATGTGAAACAATAGTAAGAGTATGCTTACAAATAAATATGGCTCAGATATATTTGACCGGCACATAGTGCACTACTTAACTACAAGTTATGTTGCCGAACGGTGATTGAACCGTTGGCCCTCATAACTTGTCCCGCCAAGATAAGTGACTCACCTAAAATTGTCCCGTTTTATATCATCATGGCCTACATATAACTAACAATTCGACAACAAAACAGCCTCAAAATAGCAACAAAAAACACATGCTCAACACAGCTAACTGCACACACCACATCGTGTAGTCATTTCTAACTCACATCTGTTGTCCATACACACACTTGCACACCTGCGCTTGCAAGCACTTCCCCACACACACACACAAATGATAATGAACCAAAGGCATGACATAGTAATATCAAGCATAGCTAATAAGTGGATTGGGTTGACAATACCCCATCCAAACAGGGCACTACTATTGCCACTAGATGGGACCATACACCTCACCGGCAAGGATGGCCTCCACCAAAGCTTGCCTCTCCTCGGGCTTCATGTCAAGAAGTAGTCAACCCTCTCTTCCGATTGCACGATTACAGCACTGAACTTGAACTTCTCCGCCAAGGTGATATCAAGCTTTGACAACTCCTCTTTCACCATCGTGCGTCGGGCGGATAGCTCTTTCTCGTAGCCAAAGGAATTGGCCAATTTCTCCCCATGGCCATTGGTTGATTTCAAGAAATTGTCCATACTCGCATAGATGGACAACTCCGCTTCACCCATTCTTGTCATCTTCCTCCCCTTTGGGGCTCTGGCATTAATTAGCAGCTGGCATTGAGCCACGGCCGGGGAGTGGACGTGGGGAGTGAGGCATGAGGTGTGAATGCTTGACTTGTGCCACTTGTGGGAGTTGTGGAAGTTACGGGAGTGGTGGGAGTGTTGGAGAGATGTACGTCGTAGTCAGTGAATCAAGCATCATAGAAGTCATTGGAGTTGTGTGGCTCCGCACTTTCGTTGGCAATATCCGGGCGCACCATTTCATCATAATCTTCCGCAGTCGCCCCCGTAGCCCTATCATTGCCAAATATTCTTTGCCAATCCTCAAAGTACGGGAAAGACTTCCCATACAAGCCTTGGGCCTTTTTAGGATGGGCCTACACAAATATTGGCACTTTTAGTAAGAATTCTCATGCTTTAATATTCAATTAAACCATTGGAATTCAAGATTGGGAGTTACATTTTCATACTCATCCCATATGGGTTGCTCCACGTCGATGCGATTGTTGACAGCATCCCACCCGAAACCACTTAGGGCAGTAATGTCAACAATTCTAGCCCATATGGATTTTCAATGCTTCACCTTCAAGTCAATGTGGGGGTTAGCCTTAAGGTTGCACCCCGGGAGCACTTTTTGCAACTCTTTCTCCAAGTGGGTGAAGTAACCCGTTCGGAAGCCATTCTCGGCCTTCCACTTCTCCCTTTCTTCATTCACCATGCACTTCATTAGTGCATCCTCCTCAATTTTCCTCCAACTCCTACGTTTTTGCTTTGTGTAGAGACCCGTATATATTTTTTTATCGAACGTTAACATTTTATAAATGCATGATTATTGGAAAAGGAAATGAAATATTGGTTTTATGTGAATTGAGGCCTAAGTGTTAAAATTGATTGTGGAAGGGTGTAATGTGTAGTTTGCTAAAATGTGGGTATAAATAGGAGGGTGAGGGAGTAGGAGATTATTTTCACCCCCCCCACGCCCCCACCGGCTCTCTCCCTATCTCACGGTTCTCTCTCTCTCTCTTGCTACCTCACCAAATTTCACTCAAAGTTCACCAAAATAACCTTAAATCCTTCAACCTCAACGCGTATTGTGGTCCGTACCCCGTTGGTTTGAGCTCGGGGAAGTCGTATCCCGTTCGAATCAAGGTTTTCGGAGAGCTAGGGCTCGTAGCTTCGTGGGTTTCGTTCTTCGGCTTTGAGGTAGGGATTCTACCTCCCAATATATGTTAGAGATGTGTTTTCCTTGCCTTGAATCGTGGCCTTGGTTGTTGTAGTTGTTGTTGTGGTTGAAATCGTCGAAATCTGCAGAAAATCTGCTCGAACACCAATCTGTATCGATACTACCCTGGCCAGTATCAATACAGGATTCTCTGATGTATTACGAAGCCAATCTGTATCGATACAAAGTGCCCTAAAATCAGCTTTTACTGTTTTGTTCCAAACTTCGTTATTTTGACCCTCGATCACTTCTAACTTGTTCTAAACATCACCAAATCATTCTATAACATTGTTAATCATATTCATTGAGTTCGTTGTGTATCTTTGCATCCCTTGCCCTTGTTCGGTAAATCTAAACGTCGATTATTACATGAACTTCGATTGACCTGAAATGACACGTTAAGGGAATTTGAGACACGTGAAACCTTGTTGACACAACGTGCGAACATTTGGGGCCCATCGACGGGTGGGTGCATGGCAGGGGATATCAGGGTCCCATAATTAGCCTAGCAGGAGCTAATGCTCGTATTGAACATTCAAGGCCCAACCTACAAGGTGGGTGCTTGGTAGGGGATATTGGGGTCTCATGAATAGCCCGGCAGGAGCTTCGGCTCATGACACATGACGCGAGACGGTTTGGGCATATGAGAAGTGGATATGGTTGAAGGTTGAATTGCATTCTAAACCTTATGACTTGTTTGCTGGACTGTTGAACCTTAGCGATTATCTATTGCTTGAGTTATCCTTGGCCCACGATGTATCATTGTTCTCGCATTTCTCTTGCATACATTGTTTGCGTAGAATTCCTACTGGGCTAGTGTAGCTCAAGCCTTATTTCTTTTCAGGTACTAACTCTGGACAGTAGTGACCATGATTGGAGTGCTTGGACTATGGACACGATGTTTTGAAAGCTAACATAGTAGAGTTACTTAGGCATCTTTGTAAACCTCTTTTGAAGATGCGTTTGTAACTTAAGTGATAATTCTTTTGACTTAGAAGATTGTAAACCTTAACTCTCTTTTGAAACTCGACACTTATGTTAATTTGGGGCCGTCGAGCCGATGTTGTAATATTATGGAACCTTGTGGACTTGGAGGTATAATTATGGGAATGAAATGTTGTAATCTTTTGGGTATCGTGCGGAATACTGTGAGGTTTTATTTGTGAAAATCTTTTATAATTTATGTTGAAAGTGGAGGACGTGACACTTTGAGGGCCCTTCCACGTCCACTACTTCCACTTCATTAGTAGCCATTGCTGCAAATGCATTTAAATTTGTGCAACTTTTGTAAAAATAAGACCTTAAACAAAAGTTATGAATAGAGCATGAAATACAATAGTACGTTACAAGTTGTTCAACAACAAAAGTTACAAAAAAAGTTACAAATAGTACAATTACAATGTCAAACACAACAAAACCAAACATAATCAAGGAAGGATGCCCTCCACTTGTCCCCCACCATTGGCTAACCAATGGTTATACATGGCCGCTGCTAGAGCATCCCTTCCCGCAGTCCACTCATTGGAACTCTGTACGGCACCAATGTGGTCATCAATAGGGACATCGTTCACATGTGCTCGTTCCCACGCTGTGTACTCTTGTTCAATTGGATCGTTGGGCATCTCTCTCTTAATTAGGTTATGAAGCAGACAACATGCCGACACGATACGACATTGAGTCCTTATTTGGTAATAGGAAGGAGATCTCAAAATTGCAAACCGCATCTTGAGAACCCCAAAGCTTTTCTCAATGACATTCCTAGCGGCGGAGTGTTTCATGTTGAAGTACTCCTCTTTGCTTGTTGGCATATGACCTTGCCTCTAAATGTTAATGTGATATCGTTGGCCATGGTATGGTGCTAGAAAACTGTTCCCATTGGTGTAGCCAGCATCAACAAGGTAATAATGTCCTGTAACCAATGGAAGACAACACATTGATGGGTGGATAATTGTAATGGAGTCAAAGGAAACATCAACTTAGGATATGGAACATACCATGGGGGACTCTGAGACCGTGGGGGCTTTCCATGGCATTTGATGCAAAATGGAAATAATGAATATATAAAAATTACGCATTATTTTGAGTTTATTATTTGGTTAGGATTTTCCGTTTTAGTTGCCGCTTGTTTTTGGCAACCTTATATATATATTTCTTTCTAGTTATTGATTCCTAGTGAAAGTAGAATTTTTCATTTTTGGTAATTTTTTGTTAATTAATTGATTCGGCTTCCTTTTTGGAAGAATCAATTAGGGTTAGGGTTTTCTACCTATTTAATAAGTTGTAAGCCTTAGGGCTAAAGAGTTGTTTTTGAATGAATTAATGAAAATTTGAGAGTTTTCTCAATATCGTTTGTTCGTAGAGAGAGTATCTCTAGTTCAAACTAATTCGTGATTGTCCTTGTTGCGCGTTCATTCTTTTTTAACATGCCTCCCTGCATCAGTTGGTATCAAAGCCTGCGTTCGATTCCGGATAATGGCGCGACAAGGAGTTCGTTATGGTCGTTATGCTGTTGCCGAAGATGTGTATAATCGAAGTAAAGCTGCACAAGAAGCACGAATGGAGGAGAGGTTCCAACAACTTGAGCAGCGTGTGATGGATGGGATTGGCATCCTAACCGATCAGGTGGCTGCCATGGCTGTTGGGGGGAACCCACCTCACCGTCGTCCGGTTCAACCTTGGTTTCCGAAAGAGGAGGAGGTATCGGGTGATATTTCTATCGCCAAACCTTTGGCTGGTAACCACCAGTCGAGGGGGAGGACAATGGTGAATGAAGCCACCACAGAGTGGCCATTTACTTCAAAAATTATTCCGGATCCAATCGTTGATTGGAATAAACTACCAATTTATGATGAAGAACCGTTTAATATCGAGGAAGAGGAAAAAGAGATGCCAATGATTTGGTTTATTACTAGTGCGAGCTCTCTTTTGAAAACAAGTCTGTTTGCACGATGGGATTCTTTTACTCGTTTTCGTCTAGAGAGTGATAGGATCCATGTCGAGTGGGTCACATGCAAAAGTGACGACATGGTTACATGGAGCTATGCAATTTTTGACTACTTGGGCAAGCGTTCTTTCGTGGTGGTTGTTCCACGAAACAATAACACGAACAACTTTTACTACAATTTATTTGACGGTCAACTGCTTGATGATTGCTCATGGTTCGAGAAGATTGAGTTTCTTAGAGTAGTTGGCATGGATTAGGAATCATCTTTAAAGTTTAGGTTTGAGAAAATTAATTTGAAGTATAAGATTGATGCGGATAAGTTACGGAGAATTCAACTATATAAACTCGAGGACGAGTTTCTTCAAGTCGGGGAGAATGATGCAAAATGGAAATAATGAATATATAAAAATTACGCATTATTTTGAGTTTATTATTTGGTTAGGATTTTCCGTTTTAGTTGCCGCTTGTTTTTGGCAACCTTATATATATTTCTTTCTAGTTATTGATTCCTAGTGAAAGTAGAATTTTTCATTGTTGGTAATTTTTTGTTAATTAATTGATTCGGCTTCCTTTTTGGAAGAATCAATTAGGGTTAGGGTTTTCTACCTATTTAATAAGTTGTAAGCCTTAGGGCTAAAAAGTTGTTTTTGAATGAATTAATGAAAATTTGAGAGTTTTCTCAATATCGTTTGTTCGTAGAGAGAGTATCTCTAGTTCAAACTAATTCGTGATTGTCCTTGTTGCGCGTTCATTCTTTTTTGACATGCCTCCCTGCATCAGTTGGTATCAAAGCCTACGTTCGATTCCGGATAATGGCGCGACAAGGAGTTCGTTATGGTCGTTATGCTGTTGCCGAAGATGTGTATAATCGAAGTAAAGCTGCACAAGAAGCACGAATGGAGGAGAGGTTCCAACAACTTGAGCAGCGTGTGATGGATGGGATTGGCATCCTAACCGATCAGGTGGCTGCCATGGCTGTTGGGGGGAACCCACCTCACCGTCGTCCGGTTCAACCTTGGTTTCCGAAAGAGGAGGAGGTATCGGGTGATATTTCTATCGCCAAACCTTTGGCTGGTAACCACCAGTCGAGGGGGAGGACAATGGTGAATGAAGCCACCACAGAGTGGCCATTTACTTCAAAAATTATTCCGGATCCAATCGTTGATTGGAATAAACTACCAATTTATGATGAAGAACCGTTTAATATCGAGGAAGAGGAAAAAGAGATGCCAATGATTTGGTTTATTACTAGTGCGAGCTCTCTTTTGAAAACAAGTCTGTTTGCACGATGGGATTCTTTTACTCGTTTTCGTCTAGAGAGTGATAGGATCCATGTCGAGTGGGTCACATGCAAAAGTGACGACATGGTTACATGGAGCTATGCAATTTTTGACTA
The DNA here is from genome assembly GCA_018127125.1 of Rhododendron griersonianum. Lineage (NCBI taxonomy): Eukaryota > Viridiplantae > Streptophyta > Magnoliopsida > Ericales > Ericaceae > Rhododendron > Rhododendron griersonianum. The sequence goes on along the minus strand of CM030796.1, from coordinate 32,985,794 downwards.
CTTGGGCAAGCGTTCTTTCGTGGTGGTTGTTCCACGAAACAATAACACGAACAACTTTTACTACAATTTATTTGACGGTCAACTGCTTGATGATTGCTCATGGTTCGAGAAGATTGAGTTTCTTAGAGTAGTTGGCATGGATTAGGAATCATCTTTAAAGTTTAGGTTTGAGAAAATTAATTTGAAGTATAAGATTGATGCGGATAAGTTACGGAGAATTCAACTATATAAACTCGAGGACGAGTTTCTTCAAGTCGGGGAGAATGATGCAAAATGGAAATAATGAATATATAAAAATTACGCATTATTTTGAGTTTATTATTTGGTTAGGATTTTCCGTTTTAGTTGCCGCTTGTTTTTGGCAACCTTATATATATTTCTTTCTAGTTATTGATTCCTAGTGAAAGTAGAATTTTTCATTTTTGGTAATTTTTTGTTAATTAATTGATTCGGCTTCCTTTTTGGAAGAATCAATTAGGGTTAGGGTTTTCTACCTATTTAATAAGTTGTAAGCCTTAGGGCTAAAGAGTTGTTTTTGAATGAATTAATGAAAATTTGAGAGTTTTCTCAATATCGTTTGTTCGTAGAGAGAGTATCTCTAGTTCAAACTAATTCGTGATTGTCCTTGTTGCGCGTTCATTCTTTTTTGACATGCCTCCCTGCATCAGTTGGTATCAAAGCCTACGTTCGATTCCGGATAATGGCGCGACAAGGAGTTCGTTATGGTCGTTATGCTGTTGCCGAAGATGTGTATAATCGAAGTAAAGCTGCACAAGAAGCACGAATGGAGGAGAGGTTCCAACAACTTGAGCAGCGTGTGATGGATGGGATTGGCATCCTAACCGATCAGGTGGCTGCCATGGCTGTTGGGGGGAACCCACCTCACCGTCGTCCGGTTCAACCTTGGTTTCCGAAAGAGGAGGAGGTATCGGGTGATATTTCTATCGCCAAACCTTTGGCTGGTAACCACCAGTCGAGGGGGAGGACAATGGTGAATGAAGCCACCACAGAGTGGCCATTTACTTCAAAAATTATTCCGGATCCAATCGTTGATTGGAATAAACTACCAATTTATGATGAAGAACCGTTTAATATCGAGGAAGAGGAAAAAGAGATGCCAATGATTTGGTTTATTACTAGTGCGAGCTCTCTTTTGAAAACAAGTCTGTTTGCACGATGGGATTCTTTTACTCGTTTTCGTCTAGAGAGTGATAGGATCCATGTCGAGTGGGTCACATGCAAAAGTGACGACATGGTTACATGGAGCTATGCAATTTTTGACTACTTGGGCAAGCGTTCTTTCGTGGTGGTTGTTCCACGAAACAATAACACGAACAACTTTTACTACAATTTATTTGACGGTCAACTGCTTGATGATTGCTCATGGTTCGAGAAGATTGAGTTTCTTAGAGTAGTTGGCATGGATTAGGAATCATCTTTAAAGTTTAGGTTTGAGAAAATTAATTTGAAGTATAAGATTGATGCGGATAAGTTACGGAGAATTCAACTATATAAACTCGAGGACGAGTTTCTTCAAGTCGGGGAGAATGATGCAAAATGGAAATAATGAATATATAAAAATTACGCATTATTTTGAGTTTATTATTTGGTTAGGATTTTCCGTTTTAGTTGCCGCTTGTTTTTGACAACCTTATATATATTTCTTTCTAGTTATTGATTCCTAGTGAAAGTAGAATTTTTCATTTTTGGTAATTTTTTGTTAATTAATTGATTCGGCTTCCTTTTTGGAAGAATCAATTAGGGTTAGGGTTTTCTACCTATTTAATAAGTTGTAAGCCTTAGGGCTAAAGAGTTGTTTTTGAATGAATTAATGAAAATTTGAGAGTTTTCTCAATATCGTTTGTTCGTAGAGAGAGTATCTCTAGTTCAAACTAATTCGTGATTGTCCTTGTTGCGCGTTCATTCTTTTTTGACATGCCTCCCTGCATCAGCGTTCCCAAGGATTCTAGAGTTAGTGGCCGATCCTTCCTAACCAGACAATACATAGACAAATTTAAGGTCCCGAGTACAAACACCTAAGACATTTGTAGCAATTTCACCCTTACCTATATCGTGCCCTGTCAGCGGCTAGGGGATTTATGGGGACGTACGTCTCATCCAATGCCCCAAGACAATTCTAACAAATGTGGACAAGATTATTAAAACATAAGTGAATATGACAAACTAGAGGAAAGCTTTAAAATGGAAGAAATAGGAACAATTCAACACGACTGTACCTGAAACCAATTCCACCTAATGTCTTGGTTGTGCAGGTACAGGCTCGAGCATCACTAGGAGCATTCGGTGAAGGCGCAAGATAGCTTGGAGTACAGCATTGAAATCCCTACTTATTGTCTCAGTAGACCTATAGAAATCAAATTTGGTACGCATCTGCTTCGTATGGTGAGAGAGGACCCACAAGTATATTGCTACCCTTTTCTCAAGACATACGTTGCATGAGTCCCCTAACCCAATACCTCGGACTAAACAACACAATCTAAAAAAAGTATGCCTATTCACCCTCAATTGCTCATGGCAGTCCACGTCATTACCCCTTACAAGCCTATTGGTATTGTTTATGTGCGACTGGTAAAAGTCCAGATTCGGAGACAACTCCGGACAAAGATGGTGAAACGTGGACGTGATGAACAAGTAGAGACGAAAAACACCAATGACAACGTTCATAATGGCATGTAATGCCATGAAGCCCTCTTGCTCTTCTCTTCTCCTTTTCTGTTTTCTGTTTAATCTTGGCATCCTAAACAACACTAAAAAGATTTAGGGTTTTTTATGAAAACCTAATCTTTAGATCCTAAATAATAATGATCAACCCAAGTAAAGTGCAAGATACTAAATAGTGGCTTACAAAGAAGGGTCACAACATAAACAATGGGGCTATTTCTTACTGATGTGAGCTTATGTTTGAGGCATAAACAGGTGACACTAATTCCAAATCATACATTTAACTAAATAGTAAAGAATTAGACCACATAGAATCAGTTGTTTTCTAGGACTGTTAGCGATCAATGGAAACCGAATATGATATGTAGAACAAGCATGAAATGGAGCTGTCAAGAAGGAAAGAGAACAAATGAAATGCAATCAATAAAGGTAATATCCAATATACATATACAGATATGTGTCCATAAACATTGTTACGTGTATACTCATATACAACAAAAGAAGAGTGCAAATTTGACAAAATCATACCACAAAAGTTCAAACTAAGATTGTTCTGTAAACTTAGTATCTACTTATGTGATACCAAGGCAATAAATTTGGAATAAGTTCTAAGAAATCAATGCATAAGCATGTAAATGAATGGTAGGAAAGGTACCCAGTTGAAACATCAAAGAAAAAACAGAATCAAGCTCAAATTTCTTATCATGTCATTCGATAAAAAAAATTTGCAAATTACCAAAAGAACAATAACCAGACCTTTAAAAAAATAGTGTAAAACTTCTACAACCACAGACAATGATGAAAAGTCATGCCAAAGAGATTTGAGTTTTGAGCATTCCCCGAATCCTTTGTCTTTTCCCGGAGATGGTATCTTTTATACTTAGGTTCCTTATCTTTTATGTAGCTATTCTTAAGTCCAGAGAAAGAACCATTGTGGGTAGACAGTGTAAAACTTGTTACCATGCCTTAAAAACAAGGTCCTGGAATATCCCAATCGAGGCATGTTAAAATTAATACTTTGTTGTAATTTTGTATTTTGGGCTGGTATTTATGGCATGTATTGGGCCTTTTATATTTGTGTTTTGGTTAGTAAAGGCCCAAGGTCCAAATGTTGTATCTATATAAGTCCTTGTAAGAATTGTCTAGAACGAATGAGAAGTGAATGAAAAATCCGAGAGAGCTTTCCTCTGGTTTCCCCTGTTCGTGCGTGTCTCCCCGAGAGCTATTGCGGCATTCAATTGCTTGCTTTAGTTGCTAATTTCTCCACTAGTCAACAAAGGTTCACAGGTGATCCTTTTCAAAAAAAAAAACAAAAAACAAAGGTTCACGGCTAATCTCAGCCAACAGAGTGGTACTTGCAGAACTTTTTATGCCAAAGGGAGTCGAAGGACATCTTATACCAGAAAATGCTTAAACCACACTTGGCATCCGTGCACTTCATCTCTAAATACACTTTAACCCTAGTAGCACTTCGAACTATCAACTATGAGAGCTGATCTTGAAGTTTTTCCCAATCAATTTCCAATGATAGGCCCGTTCTCCACTTCTCTAAGATTGACCAGACAGAAACTGCCTGTTGAACTATCATGTTACTCAAAATTTGGTCTACCTAGTCAAATATTACCTGAAAGAAGCTTGAGGAACTAAACTGCCATTAGTTCATGACTTCATGTTACCAAATGACTTAAAGCTGACATTAGAACACGTTACCAAATGAGGTAGCCATGTTGTTTTCTGTAACGGTGGTCTTACATATAAGTGCTTTATCATTAGTGTTGACTGTTGTGCTTAAAGAAAGAATTAAGTACTTCTACAACTTTCATTAAAAATAATGGTTTGTCTACAAATCGAAAGAACTCTCACACACCACAAACGCACTGATCTTAGTAACATTATTCATGACAGACTATGCATAAAGGTGTTTGCAGGAAATGTTGTTAAATTCTGGACTAATACATGGTCAAGTGAACAATCCCATAAAGGAATTTCCTAGACTCTACCTGTTATCAACTCAAAAGAACGTCTTGATCAGTCGAGTGGCTAATTCGAACAGCCATGGGGGTTGGAATTTCATTCAAGCATATTATCAAACACTGTATGGGCAATATGTTACTTTCAACCATTAGCAATAATATTTTGTGGTTGTGGGAACTGATACGTTCATTCAAAATAAGATGAGTCCTTATCTTTTGCATATTAAACTATGGGAAAAATACAAACCAAGACGCAGATAACTCCATGCAGAGAGATATAGAGAGCACCAGTTGAAAAAAGAGAGAGAGAGACACACACATACAATAAGGGACAAAATGAGAAAAAAATAATCCAATGAACATGACTAATTTAAGAGAACAATCCAAGCTTAGCAACAAATAACCACAAATCTAAGTTTATGATGCTATTTAAGAGAACAAAAGTGCGCTTTTGTTGAAAAGTCAATACCCAGATTGTAGCGTTGAACTAAATTGAGAATAAAAGAACAAATACTTGACCAATTTTTGTTATCAATATCAAAAACAGGGGTGGCCAAACCCATTGAGACACCAAAACGAATTGTATCAGTATTAAAACTACAAAGCAACCCTAAAATTTGTAAACTACTAAGGATTGTGAGCCCTCCATTCCAAGACACAGTCAAATAAACCCTAGACTACAGAATCATCAAGGTAAAGATGATTTCTCACCTGAATGCGAAGAGGACGGAGGCGGAGGGCGGCGTCCGACAAGAATCGGTAGATGAAACTCGATTTCGAGGAGAAAGGCCGCTTGTTTCGTTTGATGAAAAGCAAGTATGAGAAGCTTGAGAACTGGTCAGGAAAAGAACAAAAGGCAAGTAAGGAAAATTGATTGGAAAATTTGGGGGCAAATTGAGCGCCCATTTTTTCACCAGGGCAAATTGAGAACAATGAAGTAGGGAGATTGGCAATGAAACAAAAGTTAAAGGAGAAATAGAGAACAAAGGAACAAACCAACAAACCTGCTATTTTGCGATTTCGCGATTAAAACCCTAGAACACCAGAAGATCGATCCATTAGCTGCAGAACGATGGGAGTTCAAAAACGATGGGAGTTCAAAAAGTTGGGGAGATCTGGCACCAGTACTGAAATCGTTTGAAATTTTCAGTGAGGGGTGTGTGATTTTGGGCGCGGAGGCGTCGAGGAGAGCTCTTAAATTTTGGTGGAACGCTGTTATCAGTTTACAAACGCTATTGTAATTTCCGCGCGAGCGTCTCCTCCTCTTTTTTCCTACTGAACGCTATAGTAATTGTCCTATAATAGCATTCTGAAAAAAACGCTACCAATTAAAGCTATTAAAGCCCACATTTGTTGTAGTGGGTATCAGAGTTGGTTCACATCAATAACAATTGGGCGTGAAGATTTGTGACGGGAAAACAAACCCCGGTGCCGAAGACGATGGCGAGTTCGAGTAATCAAGTTTTCGGAGCTCAACAACCTCTGTGCCCAATATTTAACGGTGAGAATTATGATTTTTGGTGTGTAAAAATGAAAACCCTACTTGAATCAAATGATTTGTTGGAATATGTTGAACAAGGGTTTGATGACCCCGAAGATGTGAGCGCGTTGACGGATGCTGAAAAGCAACAATTGAAAGTGCATAAAAGGAAGAATGCAAGAGCTCTTTCAATGATTCAACAAGGACTTGCCGATACGATCTTTCCGAGAATTATCAACGAGACTAAAGCAAAGGATGCTTGGGACATCCTTCAAAAGGAGTATAGGGGCGACTCGAAGGTAAGGGCTATCAAACTTCAATCTTTGAGAAGGGATTTTGAGAATATGAAGATGAAAGATGGTGAATTGTTGCAAAGTTATTTTTCTAGAATGATGGAAGTAGTTAGTCAAATGAAAACATATGGGGAGAATATTACTAGCAAAAGAATTGTGGAGAAAATTTTAATTACTTTGACGGTGAACTATAATCCCATTGTTGCGGTTCTTGAAAATACAAAGGATCTTGAAACCTTGAGTGTTGAGGAATTGATGGGTTCGCTTAAAACATTTGAGCAAAGATTGAGTAAGCAAAACGAAAAGCCGCTTGAAAGTGCTTTTCAATCTAAGCTCAATGTTAATACCCCTAAAACTCAAGGAAATTCTTCGAATTTTGATCGATCTAAAGGTGGAAAAGGAAAAGGTGGAGGAAATAATAATTTTCAAAGAAATAATTTTGAAAGAAGGGAAAATGAAGAGCCTACTCAACAAAAGTGTAAAATTTGTCATCGAAGTAGCCATGTTGAAAAAGATTGTTGGTTTCGGGGAAAGCCACAATGTTATAATTGCAAGAAATTTGGGCATGTGAAGAAGGATTGTAGACTTCCATCAAACCAACAAGCTAATTTTTCCGAAAAGAAAGAAGGTGATGGGAATTTGCTTTATGCGTGTCACAATGCGTTAGAGAAAAAGGGTGATGTGTGGTTTATAGAAAATGGTTGTAGTAACCACATGACCGGTGATGAGAGCATTTTTGCCAAGCTTGATACTTCCTCCAATTCTCAAGTTAAAATGGGTAATGGTGCCTTAGTCCAAGCAAAAGGAAAAGGTACTATTGCCGTGGAGACCAAGAAGGGAACAAGATACATCTCGGATGTTCTACTAGTTCCGGACTTGGAGCAAAATTTGTTGAGTGTTGGTCAAATGGTGGAGCATGGTTATGTCGTCCACTTTGAGAATGATACTTGCAAGATTTATGAGAAAGGGGGGAGTAACCAAATTGTGGCCAATATCAAGATGGAGAAAAATCGAAGCTTTCCGCTCACTTTGCGCTATGCAAAGAATGTTGCCTTGAAGATGAATGTTCTTGATGAGACTTGGCTTTGGCATAAAAGAATGGGGCACTTGAATTTCCAAAGCTTGAAGTTTCTACAACAAAAAGGCATGGTGTATGGGTTGCCGAATATTCAAGAGGTGAAACAAGTTTGTGAAGGGTGTGCTCTTGGGAAACAACACCGGGAGGCATTTCCAAAAGACAAGGCATGGAGAGCTAAAGCATCGTTGGAGCTTGTTCATACCGATGTGTGCGGGCCAATGGACACAACAACCCATGCAGGTAACAAGTACTTCCTTACTTTCATTGATGATTTTTCTCGAATGACATGGGTTTATTTTATGAGAGAAAATGTCACGCCCTCGATTTTCAACATAAATAAATATCCCTTTTCAGACTAAAAGACCTCGCATAACATAAATAGTACCCAGAAGATTTCCCACCTGTTTAACTTTACAAACAAGGCCCCAAGTTCATAGAATTACAATCTTGGCACCACGGCCCAAATTAACTTAGATACAGGTACTAACAAGTTGATAAGTTACAAACCCATCTTTATCAAAGAAAGTCAATTACAAGATGTTTAAGTAACTAATGAAGTTAGCTTCCAAAAGTGTCCTTCACATCCAAGCACACGATGCATGCATACTATTGTCCAGTATTCAAACCTGAAAAGAAAGATTAGGTTGAGCTACACTAGCCCAGTAGGAAAATCTTTTCCAATTCTATGTATAAATATGAAGCCGAGTGCAAAATGAGATGACAAGGAGATGTAGTTCAATCAAGAGATAATAACGAATTCATAGGTGTATCGACGTTCATTACGATCGCTCAAGGATATACCATTATCACAAAAGCCACACAATTCACAAGACACACGCACTCTACCAACTCAACACGTCTCGCTATCCCAAATTCCCACCATCGGTATTTTCACCCCTTGCGTTACCATATAACACTACGAGGATTACCGTGTTACCACCCCTTGCGTCATGGTGATCCCAAACGACTTGAGTCATCGTATTACCACCCCTTGCGTTACGAGACCCATCTAAGTCTCCGTATTACCACCCCTTGCGTTACGAGACTTCCTAAACCAACTTTCGACTCAAACAACTACCTTTTCACATAATATGCAAGTTAAGACTCCCCCATGTTCACCTTCATAGATGAGACTTTATACAATATGCCACGTTATCACAAATATGCCATAAACATTCACAAGTGTCAACAATCAATAGAAAGTATTTAAACGAAGCTTTAACTAAGTAATTCCTTAGTTGTTCCTCACTAACGGAAGGCCAATGGGTCACGAATATCATCCGCTAATCATAGGAAGTCAAAACAATAGAACGAGGATCTTAGGGGTAGCCAACGGATGTTGGGAGACCGACACACCTCCACTCTAACAGTCATAACTTTCTGTGTACTCAGAGTCTTAAGACGATTTTGGTGGCATTGAAAAGCTAACTTCAAGACCTTCGAATCGATATAAAGTTTACGTGAATTGGACTTCGGACGAGGAAGTTATGGCCGTTTGAAGCTGGGCTGAAACCCAGAAGACGAGCAGAATTTCCAGAGAGGGGAGGGATCGATCCCTCCTCTCAAGGGGATCGATCCCCTAGGTGAAAATTCCAGATTTGAAGTGAGGGATCGATCCCTCATGCTTGGGGATCGATCCCTGGGCGATTTCTGCACTTTTTTGACAGCTTTCTAGAGAACAAAGGGGGACGATCAAGGTTCGATTTCCACACCAACTCAACATATAAACACATAAAAGAGGTAAAGAAGTTCCTACCTCGCGACGATAACCAAGATCTACGGGATTTGAACGAGCCCTAGCCTCTTTGAACTTCAAAACCTCAATTCAAGCTTGACCCAAGGACTTCCGAGCTCAAGAACGCGAATGAAAGGCCGGAGGGAGGTTGATTCTTGGAGTTCTTGAGTGATTGAGTAGTGTTTTGAGTGAGAGACTAAGAGAGAGAGAGAGAGAGAGACGGTAGAGAGAGAGGGAGAACGGCAGATAGAGAGAGAGACAATTAAGGAGATAATTCTATCTCCTACAACCACACACACACTATTTATACTACCTCAAAAGTAAATCACACTTTTACTCCCTCTAATTCTCATTCATTCTCTTTAAACCCCAATTCAATTATCTACCACACAAATCCTATTTTTCCAAATTAGGCATTAATAAGACATTTTCGATAATTAGAAATATACGGGTCTCTACAGAAAAATCTGATGTGTTTAATGTTTTTAGAAAGTTTCAAAATCTTGTTGAAAGGCAAAGTGGCCACCTTATGAAAAAGTTGAGAAGTGATAGAGGAGGGGAGTATAACTCCAATGAATTCATGAACTTTTGTGAAGATATTGGCATGGAAAGACAATTGACGGTTAGATACACTCCACAACAAAATGGAGTGGCGGAAAGAAAGAATCGAACAATTGAAGAAATGGCCAATTCAATGCTTCATGAAAAAGGTTTGCCCAAGATTTTTTGGGGAGAAGCCGTTAACATGGCGGTTTACTTGTTGAATAGATGCCCGACAAAAGCCCTTGCAAATAAGACTCCATTTGAAGCTTGGAGTAAAAGAAAGCCCTCCGTTAATCACTTGAAAGTGTTTGGTTGCATTTGTTATGCACATGTCCCAAAAGAATTGAGGCACAAGCTTGATGAAGTTAGTGAAAAATGTATCTTTGTGGGATATAGCACTCAATCAAAGGGCTATCGACTCTATAATTTGAAGACCAATAAGTTGGTTATCTCAAGAGATGTTCTCTTTGATGAGAAAGCTTCTTGGGATTGGAAAGGAAAAACAATTCAAAATCAAGTTTCTCCTATCTATGAAGAATCGGAGAGTCAACAAAGTGATGGTGATGAATTTGATGTTCCAAATCAAATGTCTCCAATTGCTAGTCCCCAATCATCTCCATCAAATTCAAGTTCCTCATCTCCAAGTTCAACTCCAAGAAAAATGAGAAATCTTAGTGATGTGTATGAAAGATGTAATTTTTGTGTTGTTGAACCGGAGAATTTTGAAGAAGCCATTCAACAAGAAGTTTGGAAGAAAGCAATGGAAGAAGAGATCCGGGTGATAGAAAAGAACAATACGTGGGAGTTAGTGGAGAGACCGAAAGGAAAAGAAATGATTGGTGTGAAGTGGATCTATAAAACAAAGCTCAACCCAGATGGTTCGATTCAAAAGAACAAAGCAAGACTTGTTGCAAAGGGGTATTCACAACAACCGGGGATTGATTATCATGAAACCTTTGCACCGGTGGCTCGGCTTGACACAATTAGAGCACTTATTGCTTTGACGGCTCAAAAAGGGTGGTTCTTATACCAACTCGATGTGAAGTCCGCGTTCTTGAATGGCGTCTTAGAGGAAGAGGTGTATGTGGATCAACCTCAAGGCTTTGTTATCAAAGGCAAAGAAGATAAAGTGTACAAGTTGAAGAAGGCATTGTACGGGTTGAAACAAGCACCCTGAGCATGGTATAGTGAGATCGATTCTTACTTCAACAACAAAGGCTTTCAAAGGAGCAAGAGTGAGCCAACCTTGTACGTCAAAAAGCAAGGTAACACCGGTATCCTCATTGTTTCTCTTTATGTCGATGATCTTGTTTTTACCGGTAATGATGAAAAGATGCTTGAAGAATTTAAAAGAGAGATGATGAAAAAGTATGAGATGAGTGACTTGGGATTATTGCATTACTTCTTGGGCTTTGAAATTTTTCAAAATGGAGATGGTGTTTTTATTTGCCAAAAGAAGTATGCAAAAACTCTTCTTGAAAAGTTTAAAATGATGAATTGCAAATCGGTTGCGACACCTTTGGTGGTGAATGAAAAATTGATAAAAGAAGATGGAAGTAAACAAGTTGATGCATCTCTTTATAGAAGTTTGGTTGGGAGCTTGTTGTATTTGACGGCTACGAGGCCGGATATTATGTTTGCTACGAGTTTATTGTCTCGGTTTATGCATAATCCAAGCCAAATTCACTTTGGTGCGGCTAAAAGAGTTTTGAGATACATTCGGGGTACTCTTGATTATGGTATTTCGTATGAGAAAAATGTGGATGCAAAGTTGATTGGTTTTTGCGATAGTGATTGGGCCGGTAGTGTGGATGATATGAAGAGCACTTCCGGATACACGTTTTCTCTTGGCTCGGGTGTCTTTTCATGGGCATCTAAGAAGCAACAAACGGTGGCACAATCATCCGCCGAGGCCGAGTATGTTTCGGCATCATTGGCGACGTCTCAAGCAATTTGGCTAAGAAGGATTTTGGAAGATGTTGGTGAGAAGCAAGGAGAGGCTACTCCAATCTTTTGTGATAACAAGTCTGCAATTGCCATGATGAAGAATCCCGTCTACCATAGCCGGACAAAGCACATTGCTATCAAGCACCACTTTATTCGGGAGGCCGTGGAGGATGATGAGATTCAACTCAAGTATTGCAAGACCGAAGATCAAGTGGCGGACATCTTCACCAAAGCACTTCCAAAAGATAAGTTTCAATATTTTAGAGAAATGTTGGGAGTGAAACAACAAAGCATTAAGGGGAAGTGTTAAAATTAATACTTTGTTGTAATTTTGTATTTTGGGCTAGTATTTATGTCATGTATTGGGCCTTTTATATTTGTGTTTTGGTTAGTAAAGGCCCAAGGTCCAAATGGTGTATCTATATAAGTCCTTGTAAGAATTGTCTAGAACGAATGAGAAGTGAATGAAAAATCTGAGAGAGCTTTCCTCTGGTTTCCCCTGTTCGTGCGTGTCTCCCCGAGAGCTATTGCGGCATTCAATTGCTTGCTTTAGTTGTTAATTTCTCCACTAGTCAACAAAGGTTCACGGCTAATCTCAGCCAACAAGGCATTCTCAACATATAACATGCTGCTTTTGACAGAACCAGCTCTACAAATTGTTTCAGTGGCTGACTTCAAGTTATTGAGACTAAATGCTTGATAAGCTGATTTGAGAAGAGTGTTTTATTCCCATTCAATTAGAAAAGGCAATCAATCTATAATAATGAATGAGAAATGTTTCAGGTACTAGACATGACATATACTACACAAGGTGAAAACATGACCGTCAACTAGATTTGGAATATCATTTATTTCTTCCCAATGCCACCCGTATAAATGGTATACAGCAAACAATCAGAATACTTGAATATCCAATTCCTATTTAACTAGATGAATTGTATTGATGGAGCATCACTTGTTGCTTTCAAGTAAGTAATGCGCAAACCAGATGCGACTACGTCATAAGGTAGAAATGGTCATTGCTGTGGAAACATCAAGTTCCAATTTGGCACTAGGCTTATCTCTTAGTCGGATCACCCAAATATAATGCCAATTTAAACAATGAAAGCTAAGTGGTGACTGTGTACCTTAGTCCAGACGATAGAAATTCCAACAAACAACAATGAATGCATAAGGTCAAAAAGATTCTCAAAATGCCGATCGAGATTACATTCCGACCATTGAGTACTTCTCTAAATCTGTTTTTGACACTTATTAAATTGCTTCTTTAGTACTACATAACTCCAGTTGTCTCAAACTAGGGTTTTCTTCTCACGGCACCATTACCAAAATAAGATGCAGCCACTCTCTCTCTCTCTGATTAATAACGTGATATACCACTTATTGGATATTAATTTCTATCACGTGCTTAATTTCTATGATGAGCTTTGTGCAGGCTCAAAAACACTCCATCAAATTTTCAAAAACAGTTCATCTTACTCTAAAAAATTGCAATTTAGGGTTTCATAATCTATACCAAAAAATCAAGACCTCGGGTTGGGGTTTCATAATCTTCACCCTAAAAAAACTAAAACAAAATCAAAAACCCATGGAATCGAAAACCCATGCATACCATTACCAATTGAAACCCAAAAAACCCTAGCATACAAAATAGAACCTAACATTGCCATGGAATAGAAATAGCAACAGAGACAGTGCGGGAACAGTACCAACAGAAAAAGCACAAAGAAATCAAACTCATACCTCACTAAATCGAACTCAAATCGAAAAGCACCCAAATCGCCATAAACCTCTTCCTTCTATTCAAACAACCAGTGCGGGAAAGAGTAGCGACAGGAAATGGGTACCTGGGGGTGGGGAAGGGGGATTACGAGGGGTAGAATCGTCCGAATAAGAGGGGGATTTTAGGGGATTCCACAACAACAGGTCGAACCCTACTCATCGCTAAGACCCCCTCAGCCGGTATTAGCAGGTGTAGCGGAAGAGGGGGTAAAGAGAAATCCCCCCTCCATTTTGGAATACCAAACGAGGTCTTCGGTTGGGGCCCAGGGACTAAAAGGGGGATATCACAATACCCCATCTAAACAGGCCCTACATACTTAATACAGGAACCATAAGATACCAATGTATCTACCATAATTAGTGAATTCTAAATTAATTTCCAACAGGATCATGACACATTCAAAAGGGACATTTATCCGTGTACCTCATTACATTCAGAGACAATGTTTTACAGTAGCATTCTATTGCACAATTTAGCAACTTTTATCAATTTTGAGAGCCTGGAACATCTGATAACGACTCAGTTGAGCTCTTGAGCTTATATGGCTCTTTCTAGTTATGTAGAAAAGAGCCAACAAAAACCCTTCTCTTGAAAAAGGTTAGAACTAACTGTTCCTACGAAGTGTCCCAATTACCTCTTTGAATTCTATTTGATTTTGTCCAGTGGATAACAACATCTAGAATTGAAGGAATATTCATGTAAAAAAGCATTCATGAAAAGTTTGTTACTCCAACTATAACGGAGAGAGAATTTAGATCAAACTCAAAGATAATTGCATATGTAGTGCACATGGTACAAAATAAAACGTGAAATACCTAATTCCATTGACTAAGGTGGTTTTACACATCAAAAGAGTATCATACCTTATATTCGCGAAAACTAAACGTTAGAATAAATCATCAGGTGGTACGATCATGTGCATTTATAGCTATTGTCATTGACTAAACAAACTTCCAGACTGAAAGTACTGTTGTCGAGTGATGACATAAGGAAAATGCCTTTTTAGGGCTGTCCACGGTTCGGATCGGATCAGATTTGTATGAATCCAATCCTAATCCGTATCTCACGGTTTTTGGAAAATGCAATCCAATCCTAATCCGTATCTCACGGTTTGGTCCCGGTTTTATCCACGGATTTTCTTCCAAAAAAATAAAATGATGCTGCTACCATGATCATATTCCAAATAAAAATGCAAACACTAATTTCCATAAACATTGTCCAAATGTAAAGGCAATAAACATGGTAAAGGCAGCAAGTCAGCAACCAAATAAAACTAAGTATTGTCCAAAATACACAAATTCTGGTCAAGCATGATCTACTTATTACATCCCATAAAAACCAAACAAAAAATAGCAAATTAGTTTCTCAAAACAAACAAGCAAATTAGTAAAATTATAATTATTTATATATATTACACACACATATCTATATTTTTTATTTTTTTAAATATCTCACGGTTCGGTTCGGTTAATCCACGGTTTTAAAATGAAAATCCAATCCTAATCCGTATCTCACGGTTTTTTAATTTTTAAATCCGTGTCTAGACCATTAATCCACGGACAAAATCCAAAAAGCATGGATCGGATCGGTCCGGACCGGTTTCACGGTTCTCGGTTTTTCTTGGACAGCCCTATGCCTTTTAAAACAAGGTGAATTGTTTGAAGTAAGTTAAGCTCTAAAGTGATAATATATCATTACTGGGAACATAGGCCTCAAATACATGCAAAATAAGAACTTTCTACTATAGGTTGAACTTTCACGATGAAAGCGTCATAGTTATGAAGCTTTGAGCGATATGCGTCAACAATAAAATAGGAGATACAAACTTATATATTTCAGTGGTGCATTTTGAAATCATGGGGACTGCCAGTTTTGCTTTTCCCTCCAGAAGCATGCATGCATTGTCACAATGTCATGACATGAGTAGTGGACGAATCCACCGGTGCTCTCGAGGGAGAAGACAAATAAGGCTTGGGGGGGATTTGCAAAGACTCCGTGCTTCCTTCTAACATCTCCACAACCCGACTCATTGATGGTCGGTTTGAAGGATCAGTTTGTATACACCACAGGCCAACTATTATCATCTTCCTTGCGCTTGCATTTGCCTCATCATCCTCATCCGTAATGCCATGCAATCCGAGTTCTTCATCAAGCTCAAGACGCTTGTATACCCAATGTGGGAAATATATTTCACTTGTACGATCAACCTCGACACTTATATTCTTTCTTCCACCAACCATTTCCAGAACCATCATCCCGTAGCTATACACATCAGACTTGTGTGAAACCCCACCAAAATTTCTGCTAAACACTTCTGGGGCAATGTAGCCCGCTGTTCCTCGAGCACCTGTTAAAGATATGATACTCTCTTTTTGCGGGCATAGTTTAGCAAGGCCGAAATCAGATATCTTTGGGCAGAAGTCCTCATCTAAAAGAATATTATGAGGCTTTATGTCAAAATGCAAAATTCGTGTTTTGCAACCACGATGTAAGTACTCCAACCCTCGAGCAATACCAGCCGCAATTCGGTACATTACATCCCAACCCAACTGGCGATATGTCGAGGAACCACCATCATGTATGAAATTGTCAAGAGATCCACTAGGCATGAACTCATAAATGAGAGCTCTATGGTGACCCTCAAAACAGAACCCAAGAAGAGTCACAATATTTACATGAGAAGTTCTACTAATGGTTGCAACCTCATTAATGAAATCTTCTCCATTGCCTTTCAACCCTTTCAGAACCTTCACTGCCACGAGGCAGTCATTTTCTAACTTTCCTTTAAAGACATAACCAAAGCCTCCCTGACCTAGTTTAGTTCTGAAGGAGTTGGTAATTTTCTTGATGTCGGAGTAAGTGTATCTTTTAAGAGAGGGATAGCTACAATTCTTCAGAAATGCCTCAATGTTTCGATAGTTCTCTGTCTTCTTTTTCCAAAAGAATGTTGATTCACTTTTTGAGAGTTTCTTCATAATAATGCAGAACAGCAGAATTCCCATAATCCCTACAGTGGAAACAACTGAAGCACAATTCCGAAGAAATGGTTAGATGTGGATAATAGTTCTAGGTTATCTTCCTATTACATGTAAACATAGAGAAGTATAATGGGAGGAGGAAAAGGAATCTCGCCCCCATTTGAATGGACAGGTCAAGCTAATGAAGCACATGAACGATACCTATTCCGAGAATCAATGCCAATCTACTTCTTCCTATAAAAATTTTCAAAGAGAAAAAACATTGGTTAGACGAGTTTAGAAAGAACGGTGGAAGAAAAGGAATGGGATTTAAATTTAATTTACTTTGCACATTCTGATATAGAATAATGGAATAAGCCTTAATCTAACCATAAATGCAAGTACATGCTCTCTTGTTTAAGCATTGAAACTCCCCAAAGTCGCATGGACATTGACCTTAATCGAACATAATATTTCACCATACACAATACTAACTATGACGCTCAACTCTCGTACAACCACTCTTGTCCTCTCTTTACGGAAACCCCATCCAAGCCTCAGGTATCCTCCTCCATTAATCAAAACGTCAATACCTCCTCTCTCGTTTAAGCGCTGGAACTCTCGGGTGTCACGCAGACACTGGCCCCCATCGTGGAGACACGGAAGACATTCCTCTTCCTTTAAAACGTGATATTCAACCAAAAAAAAAAATCAAAAGCCAATAATGAGAATGGATCGCTAA
Organism: Rhododendron griersonianum; assembly: GCA_018127125.1. Taxonomy (NCBI): domain Eukaryota; kingdom Viridiplantae; phylum Streptophyta; class Magnoliopsida; order Ericales; family Ericaceae; genus Rhododendron; species Rhododendron griersonianum. The sequence goes on along the minus strand of CM030796.1, from coordinate 32,968,581 downwards.
GATTCTGGTCCTCAACTAATGACACCACCAGCAGTTGGAAAAACACACAGTTTTTCGGAATACTGACTGGAGTTGGAACTACAACTTGTTGATTCGGATACGAATAGTAGACAGTGTACCCAATAATGAGAATGGATCACTAAGATTCATGGCCATGACAGCCTCCGCCTCTATAATGAGTGTAGTTACCAAAGAAGAACTTATCAGTCTAATTCTAAATTGTAGGGCTGCTGGTGTGGCATTTGAAGAAGGTGAGATTCAGGGAGATTGTGAAGAAAATATATCGCCTATTATGAGGATGGATGTAACTGGAAAGATCGCAATTGTTGGATTTGATAAGGTTTTGTTGTACTGGGTCATTAATCTTTACGGTATCATTGGTTCAGCTGCGAACTTGATAAGATCTTCCCTCCACGCCCAATTTGACTTTGGGGACTAGTTCATCAAAAATCAACAGTAAACCTATATTTGATTCCCAATTTAAAACATAAAAAAAAAAAATTCCCAAGTATAAGAAGAACGAAATTCCCTCATTTTGGATTTTTTCTTTTTTTATGTTACCAGAAATGAGGGTTTGGTAAAAATCAACAAACTCCATAAATTGTTTTGATTTTTTGGTTGGCACGCCAGTTGACTTGGAAATGGTGTTGTAGAAGGAGGACTTGCGGAAGTCGACGGAAAATAGAGGGCTTTTGGGTGGTGCTAATTTCTTGTGCTACACAAGAATGGTCGGTAGGCAAAAAGACTACATTGAGAGGGAGTTTCCTCACTGATGACAGATCACATGGTATTAAAAATGTGATCGCCACAGATGGTCACCATAGCATTGCTCCCGACAAAATGGCCACCGTAAAAAAATAGTATGTTAAAAGAACCAAGAACCACTGTGATCTTGTTTATGCAGACTAACAAAACCGTAGTAAGCAATTGTCATGTGCGTGTATTATAGATAAGATGTTGTGACAGATTTTCCTGAGTGATTTGAACTGTTGTACTTGTAACATGTCTCGTCTTCGACCTCTGGACACAAGTGACTCGCATGCACGCGCATAGATCAGACACGCCTGCACGCACCGCCTCGACGTGTGGGGCTTCCTTCGGGATCCTTTCTATGTTGGATTAGCACCATCGCGATCATCGTCTCAAGAGACGATGCTAAACCTGTAAAGTTTCCAAACGCAGGGAAACCCACCGCACCAGCTGTCTCTCTCTGGTCCTCTTTCTGTCTCGCCACACCTTTCTACCTACCTATACACATATGTAACTATGCAAGGGAAGAGGGAGGAGTAAACGGTAAACCCAGGTAGGGGGTTTCCCCGCGGGTGGTGATGGCCGGCACCAAACGGCGCCAATTTCGGGCAGCTATTGAATTGATTATTGAAATATTGTGCAAGTGCGTCTTGCTTGGAGTGAGTGATTCCTCCTATTATCAAGCGTGTGGCTTAATCGCGTCGAGTGACATCCTGGACTATCCTAACCACGCAGGCCAAAAGGGAATTGACTTCTGACTTCAGATTGACTTGAATATCAAAATGAAAACAAGTATGGGATGCAGTTTGCATAGCAACAAAAAGGATAACTTTTTTGATGCATTTATTCGTCTAGATATATAGATGCAACGGCTTCAAATTATGCTTACTGATACTGATAAACGCTTGAGTTTAACGAACGGAAGAATGCAAAACCGAAAACAACTTCCATGATGAAGCAAACTGACATTGAATAAGAATCTTTCGGATGTCATTACCTTCTTTCTCATTTCTGCACCGGAAGCGCGTGCTATCACGAGAACATCGCCCCCCCTTGTTTCGACACTCTTGACATTCCTTGGACACATGAAACCTAATATCAAACTCGGAAGCCAACACAGAGAATACATCACTGGCATTCCTGCTTCCGAGTTCCGATACCCTTGGCAATTCAATAACCGAACAGTTAAGACCAACACTGGCATTACTGGAGACACTAGAATGATAAGGATACTTATAGTAGACAGTGTATCCACTGCAGCCTCTGTAACTGTCATTCCCACGAAAATACTCATCTTGTTTCTTGTCAAGTTCAGGGCTTATGGTGGTGCATTTGAACAAGGTGAGACCAGGTGATATTGTGAAAGAAATACTGTCGAGTTTAGGGGGAAGAGTCGAGCCCAAGTAAAACCCGAAAACATCGCAACCGTTTGTCCTAATGAGGTTCCCTAGACGTGGGTTATTAACCCTAATGGAATTTTCAGTGACATTGGTACTAATAAGGTCATAGTACAGTCCCTCCTCTCCCAAGTTGAGTTTTGGAACTGGGTCTGTGCAATTTGTCACATCGTAGAGCCCACAATGGGGATATGTGGAGTTGGACAGAGGGAATCTGATTTGGCCATGAGTTCCACAGTCGAAGGACTCTGGACATTTCCCAGAAGAGTGATGAAAAAACAGTAGGTGAAAGAGAAGCAAGACTGCCAAAACAGAGGGAACACCCATTTTGGTTGCCCAGTTTAGCAAATATGGATTAACAAACAACCAACAAAGTGAAGAGGAAGAAAAAAGTTTTCTTTGTTCAAAAAAGGTTGTGCTCTCTTTCTTCTTTCTTTTCTTTTTTTTTTGTGAATTCTAGAGAAGAAATAGAGGGTGTTTCTCTACTTGACTCACAAGTCGACTTGGAAATATTATTGTAGGATGACTCAAAAAAAAATCTGATTGAAAGAAAAAGGCAATTAGGGCCAGAGTCGGCAGACATGCAAGTTGGTTCAATTGAAAGGGAAGGTGGGCCAAAAGACTCGAAAGGGAGTTTAATGTTCATCTTCTTCATTGAGTTCTTCATTGACCCGGCACTCTAAATTAAGACTTGACTCTCTCTCTCTCTCTCTCTCTCTCTCTCTCTCTCTCTCTCTCTCTCTCTCTCTCTCTCTCTCTCTCTCTCTCTCTCTCCAACTTAAATGAAACAGTCAAGAGGTCTATTGTGGAAAATTTTGTTTCGGAAATCTTTCGCCCCGCGTGTGAGAAATATAGGGGTGAATATTGTGAATTTGTGATGAGATTTGTTTCGTACTCAGGCAAAAGAAAAAATGAGGAGAGGGATATCATAGAAAATTAACTTTTTACTCTGATTTTACCAACGTTAGAGGCCAGGGCATACGCAAGGCGTGTGCAAGTCAACTTTTACAAACAAAAAATAAGCACAAAATATCGTGCATAGTTGGCAAATGGAATAGTTTCAGGGTCTATAGTTTTTTGCTGATAAAATTAAATGGAGTATAATTTGTTTGCTGCCTCCCTTACAAGCACCATCACGACCGTTACGACTATGGGGTGCTTGGTCAATGGTCTTGATTAATTAATATGCATGAAACTCGGATATTGATTCAATCAGAGGCCGGAGCACATGCGCGTGCAAGTTAAGTTTGTAAAATTGTATGTAAATTGGTCTGAACACCCTTAGATATGGAAAAAAAAAAGTTTATAAAACTATACGTGCCTATCAATGACATTAATGTTGGATTTGGATGCTTTCTATTGTCGCTCTCATTCGTCTAATCTGAGTCCGATTTTGTTCATCCTCGCCAAATGAGGGTGAACATTACCTTCATTTTGATTGGCTCTTTGTAACTCTTAGGTCCTACCAAGTTTAACCGTAGTAAGCATTAAAACCTAACCAATATGGAAATAATTGGAATTTACGTAATTAGTATATGGAGAATTATTGGAATGGATTCAATACATTGAATTTGAACTATTCAGCTAACCGACCTTTCCGAATCAATCGTGCAACCATTGGACTTCCCGAATCAATTATGCAGCCATGGGATGAAAAGTTTGAAGCCAAATCTCCCAATCCTTCTTCGTTGGATAACAAATCCCAAGTTTGATTAAATAAGAATTTGAATATATTCTGTTTATTTTTTTGTTGAAGTAGAGAAGTGTAAAGATGTTAATGATTTGACATGATAATAAGAACAGCAGCCGCTCTCGCTCCCGTGGACGTACCCGGTATTGGGGAACCACGTATATCTCTGTGTTGATTTCTTTACCGTCTTATACTCGTAAATCGTGCGTGTGTGTCGATCCTAACAAGGGCCGGTGCGGTCTTCAACTTAAATAGAACTGTCTAATTTTTTAGGGTGCCAAATTTTAAAAGATCGATATGAGAGATTATAAAACATAGCGGTTTTAATTAAAATGGTCTACACATAACCAATTAGCTATGTACATATATCCGTATATCCAGATAGATAGACATTGAAAGAGGCCATTTTTCTCGCTAAAACCCACTGTCTTCTAGAATACAACTTGTCAATATTATCAAGCTCAATAAGATCTAAAGATTGCAAGGCACTTCTTTTCAATATAACGACCTTGACCCATTGATTCTTGGATTCTTCTCTCTCTCCAATAACTTTCAGCCCTGACACCTTGTGAGACTAACGAAATTAGGAAGATGGGAATCGGGGATCCTGTAGATCCTGTAGGGCGGCTGATCCGGTCGTCCATTTCGGTAATGGACTATTAAATTTTAATCCGAATAATGGACGGCTCAGATCAATAAGAGCTTGGATTAAATCCACGCCATCGACATCAAAATGAACTACAGAATCGGTCACCGTACAAGTTCAATCAAGCAGCATTCTTCTTTTTCTTAACTTAAGGAGAGGGGGAGGGCAGAGAAGAAGAGGGAAGAGCTCCTTGGCTAGTAACTTGCTTCTGACCGCACTGCAAGATTTTCAAATTCAAAAAAATGGGGCCCTTTGTGCACTGAAAGAGGCCATTTTTCTTGCTAAAAACCAGTGTCTTCTAGAATACAACTTGACAATATTATCAAGCTCAATAAGATCTAAGATTGCAAGCCACTTTTTTAAATAATAAATTTTTCAATAGTATTTGAGCAAAAATCTAGTTTCGCTTTTTCTTCCGCAAAAAATAACCAATTTTCTTTCGAAAGCTGCTACCCACACAGACATTTTGCATATACATCGTGCATAGATCACTGTGTGAGGCCCACTACGGGTCCCATACAAATTATCCGAACCGTTCATTAAATGTAAAATATTTTTTAAAGGTCCTCGCAAAAAAATCAGTTCAATCCGATACCTACAGGTGTTCGATCCAATCATCGAACTTTTCATTCACATTTCAGGACAATGAAAAGTTAGATGATTCAGTGTGTTTTGGATCCAATTTTTGTTTTTCTTCAATTTTCACGTATGCCGATCATGTATCTACTAAAGTCCGATGAACATGATTTTTGGCAAGATTAATATTCTCGCCGAGCTCTATAGAATGAACGATGTTGATCATCAAAGTGTGCTCGGAAAATGACCGAAAAATTAAAAATAGACCGGAGGGGACACCACCACCCCTCCTATCCCCGTTATATACAAAATTTTCTCGTACATATATACCCACACATAGGTATACGTATATACGCATATCTAGCTAGGTAGATGTTGAAAGAGGCCAGCAGGAAGCGCTTTGACAGAACAATCATTTAGCAAATTTAGTTAGTTACGACTATCATTCAAATTTGTTACTTATGAGTAGAGTAGTTCAATAAAACGTACGTAGTAGAGGTATGCAGTCTTTTGTACTGGTTTATGACTTTAGCTGTATCAGTGTAGGTTTCCAAAATTTCCTAAACACATGAATGAAAGCAAGTGGCATTCCAAGTTCAGTACGTTTGTTTTCTTTGCCCAATGAGAACTGAGCCATGACTTCAAAAATCTCAATATATACATTCTCTCAATAGAATTATCAGACCATATATATTCATTTCGATACACAACAAAATGGAAACTGAATTTGAACTACTTACTCGGTTGCATAGCTACGAGTGTAAAGATTATTTTCTTGGCATCTGTCTTCAAACAAAAGTAGAGTAAAGTGAAAGCCTTACTCACTGGAGGCGGGCGTGGTAGAGGTACTAACCCATCTATTGGTCACCGAAGCTGGTGAAACTGGCGCCATGCTGTTCTTCAGCAACACATCATCTTCGCCATCAGGCGAAGTAGGAGGCCTTCTAGTTGTTAATGCGCTACCATCGTCAATTATCTTCCCAGCATTGTCATCTTCGTACGCCTGAATCTCTATCAAAGCCTCCAAAATCTCTTTCATCGGAGGCCTTATGTCCTTGTCAAGTTGCAAACACCTAAAAGCCACCTCTGCCACCGAGAAAGTCATCCTCTCAATCGAAGGATCTGACTCATACCCAAGAGACGGATCAATCAACTCATGGATTAAACGGTTTTGGATCCTGTTTACTGCTAAGTTAGCCAAATTAATGTCATCCCTATTCCTGTTAATGTCAACAGCCGGCAGTGATGATATGAGCTCAACAAGAACAACCCCAAAGCTATAAACATCACTCTTGTCAGTAAGCTGGTAACATCGATGGTACTCGGGATCAACATAACCTGGAGTGCCCTGTGGAGCCGTTGAGACGTGAGTGGCATGGTTGGGGAAGAGTCTCGAGAGCCCGAAATCTCCAACTTTGACACAAAAATCGTTGTCAAGGAGTATGTTGTCTGTCTTCACATCGCGGTGGATGACATCAGAAAGATGGAGGTAAGCCAATGCCCTGGCAGTTTCAATGGCTATGTTCATGCGAATAGGCCATGCAAGCGAACCCTCCTTTGCTCGAACACCGTGTAGATGATCCGCCACAGTGCCATTGGGAATGTACTCATAGACGAGTAGTAGTTCCCGGCTGTGGCGGGAGGTGCAACCAAAAAGGGTGACCAGATTGGGGTGGCTCAAACGGGTAAGGATTTCGACTTCGTTCATGAAAAGCTTCACCCGCTTGAAGTTGTGCTCGTATAGGCGCTTGACAGCAACTTCCCGCCCGTCGAGGAGTTTTCCTGGTTGAGAAAAGACCAATGGTTATGCCACATTTTTGTGTGAATAATTGTGATTTCAGAGTACGTAAATAGATGGGTTACATAGATAGGCTGTTGGTGGATTTTGGATTTGTGGGGAATTTTCAAGTGAAAGGAAATAGATACGCAAACCCAAGGTTACATGGATTTTTACATGCAAGAAGGACCTTTGTTGGAAGAGAAAATTTGCAATGCAACGGTTATTTGTAACGCCTCTCTCACATGGGGTGGGACTCACGCATACATGGGGCCCACATCAAGTGAGAGGGCATTACAAATAACCGTCGCATTGGAACTTTTTTTCCTTGTTGGACACTTTGACAGTAGGGAAAGAAAATTAACTATGTTTCCTTTACATAATTGGTTGGACATCAACCTAACAAATCCGTGTCTCGTGCAGTACATGAGATGCTCAATTGCAACTTGTACACATCACTTTGTCCTAGAAAATAAGTATGGAAATTTAGTTGTGTTCTGTCATCCTTGCAACTGATGCATGTCACCTGAGTCCATGAAACATAGGGCAAATAAAGATAAATTCATCTGCTTTACTTCATTTTTACTGCTTCTTTCGGATTTTCCCTTATTTATTTCCTTTTCCAAAGTACATGAGCCAATAGTCGTAGCGATGCTGCGACCTAAGAAGAGCTGATACGTACAGAGACTCCGCAATTCTAAATAAATAGAGGCACGGACACAGAACAGAACACAACAAAGCTTATGTTTATATTAAGGTAGATATGTAGTTAGTTTTCATATGAGCATTTCATCCGGAAATAACCAAAACTAATAGTATCTTTACAATTCTTGTTGTTTCCTCTTTAAATATTACAAGTCGAACGAAGGTTTTATTTGGCCATAGTTCATTTACTCATACATTTTTCAAATATTTTTGGAACATCATCGCCACAAAATGAGCTTCAATATTATAAATTGCTCCCTATCATGTTTCCATCCATTTCCAAATTGTGACACAATATCCCCAATATTTTCCCAGACTGTCCCCTGCTTAAAAATAATTGCATTTATTATACACATGTCCCATACGTGCTCTGTGTGTCTCTGGAGTGTCATGTCCCCAAAGTGTCTGACACATATATGATAAGCTATTAGGAGTGTTGGTGCTTAATAGGCTACAAGTGATAATCTAAACAACCCCCTTCTTACCATGGTACACGGTGCCGAAACCTCCATCTCCCAATTCCTTAGAAGGGTCGAAGTCATCAGTGGCTTGTTCAAGTTCAGCATAGGAGAAGACAGAGGCACCAAAGTAGGCACTACCTCCTTCAAGGTCTGCTTTTGATAAGTGATCAGAGGAAGTGTTCTTTGAAGAGATGTACGATGAAACATGATTCCATTTCTTGCGACGCCATATAATTATTATGACCAAGCATAGCTTTAGGATTACGACCCCAGGTATAACTGAGGAAAATACAGGTGTAATAAGGTATTGATTCTTTCATCCATATCCATTCGTAGGGGGGAAAACAAACCAGAAAAACTGAGGCATCTTTGTCTCTTAAATATCAGTCCCTCTGTCCCAATGCAATAGCGGTGCCATATGTTTGCGAACTTGAAGCGCGTGAATCTCAAGAGAGGATTGTTTGGCAGCCAATGTATTGGAACAGAAGAACTCTATTATGGGGACAAAAGATACAGTGCCAAAAGTGAATTGGCTTTAAGGCTTTAACTAGAATCCTCAAATGGGATTTACCCAAAAAAAAAAAAGAAAAAGAAAAAGAATCCTCATATGGGAAAACAAGAACTCAATGAAGTTTGTAATAAGTGATTAAAAGAACTTTGGATGTATCAATAGAATTCTATCTTACCTTAAAAAAAAAACTGTTTATCTATTCAAAATTCGAATATAGATGTAGATGTACCTAGGTCTAATCATGCTTGCTGAATACTGACAAAAGGTAAATTACCTGTTCCTAGTACCAGTGTCAAGTTGCTAATTCCTGCAACCAATGTCAAGGAGAAAAACACCAGTTAATTCAAAGTTATTTACCTTTGCCTAGTGAAAAATGCTTGAGATTAACTAAAGGAAATTTCCCAAAAGATAAAAAAAAAAACAGAAGAGATAGAACTTCCATGATGGAGCAAAACTGCTATGGATTGAAGAACTCTTAAGATAAACCCATTATTGCCAATACCTTCTTTCTCATTTTTTCTGCCAATGTTTTCTTCCTCATTTCTGCACCAGAAGAGCGTGCTATCATGAGAACATCTCCCCCCCTTGTGTTGACACTGTTGACATTCCTCGGACACATGAAACCTAATATCAAACTCGGAAGCCAACACAGAGAATAAATCACGGGCATTCCTGCTTCCAAGTTCCGATACCCTTGGCAATTCAATAACTGAACAGTTGAGACCTACACTGGCATTACTAGAGACACTATAATGATAAGGATACTTATAGTAGACAGTGTATCCACTGCAGCCTCTGTAACTGTCATTGCCACGAAAATACTCTTCTTGTTTCTTGTCAAGTTCAGGGCTATCGGTAATGCATTTGAACAAGGTGAGACCAGGTGATATTGTGAAAGAAATATAGGGTCTAATCGGAAGAGACCAGTTCAAGTAAAACGCGAAAACATCGCAACCGTTTGTCCTAATGAGGTCCCCTAGATTTGGGTCATTAACCCTAACGGAATTTTCTGAGACATTGATAGTATCAAGGTCATACAATACTTCCTTCCTTTCCAGATTGAGTTTTGGAACTGGGTCTGTGCAATTTTGTACGGTGTAGAGCCCACAATTGGGGAATGTGGAGTTGGACAAAGGGAATCTGATTTGGCCATGAGTTCCACAGTTGAAGGAGTCTGGACACTTCGCAGAAGAGTGATCAAACAGTAGGTGAAAGAGAAGAAAGAGAGCCAAAATGGAGGGAGGAACACCCATTGTGATTGCCCAGTTTAGCAAATATGGATTAATAAACAACCAACAAAGGGGAGAGGAAGAAAAAAAGTTTTCTGTCTTAAAATAAGATAATGTTTGTGGTTTTTGTCAAGAAATAGAGGGTGTATGGCTTTACACGCCAGTCGCGCGACTTGGAAATTCGGCTATTTTGGAGGACTTGAAAGAAGTCTGATTGAAAGGAAGAGGGAACTAGGACCACTACTTTGGTTGAATAGCAAGGGTCGGTCGGCAGAAAGACTCCATGGGAGTTTCATGCTCATCTCCTTCATTGACCCGGCAACTTGACCCATTGACAGCCCCAAGGGTTGCTCAGGCTCTATTGGCTTAGTATTTACTCGTTTGCTCCCTTCTAAGTTCTCAAAAGTTGGTCCGGCTCTCCTGGCTTAGTATTTACGGGGTTGCTCCATCCTAAAATTTCAGGTGCGATTTCTCTTGTCAATAATTCTTGAGGTCACCTCACACATCGCAAGCGTATAAAAAGGCTATGGGTGGAGGGACAAGTGGGGTCGAGTGACCCCACTCACTTTGATTTTCCACCGGAACGTTTGATAATTTGCAATCAAATTTTGCTATTAATTTTGACCCCACAAAAAATCTCTAAATTGTCCTAACTTGTTTTAAATAAATAGAAATCTCAAACGTTCTCTTCTTTTCAAGAGTTGATAGTGCTAGAAATGAGACTATCATGCATTATTTTACAAATATAACAAGTTTTTGGGGCCAATTATGAGGCAAAATGAATTATTTGTACATATCGATCTTATAATTAATCTCTTAATTTAGTTTAATTTTGGACTTATGCATAGGAAAAATATAGTTGCATATGAATCTAATTTTTGACCCCACTAACCAAAATTCCTAGTTCCGCCCCTGGGCCCGTCGCTGGAGCTCTAGGGATTCCTTCAAGATGCATGCAAACTAGCCCGAAACACCCTCCATTACAAAGAAAATTGACCCATTGACACTTCTCTCTCTCTCTCTCGATCTCGAGATGTATACTCTTGGATGGGCTATGTGGGTGGTGTGAAAAACGGGACAAGAAAATATGTAAGTTGCGGCGAGAGCAAAAGGTGATAGAGAAGTAGTGAGTCAAGGTCGCCGAAAATGGGGCTTGTGGGATGCTTTCATGGTGCTCCCCACTAACTTCATGGATTCCCCGTTTGATACGTTTATGTAATTTTTCCACCAGTGTTTTACCCATTGACTTTAGGTGAGAAGTGAAAAAAGAAAACCAACCGAGAGATGCTACATACACTACATAGTTACACTACATTATTACTTCTTGATTCGTAGGGATATCCAAAAAGAAAACCAACCGGATATCGGTAAGTATTACTTCTTGATTCGTAGGGATGAAATTGCTCAACTGCGCAGTTTCGCCACTACAAATCTAGAAATGATACTTACTGATATTGGTTGGAGCTAATTTTTTACAGGACCAATGCTGCTCGAGCCCACTTCCATGCGTGAAAGTCTCCTATTCGCAATCAATGGTCTAGATTGCCGAGTTGGATAGACGATTGAGATTATGCACAGCACCGGGCAATCTGAACCATTGATTGCCGAGACAGACGGTTCAGATGTGCACAGTGCTTCGTTCTTCTCGATGTATCGAAAGAGAGGTCACCCCAAGCGTAGGGCATAAGCGTCCAGTTGAAGCATAATAAATCCGGTAGTCCGGGATCGTACCCAAGGGATAAATAATACGGCTCGATGGATTGTAGATGCAAGTATGGTTTCCGGCTTTTAGTCAGCCAACTTGGTTTTTCATATGCGGTGGAAAGTAAAAGGGCTAAATTAACCGAGAATAAACTAGATAAAGAGAAGGTTAGGTCTAGGAACTTCTAGCGCCCACGACTCGAGCTAAACCACATCTTTCACCCAATACACGGTTTTACCCCGGAAGATAAGTTAGTTCGAAAATCAAGCTAGCTATAGAATTCATTTGGCAACACCTCGAGCGACCGAGCTCCAAGCATCATGTGTGGTGAGTAGGCGAAGCTCTCACCTACACATGATCAAGGAGGTTATCACCTCGGTAATTTGACAAACAAATCCAAGCCCCACATCAATTTCCAAAAACAAAGTTGCAAACTTTTTGGGTGAAAAATGCAATTTTTACTCAAGCCATGGGGTGCTAGTCACCCCATGACCCAACCTTATGAAACTACTCACACATATCTAAAAAGATAAGAGCGAGCAAAAATCTACTTGACATAATTGTAAACACAACACTAGAAATAAACTAGCTAGAAAGATAGATCGGGAGAAGTTGAACAACTTTAATTAAGGAGACAAGAGCAAAAATTAACTTACAAGAGTTGAAAATGCAGAAATTAAGGGCTGGAAATTAAGAACACTCAAGAACAAGCAAAAAGTAATTTGAAATCTAGTCTAGATCTAAAAATGGGTACATTTCTGTCCAAGTCGTGTAATGGTGACATCACGGGGTATTTATAGGCTCCAAGGACGCGCATGGAATATTCCTCAAAAGATCCAAAAATTTCCTCATAAGCTCTCGGTACCGATGTCTACAAAATTTCCCATCGGTGTCGAGTGGCTTAGTGGCTGTAGCAGATAATCGGTTCGGTACCGATGGCTCCTTTTCTTCCAATCGATGCTGAAGTTGACAAAGGCAGCCGCTAGGAACATCTCGGTATTGACTGAATATAATACTTCGGTACCGATTGAATTAATATTTACCATCGATGCCGAGATGGATCCGCTGGCATTTGACTAATCACTTCAGTCTTGACTTGTTAGGTACCTTTTTGGTACCAATTGGAATAAATAATTAGTATTGGTACAGAGAGGTGGCCTCAAGGCTGCTGCATGATGGCGTAAAAGCTCGGTACCAATTGGGGAATGTTTGGTTAGTGTCCAACACTTGCTCTTTGATTCTTGTCTTGCTTTCTCGAGCCGACGGGTCTTTGAACGCTTTAGCTTTGATTCCGATGACTCCGAACTTGGTCACTTTTGAACCTCGAATAATCTTGACAAGCTTTAGGCCTTAATTGCACTCGAGTGCCATCCACGGTGCTGATGACGGCTTATTTGCACAATTTTCCTGTCAAGACTTGGAAACACTTTTACGCGCAAAAGTAAAAGAAAACAACTAAATTAACAATGAAATTAGACTAAAACTAACTACTAGCGCACCCTTTATTACATTCTCGGGTGCTTATCACACCCCCCAACTTGAGGTTTGTTAGTCCCTAGCAAATAAAACGCAAAAACATTTAAAAACTAGTAACTTGCAATTCCTCCGCTATCACAACTTAGAACATGCTCAACATTGTAAACCAACAAGAGTTTAAACAATCCGGCTTTTTATTTCATTTCTACAATTCACATTTTCAGCATCAAACCAAACAAGCTAAGTATCAAGCAAGTCTAAGAGCAAGCTAAAAAGGTTTGTGTCCTCGAACACTAGGAGGATACGGGACACAAAACCTTGCGAATTCAAACTAAACCATATCCACCGAAGAGTGCTTGATACAGGCAATAGCGAAAAAGGAAAACTACGCCTCAAACAACCTAAAGCACTTTATTCAACAGAATTGAAAACTAACAGATGATTATTGGATAACGAAAGGAAAGCAAGCTATACAACTAATTATGCAAATATCAGAAAATCAATCACAAAGGAATCCAAGCGCGCAAAAGATCAACTAAGGACTTTTCAAGCTTGTAATGACCTTGGTTACAATGAAAAGGGTTAGCAAAAATGGGCGACGGTCTTTTTTCTAGCTTGGTCATCTACCCGAGTGACCGCCGCCATCAAACAAAAATCAACCAAGTCAAGGCAAAACCGGCCAAACCAATACCAACTAACTACTAACTAATGAGAAACTACTACCACCAACTCAATCACACCAAGTCCCCATCCTCATCCGGCTTCTCACGGTATTTTTCCTCGAGCTCCCTCTTTCCATCGGATTCTTTCTCATCCGGAATGAATGCTAGCCCATAAGTCAAACCAATTCTCTCATCAAAAGTATTCAACCCTCTTTCGAATTCGTTTTTTCTCTTTCATAGTATTTCTTTGATCTCTTTTCTTTGAGGAATAGGATCATTTGAGATTAGATTTGTAGTGAGAGAGATATTGGAGCCAAATTTTGGGGCTTTTTGGAGAGGGAGATGAAAATTTGGGATTTTTAACTTTTGTAGTAAGGGAGGGAAGATAGGAAATCATGTATCAATTTTTTGCCTTTTCGCATTCCAACCACTTCTATCACATTCACACCACCCCCAAATCTCCTTGAACAATGAAATCACATATCCCAATAACCCTCCAAACAACCGGTCGCCTAGGTTAAAGCAAAGAACGGGAGAAATAACAGGATGCAAAATAGGACAAGGGGACTCATATGTGGTATGATCATGAAAGGAATGCCTTGTATCTTCTCCTAAGTGCGCTTTGGATTCCAAAATGATTAAAAATCGACATTCAAACACAATTAGAGATAGACATGCGATTATTCACCTAACTACAAGTATTTTATTGAATTGAAAAGGAGGGGATATAGCCAAAACTTGCTCAAAAACTTACTCAAAACCTAGAGCATTCAATTCTTAACCAATCATGCAAATTGAGAAGTACCAAATTCTTAGGATTGCTACGAACTCTTGCCAACTAACAATTATTGAGCATGCAACAAGTTATGAAAAAGAGCTAAAAACATGACAAAAGGAAAGAATTGCAAGTTAAAAACCTTTATTTATTTTTGAAATTTTCAATTTTCTCATTTTTTTTTATTTTTCAAAATTTCACAAAATCTAGCAACTAGCAAACAAATAGCACATAAGCTAACCCCTCCCCCCAACTTAAAGCGATGCTATGCCCTCATAGCATTAGGAACAAGAGCGAAGGAAAGAAAGAGTGCGCGAATGTACCGTCCAAGGGGAATGTCAACCCCTAAATACCTCGACCAAGTAGGAGGATTTCATGTCAAATGCTTGCTCCAGTCTGAATAGATGCTTCCAGGGTTTACTCTTTCGGTTTTGCCCACTCGAAACCAAAGCTAGTCACACTGGGCCATATCCAAAGCTTTATCGGACTAATAACCGCGGCGCATAGCCGCACCCATGCTTAGGGCTCCTGAATGCCTCACTCACCCCGGCTTTAGACCCAAACTACCAAGGCTGGTGTGGTAGCAAATAAACCCTGCAGAAGACTTAAGAGAAAGACTTTCCACAAGCAAATGACATTAGTACCACCGGCCCGTGTTATCCGACTTCAAACCAAACCAAAATAAAAAGAGACAATAAAGAAAAACACAAAAGATCATGCAAAAATGATTGAAACATGCAAAATAGAATGCAATGCACCACCCGATCATCACGCGATCAAACGAGTCATACTTTTCTTCCCATTCCTTACCGGTGGGGTAAGCAATGGGTGGCTATACTAGACCGTTGAGAATTTGTTATGCTAGCGCCCGTAATAAAATTTATCGCTCGACCTCGCCAAACAATGAAGTTCAGCGTCCCCTACGATCAAAACAAAGCAAGATACAATACAACCTAGCGTGCACTCTAGGCAATATCACACCTCACCCAAAGACCAAAGTTGCCACTGATAGGGGCCTATTCAGAGAGCATGGATCATTAACGATAAACTATTACCAAGGAGAACTAATAAAAGCTCGCTTTACACTAACACATTGATGGAATCTTGTCATGTGAAACATCTCCAAGACTTTATTTAAAACAAGGAACACAAAACAAACTAACATGCTAAACAGAACAAAACATGACAAAATAAAACATGCATAACTAACACAAAACACGACAAAGCACAAAAGAAAAACAAATATGTACATTTAGCACGCCATTAATAACTATTATAAGAAACAGAGCACTCCAAGCTACACTCTTTACCAAAAATTGAACTCGACCATGCCACAAGAAAAAGTACTTTGAGTAAAGCAATTGCTGAATTCGTTTTAAAAATTTGAGTTCCACCAAATGCATAGCCCAAACAAAATCAATTTTCAAGTTGTTGACAAAATCTACAATATAAGGATGATAAACCACAAGAAAATCGTCAACACCAAGAAAATTAATTGGTTCTATGATTGGTAACTTCTCAAAAATAGGCTCACATGCATCTTGTTTTTCTAACAAAGGGTGTAAAGAATCTACCTCAGCATCTATTTCCTTAGCGGTGAGAGAATCAAGGCACGGAGGATTCGAAGGGACAATTGTAGCTTCCATAGGCTCCAACTCTTCAAAGATTGGTCCATAAGCATCTTGTTTAGCCAATAACGCATACAAGTAATCCACTTCGGCATCCATTTCCTTGGCGGTGAGAGGTTTTGCCAACGGATCTTCATAGTAGGCGCCCGACATTTCAAACATGTTCATCTCATGAGCAAGGAGTAATTCCTCTGGGGAAGGATCAAGATACGGGAGATCGGAAGAGACAACTTTAGCGGTGAGGCGTTTCCCTCCCGGATCATCATATAAAGGGGGATCCACAAGAGAGGGAAGAACCTTCTTCTCGATCGATGGTAGCTCTTCAAACTCTTCAAATTTCGGGGTCCAAACATTTATAGTCCAAACATTTATAGCACAAGCTTCATCTCCCTCATTCATCAAAGCATACAAATAGTTCACTTCAGAAGATTCAAGAAATTCAGCCTCTTCGGCTGTGAGAGCAACCTCCAAAGGATCACTATAAAGCAACTCATCCACATGTTCTTCCACCAAAGAGTCAATAAAGCTCACTTCATTCACATTCTCATCATCCCCCATTTGACTGCCTATATTGAACACATTAACCTCCATCTTCATGTTACCGAAGGTCATGTTAAGCAATCCGTTCCGACAGTTGATAACTGCATCCGCTGTGGCTAAGAAGGGCCTCCCAAGGATCACCGGAGTAGAAGTAGCACAAGAGTCGATCGGAGTCGTGTCGAGAATCACAAAGTCCACTGGATAGATAAACTGACCAACTTGTACCAAGACATCTTCCACTACCCCCCTTGGAATGCGAACACTCCGGTCGGCCAACTGAAGGGTGACTCGAGTAGGCTTCATCTCCCCCAACCCAAGTTCTTGATAGACGGAGAACGGAAGTAGATTGACACTTGCTCCAAGATCGAGCAAGGCTTGTTCGATACGCTTATCTCCAATGGTGATTGCAATGGTGGGACTCCCCGGATCTTTGTACTTTGGCGCTATGTTCGTTTGAATAATGGAGCTCACTTGTTCGGTCAAAAATATCTTCTTTTGAACGTTCAACTTCCGCTTTCGAGTACATAGATCTTTAAGAAATTTAGCATAAGAGGGGATTTGCTTGACCGCATCCATAAGGGGGATATTGATCTTTACTTGATTAAACAACTCATGCAACTCCGCATTAAGATTCGGTTTCGCCAAAGCCTTCAAGCGTTGAGGATAAGGTGCCGGTGTTGGAACAACTCGAGAATCCGGTACACTTTCCTTTGCTTTACCCTTTTCCTTCTCCCTTTCTTCTCGAGCTTCCTCACTTGCCTCCTTGGGAGATTCCCCAAGGATTGTTGGACTTGTCTGATCACTAGGAGGAGGTAACACGATAGGATCCGAGGGCATCTTCACTTGGTTGTCTACCACTTTTCCACTTCGAAGGGAGATTATCGCCTTTGCTTGCTCGGGGAAAATCACTGAGGAGCTAGCAAAGTGCACACCCTGGGAAGTCGGATTGGAAGTTGATTGCGGGTTGGGTTGAGGCTGAGTTGGGAATTTTCCCCTTTCTTGCCGCAATATCCCCACAATGGTTGTCAATTTGCCCAATTGATTCCGAATATCATTCATCATTTGGGTCTGTTGCTCATTGAAAGTATTCTGGCCTTGCAAGAGGGCACCAAATTGCTCTTCCCAAGAACGCTTAGGGGGTTGTTGCTGTTGAAACTGAGATGGTTGTTGAAATTGAGTAGGCTGCTGTTGGAATTGACTTGCTTGAGGAAATGGAGCAGGAGGAGCAAACCCCGGTGGAGCTTGAGTTTGAGGAAAACGAAAGGCATTCTGAGCTTGTTGCTTCCAAGGCAACTGTGGAGCAGGAGGTTGCATTTGAGAAGAGCTTCCCTCATTTGATTGACCCCAACGGAAAGAGGGATGTTGTCGAGTCCCCGAGTTGTAGGATTGAGAATAAGGATCAAATCTTTGCACAGCATGCACCTCTTCCGGGACAATTCCATTTATCACATTCTTCAAGGCAGGAATATTAGGGCAAGATTCTGTAGAATGGCCCACCATCTCACAAATAACGCACACTTCCTCCACTTGGCGTACCGCTTTCACTTCTTGGGACTGAGCACTCTTAAGTTCCAACTTATCAAGTTTACGAGAAATCTCCTCCAAACGTGTTTCAAAGGCCGTATGCTCCGAAATAGAAAACTTCCCAGAACCTGAAGGGCCTTGGTTGAACATCGCCCTATCCCCCGGATCAGCAAGCTGCCAAGTCTGAGTCTTCTCCGCTAGTATCTCATAGAAGTCCCAACCATCTTCTGGTGTCTTTCCCATAAAATCTCCACCACCCATTGTATCCAAGAGTTGTTTGCTCTCTTGAGAACATCCCGTGTAAAAATAGTTAACTCTAAGATATAATGGGAGGTTGTGATGCGGAACTGACATAAGCAAATCTTTGTAGCGCTCCCAATACTTGTGACACGTCTCTCCATCCCTTTGCTTGAACATTTGGATCTGATCAATAAGCAACTTGGCCCTGCTAGCTGGGAAGAACTTTGTAGTGAAAGCATCCTGAACTTCACCCCAATTGCGCAAGGATCTAGGCTTCAAGGAATTGAACCATTGCTTCGCTTTATCCTTGAGAGTGAATGGAAACAGCTTCAAGCGTGCTTGATCAAGTTGATTCTGAGCGGGACAAATGGAATACAAAATATTTTCGAACTCCCGGATATGCAAATAAGGATCCTCCAATTCCCGCCCCCGAAACTCTGGAATAACCCGAAGATACTCAGACTTGAATTCGAATGTAGTCCCAGCAGTTGGAGTAGGTATAACGATAGGCGATACAGAAGGAGCCCTTTCTGGATTCAGCAAATCACGGAGAGTGCGAACTGGAATTTCGTCGGCCATTGGGCCTTTTTGATTGCGATTTCGATTTACTTTGCGCGGTGGAGAGTGGGCAGGATACGCCCTGACAATGCTACGGATTCTCGGAGGCGATAAAGAACGGTGAAGCCGTTTGGAATTTGGGCTCCGATACACAACAGGCATAAACAAGCAAAACTACCAACTAATCTACCAGCAAACTAACAGACCGGAGGGGCTAGGCCGCCACCTCAACAAGACAAAACAGAAAGTGCGAGGGGTTATGCCACCGCCTCGGCTCAACAATGCAGATTTAAATGAAACTAACTAACTAACTAACTCGATATCTACTCCGGCTTCGTTACACCTCAAGTTTGGCATGAAACCAGGTTAGAGGTATCCACCGAATTAGATACGAGCAACTAACAAATAAACTACTAACTACAACTAAAAGAAAGAAGCGGGATACTCACAATGGTTTGTCGAGCCTCCATAAAGCCATAATAAGAAATCCCCGGCAACGGCGTCAAAAATGCTTCGTTCTTCTCGATGTATCGAAAGAGAGGTCACCCCAAGCGTAGGGCATAAGCGTGCAGTTGAAGCATAATAAATCCGGTAGTCCGGGATCGTACCCAAGGGATAAATAATACGGCTCGATGGATTGTAGATGCAAGTATGGTTTCCGGCTTTTAGTCAGCCAACTTGGTTTTTCATATGCGGTGGAAAGTAAAAGGGCTAAATTAACCGAGAATAAACTAGATAAAGAGAAGGTTAGGTCTAGGAACTTCTAGCGCCCACGACTCGAGCTAAACCACATCTTTCACCCAATACACGGTTTTACCCCGGAAGATAAGTTAGTTCGAAAATCAAGCTAGCTATAGAATTCATTTGGCAACACCTCGAGCGACCGAGCTCCAAGCATCATGTGTGGTGAGTAGGCGAAGCTCTCACCTACACATGATCAAGGAGGTTATCACCTCGGTAATTTGACAAACAAATCCAAGCCCCACATCAATTTCCAAAAACAAAGTTGCAAACTTTTTGGGTGAAAAATGCAATTTTTACTCAAGCCATGGGGTGCTAGTCACCCCATGACCCAACCTTATGAAACTACTCACACATATCTAAAAAGATAAGAGCGAGCAAAAATCTACTTGACATAATTGTAAACACAACACTAGAAATAAACTAGCTAGAAAGATAGATCGGGAGAAGTTGAACAACTTTAATTAAGGAGACAAGAGCAAAAATTAACTTACAAGAGTTGAAAATACAGAAATTAAGGGCTGAAAATTAAGAACACTCAAGAACAAGCAAAAAGTAATTTGAAATCTAGTCTAGATCTAAAAATGGGTACATTTCTGTCCAAGTCGTGTAATGGTGACATCACGGGATATTTATAGGCTCCAAGGACGCGCATGGAATATTCCTCAAAAGATCCAAAAATTTCCTCATAAGCTCTCGGTACCGATGTCTACAAAATTTCCCATCGGTGTCGAGTGGCTTAGTGGCTGTAGCAGATAATCGGTTCGGTACCGATGGCTCCTTTTCTTCCAATCGATGCTGAAGTTGACAAAGGCAGCCGCTAGGAACATCTCGGTATTGACTGAATATAATACTTCGGTACCGATTGAATTAATATTTACCATCGATGCCGAGATGGATCCGCTGGCATTTGACTAATCACTTCAGTCTTGACTTGTTAGGTACCTTTTTGGTACCAATTGGAATAAATAATTAGTATTGGTACAGAGAGGTGGCCTCAAGGCTGCTGCATGATGGCGTAAAAGCTCGGTACCAATTGGGGAATGTTTGGTTAGTGTCCAACACTTGCTCTTTGATTCTTGTCTTGCTTTCTCGAGCCGACGGGTCTTTGAACGCTTTAGCTTTGATTCCGATGACTCCGAACTTGGTCACTTTTGAACCTCGAATAATCTTGACAAGCTTTAGGCCTTAATTGCACTCGAGTGCCATCCACGGTGCTGATGACGGCTTATTTGCACAATTTTCCTGTCAAGACTTGGAAACACTTTTACGCGCAAAAGTAAAAGAAAACAACTAAATTAACAATGAAATTAGACTAAAACTAACTACTAGCGCACCATTTATTACATTCTCGGGTGCTTATCACACAGCACCATCCCCCAATATGCTCGAGCCCACTTGCATGACGGTTCAGATGTGCACATCCCTCCTCTCACAATGTTATGGGAACCACTATATTGTGAACCACTACATTGCAAGAGTAGGAAAATATATACCCGTTATTTAAAATACCCCTCCTTAAGTGTGAACCCCACTAAGAAATTCTTTCCTCTTAAATACAAGGGATTGATCCGGTCAGAGCACAACAACAAAGAACTTACTCTTCTAAGCTCACAAATTAAAATTCTGGGGGCCACTTGAAAATTTTCTGATCATTAACATCACAATCCCAAAATCAACTGGTGTCCATTGATTCATCTTTAATATAGGGCTCAAGTGCAGAGTTAAAGATAACGCAGCGAAAATGATGAAAAGCATAAGACAAAAGAGATGTCTGTGAGCACCAACTTCAACTTGATGAAGATTCACTCAAAAGACCGTTGAAATGAAAACTCTGGCCCACGTAGAAGAAAATGATCAAAAAGATTGTTCAAGGCTTGGATTAAACAAATAGAGAGAAAAAAAAAAAAAACTATTCAACACAAACATGGTTTAAATAAGAGTAAAAAAAATAATTGTTAACAGAAAGGTGTATCAAAAGGAATTTCTAATAGCAGTCTCATAAATAACCAGATATGTCAAAATCTCCTCAAAAGACACTATTTACCCAAGCTTTATGCTTCTATTTGGGTCTGGACCGAAAACAACAAATACTATACGATCCTCACTTAGAATCTGCCCACTGTAGTAGGAAGCATGGTGTGACTCAAATCCGATACCCTTGCTCGCAAGTCCTGCACCAATTAAAAGCACCTGAAGCGGACTCTCGAGCATAAACTGGTTCATCCTTAATCAGAGAAACCAAAAGAACCTGCAACATAAACTAAAACCTATTACATTGACAAATGGCAAGTCGGAGTTATATCCCGAATATTGTGGTAGATGGATATTCAGTCCTATTCCATTGGCACATCTGGAATGTCAAACCTGTCTTCTTCTATTGTTTTATTGACAACAGACATTGGAGAAGGTAAAGGTTGAGTCAAGGAAACTAAAGAACAGTTGGTGAGTCTTACGACCAAATGGTTCCACAAATAAATGTGCCGAACTAGCAAACCAGAATCCTACACAAACAGGGGATGGCTACGGAAGTACGGATACCAAACCTTACACTTGGAAGCACACTACCACATGATACTTAAGCCTAAGTTGCAAGCCTTTGAGGCAGATATTTTGAACAGTTTGATCTCTAGCCAATCTTCAGTACCGCCTTGAAATGTGATCCACTAATTACTTCTAGAGTGGTCAATTTGTTTTGAAAAATTAAAGCCTACCATTTTGAAGCATCATACGCTAGACATCGTGAAAGTCATGTAAACAATAGAAGTGGATATCTCCTATACCAACAAAAGTCCAATAGGAAGCACCATGTTTAATAGATGAGAAAATACAGACTACGTCATGGCGATTATAATAAGGATATAAATTGACATAAGATCGTCCTCTTTATCACCCCGGTTGCGGCTGCTATTTAGCTCCCTCAATATTTCAGATGTAACCTGCGTCTGAATTGGAAACAAATGCATCTGATATTGACAAAGAAAAGCCAAAAGAAATTAGCATAGTAGCTGTAAAGAGGATAAAGCTCATACTAATTTGTGCCTTTGCTTTCCGACTAGAAGGTTAAGGTTAGCTTTGTCTTCCTTCGTCAGCACATTTTGTACCTGTAAAAAAACTTTATGTGACTGGTGTACGAGGGGAAAATAACTCTCATTTCTTTTTCTTTCTTTTAGACGAAAAAAAGCTGCTAATTTTGAACAAGTGAACAAAATCCAAAATCACATAGAATAGTGATGGGATGACAATATGGGCATCATTACATGTTTTACCAAATGTTCGTCCATCATATAAATGCATCTTAAGCATTTTTCCTGTTTATGGCGATATATTGCTTTCTCTTTAACATAACTAGCATTTATTAACAAGAATACAAACCTTTGTACAAATGCAAGAAGCGACTGATGCCAGATCACAGGCATTATCCTTTCATCCTCAACAAATTTCATGAAATGAGCAACCATAGCATCAAGTACCCGATATGGCAAAGCATACTTCTTCTCAATCAATAGCTGCATCAAAATACCAATGCACAACTGTCAACTTTTATGACCTGCCGAACAAATGCAAAATTGTAAAAACTTTTATGATCAGCCTAACAATTGGAATTTGAAGATACAACTTGCCTAAAGAGAGCAGAACTCCATTTTGACCCCAAAAAACTAGGTAAACAATGGTAAATTGCGACATAAAGACAATTATCCAATGACTTTGCACAAGATTCTCAAAGCGAATATGAGCATGAAAAGGTCCGGAAAATAGAAAACTTGTACAAAAAGAACAGAGGCAATCTATATGTACTTGGATGCACAGACGTCAGAAGAACCTTTACTAATGGGAAAGCCAAAAAAAGACATAATTATTGTGACTGAAATATTCAAATCAGGACAAAACTCATTTGATGAAAACATTTAACCATGCAACAATAACACGGATATAGACAAATTTGTATACGTATAACCAACATTTCAAGATCCTTCTTTTGTTAAAGAAAACCTGTATTTGGTACCAAGTTATTTTATCCTTGACAATTTTATTCTTTACAAGCATCGAAATGATTTGGGTTATTCCCTTGCTCAAGACATGTCAGACATAAACCACAATATAAACCAAGGCAATATTGGATATGCATTATAAACCCTATCCCCAATTGCTAATCCACTAACATGGACGTGTGTCTACTGGAAACAACAGCCATCACATGCCTGCAGGAGTTATAAAACCACAACGGATACGAGATGGAAAAACAAGTGCGCAATCTTCCAAACGAACTAGCACTATTCTACACGATGGTGCTTGGATCATCCCCTTCCTGAAGCCAATTCAGTTTATAAAATCCGCATAACGATTATTCAGCCCAAAATCTAAAATACGTAACTGGTGAAGCCTTTCAAGGAGGGCAGTTTTCTACCAACAATTTGAGTGATCAAAACCACCTCTAGCTTACATCCGCATGAATTAAATTAAATCTTGAAATGCACTTCTGCAGTACAAACTCTTACCTTGTTGTGCCACAGTACTCCATCTCAGCAAGCCTCAATGGTGCTACACTGTAATTAAGAGAGAGGTCAGTGTTGAAAATATGGGTAAACACTACCATTGTTCTGAAGTTTAGTATTTTGACCCCTCAAGCCACTCCCTCGACTTATTAGTTATTAATCCATAATTATACCTGAAATGATAAATCTAAATCTAGTGCAAAATAGCTATACCTCGAATGAAGTGGAGGAATGGAGACCTTCTGAATAATGCTCCCAATGATAACAGCTTCCCTCAGATTACATGTTCCAGACTATGCATTAACAAAACAGAATAATTAAAGCCAAAACCACAAAACAAAACTATAAAAATAAGAGGACTCGATACGAGGAATTTGACTCAAATGAAGATATGAGAGAGTTAATAATTGTCCAATTGACTTGTACAAATGGAAATGAGACACCCTCCGAACTTGAACGCGGGTGAATTGAACTAAGAAAGTTCAAATACAATGCAAAAGTTCAACAAACAATCCAACTGCTACATAAAAAAGCAGGAACTTGGACAGCTTTTTAAATGTAAGAGGGTAGCAGGCCAGCTGCAGTCTATCTTGTGCCATCAAAATTTCATACCTCACACAATGGGAACAATATTCCCTTATTAAAGGCAGCCGGTTTGTACATGGATTTCTTCAAAGCTTGATACAAGGCAAAATGTAATCTCTTGTTCTTTCGGATATCGTCACGGGTCCTGGGCAGTAAGACAAGCCTGTAAAAACGTTCAGCCTTTTTCACACCCAAATTGGAAGCAAAAATCCTTGTGGCTTGGTACATAGCATTTGGCGACCATTTCTCAGGTTCAGTCAGGTACAGGACTTCCTCCCAAAGCTGCATCGAAGATATGTGTTTGAAAGCTTTGTGAATTTTTCCTGCTGTGTATTTATTAAGAAGCTTTCCAACTCTGCACGTAACATTAATACCCAGCTTAACAACCCATATAGGATAAATAATCCAAAGTACGAACCTCAATAACATGGAGAAAACGAAGTAAAAGTACCCCTTGTATAGATCAATGATGGATTCATCCAATTTGGGTAGAGGGCGGACTTCTGGTAATGAAGGAAGTTCTAATCAGTAACAGAACTTCTTTGCAGTAAATCAAAGTACCATTATTTAGATGTATCTTAGAAAATTTAACACAATACTAAGACTAGCATCTTATATCCGGGGAAAACAATCAATTCTCTCCTCAACTTTCACAGCCACAGTGGTCGTTCAGTAGTAAAGCCAGGGGTAAGTTATCAAGGCTCTTTGTTAAGCTTTGAGAATTGAAAAAAACCAGCAACGTTTGGTAGGGAAATAATATTTATTGAAACAAAATGATTCTAACTAAAGCTAACTTTTCGCTGTTGATTCACCAAAAAATTGCACACGAGCATTGTGACAGATCACTACAACCTGAAGAAACTTGTTCATCCATTTGTTTGATCTCTGAACAATCAGGTCGGCCAATGTCTGTTGCCGTCCTGCATCCTTTGATATGAAGGCCTCCAGTAGCGTCTCATCCTCTTCATCGACCTCTTCCTATGACAGCAAAATTTGAGAATTTAAAGAAAAACAATAAGATTACCTCAAGTTACACTAAAGATACAAAGCAAAAGGGATTATGGCATCTCGGTAACGTTTTTTATGGGCAATCTCGGTTTCTCTCAATAAACAAAGGCGAACAAATTTGCTTCTTGCCAAACCACACCCTAAACAATAGCAGTTAAATGACAGCTCTTATTTTCTAAATTCCTCCCCCTCTCTCATAATTTCTCACCCCATTCGGAATTCAAACATAAATTGAATTGGGTCTCTAGGCCTGCTCTCTTTGATATCATTTGGCTTTGATTTGGGAGCATGGTTCCGCAACAAAACAGGTATAGGGGGGCCGTTTCAATGGTATTTTGAGAAAAGCCACTTTGTGCATATTGCCAAAGGTTAGGACTGTCTCCCATCCTCTCCGCCCATACCCCAATGATTGGGGACTACATGGATTCTGTTGTTGTTGTTGTATTCGGAATTCAAACATGAGAGAGAATTCCTTCTCCGTTATTTCTCCTAACATTTCGGACAAAGTCCCTCAAACCACACCAGCCGTAAGACTACTTCAAGTTCCAAAATTTGGCCTCATTGACTAAACTAATTAAGTAGTACGGAAGCAATGGCAGAAGTGACAATTCTCGCGAACCAAAATCGAGGATTAATAGATAATCACAAATAATGAAAGAAAAAAAAAAGATAGATCAAACTCACACCTCGTAACCTCTGAACTGGCTTTGAGTCTCCGAGAACCCACCGAAGTCGTCGATATCATCTTCCTCCAAAACCATTTCCGTCGCGGTATCTTCGGCAAATACCAGGTTGTTAGGGTTTCTCCCTTCTTTTTTTTTTTTTGATCATTGGGTTTCTCCCTTCGTTCTCCTCGTTTATCTCTTTTTGCTGAATTACAATCACCTGTACTAACAAAATCCTCAAATTTAGACCGCCGTTATTCTAAAAATTGCTAACATGCAGCAACGTTTAAGTTGTTACACATATTTCAAGCGGACGATGCACCCAAGCAAATGTAAAGCTTATACGTAGTGGGTGCATCGTCCTTTGTTGGAAATATGTGTTTAAACAGGTTGGAGATGTCATGTTAGCAATTTTTGGGAAAACGACAGGGGTCTAAATTTTGAGATTTTGTTAGTACAAGTGTTTAATTGAAATAAACTTAAGTTCGTGTGTCTAAATTTGGGAATTTTGTTAGTATAGGTGTTTAATTAAAATACAAATACCAGGTTGTTAGGGTTTCTCCCTTCGTTCTCCTCGTTTATCTCTTTTTGCTGAATGAGAGCTTTCAATATCTTCGAGCTCGTACCCGACCATATAAGCTGCACACACGCACACACGCACATCTATTATACAAATCGTACAAATCGCGACGGTGTGGTGCCCACATAAATTCCCTTCACCGTTGGATTTGTAACACTGCATAAATCTTCAGCCTTTATTCGAGCCTTTAACATTTTATGTAAAGTTTATATGAAATCTAAAATTGTCCTTCTAATCAGGAACAATTTTGGAATGGATATTGCACCCAGAAAAAAAAAAAAGTACATGGTGTATACTGTATATTCTTTTTTAATCAGGTCAAATGATCAACGATTTGTTTCTCTAATTTTTTTTAAATTGGACTTCTAATTAGGAATAGTTTTGGAAAGACCAAGGTTAATTACACCTTTATCTATAAACGGATTATATAGTATAGATTCCAATTAGGTAGTGATTATCTATATTACATTACACAATGATTTTGTAAAATGTCTCACTCATAAGTGTCCTCCGTGGCATAATTAAGGGTTGAGATTGAATCATTAATTCCATTTCACGGCTCTAATTCTCTCCCAAATACAAAGTGCACTCAAAAGGGTAGTAAATGATTTAACAGCTGAGATTCAATCCAACCAATTTGATCCAATGGTTTATGGAATCTTCCTTTTTTTTGTGGCAAAAAATATGGAAATTAGTTTATTTTTCTTACCTTTCCTATTTGTCATTTTCTATCCCCTGTGCATTTTTAATGCATTGTGTTTGATCGAGGACAAATGAAAATCTAATGGAGAACTTTGATATATGATGGTTTTATGATTAATTGAAGTTTGAATTGCATTGGATCGATGTTTTTTTAGTTCCATTAGTACTAAGTTTGGTTTTGCAAAGACTGCTATTTTATGATTAGTCACACAATCACATTACTTTTGGATAAAGATGAGTTTTGTTTATAGTTTATTTTGTTTTCTTCAAGTGTGACTAACTATTGGTGGAACTGTTAGATTTTAGATTAATCAATGTAGTCAATAAAAATAACGAAAAATTAGTTCTTCGTGGTGATAAAGTTACGTGGGTCCGTGCCTTTTTACGCACGATCATTTGTTCACATCTTGCTAAGGGAACTCGAATTCGTATTGAATATCGAATGTTTCAAGACGTGCCTTTAGGTACAGGCATGCACTAGTATAGTACAGATTAGAAACGGATTTTTGGGAGTTACAACTTACAAAGTCAATTTTCGATCCACAATTACAATTGGAAATTGCCCAAACCAGAAAACCTATTTATAATGTGAATTTGAGTGTCTACACTGTGTCTTATTTGTTTACTGGCAAGGGTTATTTTGATCAAAAGCATAAGTTTTAGGGAAAAGCAAATGGATGAAACAGGGTAGAATTTGTGCATTTGAAGTTGATGATACTTTTCAATCTTTTTCTCTCTCCAAAATAAAGTAACAGATAACATTATTTGTGTTAATTTATACTTTGTATCTTCTAAAAAAAATAACAGCAATAGATAAGGCTATCTGTGCCAATATATTCTATAAACTGCTAGCAAAATACTAGTACTTGTTTAATTTCGGAATTCTTAAAGTAGAATATATGTGAAAAAATAGATGTAAAATATGGGTAGGGTCAAATCTGAAGTCAAAGACTAGTCCAATTAAGCTAAAGTTAGTATGTTGCACCGTAGCCTCTGAGGGTTCAACCACACCGGATAATTTCAAGGCTTTCTTCAACCTCGCGCCCACTGCGCGTAAAAAACTGGTTTTTGGCACTCTCCCTCTACAATATCTTACTCATTGAAGCTTTGGTTTTTTGACGACCACTGCCCAGTGCAGTTGGTATATATGTCATCTCTTCCCTATGAGGGAGGTCCTGGGTTCGACTCTTGTTAGGGCAATATCATTGGGTCCCAAGCTATGGATAGCTTTTGGATCCCGTGCTAACCCTAACACCCACTAACCCCCGCTGATGTATGACGATTGAAAAAAAAAAAAGCTTTGTTTTTTCTCCGAATCTAAGCGTTCTCTTCCTCTGTCTAACCCTTGCCCCCCTCATTGCATAAATCTTCCTCGCATATCACCGGCCATGGCTACGATCGGAAGCCCATAAAATTAACCACCACAGGAACATCTACGAGAGCTTCCACGGTTGACTATCGGACGCCGCCACCACATCCGCACAACAGAGAGAGAGAGAGAGAGAGAGAATCGCGATGGAGAACAAAACGAGAGATCGAAATGATGACTTATAAACCTTTTTTTTTCTACCGGCCATAAAAATGCTAAGGTGGGCATTTTTGTCCATTCATGGACCTTACACGATAAAACTTTTAATTCAATGGACCCTTAACAGTATTAAAACCTGGCCAAGATGGCCTATTAAGCAACTACTTTGGATTTTAGACCAATTTTCTGTTTTTGTAAACCTTTCAATTTGGGTTGTCGATGGAGGTCCATTATGAGAGACTCAAGCCTCGTTTGGCCCAGTTAAGGCATACCATGGGCAGGTTACAAGATTTTACGCGCTAAAATTTTGGCATGTACAAGAATAATTTTGACATTATTATTCTTATTTTTTAAAACTTTTATTTTTTTCAGTTTACTTTCCCTTGTTTTTACTTTCTAGCGTGATTTTCTTTTTTAAGCAAATGGACCCTGGGGCGGAGCTATGTAGCTATGTGGCACGTGTCACCCCGA
The DNA here is from genome assembly GCA_018127125.1 of Rhododendron griersonianum. Classification (NCBI taxonomy): domain Eukaryota; kingdom Viridiplantae; phylum Streptophyta; class Magnoliopsida; order Ericales; family Ericaceae; genus Rhododendron; species Rhododendron griersonianum. The sequence continues at coordinate 32,938,958 of CM030796.1, read as the reverse complement.
TTCCAAAACACCCAAAAAAAATATTTACACATAATAGATTAAATAAAAATAGATGAAAAAACATCGATCGCAAGTTGGACGTTGGCTGATGTACGTGCTCCAAGGCTTGCAAACGGGAGAGTTTTTTTTTTTTTTTATCCGTTGCAAACGGGAGTTCGAAACTTCATAATACCATTTGTTTTTTGTCTCTCTCTCTCTCTCTCTCTCTCTCTCTCTCTCTCTGCATAAATTCTCACTAATTGGAAATATTTTTGGAAAATGATTTTTACAATTTACACTCTTTTTTTGTCTTTATCCACATGAATTTACAATGTTGCTTTTGGATGGGAGAAAAAGTGTATTACAAAGGGTAAGATAGTAAATTCATATGAACAAAGACAAAAAAAAATGAGTGAATTGTAAAAAAAAAAAAAAAAGGGGAGTGTGAAAATCACTTCCCTAATTTTTTTCTACAAGTCTAGTATTTTTATTATATGTTTTTTTTACGGAAAATGATGGTGTTAAGAAACATATAATTCGATTTATAGACTTATATGAATAAATTACAAATTACAATTCCTTCTTTTTTTACGCATAGGGGTGAAAGAGGAATTCTCATTCCCCTGGCATCCTTTGAAACTTGTCAATCTATTTGTCAAATCTTTTTGGTGCTCACCAAAGAAGAAAGCGGGATGCAGCGGCTCCTCCTCTTAGAAATTTGAATTTTTGATGCATGTTGTGGGGGAAAAGCGGGATGTAATGGTTTCCCTGAGTTCAATTGATGTCACCCCGTATCCAAATCTTGGCTCCGCCACTGTTATGGACCTAAAGAGAGACATAAGAAATAGAATATTAGTAATTGATGAAACACTAAAAAAAGAAAAAAAACAAAGTTAACTAAAAGCTCTCCAAAAATGCTGACCGAATCTACTTCCATGGAACCCTGCTAGGAATACGAACTTTCCTCTTTATAACAAAGGGTTGATGGAGTGAGATCGAACATGTTGTCATCAAGTGAGAGACCTGCTATGGGTACACCATTTGGTGTACACCGCCTTCTATAGGACACACTTCGGGGTCCCACACAAATGATCGGATCCGCTTAATATTTTTAAAATATTTTTTTAAGCAGTCTTGTAAAAAATCAGTTCCGTCAGATATCGATAAAGACTTGATCGATTCTATGCCCAATTTCCAGTTAGCAAATCGGGCATAGAATCAATCAAACATTTACTGATATCCAATAGAGTTCATTTATTACAAGGATGCTCAAAAAAATGTTTTGAAAAAACTCCGATCATTTGTGTTAGATCTCGGATTAAAAAAAAAAAAAAAATGTGTTAGATCTCTAAGTGGATCTCATAGAAGGTACACCAAATGGTGTACCCATAGCAATTTTGCTCAAACAAAAAATCTCTATCATGAGGAAATTTGAGAGATCCTTGTCTTTAGGGCTCCAAAACTATTTTTAAATTTTTTTTTTTCCTAAAGATAGGCATAAATTTAGTAGAGGAAAATCGCCAAATAACCAACCTAAAAAATGTTATGGAACAAGTTTGGAAAGGATGGTGTCACACTGAAACCATCAGGATATGCTAGCTGTTAGGTTTTGGTTTGTGAGTATGTGGTGTTGCTATTACACAAGACAAAAACACACGCCATCCTACTCAGTGATGGGACCAGGGGGGGTCTAGTGGCGGCGGCCGCCACGACAAGATTTTTAGAAAATGCAATTATTATATGTAAAAAAAAAAAATTATACCCAACTTATATAGTCTCGCCACCACTAGATTTTTTTCCTTATTTTTTTGTTATATACTAGTCCTAAATCTTTCTTTTTTTCAAGCAAGGAGACCAAAAAAATATCCCAAAACTAAATTCAAAGGGCCAAAGTGAAAGTAATATAAAAAATGAGGTGTAATTAAGAAAAAAAAAAACTTTACAACTCAACCTAAAATATTAAATAAGTTAACCTAAATTAATAGGAGTAGACGGCAGTAGTGCTATAACCTAAATAGGATTACTCTTCACGGCAGCAGTGCTATAGTAGGATTCATTTTCTACCTACGATTCTTGGTTCCAAATTTCCGACGCCGGTGGTGGACTTCTGATTTCTCTTGTTTAGAGCAGCAGTGGAGTTCCGATTTCCGAAACATTATAAAACCATTTATTGTTTGGCGTTTTGTGTGGATTTCACAAACTTCATTGGAAAAAGGTTAGCCTTCTTCAATTTTTTAATATTCAATTAAAGTTAGAGAAATTATTGAATGTTTTGAATACCTTGAGTTTGTCTTGAGCAATAGATGGTATTTGCACTGAAAAAAGTATAACAATTTATTAATTTGTGTAAACTAATGTGGTAGGTAATCATGGTCAAGAAAACAATTGACTCATTCTTTAAGAAAAGAAGTGTTGAACAAAGTGTTGAGCACAATACGATTGCAGAACCTTTAGAAAGTGCAATTGAAACTTCAACAATTGAACCAGAAACTCGTCCTCTCAAAACTCCTAGAGTTGAAGTGAAAGAATTTGATTCGTCTTCTTTAATAAAAGATCCGGGTTTAAGACGACCAATAAGGGATTATCCAACTTCCGAACGTGATGAGGTCCGACGAGCTTATCTAACATTTGGACCATATCAACCAGAATTTCCGAAAGACCAATATCCTAAAGATGGCAATGGTCACCGCTTTCTACCTTCAAAGTCGAAGACATTTGCAAGCTTGCTGAGAAATATTATCCTTCTGATTTCACAGAGCAAGAGAAACTACACTTGAGATTTCAGTTGCAAAATTATGAGCTCGATATTTTCAAGCATCCGGAGTTTCAAAATCTAACAACCATTTCAGAGTTATGTCAAGTGCTAAATAAGACAAGGAAGTCTGCAATTTATCCTCTTATTGATAAATTGATTCGTCTTATATTGACTTTGCTTGTTTCAACAGCAACGACAGAGCGTGCATTTTCAGCTATGAAACTTGTGAAGACTAGATTGCGCAATAGAATGGAGGATGATTTTCTGGCAAGTTTATTGATCACATACATTGAGAAGGACATACCTAGAAGTTTTGACGCCGATTCTATTATTGATGCTTTTAATGACATGAAAGAGCGTCGGTCACAATTCAAGATGCCTCACTTTAGTAGATAGCTTAAATTAAAGTTGGTCTTTTTTTGTACTCCATGTGCAAAAGACAAACATCATTTATTATACTTTTTATTATGTTATGTTAATTTTTTCTAGAGTCGATGATTTTTAATATTGTAATACCTCTTTTTATATTTTTAGTATACATTTCGCCACTGCTAGGGTAAAATCCTGGTTCCGTCCCTGATCCTACTTCTCCTCTCCTCCCCCAGTACTCTCAAGACTCTCAACCATTAGCCTCTCCACCAGGTAATGAGATGAGACAAGTAGCACGAAAAAGGAAAAAATGGAACAAAATGCATGCCTAGACATGCAAACACGTACAGTAACATCCAAGGTCGTTCGATCATATTTTTCAAGTTAATGTTGCAACCATCATTTCTTTCTACAAACATACAGACAATATTTGCATAATCAATATACCCTCGAGATACCGGTTGTTTGGTAGTATTTTTTTTCGTCTTTGTTGAACTTTTTAACTTTTAGCCATAATTCTTTCTTATTTTTAATACTATTGAGACTACTCTGGTCGAGACGAATGATCAATCTTACTTAAGTTTAAGCTTGTATTCGTTGTTAAAAGCTTATTCAAGGTCGGTATATTTCAAAACAAAAAAGAAGAAGCTTGGACATCTTTTTAAGCTCGTTAAAGTTTCAAATCAAGCTTGAACAAACTATCACTCGACTTGTTCGGGCTTCTAAAGTATAAAAAATTCAAACTTGGCTTGACTGAAACTCGTTTAGGCTCGACTCACTTATAAACAAGTTAAGCCCTACACTTGGGGTGATCTTATTCATATTGAGTAGACGACGAAGCAAATGTTAAGCAAGCGAGGTGATAAGAGTGTTGGTGTTTTGTTACCACGAAATTTGAGTTTTAAAGGTTTGGTTGAGAAGTTAGATGTAAAGTGGACTCGTTTCGTTGACAGATCATTTGGACTTTCGTATTCATTTGATGGTCATCCAAATTGTTTGCCAGATTGTAATGAGAATTTGACGGTATGTTCAGGAAAAGTTAATGGATTTCCATGATTGATTTAGCATAAGTTGGAGCGTTCCAAGAGTTATTTCCGGATAAAAGAGTTTGTGGATGTGCATAACTGTGGATCTAGGGTGCTGTCGTGTTCTAATTAGCGGACTAGTTCTAGTATAATTGGCTGGCTCTGTCAAAACGTCCTCCTGATATTCTGGCCGAGAAGAAGGACGCGTACAGAGTAGATGTATGTTACATATCGGTGAGGCTGGATGGGCACCGCAATAGACCAAGTGTTGTTGGAGGTGCGATAAAGTTGGGCACCATACTAGAGCAACTTGTAAAGAGCATCGGCGCATTGAAGACATTCCTTTACCATTCTTTTTAGCCTTTGACGCATTGAGGATCGTTGTTATCTTATTTTTCAGACCATGATTTGAGAATTTTCCATGGTTTTTTTAGTGTAACTTTTGATATGAGAATTATAAACTCTCTCTCGTTGCTTGAGAAGTGCTTTGAAGAAGTGTGATGCATGTTAATGTTGAACTTTGTTATTTTTTATGCTGCAGATTTTATTGAATTCTGCAGAAAATGTTCCTTGCAGTCTATACTTGCTGGTTCTAAGGCGGAGGTGGTGATGATGAGAACGTTCTCAATATTTGATTCTCGGTGTGAAACTATATGCATTTAGAATTACGGTGCTGGGAATTATGTTTTGCGAAAAACTATTTGAGAATAAAATCAGGAAACTACTTAGGACTGACTTGAATGTGCTTAGTATTTGGTATTCTATTTGAGAATATTCTCAGTACTCATTCATCATCTATGTCACCCTTTACAAAAAAACACCGCAAAAACACTTTGAGAAAGTTTTCAATCAAAAAAATACTTAATTAGAAGTGACTTTGTATGTGCTTTGTGCTATGAATTCTGCAAGTACTTATGCATCATCTACGTACGACACCATTTCCAAAAGGACTATCTACTCTGCCACGAAAAAACACTTCGAGAACATTCTCAAACAAAAAAATTTAGATTTGACTTTGTATGTGCTCTGTGTATAGCGCATAGTGTTGAGAACATTTTTATGACAAAGACTATGGTAAGATGATTACAAATCATGAACATAAGACAATATGGTCAAACACTTGTTCTGTATTAATATGAAGCACAAAGTTGTCTTTACAGTTTCTCCAAATTACTTATTCATCTCCTACTTCTTACAATCCCACAAATTTCTCCAAACAAACCTACAAATTTCCAAAAACCACCATAACAAACAACCCTCAAAACCTTTAGAAATTCCCAAACCCCAAATGTGTAAAAAAAAAAAATCCCTAACACCAGTGTCACCATCATCATCGCCGAACTCAACAAAGTCGGTTGCATCAGGGGCTTCGTCTGAACCATTCTCGTCCTCATCACTTTGAATTTGCCTTTCCTTGCACTCTTTGTCCTTGCAATCTTTGTTTTCACACATAAACAAAACCAATAAAGAGATATAAAAAAGTTATGAGAGCTGAGAACGTTCTCATGTATGAAATTGAGTATTTAATGCTATGAATCATTTATGCACATTGCACCATCTGTCATTCCTCATTTCAACAATTATCAATGGATACAAACAGGATATAGCGGTCATTGAGAGGTCGTATCTTCAAACAAAATACCAGCGATCAAAATGGGAAAAAGAGCGTGATGGATCAAAATGGGGGAAAAAATGGGGTCTAATGTACTTGAGAATGTTCTCTGCACTTTAGTGTTACCATCAATTATAAATGCACACACATTACGCATTGTATTGTGCTGAGAACATTATTGCACTATAGGGTTATCATCAGTTAAAAAACGCACATACCCACACTATGCAATATATTGTGCTTAGAATGTTCTCAGACCCTGAGCATGTTCTCTGCACTGAGCAATTAATGTATTGGTTTTCTTTTTCTATTTTGACACATAAACAACAACCATAAAGAGGTATGAAAATATTATGAGAGTTGAGAACGTTATCAGCTCTGAAAATGAGTAAATTGCACCCATGCACATTGCACCCTCTGTCATGTTTTTGGTACTCTTAAGTATATATGCAAACACACACTACGTAGTTTATTGTGCTATGAGAACATTCTCTGCAATCTACCGTTGACAGTTATAAATGCGCACACACACACACATACAGATTTGCAAACCACCAATTAATTGTACGAATGAGAACTGAGAATGTTTTCAACACTCTAAAAATGATGTAAGCAGCATTAGAATGTTGTTGTTATATGAGAATTTGCACTTGAGAATATTTTTAGAGCTGAGAATGTTCTCAGAGCTGATAACATTCTCAACTCTACAACTCACCAATGAATGCACACACTATGCACTTCATTGTGCTGAGAATGTTCTCAGAGCCGAAAACATTGTTATTAGAGCTGAAACCATTCTCAACCCTGCAAATCAGCTATGAATACTACTACGACTATGCACGGTGAATCTAAGGTGTAGTATTGTGCCTTCTTAGAGCGGAGAACATTCTCAGTTCTAGGGCTACAACTATACACAGTGAATACTAGGGCTACAATTGTGCACGGTGAATCTAGCGTATGAAATTGAGTAGGAAATTGCTTACTTTTCTTCATCTTGAGCGTAGATTCAAGGTTTGTGTTGAAAATTATTGCTTGATTGGCTGTACTCAAAGCCTTTCATCGTAGGAGTCATCTCGTATGGCGGAAGATCATAGTTATGGAATCGTCTGGAACAGTGGGGTCGCCTGGAATGGTGGATGATTGTAGTTGTGGAGTCGTCTAGTACAATGGGATCGAGAGAGATCGAGAGAGAGAGAGAGAGAGAGAGAACCATCAGTGACTGTCGTTCGCGATTGGAACAATGGTTCTCACTACCAGGGGTAATTTCGGTAGGAATTGGCTCGTTTACCTTGGTGGGAAATTTCACAAGTTAGGTTGGACCTGGAGGGAATGGACTCTTATTTTTGGTACCGGCCTGTAAATAGCCCTTGACTCTTCTCTGCCTCTGTCTCTCTCCAACTTAAATGAAACCGTCAAGAGGTCTATTGTGGAAAAAACTTGTTTCGGAAATCTTTCGTCCTGCATGCCAGAAATTTAGTGGTGAATATTGCGAATTTGTGATGAGATTTGCTTCGTACTCAGGGACAAAAGAAAAAATGTGGAGAGAGAGATTTCAAAGAAAATCAACGTTTTACTCTGATTTTACCAACACTAGAGACCGGGCATACGCAATACGGGTGCAAGTCAACTTTTACAAACAATATGCACAAAATGTAGTGCATACTTGGCAAATGGAATAAAATTAAAGGGAGAATAATTTGTTGGTTGCCTCCCTTATACCACCACCACCACCAAGACCACCGCTGCTACTGATACGACTACTGGGTGCTTGGTCAATGGTCCTGATTATTTAATATGCATGAAACTCATATATCGATTCAATCAGAGGCCGTAGCACATGTGTGTGCAAGTTTGTAAAATTGTGTGTAAGTTGGTCTGAGCACCCTTAGATATCAAAGAAAAAGTTTATAAAACCGTACTTGCCTATTGATGACATTATGGCAAAAATACAAAACAAAAAGCTCAACTTAATTAGGCAAGTCAGTGAAATTCAACAAATTCCTTCATTAGGCCGGCCTACAATTGCTTTTCTTCAGCAAATAATCCGCTTGCCTGATTATGTGTTCTATATATAATTCTCTTGAAAGGAAAAAATATGATTAAGCAAAGAATTCAAATCATACTTCTCTACACAGAAGTGTGTGAAGGGAAAGTCATAGGAACTCACTCCGAATGGTTTCCCTCTATATATCTTCATATCTTGTGGGTGTGAACATCCAATACGCCTACTCCGTTGCCTCTAGATCTGACTTCAAATCCGTCAGATAAATCTCGCAAGGCAAACCATTCAAATCAGCCCCGGAAAAAGGAGCTCGAGAATGGAATGTGTTGATTGTACAGAGGAGTGCAAAGTTGTCATTAAGCACAAATGGGATTCCACATTTATGGAAACAGAAGTTTGCCATTGGAATTATATATTATCATTTTAGAGCTGAACTTGCTTCAAACAATTCCCCTTGTTTTAAAAGGCATTTTCCTTATGTCATCACTCGACAACAGTACTTTGAGTCTGGAACTTTGTTTAGTCAATGACAATAGCTATAAATGCACATGATCATACCACTTGATGATTTATTCTGACGTTCAGTTTTCGCGAATATAAGGTATGATACTCTATCGATGTGTAAAACCACCTTAGTCAATGGAATTAGTTATTTCATGTTTTATTTTGTACCATGTGCACTACATATGCAATTATCTTCGGGTTCGATCTATATTCTCTCTCCGTTATAGTTGGAGTAACAAACTTTTCATGAATTCTTTTTTACATGAATATTCCTTCAATTCTAGATGTCGTTATCCACTGGACAAAATCATATAGAATTCAAAGAGGTAATTGGGACACTTCGTAGGAACAATTAGTTCTAACCTTTTTCAAGAGAAGAGTTTTTCTTGGCTCTTTTCTACATAACTAGAAAGAGCCATATAAGCTCAACTGAGTCGTTATCAGATGTTCCAGGCTCTCAAAATTGATAAGAGTTGCTAAATTGTGCAATAGAATTCTACTGTAAAACACTGTCTCTGAATGTAATGAGGTACATGGATAAATGTCCCTTTTGAATGTGTCATGATCCTGTTGGAAATTAATTTAGAATTCACTAATTAAGATGGATACATTGGTATCTTATGGTTCATGTATTAAGTATGTAGAGTCTTTGAGGTATATGTTTGTGCCCTATATAAAGGGGTGTTGATCAATGAATAAGGAGTAGAGAAGAAAGTGGTGAAGAATATATATTATCATAGTATTGAGTTCTTAAAGATACGTACTTGTGTTCCATGGGAGCTCTGTACTACCTTAGGGTCGTACATGTAATATATTTTTTGTTATCCTCCACATTTATGTTTAGTTATTTAAGTGTCCAACACATTCCACTGTGTTCCCCCGACATAGTAAAGCATCAATGATCATTTTTAGATTTCCAACACATCCTAAAGTCATTTTGTGACATGGGCTATTTTTTTATTGATCGGTAAAATTCAATAACGTTAGAATAGTAAGTTTAACATCCTGGAAGAGGAGTTGAACTCTTGACCTCTTTTCTCTTAGTGGCACTTAATTGTATTCTTGATGCCATTGAGCCAAATGCTTCTCGGCTTATGACATGGGCTCTTGGTAATTGAAGAATAGCAACTCACCCAATTGGCCGACTTATCCTTGTTTGAACTCCTGGAGCTTGGGTAACTGTTTCTCAGTTTTCAAATTAAGTACTGGAACGTACTCGTGGGCAACCAACTCACCCAATTGGCCGACTTATCCTTGTTTGAACTCCTGGAGCTTGGGTAACTGTTTCTCAGTTTTCAAATTAAGTACTGGAACTCGTGGGCAACCTTAGACAGCTTACTTGCTGGAAGAAAGATATTGCCCCAAGCTCATTGTTTAATTGCTGCTTGATCGTATCTATATAATTGTCTTTGCACTTGTCCCTAAGTAACTTGATTTTCATGGGCTTGCATTTGCAACTCCAATTTTACACTTGAATAACCGCCTTGCCCGTAGGTTTGCTACTCCGCGAGATTCACCAATGCAAGGTTGATTTATTTTGGTGCGTCTATGCAATGGCCTAGACAAACAAGTGTAATTAAGTGCCACTAAGAGAAACAAGTGTCTAAATCGGTGTCGTTGAAACGAATGGCTTTAGACAGACAATTGTAATTGTGATAAGCTCCACTTTAGCAAGGATATGTCTTTTGGAACAGAGGTTTTGTATCTATATAAATGCTGCAGACAAAATTCTTTTGACAAATCAAATCAAAACTTTCTGTCTAGGGACAGAATCAAGATTTTTACTCCAGCAATGGCGAAATGTATAGCAAAAAAAATAAAAAGATACATTACAATATTAATAGTCATCGACTCTAGAAACAAAAAGATACATTGTGCTCTGTCAATTAGGTCATACCCAGTTGATTTTGTACTTCTACTTGGAGATTCAATAAAAGTCTCTTTTATTAAGTCTTCAATTCCATTTCATTTCATCCCATATCACTACGTTTGCTTCCAGAGAAGTCCTGAAACACAGCAAGGAACCAAACTCCACTTCACAAAACACCCACATTCCAGCAAATATCAGAATATATCCCTGTCGATTGGTTTATCCCCGTCGATTTAGAAGAAACCAGGAAATCTAGTAACAGCGTCCGAATTTTAAAATTTTTGTCTTATATATACCTGATTTTAAATATTATTGATAATTATTCGTGTACAAAATAAGCACGTGACAGTTGAAATAGCCTAAAGAATCATTTCAATGTACAAATGTAATGAACTAAAAAGCAGAAACCTTGTGATATAATAAATATACGTTCTGATAAAAATTATGTCTGTTAAGCTGGCCCCCCATTATTAAAATCCTAGCTCCGCCACTGATTATGTGAAGTCAACATGCAGAAATTGATGAAGCCTTTGAGGTGTATCGAAAGACGCTTTCTTTAGAAGGTGATTTGATCCCAGCAGTTCGTTGATGGGTTATCCAAAGTTTCCCTGCTCAGACACATCACAATGAAAATGGTCACTCGGATTTAAAAAAAAAGAAAAGAAAATGGTCACTTAAAAGGTAACTATTCCAAGGGGAGGACAGAAACAAGTCAAACAAGGATAGAACCAGGGGGGTCTAGTGGCGGCAATCGCCACGACAAGAATTTTAGAAAATGTAATTATTATATGTAAAAAAAAATTATCCCCAACTTATATAGTCTCGCCACCACTAAAAAAAAATTTCCTCATTTTTTGTTATATACTTGTCCTAAATCTTTTTTATTTTTCAAGAAAGGAGACCCAAAAAGTATTCCAAAACTAAATTCAATGAGCCAAAGTGAAACAATATAAACGATGAGGTGTAATTAAGGAAAAAAACTCCACAGTTTAATCCTAAAACAACTTAACCTAAAAAATTAAGGAAATTTGTAATGTATCTTTTTATTTTTTTTGCTATACATTTCGCCATTGCTGGAGTAAAATCTTGATTCTGTCCCTAGACAGAAAGTTTTGATTTGATTTGTCAAAAGAATTTTGTCTGCAGCATTTATATAGATACAAAACCTCTGTTCCAAAAGACATATCCTTGCTAAAGTGGAGCTTATCACAATTACAATTGTCTGTCTAAAGCCATTCGTTTCAACGACACCGATTTAGACACTTGTTTCTCTTAGTGGCACTTAATTACACTTGTTTGTCTAGGCCATTGCATAGACGCACCAAAATAAATCAACCTTGCATTGGCGAATCTCGCGGAGTAGCAAACCTACGGGCAAGGCGGTTATTCAAGTGTAAAATTGGAGTTGCAAATGCAAGCCCATGAAAATCAAGTTACTTAGGGACAAGTGCAAAGACAATTATATAGATACGATCAAGCAGCAATTAAACAATGAGCTTGGGGCAATATCTTTCTTCCAGCAAGTAAGCTGTCTAAGCTTGCCCACGAGTTCCAGTACTTAATTTGAAAACTGAGAAACAGTTACCCAAGCTCCAGGAGTTCAAACAAGGATAAGTCGGCCAATTGGGTGAGTTGCTATTCTTCAATTACCAAGAGCCCATGTCACAAGCCGAGAAGCCTTTGGCTCAACGACATCAAGAATGCAATTAAGTGCCACTAAGAGAAAAGAGGTCAAGAGTTCAACTCCTCTTCCAGGCTGCTAAACTAACTGTTCTAACGATATTGAATTTTACCGATCAATAAAAAAATAGCCCATGTCACAAAATGCCTTTAGGATGTGTTGGAAATCTAAAAACGATCATTGATGCTTTACTATGTGGGGGGAACACAGTGGAATGTGTTGGACACTTAAATAACTAAACATAAATGTGGAGGATAACAAAGAATATACTACATGTATGACCCTTAGGTAGTACAGAGCTCCCATGGAACACAAGTATCTTTAAGAACTCAACACTATGATAATATATATTCTTCACCACTTTCTTCTCTACTCCTTATTCATTGATCAACACCCCTTTATATAGGGCACAATTTTACATACCTCTTAGACTCTACATACTTAATACATGAACCATAAGATACCAATGTATCCATCTTAATTAGTGAATTCTAAATTAATTTCCAACAGGATCATGACACATTCAAAAGGGACATTTATCCATGTACCTCATTACATTCAGAGACAGTGTTTTACAGTAGAATTCTATTGCACAATTTAGCAACTCTTATCAATTTTGAGAGCCTGGAACATCTGATAACGACTCAGTTGAGCTTATATGGCTCTTTCTAGTTATGTAGAAAAGAGCCAAGAAAAACTCTTCTCTTGAAAAAGGTTAGAACTAATTGTTCCTACGAAGTGTCCCAATTACCTCTTTGAATTCTATATGATTTTGTCCAGTGGATAACGACATCTAGAATTGAAGGAATATTCATGTAAAAAAGAATTCATGAAAAGTTTGTTACTCCAACTATAACGGAGAGAGAATATAGATCGAACCCGAAGATAATTGCATATGTAGTGCACATGGTACAAAATAAAACATGAAATAACTAATTCCATTGACTAAGGTGGTTTTACACATCGATAGAGTATCATACCTTATATTCGCGAAAACTGAACGTCAGAATAAATCATCAAGTGGTATGATCATGTGCATTTATAGCTATTGTCATTGACTAAACAAAGTTCCAGACTCAAAGTACTGTTGTCGAGTGATGACATAAGGAAAATGCCTTTTAAAACAAGGGGAATTGTTTGAAGCAAGTTCAGCTCTAAAATGATAATATATAATTACTGGGAACATAGGCCTCAAATACATGCCAAATAAGAATTTTTTACTATAGGTTGAACTTTCACGATGGAAGCGTCATAATTACGAAGCTTTGAGCGATATACGTCAACAATAACATAGGAGATACAAACTTACCTAATTTTCACTGGTACATTTTGAAATCATGGTGACTACACGTTTTGCTTTTCCCTCCCGAAGCATGCATGCATCGTCACAATGTCATGACATGAGTAGTGGACGAATCCACCGGTGCTCTCGAGGGAGAAGACAAATAAGGCTTGGGGGGGATTTGCAAAGACTCCGTGCTTCCTTCTAACATCTCCACAACCCGACTCATTGAGGGTCAGTTTGAAGGATCAGTTTGTATACACCACAGGCCAACTATTATCATCTTCCTTGCACTTGCATTTGCCTCACCATCCATAATGCCATGCAATCCGAGTTCTTCATCAAGCTCAAGACGCTTGTATACCCAATGTGGGAAGTATATTTCACTCGTACGATCAACCTCAACACTTATATTCTTTCTTCCGCCAACCATTTCCAGAACCATCATCCCATAGCTATACACATCAGACTTGTGTGAAACCCCACCAAAATTTCTGCTAAATACTTCTGGGGCAATGTAGCCCGCTGTTCCTCTAGCACCCGTTAAAGATATGATACTCTCTTTTTGCGGGCATAGTTTAGCAAGGCCAAAATCAGATATCTTTGGGCAGAAGTCCTCATCTAAAAGAATATTATGAGGCTTTATGTCAAAATGCAAAATTCGTGTTTTGCAACCACGGTGTAAGTACTCCAACCCTCGGGCAATACCAACCGCAATTCGGTACATTGCATCCAAACCCAACTGATGATATGTTGAGGAACCACCATCATGTATGAATTTCTCAAGAGATCCGCTAGGCATGATGTTACAGCCTTGAATTTTAATTTATTTTATTAATTAATTTGGCCATTATTTAATTGGGTGTTATATATTGTCGGGTCCAAATTTGTATTTTGTGCGCTATGGATTGACACGGTTGTAATTTTCAAGTATAGGAATTCATTTTGTTAAGTAAATTTTACAAGTATGATAATACAGTTGGTATTAGTCTAGATTTCATAATTAGTTATCTAGTTTATATTAATAATAATAACATTACGGGGTCTATAATACCTTATAGCTTATTAATAGGGCCAAGGGAGAACGTGAGTTAGAGGAAGTTATTATATTAGACTAGGGTTATTATTTGTGGGATAGAGAAGCCGCAGCCAAGGGTTTTGCGGTTTTGGAGATTGAAGCCGCAGTCGAGAGTTTTGTTTGGTGGGAGATTTGCCGAAGTGGTTAGTTCCCCTTCAATTCTTGTTTCTCTTTTCCTTCTGTTCCTTTTCCCATGTTTCAGTAGTATATGGGTTTCAACTAGAAAACAAAACTTGAGTTTATCGGAGGTGTAGATCAGTGGAGTTAATAAGGGAAAAATGGGTTTTGTTTGTAGCTTTGCAGAAGTTTCTCTGGCACCGATTGGTTTCTTTTAATGCTATTGGACCATGGAGTGATGGAGGATTGGGCTGGTGGTTTTTTGTGGGTGCACGTGGTGTGCGTGTGTGCTAATGGCGAACAGTGTTTATGGTTTTGAATGGGTTGGGGGAGAACAAGTGGAATGCATAGAGAACAAATCACTGGGTCTTTGGGTGTACATGGTTGAATGGAAGGTTATAGCAATGGGAATGGGAATGGAAATTGGATAATGGTTTTAGTAGGATTAGTCTTAAATCATTCTTAGGTTTAGATTAGTATAATTTCAGGTAGCTTTAAACTACCGAAGGTAATATTATACTTGATACAATTAGTGATAATATTGCTATATGATGCTTTGTTTAGGTTAGGCTAGCTTGTTCTGCGCAGTTCGAGTTGCGTTACTTTTGGACCCAGGTGAGTGGTTAAGCATGTTACGTACTTTCGAACTTCCCTGTGTCCCTTAAATTGTTGTTTTGGAAAATTTACTATTGAAATTGGAAACACATATTGGTTATATTTGATTATATTAAATTGGCATGCGGTATCGGTGAAACCATTTGTTGTTTGAATAATCTTTTGGTGAGAACTTTGTGGATATTGATGGGAACATATTTTGGAAGTCCAGGGAAATTAATCCTCTGTGTGCGGGTGACTCTGGCCATTAGGGAAGAGACCGGATTAGGCCGGTGACCCTAATGCTCAACGGTTGTTATTGACCGGATCGTTCTTAGGGAAAAGTTCCACGGGCTGCCTACTCGTGGTGACTCTAAGATTCGATATTGGATCCAATTTTTGAGATATTTACTCACTGGCACTTGGTACAATTGATTTTGGTTGTGATTCCCCATTGTTGTTGGAGATTGGATTGAGAACACCATTAAGACTTATTGGATGAATCGTTGATTGGATTAATTGATTATTGTGTTGTTTACCCGAATGCCAAATCTATGATGTTATGGTAAATTATTTTGATCCCTATTTTAGAACTTTATTCTAATATACATGCTTGGCCATTCACTGAGCTCGTCAGCTGACGGATTTATTCCAACTTCTTTTTCAGGCAAGTTGGGCTGCTTGGGCAGTTAGGAGGACTCTGGCGGCATCTCGGGGTTTTCGTTGTTGACCTCCTTAGGGTGTCTCATCCTAGCTTAGTGTTTTATTTCATCGCTTCCGCATTGAAACATTTGATCAAACATCCGGATTCTTTTATTACTGTTGGATCACTAGATATTATTTGGTTCATGGGATGTTTGTGCCCCATTCTTTTTATGGAATTTATTGGTTGTGGATGTTCTGAATAAATAAAAAAAATGGTTGACTGTTTGGTGGATCTTTAGTTGGGAGTTTTATAAAAATTTCTTTTTAGGCTACATGTTCTACAAGCTTTGGTCTTGTGGTTCATGGCCGGTCACTTCTCATTTTGGGGTGTGACACATGAACTCATATATGAGAGTTCTATGGCGACCCTCAAAACAGAACCCAAGAAGTGTCACAATATTTACATGTGAAGTTCTACTAATTGTTGCAAGCTCGTTAATGAAATCTTCTCCATTGCCTTTCAACCCTTTCAAAACCTTCACTGCCACGAGGCAGTCATTTTCTAACTTTCCTTTGAAGACACAACCAAAGCCTCCCTGACCTAGTTTAGTTCTGAAGGAGTTGGTAATTTTCTTGATGTCGGAGTAAGTGTATCTTTTTGGCGAAAAAGATCCACAATTCTTTAGAAATGCCTCAACATTTCGGTAGTTCTCTGTCTGAGTTTTCCAAAAGAATATGGATTCACTTCGTGTGTTTTTCTTGATGAAAATGCACAACAATAGAATTACCATTATCCCAACAGCAGGGACAGCTGAAGCACAATTCCAAAGAAATGGTAAGATGTGGGTTAATAGTTCTAGGTAGGATATCTTCCTATTATGTGGAAATCTAGAGTAGTATAATGGGAAGAGGAAAAGGAAATCCTCGCAATCATTAATGAGAAAATTAAGTAAATGGAGTACATGAAATACCTGGTCCGAGTATGAATGCCAATGGCAGTCTCTTCCTTCCTGCAAAAATTGTCAAACAGAAAAAACATTGGTTGGACAGAGTTGAGAAAGAGCAGTGGAAGAAAAGGAATGGGATTTAAATTGATTTCACTTTGCACATTCTGAATTAATGAGCCTTAATCTAACCAGAAATGCTACCTCCTCAACCTGAGATGGGGATTTTTGATCCATTAGACTGGGAATTAAGGGCATATATATAATTGCTGTTTGTCTTCAGAAACCTCCAAATTCTAGGAAATAGCGTATCTTCGACCCAAAACAATCCCATATATATCCAAAGATGAGATGTGAAGGGTAATGACCCGCTCCCGCCTGTATAATACTAATCTAAATACACCTATTACTTTAACCGATACTGATTAGTCTAAATTAGACACTTGTTTGTTGTATGAAATTTAGGCCATTGATTAGTCCCGCCAAAATAAATCAATCTCTTAGTGAAGAACCTCCTCGAGTTGCGCATTTACAGGCCAGATACATATCCAACGAGAAATTTTTGGTTGCAAATCTGGGATCACGTGGTACCCGATCAGCGCATCCGAGCCGCCCTAGAACGAAACAGCCTTTTCATTTTCTTTAAGGGCATGATTTTGCTGAACTCATCATTTTCCACTTCTATTTAAGATGGAACTACCTCTGATTCTGTTGAAATTCCTATTGAAATGGCCTTGCAACCATTCAAATGCATAAACAGCACTGCCCTAGCTAGTTTAAGGAGAGGCTCCTAAAAAATCTATTAAATGTAAGGGCAAATAGTGGATCAAAAAATGTAAGGGCAAATAGTGGATCAAGAAATAAGGAAATTGACACACTTAATCATCATTTTCCCACTCTAATCCACCCATAATAACAACAGAATAAACCAAATATATACTCAACCTTTTTCTATATGCATGTTTTTCCTGTATATCGTTAGCTTTAGAGTTTGGCTATGTCTCTGTATCTCTTTATTCGAGTGGACGTCTGTAAAGCGTATGGCCTGATCCATATTCCGGTGATAATATGTAAATACAGTATGACTTTTTTTAAATGAATATGCTTCTTCCGTTGACAAAAAAAACAAATCACATGTCGCTCAACTCCTCCAACTATATCTCTCGTACTATTATATCCCCTAATTCGACTCCCATGAAAGACATAATTCTTCAGGGCACGACGGTTTCTTTTGTGAATTCTCTATTTTCACTGTGGGATGACCAACCTTTAATTGGATCGAAAAGGTGATCAGTCGAGCTATGTGAAAGCTACTACGGACATCCCTTACCGATAAAAAATTCATCCCTTACCGATAAAAAATTCTTCCTATTAGTTCCAGAGAAAGAGAAAGAATAGGAAAAAAGTTACAGTATATCTTTATAGAGAAAATTTAAAATGAGGACGTTGCTCTTAAAATGCGGACTCCTCTTTCC
Organism: Rhododendron griersonianum; assembly: GCA_018127125.1. Lineage (NCBI taxonomy): Eukaryota > Viridiplantae > Streptophyta > Magnoliopsida > Ericales > Ericaceae > Rhododendron > Rhododendron griersonianum. The sequence continues at coordinate 32,921,026 of CM030796.1, read as the reverse complement.
CAATTAAATTTTGATGATTCAAGCCGCTCAATGTGTTCAGAATATGATTTTAAAGGTACCCGCGAGAAATTGGCCAAAAAAAATGGCCGGGAAGGACTTGATTTGAGCAGGGTTTTTTTTAACCGTTCAATAAAAAACTGTTCGGATGAAGCCCTTCCTGATCATTTTTTTTTGCTGATTTCTCACGGGTACCCTTAAAATCACGTTCTGATCACATTGAGCGGCTCGAATCATCGAAATTCGATTGGGAAAGGGAAGAAATGGGAAAGTCTGCATTTTAACTAAAATAAGGACCACCTCATTTGAAACGGACTGTATCTTTATATTTCTAAGTTTCTAACAGTAAACACCGTCAATCACAACAATAGCACCATGAGAATATGGTAGATCCTGGGTTTGAGTCTCGCCGTAGGATTTCATTCCCTTTCTCTTAGATCAGGACAGACAGATAAGTTTATTGCACGTACAAATAAAAAAAATAACAACATGAGAATAAGAGAGAGATGGGGGAGAGAGAGACCTGAAGGACACCGGACAGTATGAGGCCTCTCAGTGCAAAAGCACCTGAATACGTAACACCTCCCTCCACTCTCCTCACACCTACTACAATTTGGAGCCCTCTCCCTCCTCAGCACGCCCAAATAAGGTAAGATTGGGGGAGATTGTGAATGAAATGGAAGGCATATTTAAAGGATTCGATAAGGGTTTTTAGTATTGGGTCATTAATTTTTATGGTATCATCGATTAAGTTGCTAACTTGATAAGATATTCCCTCCACGCCCAATATGACTTTTGGAACTACTTCATCACAACTAACAGTACACAACCCACATAGGGGTGTGCGGTGCTGGTAAAAGGGAATTTGATCGGACCAAGAGGTCCGCAGTCGATGGACGATGGACAAGAACCAAAAGAGTGAATAACCAGCAGAGGAGAGACAAGAAAGAAAGCTAGTAAAAAATAGAGGAAACCCATTATTAATTCCCAATTTAGCACGACAGAGCAAAGCCCATAGTTTAAGAGGAACGAAATTCCCTCGATCACCCTTTTATTTGGGAGGGGGTGAGATTCTTTTTTGTAGAAATGAGGGTTTTGTAAGAATCAAGGAGCCGAACATAATTGTTTAAATTTTAAGGTTGACACGCCAGTTGACTTGGAAACGAGGGTTTTGTAAGAATCAAGGAACCCACCATATTTGTTTAGATTTTAAGGTTGACACGCCAGTTGACTTCGAAACGCTGTCACAGGCGGAGGACTTGCGGAAGTGGTCGGAAAAAAAGAGATTGCTTTTTTTCTTCTTCTTCTACATTGGGATGGTCGATCGGTAGGGGAAAAGACTCCATTCAGAGGGAGTTTCCTACTCTGCTTCCTCATTAACCCACCACCACTATAGGGACCTTGACCCATTGACGACTCTTCTCTCTCTCGCTCAATCAATCAGTTTGCAACTTGAATGGAACTGTCAAGGAGTCTATTGTGGAAAAACCTGCGGTTTACACATGAAACGTTGAAACTCAAAACAGCACCTGGGAAGTTTTTATCGTCGGTCTGATTTACATATGGTGTACTCTGGGGCAAAAGGAAAAAAACGGGAGCGACAGCAACAGTGGTTCTATGTCGCATAAAAATCACTTGCCAAATTGAATCACAACCAAATTGGTTTTGTACTCCGAAGTTTCATTTTTTATGTTTCTCTGTTGATTTGGAGTTGGACTTGGAAATATTTTAATGGACTCCTATTGAATGGGCAGTATAAGGGTAGCTATCACCTTGTTGATTCACACGGATTCCACGTGTCTCATTCTACTCAGGACAGAGCATAAGCTAGTAATGCTTTCGGCTACTACTCGAGCTCATATTGGTCATGGGTTAAGAACGCGTTCATATTTGTGACTTTACTTTGAAGTATCTGAAGAATGATGGAAAGAGAATTGATTAATACAGTATCTTTCATTCAAGAGAACCTAACGATTCTACCAATATAGGTGGATTTCACCACAAAGATTGGAAAGAACCCGAACCACTATTACCTAGATGCGAGCATTAAACCCTTAACACATAGCGAGAGAACGGGGAGAAATTAGAAAGTTGCAGAGAGTGGGGACTGATACTAGTTGAAGATATGATATTAGTTGAACTGAAATGGGGATTTTTTGATCCATTAGACTGGGAATAAGGGCATATAATCGGTGTTTGTCTTCAGAAAACCTCCAAATTCTAGGAAATACATAGCGTATCTTCTACCAAAAACAATCCAAGCTCTTGCCTCCGGCTTTGTATAATACTCCACTACTCCTCTAAACACACCTACTATTAGCTTAACTGATACCGATTAGTTTCTATCCTCTAATTCGACTCCCACGAAAGGCATAATTCATCAAGGCGCAACAGTTTCTTTTGTGAATTCTCTATTTTCACTGCAGGATGACCAACCTTTAATTGGATCGAAAAAGTGACCAGTCCAGCTACGCAAAAGCTAATACGGACATCCCTTACCTCAAAAAAAAAAAAAATCTTCCTACTAGTTTTAGAGAAAGAATGGGAAAAAGTATTTCTTTATAGGGAAAATTTCAAAATACCCCCCAACCTTTACACCAAAATTCAATTAAACTCCCAACCTTTTAAAAACTTCAATTTTACTTCCAACATTATCTTCTGTTAATCAAAACACCCTCTTCCGTCCGAATGACTAACGGATTTCGTTAAAAGTTCCGTTAAATAGCGTCTCAATCGAATTTCGATGATCCGAGCCGTTCAATGTGTTCAAAACGTGATTTTAAGGGTACCCACGAGAAATCAGCAAAAAAAATGACAGGGAAGGGCTTCATCTGAACCTTAAAATCACGTTTTAATCACATTGAGCGGCTCGGATCATCGAAATTCGATTGGGAAAGGGGAGGTGCGGATCGATCCGGATTTTGTTCAAGTCCGGACATCTGGATTTTGCTTCGGTCTGCAACTCCCCTTTTTTGATCGAATTTCAATGATCCGAGCCACTCAATGTGATTAGAACGTGATTTTAAGAATACCCGCAAGAAATCAACAAAAAAATGATCGGGAAGGGCTTCATCTGAACAGTTTTTTATTGAATAGTGCAATAAAAAAACTGTTCAGATGAAGCCCTACCCGATCATTTTTTTTGCTGATTTCTGATGGGTACCCTTAAAATCACGTTTTGAACACATTGAGCGGCTCGGATCATTAAAATTCGATCGGGACGATATTTAACGGAGCCTTTAACGAAATCCGTTAGTCATTCGGACGGAATGGGACATTTTGATTAACGAAAGATAATGATAGGAGTAAAATTGAAATTTTTAAAAAGTTCTGAGTTTAATTGAATTTTAGTGTGAAGGTTGGGAGGTATTTTGAAATTTTCCCTTCTTTATATTTCTAACGAGAAACACCTTATATTTCTACAGAGAAACACCGTCAATCACAAGAATAGCACCATGAGAATATAGTAGATCCTGGGTGTGAGAGAGAGAGACCTGCACGACACCGGACAGAATGAGCCGTATCAGTGCAAAAGCACTTGAAATGATATGTAACCAGATCAAACCCACACCTCCCTCCACTCTCTTCACACCTACTGCAATTTGAAGCCCTCCATCTTACCAAAAAGCCCCTCCTCAGCACACCCAAATAATCCCCAATCCCATCACCCTTCTCCAATTCAACCGGCGAAATCACCGCCGTTTGGCAACTACCCAATCCATATCCCAGGTTCCCATCATTCCCAAACATCCCCAATCCCGCATTCCCACTCCCATACCCATTCCTACTCTCATTGCCACACCCAATTCTGTACTCCAAAAGATTTTCACCCAATGTGGAACAATTTGAGAGCAGAAACAAATCCGAACCGTTTGAAACAATAAAAAATTGGTGAGAGGTCCACTATAGCATGTTTCTAACCCATTAAGTCCACTGATCAAGTTTCTAACCCACTAAGTCCACTAATATGTATTTGGTAAAGCCTAAAGTCCACTGCATTTAAAAAGAGAAATAGTGCCTGACAAAATTACCCTTTCCATTCAAATCCCATAAGTTTAGCCTATTATCCCCCATTATCCGTTCTACGTTTGAAATCCTAGCAGTTACGTTGGAATAGAGTGACAGAAGATTCTCCTTTTCTGATACACTGTATATAACGTTATATACTCGTTCATCAGTTCACATTTAACGTGAAATACTTACATGAAGATTCTCATTTTCTGATACACTGTATATAACGTTATATACTCGTTCATCAGTTCACATTTAACATGAAATACTTACATTTTACGTTATATACTTATTCATCAGCTCGCATTTAACGTTATATACTCATTCACTCATGACAGAAGACCACATATAACGATATTAAGGATGTAAACCTAAAATGATTTTGGTTGTTTAGGTTGAACTTTATATAATGTCAACATAACGTCTTGTACATATATAACGTTAAATACTTTATTAAATTGGTCCGCGCAGCGGCCTCATTGACTTGCTTCTGTTAACCGTATATGTATGAGCTTCTGGAATCTTTTTTATTACAATGCAAGAACATATAAATAATCTTATATATGTTTACAATGCAAAAACAAACAAAGAACCTTATATGTATTACTTTGCCACATAAATAATACACACACAAAAACGTAATACATGTGACAAAAAATAAACATATAACCTTATAACGTTACACATGAGATTTTGTCCTTTCTAACTCTAAAAGAAAAAAAAAGAAGAGGAGATCTCGTAACTTCTGCCCCTTCGTTGCCGTCGCCTTCTTCACAGTCGACTTCACAGGTAACTTAATACTCTTCACCCATTGAACAACTGCACAAATAATAACAAGTCAGTGAGGCCGCTGCGCGGACCAATTCAATAAAGTAGAACATGTAATGTTATATGTGAGTTTCTGTGTTGTGAAACTCCAAAAAAAACACATCTGCTCGTACAATTTGTGGATCAAGAAATTCTGATGTCACATTCATATAACCCTTCACAGAGAAGAATAAAGAAAGGAAGAGAAGGATTCTTATACTTTTACTAGTGTATAAACCAATCTAAAAATTCTAAATATATGTATTATGTATAAGTACAGGCCTGAACATATAACCATATATATTACTCAATAGCAGCTTAACAAAAATACAAAAAATATTCCAAAGCCAGCAAAAAAATCAGTTAACCCTACTCTGTTGTCCATTACCTATATTGAATTGGTCCGCGCAGCGGCTTATAGACCTGAACATATAATCATATATATTTACAGAACAAAATGATAAAATACCATACATCTTCACAGAATAAAATGACATTTTATAAACAACAACAGGAGAATATATAACGTTATATGTTTACATCCAGGGGTGTGGGGGCGGAGCCCCCACGGCACAAAGTGCCGCAGTTCGGTGTGCGACTTTAGGAGCATCCCGAACTGCAGCAAAAACGATATTTTCAAGAACTTGGGGTGTAATTTCAGCCATAGAACCCGACCTAATTATATTGCAGTCGGTATGTAACTAGGGTTATATATATATAACCACATATAACCTTATATGAATTAGTCCGCGCAGCGGCCTAACAGATCTGAGTATATAACCATATATGTACCTAACAGCAACTAACGAAAGTACAAAAAATAAAACCCTAACAGATCTTAACGTTATATACAACGTAACTCCAAACAGAGAATATATAACGTTATATAAGTATAATAACGTTAGAGCATGAATCTGATCCAGTTTTAACATGGAACTCTCATATGTACAATAACAACTTCTAAAAAACCAATAACGACAACAAATTGAAAATCAAATTTGATATCAACATCAAAATCAACATCAGCAGATCAATAGAGAGAGACGAGATAGAGAGAGATATTTCTTTCGTTCTTCATATTCGGAACGAACTGTACCTTGGGCTAGGTCGACGATCGACGACGAAGAAAGTCTGGGACGTGGGTTGATCTCTGTTGTTCGTCGGTAGATCTCGATGTTGGAGTGACGATGGCAATCGTGGGCTTGACGACGGCGACAGAGACGACGCCGGTATTTGAGTGCTCGAGGACGGCGACGACGATCTAGTGGTTGGAGACGATCGCGACTGAAGAAGGGCCGACGACGACGAAGCCTGACGACGACGGAGAAGGGCAGACGAGGACGAAGAACGCTGATCCAGTGGTCTACACGAACCGTCTTGGGTTGGGTTTCTGCCGAGTTTTGTTCTTCTGGAAAAGGGGGGAGGGGGGGGTAGGGGGGGGAGGGGGGGAGGGGGGATGAGTTTTATAATGGGAAACAGACAGAGGAAAAAAGGGAGGAAAAAACGGGAATGGGAGAAAAAAACGGGAATGGAGGAAAAAAGGGAGAAAAAAACGGGATAAAAGATTTTTTGAAAGCAGGGGTATATTAGACTAACCAGGATTATTATATCTTTACAAATAAGTTAGTGGACTTAGTGGGTTATAGAATTTAGAAGTGGACTTAGTGGGTTTGGAAAGTGGTATAGTGGACCTAAGAAAAATTCTCCCCCCTTTGGTGTCTCCCTTATTTGTCATGTTTTTCCATTTCCAAAACTGCCCACAAAAGATAAAAGATTCACGCACACAATTGGTGGTTCAAATCTTAGGGGTAAAACTGTAAACACCCAAGACAGTTTATATTTTCGGCAAACCAACCCACGAACTTGCTGCAGTTTTTTTAACCCTTCCTAGGAAAACTGCTTCAGTTTTTCGGGAAAAGGTTACCCATAACTCTCCCTTTCTACTTGCGTCCATTTCACCAAATCAAGACAATGCACCGGAGGTGAGTTTTTATTTTCTCTGTTTCTTTTGGATAAGGAGAGGGTAGACTTGAAGTAGTTCTTATAAAATTGATTTACGACTTTTGTTTTCTTGAAATTGTACTTCGTTTTTGTATATTATGAAATCAAATTACGATAAAAGTTCCCAAAAAATTGGCGCACACGTGATAGTTCGAAACGCCGCCGGAAAAGATCCGGGCCGGCCAATCAGTGTACTGGTTTGGTCGAGAGGAAGTCACCTCTTCCACCATCGACCGGAGATCGGCGGTTTTGATTCGGAGGCTTGGGATTGGGATGTCGGGGTTTCAAGAACAAATCAATTTTGGGAACAATTGAGAAGGTCAGAAAATTACATTTACCCCATTTAAGAATTGGTTTACACAGCGTTTATATTAGTTTATGTACGTTTGAGAATTCTATTATTGTATGAGTTCCATTTCCCCGTTTTATTGATAATTACAAAATAAGGTAGGATTAAAGTGATGTTGGGACGTCATTGGATTTTTTTGGGCAATTTTGAATTAGAAGACATGTTGTTAAAATTGAACTGCATTGACGTGCACACGCATCGCGTGTGCCCGACCCCTAGTGAATATAGTAAAGGGCAAGGAGGGTATAAGGGGAGACAGGCTTTGATGCTTCATTTGGAAGGATGTTGAGGTAGTGAAATATATATATATATATATATAGATGATGAAGATGACAAGGTATGTTGAGAGATCAAGAGATGCGCGTAAGGCCTGGAACTTAGTGGTTTGCTTCCACCTAATTAAGGTCACAGTTTCGAAACTTCTCAAGTGTAATCCATTCATTTGGAGCTACTTTAAGTTAATTTGTCCAATTGTTACTTTTTGGGCCGGAGGATAGTTGAGGTGCACCTAAACTTGCCCGAATACTGGTTATCAAAAATACACATAAATATATATATATATATAGAGAGAGAGAGAGAGAGAGAGAGAGATATATATATATATATATATGTGGTGGATAAAGAGTGGGGTGGGGGGTTGGAGGGAGTTACCATGTGTGCTGTGTAAAAGGCGGCTTGACTTGGTATGCAGTTGGGAATTTGAAGTTATGATTTTTCCACAGTACCGTAAAGATATTTGATCAAGTCTGTCGAAATTGTCATTTCTTCATTTGCATGACTCTGCGCATCTTAACCATTTACTCTTTCAGTGACAAAATATAGGTTGCGTCGTCAAAAGCTATCCATTGGTGACGAAATATAAATTTCGTCTCCAAATGCTACCTTTTGGTTAGGAAAAGAAGATTTCGATGATGCAGGGATACTTTTGGGTGACCAAGTATATAAATTTCGTCGCCGAATAGAATGCTTTGACGAAAAAATTCTTTCTCGACACCAAAAAGGTTCTATTTGTCGACGAAATCCAATTTTGTCACCAAAAGACACCATTTTGTCATCAAGAGGTTTTGTCACCAAATGTCATTTTTTTTGTAGTGAACTGTCGATTAAGAACATACAAACAAAAGGTTGATCTTCACATTAGAGTTCTCATAAGTTCTTGCTTAAACACTAGGCAACTCCCCAACTTTGATTGATATATGTCAACAATCACATAAGAGACACAAACTGTGCATTTATGATCTGGGGGGGGGGGGCGCGTTTTGGCAGATTAAAAAAAAATATATATGTCATGACATTAGTTTAGTGGAAAAATATTTCACAGGTGATCTTGAAGACGAAGACAAGAAAAGGCTTAGGTGGGATTTGCAAAGACCCTAGGCTCCCTTCTAACATCTCTACCACCCGACTCATTAATGGTCGGTGTAGGATCAGTTTGTATGCAGTATGCACCAGAGGCCAACTATTATCATCTTCCTTGCACTTGCATTGGCCTCATCATTCATCTAGCTCAAGATGCTTGTATACCCAATGTGGAAAGTATATTTCGCTCGAATGATCAACCTCGACACCGATGTTCTATCTTACTCCAACCATTTCTAGAACCATCATTTCTTAACTATACACATCAAACTTGTTTGAAACCCACCAAAATTTCCACTAAATACTTCTGGGGCAATAAAGCCTACGGTCCAAAAAATTGCTCACAAACAAGGCCTTTTTTGTTCACAGATTCAAAAAGTGTTCATAATTAATAATCTCATACGGAGTATTCAATATGGAGACTAAGTTCCACTAAGATTTTTGGTACTTTTTCTTGTTTTGTCCTTATTTAAAAAAAAATCCGCGTTTGTTAATTTTGCGCCTAAATTGATTCGTCTTGAAAAAATAATCAAAAAAGTAAAAAATTATGACTTTTACCCAAATATTTTCTGAAAATATCCTCTACCTCCTGTAGCTCGTGGGGCTGATGGGAAAGTTCTCGGCATTATGGTAACGCTTCATCCCGGAATCAACTTGTCTCGAATAACAGAAGCTATTGCTATTCGACTATTTGTGATGGCTTGAAGCTTTACAGCTTTCAAGGGTATTGATCGAGTCGGATGCTGAGGCAATTGTGAGAAAATGCATGAATGCAAATGACCCACCGTCTGATACAGCAATGGTCATACATAATTGTCTAATTCTAAAGAGTCGATTTGATTATTGTGATTTGGGTTTCGTTAAACGTGAATGTAATCGGGCTGCGCACAACTGTACTTAGAAAATCCTTCCCAATGATTTGTTCGGGACCGTTCGGGTTGTGAACATCCATTTTGCTCCCTTGGGATTCCCATCTTTCTGATGGTAGGCTTCTACCTCCTAGATAATAAAATCTTCTCTCTTTTGAAAAAAAAAAAAAAAAAGAATAGGAGGACTTGCGGAAGTAAAATTATGCAATGCACCTTTTCCAAGCAGATCTATCTTTCTATCTATCTATCTATCAATATATTATTGAAATGTAGTTGAAGTCTCACAAGTCTCCAAATCTTTAACTGTAACAACCCGTAAATTCTATAATTATTAATATCATTAATAATTATTATTAGTTCTAATAAAATTATTTTCCTTATTAGATAAATACAAAAAAAATAATTATCCTATCTTAATTATCTCTTTTATTTTTTTTAATTGCATGCATGATTAAAACTCTTCCATCTCTCCCTCTCCTACTCCTACTCGATCTCTACCTCTTTCCTGATCAGATTTTCGTCCATATCACGTTCATATCAAAACCCAAGAAATAGGAATCCTATTCGAATACAAACTTATCGTCCTCTTCCGAATTTCCCTATATATATCCCATTAGTCTGACCCTAGGGCTCACCACGAAATTTCCCACACCCTACATGTCCAGAAAAGAAAGAGAATTCGAAGAAAACCGGACTCCAATCCATGGAGTTCTAGAGAGAGAAAGAAAGAGAGAGAAAAGTGGGTTTGTGCTCTAGAAACCCCCGAGATCCGAATTACCCACTCCAATCTCTTCCTACAACTCCTATCATCATATAACATTGTCCAATTCGAGCCCAAGGTTCCCCGATCTCTCAAACCAAAGTCATCTTCCCCAAAGTTCAAGATTCACTTTTTTTTCAATTCGATCTGATTCGAGGTATTATAATCCTATCCAAACACTCCTCTAAGTATATTTGATGTTTTTATGCTTAACCCAATAGCCCTCGTAGTCCCATGCATCAAAACCGTAGCCAAAAAACCAAAAAAAACGATTTCTGACAGAAACCTTGCGGCCGCGATCTTCGGGTTCTCCAGCCGCAAGAACCAGGCCCCCAAACCTTGCGGCCGCGAACTCTGACAGGTCCAACCTCGCGGTTTGGACTGTTCTGGTTCGAATCGACTTTTCGACATCCCGAACAATGTTTTCGACCCCCGATTTATTTTTCCTAGACTTCTAACACCTCAAAGATCATAACTTGTTAATGTCATATTTTTTTTATTTTATTATCTATTTATTAGTTATTTATTTGATTTCTTGTAAAAGTTTACAAACGAAAAATCTTTGCAACCTTATAAACCATTTTATTAATTCCCGAAATATTTTTTTTTTAGATTCTTTACATTCCAAAGATGATATGTTGTTAGCCTCAACATATTTTATTTATTAAATAATTTATTACCCATTTATCTTACTTTTGACGACTTTAAAAACCGTTTTTATTTTTAAAAATAATCTCACGGCACTCCGGACTCGATTTTGACACTCGATCCCACTGTATAGAATCATAGGAATCTTTTTAAAGTCATGCTAATTATTTCTAATGTTATTATTTATTTATTGTGTTTATTATGATCATTAATCAATTTGTTTTCCTAATTAAAAATTTATACAAGCCTAGATTATATTCTTTTTATTAAAACTTTTATTTAATAAATTTTCCTTACTTTTTTAATAACTTATTGATCATACAGGACTAAAGGCAACGGCCCATTCATAAAAGGTTATGTGATTTTATGCGTATTGTTTATTTCAATTATTATTCTGATTGCCTGTTTATTATTTCAACTTCTGATTGATATGCTAGATTGGACCCTAGAGACATGGGGTGGTATGCGAAATAGAAATCACCTAGACGATGCTAGGTAATGGATGAATTGGAAAGTTTTGTTTGGTTTTAGATTGCCTGCAGGCGTGATGTTGAGATGTGATGAGATTCGTGATGAGCAGGTGTCCAGTGATGAATTGATAGACTAGCGGGTGTCCAGTGATGATTGAGAAATGGTTGTGATGTGGTTTATAAGATAGGCGAACCCTAGTTGTGATGCAGGCATGATAAGTTTTCCCCTTGTCGTAGTTATTGGGATGCACGCTCGGTATATAACTTAGGTGTATCTGCGACAGCAAAGGGAAGTGAACTCATGGGAATGAGCATGGCTAGCGGTTGAGGGAGGAAAGATCTCGTGGTGAGATCTTAGATCACACGTCAGGTTAATGAATAGTAATAAACTGATTTATATGAAATACTTCTGTTATATTTCTTCGTACCATGTTTATCCTGCTTAATTGCTAGCTGTAAAGTAAGAGGAGTGGTTGGGTTAGATTATTCTACTGGGTGATTTATCACTCACGGTTATGTCTATATCCTGGTAAATCGATTGCTTCGGCGATCAATTTACCAGAGGACACAGGATTCAATGGAGAGGATCCCACAATAGCACAGTTCCAAGAAGAGACACAGAACCCCGTGGGCGAGCAATTTTATGCAGAGGAGAATCCGGAAGTGGGAGCTGAACCCGAGTACGCTTGGAATCCCTATCAAGCTTAGAAGTCGGCCTTCTTATTTTATTTAAGTATTACCACAAAGACTATATTTTTTTTTATTTCCAGTATGGTTTGTAATAAATTAATCTTTAGGTTGAATTATTCTGTTTTGGATTTAAACTTTAATTTAGTAAATTTTCCAGAAATTATTATTTAAATGCTTTCGATTTTAACTCCGAAAATCGGGGCGTTACATTAACCTTAATTTTTTAGGTTTTTAATTTTCTTTTAAGTTTTAAAATTGGGAGAGAGAGGACATGAGAGAGAGAGAGAGAGAGAGAGAGAGAGAGAGAGAGAGCGTGGGGAGTGGGTGAGAGAGATTTTGGGGGTAATTGGGAAAATATTATTCAATGTTCCATGGGCATTACTACATGGTGGCCCAATTTATTTTTCATTGTACATTTGTGTGGCTCCTACTATAAAATATTGAGCTTGAACAAAATTTGTCATTTGTCATGTACATCGAACAAATATAACGCTTGTTGTGTGGAAGGAAATGGGCATGGACACTGAGAATAATTTCTTCCTTTGAGGGCTTACCGATCTTCTTCTACATACATTGGGGAAGATTATTTTATGCCCCTGACGGTGCCCCTGGACCCTTCTCCACCGCACATTGTTGTGAAATCCAAGAGAAAGTGTGTGGACTCTACCATAATGTGTGGTGGAGAATGCCTTATGGCACCATGTGGCCGTACCGGGCACTGAATAATTACTCGCATAGTAGACTAGTCTGTGGGGGAAAAGACTTCATTGAGGACCACTCATATAATTCCGATAAAAAAAAAAAAAAAGGATCACTCATATAACAACGACCTTGACCCATTGATTCTTCTCTCTCTCCAATAAGAGTCGACCCTGACACCTTCCGAGCCTAAGAAGATAATTGACCCATTTCATTTTTTCTTTTTAAAATATAAGTACTTATTCTCGTTTTACGAGATATGTCATTCTCTCGCAATACATCACATTTAATTCAAAAAATAAATATTTATTCCCAAATAAGTACTTATTTTGAGTTAGTGGAACATTAGTATTCAACAAAAGAAAGTTTTAAATCATGCATAGCAGCATATGATTACAAGCTTATAAATCACTCTCTTTTTACGGTCTTAGCGAAAAAGGTTTTAATTACGCTTATATAATCAATCTGATTAATTCGACAAGGTCATTTTGTATAAATACAATTTTCTAGAGCAATAATTATCAAACACTACACAATTTGTCGGGGTCCCTCATTTTAGCAAAATTTTGGGGGATCAAGAGCTAGTAGTGGCGGACACTGTAATTTTTCAGGGTGCAAATTTTAAAAGACCGAAATGAGAAATTATAAAGCAAAGCGGTTTCGATTAACAATGTCTAGGCATACGAAAAAGAACGACATCTATAGCCGTCTGGTAGTCAGTACGCATATTAATCCGTTTCATTATTGTTGCACTTGTTGCTGTTATGTTTATTGTTGTTGTTGCTCATAAATTTCTGGCTATCATAGTTTCATTTTTTCTCACTTATCTTTACTTGAGTTTTACTGGTTATATACAACAGGGATGTGAATTAACTTTAGTTCCTCTTTGTCGTCAATTACCCCGTTTAAGTTTCCTCATGAGTACTGGTTACAACAGGGATGTGCATGTTAAGATTTGAGAACTCAAAAGAGTTCTGATCAAAAGAGGTCTGATTAGGGCGGCAAACGAGCCGAGTGTGACCGTGCTCAAGTTTGTTTATTAAGTTTTTAACGAGAGAAAAACTTAACGAGTCGAGCTCGAGCCGAGCGGGCCTTGGTTTGACTCGAGGTCAAGCTTGTTCACGAGCCTTAACGGGCCAACGAAAAATGTATATATATATATATATATATCCTCACATAGGCCTAATACAACCAAAAATATTTTGATTGTGAAGGTTATATCTTCATTTTTCTATTCTCTACAAGAAAATAATCTCAATTTTAGAATAATAATTACATGTAATATGTTTTGTAAGGATTTTGCATCAGGGTATCACAATGCTAATTGTAGTAATTAACGTAAAAAGTCTACTAAGTCTTGGCTTGCGAGCCAACTCGAGCCGAGCTTCTATTGACTTGTGTTCGGCTTGATAACGAAACGAGCCTGGAATTTGAGATTGAGCTTGTTTATTAATTGAGGTGTTTGTAAGTGAAGTAAGTATCTGCAAATTGCGTATGTTAAGGCTTCCGGGTTTTCTAGCAGTACTTACAGGGTTCAATTAGCAGAACAATCATGTAGCAAATTAAGTTAGTTATGAGTCTATGACTATGATTCCCATTTTGTTACTTATGAGTAGAGTAGTATAAATATGCTTGTGGCGATTGCTTCCCCAAAAATCCGTTTATTCGAACAGGATAGGAATGTATAATATCATTGTGGGTTTCCAACATTTCCTGAACACATGAATGATAAGTGGTATCCCAAGTTCAGCACTTATATTTTCTTTGCCCATTTCTGTTCGCCCAAAACGCAAAACAACAAAATCGGCAGTACAAAGGCAGCATTAATGCACAATGAGAACTGAGCCATGACTTCAAAGATCTCAAAATATGAACAAATACACAACGAGAGCTCCATGTACTCACTATACACATTCTCTCAATAGAATTATCAGACCATATGTATTCATTTCGATATACAACAAAATGGAAACTGAATCTGAACTACTTACTCAGTTGCATAGCTACGAGTGTCAAGATTATTTTCTTGGCATATCTATCTTCAAGCAAAAGTAGAGTGAAACGAAGCCTTACTCACTGGAGGTGGGCGTGGTAGAGGTACTAACCCATCTATTGGTCACCGAAGCTGGTGAAACTGGTGCCGTGCTGTTCTTCAACAACACATCATCTTCTCCATCAGGCGAAGTAGGAGGCCTTCTAGTTGTTAACGCGCTACCATAGTCAACTATCTTCCCAACATTCTCATCTATGTACGCCTGAATCCCCATCAAAGCCTCCAAAATCTCTTCCATCGTAGGCCTCATGTCCTTATCGAGTTGCAAACACCTAAATGCCACCTCTGCCACCGACAAAATCATCCTCTCAATCGAAGGATCTGACTCATACCCAAGAGATGGATCAATCAACTCATGGATTAAACGGTTTTGGATCCTGTTTACTGCTAAGTTAGCCAAATTAATTTCATCCCTATTCCTGTTAATGTCAACAGCCGGCAGTGACGATATGAGCTCAACAAGAACAACCCCAAAGCTATAAACATCACTCTTGTCAGTAAGCTGGTAACATCGATGGTACTCGGGATCAACATAACCGGGAGTGCCCTGTGGAGCCGTTGAGACGTGAGTGGCATGGTTGGGGAAGAGTCTCGAGAGCCCGAAATCTCCAACTTTGACACAAAAATCGTTGTCAAGGAGTATGTTGTCTGTCTTCACATCTCGGTGGATGACATCAGAAAGATGGAGGTAAGCCAATGCCCTGGCAGTTTCAATGGCTATGTTCATGCGAATAGGCCATGCAAGCGAACCCTCCTTTGCCCGAACACCGTGTAGATGATCCGCCACAGTGCCATTGGGAATGTACTCATAGACGAGTAGTAGTTCCCGGCTGTGGCGGGAGGTGCAACCATAAAGGATGACCAGATTGGGGTGGCTCAAACGGGTAAGGATTTCGACTTCGTTCATGAAAAGCTTCACCCGCTTGAAGTTGTGCTCGTATAGGCGCTTGACAGCAACTTCCTGCCCATCGAGGAGTTTTCCTGGTTGAGAAAAGACCAATGGTTATGCCACATTTTTGTGTGAATAATTGTGATTTCAGAGTACGTAAATAGATGGGTTACATAGATAGGCTGTTGGTGGATTTTGGATTTGTGGGGAATTTCAAGTGAAAGGAAATAGATATGCAAACCCAAGGTTACATGGATTTTTACATGCAAGAAGGACCTTTGTTGAAAGAGAAAATTTGCAATACAACGGTTATTTGTAACGCCTCTCTCACATGGGGTGGGACTCACGCATACATGGGGCCCACATCATGTGAGAGGATATTACAAATAACCGTCACATTGGAACTTTTTTCCCTTGTCGGACACTTTGACAGTAGGGAAAGAAAATTAACAATGTTTCCTTTACATGATTGGTTGGACATCTACCTAACAAGCACACTTAGAAAATTCTAACTATCAAACAAATCCGTGTCTCATGCAGTACATGAGATGCTCAATTGCAACTTGTAAACATCACTTTGTCCTAGAAAATGAAAGAGGTATAACACCAAGAAGCTAAGAAGCACGGATACGGATACGGGATACGGACACGATACGATACAGATACGCAGATACGTGATTTTTTCAAAAAGAAGGATACGATACGTAGGGGGATACGTTGAATTTAAAAGTAAATAAAAAATATATTATATATATAATTCTTAATTCCTAAAATTTCATTAATGATTAAAGTTTTCCATTACACAAGTTCACCATTTCATATGCCGAGAGAGATATATTTACATCTACTTATATATATACATACACACAACGAGAGAGAGACTTACAAGGTTGTCGAGAGAGATGAGAGACGAAAGAGAGGATATCGTCTGTGTGTTTCTAGTGTCGATTGGTGGGAGAAAAAGAAAAATATAGTTCTAACTGCAATTATTTTAACCCATATATTTTAAGTAATAACATATTTACCCTCGCGTGTATCCAAAACGTATCCGAGTGTATCCAACACGCATCCGTGCGTATCCGAAATGTATCGGGATACCAAAAAATAATTCTAAAAGCAGGATACTTTAAAAAAACGTAGCGGATACGTATCCGGAGAGTATCTGAGAGTATCGGTATCCGATACGGATACGATACGTGATACGGAGGCCAAAATAGAGTATCCGTGCTTCATAGCCAAGAAGTATGGAAATTTGGTTGTGTCCTGTTATCCTTGCAACTGATGCATGTCACCTATCATGCATCATCGCCACAAAATGAGCTTCAATATTATAAATTGCTCCCTATCATGTTTCCATCCATTTCCACATTGAGACACGATATCCCCAATATTTTCCTAGACTGTCCCCTGCTTAAAAATAATTGCATTTATTAGACACATGTCCCATACGTGCTCTGCGTGTCCCTGGAGTGTCGTGTCCCCAAAGTGTCTGACACAGATATGATAAGCTATTAGGAGTGTCGGTGCTTAATAGGCTGCAAGTGATAATCTAAACAATCCCCCTTCTTACCATGGTACACGGTGCCGAAACCTCCATCTCCCAATTCCTTGGAAGGGTCGAAGTCATCGGTGGCTTGTTCAAGTTCAGCATAGGAGAAGACAGAGGCACCAAAGTAGGCACTACCTCCTTCAAGGTCTGCTTTCGATAAGTGATCAGAGGAAGTGTTCTTTGAAGAGATGTACGATGAAACATGATTCCATTTGTTGCGACGCCATATAATTATTATGACCAAGCATAGCAGAAGGATTACAACTCCAGGTATAACTGAAGAAAATACAGGTGTAATCAGGTATTGATTCTTTTCATCCATATCCATGCATGGGGGGCCAAAAAAAACCAGAAAAACTGAGGCATCTTTGTCTCTTAAATATCAGTCCCTCTGTCCCAATGCGATAGCGGTGCCATATGTTTGCGAACTTGAAGCGCGTGAATCTCAAGAGCGGATTGTTTGGCAGCCAATGTATTGGAACAGAAGAACTCTATTATGGGGACAAAAGATAAAGTGCCAAAAGTGAATTGGCTTTAAGGCTTTAACTAGAATCCTCAAATGGGATTTAAAAAAAAAAAAAAAAAAGGGAATCCTCAAATGGGAAAACTAGAACTCATTGAAGTTTGTATAGTGATTAAAAGAACTTTTTTGGATGTATAAAAAAAAACTGTTTATCTATTCGAAATTCGAATATAGATGTAGATTTATCTACGTCTAATCATGCTTACTGAATACTAACAAAAGGTAAATTACCTGTTCCTAGTACCAGTATCAAGTGCTTGCTAATTCCTGCAACCCAATGTCAAGGAGAAAAACACCAATCAATACAAAGTTATTTACACCTTGCCTAGTGAAAAATGCTTTGAGACCAACTAAAGGAAATTGTAAAATAATCAAATAAAAATAGACAAAAATGAAGAAGAAAATCTTCCATGGTGGAGCAAAACTGCTATGGATTAAAGAACTCTAAGAAAAAACCCATTAGTGCCAATACCTTCTTTCTCATTTCTGCACCGGCCATCATAAGAACATCGCCCCCCTTTGTGTCGACAATGTTGACATTCCTTGGACACATGAAACCTAATAGAGAACTCAGAAGACAACACAGAGAACAAATCACTGGCATTTCGGTTTCCGAGTTCGGGTACCACTGGCAATTCAATAACCGAACAGTTGAGACCAACACTGGCATTACTCGAGACATTAGAATGATAAGGATACTTATAGTAGACAGTGTATCCACTGCAGTCTCTGTAACTGTCATTGCCACGAAAATACTCATCTTGTTTCTTGTCAAGTTCAGGGCTTATGGTAGTGCATTTGAACAAGGTGAGACCAGGTGATATTGTGAAAGAAATACCGTGTTTAGGGTGAAGAGTCAAGCCCATGTAAAACCCGAAAACATCGCAACCGTTTGTCCTAATGAGGTTCCCTAGACGTGGGTCATTAACCCTAATGGAATTTTCAGTGACATTGGTACTAATAAGGTCATAGTACAGTCTCTCCTTTCCCAAGTTGAGTTTTGGAACTGGGTCTGTGCAATTTGTCACATTGTAGAGCCCACAATGGGGATATGTGGAGTTGGACAGAGGGAATCTGATTTGGCCATGAGTTCCACAGTCGAAGGACTTTGGACATTTCCCAGAAGAGTGATAAAACAATGGGAAAATTTCAAAATACCCCTCAACCTTTACACCAAAATTCAATTAGACTTCCAACCTTTTAAAAACTTCAATTTTACTCCCAACGTTATCTTCCATTAATCAAAACGCCCTTTCCGTCCGAATGACTAACGGATTTCGTTAAAAGCTCCGTTAAATAGCGTCCCGATCGAATTTTGATGATCCAAGCCGCTCAATGTGTTCAAAATGTGATTTTAAGAGTACTGGGGAGAAATTGGCAAAAAAATGACCGGGAAGGGCTTCATCTGAACAGTTTTTTATTGAATAGTTTAATAAAAAACTGTTCAGATGAAGTCATTCTCGATCATTTTTTTTGTTGATTTCTCACGGGTAACCTTAAAATTACGTTTTGAACACATTGAGCGGCTCGGATCATCGAAATTCGATTGGGAAAGGGGAGGTGCGGATCGATCCAGATTTTGTTCAAGTCCGGACGTCCGGATTTTGCTTCGGTCTGCACCTCCCCTTTTCCGATAGAATTTTGATGATCCGAGCCACTCAATGTGATTAGAACGTGATTTTAAACGTACCCGTGAGAAATCAACAAAAAAAATGATCGGGAAGAGCTTCATCTAAACAGTTTTTTTATTGAACTATTCAATAAAAAACTGTTCAGATGAAGTCCTACCCGGTCATTTTTTTTTGCTGATTTCTTACGAGTACCCTTAAAATCACGTTTTGAACACATTGAACGGCTCGGATCATCAAAATTCGATAGGGACGATATTTAACGGAGCCTTTAACGAAATCCATTAGTCATTCGGACGGAATGGGGCATTTTGATTAACGGAAGATAACGTTGGGAGTAAAATTGAAGTTTTTAAAATGTTGGGAGTCTAATTGAATTTTGGTGTAAAGGTTGGGGGGTATTTTGAATTTTTCCCTAAAACAATAGGTGGAAGAAAAGAAAGAGTGCAAAAATGGAGGGAGGAACTCCCATTTTGATTATCCAATTTGGAGGACAGATTAATGAACAACTAGTAACATAGCGGAGTTTTCTTCCTTAAAATAAGGTTCTTTTTGTGGATTTTTTCAAGAAATAGAGGGTGTATCTCTGCTTTACACGCCAGTTGACTTGGAAATTTGGCTATTTTGGAGGACTTGAAAGAAGTCCGATTGAAACGAAGAGGGAACTAGGACCACTACTTTTGTGTTGAATAGCAAGGGTCGGTTGGCAAATAGACTCCATGGGAGTTTCATGCTCATCTCCTTCATTGACCCGGCAACTTGACCCTTTGTCATCCCCAAGAGTTAGCCAGGTGGTCTTGGCTTGAAACCTAAAAGTTTGCTCTCTTCTAAGATCATAGGTTTGATTTTCCTTAAAAATAACTCTTCGGTTCTTACACCGAGCGCAAGCATGTGAAAAGACTGTGGAAGGCTGTAAGATTTACTCCAATGTGCTCGCAAGCTAGCCGGACTCCCTGCATTACCAAAAATAAAAAATAAATTGACCCATTTTCACTTCTCTCTCTCTCTCTAGGTCGAGATGTGTACTCTTGGATGGGCTAATGTGGGTGGTGTGAAAAACGGGGCAAGAAAATATCCAAGTTGCAGAGAGAGCAAAAGGCGATAGAGAAATAGTGAGTCAAGGTCGCCGAAAATGGCTTGTGGGATGCTTTCATGGTGCTCCCCACTCGTTTGATGGATTCCCCGTTTGATACGCTTTTGTAGTGTTTCGATCACCAGCATTTTACCCTTTGACTTTAGGTGAAAAGTGAAAAAAGAAAACCCAAAATAACCCAAGGAAAGCTATAGAAAACAGAAAGTTAAGGAGTGCCAATTGATAGCACATTCCAAAAAGGAAAACTAAAAGCTCACCAAAAATACTGCTCGAGCCCACTTCCATTGCGTGGAAGTCTCCTACGTAATTATGATCCCTCCTCTCACAATGTTATGAGAACCACTATATTGTAAGATTCGAAAAATATATACCTGTTATTTGAAATACCCCCACCTTCCGTGGAACCCATTAGAAAAATTTTTCCTCTTAAATACAAGGAATTGATCCGGTGAGAGCACGGACATCCTGGGGGCCACTGACAATTTTTACATCCTGAGGGCCACTTACAATTTTCTGATCATTAACATCAGGATCCCAAAATTAACTGACGCTTGTTGTTGGTAACTGTGCAAGCCAAAAGGCTCGTTGGTAAAAGATAAGTGGTGATGATGGTATTGTAATAGTCAGAACCGCGATGATGTCCATTGATTCATCTTTAATATAGGGCTCGAGTGCAAAGTTAAAGATGACGCTGCGAATTTGATGAAAAGCATAAGACAAAAGGGATGTCTGTGATCACCAACTTGATGAAGGTTTCCTCAAAAGACAGTTGAAATGAAAGCTCTGGCCCATTTAAATAGAACTGTAAGAGCAGTGGCGGATACCGTAATTTTTCAGGGTGCCAAATTTTAAAAGACCGATATGAGAAATTATAAAACAGAGCGGTTTCAATTAACAATGTCTAGGCATACGAAAAAGAACATCTATAGCCCTCTGATAGTCGGTACGCATATTAATCCGTTTTATTATTGTTGCACTTGTTACTTTTATGTTTACTGTTGTTGCTCATAAATTTGTGGCTATCATAGTTTAATTTTTTCTCACTTATCTTTACTTGAGTTTTACTGGTTACAACAGGGATGCGAATTAACTTTAGTTCCTCTTTGTCGTCAATTATCCCGTTTAAGTTTCCGAGTACCGCCTGAGTTGAACCTGTGTATGTTAAGATTTGAGAACTCAAAAGAGTTCTGATCAAAACTCACTAGAGTTCTGATCTTATTGTGTATGTTATGGTTTCCGGGTTTTCTAGCAGTACTTACAGGGTTTTTCCGGGTTTTCGATCTAGCAGTACTTACAGGGTTCAATTCGAGTAGCATGCCAGCAGGAAGCACTTTGACAGAACAATCATTTAGCAAATTAAGTTAGTTATGACTATGATTCACATTTTGTTACTTATGAGTAGAGAGTAGTTTAAATATGCTTGTGGCAATTCCCGAAACACGTGTATCAAACGTAATAGGTGACGATTGCTTTCCCAAAAATCCGTTTATTCGATCAGGATAGAAATGTATGCAGTCTTTTGTACTAAGTAATGTCTTTAACTGTACCATTGTGGGTTTCCAACATTGGTATCCCAAGTTCAGTACTTATGTTTTCTTTGCCCATTTCTGTTCGCCCAAAACGCAAAACAACAAAAATGGCAGTACAAAGGCAGCATTGCACAATGAGAACTGAGCCATGACTTCAAAAATCTCAAAATATGAACAAATACACAACGAGAGCTCCATGCACTCACTATACACATTCTCTCAATAGAATTATCAGACCATATGTACTCATTTCGAAATACAACAAAATGGAAACTGAATTTGAACTACTCGGTTGCATAGCTACGAGTGTCAAGATTATTTTCTTGGCATATCTATCTTCAAACAAAAGTAGAGTGAAATGAAAGCCTTACTCACTGGAGGTGGGCGTGGTATAGGTACTAACCCATCTATTGGTCACCGAAGCTGGTGAAACTGGCGCTATGCTGTTCTTCAACAACACAACAACTTCGCCATCGGGCGGAGTAGGAGGCCTTCTACGTGTTAACGCACTACCATCGTCAATTATCTTCCCAGCATTCTCATCTTTGTACGCCTGAATCCCCATCAAAGCCTCCAAAATCTCTTTCATCGTAGGCCTCACGCCCTTATCAAGTTGCAAACACCTAAAAGCCAACTCTGCCACCAACAAAGTCATCCTCTCAATCGAAGGATCTGACTCAAACCCAAGAGACGGATCAATCAACTCATGGATTAAACGGTTTTGGATCCTGTTTACTGCTAAGTTAGCCAAATTAATGTCATCCAGATTCCTGTTAATGTCGACAGCCGGCAGTGATGATATGAGCTCAATAAGAACAACCCCAAAGCTATAAACATCACTCTTGTTAGTAAGCTGGTAACATCGATGGTACTCGGGATCAAC
The DNA here is from genome assembly GCA_018127125.1 of Rhododendron griersonianum. Classification (NCBI taxonomy): domain Eukaryota; kingdom Viridiplantae; phylum Streptophyta; class Magnoliopsida; order Ericales; family Ericaceae; genus Rhododendron; species Rhododendron griersonianum. Next base: position 32,898,219 of record CM030796.1, on the reverse strand, counting down.
ATAACCCGGAGTGCCCTGTGGAGCCGTTGAGACGTGAGTGGCATGGTTGGGGAAGAGTCTCGAGAGCCCGAAATCTCCAACTTTGACGCAAAAATTGATGTCAAGGAGTATGTTGTCAGTCTTCACATCGCGGTGGATGATATCAGAATCATGGAGGTAAGCCAATGCACTGGCGGTTTCAATGGCTATGTTCATGCGAATAGGCCATGCAAGCGAACCATCCTTTGCTCGATCACCGTGTAGATGATCCGCCACAGTGCCATTGGGAATGTACTCATAGACGAGTAGTAGTTCCCGGCTGTGGCGGGAGGTGCAACCAAAAAGGGTAACCAGATTGGGGTGGCTCAAACAGCTCTCCGTCTCAATTTAATAGTCTCTCGTTCTATTATAACCAAATAAAAAATTAATTATACCCTAAATTGGTAATAAATTTTACATAAAATATTATCTCGATTAATTCTAAAAAATATAATGTTTAAAAATTATATAAATTATTATAAATTATTAAATATAATCAATTAAAAAATGGTACGAATTTCCAAAATGAACTACTCCCTCCGTCTCGATTTGTTTGTTCCATTTTTGACTTATGGATGTCCCAAATTTATTGTCTAATTTCAAAATCAATGGACCAGATTATGTGAATTTTCAAATCAATGGATCAGATTTTATTTCCTTAATAAGTTGAAAATTTGAGATTGAACAAACAAATCAGGACGGAGAGAGAGTATTGGACATCTTTTGTCCCAAAATTTGAGAGTATTGTTTTTAAAGTATGTATGGGTATTGGATTTCTTTTGTGTGATATCCAAGAGAGAGAGAGAGAGAGAGAGAGTACTAGTGTGAATGAAAAAGCAGAACAAGCCGAAAAAGGAAGTCGCTGCACGTTGGTGAGAGGAAAGAGGGAGGGAAAAAGAGTCGGTGCACTTTGACCGCAAAGACTTGGTGGGCAATACATTTCAAAAGCAGGACTGGCCCACCGTTTTCTCTATTGCAAAAAATGTAGAGTCTATGAAGGTGATTTTTGTCCGTTTAATCATTTTAGTCCATTTTAGCCTCTTAATCCCTTAGAACCGTTTAGGCCGTTTAGCCCCTTAAAGGGTTAAATTAACTTATTTTTTTTGTTTTTACTCAATTTTTTTTTCGCATTTGTTAGTTTTGCGTCAAATTTTTGTGCATTATTAGTTTGTTTCGACGAAAAAAAGTAAAAATATTGTGATCTAAACTCAAGTTTTTTGAACAAAGACGAAAAATGTGGCTTTTTGGCTGATTTAAATTTTGGATCATTATTGTTTACTTTTTTGATTTCTTGTCGAGACGAATCAATAATCTACAAAAATTTGACGCGAAACTAACCAATACGAAAATCCTAAAGGGCTACTATTGTGAACTTTGTTGGAACTTGTGGATGATAAGAGTCATCCTATGTTTTTCCTTGGGCAAAGTCTACTTTCACCCTATGTGGTTATTGCCAAGTACGGATACCCCCCTCATAGTTCAAAACTGAGCATATAACCTACTTGTAGTTTTGAAAATGTGCGGATAGACCCTCTGCCATTATGTTTTCCATCCATATTAACGGAAGTGTATCTCACACGCCTCTAGAATGTAATCTGAGTCGTTTATAATATAATAAATAAAGAATAGAGTATCTCTGTAAAAAATCATTTCGATCGGGCATCAATAACCCAGTGATCTAATTTTTAGTAAATTCAAATTTGAAATTTTAATTTCATAACAAAATCGATTCGATCATGAGCTTTTCATTTTTTTGATTGACTTGAATTTTGGCATAGATGTAGTACTCGTCAAAATTTACAATATCAACGGTTTGGATTCAATTTTTGGTATAGGAGATGGTGTGGTTAGATTTAAAAAAGAAGAAGAATCAAGGGACATGATTAGGGTATATCGGTCTTTTAATGTTGTGTCCGTTAATAAGGATGGAAAACATGACGGCAGGAAGCCTATCCGCACATTTTCAAAATCACAAGTAGGTTATGTGCTCAGTTTTGAACTATGAAGGAGGTATCCGCACATGACGATAACCACATGGGGTTAAAGTGGACTTTGTAGACTTTGCCAATAGCAAGACAATGTTCCGGTTGTTTTTCATCATTCATGAATCTGCATACAGTGGAAACCCAGAAGCTATAAAACATCAGGAATCAGCATTATAACTGGGATAAAACAAATCCATAGAGCAGCTCATATCGAAAATAATTGCAACACTCTGGTTTTTTCTCTTCTTCTTCTCTTTGTTTTTTTTTTTTTAGAAAATTATTGGTCACAATTCCCCCCAAGTAGCTAGGAGAAAACAACTAGTAACATATGCCTTAATTGGGCACGTTTTGGCCCCACCAACAGTTATGTCACTGGATTAACGGCTGCTTGCAAAAATGCCAAGGTTAGAATTAGGAGGAAAAAAATAGGAGTAGAAAGTTTAAGATCTAACTTCTTCTTGATTTTTTCTGTCTTTTGATCGTTTTCTCTAAATTTCTATTAGATTTGGCTCATCTGGAATCAAGAGGGAAAAAATACAAAGTTTAATGTGCTCACATGTTATTGGTCACTGGGAGCATTAATCGTGATTTCAATCAAAGAAAGTAGGAATTGTGGGGTGAGGAGAGCTATTTGACACGCCTTAGTCGAGGGTTTTTTTTCATCAACAGTCAAGCAATTCATTTCATTACCAATATTCGAAGGCAAAAGATTTCATCACAATAAACAGGAATGAACCAAAACTACCAAATTTAAGACACGAGCTACTGCGAAAAGCACACTAGCCTAGTCGAATTGGTGAGAGTGTTTTGCAACGTCGTTAGTCCAAAGCATTCGGTGCACATACATGGGAGATTTTGTAGTTCCCGTGAGGTACCGTTGCTTGGTGTCCCACATTATATGATGGTGGAAGAGCCTCAGACACCACATTAAACACTTAGGCCTTGTTCTTGTTAGTTTATTTTGGGCATTTTGTCCTTATTAAAAAAAATTGTGTTTGTTTGGTTCCCGCCAAGTTTTTGTAGATTATTGATTCGTTTCAACAAAACGAATTAGAAAACCCATGTTTTTTTTTTACTTTTATTCAAATAAATATTTCTTGAAACATCCAAGATAAAGCCCAAAAAAGTCGGGCTTTTGAGCTTATCTTGGATATTTTTAAAAATATTTGGGTAAAAATCATACAGTAATTTTTTACTTTTTCGATTTGTCTAAACAAGATAAACCAATAATGCACAAAAGTTTAACGTAAAACTAATAAACACAAATTTTTTTTTGAATAAAGACAATGGTGACAGTGGCACCCCCATTGGAGAAAAGTGGAGAAGGCACAAGATCGTCATAGTGGGTTTTGTTTACTGAAATCAAATGTGTAATTTAGTTGGCTGGGATGCTTGTGCACTGCTCGAGAATCCAAAGCGTCTTATTCCCAACTGTGAATCGGTCACAAGTAATTATTTTTTGTGTTGCCAATAAAAAAAATAGTTTTTGTCTTAATCAACTAGTAAAGTGATAAATTGAGGATCTTTTGGTCCAATAGATGAATATGCTTGTTTAACTGTATTGCAAAAGATGTGGGGTCTATGAAAGTGATTTTTGGCCGTTTAATCCCTTAAAACCGTTTAGGCTGTTTAGTCCCTTAAGGGGTGTTCTGCTGGGCCCCGCACCAGTTGAATAAATAAAATTCGTCGGTGACGAAAGTACTACTCCTATCCTATCCTCCAATATAATGGAGTAGAAAATAGAGGGAAGTGTGAGCCAGGGGGCAACAAGAACAAGATAGTTCATTCATTCATCTGCAAAGAATAGAATTCAAGATGATGATGATGCCCATACCCATACACGGAAGTGTTGATGATGCCCATACATTCCTTGGAGTTGAGAAGCACTATTTCACCCCCGATTTCAAGGAATACATACGAAAGGAACGACTCTATTGGTCGCGATTTGATGTTTTTGGGCTTCCGATTTTTAGATGGGTTTTCTGGAGCCAACTCGGCAAGTCTTCTCTCTCTTTCTCTCTTGCTTTCTTCTTTCTTCTTCTTTTTTTAGGGGCTCAACCTCTATTTTCATTTACAGATAATTCTGCGGACCCAATCAGACATGCTCTCCAAAAACTGATAGGATCATTCATCAAGGATCATTCCCTAGTTCAATTTTGGGCAGCCACAAAAACGTCCGAGGGGCGGACTTTGCTTACAACTCAATTCCAACCTTTTGCTCTTTGTTCAATTCCAACCTTTTGCTCTTTGTTCAATTTTGGGCACCCACAAAAACGTCCGAGGGGCGGACTTTACTTACCTATATGGGGTTTCTTGTAAGCATCTGATGGTAGTGCTGCTGCTGCTGCCCTAAAGATCTGCACTTCATGTAGTTTTCTTCTTCTTCTTTCAGTTGTTCGATTAATTATTACAATGTGAGGAAGAAATGCTCTCGGTTTTCAGCCACTCCTATTCTTTCCTTTGTTGTTGTATCATGCCTAGTCGTTATTTTATCACAATCCATATCAAGGGTAATATTGCATTTGTATGGAAGATAAAAATCATGAATGGAAGAAATATAGAAAACCACAAAGAGATTGGTACAGAGGTATGCAATAAAAAAGAGTCTTGTTTTTGGCTAAGCATTGCACAATCTCAGTGGTATTGAACAACAATACCGATAGGTGTTAATGACGAGAGCCAGGAGAAGAGAGGAATGTAGTTCGTTGTTCAAAGGTTTAGGCACAGGAATTCCAGCCAATGTCGGAGATAGGAAATCTTATTAATTTTACGTCAATTTTTATGAATTATTGGTTCATAATGAAAGAACTCTAAAAAAAAATAATTTGAAACTCGTGACAAATTTTAAAAAGTTTATTAAAGACAAAAATAATTCAAAATTTGTTAACTTTCATGACTGGTAAATTTTGAATGCTTTTCTTATAATTTTGTACAGCTTTCTCTCATCGACACGAACTAATAATGAAACATAACTTATGCTAATTACAAATTTAGGTCAAATCTAGTCTTAGTAGTATTTTTGTCATTTTAAACATCTGGGTCCACTTGAGCTTCTCGTGTTCATGTAAGACTATTTTTATGGATCTTAAAACAACCAAAACTAGAAAGGCCAGGAGCGCGATGACCCTTGACTTCCCAAAAGGTCCACTAATGCACGCGTACAATTTCTCTGAAAAAGGAGGGAGCAAACAAAAACTTTCCGCTATAAGTTGGGGGGTAAGGGAACACGGGGGAGGCATGCTGTGCCATCTGGACCGTTGATCTCGTCAATCAACGGTCCGGATTGCACAGTGTGGTGCGTAATCCCACCCGTCCAACCAGATTGCATAGCACGGTACCGCACAGTACCTGCTCAGGTTCGGGGTATGGAGAGCACTCTTTTGGTGTGGACAAATCAGCCACGGATTAAAATTGTTGAGGATAACTTTGTAAATTGAATATAGCAATTGCTTCAATCCCAGTTTCCACGTTTTGCGGTTTCAGATACAAGCCAGTTCCACATTCCATTGCCTCCTCCATACACAAGAACCCAAATACTCACATGCGAGAGCAATGGAAGGTGGAGTTTATGTTCTGACAACTACAAGGTTGCTTTGCCATTCTCCTTATATTAATTTGCAATTATATGTTCAAAATTCATGCAGAATTTATAAATAAGAGTCTACAATTTTGTTTTCTTTTTCTGCCGTATGGCTTTGGTTTTGGCCACGAATAAGGATTTTGAAGTCCGAAACTTCAACTATATAATACAACAGCATTACCAATTCCTATACTAAGGAATTTTTTTTTCTAAAGGAAACAAAACTAAGTCTAACCCTTAATGGGCAGATGTTAGGTGCTCCAATTCCTATACTAAAGAAGCCGCAACTGCCACAGGAAAAGGCTAAAAAGCATCCAGATCTCAAAAGCTGAAGATAGAAGACTAGCTAGAGCAAGGTAATGAATATGGTCATACTGCTGCTAACAAGTATCAAAATCCAACCTCTACTTGGCTTGCGTAGATTACCAGATACCGGGACTCCAGAAGACATCAACACTCGCTCTGAAACTAACCTAACAATTGCAAGAAATGCAAAGCAAAAGCTCACTGCCAGAACAGCTATCTCTTTCTTTTCCAGACTTGCCTGATCGCTTACGACCTTTTCAACATCTAATCTGAAGAATCAAATTTTATATCCGAAGAAAGAGGGGTGAAAAAAGTTAGGTAAAAGCATACAGATGTGTTACGAAGAAATAATAGCTGATGATTTGTGATTATCCAGCAAATGGAAAATGATAAATGATAACAATAATGGTGACCACTGAGAGTTATTGTATCCCTTCAAAAGAGGCTCATAGGTTTTGAAGGAACCCTACATTTTGAATGGACATCTAGTTGTCCTACCTAATCAGCTATCACTTTAGAACAGAAATTCTTCCTATAAAGTGGCTGACTATTGAAATGACCAAATGCACAGATTTTTAAGCTTTTGATTAAGTCTTAAGTACAGAAATAATTTAGTTCTGAGTTTTTGTTACTTGAGTTTCACCTTTATCAAACACTTCCTCAAACCCTATGGTGAAGAAAACAAATGGCATCTGTTTGTTTCATGAAGCTGTGTACAGTGGAAACCCAGAAGCTATAAACCATCAGGAATCAGCATTATAACGGGGATAAAACCAATCCATAGAGCAGCTCATATCGAAAATAGTTGCAACCAAAAGCTCAAGAATTTAGCAACCTTCGCATAGCATTTTCAATGCCTACCTTCACCCCAAAACAGGTGGAATAAATAACCTCAAAGTATGCCATAGCACGAAGTGTATCAACCTCCTCTTCTATGTATCATAATTGTGAACACTATTAGTCGGAATTGGAACATTATAGAATCTAATGTATCCAAGGCAAGGTCGAATATATTTAACTACATATCATACACTTTCACATTTATGTAAAGTATTCATGGTCCTCCGTGATCCCATATACAACCTAAGATCTGTCACTTTTGGGTCACATCTTAATGCTTTTCCTTGACAACCACTGAAATCCATAGCAGCCTAAGCTTGTAAATGTGTAATTCAACAAAAGATTCTCAAGAGAGAGAAATAAAATAAAATCAACACATTTGTTAGTGGCATTTTTAGTAATCTGTGGCTTAATAATAGATCAATGAGAGTTTCCCATTCCAGTAAATAACAGAAGGAAATATTTTATGGTATGGATAAGTAGGATTCAAAATATAGGGAAAACAAAACTAAATTTAACAAATCACGAGAGCAGTGCTTACAAATGGAACACTTAAAATCAACTGAAGATGTGTAAACTAATTTTCTAGGTTGAAAAATTGCTCACCTCAGCATCCCATTTTCTCTAACTACTTCATCCATTTGCGATGAGACAACAGCTTTCCACACCTCAAGGTCAGTAACTCCTTTGTCCTGGAAAAAAAAAATTAATGCAAATGAGTTAAAAGTAGGGTTAAAACAATATCCTCCATTAAAACGATTCAGAGGTCAGTATACCATAATCTTCTTCCATTCCAAGAGTTCATTAATATCTGATCTACTCTTCTCTAAAAGCATCGAATATCTAGATAGCTCTTTCTCAAGTTCGGGCACTACATCCCCTTGTCTTCGGTTCAGTTCCTTGATGTATTCCTCCAGGACTGATAAGTTTATCTCAAGTGACCTCACTTTCTGCATTAAGATCTTTAGTGCAGCATCACCGTGAATTCTTCCATTTGGCTGTTGCCTAATTTCCATTACAGGATCTGGAATGTTGCTAGTGACAGGACTCTTGAGGTGCAAGTTAGACTTCTGTGGTTCGTCGATGCCTTCGATCCCTTGACTGGAAGTATGAACTGCCTTTTGAACTTCACCATCTATTTTCTGCTCACTTATTTCTGATTCTGGTATTGAAGAAGGCAACACAGTTGAATTATGGTCAGGTAATTTAACAGTTGCAGATAGCTCAGAAGCCACTATGAGATCTTCAAGCATCCGCTCGATTGCATCAACGCCATATACCTCCACAACACTCATTGTGCAATAAAACTCCGACCCGTAATGACTTAATAAATTCAACTTTAAGTACCTTACCCATTTGGGTTCGGGAAGCTTAAAGCTTTGAGCATTCTTTGCATTTGCAGCAACAAATTTTCCTATTGGAGACCATGTCTCAGTGGGATAAACCAAACTCCCGTACAGCTCAAATTCCTTGAAGTTTGAAGAATAATGTTCGAAATTCGTAATTTTGACAGTGTCGATGAGAGTTTCCTCTGCCAGCTCAATAATGACAAATTTGTTAAAGCATCCAACTCCAAATCAATTGGCAAAGAGTGGAGAGGCCGCCCAGGCTCATATACTAGTTTTGGAGGAGATAATTAATCAATGTGGGACAAATCCCAATACTCCCCGCACGTGCGACCCCTGACTCGCATGTGGAGAGGTCAACAAAGGATCCGCAACACACGGATCACAATGAAATAAAGTGCAACAATGGCACAAACAAAGGGGAAAAGCCTCCGAAACTCTGATACCATGTTAAAGCATCCAACTCCAAACCAATTGGCAAAGAGTGGAGAGACCGCCCAGGCTCATATACTAGTTTTGGAGGAGATAATTAATCAATGTGAGACAAATCCCAATAAAATTTTCCCCCAACAGAACACGGGTTTCTCAGATATTTATCATGATCCTTCCCCAATATGTTGCTAGCGCCTTTTGCTTCCTTACTATGAGCGACCACCTTTGCACCCTTAGCTGCTGAAGCATAATTTTATGATGTTCCTTCAGGCTCAAGCCAGTGGGTGATGTTAGCATGCCGATTTGATGCAATCCCACCCTTCTCCTGCCTCGTAAATATTACGAAACTCATCTAGATTAAGATAAGGCGAATGAGTTTTCCCCTATCGGTGTCTGTTCTAATGTCTTTTGTTGCCGCTATTGGTGTCGGACCGCTTTTTCACCATCTCTCCTAAAATCAATGGGTGTTAGGGAGGGTTTCAATTTTGTACATTCGACATCCCACCCGAAAGTGTGTTTTTAGAGCGATCACAAGGAGTAGTGGTAACAAGATTATCCTTTTGAACGGTTGGCATGCACAACTCTATGTCTTTTGTATATATGATAACAGACTGGCCAAATATTTTGTATCATTTTATAAGTCAAATACTACTTATCAAGATCAATAAAATGATCTTTATGACATAATGATCTCAAATCTACTGCTACTAACACCATGAAATTACTGGTGGTATCACTAATATGTGAGATTATCCTTTAGGGGGCGTTTCCGTTGTATTGCTGGACTATAGGGTAATAGTAATATTCAAGTTGTTTCGGCTAAATTTCAAATTATTTAATGTATGCGAGGAGAATAATTTGTCTAGAAATCCATGAAAACATGAGTTTAGTCCATTTAATTTAGCGGAAACGCTAGAAAAGCAACATTTAGCTTATTCCTACTTAATAGAATCAATCCTCCCGAAAATGGTTATGAATGTATCGATATTCATGTCTTGCATTTGCTCAATATTTGTTCGAACTTTGAACTTTTTTCATAAAACAAAATTTATTTATTTAGTTACTTAGAGCCAATCGTTTCTTTTTTGTGTATATTGATACAATATCAATGGTCACTGTTTGTAGACAACAACTACAGATTCATTTGTGGTACAAGCATGTGATGTTCTTCCTGTGACTCTTTATCAGATTATTCCATCAAAATTCTGCACTAAGTTTTTTTTTTTGGCTAAGAAAAAAGAATTTATTAATCCTTATAAAGAATTACAAAAATTAAAAGGATCAAGGGCACACCGGCACGAAGCCACCCGAGGCCTAAAAGAAGGCAAGATGCCAACTGAACACCGAAAAACCACAAAGACCAACAAAAAAACAACCAAAAACCAAAGCGAACCTCAGACTCTACATGTACACAAACCCCCTCATGAAACAGCCAGAGAGCCAAAGAGACAGAAACACCGAGACCTAGAGACTACACTGCTATCTCTCCAAGACCACAAAATACCTCAACCAAAAGAAGCGCCCAAACCGAAACCAACCGAGCAGAGCCAGAAGAAGCAAAACACCTGTACCCCACACTCGAAATCAAAAGGCCAGAGAGAGAGAGGCATCATCCTCCGAGATAGACTCTTCCTCAAAGTCATCAAGCGCATGGATCTTTTCCCTTAATTCTTCCTCTTGCATTTCAACAATTTTTTTTTAGATTATGATTCCTCCCTCCTTTAATTTCAATGCCCAAAGCAGGACCTAAATCCAACATCTTGCGAGCTTCCTTAAAAAACAGTGAGGAATAAGGGCCCTTCTTATTTCTATGATTTGATTTATTGAATTTAGCTTCAATCTCCGCGAGATGTTTTTTTTTTAATTTTCCTCTTCAATCTTCTCACTCCCCTTTTCATTTTAAGGATGGCATCATAGGACGATCTATCTCCGGAAATGTTGCTTCCAAAAAAAAAAGACTTAATAAAGAATTGAGACAGAGGGAGTAGTGGAGTAATATTTTATTATAGGGTGCACTGTGTGATTTCGTTGGAATAGAGAGGGTGTTTGTGAAATTTATCCAAGATTGGGTGTGAGGAGACGGTTGACTTGGCTTTTATTTAAAAGCAAGTTGAACTCAGTTGAGAGGAGCTCTCGTTTCTTGTTTTGCGGATTTCTCTGAAAAATTGAACAAGATGCCGGAGTACTCCGGCCTTGAACGAGACAAAGAAGATTTCCTTCCCGATTTCAAAGAGTACATGGAGAGGAATGAACTCAAATCTTCTCGACTGAAGATTTCTGAACACCCTGGCTATAAGTCTCATTGGCCAAAGCGCGATCGGAAAGGCGTTGTATGGGTTTTCTGGAACCTACAAGACCACGACCTTCCTCTCTCTTACGGCAAGTCTCTCTCTCTCTCTCTCTCTCTCTCTCTCTCTCTCATGTGTTCTTCTTTCTTTTTTCCTTTTTGGTTGCTCAACCTCAATTTTGATTTACAGATCAATATGTGGACTCCATTCCCGATGTTTGTGCGAGTCTAGAAGTTAGACTAAATATCAGACATGCTGTCCATAAATTGGTATTGTACCCGGAACTTAGCGAGGCCCTAGTTCAATTTTGGGCACCCACAAGAACATTGGGGGGGCGGACTTTGCTTACACTTCAAAACCAACCTTTTGCTTTTGGTCATACAACTAATATATTGAGATCGTGGCTTTGTGACTATAGGATGGGGATGTGTAGGGAGTATAATAATAAGTTCTACGCAGATGCAGAGAGTGGAGAAGATCAACTTGGGCTTCCTGGCCGTGTCTTCCTCAATAAACTCCCCGAATACACCCCGCATGTGGAGCATTACACTCTCAAAGAGTATCCACAACTCGACCTTGCTTTACGCTGTCACATTTATGCATCTTGGGGTCTACCGGTGTTTGAACAATCCAGCCACACCTGTGTTGGTGTACTTGAGATAGTCTGTCAATATAGTGCGACTACAACTTTGTATGATGAAAATTTTCTCGGCCGCATGAATGATATTTTTCAGGTTTGTGACTAGTTAGGCCTTGTTCGTTTTGATACTTTGTTTTATTTTTCAATTATTACCCTATATCTTTCTTCGATCATTACCTTATTTCTCTAATTATTAATTTCATTTCTCTCTCCAATCATTATCCTATTTCTCTCTCCACCCACTACCAAAACTAAAATACCCAAAGTTACCAAACGAACAAGGCCTTAGCATTTTTTAATTTCTGTTACTAACATTCATATTTTGCTTCTTTTCTTTCTTTTTTTTTTCCCCTGTTTGTTTTACTACTTTTCTTGTTTGTTAGGCAAAGGATGATGACTTCCTTTTTCACAAAACTGGAGCTAGCTATATGAGTATGCTTAAGCTACATAGTCATCTTACAGAATCACGAAAGGTTTAAAACACGACATTTTGAAGTCGATAATTTGGCAAGGATCCCACGTTAGATACTAAACTATTATTCGTTGGAAGCTTGTGTGAGCCGCATATTATACAAGCATACATGCGACATCATATTTTCTTTACTTTGCTTTGCTTTACTTTGACAGTTTGACCCTACTTGTAGATATTGAATATGTTTTCTCAGATAGTATGTTGAGTATTCAAGATTCCTGAGTTGTTTCTTTCCATTCCCTTGCAGGAGTTTGGTCTGCGATGTTTTGATGAATATAAACACTGCAAAATGCAAGTGAGTGCCAAACCTTGATGCAATGTTAATCTACATTTTTTCCCTTTGTATTCTGTCTTGAAGTTATATGTTCTCACAAGTATCCTAACGTGCCAATACTTTCGAAACAGTGCGGGGACAAGAATGAACCTCTTACGGCGGCTGCCTTTCAGGAACTCAAGATGGTGTATGAATCCGTGTGTAAAATTCATAACCTCCCTTTGGCTTTGAAATGGGTCTCCTGCCGTTCTTGCAACGATTTACTGCAAAGCCAATTCCAATGCACAGTTCTTGAATATCGTGACAAAAACGATTTTGACTTAAGGTCTTGGATACTTTTGAGTTTCATAAGAATAATTAAATTTTCGCACTTAAGAAAGGGGCACATTACTGGGAGGATACTTCCATTTCCTAACTTGTTATACTGCTCGGACGTAAAGCAATTCAGCATAGCTGAGTCCCCCTTGGTACCCTATGCCCGATTGTGCAAATTAGGTGGTTGGTTCACAATGTGCTTGCAAAGTGGTTACACTAGAGATAAATTATACGTGCTAGAGTTCTTTTTGCCCGAAAGCGACGAAAACGATGAGAACATATTGACCAAATTGAGGTTGATATTGGGAACAATGGAGGAAAATTTCAAAACTTTTAAGCTTGTTTCTGGGCAAGGATTGGGAGAAGCATTATCCGTAGAAGTTATCGACTTTCAATATGGTCAGAGATGTCATTCCATTCAAATGATCCCAGCTACTAGATGTATTCCTAGTCTTGAACTCTTACAGGATGTGGGAGTAATGTTGCAGCAAGTTCAACTGGATCAGCCATCAATGGATGCCATAAACAGTGGAATGCATGTCGTTAGTGAAGCACAAAACTACAATTTGCCTATTCTTGATTCCTTGCAGAATGGAAAAGTGACCATGCAAGTAGATTCATCTGATCAGTAATCAATGGATCCTTCGAACAAGGGAGAGAATGCTGTCACTGCAGAACGAAACATCCTTGTGGTATCTAGTTCAAAAAAAGGTAAAAGAAAGACTCAAGATGAGGAACATAAAAAGGCTGGAGTTAGAATTGAAGTTCCTTTGGGGGAGATCCTTAAATGTTCGAAGATGAGGCGTGAAGATGCTGCAAAGGAGCTCAATGGTAAAGAGTACACCCCCCAAAATTTAAAATCCAAGTTTCCTTGTTGTCCAGATTGTAATTTTCAATTTGATGGTCTCACTTTAGATAGAAATTGTTGGGCTCTTGGCAGCATAGAGGAGAAATCTTATCTGAGTTGTTTGTTTTGCAGTTAGCATATCTACATTGAAGCGTGTCTGTAGGGATTTTGGCATCAATAGGTGGCCACCTCGCAACATTGAAGATCCCCGTTCCAATCAGCCCTTGCCTGTTGAGAACCCGGGACAAACCCCACAACTTAATTATGATTTGCCTTCAAATCAAGCCTCAGCTAGTGCTGCTCACATAAAGCCACCATTCCAAGATGCGGATATGGTGACAATTATTGCAATATTTGAAAAAATTGTGATAAAGTTTCGGCTATCTTGGTCGTCAACATTAGCAGAGATGCAGCAAGAAGTGGCTAAAAGACTGAACCTCGAGGCTGGAACTTACGATATCAAGTATACAGATGAGAATGGTTTGTTAATCTTAATAGCTTGCGACGATGATTTACAATATTATTTGCACACTTGTAGATCTCTGGGCATAAGTTCGATTGCGATAGAGCTTTTTCAAAAGTAGCCTATCACCAACTTACATATATGGACTTTCTTGTAAGCATCTGATGGTAGTGTTGCGGCTGCTGCCCTAAAAATCTGCACTTGATGTAGTTTTTTCTTCTTTCGGTTGTTCACTTAATTATTACGATGCGAGTAAGAAATGCTCTTGTTTTTCAGCCACTCCTATTCTTTCCTTTGTTGTTGTATCATGCCTAGTCGTTATTTTATCACAATCCATGTCAAGGGTAATATTGCATTTGTATGGAAGATTAAAATCATGAATGGAAGAAATCTAGAAAACCACAAAGAGATTGGTACAGAGGTATGCAATAAAAAACACTCTTGTTTTTGGCTGAGCATTGCACGATCTCAGTGGTATCCAAACGGAGCATCTATAAAGAGAATTGGAGGCCTTAGAGCAAGACGCCTCTGGAAGGCCGAAATTTTTGGTTTGGCTGTGCGGACGGAAATGCCCTATGTCTGGGTGGCTTCGGCTGTGGTTTGGCTGGGGTGTTTTGATAATTTTGGTTGCTGTTGTTCTTTACACGCTACCTTTGTGACAGAGTGGTTCAGAGAGGAAGGAAAGGTAGAAAACCTCTTCATCGTACAATTTCTTACTCAAGAAGCAAAAGCCAATTTTCCTCTTCTTTTGCCTGCTGTCTCTCAGAACCAATCCGCGACATACACTTCTTGGATGTCTCTTCACCGACTTCTACGCTGCCCCAGACATCGCCTCGTTTCCGAGTCGATCTCCTCAGATATCTCCCTCTCTGAATTAAGCGCAGATTGCATTACAGTCCTCATTTTTCTCTCCTCTCTCCTTCACGTGTATACCACCCCCCCTTTTATTTCAAAATTTAAAATCTTAAAAAATGATTATAACTTTTTTGTACATATCTATTTTTTTTATAAAATTTATATTTTTGAAATTTACGTGTAGAGATTTAGCTAATGAGATCATTATTGAATGCAAAATTAAGAAAAAATAAAATTTTCATTTTCCAATGTTCATTTTATTTTGTCCAAATTTAAAATTAAGTATATCTCCAAATTAATTATAACCGAATAAAAATATTTGTCACTCGTTCTATTCTAACCGAATAAAAAATTAATTTTCCTCTTCATTCTTCAAATATTACAAGTCGAACGAGGGTTTTATTTGGTCATAGTTCATTTACTCATACTTTTTTTCAAATATTTTTGGAACATCATCGCCACAAAATGAGCTTCAATATTATAAATTGCTCCCTATCATGTTTCCATCCATTTCCAAATTGAGACACGATATCCCCGATATTTTCCCAAGACTGTCCCCTGCTTAAAAACAATTGCATTTATTAGACATGCCACTTGACATGTCCCATACATGCTCTGCGTGTCCCTAGAGTGTCGTGTCCCCAAAGTGCCTGACACAGATATGATAAGCTATTAGGATTGTCAGTGCTTAATAGGCTGCAAGTGATAATCTAAACAACCCCCCTTCTTACCATGGTACACGGTGCCGAAACCTCCATCTCCCAATTCCTTGGAAGGGTCGAAGTCATCAGTGGCTTGTTCAAGTTCAGCATAGGAGAAGACAGAGGCACCAAAGTAGGCACTACCTCCTTCAAGGTCTGCTTTTGATAAGTGATCAGAGGAAGAGTTCTTTGAAGAGATGTACGATGAAACATGATTCCATTTGTTGCGACGCCATATAATTATGACCAAGCATAGCAGAAGGATTAAGACTCCAGGTATAACTGAAGAAAATACAGGTGTAATCAGGTATTGATTCTTTCATCCATATCCATGCGTAGGGGGGAAAAACCAGAAAAACTGAGGCATCTTTGTCTCTTAAATATCAGTCCCTCTGCCCCAATGCGATAGCGGTACCATATGTTTGCAAATTTGCAGCGCGTGAATCTCAAGAGGGGATTGTTTGGCAGCCAATGTATTGGAACAGAAGAACTCTATTATGGAGACAAAAGATACAGTGCCAAAAGTAAATTGGCTTTAAGGCTTAAACTAGAATCCTCAAATGGGAAAACAAGAACTCATTGAAGTTTGTATAGTGATTAAAAGAACTTTTTTAGATGTATCAATGGAATTCTATCTCTTACCTTAAAATAAAAATAAAAAAAACTGTTCATCTGTTCGAAATTCGAATATAGATGTAGATTTATCTACGTCTAACCATGCTTAATGAATACTGACAAAAGGTAAATTACCTGTTCCTAGTATCAGTGTCAAGTTGCTAAATCCTGCAACCAATGTCAAGGAGGAAAACCCCAGTCAATTCAAAGTTATTTACCTTGCCTAGTGAAAAATGCTTTGAGACCAACTAAAGGAAATTGTAAAAAAACCAAATAAAAACAGACAAAAATGAAGAAGAAAATCTTCCATGATGGAGCAAAACTGCTATGGATTAAAGAACTCTAAGAAAAAACCCATTGGTGCCAATACCTTCTTTCTCATTTGTGCAGAGGAAGCCAGTGCGATCACGAGAACACTGCCCTCCCTTGTGTCGACACTCTTGACATGCCTTGGATACATGAAACCTGATGGAGAACTCAGAAGCCAACACAGAGTACAAACCACTGGCATTTCGGTTTCCGAGTTCGGGTACCACTGGCAATTCAAAAACCGAACAATTACGAGAAGAAATGACACTACTTGTGACCTGGTCATGTTTTGGATACCTATAGTAGACAGTGTATCCACTGCAGCCTCTGTAACTGTCATTGCCACGAAAATACTCATCTTGTTTCTTGTCAAGTTCAGGGCTTATGTTAGTGCATTTGATCAAGGTGAGACCAGGTGATATTGTGAAAGAAATACCGGAGGGGGTAGGGGAAAGAGTCCAGTTCAAGTAAAACCCAAAAACATCGCAATTGTTTGTCCTAATGAGGTTCCCTAGATCTGGGTCATTAACCCTAATGGAATTTTCAGTGACATTGGTACTCGTAAGGTCATAGTACAGTCCCTCCTTTCCCATGCTGAGTTTTGGAATTGGGTTTGTGCAATTTATTACATTGTAGAGCCCACAATGGGGATATGTGGAGTTGGACAGAGGGTATCTGATTTGGCCATGAGTTCCACAGTCGAAGGACTCTGGACATTTCCCAGAAGAGTGATCAAACAGTAGGTGGAAGAGAAGAAAGAGTGCCAAAATGGAGGGAGGAACACCCATTTTGATTACCAAATTTAGTGGATAGATTAATGAACAACTAGTAACATAGCGGAGGGCAAGAAGAAGGTTTTCTTCCTTAAAATAAAGATCTTTTTTGTGGATTTTGTCAAGAAATAGAGGGAAATTTGGCTATTTTGGAGGACTTGAAAGAAGTCCGATTGAAAGGAAGAGGGAACTAGGACCACTAATTTTGTGTTGAATAGCAAGGGTCGGTTGGCAAAAAGACTTCCATGGGAGTTTCACGCTCATCCCCTTCATTGACCCGGCAACTTGACCCTTTGTCATCCCCAAGAGTTAGCTAGGTGGTTTTGGCTTGAAAACTAAAAGTTTGCTCTCTTATAAGGTCTTAAGTTTGATTTTCCTTATAAATAACTCTTTAGTTCTTACACTGCGCGCAAGATTGTGATCTCTTACCAACAATTCTTGAGATCACCTCACACATCGTATGAAAAGGCTATGGGTGGAGCTGTAGGGACTCCTCCAAGGTACGCGAAAACTGGTCTGGAACACCCTTCCTTACCAAAGGAAAATTGACCCATTGACACTTCTCTCTCGCGATCTCTCGAGATGTGTACTCTTGGATGGGCTACGTGAGTGGTGTGAAAAACGGGATAAGAAAATATCTAAATTGCAGAGAGAGCACAAGGTGACAGAGAAGTAGTGAGTCAAGGTCGCCGAAAATGGGGCTAGTGGGATGCTTTCATGGTGCTCCCCACTTGCTTCATGGATTCCCCGTTTAATACGCTTTTGTAGTCTTACGATCTCTAGCGTTTTACCCTTTGACTTTAGGTGAAAAGTGAAAAAAAAAACCCAAAATAACCCAAGGAAAGCTATAGAAAAACAGAAAGTTAAGGAGTGCCAATTGATAGCACATTACAAAAAGGAAAATTAAAAGCTCACCAAAAATGCTGCTCGAACCCACTTCCTTGCGTGGAAGTCTCCTACGTAATTATGATCCCTCCTTTCTAGGGGTGTAAACGAGCCGACCCGAGTTTCGGCAAGCTCGAGCTCGGCTCGTTAACTTAACGAGCCAAAAACTCGAGCTCCACTCGGCTCGTTTAGTAAACGAGCCGAGCCTTAACGAGCCGAGCTCGCGAGTAGCTCGGCTCACTTACAGCCCTACTCCTCTCACAATGTTATGAGAACCACTATATTGTAAGATTCGGAAAATATATACCCGTTATTTGAAATACCCCCTCCTTCCGTGGGACCTCGTTAAGAAAAAAATTTCCTCTCAAATACAAGGAATTGATCCGATGAGAGCACGGACATCCTGGGGGCCACTGACAATTTTTTGATCATTAACATCACGATCCCAAAATTAACTGAAATGGGTGTAACTGACCCAGACATCCAGGCATAAAACATAGATGTACACACTCTCCTCTCTGCAAAAGGGAGGAAAACTCACGCTTGTTGCCTGGAAACTGCGCAAGCCAAAAGGCCTTGTTGGTAAGAGGTAAGTGGTGATGATGGTATTGTAGTAGTCAAAAGCACGATGATGTCCATTGATTCATCTTTAATATAGGGCTCGAGTGCCGGGTCAAAAGGGATGTCTCTGATCACCAACTTGATGAAGGTCCCCTCAAAAGACAGTTGAAATGAAAGCTCTGGCCCATTTAGAAGAAAATGATCAAAAAGATTGTTCTAAGGCTTGGATAAAACAAATAGAGAGAAAAAAAAAAAAAACAATTCAACACTAACTCCGTTAACAGAAAATAGTAAATGACTCTGGTACCCTTGCACTTTTTCTAGGATAAGTTACCTCTATGTCTCTCTCTCTTCTCTCTCCTTGCACAAGAAACGTTAAATTGGCAAATAAAATTCTGATATTTTTTGTCCATTTATGTGAGGCTAATTCATTTTTATTTTTCTGTTTTTATTTTCTCAATTAACTGAAATTTCAATCAACATTTGATCTTATCCAAAAGTAATTTCATAACCACAAGAATATGTACCATGCCCCTATTTTTACGTGTCCATGACTACTGTACTGTACCTTTTGTTTTGCATGCTTTGTTCTTGTTTTTTAACAATGCCCCTGTTTTTTTGTTTTGGTCTAATATAATGGACTACTTAGCAGGGGAAAAAAGGACAGAATAATGGACTTTGAATCCTAGCACACTTCCATCAGCGACACTACTCTTTTCTCTGTTGATCACCCTAGCCCATCGCCTAATTTACACAATTCACCCTTTTCTCTCTTTACAGCATGTGGAGCAAACCCAGACCCAGATTTGCCAATGGGTACTCCGGAGCGCATTTAACTCTCCTCTTTTTCTCTGTCAAGGTCCTTATAGAGTTTTGAACAATGAGTAAAGTTACAGTAGGGAGGTTGATTTTTTAACAAAGGAAGCTCAGAATTTTTGTGGATAGCTCTGATCTAACAAAAAATTGAAGAAGTGGGTTTTGATTGACTGGTCTGGTGGGAGAGAGAGAGAGAAATTGATGGCAGCAGCTACTGGGTTAGGTCTGGTATGAGGAAGAAGAGGGATGGGAAAGAAGAAGAGAGAGGAAGGAGGAGAGGAAAGGTAAAGACGGTAGAGTGAAGTAGTAATTGTTGAAGGAGGTAATTAATTAAGGTTTGACTTTCATACACATGGGAGGGGCATTAAGGGCAGAAAAAAGTATCATCTAGGGAGGAAAATCTGTTTTGTTAATCAACAGACGCACTGCAGGCGCGTAGCCAACACACACTGTCAATTTGGATGGTAAACCTAACCATTGCATTTTACTCCAAAACTGTAGGGAGGCAATTTGATCCGTACTTTGCCCTTAAACAAATAGGGGGGAAAAAATAACTATTCAACACAAACACGGTTTAGATAAGGAAGATAAAAATATGTTAACAGAAAGGTGTATCAAAAGGAATTTCTAACAGCAGCCTAATAAATAACCAGATATGTCAAAATCTCCTCAAAAGACACTCAATTCTTACCCAAGCTTTATGCTTTTATTTGGGTCTGGACCGAAAACAACAAATACTATACGATCCTCACTAAGAATCTGCCCACTGTAGTAGGAAGCATGGTGTGACTCAAAACTGATACCCTTGCTCGCAAGTCCTGCACCATTTAAAAGCACCTGAAGCGGACTCTCGACCATAAACTGGTTCATCCTATATCAGACACCAAAAGAGTCAAATGACAAGTCGGAGTTACATCCAGACATCGTAAGAGAAGTAATAACACCAATTACCTAACAAAACACCAGAATATTGTGGTAGATGGATATTGGGCAAATTCAGTCCTCTTCCATAGGCACATCTGGAATGTCAAACCTGTCTTCTTCTATTGTTTTATTGACTACAGACATTGGAGTCGGTAAAGGTTGAGTCAAGGAAACTAAAGAACAGTTAGCGAGTCTTACGACAAAGGTAAATTCATACAAGCTTGAAGATAAGTTTAATGATTCCACAAATAAATGTGCAGTTCATAGTCAGCATGGATAACATCATACCAAACAATTGCCAAACTAGCAAACCAGAATCTTACACAAACAGGGGATGGATACCAAACCTTACATTTGGAAGCACACTACCACATGATACTTTAGCCTACGTTGCAAGCCTTTGAGGGAGACATTTTTAACATTTTGGTCTCTAGCCAATCGTCTGTACCGCCTCGAAATGTGATCCACTAATTACTTCTAGAGTGGTCAATTTGTTTAGAAACATTTAAGCCTACCATTTTGGAGCATCATATGCTAGGCATCGTGAAAATCATGTAAACAATAGAACTGGATTTCTCCTATACCAACAAAAGTCCAATAGGAAACGCCATGTTAAATAGATGAGAAAATACAGACTATGTCACGGCGATTATAATAAGGATATAAATTGACATAAGATCGTCCTCTTTATCACCACGGTTGCGGCTGCTATTTAGCTCCCTCAATATTTCAGGTGTAACCTGCGTTCAAATTAGAAACAAATGCATCTGATATTGACAAAGAAAAGCCAAAAGAAATTAGCATAGTAGCTGTAAATAGGTTAGAGCTCATACTAATTTGTGCCTTTGGTTTCCGACTAGAAGGTTAAGGTTAGCTTTGTCCTCCTTCGTCAGCTCATTTTTGTACCTGTAAAAAAACTTTACGTGACTGGTGTACAAGGGGAAAAATAACTCTCATTTCTTTTTCTTTCTTTTAGACAAAAAAAAAGCTGTTAATTTTGAACAAGTTAACAAAATCCAAAATCACATAGAATAGCAATGGGATGACAATTTGGGCATCATTACAAGTTTTTCGTCCATTATATAAATGGCATATGGGATAAAAAGGAGATCAGGAAAGCTTAAGGGCTGGGGCTGAGAAAATCCATAGATGTGTCTTAAGCATTTTTCCTGTTTATGGCGATATATATCTTTCTCTTTAATATAACTACCATTTACAGCAACCACAATAACCTAAATAACAGTCTGATAATGCTGTAGTAAGGGGAAGGGGAGACTGCTTGCGACTTTTATATATGCAAAGTAAAAACCCTAGTGCCTTTATTAACAAGAATACAAACCTTTGTACAAATGCAAGAAGCGACTGATGCCAGATCACAGGCATTATCCTTTCATCCTCAACAAATTTCATGAAATGAGCAACCATAGCATCAAGTACCCGATATGGCAAAGCGTACTTCTTCTCAATCAATAGCTTTATAAAATAGCTGCATCAAAGCACCAATGCACAACTGTCAAAACTTTTATGACCCGCCGAACAAATGCAAAATTGTCAAAACTTTTATGATCAGCCGAACAAATGGAATTTGAAAATATAACTGGCCTAAAGACCGCAGAACCCATTTTGACCCAATGACTTTGCACAAGATTCTCAAAGCGAATATGAGCATGAAAAGGTGGGCAAAATAGAAAACTTGTACAAAAAGAACAGAGGCAATCTATACTCAGATGCACAGACGTCAGAAGAACCTTTACTAATGGGAAAGCCAAAATAAAGACATTATTATTTTGACTGAAATATTCAATGCTGTGTTTGGATCCCTTTTTGAAAAAAAAAATTCAACTCAAAAAATACTCATTACCCCTACTTCCAATCATTACTCTCCACTCATTACCTATATTTCTAATCATTTTTCTCTCTATCTCTCTCCACTCATTATCCCTACTTCCAATCATTACTCTCATAAAAAATTTCTCAAAAACTCATCCAAACACAGCACAAATCAGGACAAAACTCATTTGATGAAAACATTTAACCATGCAACAATAACACCGATATAGACAAATTTGTATACGTATAACCAACATCTCGAGATCCTTCTTTTGTTAAAGAAAACCTGTATTTGGTACCAAGTTATTTTATCCTTAACAATTTTATTCTTTACTAGCATTGAAATGATTTGGGTTATTTCCTTGCTCAAGACATGTCAGACATAAACCACAACATAAACAAACGCAATATTGGATATGCATTAAAATCCCTATCCCCAATTGCTAATCCACTAACATGGACGTGTGTCTACTGGAAACAAGAGTCTATCACATGCCTGCAGGAGTTATAAAACCACAACGAATACGAGATGGAAAAACAAGTGTGCAATCTTCCAAACGAACTAGCACTATTCTACACAATGGCGATCGGATCATCCCCTTCCTGAAGCCAATTCAGTTTATAAAATCCTCATAACCATTATTCAACCCAAAATCTAAAATACGTAACTGGTGAAGCCTTTCAAGGAGGGCCGTTTTCTACCAACAATTTGACTGATCAAACCACCACTAAATAGCTTACATCCGCATGAATTAAATTAAATCCTGAAATGCACTTCTGCAGTACAAATCTTACCTTGTTGTGCCACAGTACTCCATCTCAGCAAGCCTCAATAGTGCTACACTGTAATTAAGAGAGAGGTCAGTGTTGAAAATATGGTAAACAGTAAACACTACCATTGTTCTGAAGGTTAGTATGTTGACCCCTCAAGCCACTCCCTCGACTTATTATTCCATAATTCTACCTGAAATGATAAATCTAAACCTAGTGCAAAATAGCTATACCTCGAATGAAGTGGAGGAATGGAGACCTTCTGAATAATGCTCCCAATGATAACAGCTTCCCTCAGATTACAAGTTCCAGACTATGCATTAACAAAACAGAATAATTAAAGCCGAAACCACAAAACAAAACAATAAAAATAAGAGGACTCAATACGAGGAATTTGACTCAAATGAAGATACGAGAGAGTTAATAATTGTAATCGACATGTACAAATGGAAATGAGACACCCTCAGAACTTGAATGTGGGTGAACTGAACTAAGAAAGTTCAACAAACAATCCAACGGCTACATAAAAAAGCTGGAACTCGGACAGCTTTTTAAATGTAAGAGGGTAGCAGGCCAGCTGCAGTCTATCTTGTGCATCATCAAAATTTCATACCTCGCACAATGGGAACAATATTCCCTTATTGAAGGCAGCCGGTTTGTATATGGATTTCTTCAAAGCTTGATACAAGGCAAAATGCAATCTCTTATTCTTTCGGATATCATCACGGGTCCTGGGCAGTAAGACAAGCCTGTAAAAACGTTCTGCCTTTTTCACACCCAAATTGGAAGCAAAAATCCTTGTGGCTTGGTACATAGCATTTGGCGACCATTTCTCAGGTTCAGTCAGGTACAGGACTTCCTCCCAAAGCTGCATCGAAGATACGTGTTTGAAAGCTTTGGGAATTTTTCCTGCTGTGTATTTATTAAGAAGCTTTCCAACTCTGCACATAACATTAATACTCCAGCTTAACAGCCCAAATGGGATGCATAATCCAAACTACGAACCTCAATAACATGTAGAAACGAAAGTAAAAGTACCCCTTGTATAGATCAATGACAGATTCATCCAATTTGGGTAGAGGGCGGACTTCTGGTAATGAAGGAAGTTCTAATCAGTATCAAAACTTCTTTGCAGTAAATCAAAGTACCATTACTTAGGTCTATCTAAGAAAATTTAAGACAATACTAAGACTAAAGCGGCATCTTATAGCCGGGGAAAACAATCAATTATCTCCTCAAATTTCACGGCCACAGTGGTCGTTCAGTAGCAAAGCCTGGGGTAAGTTACAAAGGCTGTTTGTTAACCTTTGAGAATCGGAAAAAACCAGCAACTTTTGGTAGCCTGGTAGGTATATTTATTGAAACAAAATGATTCTAAACTAAAGTTAACATTTCGCTGTTGATTCACCAAAAAAATTGCACACGAGCATTGTGACAGATCACTATAACCTGAAGAAACTTGTTCATCCGTTTGTTTGATCTTCGCAACAATCAGATCGGCCAATGTCTGTTGCCGTCCTGCATCCTTCGATACGAAGGCCTCCAGTAGCTTCTCATCCTCTTCATCGACCTCTTCCTATGACAGCAAATTTTGAGAATTTAAAGAAAAACGATAAGACTACCTCAAGTTACACTAAAGATACAAAGCAAAAGGGATTATGGCATCTCAGTAACGTTTTTTATGGGAAATCTCGGTTTCTCGCGAAACCACACCCTTTTGGCGGGAAACAATAGCAGTTAAATGACAGCTCTTATTTTCTAAATTCCTCTTCCTCTCTCATAATTTCTCACCCCATTCGGAATTCAAACATGGGAGAGAATTGCTTCCCCGTTATTTCTCCTAACATTTCGGACAAAGTCCCTCGAACCACACCGGCGTAAGACTACTTCAAGTTCCAAAACTCTGCCTTATTGACTAAACTAATTAAGTAGTCCAGAAGCAATGGCAGAAGTGACAATTCTCGCGAACCGAAAGCGAGGATTAATAGATAATCAAAAATAATGGAAAAAGAAAAAGATAGATCAAACTCACACCTCGTAGCCTCCGAACTGGCTTTGAGTCTCCGAGAACCCACCGAAGTCGTCGATATCATCTTCCTCCAAAACCACTTCCGTCGCGGTATCTTCGGCAAATACCAGGTTGTTAGGGTTTCTCCCTTCGTTCTCCTCGTTTATCTCTTTTTGCTGAATTAGAGCTTCTTTCAATATCTTCGAGCTCGTACCCGACGATATAAGCTGCATATACACACACACGCACATACATAAACATACGAAATAATAACCAGAGAATAGAGAGAGAGAGAGAGAGAGAGAGAGAGGTGCCTTCTGTTCAAGCTGGTGGTGTTTGGGAGGTTTATTCCGTTTCCTGGGGACAGTGGCGGCGTTTTCGTCGGCGAGGAAGGGCTCAGGATTCTGCTGTCTCGTTCTCTTCTTCGCCATTGTTGAGAGAGAATTGGAGCAACCGTGGGTTAAACCCTAGCTGAATGTGGTCTTTTTTATAAACCTTTCAAATTGGGTTGTCGATGGAGGCCCATTATGAGAGACTCAAGCCTCGTTTGGCCCAGTTAAGGCATACCATGGGCAGGTTACAAGATTTTGCGCACTAAAATTTGGGAAAATGACGGCCCAGGACATGTTTTGATAATTAATACCCGTCAAGGACATGCCGAGAACATTTGTTAATGCTAAAAATATCTTTGACGGGTATTAATTATCAAACACGTCCTTGGCCGTCATTTTCCCCTAAAATTTTGACACATACTAGAATAATTTTGACATTATTATTCTCATTTTTTTGGACTTTTATTTTTTTCACTTCACTTTCCCTCGTTTTTACTTTGTAGCGTGATTTTCTTTTTTAATCAAATGAACCCTGGGGCGGAGCTATGTAGAGAGGGATGTGGCACGTGCCACCCCCGATTCCGGAACACCCAAAAAAATAATTTACACAGAAAAGATCAAATAAAAATAGATGGAAATACATCAAAAGTTGGGCGTTGGCTGATGTACTTTCTGTTAGGACCACGGGTCACGGTCTCTCTGTGTTGGCAAATTCCAAGACAAAACACACATTTATTTGTATCCCTATTTATTGAGTTATATTTTCTTTTATTTTATTTCTAGGGTGTCTGTTTAGGAAGTGGAAGGAATCTTGTTATGTAATTGAGAATGAGTGATAAAATAGGAAAGATTTGATTGTGTGAGGAAAGAATCGCTACAAACGGAAATCAGATGAAGCCGGATCTTTTCCTCCTTGTCTATCAAATGCATGAGATTAGTTTTCCAATTGATTGGCACATTTAGTGGTGGAAGCTTTCAATTTACGTGAGGCAAAAAGGAATGCTGGTCTTGATATAAAAAGACAAGTCTATGAGTTTTTTTTTGAGACACACAGGGACAGCAACTTTATATCAATTTGTGCGGGATATTGAAAGACAGGGTTTTTTATTCTTTTGAATCTTGGAGTACAAAAGAAGATCGATGGATCTTTGAGCGTTCAATACAACTTCAAGAAGTTTACAACATCAACTCAGTTAATCTCTTAGCAAAGTCCTTCGGTGGATTCCGGAAGACAAACGGAAGGCTTGTGGATTCAAGGCAGTGGCGGTCAAGCACTGGGTGTGGTGAACGTGGATTCGGCAAGTAAGTCTTAGGGCGATTTGTGAGGATTCAGAATCGTAGGGTAAGATTACTTGTAACCGCACAATGTTTGATAGTGTTTGATTCCTTCCCGTGGTTTTTTCCCGTTTAGGGTTTTCCACGTATATCTTGGCGTTCGTTATTTGTTTGCTTTAAATTTGTGAGATTGATTTTGTTTATCGCATGGTGAATAGTTGATTGAGATTAAAACATAGCAAATCTTTAAACCTAGAGGATCTAGGATTTTTCACTTTCTCCAAGGCTTGCAAACGGGAGTTGAAAACTCTATAATTCTACTATTTTTTTTGTTTTTCTCTTTAACTCTTCTCTCTCTATTCTCACTAATTGGAAATAAACATTTTTTTTGGCATTAATTTTTGGAAAATGATTTTTACAATTTACACTCCCTTTTTTTGTTTTTATCCACATGAATTTACAATGTTGCTTTTGGATGGTAGAAAAAGTGTACAAAAAATGGTAAGATAGTAAATTCATATGGATAAAGAAAAAAAAAAGTGTGAATTGTAAAAAAAGGGAGTGTGAAAATCACTTCCCTAATTTTTTTCTACAAGTTTAGTATTTTTACTATATGTTTTTTACGGATTATGATGGTGTTAAGAAACATATAATTCAATTTATAGACCTATATGAATAAATTACGAATTAAAATTCCTTATTTTAGGTGCTCGCCAAAGGAGAAAGCGGGATGCAGCAGCTCCCCCTCTTAGAAATTTGAATTTATGATGCATGTCGGGGGAGAAAGTAGGATGTCGTAGTTTCTTCCCTGAGTTCAATTGGTGTCATCCCCGTATCCAAATCTTGGCTCCACCACTGAATGGGCCTAAAGAAAGACATAAGAAACGGAATATTAATTGATGAAACACTCAAAAAAAAAAAAAAAGAGAGAGTTAACTAAAAGCTCTCCAAAAATGGTGATCGAATCTACTTCCATGGAACCTGTTAGGAATATGAACTTTTCTCTTAACTAAGGGTTGATGGAGTGAGAACATGTTGTCATCAAGTGAGAAACTTTATTATCCCAAACTCACATAGTCACATAGTCAATATCTACCACGAGGCAATGGCTTGATTTTCAATCTCAAAAAAAAATCTCTATCACGAGGAAATATCCTTGGGATAACTAAAAATTTGAGAGATCCTTGTCTTTAGGGCTCCAAAACTATTTTTTTTTATTTTTTTTTCTTCTGAAGATAGGAATAAATTTAGTAGAGGAAAATCGCCAAGTAACCAACCTAAAAAATGTTATGGAACAAGTTTGGAAAGGATGGTGTCACACGGAAACCAAAAAAGGGGTTGGGAAGTGTCTCATTCTTCACCACACCACACTCGGCCTTTAATTTCGTAACGCAGCATTATCCATCAGGATATGCTAGCTCTTAGGTTTTTTGATTGGGAGCATGTGGCCGGTGTTGCTATTACAACCAAGACAAACACACACATCACCATCCTACTTCTCCTCTCCTCCCCCAGTCTCAACCATTAGCCTCCCCGCCAGGTAATGAGATGAGACAAGTAGCTCAAAAAAGAAAAATAGAACAAAGTGCCTAGACATACAGACACGTAACATCCAAGGTCGTTCGATCATATTTTTCCAAGTTAATGTTGCAGCCGTTAGATCATTTCTTTTTACAAAGATACAAACAATATTTGCATAATCAATATACCCTCGATCACTTTCTCATTTTTTGGACAATGTATGTATACTTAAACGTTACCCTTTGTGATCGAATAGGGAAACGATTCAATATTGCAACTAACTCTACGTTTAGATTATATTGGTTGGTAAGAGCAAAATACTTTATATACATACGTTTCAACGTGTCCTTAGGCACAATTATCCACTAGTAGATAGACAGAATTTTGACACGAAATGTACTTTTACGGAAAAAATGGACTTATTTACTACAGAGTAAGACATAATATGCCTTTGATTCATTTAGGTACAGTGAATCAACGGATAAAAAAATTAGGTACAGTGAATCAAATCACGAACCTCATCGACCCTAATTTTGTGTACGGATGATGATTCCACCATATAGTTGAACATGACGTTTCGTTTAACAAACATTGATTGCAGAGGTATTTAACCCCCAAAAACGAATACATTACACGGGCGGTGAAAAAACTCAATATATAACACCGTCTCATAGTGTCCTGAGCCCATTTCCATCACATACTGCGGTGAAGCCCATGCATTTTCTCTTCAACCCCACCATAATATGTAGTGGAAAAGCAGTGGCGGAGCCACTTGAGGACGAGTGCCCCCACTGAATTATTTTTCCCCATATTTCATATTTTTTCCCTATAAATTGGTTTCTTAAATTGTTCTTTGTTTAATCATTTTAATATATTTTGTATACCAATAATTCCACTACACTTGCAAAATGATATATTTAATGAAAAGAAAAAGCCACCACTTACCATTTGAAACTCTCCAATGCATAATGTCCAATTTTGTAAATAGCTAAAGTGCTAAACAGAGCCGGTTCAAGGGTTTTTAGTGCCCAAGGCCAATAAAAAAAAAAGAGATTAACTTTACAATTTTTACAGCAACAATCACGAGAAAGCCAAACCAATATAAAGTTCTACTAATCACCAATTTTTTCATGTTCTTCGACTGAGCTTTGTACATTTTCGTTGCTTGAAAAGAACTTTTTAATAGCCCCTTTTTGAGAATTTATTAATACTTCTGTTTTTTGCTTCTTTATTCTTTTCTGATGACCAGATAGTTGACGTTTATGAGGCATGATGCACCTAAGTAAGAATTAAAAAAAGAGGCTTATAGCATTATTATTAATGATGCACTAACCGGTAATCAGATAAATCAGATATTTTTAAATTTAAGCACAACAACCAATATCAACTAAATCAGCACAAAACTAAGCACCACCAACCAAGGCTCTGCATTTAACAACATAAGTACAAATCTAAGCACCACCAGCCAGGGCTCTGCATAATAAGAGAATACTTACGGATTTGAAGCCTCACAAGTCGCAAGCGAATGGGAGAGAGATACTTAAGACTCCGCAGTGTGTAGTATACTAGTACTAGCGAATGCCCGTGCCTGAAGGTACGACTCGAATATTCAGCACATACAAATTTAACCAACTAAGACTCATAGAACAAACTCAAACGCATAAATCTTGATCAAATCAAAAAACACTGATGTACCAGTAGTTTGAGTATTGTGTTATTAATACAATTTGTGAATACCAGTAATTTGAGTAATGTGATATTGATTATAATTTTGGTGTCCTTGTGACGAATGTTTATTAGCGCTAAAAGAGTGACCATTTTAAGTTATAGACCGATTTCGAGATCTTAAAATTATGTTTCAATTTTTTTTACTCAATCTACACAACTTAAAGTATTGTTTCATAACAAAATAGACAAAAGCAAAGTAAATTCATATAAAATAAAATAAGCAAAGCATAGGTAAAATTTGTTGAAAATTCATAAATCAAGCAACACGCGTATTAAAAATCCAATAAACTTAAATTGACTAAAATGTTATTGGACCATTCCACAATGCTTTAACATCAACGATGTTTTCATGATGATCTCATTGGTTCTTTGCCAGTCCTCGACATTCCTGCATAAAGAATATCGAGAATTATTAGATTTATCACAATTTATAAACCAGTTTATGTAGAATCTAGGTGTGACAATGGAAGGAGAAGGACAACTTAGTACCTTTGGAAATGTGCAAACATTCTTCTGACCAATCAACTTTGTATTATAGATGGGTATTATTAGTAGAGTAAAAAGCGCAGTTTAAAAATCTTACCATTTGGTGGTTCAATTTGCTTGTTTTGCTCTTCAACTGGGTCAATTTGCATATTAATTTCATTCGCATTATTCATCCTGCAAACGGGACACCCCAAAAACGAAGATGGGTAGGTACGTTAGTAAAAAAAAAAAGATTGACATGCATAACTGTGTTATAGATTTGTCATTATAATCAAGTCAATCAAGCTTAAAAAATTATTTCCAAAAACTAAAAAAATCACTTTCAACCCGTCAGATGAAATCAATTTGAGTCAATCTACGATATCTATCTATGGAAACTTCCGGACTATTAGTCAGATTGATTCATTAAAATTTGAAATTAGATACAATATATACTTGCTTTGAATTTCTCCAACTAAATAGAAACAAAAATACTTAAATTTTTTTTATCGGCTATTATCCAAATTCATAGGCAGGAAAATAAAATTTCATTTAAACCCCTTTTTTATCCATGCAGTCAAAATATGTCAATTATTTACCTTGTCAAAGCACAACCACCAAACCTTCAAGTTGACTGGTGAACTACTATTATAAAATGATAATAGAAATAGCTACTTTTTCATATTTTTTCTTGAAACCATTGGGAAAAAAATCATGCGCACCTATGTTCACAAACCAAGCGGTTAAAATTCTTACCATGTGGTGCTCTGTCATTCAAGTTTATCTCCCACAGTACTTGAGCGGTACGCTCCCTCGGTTAAGCATTTTGTTGAAAAATAAGTATTAGGTGGTGGATATTAGTACCTTCACGAATAAGCTTTTTGTTGTGTAGGACTCCTAATCTAACACGGCGTGCTTCTTTGGACGTTTCAGTATTGGTGTGACATATTGATAGTTTTCGAAAATCGTTCGCATCAGAAAATATTAGGATTAACATTCTCACTCTTCATCATGTGAACGGGACACCAAAAAACAAAGTTATAATTACCCAAAAAAAACAAATGAAGAAGAAGAATGGAACCGGAAATAGCGGCGGCGCTGCGGATCAATGTAAAACCAACTAACCTGAAATGGTTGGAAGCAGCGGCGTCGGGTAAGTATATTCGAAACGATGGGAACTACCAGCGGCGTGCTTCCGAAGATGGGTACTATCTTCGAAATGAGGAGCGCTATGATCTCCAAATGCAGAGCTTAGCAGCGGCATCGGATAATTAGGAAATGATTGGTATCTTCAAAATGGTTGGTAATTACTAATTAGGAAATGATTTATCAACCTAAAGTTGGTATCTTTCAATATGTTTTCCTAATGAATCTTTCCTTCTTTCTTTCTTTTTTTAAATTCGGGAGTTTTGTATGTATATGAAAGTAACAAAACCGTGCATAGCAGCGGCGTCGGGTTGATTTGGTAAATCAAATTTAATGTAATTGAATCTTTCCTTTATTTTGCAATTTGAAAAGTTTTCCTATTGAATCTTTCCTTCTTCTTTTTTAATTCGGTATTGAATGTGATTGAATTGGATGTGTTGGCATTTCCTAATGAGTCTTTACAATCAATGGCAAATCTTTGCAATCAAGTATTTAATTCCACCCAAATCAACTACAATCGGCAATTTCAGAAATTTCGGAAATCATTACAATCGGCAAATATGGATCTTTAAGTCCATAACTAAATAATGTCCAACCAACGGTCTAGATTTATGCAGGGTATAATTATGGACCGTTGGTTGTCTTTTGGATTCAAACACTTCCCTGTCATATTATATAGATATATTGATCCTGCATTTCAATTTCCAATAAGCTTAAACATAAATCAAGTGGAGAATTAAAAAAAGCTCTAATATCACTATCATTACTCAACTGAACTTAGAAATAAAAAAAAAAAGCCTATAAAATTATTAATTAAAGAAAGTCTCACTTCTCATAAACAATATTAAATTACAAATTTCAATATTTAAGTAATATAAAATCACCAACAGACCAACTATTGTCTTTTGAAAGCTCCGATAAAAAAAAAAATACCTCAAATACAACAAGCTGCACGCAGATACGATTCTAGCGATCAATGTCAGAAAATCATAACCAAGCAATTATACTCAAAGGCAAGCTCAGAAACATAAACGCCACATATTCATAATCAGTACTAACTACCAAACTCTTACAGATACAAACAAACACAGCGAATTAAACCCTTAACACTAACAGAAAATCTGTGGACATAGCAAATCTGTGCACAGATTTTTATGTGGGGTCTACTATGGGTCTCACACAAGTGATCCGAGCCGTTCATTATGTTTAAAATATTTTTTCAAGGGCCCCCGCGAAATATCAGCTCAATCCGACACCTATAAATACTTGATCTAATCATCTAACTTTTCATTCTCTAAAAACCTGAATGAAAAGTTAGACGATTAGATCAAGTACTTATAGGTATTGGATTGAGCTAATTTTTCGCGGAGGCCCTTGAAAAAATGTTTTAAACATAATTAACGGATCAGATTATTTATATGGGACCCTTAGTGGGCCCCACAATGCAATATGTGCACAGATTTGCTGTGCAAGTAGCAAGGTTCTAACACTAAACACCCAATTGTTCACCATCATTCATCAACGAAAACCAACAGCCCATAAATTTTTACCTGACTAGAAAAAACCCTAATAGATACGTGTATATATATATATATATATATATATATACAGTCCGGTTCCCTTGAGGGATCCCGGATGCTGACGTGGCGCGGGACTATGCTGTGAGCCGTTGGATTTCAATCCAACGGCCAGGACAAGAGAGGGCCATTAATTCTCGTCTAATTACACTTTACCCCCTACAGCCTCACACTTCCCCCCCTTTCTCATTTCATTTCATTTCACGGAGAGAGAGAGAGAGAGAGAGAGAGAGAGGCGACGCGGAGGAGAAGACGAACGAAGATCGAACGAAGAGGAGAACGAAGAGGAGAACGAGGACGAGAAGAAGATCGAAGATCCACCGAGGTATCTCTGTCTCTCTCTCCCTCGACTCTGTCTCTCTCGAAAACCAAAAATTCTGGATCGGAATAAATTTCTCAAAACTTAGGTTTTTTTTTTATAGGACGAAGTCGAAGACGAGAAGAAGAACGAACAAGAACGAAGACGAGAAGAAGATTGAAGCCAGCATCCAAGGTATCTATCTCTCGAAAAAATGAAAATAAAAATAAAAAATAAATCTGGTTAGGGCTTTTTTAGTTTGAACTCTTAATTTCTGTCATGGCATCCTTTTTAGTTCATGGATGTCCAGGTCCGACTGTCCAAATAGCCTTTCTTTTTATAATTGTTTTTGAGTTGTTTCATCTGTCACAATTGAGTAAAGAATAGATTGTTAAGTGATGATAATTTGTAGTGCATATGCTTTCTTATTAGATGTGAGTTTACTGGATACTTGTTAAATCGTGTTGTTGAAGTCTTAACAGCTGAAGGGAATGATTAGAGTTCTTGTATGTGAAACTTTTGTTTTGTGGAACTCCAGTATTCTTTTCTTTTAGACTTTGGGCCATTTTATTTATTGTTGATATCTTCCTCCTCTGCTTTTGTCGGTGATGCGAAAAAATAAGATGGATATGCAATGTTGCTTTTGGGATGATATTCTGAACTCCTTTTGATATGTGTCCTTGTGTGATTATTAAAGTTTGCGTTAGCACATCAGATATTGACATTATATCTTTTTCGATTGGTGCTTGGCATTACTTGGGGTTCTTTTCGGATAATTGTTTTCAGGTTGATTAGTCTCTGTTCATTACTGGGCATTCAGGATAATTGTTTTCAGGTTGATTAGTCTCTGTTCCAGGGCATTACTTGGTGTTCTTTTCGGATAATTAGTCTCTGTTCAATTACTCGAACCAAAAAATGCTAACTTATTAAGATGTTGATTAAAACCTGTCTCATTCTTGAACTAGACCCAGAATGCACCTCCGTAGCCTATCAGTTGTATGCATAAAGTAGTTTCCTTCTGCTTCCAGTAATTGTTCCATCAGATTTTTACTTTGTGGACATGGTCAACGTTGTATACCCAGTGGAGGGTTAGCAAGGAAAAGAGCCACGTCACGATGTCATCTAGCAGTCGTACTCTATCAATGCATGGGTACTATATACACACATGAGTTTTCCTACTTTTGTAATACACCCTCCGTCCCGATTTGTTTGTCCACTTGTAGACTTTTAGGTATCCCAAAATGTTTGTTCTTTGATTGTGTGTACGTTTTCCAGGTGTGTAAAAAGATAAAAGTCATTTTAGGCCTTGGCTTGCCGTCCCAAAATGTGTTACCTACGTTTTTCCCTAAAAAAATGACCTACATACACTGATTGCAATGTTGTCTAGTTTTGTAGGAGTAGAATCATAAGGAAAGAAATACATTTCATGGAAGGAAGTAGTTCGGGTAACAATGGAAGTGGTGATCCCGATTTTGAGATGTTTTGTTTTTGCGGAAAACCAACGCCATTGAGGAAATCTGGAACAGAAAAGAACCCAGGTCGAAGGTTCTTCGGATGTGCAAACTATAAGGTGAGCTACATGCATTGCCCATTTTGCCCCAATTTATTCTGTTGTTGTTCGTTGGAGTTGAAACCCTAAGTTCTTATTGTGTTCTTTTTTTTTACAGGTACACATGGATTGTGGTTTTTTTTGCTGGTATGAGCCTTCTATTTTGCAAGAAAGGGCTGATTTGAGGCCAATGATGGTTCAGACCAAAAATAAGGGTGTGAGGACTGTTGAACAATGTGAGAGTTCAGCATCCATGACCATGAGTGAAGAAATGCAGAGGACAACAATCGCAATGCAGATGAAGATTGAAGCCATGCAGAAGGATTTTGATGCAATGCAAATGAGAGTGAGAAATGGGGGGAAATTTAACTGGAATTATCTTTGGGTCGTTGTTTTTTGTGTTATGTCGTACATGTGTGGCAAAAGCAGCCACTGATCTCAAGTAGTAGTAGTAGTATTAGTATTAGTGTGGCTAATTAATTTTGAACTAGTGGTGGTGTCCTATGAAAAACCAAGAAAGAGGACATCTTCGGGCACCATGAATCTGACCCACATGAGTTTGAAGCTTATGTGCCACCAAAAAGGGCTGCTTATTTTTTTGACATTCCTCAATGAACCAAGCTGATGGGTAGAAATGCATTTTAAAAAAACAAAAAAAAAATTAAAAAAATGGATGTACAGTTAGTGTGAAGGTAAGACTCAACTTTCTGTATTGGTCACTATGGCCGTATTGAATCTTCAGTGAACGTATTCCTGTTTGTCTATGAAGCACGTAAACTTCAGAAGTTTTGGTAGCTCTTCCAATAGGATCAAAGGTTACAGTGAGGGGGATTTCAAATGGCTCTTCTCTTCTAATTGTGTTTCATTGGTGTACTTTATATGCAGAGCTTAACAACAAAGGCTTTGGAGACCCCCTGTGTACACTACACACACTTCCACTATGTTAAATTGCTTCTTGGTGAATCCCACCACCACCACTAAAACACAAGCGAACGCAGTATGTGTATAGTGTTGTGCGCAAGCGCTAACAAACACAGAAAAACGGATGTGACCGTTGCTACATACTTATGTAATTGACCAAATCACTAAAGAGAGAGAGCAAGAGCTGCAGGTTTTGCAGGGAAATCATGGCCGCGTCACTAAGGGTTCGTTAGTGGCATACAAGTTTAATGTCTCTTTTCCCTGCAAAACCAAGCCAAACATGTTCCTAGTTCTCTCATCCCTTCATACTAAGTTCGATATTACTTGAATAATATCCACAAAACTCCATACTTCATACTGATGGGTAGAAATGCAGTTTGGCAATACAAAGGAACATAAAAGAACAGGCCCGAAAATCAAGCCAAACATGTTCCTAGTTCTCTCATCCCTTCATACTAAGTTCGATATTACTTGAATAATATCCACAAAACTCCATACTTCATAAAAACAACTACATAAGCATGTACAAAGCTTCAGTAGTTGCAAAGAACAAAAGAAGTAAATACAAAATAGTAGAATGCTAGAACTAGAAGACGACAACAGTTCTTTAAGCAAACTGACTTCGGAAGACTGCATTTTCATTCTCAATCATTTTCAGTATTCAAGGGAGCCAGCAAAAGGTAGTCCAGAAACAAGGTTCATCTCCATATCCGCATACCCATATAGTTCCTGAAACACAAATAAAATTAGCATTCAATGGAATATTTCACAACGTAATTGAAGACCGTATTTCACTTAAACAAACACTTACATTCATTGTCATCGTCGTCGTCATCATACAAGCTAACATCTTCTGAAGACCTAAAAAAATTAGACAACAATTAAAATATATTACGCGTGTAAACAATTAGGTTCAAATTACAAATAGACAAGTACACTTACATGTTCATAAGCTTCGGGCAATTTCTTTTGTCATGCGACTGCCCCAATAACCCACACCCATGACATTTCCTACTTTTGTTCACGGCCTTCTCTTTTCCTCCTTTCAAACGCTTACCACAACCCTTTGCCCTAACTTTCAGTGGTTCTTTCAAACCATGTTTGCTTCCAAGAGAAATAGGCAATTGGATAGAACTCGTTGAACCATGCAGGCGAGAACCCCTCATGCATTCAATCTTCTGTAGACTAGATAGCAACCCTTCTCTCATAATTTCAGTTCCTTCTTCATCTAATACAGCGTAATCCCCAATTTTAGAAGCAAGTTGAAATATACCCTGTCGCCTCAGGAAAAGTGAACTGCCACGTATTTCTTTTTGATGACTGCCCAAGTCATCAAAAACTCTACCTGCTTTTACAGTTTTAGTCCACCTTGGCAAAATGTACGTGCTAGGGAGTTCCCTAATCTGCATTAAAGACAAGTACGCCAACAAGTGCCGACATGGAATTCCATCGAATTCAAACATCTGACAACTACAACTTGCACGGTTCGATGACTTGTCTACCGACACCTCACGACCTCTCGAACCTTCTATTTCTTCCCTATGAACCTTCCACACACAGCGCCGTTCATCGTCATGTAGTATCGTAACCACATATGCACCAATTTGAAATATTTCGTCCTGAAATTTCTTAAATGCATGGAGTGTGTATAATTCACTCATTTTCCTTTCCATCAACCATGAGGTTTTCAAGACTGGCTTCTCATTTATATCTTTGTGGTCCGAATCTAATTCATTATGTCGTACACGTGCAAGTGCCCTTTCGAACTGTGTCACAAATTCGTACATTGAATTCTTGTCAGAGAAATACCTCTTGAAGAATGCATGAGAAATTTCAGCCCTTTGACTACTTGTCATGTGGGCAGAGAAAATATGTCTCGTATATGCAGGAACCCATTTGCCACGAATTTCGTACATCGACTGCAACCATTGATGGGTGGACAAGTTCGATTGTTCTACAATATATGCCCAAGTTGCGTCAAACTCTTCAGGGCTCTCAGAATTCCAAATACATTTCTTGAACTGTTCATAATGATCTTTGTATGCCAATGCACCTATTTTCTCAGAAAATTTACTAACAATGTGCCAAATGCAATATCTATGAAACGTATTGGGAAGAGCACAAGCAATTGCTTTTGTCATTGCCGGATCTTGATCAGTTATGATCATTTTGGGCGGTGGTCCAGGCATTGCTTTCAAAAATTCCTTGAAAAGCCACTCAAAAGATTCACTTTTTTCGTCACTTAAGAAGGCACACCCAAATAGCGTTGTCTGCCCGTGATGGTTAACCCCTAATAAAGGTGCAAACATCAAGTGATATTTGTTTGTGTTGTATGTAGTATCGAATACGACCACGTCCCCGAAATACTGGTATGACTTCCTAGAGGTCACATCGGCCCAAAAACAATGGGTCATCCTATGGTCATCATCTTCCTCCATTGTATACGTAAAACCTGGATTCTTTTCTTTTTCAGTCTCAAAAAGCTCTTTCAACATGTTCGCGTCATGTCCATCTACATATTTCCTCGTATCCCTTCGAGAATTATAAATATCTCGTCGTAAACATCCCACATTTTCAAGACCCCCGGCTTGCAACTCTAAAACACTAATTTGTTGGCTAGTTGACACATTTGCAGCTGCTAGTTGTTGCGTTAACACTCTCTGTGCAAGTGACACTCGACGATGAGATCTCAAGAAATGCTTCTTTCTTGGCGTCGTAAGAGAGTGACTATGCCCCTCGACAAATTGGGTGACAACAAACCCTTCACCTGACCGATTCTTTACAACTGTTAATCTTGCACCACATTTCTCCCTAGTTTGACCCCGTTGTCGTTGACTGCCCTCAGAACATTGACTCTCCCCTTCTTTATTACAAACATACTCTTTCCTAATGGGTTCACCATTTTTATCCGTCTTGCTAGAATGGATTCGCACACTAAAACCAGCTTCGAATGCGTAATTGTTGTAGAACTTATAAACATCATCTAAGCTTTTAAATTCTTGTTTCAATTTTGGTATCACCTCGTTTTTCGTCACATCAGGACTGTAAAGTTCTTCAGAAGAATTACCAGACTCCTCACACGGCTGCATTCTAACCATCAAAAGACAAAACACTTACTAAACCATAGTGATCATACCTACCCTATTTTCTACATGAGAGAGAGAAATATACCTTCGCAGTGGTGGTGGTGGTGGAAACAAGGGGGTTGGATTGACGCTGGAACTATCTTCTTGTTCCATTTCTTCTTCTTCGTTCCTTCTTGGTCTAGTTTGAACTCTTTTCTGCTTTAAGAATGTGTAACTGCAAATAGTTCCAGCGTTATTTTTATTTTTTAAGAGTTCAAACTAAAAAAGTTTCATAAACAGAAAGAATGGAAGTGAGGCCACTACGAAGAAACCACCTCTCATCTTCAGTTTTGTGTAAGACAGACCCTAGTGGAATATTAGGACCAGTGGAGAAGACAATGATACATAAGTCAAGAATATTTTTTCAATGCACCCACGGAAGTTGTTCTAGGTGTAAAAAGTCTAAAACAATACAGTAGAGTTTTGCAAATTATCAACTAAAGCAGAAAGAAAACAAAAGGAGACGAAAATATTGAAACGCGACTGCAGTTGCATTTTGCTGAAATTGCAGACATCAACTTCCATGTCAACCAATGAGCCACGTTAGATTCAACAGAGGGCACTTCTTCAGAATTCATAGCCACCTCAAAGGAAGCAATTCACGTAATTGGCACAAACTTCGCGCAAAGGCAACTTGGGAAAGGGGTCCCAGAGGCAAACTCAATTTTAATAGTGGTGAAAATGACGCTCATCCAAAATTTTGGGATTATTAGGCTTACATAGTTATGTCAAGCACCAATCGAAAAAGATATAATGTCAATATCTGATGTGCTAACGCAAACTTTAATAATCACACAAGGACACATATCAAAAGGAGTTCAGAATATCATCCCAAAAGCAACATTGCATATCCATCTTATTTTTTCGCATCACCGACAAAAGCAGAGGAGGAAGATATCAACAATAAATAAAATGGCCCAAAGTCTAAAAGAAAAGAATACTGGAGTTCCACAAAACAAAAGTTTCACATACAAGAACTCTAATCATTCCCTTCAGCTGTTAAGACTTCAACAACACGATTTAACAAGTATCCAGTAAACTCACATCTAATAAGAAAGCATATGCACTACAAATTATCATCACTTAACAATCTATTCTTTACTCAATTGTGACAGATGAAACAACTCAAAAACAATTATAAAAAGAAAGGCTATTTGGACAGTCGGACCTGGACATCCATGAACTAAAAAGGATGCCATGACAGAAATTAAGAGTTCAAACTAAAAAAGCCCTAACCAGATTTATTTTTTATTTTTATTTTCATTTTTTCGAGAGATAGATACCTTGGATGCTGGCTTCAATCTTCTTCTCGTCTTCGTTCTTGTTCGTTCTTCTTCTCGTCTTCGACTTCGTCCTATAAAAAAAAAACCTAAGTTTTGAGAAATTTATTCCGATCCAGAATTTTTGGTTTTCGAGAGAGACAGAGTCGAGGGAGAGAGAGACAGAGATACCTCGGTGGATCTTCGATCTTCTTCTCGTCCTCGTTCTCCTCTTCGTTCTCCTCTTCGTTCGATCTTCGTTCGTCTTCTCCTCCGCGTCGCCTCTCTCTCTCTCTCTCTCTCTCTCTCTCTCTCCGTGAAATGAAATGAAATGAGAAAGGGGGGGAAGTGTGAGGCTGTAGGGGGTAAAGTGTAATTAGACGAGAATTAATGGCCCTCTCTTGTCCTGGCCGTTGGATTGAAATCCAACGGCTCACAGCATAGTCCCGCGCCACGTCAGCATCCGGGATCCCTCAAGGGAACCGGACTGTATATATATATATATATATATATATAATATGTACATAGATTAATAGATACGTATATACAGTCCCGATCAAGTCCGCACCGTCCGCACCTCCCCTCTCCAGATCGAATTTCGATGATCCGAGCCGCTCAATATGATCAGAACATGATTTTAAGGGTACGAGCGAGAAATCGGCAAAAAAAATGATCGGGAAGGGCTTCATCCGAATAGTTTTTTATTGAACGATTCAATAAAAACTGCTCAAATCAAGCCCTTTCCAGTGTTTTTTTTTGCCTATTTCCTGTTGAGTACCCTTAAAATCACGTTCTAAACACATTGAGCGGCTTGGATCATCGAAATTCGAACGGGAAAGAAGAGGTGCGGACGATGCAGCCCGTAAGAGGTGTGAACTTGATTCGAACTGTACATATATATATATATATATGAAATATATGTAAGGCGAACAGATGGGAGAGAAACCTGTGGACGGAGAATGAGCGATTAGGAGACGAAATGAGCGCAATCGAAGAACTAGATGCTAGTGATGATGGTGAGCCGATTTGGTTTGGTGATAGTGAATCGACGAATCGTAGTTCTTCGAAAGTTCGAATCGTTCTTCGTTCTTCTTTTCTTGGTTTTTTTGTTTTTTTTGTTTTGAGCTGTTGGGCAAGACGTTAAACGTGAGAGGTGAGAAAAGCTGAGAAGGGTTTTAATTAAATGGACCATTTAGATTTCTTATTTGCAAAAATGCCACCGCGTGTTTTTTTGGGCCTCATTGGATTCGTGTAGGCCGCCAGTGGTTTTAATTTGGAATGGGCCCTTTTTTTCCTTCTTTTGAACCAAAAAAAGACTTCTACTCAAGTTCAAATAGAAAAATTAGTAGAGTGTCCCTAAAATTTGGCCTTTTTGGGATGCCCAAGGCCCAGGCCTCTTGGGCCTTAGGGTTGGGCCGGCCCTGGTGCTAAACCATGGGTTATACAGTATGCATTATACTTTATTAATTATTCACAATTTTGAAACTAGTATTGTATTTGTCGATAGAACCCATAACGTGTAACGAAATTAGAGGTTTAAGCATGAATTTTAAAAGAAAAGTATATTTTTTCTAATTGGATTAAGATTGCTGAATATTGACATTTTAATTATTTTGTATCTAACTACTATTAGACTTGATCCATTTAGACAATTCACAAAAACTGTGTTAGCTTTTCATTA
Source organism: Rhododendron griersonianum (assembly GCA_018127125.1). Classification (NCBI taxonomy): domain Eukaryota; kingdom Viridiplantae; phylum Streptophyta; class Magnoliopsida; order Ericales; family Ericaceae; genus Rhododendron; species Rhododendron griersonianum. The sequence goes on along the minus strand of CM030796.1, from coordinate 32,856,488 downwards.
GTATTATTTTTAGCACAAGCATCCTTTATTATTTCGGTGTTGCTTATTACGATTTTTTTTGAAGTATGTTTAAAAGATGCCCCACTATCATTAATTACTAGCTACACCAATGTGGAAAAGTGGCTTGAGCACCATGTGGCGGTTACACAGCCAGTGAATAATTTGTTGTAAATTAGGTTTTGATATGAAAAAAAGGTAAATAAGGGAAAAATAAATGGCTTTGTCAAAGTGAGTTTTGTTGGGTAACCTATCCACATCAATTTGTATGAGTACTTATAGGAGTAATTGTTTGTAAACATATCCCATTTTTTCCTATTATTTTTGTCCGTTAAGTTCTTCAATATTTCTACTTTTCATAATGTTTTTTACTAAGTTTTTTGAAACTAATTAATTCATGTTGAAGAATTAATGGAACCAAAAAGTATAAAAAATGTAGATCGAAATTGAAAAAAATTCTTAAAAAATAACATTAAAGACAGAAATACCAGTTAGTTGTTTGTTTGTTTGTTTGTTTTTTTTTTTTTTTGTCTTTGATGAACTTTTTAACTGTTGGTTTAATTAAAGTTCATTTATAGTCTCGACTCATTTCTCCACCAAGTCGCTCCTCTTTTCCCTCTCCTCTGCCTCGATTCCTCTCCGACCCAGATTCACCATTCATCCTCTCCTCACTAAAAACCCACCTTCCCCTCCACCACCACCTCCATTGCTGCTCCAACCTTGGACCCACCCTCCTTCATTCCCCCCATCTCGTACCCATCCTCATCCCCTCTTCCGCCTATTCATTTGCGACTTAGGTTTGGGGTAGATCTAGTGTAATAGTGTAGCTAGGGTGGCTTGGCTCCTTCGACGACGAATAAGTGGTCAGCTATGAGTCGGTGTTTTGGCTCTTATAAAATGAACGTGCCTGTTCTCCAATATATATATATATATATATTACAAATAAATTAAGCTCAAAAATATTTTAAAATTCGTTAAATTTCAAACTAAATTTAATCAACTATTACTAGGGGTGATATCGGTCCGGTTTCGACCAGTTTTGGCATATTTTTCGGTCGAAACCGGTTATCCGGTTTCGACCGGCTCAACTGATTTCGGTCCGATTTATCCGGTTTTCATTCATGGCCCATATTTTAGGCTCAACACATCAAAAAATTCACAATTCAACCCACAAAATATTAACTAAAAACCCATAATTCAACTCTCTTTTTTGGGCCCAACAAAAAATAATTAATTTTGAACCCAATACATAAAAAAAAACCCATAAAAATAGTTTATATATGTACGTATATATTATATATATATATATAACCGGTCCGATTTTGACCGATTTTTAAAACACATAAACCGGATCAAAATTATTCAACCGATTTAAAAAATTTGATCCGGTCCGATTTTTCCGATTTCAATTGAGTTTCTGGTCTCGGCCAACAGCCCTTTAGAGCATCTCCAATCCAATACTCCATTTGAGAGTATCAAAATAATGTTTTTTAATCATAAAGTGATTATAGAGGAAATTACTATTCATGTTTACACCAACCACAAATCCTCTATTTTTGTCTCTAAAATCACTTTATGAAAAAAAAACCTTTTTTTATACTTTCATGAGAATAAAAATTAAATAAGAAAAGCAAACAATGACAAAAATATCTTTTTAAAATGTGAATAGTATTTTAGAGATGGTCCTCTATATTTTTTCTCACCCTCTAAATATAGAGTATCAAAATTCAATACTCTCAAATGGATGAGGGTTGAAAGGATGGATTGGAGTGGTTTGATACTCTCAAATAGAGATATAGAGTATGGATTGGAGATGCTCTTAGGACAGCGAAATGGTAAGCACTGCAGAGTGCAGGGCCCCGCTCCCCAAGAGACGGATGGCGGGCCAAATTTTAATTTTACGTAATATCGAGATTCGAGGGTCGAACGTGGAGACAAGACGTGACTCCACGATTGCCGCCAGCCGCGTCTCTGGGTTCGCTTCGCAGCATCTCGTTCGGTCCCACACCACCAATCGCGAATAAACACCTTCGGGACTCGCGAGAGATAAGAAAACCCACCGCTTCCTCAAAACCAACCGTACACGTGTCCCTCTCTAAAGTCAGATCCCCACGTGCCACGTCCTGATGCCACTCTCTTTCCCACCAACCAATCACGGCCCCATTCCTCCCCCTCCTCGATCCTCCCACTATCAGATCAGATAATAACGCCATAAAACAAATAAACAAATCACTGGTCGGTGACCTCCCCCATCCCACATTTTATATCATCCTCCCAAAAGAACAAAAATTCTAACAGCAACGACAATTTGCAGAGACTCATGCAAAGGCAAACGCGTTTGGTTTTATTTTGGATCTCAAAAAAATCTAGAAAAATATCCATAAATTTTTAAATATTATTTTATGGGGCCCTGTAAAAAATCAGCTCATGCGGATATCGATAAGTATTACTTTTGGATTCGTATTTTTTTGGGACCCGAAATCGGACCAAACGCGTTTATCTCTACGTCGGTCTCTGCAAATTGTCCATGCTCATAACAGAGCTGTCCCAAGAATACCCCCAGTCAAATTACAAATGATTATTCATTATTTTAACCTTCGCCCAAATGATCTAGAATAGTTGTGCATTGAATTCATTGATATTCGAGAAATATATATTGATATTTGTAAAAATATATTAATATCCGTGAGATATGAATTGATATCAAAATTTGTTTGAAATTATTAACATACTAGGGTTTGCTTGTGTCTGAAGACACGGCGCAATGCGTTTTGAACACAATTAAAATGAATTAGAAAACTATTAACCACCCCGCTACGAAGCTAATTTATACACCGGATATGAAACAGGATTAGACTTTTATTTTTTCATAATTAGTGCATTTCTTAGGTAACAGAATTTTCTTCTCCCATATCAGGAAAACGTGTAAAATTTAAAAGGAATGTAGAATGAAGGGTGGAGATTAATGTAGATGGGATAAAGCTAGACCGTTGGATTTATGTAGGACATAGGATTCAAAAAAGCTGCTGATTTTGCTTCACCTTTTTTTGTTAACACCACTCTCCTGTAAGTGTATTTTTGTGCAAAAATACATTTGCAGAGGAGTGACGTTAACAAAAAAGGGAGTGGCAAAATCATTTCCCTTCAAAAAATGAGCTAGCTTATTATATAGATTGTCCACAAAATTTCAGGTAAGGGCGCCCTTAACTTATTAAGTTAAGGACGTCCTATTCCCGACCAATTTGCGATGTGAGCCACTTGATATGTTCAGAACGTGATTTTAAGGGTACTCGCTAGAAATCAGCAAAAAAAAAGAAGACCAGAAAGAGCTTGATCCGAGCAGTTTTTATTTATTTTTTATCGAGCGGTTCAAATAAAAACTGCTCAAATCAAGATCTTTCCGGTCATTTTTTTTGTTGATTTCTCGAGAGTACCCTTAAAATCACGTTCTGAACACATTGAGCGGCTCGGATCATCGAAATTTGATCGGGAATGGGGAGAAAAGGGGACGTCCGCATTTTATTTAAAATGAGAGCGCCCTTACCTGAAGCTTACTGATAGATTGTCATTCGGCAAGTAGGCTGAGGTTAACAAGACTGCTTCTTACACTAATGATTCGGTGACCATATTTGAATATCATGTGATGTGTCACTACTGTATAGGTAGAATGTGACCCATTTTTTTATCTAGTAGAACACATTATACTAATATAGTAGTGATACATCAAATGCCGTGCTAAAAATGTGGTACTCATATATGGTCACCATAACATTATTTTTTTTTGACAAAAAAAAAACATTGCTCTTTTTATCAAACACGCACCCTTTCATTGAAAAACCATTTTAATTTAGGGAATTGAATTTTCACACTCTTATTTTATTCAAATGCACTCCTTTTTTTGTTTTGTAGTATTGTGAAATTACATGATTACCATTTTCACGTGTGAAGGAGAAAATGTATGAATGGTAAATTTGTAATTCAAGATGAATGGAGACCGAAAAAGAAATGCACTTAGACAAAAGCAAGGTGTGAAAATCAATTTCCTTAATTTAAATGCACTTTAATTAGAAAATAGACTATAAAGGTCAAATTTTGAAAATTGTTTTCTTCTTCCCCTGCCCATCCATTTTTCACAGTGACTGGTTTTCGTCACATCTCTCTCTCTCTCTCTCTCTCTCTCTCCAATTCCATTGACTCTGTCTTCTACCTCCGGACATTATCAGCCTTCGCTATTTGGAATCGTTCTTCGTTTCCCTTGATCATTCAGGCGTCGTTTGGGACTACATCAATACATATATCCACATCGATAACCACCTTTATAAAAATTCCCCTTCGATCTGATTCAACATTGTTAGGGTTTCTCATTTCCCAAATTTGTCGACACCAATCGGCTAATTTGATCTCGTATTCGTGTTCGAGTATCTTAAGCCGGACCGTTCCGGTTCAACATCGATAGGTCTCCATCAACATACAGTGAAAACATAAGCTAATCGATTGTTGGGCTTGTTTGGATTGCGTTATTATAGGCTCGGTCTAGGGTTTTACAGGAGGGGGTGAGATTAGGGTCTATTGAGGGCCTTTTGTTCGTTATTGTACTTTGAGAATGTTGGGGGCTGGATTGCAATTCGGGCGAAGTCGTGGGGACGATCGGTTTTACAATCCGCCCAAGGGTCGAAGGAACAATCAGAATAAGCAGGGCCAAGATCCTCTTCGTAGAGCTCAGAGCGACGTCACGGTTGTTAGTCACACGAAGGGAAATTCAGTAAAAAGGGAGCAGGAAACCCGAGGCGGCGGAGCGGTGGAGACTCCTAAGCCGGTGGCCGAGCCGGCGTTAGAGCAGGTGTCGTCGCCTTTGTGTAATCTTGAAAGGTTTTTGGAATCGGTTACGCCTTCTGTTCCTGCTCAGCATCCCTCGAAGGTTGTTGATTAAGTTTGATTGAATTGTGTTCATTATGTGCTTATTTAATCCTTCTCTTTAACTGTTAGTAGAGTGTGTGGATAGTGTTTAATTCCTTTTATCTCGGTTACTAATGATTTTTTGTCTTTTTGGTGTAAGAGCAAGAAATATACTTGGTACTAATAATTAATAACAATGATATTACAACCCAAAATGTGCATCTAATACAACTGAAAATGACCTATTACACACGAACAAGACAAATAACACATCCAAATCAACTGAATGTTAAATCAGCGATGAATTGGTGAGACGGTCAGATGTCGAACTAATGACTTTTTGATGAGTAGTAAATTTATTGAAAAGACATCAAGAGATGCCACTAGAGATGGCAATTCACCCCGCCCTGCCTCTACCCGGTCCCGAACGGGGCGGGTTTTCATCAAATTTTCGGGTACCGGGGCGGGTTTGGGGGAAATATTAAAAAACCCGATCGGAATGGGGCGGGTTCGGGTTGATGTTACCCCGTCCTGAACCCGCCCCAAAATATTTTTCCATACAAAATTTTATTTTTAATCTAATACTTTTATCATTAAACTTAAAAATATATATTTATACCCCACTATTTTTCTCATTATTCTAAAAAAAACCTGTTTTTTCGTTTATATTTCATCATTATAATAAGATAACACCTTATATATATAACCATTTTCTTCTTTTTTGCCTTTATTTTTTTTTTTTTTCTTATTTTTCACGGGGCAGGAACGGGGACACCCACGAATAACCCGGGCGGGGTCAGGCCAGGGTCGGGTTATGCCAAAACCCGCCCCGCCCCGTTGCCATTCCTAGATGCCACCCATTACTTTTTTTCATAAGTAAATATATTAGATACCAGGGAATGCCGCCCATATACAAAATGCCACCGATTACCAAAGAAAGGAGGGAAAAGGCCAAATGGCCGACTGAACCAAAAAGAGACCAATCATTAAAAGAAAAGCCTATACACTGCTCTAAATGCCTAACATGTCTAGCGATTGATTAGTTTTATCTTAGTCACTAATGATTGTTTTTTTATGTGGATTTTATTGTTGATTAATTCTGTGTTCGTTTTTTGGGTTGTTGAAATGAATGTGATGACAGACATCTATGAGGGGGTGGAGGACTTGTGATGAGGAACTTCAGCCATACTTTGTGCTTGGTGATTTATGGGAATCATTTAAGGAGTGGAGTGCTTATGGGGCTGGAGTGCCATTGATTTTGAACGACAGTGACTCTGTGGTTCAATACTATGTCCCGTTTTTATCTGCTATTCAAATATACGTTGATCCTTCCAAGTCTTCTGTGAAATCAAGGTAATCATAGTGCAGCACTTAGTCGTAGTTGTAATCTAACTGGGAGTTGAGGCAAGAATATAGTGTTAAAAAATGCATGCTTACTACATCTAGTTAACTTTACCATTTGCTTTCCATGTGTTGAAATGTTTTGCATGGGCAGTCCCTGGTCATTTATGAATGTCATTCGTTTATTTCCGGCATAAGGCTGTTTCTTTCATCCAGTGTTCAATTTTTGTATTTGCAAATTCATGAATCAGGATTGCTACATCAAAGTTGTTGCCTAGGCGTGAAGATTTATGGTTTCTGCTTTTGTTTTTGTTGTGGTTTTGTTATTCGAAAATTGTCTTGGATTTCCTCTACTGCTTTCAGAACCATTAAGGATATTTATTCAAATTGTTTTGGATTCGTTTACTTGTTCAAGTTTAGGTTAACCCTGGTGCTTAATTTATTTGCAATCCACGAGTTCTCTCTGTTGCAAGTTATTGTCAAATGAGGGTATTGGGAACCACTTGTAGCAGCACAAGAATTCTTCATGTTCTCCTTTCCTTAGGAATCATTGATCTGTATATCATTGGAATTATTGAAGTAGGATATGCATTTTTTGGCTCTACTCCATGCCAATAAATTTAGTCGAGCTTGTTCAACATCATCTTATTATCGCCTCCATTACTAGTAAATGAGCTTGGAAGGCTTCCTCATGGTTTGTAGCTCTCCTCCTGGTTGCTTAAACTTGCAGACATACTCCAAGTACTCCCAGTTGCTCTTCCTTGTCAATTTACATTAGGACATGAAATTGCAAAGCTATGCTAGTTATAGCACTAACTAAAATACTCGAGACTGTAACAAAATCACTTGAGTTTGTGAAAATTCATTAGACTTCCTCATTTGAGTGTTCGAAAGCGTGTTGTTGCTTTGGGAAAAAAATGTCTCCACAAGTTTTACTCAGCGGCGTCAGTGTTCTTGAGTTTCAATTGGTTGGTTATAAGCACGCAACTCAAGCCTAGTCTGGTTAAAGTCGAACTTACTGCTTGAAGACTGGGAAGCTCAACCAGAGTAGACAAGATTCGCAAACAGCACTCAAACATAGCCAGGATACTGACAGCGTGATTAGCTAAGTATACAGCCTACTTGACTCACGTTTGTCACTACTTGATCATTTGCACCGGTAAAGGGAGTTTTATTTGAAACCAACTTCTAGAGAGTTTAAGAGGTTTGTTGTGAGAACCCATCTTGCAATTGTCCCACATCGGTAAGATGTGGGAAATTGATGTGATATATATGGTAAGGCCCTCCAGCTACTAATAACTTGAGGTTAACCTTTTGAGCCACGTGGTTGGGCTAAGAGTTATGCAGGTCAGCTGGAGCGGGTTGTTACATTTGTGCTGTTGGCAACTGAGACTGCTCATAAAATTCCTAGCATGGGTTCTTCTCAGCTCTCACTTTATTGCCGGAATTGACTAGTGGAAGCAAATAACAATAACGGAAAAGAGAGAGAGCAGGGTAGGAAGATACACAAAAAGTAGAGAGAAGACTTGACTTGAGTTGGGTTGGGTTGTTGCTTATTTGGCTGAACAGTGGTATTAGATACATTCTGATGGCTGGGGATGTTATGCCTCTTGATTGCAGTTGAAGTGGCCATCCTTCGCTTTGTGCGTGCTAAAGCCTTGGCAGTAGTAACTTGAAAGGTAATTGCAAAAGAGAGACAAACCAGAGAGACCCAATATGAGAACAAGTGTTTTACAGTTGAAGGGGCTATCTTAACCCTTTTGTGGATTTATGTCAAATGAGGATATCTTTATATAGGTTCAAGAGTTTTTCTGTTATCAGCACTGGCTAGTTTATTGGAATTGGGGGATTGTAATCCTTCTCTTGACCACCATTTTGCACTTTTTGAAGCACACAGAAGTGCGTAGGGTCCTTTTCTCATTTGGCCTTATTTTCTTAACTGGGCTGCATTCCCTATAATATCTTATACTAAGCCATCTATGTTCCATGTTCGTATTTCTTAGTTTCTTTCTTATGCTTTTATAGATCATGGATTCATGATATTTATTTATTTATTTCTTGCAGCCTCTTCACCTATTTTCTGTTTTGGTGGTCTTAATTCTAAGATTCATGCATGTAGCTTACTCTCGCTTCACTTCGCAGTTTGCACAATGCCACATGATGGTTTTAGTTTTCATAATGATTGTTTCCACTTTTCAAACTTGGAAGTATTGGATCATTGTTGGTAGAGTTTCGCGTCATACTGTTTTTGTTGTTTCCCTGTGCTATAGGCGACCAGGTGAGGACAGTGACGGTGACTATTTCAGGGATTCAAGTAGTGATGGAAGCAGTGATTCTGAACAAGAGAGATGCTTGAACTTGAGAGAACAACATAATCATCACCGTCAAATGAGTGAGATTCCTCGTAGATTGGACGGATTGTCTTTGAGAGAACATGCTACCATTCAAGAAGGCTTCTCTAGTGATGAGGGTGAATCTGGTAATGCTCAAGGATGCCTGATGTTTGAGTATCTTGAACGGGACCAACCATACGGTCGTGTACCCCTGGCTGACAAGGCTAGTTTTTTCATCCGAAATTCTATACATGCAGTCCCTATTTTGATCTCACTTTTTAATAGTTTCTTGTATTTTGTACAACAGATTTTGGATCTAGCCCTCCGCTTCCCTAAGTTGAAGACACTAAGAAGTTGTGACTTACTATCCTGCAGTTGGATTTCTGTTGCCTGGTATAATACTGTTATACCAATCTTTGCCTCTAAACAAACATGCGCACAAAATGCTGATGTGACTTACCGGTCTTTATGGTATTGTTGCAGGTATCCCATCTACAGAATTCCAGTGGGACCAACATTAGAAGATTTGAATGCTTGCTTCTTGACGTTCCATTCTCTTAATACACCTGCGTCAGGTAACTGATATTTTTGTTGTCAGTTAATTGATATTATTCTGTATGTTATATGTTTATGCATGTTATTGTTTGGCAGCAGTGCATTTTGCATTAATCTTTTGGTATTTTGTTTTCTTGTTTTTGAGTGAGTGTATCTTCTGGAATCGGGATATATGTGTATTTATATGTCCTTTTTTCCTTGATGCCCATGTCTTTAACATTTTCTCAGTTTTGAACACATATTTTCATATTTGATGCCTGGGATAGTCATTATTCATAGATTTTGTGCATTTGTTTGATTCAATTTATTTCAGGTATTTTGATACCCTCCTTCCCACTTTCTCTGCTATGTATTGACTTTTTCACTGGTCAACCCTTCTACTTTCCTCTCCAAAATCAAGGGTGAACCAACATGAGAGCTTTTCCAGTGTGATATTTATTATATTTATATATTTATTTGTTAAAAAAAATCTGAATATGTCTCCCAGTGATTTCATGGACTTCCTCGGCTTGTTTTGTTATCCTAGTAGCTTCTGTATCCGATGTAAAATCTCTGCAACATGTTTTAAAGTAATAATGTCCATTTGTATGTTTTTCTATTGTTTTAGGTTCGCAACATGCTCGGGCCCCCATCGTGACTCATCCAAGTGAGATGGATGGCGTCCCCAAGATTTCGTTACCGGTATTTGGTCTTGCGTCTTACAAATTCAAGGCATCCTGGTGGACCCCAAATGGAGGATCTGAGCGGCACTTGTTGAACTCACTCTTACAGGCTGCTGACAAATGGCTGACCATGCTACAGGTCAATCACCCGGATTTTCTTTTTTTCTGCCGTAGATGATGTTAGTGGACAACTTCCCTTCCGGTATCTCAAGCAAAATGTTTTATCATGGAAGAAAAAAAACAAAAAAACAAAAAAAAAAACCCCAAAAAAATGCTGTATTGGAAGTTGGCAACTATAACAAGGACTATTGCAAAAGGAGTGGAGAAAATATATATAGAGTTGCAGGGGTGGGCTAAACCTGGGTAATCAACAGCGCGTTTCTTCTTGCTTATTTTTTTTAAACTTTCCTTTTAGTTGTAACAATAGATGTGAATTATGTGAGAACAGGCTCTTTTTTTCAGTCTTGACGTTCGGTACTTAGGTTTTGATGCCTTGTTTTTGAGTGATTTTGATACAGAGAACGTACAAGAGTATCAAGTTGTAGCTTTTGCCCGATGATATGTATTACTAACTTCGGATTGTTTCTGTTAATGAACTGATGTTTAGGTAATATTAGCGTGCTAGATTTTTGAACTTTGTAAGTGCTTCTGTAGTACTTAAATTGATTTATTGTGGTCCTGGCATTAGATCTAGTCGCATTGAACTTGGATTTGGAGCCGTAACGTTGCTGTTCATAGTGAAATGCCAGTTGCCTTCATCGCATTCTGATCATTTTCAGAATTTGGGACTTCGAAATGAGGAATTATAGAGCGCAAGTGTCCCTTGTATGATCGTTTCAATAGCCCATCTCCTCTTCACTACCGGCACTCTTCTTTACGTACAACCAAAGCTTCTTAACTTATCAAGTTCCCATTGAAATAAGACTCCACAAGGAAAAGCACCTATCGTTCAGTTGTAGTTTGGGCATTGCGAAAACGGGTGAAAATGCAGCTTTCAAAAGAGGAAGGCAAGGGCATCCGTAAATCAAATTACTTGAAAATATCAAAATCAAGATGAAGAAACAAAGAAAAAGTGGATTAAACTAGTTTTATTACAAGCAAACTGAACTGACAAGCATACTTGGGAAAGCTAATCCCCTATTTTGAACAGTACAAGTCCAATGAACACACACACACACACACACACATACATGCAAAGATCAATCTTTGGAGACTTAACACAAGCACATTACCTCAATAATAAGCAACATACTAGCAATAACCCGTGCGATGCACGGCAACTTTTAGGCGGGCAAACAAAAGAAAGTTTGTGGTACATCGGATGAAATGCAGGTTGTGATATACCACTTCAACTCCGCCAGGGAGTATTGACCCATCACACCCCCTATTAGATGCGTAGTTTTCTACGCAGTTACTAGAGTGGTTGTCTAGCATCTGGGGAAGGGAGAGCCACAGGTGGTAGCCACCTTATTTGCATTAGGAGAGTTGATGAACTTCTGAAGCTTTGGGTCTTTCAAGTACTGGCAAAGGCAAGGCCTCTGGTCCTTCAACTTGCTGCAGCATGCAGCAGTTGGTGGTTTTGCTGATATGATTGCGATGGCACACGGGCTCAGCTCCATGGGGTTACAAGTAGCTGCCATGGACATCTGGGCTCCTTCCCCCACTAGAAGAACAAGCACAACACACACTGCTATGTACGACAATTTCATTTTCTGTGTGTGTGTGTGTGTGAGAGAGAGAGAGATATATATATATATATATATATATATATAGAGAGAGAGAGAGAGAGAGAGAGAGAGAGAGAGAGAGAGAGAGAGAGAGAGAGTTCGTAATGGGTGCATTTGGGTAGTAGAGTTGTAGTGACAATTTATAGTGGGAGAGGAGGAGGGTAAGGTAACAAAACATGAGGTAAAATTTGAACAATTTTTACCTTTTTAGAGTTGGAAAATGTTTTACTACTGTTAGTTTCTTGTACCAATCTATATTAGGAAAAAGCCATGTTTTTCGTTCTAAAAAGAGGTTAAAGTCGGTGCACTTTTATCACGAATCAATTGTTGCTTTTTTTTTATTTGCTAAGCAATCAATTGTTGCTTTTGGTTAATTGCTTATCTTTTCCTTGCTTTTGTTACCAACTGTGACTGTTCTTGGTTAGACTACTAGGGACAATTGATTTGAATTTCTTGCTTCATTTTGCTCCACAATAATTTTCGTAACGTACCAACGACCAGAAATTCTGTGTCCCCAAAGCTATTTGTTTCCTCCTTTCCAAGGTACTTACAGTCGCGCGATATGGTTGACATCTTGAAACGTACAAGTTTTCGAAACAGGATTTTGGAACTATTTAAACTAGAATGACGTAAAATGATGGACAATTACAATGTTGTGGAGGAAATATAGCTCTGAGCACACACATTGAATCTAATATGAACGAAGAAGGTCTGTGAATCCATGGTACGAAGTTGAGGAATTTGCACTGTCTTGGTTCCCTTTACCAGGAATTTGGTGATGGGAAAGAAGATTGAATGGATTACCATTTAGTGTAGAGTCTGTAGACTGTCCACCATAGTTAGATTGGCGAACTGGGAAATATGCTCCGTGTTGGTACGGGGATGAATCTCATTCATACTTTTGTCTTTTGAATGCTCTTTCTGTTCTCATGAATCGACGATGCTGCTTAACTATCAGACGGACAGGCCATCATAGAAAGGGGAAGAGTCTCGAGTGTGTTTTTTTTTGCTTAAGCTCTCTGTGAGGGAAAGAAACTAGAGAGTGTATCAGCATATAAAAGAGCAGCCCGCATGAGCAGTTGGAAACGGAGTTGTCTTCGGTTAAGTCAGCTTGGGACGCTATTAGAAATTTAGAAATAAGTACAGAATTCAGCCCTGGCATGGAGTAGTACCGGGCGTGGTTTAGTAGGATTAATGTTTCTAGCTACATGGAAACGTCGGTAAAATGAAAATGTTCGTAAAATGCCAAGAGTGGTCTTAGAAGGCCAGGCACTGGCCTGATTTTCTCTTCTGTTGTGTTTTGTTGAGTCTAGCGCTGCTGTTTCTTCGGGCGTTGCTGGTGCATGTTGTATATGTAGGATGGTGTTCTTACTTTTGTTCGGCTTGGGTTCTGTCCGGTGATCCTGGTGGTTCTTCTATAAATGAGTTTAACCTTATAAAAAAAAAAAAAAAACGCTATCGACAGTGACCAGTGCAGCGGGTCACTATGCTCAAACTGAGAATAAACCAGAGCGCGCTGTTGAGTATCGCTACACTGATCCTCAAGCCATGCGCATTCCACAAGCATCGCGCCTTCTCTCGGAAAATTCTCTGATTCTTGCTCTCGATTTTGCTCTCAGCTCTCTTATCTCTTTGCTTTTCATTGCCTATTTTGCGAGAAAAAAAATGCGATTTTGTTGAGTCAAACAACAGTGTAAAAGTAAAACCATCGTGTTACGATGATCACTGTATAACCAGTAACATTTAGTAATTTGGTGTATTACCTAATCATACTCTTCAGCACCTCATCAAAATGTTAAAAGGGTTCAAAACTTGACTTCTTTTTTTTTTTTATCCGAAAACTTGACTTCACATCACAGTATATTTCTTCACCGCGAGGCGGAGCAAAGAAGAGGGAGGCTATATGGGCCACCTGGTCTAAATCCAAAAAAATAAGTTTATACTTTTAAATGAAACGAAATCATAATTTTTTTTGGATATTACTCTTATTTTCACTTATTACATACAGTATTTGTTTTTGGGTATATTTTGTATATTGGTGCATGATTAATTTATCAAAATATGTACCAATTTAGGCATTATGAATGCTTAACATTAGAACACATATATGGATAGTAAATATTTTGATGAATGATTAACCTATAAAAATGTATATTCTTTTAGTATTGCAAATTATTAATCTCGAACAGTGCAATATTTTTTAGCGCCACCTCCGATCTGAAAACCTTATCCCGCCACTGTTTCCGCCGTTCCACAGTGTGCGATAAAAGAGAAAAAAGAAAGAGTTGGTGATATATTCAATGATTGTGACATGATAAAACGTTGATTTACATGATTTGAGCCCCCACCAAGTCAAAAAGAAAAGGGAAATGCCAAATGATGAACTCTTGAGAAAAAACCCAATTCGGTGGCATGGGGTGCAAGCGGCTATTTTTGAAGCGTCAATAAAGTTAAAGAAATAAGTACATTATGGAAGACAAGATTGGTTATTGTTTAAATTGCATGCCTTCATTTTGATTTACATCAGTCCTCAACTAAACCTTTTGGTTTAGTACTTGGGACATGGCATCGTGCTACGCACGAAAAAGTCGTGCTCATTGATTTTAATTTTGGGTATTGTTGTCGGATGTAATATTTGTTATAATTTATATGAATTTGTATATATGAAGTTAAAGTTTTTATGTTGATATTGTATGTTTAAAATTTGAGGTTTGGATTTGGACCTTGTAAATTAAAGTACTCTGTATTTACTTTTTGTCGGGTCATTTTTTTTATTTGACACTTAACAGTTTCAATTGTATTATGGTTTTGTAAACCTGTATTAATGTAAATTTAATTGATATATATTAAGGTGAGTTGTAAAATTGTAGTGGGCTTTGTGGTTGGACCAATTAAATTCTACTGGTCTTCTTCTTTGCGTCTCTTTCACCAAGACAAAAGGGCTCGACAAAGTCAAAAATGACGGCTGGAAGTTTGGAAAGTGGAAAATACCCCCCCCACTAAAAAAAAAAAAAATGAAAATTTCCTCGCACAAAAAGACAAAATAGAACCATAATTGCGAGGACATATACGGAATTTCTCAAAAGTCTGAAAACCTAGTAAAGTAATTTGGAAAATCGCATGACTAGTACGTGAATAGTGTCTCTGGCCCACCATATAGCGCAACAAAATGACGGAAATACCCACAACCCAAAGCCCATCCTCCCCAATCAGAGGGCACAATTGAAAAAATCAAACCAAAATGTTGAAACCCACCAAATTGGGTTTAACGTTCATTTATATGGGGGTCGTGGATTACCCCCACACAGCAAAAATTAGTTTTTATCTTTTGTACTTTTCTTTAAAAATGAGTTATGTTCTACAAGGGTTTAATGGCAAGTTTCACAACTCCAGAAATAAAACAACCTGTTTTCAAAGTTCTCTGCAAAATTCATATATGTGTTTCAAGGTTTTTCGCCTAAAACCCCATTTCAGCAAAGCAGTGACTATGTTCAGGTCCCGGCCCCGATGTTTGGATTGTCCAAGCCCGACTTTATGCTTGGTTGCCTACTTACTATTAGGTCATAAAAAGAGAAAAAAGAAGCAAAGCAGTGACTAAAATGACTCGACAAAAAGAAAGTGGTGGAGGATACTTGATAGGAGTAGAGTACTCCATTTTTTTTTTTATATATAACTCAAGTGTTCGGGTCAATTTACACGCATCTTGATTAATTATGTGGACACATCGCTTGTAGATGTTGCCTATGAAGTATTCTATTTAATGAAAACATGCAAAAAAAATTTTGAACGGCGAAAAAATTTCATTAATCTTTGAAGTTGTTACAAAGACTAAAGGGAGCAAAGAGAACGGCAACGATACCCAGTCCGAGACCCAATCACTTGATTGGCAAGACACCAACCAAGCAACACCCAATGGGACTAGCCTGAAAACCTAAAAGGCCTAAAAGCCTAGATAAATGGGACGAACCCAACAATTAAAGATCAATGGGACGCAGCCCAACACCTAAATGGCCTAAAAGCCTAGAAATGATGGGACAAGCCCAAACCAGTTAAGCCCAAAAAGCCGCTGCTACTGCCAACATCGACAACCGTGCGCACAACCGAGCAAGCAGCCAACCAGGGACTGCCGTCGCCATCCCACAGCCGTTAGGCTAGAGCCAATAAATCTCACGAGAAGAATCAGGGGGACGACGAGCTGTGAACCACAACCCGCAGGGCCAACCTAGTTGTTGAGCAAAACGGAAGACCCCAGCAGGAGGGAAGCGACGCCAAGCAAGAGGGAGCGGCCAAAACGGCAGCAAACGGGAGAGGATAGAGGCTAGGGGACGGAGGACAACACACTCCACCAAGACCGCCAAGATCACCAAGAACCCATGGACACCGTGAGCAAAGAATCGAAGCCCAAGGCTGCCGTGAGCCAGCCGAACGTCACCGGCCCCAAAAACATGCAATATTTTTGACGGAAAGGAATATGGAAATTCACGTTGATGGTAAAAACGAATTTGGAATTTTTCGGTGTAATGTCAAAAGGAAAAGGAGGTGTACCAAAAAAGTGGGAGGCCCCGGCCTTCAAATCTCGTAATGATAAAGGTTGGCCTTGACAATGATTAGGGTTGGGAGGCTTGGCGTGCCTGGGCTACATTCATTTACCCCCTAATTCACTTTTTTACTAGTCTGGCTTTTCTTCTCTTCTACTGTGGTTTTACTACTAATCATAAAACCCACTAATTAATCTCTATAATCCATGGTCAAAGACCTAGTTTAATTTGTTTCTTGTACGGATTTATTATTCGGGAAAAACTACTCAACGCAGGAATGCCCCTCGGGCACTGACACGTACTGGGATGCTCCGAATTTCTCGACCGCTACACATATATTGCTACGAGATAAAAGAAAACTATTGTGAGTTCGTTAGAGAGGCATGGGACATGCATCACGTGATGGTGTCTCGAGTACAATATTGTGTGGCGGTGGGGACACGTGGAGGTGCCTGGAGGCAATGAGCAATCTCTCTTCCCTTGGACAGATTGTCAACTTGATCTGATAATGCAATCATACTTGCAAAGAAAAGCGAATCATGATCTCTTTAGAAAATTAGGTCAGACAGATCGACGCATGAGTTCTTCACTTATTGGTACGAAGTACAAATTGTAGTAGTAAGGTACCGTTTCGCCAAGAGAAATAATTAATTATTTTTTGAATTAAAGGTGATATATTATAAGAGAATGACCTATCTCGTACAACAGAAAATAAGTACTTAAAAAGTGAGAACCTTAGCGAAACGAAGCCTTAAAGTTAAATGATTTTCTCCCAAGCTCGGTTCTTTTATTTAAAACCAGATGACCAAATCTAAGGACTAAGGGTGATGCTCTCGTGTGATAATTCTTAATGTGGTCCTTCATGTGGCGAAAAACGAGATCAAGAATATTTCTATTTATCGATTCGAACTGTTTATTTATTCTATATCTGTCGATATGTTTATCATCCACTCTAAAAAATCAAATCGATCAAATATCTTCGGCAAAGGCCTGGTCGAATGATATATTTCTGAAGATAAACAGAAAAGCAAAGTGTGACCATCCATTTTACATGTGACTAATATTCTTCATTTAGGCGGATATGGATGTCGGATGGATCAAATTTTTTGCATGGATGACAAACAAATTGAGGTTTACTAGATGAACAGTTTGGATTATGGTAGGTCCTATTGTACATCACCAATGGAGAACAATGTGAGGGATCGATCATCGCATGCGAGATTCTTGATTTAGTCCTAGTTTTTTTTTCTTTTTTTGGGCATCGCTTAAAGCTACTTCATTGGTCACTTTCTAAGTGTCACCTACGAAAAGTTGTGCAATTTTTAAATAAAATGAACTACTTCAGGGGTTTTTTCTTTAAATTTCTTTGCACTAAATTAAAGTCCTTGTTGCAATTTTTAATTTGGTGCAGCGTATGGAAAATATTATGCATGTAAATTCTTTATATTTTGATCCATAAATTAAATGTCTTTTCGTAAGGTACACTTATACAATCTATCTAATAAAACACAAGGGTGTGGAGACCACACAAATACAAGTTGAAAGAAGGGCTGAGATTCATTTAATCCAATGGCTGATGTGTGTTCTTCAACTCTCTTAAGAAAATACCTACACCCTCACAAATATATTACAAAAATGTCATCGGTTCTTTTTACCCACTGCTCGGCTTCTGGCGTTGGCATAAAAAAACAAAAATATATTACAAAATGTCCGTGCCTATGGCACTACCGAGGTGCGTAGTGCCGTAGGCCTGTAGGCACGAGCAAACACTAGTATACAATTAATGGACAAAGGGAGTAGCTAAAAATAAGGGCAACCAGCTATGAAAAGGACAATTATACCCCTGTTTCCGTTGATGCTTAGCCTCAGTAAAAGTGGACACTTCAAAAAAAAAAACTGGTAAAAGTGGATCTTGATTAATCAGGCTTCTGTCTGTTTGAGTGTAAAATAGAATAACTTACAATGGAAAATGTTATTTTAAGTAAAATGATTTTTCCAAAAATTTTATGCCTTGTTTGGATCAAGATTTGAAAAAAAAAAAATCGAACTCAAAAAACACTCATTACTCATACTTTCAATCATTACTCTTCACTCATTACCCATATCTCCAATCATTATTCTCATTTCTCTTTCTATCTTTCTCCACTCATTACCCTTACTTCCAATCATTACTCTCATAAAAAAATTTCTCAAAAACTCATCCAAACACAGCATTACTTGCATTGCGATAGTCAACAATTACTTTTCGTGATACCTTTTGCTAGAACAATTGTCCCAATCAAAATTTTGGCTCCCCTAATCTCCCAATAATTTTGCTACAACGACAAACAAATACATAGGCTAATACACACACTCACTCACAAGACATGTGAGCCCGGCCAGACACACCATTCGTAGAACTAAACGGAGACTAAAGATGTGGAAAAAAAGAAGTTATGCAGTCGCGATAGACATAGATGGACATAGATATGGTACAGAGAGAGAGAGAGAGATGGGTTTTCATGGATATATAGAAAGTGACAAACTGTACATAGGTTGTTAGATTGAACGAGGTGATCGTAGTGATTCACGTCTAGATGTGGTTGGATTAAGGAAGAAAGCATGGGGATTCCAACTTTCCAAGTTTTTATGAGAAGTCATTTTCCTTCGACTTGTGGAACTAAACGGAGACTTGGGGTTGTTTGATAATTCAATTCAACACTTAAAATTGAATGTATTCAGTAATAAGTTGGTTTGATAACTATATTTTAACAAACTTAGGATTTGTTTGATAATCCAATTCAGCACTTAAAACTGAATGTATTAAGTAATAAGCTATTAAAAGTTCAAGGACGGACGAACCCAAGCAACCGCTCTAACCCCGTTTCAAATTTATACTGCAACTATAGTAGTTTATTTTTATTATTTATTTCTAATCTAAATAACAACATCAAAACTATGTTCGCCCACCCGACAATACTTTAAGCAATCCAACACCTGCCCAACCAAGAGTGGAGGAAACAATATGTTATTTTTAGAAATACTTTTGGTCGAATATATATGCAATAACAGTTTTGGTAGTATTTTACAACTTATGTTGGCACAATTAATATAGCCATTTTAAGTGTGACAATTTTTTCTTATGTTCGTCCACCCAACCTTAAAATTTTGTGTCTGTCCTTATTAGTTGGGTCAATAATCATATTTCATCAAACTTAATATTTTAAGTGCCTCTTAGAATATAAGCTTAAAGAGTTATAAAAATTAATGGGAATTTGCACTTACATCTTTGTACTATCACCGATTTGAAGATACACCACTTGTATTTCAAATTTAAGCACTTACATCCTTTATACGTAAAAATATAGGGAGTGTAAGTGCAAATTCTCCTTCTTTCACTTCAAAATACAGGGTGTAAGTGTTTAAATTTGAAGTACAAAGGGTTTGTATCTTCAAATTGATGATAATACAAGAGGTGTAAGTGCAAATTATCCAAAAATTAAATAGTCAGGTACCTACTTAAACCTGACTGATTTTATTAGTACTTGTATATTACTAATTCCTTTACCACCGCCACCACCCACCATCGCCACCACTAGCACCACCATCGTACCATTGCCATCCCCACTACCACCACAACAACTCTTCCAACATCACCACCACCATAACCACTCCACCCTTGCACCACCACTACCGCCATCGCCACCAACACCACCGCCGTCTCTACTACTCTATCGTTGCCACCATCATCACCACTCCACAACACCACCAGCACCACTAGAACCACCATGCCCTTGTTGTCACTGCTACCACCACCACTACTTCATCGTCGCCACCACCATCACCACTCCATCATCGCACCACAACCATTATCGCCACTGCCGCCACCGCCACACCACTGTTGTCACTGCTACTGTGCTACAACCACCATCACTACTCCATCATCACTCCTCGATCGCTATAATTACTACCACCACTGCCTCTCTAGTGCCATCACCACTATCACTACCATTGCCGCCACCACTGTCACTATCACTACCACCACTATTGTCATCTCTCCAACACTAGTAGCATCACCATTCCAACCATCTCTCCATCATGTTTTACCGCTACATTCACCACCATGACTACACCACCGCTTGCTATTGTTGTCATTTGCATCGCTCTCATCCACCACCACCCTCGCCATCCTTCAACTACCCCACCTTCATTATAACCACCACCTTCACTACAACCATTACCGTCACACTACCTATTGCTGCCATCACCACCACCATCACCACCACTTCTCCACCACCATGACTACAAATACATGATTAATAAAACTAGAAGATAACCATCAAAATAATTTAAGCTAAATACCGTTTATCTTTATATCAAATATAATATTTTAATTCAGTTCTTGATATTTTTAGCAACCAGTTTTTTAGCTTAAAAAATTCAGCAACACTTTAATTAGTACAACTTTCAGCTTGAGTTTTCAGTTTTATCAAACAACACTTTAGTACAAAATTCTTTACGGTCACATTATGTAAGCGAAGAGGGGAAGAAGGTGGGATTAATGTTCTCATTGCAGTACCTTCTAGAGTTGCTTTCAATTATGGAACGTTATTCCAGGGTTTGTTAAACCCACAACCCTGGTAAATTAATTTGCATTTCTTATTCTTTCTTTTTCTTTTTCTTTTTCAGACGAGAGGATGTCAGTAAAGTTAAATTATTACAAGAGATATCGGTATTGTTCCATCAGCTTGAACTTAGAAACTCGCAGAGTGCTGGTACACAACCACCAACTGAGCTAGAAGCCCTCGTCTAATTTGTATATGAACCAGCAAAAAAAGTATTTTTCTCAAAACGAGAGAACGATAGAGGGATACGTAGACGCAGCAGTACCAAATATTTGTATTGATTTCCGTTGACCCCGGACTCTCAATTTGGAAAGGACTGTCTTAGTCTCTATTGGCTGCCAATCTAGTAGATGAAAAGTGGTCCACCAATTAAGTCAAATAAACACAGGATAAGAAACCTGCGGGAATCCTCATTCCAGCCAAACTCATACAGAGAGAGAGAGAGAGAGGAAAATGGCAAGATGGAATGATGGTGATGGTGGTGGTGGTGGTGGTGGAGCTGAAGATCAAAGCAGTGCAGTTCTCATCTTATGGGTGGCTCTACTCACCTTCTCCCTCATCGTAGCAATTATCATATTCCCTTGTGCAGATGGCATATCCAAAGACAAAGCCCCCGCAACCCACACCAACACTCACGGTGGTGCTGCATGTGCCACCGGGTGCGGTGCAGCCTGCAGTGGCTGAAATCAAAGCTCAACACTCGGTCTCCACCACAAGTTTTTACAACACCCGAAAGCAATTCAAAGGTGCAGAGCAGGACAAATGCACTTCCAAACTTTGTTCTTGTATTTGAATACAAACGAAATACATAATCATAATCGAGGGATTACTTTTCTTTGTATCTCTTAGTAATGTACTCAGCTTCAAATTTTTGTAAAATTACAAATAGAGTTTTTGTCCACAATTCATGTAACAACCACAGTATCTTGCGATTTATATTACTTTATTTTTCCTAATTTCAGTCGATGAGATATCAATGCGGAAGCTCTCTGGCGGTATTGGGATAAACATGTCTCTCAACTCCTCTGGAATTTCAAAATCTTCAAGCACCTGTGCAATTGCCATATGATGGAACTGTTCAGTTTCACAAATATACAGTAACACTAACAAAAAAGAAAGCTTCTGGTATGTAAACAGACCTTAAAAACCCCATCGACATTTCGACCACCCACAAGGAAGACAGTTCCTGTTCTTTTACATCCAGCAAGTGTCTCCACCATTTTCTCATAATCCCCACCATAATACTTTGGCTGGAAAGCAATGAAAGATGAAAGAATCATATGCCATACTTCAACATGTAACATTTACAATTGAAACTATAGGACCATGCCTAGAAGAGACGTCAGTGGCCAAGAAAGGAAAAAGAGAAAGACAAACATTACACATTCTGTGAAGTAAAGCCAGGTCGAACATATTTACGGGTATGCAGAGCTTACATTGATTAGCCTCACTACTGTGTCCGCACCAATCACAAAAGCACTGCCAGGAAAAAGTTCTGCTTTCTTATAAAAGTAAGGCTGATTAGAAATAATCACCGTCTTCCCTGCATTTTTGAGGTTACCATCCATTAGCTCAGTTCATTTTTTGACCACACAAAGATAATCATCAGGCAACAGTTCCGTACACCAAATTATCTGAACTCAAGTAGTACAACTATCCAATTGTAATAATCCTGCTCGAAAGGTCCAACTGACTTGCAAAAAGCATCAAAACACGGAATTGGACAAAGTAACATTAATCAGTCTCACCAACTTTTTCAAATTGCTGGACACGATCTTTGATTTGAGAGACTGTCAATGGAGGTTTGTCTGCATTTACTGCTGATAACTCAAAGCAGGGATAACCATCTCCAAAAATGCTGCATAATGAAAAGTGTACATGAGAAGGACCGCACACGCTTTCTTAGGGTGATGGGTATGTTTGTAGGATACAAGATGGGCGCCTTAAACAACAAAAGTAGGAGTTTGGCATCTCAGAAATTACTTCAAAGACCTCATTAGAGGATGAAATTTTTAAAAAAGTGTCCGAAAGACATTTTCTCGTCACCTATAAAGACCACTCTCCCTTCTGTTTCCTTCATACTCATCCCTCTATATCTAGAAAAACAAAAAGTTCTTTCCACATTATCATGGTTCCCAAATATAATTGTCTCCTGATGTGGTGAAAACCTGAAACTGAAATGACAAATTCAACTGGAAATGCATAAATATATTTGTCCATGTGAATTAGAAAGTATGTCCTTATCTTCAAGACTCATAATTAAACTGGAATCACAATTTGGAACAAGTAAATTCCTACAAAAGTTCATCCAATTTGACAATCACGGAGACAAGCATGTGAAAACCATAAGTTTCCAGGAAGAGATGTGTGTACCTAGCAGCAACTTCCAAAAGCTTGACATGACCCTCGTGCAAAGGATTAAATGAACCAGATAAAATTATCTTCCTTTCCGTATCAGAAGTAGGCGTCTCTGCAAAACATTTTCTTCATAAAGAAGATAAACAAAAGACAAAGTGTCACTTGAAGGTAGATCCAACACAAGGGTAAAACCCTACCAGTTGAAACGGGATAAACCTTAAAGCATATTTTCCCACTTAGAAGTTGCTCTAATTCTTGATTTTCATCAAAGTGCTCTTCACATTCGTCAGGAACTTCATCTTCAGTCAATTCTGAAACAAATGTTTCTGGAACTTTGCAAGCATCTGCAATGGCCTATAACAACAAGCCCCAACAAGTTAAGGTATTAATGGCCAAGTATGACAAAAGAAGCTCCATAACAAATCAAACTACTCAACTAATTAAAACTTTTTACAAGTACAGATAAGAGAAATGGTTACCAACGTTATGAACTGACTAACTGAGAGTTGAATTTGCTTATGGTATTATAACCTGATAGCTTGCAATTACCAATGCTGCCCAGACACTAACTTTCACTAGGTAATCACATTCACTCACCTCAGAATA
This sequence comes from Rhododendron griersonianum, assembly GCA_018127125.1. NCBI lineage: Eukaryota > Viridiplantae > Streptophyta > Magnoliopsida > Ericales > Ericaceae > Rhododendron > Rhododendron griersonianum. The sequence goes on along the minus strand of CM030796.1, from coordinate 32,832,871 downwards.
AACTCTTGGGTTCTTATAACTTATAAGCCTATTTGTTGCAGCTATGCATCGTAAATGTCCTCAAAACCAAATCTGTAAGAAAGCCACCACTTACAAAATTGGTACCATATCAGATGTTTGGGGTCATACCAAAAACTTGAGTTCCTTTTGGATTTCCCCCTTGATCAATGACAAATGCAGTTCAACCACCTACTTGCATCCAACTTAAATAATCCTACTTACATGCTGCATTCTGAATTAAAGTGGTACCGATCATCTAGGACAATTTTTCGGAGAGAAAATACTGTAAGTTTCAAAGATAACTGCTATTCTCATATATGATATGCTGAACACAATTAAGGACAAAATGAAAACAGCAGTTGAATGAAATCATAAATTTGCCAGTTTGCATTCTTGCTGTGCCAACCACAGCAGTATCTGTGTAGTTATACTAAGCTTCAACCTCCAGTGTATACCATGGATAGGAACTCATAAGTGTACAACACACTCACAAGTCACACCTAAATCTGGGACTACTAGGCCCTATAAAAAGAATGAAATACTTTCAGTGATCTTGAAATATGATTGATCTTTAGAACAAGCCTAACACTGATGGATGTTCTGTGCCTATCCAAGGGTGATTCGATTCACTTTAATTACTATGCAGGGTAATCATGGAATTAAGAAATCATCAAATAACTTCCACGGTCTGACCACCAGGTTGATTTCCATTTTGAGTAGCACACTATAAAGAATAAACCCACGCTAGCAGATGAGATTGAAAACACTAGAAGGGAAACTTCTAGCAAACTACAAAAACATGTCCATGTGTTTGTCCCACATTGAATTTTTCGATACATGTTGCTTTGCTGAAGACATTGACGATGAATTAGTATACATGCAAAGTTTCTTATTCTGAGCTCCAGATAGGATTGGAATGAGGGTTTCCCATATGATTCTGCATATCAAAGTAAGCCTTCCTCAGTTCCTTGTATGTACACAATTTCAAAGACCACAAGCCATGTAGTCTAGAAGTTTCCCGAAATTAGAACAGCTATGTATTTCAGATGTCAAAGAACGTAATCTTCATGGCGGTATCACACTATCATGAACAAATTTGTCTTTGAACAAGCATTTCAATGTATATAGAAGCATGCATTCCCCATGGATCACCCACCTTAAGTAAAACATGACTTGAAACCCTTTCTTCTTGCTCTCGATTTCGCAAACCCTGAATAAATTCATTACAAAGAATATAGCTGAATACTTCCACCCTAAATAAATAAAAAATCGGAGTTCCAGAAAAGTAGAAAACAAGTAAAATCCCACTCATACGGTCATACCTTTGCCAAAGTAACTGTAGATATCCAAAGCCGGTTTGATGTTCTTGTTGACAAGTGAAACCTACACATGAAACAAGCCTGAGTATTCAAACACAAAATATACGAAATCAAATTTTCTAACTAGGTCCAGAAACAAAACTATTTGCAACATTTAAAAAGGGGTATTAAATTATAGCATACGTTCATTCTAAGGCCAACAGCGCCCATGCCAGAATCTTACACTAGCCCAGGGCCTAGGAAAAAGTACACTATCGAATGAACTCTTATAATGGCTATTCTGATTGACGCAAAGAACCCAATTTTTTTTAGGGAAGTAAAGCATCCAAATGAGAAGCACGCAAAGCACTCATTACAGGAAGGCTATAGTCTCTAGGGTTCAAAGCCTCTCTACAAGCACTACATAATCTGCCTTACAGTGTTAGACAGTGTAGCAGACTGAAGGACCCACCATCTCCCAAATCCAAATAAATATACAAGATCCTTCCTCAGTATCCAGTAAATCATCAATAGCTCAAAGGTTAAGGTAGATAATGCCATCAGACATGGAAATGATTGAGCCTTGAAAACTAGAAGAAAAATTAGAGCCATAATGTTGGATTCAATGACGGAAAAGTAAAGTAGACGTAGACTTGCCATGGTTATGCAGAAATTGCCTTCAATGCCTAGAGCAAGGGTTCACCAAAATGAATTAAACAATGTTAACAACATTAAGGATTTAAGTATAACAGGTTTTTGAAAAAACACACTAATACTTGAAGCCACATAATGAAAGCAAGCAGAACCCACATAAATTCTTCACTAAAATAACCAAGGAATGCATAGCTTGATTAATCCCCCAAGTCGATTTAACAATTCATGCAGTGGCACCAAAAAAACTAAAGTTTCTTGGATTTCCCTGCAACCAAAGTTTTGAAATGCTACTACATCCATATATAGCAATGACATCAATGACACATAAAAAGGAATTCCACGTATATGGAACCGGCAGACAGGCTGTCATGCTATCAATTTAGGGAACGGAGGAAATGACATTATGAATTGGACGGAAAATAACTACTTCTGAAATAATCTATAGCTTCACATGAGCAGAATGATTAACAATACCTAGCAAAAAAAAAAGAGAGAATGACTAACAATACTTTGCAAAAAAAGAATGATTAACAATACCTGTGGTCTCCAAGTTTTGGGCGTGAGGAAACCAAAGAACCAGTAAAACCAACACCTAGAACTGGGGAACCTATTAGAATCATCATAAAAAATAAATTTTAGAACCTGATTAGTGATAGCAGCACAGGTAAATGTGTGTTACTTTCTAACTTAATGTTTTCAGCTACAAGGTAATTACTAATTAGACAGCTTGGACATCTTAGTGGTAACTATGTCACATACATCAAGATCCCTGAAGGCCTACCGCCTCCTAGAAGTGTTTAAGTTTAACCATAGAAAATGAAGATGCACATTGTGCCATGCAAATACTTAGATGATTGAGGTCGGACGAAGACCTTACCAAAAAAATCCGACAGTTCAGCTCGCAGAGTGGCCTTGATCATAGAGCAAAAAGTTTTCCAGCCAAGATTTCCTAGAAGTCTCATTAATTAACCTATCTCCCACTATTATGAATGCATCCCTAGGATTGAGTGTCATAGCTTTACCCTTAGCCTTAGTTGGATTCACCCTTAGCCTTAGTTGGATTCAAAAGGTGTGGGCTTTTAAAACTTGTAGACTAGTACTAATCAGGCTTCACAAAAACAAATTTAACTGATTATGTTAAGGGAGTCGGGAGCCAATTATTTTCTAGATTCTTAATTTCCGATTTTGATTGCAGATTATAGATTTTTGGACATTTTTCTCTCAAGAGAACAGGGACGGGGCTAGTAGCGGGCAAAGTGTTTAGATAACAATGCCTAGAATATATATTGCGGAAAATGTGGAAATGGGAAATCTATGATCCAATAATGAATTGGCCAAACACAACTAGTCTTTCCAATCTTAGACACGAATCAGTGTAAATTTGCGACGCGAACGAAACAAACGACTCATCCAAAGTAAAAAATACGAGATGGACCTGGTTTAGAGATCTTGAGAGCGCGATTGTAAGCGACTAGCGCCATTTCCTCGGCGGTTTGACGACTGACAAATTGATTAGGAACCTACAAAAATAAAATAAAAAAGCACATACCCCAAAATTAGGTATTAATGAGAACATTAATCAACGAATCGACGTCTCAAATTGATCAATAGAAAAGGTAACCTTGCCGAGTAGTTGGATCATCGACATTCTGGAGTACGGAATAAGACATTCGAGAACCGTGTTCGAAGCTCCAGGAACGGACATCAGCATACCTAGCGTCTGCTTTGAATTTCATTTGCTCATTAAATATGTAAGTATGCAGTGGCGTGTTTATATGTAGAGAGAGAGAGAGAGAGAGAGAGAGAGAGAGAGAGAGACCTGAGAAGCTCCACCGGAGAGATGGAGGACAGCCTGGGTAGGGCTTGAGTGTATGGCCTCTACGAGAGCTCGGATGCATCCGTCCGTCATGAGTGTCGACGACGATCGGAGGACACGATCGGAGTCTCTTCTTCACCGTGACGGCGTCGTTGTATGCCCTCGATTGGCTGAGTGTGGTTTGTTTCCCTTCCAAGGGTGAATTGCTCTGATAACCCTTCTGATCCTCCGAAATCGCACTGGGATCCTTCTATTATCTGGAAATACCACTGTTCTCCCTCGGTTAGGAAGACTTTGCATTAGTTAGGCTTGGCCAAACCGAAAAACAAAAGGCCGCTGATTTTGCCACTCCCTTTTTTGTTAACGCCACTCCCCTGTAAGTGTATTTTTGATTTTTTGATGCAAAAATACACTTACAGGGGAGTGGCGTTAACAAAAAAGAGAGTGGCGTTAACAAAAAAGGGAGTGGCAAAATCATCTCCCAAACAAAATGTTACTACTAGCAAAAGATGTAACATCCCTCGAGTCCAACGTTGTGGGGTGGGTAATTTGTCAAAAGTATTGTCAAATGTATTGTCTCTAGAACCGGACCCAATTTTGTTAGTTTACTTTACCTCACTATAGCTCAATCTTTTTCACATCTAATATATGGTCTTATACTACTATTATACTTTATCCTTTTCAAGTTACATAAATGAAATAGAGAACACAACGGTCTTACAAACAATTTATCCAAACAGGTGACAATTTATCCAATCTCACATGTTGTAAATGACAAATAAACCGTCGATGACTATATTTGCGTTAAATAATAAACATGACATAATTTTTTTTAACACGTAAGCTGCTCATGTCAATTTCGGACTTCCTTCGTCACCTCATGTAATACTTAAAACTATTACAGTAACAATTTCTTTTCTTTGCCTCAACCATATAGTCCAATGCTGCAACATGAATAGCTTATTCGGGAAAGACTATAATATACACCCCTTATTTGGGTATGTATTATATGCACCCCAAAATATTATGAATTATAGAGAAAATGTTACGAATCGTATTGTCAAAAAGTTGCTATTTTAGTATAAAAGTTACAAATCCTAAATGTTACAAATTGTATTGCTAAAAAGTTATGATTTATTTTTTTTTTTTGATCGGCAAAAAAAGTTTCCATTTCATTAAGATTATGAAAACCTGTAACATTATAGCAGGAGTAGAAATGCATTGAGCACCTTCGTCTCGCGAGATCTAAACCTACCTTTTCACCTCTCAATTTTGTAAAATTCCTGATAACAAGACGCTAGCAGGACCCCAGTGGGCCAGGCCCAACCTAAACCTAATATTTGAACCCAATATCAGAAAAACCCCAGACCACAGAAATCTACCCAAATGCAACCAAAAAGGCCAAGCCCATAATCAAATGGGCTGCCAACACCTAAACACACAGCCCACACCCAAAGCTCCACTGCACGCCGCCAAACCTCCGCTGCACATCGCTGCTCCATCACCTCCAAACCGCATCTGCTCCGCTGCCCTCCGCCTCCAACACCGCTACCGCTCCGCATTTTTTAGTATAAAAGTTACGAGATACATTAAAATGTTATGAATCATAATGAAAATGTTACGAATCGTATTGCTGAAAGGTTATGAGTTCTTGAACAAAAGTTACGAAACACATTAAAATGTTATGAATAAACCATAAAATATGACATATGGTACACACTTTTAAGGGGTATGTATCGTAGATTTTTCCAAAAACCAAATATTACAACAATGGGAATCCAATTCCATCAAACAAGATAGTATGATAGTATACATCATCCTTTGAGATACTCTTCTTATCCATAATCCCCCATTATCCCAAGGAACCAACGGTGGCCTAGATAAATAGAGTACAACTCTATTCTATACACTACTCTACCACATACTTATGAGTCTATGACCAAGTACATAAAACAAACTGTATAGGGAACTAGTGAGGGACCAATCTGTTGAGATGGAGTACTAAAACAAGAAGTGTATAGGCTTACAGGAGAGGAGATGTTTTTGGTGCCGGGCGGGTACGTACGTACCACACACGTGGTATTTCGTCGGTCATTTTCAACCATCCAAATATGTTTTGAACGGTTCGGATTTTAGAGAAGGAAAAAGAGAAGAAAGAGTGGGGGGGGGGGAGAGAGAGAGAATAAATCTTGACCGTCCAAAATACTTTTGAACGGTTGAAATCGCCAACAAGTACCGCCATGTGTGCGGGTACATACCACACACGTGGTATTCCGTCGGTCGGTCATTTTCAACTGTCCAAATGTGTTTTGAACGGTCTGGATTTTAGAGAAGGAAAAAGAGGAGAAAGAGAAGGGGGGGAGAGTAGGAAAAAGAGGAGAAGGGGGGGGGGGAATAAATTTGGACCGTCCAAAATATTTTTGAATGGTTGAAATCGCCAACAAATACCACCATGTGGTATCCGCTCGGCACCCAAAAATTTGTCGGCTTCCAGAACTAAACCCTACCGACGAATCGTAACACTATCCTTCAGGAATCAGGATAGAGATATCACTAGATATATCTACATGCATGTACTGTACAAGGAACTCCTCAATTAATTAAGCCATGGCCCATCACTGATTAATTTTCACTTCTGAGACTTTCCTACAATATCTGCACTGATTGGCTGACTTTCCACCTTTTCCCTTTGTTCTGCATTTTGCATACAGTAGAGAATCTTGATAAGGCCTTCATTAATCAAACGCGTACTTTGAAGTTCAATAATTACATGGGTTTTTTCCTGTGCAGAAAGCTAGTGTGTACAGTAGAATCAGTACAAGAAAAATTGCATTGGGTAACGAAAGAAAATTGTCACAAATTGTATGTTTTTCGTCTCAAATAATATATGTGACGAAAAAAAATTTGTCGACTAAAAGTTGTCGAGGATTCCTACTTAGTGACGAAAAAATCTATATGAAAAAAAATCACAATAAGTTGACGAAAAAAAATTTGTGATGACTAAAAGACCTCATATATGGAAAAAAATCCCACTTTCTTGCTCGTGCTGGGTTTCGACCCGAGTATCCTAAATTTTGTGCGCAAGCTTTAACCAATTACACCAAGCACACTTTCAGCATATGTTTGAAATATCTAATATATAATACATACATTTAACATTAAAATATATTTCGAACAGCATTTTGAACCATTAAACATTAAAATTAGCAATTTTGATAAAAATGAAAGTTGTAGCTCTTTACGTTATTGTTCAAACCCAACTTAAATTATCTCAAACGAAATTTTGAGCAAAGAGTTATGCCCGAAATATATTTGGTGACAAAGCGTAATTCATAAACTTCGTCACCAAAGGTATATATCCATTTGGTGACGAAATAAATTTTTCGTCGCTGAAAACATAAAAAAGAAGACGAAAATATTTTTCGTCGCCAAATCTGTCCATTTGGCGACGAAATATTTTTTCGTCATTGAATAGTTATCTTTGGCGACAAAAAATAATTTCATCTCCTTTTTTACTCTTTTGTTGCTAAATAGTTATAATTGGTGACGAAATAATTTCGTCGCGGAAGTTGTCAAAACAGTGACGAATTTATTTTTTCGTTGCCAAATATACTCATTTAGCGACGAAATTAAATTTTGTCGCCACTTATTCATCACTGAACATACTTTTTATTGTAGTGAATGTTATGTATTTTATTATATTAAATGCTACGCGTAATTTGGTGTATGTTACGCATGTTTTTGTTAGTTACGAAAGGGGTATACCTGAAAAGTATATGGTAATAGTTTTGGAGAACGATACCCATAGATTTGGTGCCTGTTACGAGTGTTTTTGGTAGAGATCGTACACATATTTTCTGACTCGCTAGTTATGCATTGTTATGGTATAAATTACATATTTGTTGGGGTTGAAGTTTTGAATAAGGGTGTATGGTACACCTCACAAGAGTTACACATTTTTTTTTGTTAGTTATATGCTTTTGTGTGTGCACGCTAATACATTTTTTTGTATGTACCACCACACTCTTCTCCTTTTTTCTGTGTTTATGGATTTAGAATTATTCGCCCACCTAAACTCCAGTGGATTCGTGAAGGATTAAACTTCTCCAGCGGAATACTAATGCTTGGATTTTTATTTTTTTTCCAGGCGAAAGTCGTTAGTGTTAGTTGTAATTAGTGAAATCAAAACACCAGTCGAATGCATATATAGGATTTACATGGTGCCTACTAGCGTAAAGAAATTCGTTTTCGGAACTCGGTCAAATGTACATTTCGATTCCACGATTGGTAAAAGAATCTGTTTCATTTATCAAAAACATTTGAGTCAAATGGTACTGAAGATATTCTAGCTCCGTGATGCACGGAGGTTTATTATTCCAAGTTAGAAATCTAATTGCAATGGGTCCTTCTCCTGCACTGCATGCCTCTAATCGCGCTGAAACCAAAGTCTTGAGAAAACCAAAGTTTGGACTCCCAAGTCCAACTTTTTATCGTTCTATTCATGCCAAGTCTTGGAGAAGTTTTTGGGTGTTAGGTAGGTATCACACACGTGGCATGTGGTACTCCGTCGACAATTCTAGCCGTCCATACGTGTTTTCAACGATCCGGATTTTAGAGAGACAAAAAGAGGAGAGAGAGTGGTTGGGTGAGGGTATAGTAGAGAGAGAGAGAACAAATCTAGACCGTTCAAAACACGTTTTGACGGTTGAGAGCACCGACGAGTAACGCCACGTGGTATTCACTCGGCACCCAAAAATTTCTCCAAGTCTTGACGTACCTCTGGCTGAGGTTTGGGTTTCATAACTGCAAGTTTTAACTTTCCTTTTCTTATTTTTGGCTCCTAATTTTCCATACAAGGGTGGTTAACATGACACCCCTTTTTTAACAACAAAACAACGCCATTTAGATAACCAAAATCCGAACGGAGAAGGAAAACCCCAAACGGAGAGAAAACGGATGCCGAAATAGCTCCCCATATGGTTAGGAAACTAATAACTAAAGCAAGCGATATATTGCCCTGGAACCAAATAATGCAAACAACAACGAAAAAGACCAACTTTACTTTAAAAGTAGTCTGTACGTACTACACTAGTACTCACTTTTCTTTTCTTTTTTTCATCGTTCCCAAGAGGGAAAAAAAAATAGTGATTCTTTGGCAGAAACTAGAGGGAAATGATTTTACCACTCCCTTTTTTGTTAACGTCACTCTCCTACAAGTGTATTTTTGCACAAAAAATATACTTACAGTGAAGTGACGTTAACAAAAAAGAGGGTGACAAAATTAATAGGCAAATAAAAAGCATCAAAAAGGACAAAAGAAAGAAGCTTTGGATTAAATGTCAAAGAAAAAAAAAGGCAAAGATGGTTGGCTCCTCCATGAACAAAACTTTGTTTCCACCGTCGTCTAGCTAGCTTAGATGTGGGCCATGTGGCTTTGCCCTTTGTTACTATATGCTGGTCATCTCTCATGGCTGGAGGTGGGGCTCCTCTCCAAATTAAAATATGACAGTGATAATTTGTATGCGCGTGCATAAGCGGAAGCGCGAGCGTGAACGTGAAAATATCTTTGAATCACACGTCATGTTACTAAAATTCGCAAGAACAGGGATCGAAAGCGCAGTTGCAACGGGAGAATTTTGAGAACGAGAGCGTAGGGTATTTTGGAGAATTTCGTTAGGGCCAGACTCTTGTAGCTAGCCACCACCTCTGCAGGCTACCACCCACAGTGGATTCTGATCTTGTTTTGTACAGTATCCATTTTTCTGAGATGGAAAAAGGAATCCCATTCCTCTTTTTTCCCCTGTATATATATAGATATGATAATTTATAGAGTCCAACCCCAAAGCAACAACGTGGGGCTACTCTATTTGTTGATGGTTCACATGTCAAACTATCGCCAAACTTTCTCGTTTCCTTCCCCATTATACAGTATATTACAGTATGAGAGATTATTATTCAGTATCCTTCGGGAACCGCCTCTCCCCATGCACCGCACATTGTTGTGGGGCCTTCCCCAAGAGCATTGAATGGTTTTTCCCATTACATGCTATCTCGATATAATTTTCAGGCCCACACTTTCAGTCTCAGAGAGGCCACACAGCTCACATAATCACAGGCATGGCAGACACATCCCTAACTTTGTGTATACACACACATATGGTTGGACAATCACACGGTGGCCGTTTCACTGGGACCTAACAAATACAAGTCGTTTCGGGAAAAATTGTTGGGTGGTCCTCAAGCATGGCCTATCCCATCCCTACCAACATGATATTTTCCATCATGATTGATGTTCTCGACGACTTTTATAAAATGACCATCTCTGATCACCAAAAATTTGCGGAAGAAGAGCCCAAGGGTCCATAAGAAGACCTCCGATCCCGAAGTGGGATTTGAGAGGATGTATATAAATGCACAACAATTGCATAATAATTGAGAATTCACGACTAAGAATGTGAATCATGTATTTTGTGTGGTGGCTAAAAGTGTTAGAATGTAACCATACTTCGAGAAAATCTGATGATTTTCAATCCATTTTCTCTACACTATTGTAGTTGATTCTCTCTCCACTATAGTTGTTGATACAGACCCAACTGGGGGAACGAGAGGTGACCGACTCTCAAATTTTTTCCGAAACCCCTTTAGTTGTAATGTTGTTTACATAATATTGGGATATCTCATATTCGTGGTGATAAATCTTGATATTGAATTACGGACGTCAAACATTTTTTACCTTCGAACCACTAGATGGTTTGTTTGATATTAATTTTAACGTCCTGGAATTAGTCAATGTCCACGAAATACTCAGACGATCCGGTTATTAAAAAAAAATCTTGATATTGAAGAGTATTAAAATACGTCTGTTACAGACCTTTCAGTGCACGTACATTTGCTTCCCCAAATATTAGAATCCTGCAGCCGTTTAGAGGTCAAAGTTAGCATGTGGGGTGATGATCAACAGTCAAACAGTCCCATTTTCTAATGAACTTTAATATTAGGACCCATAATCATCATATCACGTCCCCTTAACGGTTCAACTCCATAAAAACACTCCTCACCCTCGGATGTGGTGACTTTTCCTGCTCTTTTATCTACAACCGTTAGATGATAATCTCACGATAAATTTCCAAAAAAATCGAAGTGAATGTACCCGGGGGTTGTTGGAGTTGAGTTTTGTTCACCACTCCACTTAATATGGTGAACATTATCTTCCTTCGAATCCTTCATATTGGTTGAAATGGAGTGTATTGCATTGGTAAAACTCACACCATTTCAACTAATAAGAAAAAGGGTAATGTTCACCCTCTTTTAACGAGGGTGAACAAAATTGCACTCGGGGGTTGTTGGCCTATTGATCAAAACCTCTCATGTACTACCAACTTTATTGGGGTCCGTCTATACAGAATATTTACTCCGGCTTCAAATGAAACCTCCGCTAATTGACGATGAATTTATGATTTCCATATATAATTAATTGAGGTGTGCGTAAACTGGACCGAACCCCTTCTTATAAAAAAAAAATACTCCTACCATTGTAATAGATTCTCTTACCAACATTTTTTTTTTTTTTGATCCGCATTCTCTTACCAACTTGCTTTTTCCTCTTTTCTAGTCTTTCCCCATCTCTTTCTAATTTTTAATGGTAACATTCTATTTTCCCAAGGTCTTGTTGCTTGGCTGAAACCAACTTTACCTTTCTTCAACACTTTCCTCTCTCCCATTACTGTCAAAGCTTTCATACTCTCTCTCTCTCTCTCTCTCTCTCTCTCTCTGCAACTCCGCTGCTCCTCTTACCTCTCTCTGCATCATTCACTCTCTCTCTCTCTCTCTCTCTCTGCAACTCCGCTGCTCCTCTTACCTCTCTCTGCATCACTTGGTTTTATGACTGAGGAAAGGTAAGCACTCGACCGTTGCATTTTTCTTTTTATCTTCTGGGAGATGTTAGCTTTAGTTTTGTTAATTTTAGTTCTCTCCAACGCTCAACCTCTAGTGTGTTCCTTGAATAGCGAAGGGTCTGCTCTTTTATCATTTAAAGAGTTCATTAAAGGAGACCCAGAAGGGTCTTTGAACAACTGGAACAACTCTGATGAAAACCCTTGTTCTTGGAATGGGGTGTTATGCAAAGATCAAAGAGTTGTTTCTGTTAGCATTCCAAAGAAGAAACTCTCTGGGGTTCTTTCTTCTTCTCTTGGATCTCTCTCTGAACTTAGGCATGTTAATTTAAGGAACAATGAGTTCTTTGGAACATTACCTGTTGAGTTATTTGGAGTTCTAGGCCTACAAAGTTTGGTCCTTTATGGAAATTCCTTATCTGGGTCTATCCCTTCTCAGATTGGGAGCCTCCAATACCTCCAGAACTTAGATTTGTCCCAAAATTCCTTCAATGGGTCGTTACCCACATCTTTGATTCAGTGCAAGAGATTGAGAACCCTTGATCTCAGTCAGAACAACTTCACTGGTTCTCTGCCTGATGGGTTTGGGGCTAGTTTGGTTTCCCTTGAAAACCTGGACCTTTCTTCCAATAAATTCAGCGGTCCGATCCCGAATGACATGGGAAATTTGTCTAATCTTCAAGGAACTGTTGATTTGTCCCACAATTCGTTTAGTGGTTCAATCCCAGCTAGCCTTGGTGACCTTCCTGAGAAAGTCTACATTGATCTTACGTATAACAATCTAAGTGGACGCATACCCCAAACTGGTGCTCTTATGAACCGAGGACCAACCGCTTTCATAGGAAATCAAGGTCTTTGTGGCCCTCCTTTGAAAAATCAATGTTCACCCGATACACCTGGTGCGAATTCGCCTTCCTCATACCCTTTCTTGCCAAGTAATTACCCACCCCAGAATACCAGTGATAATGCTGGAAAAAGAGGGAGCGGAAGTGGGCTTAGTAAAACTGCTGTAATCGTTATTATCGTAGGTGATGTAGTTGGAATTTGTCTGATTGGGCTGCTGTTCTCGTACTGCTATTCACGAGTTTGCCCGTGTAGCAAGAGAAACGGTGAAAACGGTTATGGTTTTGAGAAGGGTCGAGGGAAAGGAAGGAGAGAGTGTTTGTGCTTCAGGAAGGATGAATCGGAGACTTTATCGGAAAATGTGGAGCAATATGATCTGGTACCGTTGGATGCACAGTTGGCTTTTGATCTCGATGAGCTTCTGAAAGCATCAGCTTTTGTCCTGGGAAAGAGCGGTATTGGGATTGTTTATAAAGTTGTGCTTGAAGATGGGCTTACATTGGCTGTTAGAAGATTGGGAGAAGGCGGCTCTCAGCGGTTTAAAGAATTTCAGACCGAAGTGGAAGCGATTGGGAAGCTAAGGCATCCTAATATCATCACTCTTAGAGCCTATTACTGGTCTGTCGATGAGAAGCTGCTGATCTATGATTTTATACCTAATGGAAACCTTGCAACTGCAATTCATGGTTAGCTTCACCAAACCTTCTCTCCCAAAGTTTTGTTTTTATTGTTTCTTTGTACTCCTTCTGGATCGAGTTTTGTGCTGAAAACTTCTTCCAAATGATGTATCACTGACATTTCTGAAATTACAACCCGCAATGTTGGTAGTTTCACTTCAAATGAAAGCACCACGGCACAAAAGGCCATTCTATGCGAAAATCCTTTAGTAAAGCATTACTTTAATATCGTTATCCTTGTCATAATTGAGTGCATAAGAGATCTTATGGTTTTTGCATTGCACTTTTGGTGACCTTTGTAATGCTTTTGTTTATTTGATCAACTCGGGTGTTTATTTGACAGGGAGAGCTGGAATGACATCCTTTACACCACTTCCATGGTTTGTCCGTCTGAAAATAATGAAAGGAGTGGCAAAAGGTTTGGTGTATCTGCACGAGTACAGTCCCAAAAAATATGTCCACGGAGACCTGAAGCCGAGTAATATACTGCTTGGACCAAATATGGAGCCCAAAATCTCCGACTTCGGACTTGGGCGCCTTGCTAATATAGCAGGTGGGTCCCCAACCCTACAATCCAGTCGAATGGCTTCTTCTGAGAAACCACATCAAAGGCAAAAAAGCAACGTCTCATCAGAAGTCACGGCATTCAGTTCGGTTGCAAACATGGGATCCTACTATCAAGCCCCTGAGGCACTAAAAGTGGTGAAACCTTCACAGAAATGGGATGTTTACTCGTACGGGGTGATCTTACTAGAAATGATTACCGGGAGAACGCCTGTAGTCGAAGTGGGCACATCGGAAATGGGCCTTGTCAACTGGATTCAGCTGTGCATCGAGGAGAAAAAACCTCTCGGGGATGTTTTAGACCCCTTCTTGGCGGATGACGCGGACAAGGAAGAGGAGATCATCACGGTTTTGAAGATTGCAATGGCGTGCATACAGAGCAGCCCTGAAAGGAGACCCTCAATGAGGCATATCTCTTATGCCTTGGAAAGACTTGCTGTGTCGAGCATTGAATAGCTTCTACCCGAGAAATATTGGCGATTGATTAGGGGCTCAAAAAGATCGATCAATCAGAAATTTCATTTCAGCAGAAACACAACCTGAGGGCTTAACAAAGATCGATCAATCAGAAATTTCAGTAGAGACACGACCACGGGCGATGCCGGGGGAGATGATGTGAGGGAAGATGTTGAGTACTATTTCATTTGCTTAGGATTCTCTATTCTCATGGTAGAAAGTCTAAGTTTTCTTTTCTTGTTGGGAACTGGGTTTGTATTGGTGCATTTCAAGAAGAATGTCTTCTTCTTCTTGCTCTTATTTGTAGGCCATTTGTCTGTTTGTTGTTTCTGTTTAAACTGATTTGATGGTATTGTTGTTTTCCATGCCTGTGCCTAGCCTTGTTAGCTAGGGAATAAACAATTGTGGGCTGATACATTTATTAAACTATTAAAACTTGTGAAAGCTGTCCATAGATGGTGGCTATGGCAGTTTTTGGTGGGGACCATGGTCCCATGGATCCCCTGGACTAATATGCTTTAGAGATGTCTCAATTATATAAAACTGTGATGCTGCTCTTGTGGTAATTGTTCAAGTGCTAAAAACTCAACTAACTTAATTCAATTCAAGAAAGATTCATATCCATAGAAGGATGGCAAGGTTATGGGGACCAAGGATATGATTACAACTCATTTAAGACGCGCACAGCTCGATTAATCTAAGGTTCAATCTCTCCGTTATTGTCGGATGTTTTTCGACATCCATCTGCATTGTTCCGGGACTATGCTAATATAGCGCGTCATTGCGTTCATTTCGTGATTGCTCCATCGCATGTTGTAATTTGGTATTGTGTCCACTTGATACTTGTACAAAAATAACCAGGGAAACTAAACATGACAGGAAATATTGGCAGGTGAGTGAAGGCCTGAGAATCATGGCAGTCGTACGGAGCACATGCTGGGAGTGGGACTCCACAAATAAATGGGTCATAAAGTATTCCATTTCTTTGCCCATAGGTTTTAATTTGCAATCAATCTGTCTGTTACATGACTTTTGATCGCCCTCTCGGTTTTTTTTTTTATCAGGCCCTCTCGGTTAGTCACTTGTTGATTCAGTCTTGTAAGTGAATTTAGGTCATTTAATGTATATTGAACCTATGTGATGTGGTATGAACTATGTGAATACTTCCCAACGAATTGAATGTAAGCCCTCGTAGGGAGAACCTTTGTCGATCGAACTCCTACCATCTACTTCAAAGTCTTACTTGCCCGCCAGTCATGCTCAAACAACCAAATTGCACGTAGGTCCGGAGTCAAATGTTGTACAAAATAGATTAACCTTTTTGCTTGCCAAAGATGTGATGGTATTTAATTGCACCTCTAACTCATGAAATTGTCACAAAGCCTTCATTTTCCAACTTAATTAATGGAATTTCTGCACTTAAAAGGACTGGGACAATATTAGAGAGAGAGAGAGAGATATATTAATGAGAGGCTGATGAAAAGGGAACAAGAATTCCTTCATTCTTCCGCACAATCCTCAGTCGCTTAACACGGTCAGCAAATTCCCTGTTCAAGGTCATCGAAACACAAATAATATTAAAACATAAAAAAACATCAAATTTGATAATAATCAAAGCCATTAATTATGCGGATCAAAAAAAAAAAGCCATTAATTATGTGATAATGAATTAATGATCATCACACGATTGCTCATTAAAGAAAGTTTTAATACTAAAAACTCTTAAAAAACATACAGAAAGGTACTTGTGGGCTCATCCACAATGAATACAGTGGTGGTATCTTTTGGACATTTTGCTAAACAAAAATTTTGATAAATCAGGTGTCTATTGCCTCGACTAATGCTGGGGAACCAATCTCACTTCCTACTTGCGGGGGTCTCAACAAAATTTAGAACAAAGCTTTGTACAGACCGACACTACAAGAGTTGACAGCACCAAAGAGATTTCGAACCTAAAACCTTAGGAGTAACCAAACCCCTAAATCCCAGACCTTGACTACTATTATGCCAACCCAACAACAACAAAAGTTAGAAGCAAACAAGGAATTATGGGGAAGAAACTTATACTTCCATGGGCAATCGCCAACAGTCCTCCAATTCTCATCCATGTCCTTGTAAAACAGGTAAAACTCTGACCCAGCCTGGAATAACCTTAACCCAGCTGGGGACTGTCTGCCTGTGCAAAATAGTGAACCTTAAATCATGTCAATCACTTCAAAAAAAAAAAGGGTAAAGATGTCAAACCCAAGAAAACTTAGATTCCTACCAAACATGTCCTCAAGCTGAGTTGCAAGGGTTGAGTAACCCATATGCTCAAGTAGGCATATTTTCCTACCTACAATTATCCCTTCCATGTTGACCTTAATATAAGCCCATCGCTGCTGTTTGCTTTGTACTCCCTCCGAATCTTCATCAAAATCTTGCCTCATCTTTGGAGGATATCCCATCTTCGCAATTTTACGCTCGGGGTTCAACTCGTGCCAATCTATCAGGTCCCCGTAATCATCTGGACTTTTGAAAATTAGATAGTGACGATCCAGAAAAAAAAATAAAAAAATGAAAAGTATTGTTAGATACAATGATCATCACTACTCCATCATTAGGCGCTCTAGTAAATGTGTTCACAGATTTTCGAGGCTATGTTCTCTAATATGCTTTCCATTAATCTAGTAAATGTTTTTGAAATCTTCTTTCTTTTGACAGTTCTCTCTTTGGAAACATAACAAACTTCTTCCTAGTTTGTGCCGCGGAGGCTCTCCAAGCTCGCCCTAGTTTTCGGGTAACGGTATACAAACAAAACATCATACATAAATTCAAACAATGATGTAGCATACTCGGATATTTCACTTCAAAACAAAATGTTCATTTTCTTTGTTTGGTACGAAAAATGTCGCTGTCATATCATTCTGTGAAGTATAAAAGTTCTCAAACAATAGAATTTTTCATATTTTGCTCGACACATCTCGCAATCATTTCAAGAACATATTCAAGATATACAAACAGTAGTTTCGCAGAAGATCGAAGATCCATCATTACGGCTAATAGTAAGGCAATAATGGATATACCTTGTCCAGATGGATGATAAGCTTCAGGCTGCAGGGCTCTGAGACTAAGTCCCAAGTCAATTATATTATCATCCTCCTTGGCTTGATAGTAGACTGGGTGAAGATTTGTATGGTTTAGAAGGTACCCTGATGTGTTTGAATCCATGGCTGCACAAAATTATTCCTGGGCTTTTGAGGGCACTTCAATGAGCATTATTATATAGGGACTGATATTTATGTGCATAGATAGAGAGAGAGAGAAAGATCTCAACATGATACATGAGATGCAAGGGAAATGGAAGACAAGGAGACCCTTTGCCTTTTCCCCATTATCAATCATTGAGGAATTGTCTTTGTGTTTCTGCCACTTTATAACATGCTACAATACTTGGAAGTCACAAAAGAACAGAAGAACAAAGGATGATGGCCAATGTTTATCTTTGAAAAAGTGGGTCTGGATTTTGCTTCCCAACATTGCTACAATTATCAACCTTTTGGTGGGGGTCCCCCCCTTCCCGGACTCGAACCCGAGTACAATTACACTTCGCTTAGGCCACAGTGCTATAGCCCCATTGTTTGTAAGTTTAGTGTTCGCGTACAATTACACTTCTCAACTCTTTTTTTTTTTTTTCTGTATTCATATCCCTTTGATCATTTGTTAGGAAACTGCAAATATCTAAAACATAGTCGAGTAATGCATTGTTGTTCTTTATCAAGTAAATTTCAGTATTACTCAGAAAGAAAGAAGAAAGGTATCAGTTTCCTGCACACCTGAAGGGTTTTCAAATTATTTTGTAGGAAAATCTAACTCACAGGAGGATGTAACCACTCCTCTGGTATACAATGAGTGACCGGTTGAAAAAAAGAATGACTCAATGCATGGTTTGAATTTCCTATATACTACCATCTAACTAGGGTCCACCTGGTTTATACATACAGGACATTGCACTATCTAGTTGATCACTTCAGAGGATGGGCAAATTTGAAATGGTCTGGGAGCTGTTGCCAGACAAGAATCAGTACATAACCCATACTGACAGACAAATACAATTAGAACATCTTTTTTTTATATTTTTGTTCAATATTGCTCGACTGTTTTGCGTTAATTCACATGAATCTTTTAAGCTATAGAGAAGACCAAGGGAACAAAAATAGGTCGATCGAAAAGAAATACTAACACAGACTGCAAAACAAAGAAATTAAGCCAAATCTAGCCTCAGTGCAATTAAGTATCACGCCACTTCATTTGAACCGACGGTGTGTCCGGATTGTGTCTGTGAAATATGTGTACTCAAAATTAAGGATGAGACAACTCTCTCCATCTACCAACCATGGGCAATGGCACACTAATTCCACATTAAGAATCGATGTCTCCTTTCGAGCAATGATTAGAAAGATAATTTACCTAAGTACCATCAGAAGTTGAGCAACAAAAAACAAAGAAAGTACTTGGTCCTTGGAAATCATTACATGGACCCCTGTCCTTTGTGTCAACATGCCAAGAGCTGCACATCTCAGACACTGTAATCAACCATAAATGGTAGAATCATAGTTCATCTGTCTGATCCTTGTTTTGATCTTTTGCACGTGTAGCACTGTGACATACATGTGTATGCATACAGAGGATGTTTTGTCCTTGCAAGGTGAAACTAATGAGAGTCTCTGTAACCTGTACCTTCAATGCTTTGCACTGGGGACTTGTTTTGGTCAACTAATTCAAGAATTTGCCATCAAGAAAATGATGAGGCAAAATTCTTCACATGAAATATTATTGCCTGATTGACCTTGATCCATTGCCAAATTCACGAGTAACTGTGCCCGTATTCTCTTGATTCTATTCCGCATATGCCAATCTTCCTTTCCTCCGAATATTCCCCACCCGCAAAAAAGAAGAAGGAAGAAGATAAAAAAAGAAAAGAAAAAGAAAAACAGATCCACAAAAAGAAATCGTTAAATGGATACACACAAAAGATGATGCGAATAAAAACAAAGCCGAGCCACACGGAACAAAGTTCTATGATGGTGTAAACTACTTCCCGTCAGGTTTTTGTGGCCTTAATTTCCATAGGGGAACCTTCATCCAGCAAAGCTTCCCTGCATAGAGAAGTGATGGAAAAATAACACATTTGACAACCTGGCATCAAAGAGTTGGACTCAGTGTTGCCAAGATTCAATGGCCATTACTGTGAGAGAGAGAGAGAGAGAGAGGGGTACCCTCTTTCCAGCTTCAGATGGGGAATGCAGCCCTAGTGAACTTTGGTAGAACATATCTCATGGGCTCCATAATTATGATCTTAGTCATACTGACTCAGAAATAATACTATACAGGGATATACTTGCTCCACAGCCTGCAGATTGATTAAAAAGGGATTGAAGCCATCATTATAAAAGAAGCACTGCAAACATACAATCAAAGAGGATATTTTCCAGATGAGAAAAGAGTACAAGAATTGTGCGTACCAATCGTCCTCCCACCAAGTCATAATGAGCATAATGGGGACCTTCGGGTTCTCCAAATACTTTATAGGTGACCAAATGCTCAGGGACTAGCCTTGCAGTTTCTGTGGAAAAATTTGCGAGCCAGAAACATTGAACAAAAGAAAACATATAAACTCCAATCGGGCTATGTTTGTGCAAGTATTCCTACTACTAGGAACTAGGAAGTTTACCGTAGACGGCTTCTGGTGGGCAAATCAGGTCCTGATCTGCAGCAATGGCTAAGACAGGAACTTCGCTTTTATGTAGATATTCCTTGAAGAAAAATGTACCAGTTCTATTACTGAGCCCACCATCTCTAAAAGCTGTTCTCAGCTGTAAGATTAATTTAGCAGGAACAGTACCTGCCATTTGAGACCAAACCCCATTAGAATGCTGGTGGAATCAACAATAGCTCATGCTCTTAACTATATCTTAAAACCTTTCTGTAGAAAACCACGTATAAGGGTTGAAAAGTTTGGCTTCTGCTCAATTAAGAGATGCTCAAGTGAATAAGGCTTGAATCCAATGTCAAGACCCATCCGTGAATTACATGATTAAGAATATCACCAGCATCAAAATGATATCTTAAATGTACAAATATGCTGCAATGAATTCAAGTGAACCCCATCAATTAACAATTCGTCTAGCACTGTACCAACTAATCGCTAGTCTGCAGTCAATTTTTGTGCAAGTCATACTCATAGATGTTAGACACTCATGTTCATGCCAAAGGCGTACACCATGCTATTACTCGTTCATGACATTTAATGTTGCATGTGATACTTACAATAGTTGTTCAGAACAAGTTTCCTTTCCTTAACTGTGATTCCATTCAACAATAGCACAAGATTAAGACAATGAGTTTGAAATCCATACTGAAGCAGCATGACATGTTATACTCACAAAAGTTATTCAGAACAAGCTTTCTTAGCAACTCCGGATGCATCATGTCCTCTGCTGATATCAGATGATTAAGCCAAGACAAGGCATAAGGGGGGCGAGATGAAAGAGGATAAGCTGCTGCAAGTAATGCCCCAAAAGGAACAACCGGAACATTGAGAGCCTGAGCAGGATCAGCCTACATGAAAAGTGGTCTACCAGTTAGTTTTCTAGAAAACCGACTCATTCCACCTAGGAGTCAGAAGGAGATGGTTAACAAAGCAGAACACAGAGAGTGATTTACCAGTGGATTTTCATAAACTTACAAGGGGTAGGAGCACTTTGAGTGATGAGTTTGAAGAGGTATAGTCAAGTGATGATCCCAATGTACCCACAGCTGCCAATCCCGGGTCTCTTCCTTCAAAAGCTTTAAAGATGAAAAATGTCATTATACCAACCACATGAATTAATCTTGAGTGCAACATGATGGATAACATAATGAAGACATCGCAACCTGAATGCCTAGAGTACCGGAGAGACAACAAACGCTAAACATTTTCTTTGAACTAGCGCAATGGTTATCTATGAATAAAAGGCATTACTGATGTGATTGTGATAATATCATTACAAAAACAAGGTGGTCCAAGCAAAGCTACATAGATCAACTTCGCGTGTGGGAGGGTCAATTTCACAAATTGATGTCCTAACTATCGATATAACAATAACACCTGGTACTGACAGTCATTTCAAAGCCCTAGGAACACGGAAAAGGCAGTAGCAAATTTTCTAAATTGTATGCCCTGAAGTGATACTCTACTAAGATTTTAATTCATGCAGTCGTCTATACATAGCTGAGATATCAACCTACATAATTGGCAGTGGAAATGGCTTTATCAAATCAAGAAATCATACTAACCACTAAATATACTATCAAACATGAATTATTACAAGACATCATTTTGGAACTACTTCAAATAGGTCATCTTTCATCTCACTTTGCTATGAGCAACTGATAAGCATCCTATCCTGTCAACTTCTGATAGTCCAAGCGTTGAATGCAGCTAAAATTTGTTTTCTGAAGTGGCTTATGGACTAATGATGCCAAAGCTAGCAGCAGCTGACAAAGGCACTGCATTGCTTTTGAGAATCTCTTTAAAAAAGGCCTATGTGTCGGTTTTACAGATATGTTTTAACGAGTTCCTATTGAGGCCTTGAAGTGTTTGGATGGTGCACTTAGAATAAGTAGCATTCTCAAACATTATTGGAAACCTATGAAAATATCAGAATAGAAGAGAAAAACGCTCTTCTTGACATCAAAATGTGAGAAAACATCAGGAGTGTCATTTGGACCCTTGTTGCAGAACTCCCCAGTCTCCGCTTGGCCTGACAAGGCTTTTGAAGGGCCGCCAGCCTTTATTTTAGTCTTACAGAACTGACTATATTTGTTCAACCACTCAACAGACATGACATCAGGGAGGTAATGGGCAAGAACTACTTTACTTTGTTATTTTTCTTGGACCACTTATAATAAATATTGGTAGCTTTAATATGATGTCAGCCATATGGAAACAAATGCTTGCCAAATATTGTCGGACTGTCAGATAATGTAAAAATAAAAGGAAAGTTCGTATCTATTTCTTGTAAAGTATAAAACACACAAGACATAGCATGTGATTGGAGATAAGAGTAAATGATATCGTCCTACCGCATCGTGACAGCATAGCATACAGCAAGATACCTCCCATGGAATGTCCAACTGCAAACAATTTACCATCCTTCGGTTTGCACTGGCCCCTTACATATTCCATCTGCAATGTAAAATTGAAGAACATTAACTTATTATGCCTAAATGTTGCACGATTGGCTTATATACCACAGAAGATATAAAATAGAAAAATATGAACGAACCCAAGAAGGGAAAAAAATATAGTCAAATGGGGAAAAATAGCATTGAGTTAAAGCCATAAAATTTATTTCATGTTAATGCCCTTCCAGCATGAGAAAAGTCATCTCACCGCTGCAGGAATGTCCTCTTCCAGGTAGTGATCAAAGTCCCAGTCATATTTAATGATCAAGTCAAGTTGCTTCTGGAAATCTTCTATTGTTGTGAAAAGACGCTCTTGCAAATTGTACAGCTGAGGTGAAACCGAACGTTGACTCTCTTCAACAATATTCACAAGCTTTTGACTCAGCTCCCTGATTTGGCTAGCCACAGCAGAATTTTGCCTTGCTTCTAACAAACTCGAAAGTTTTCCTCTTATCTCATCAAAGCGTTCAGATGGAAAAGAGTCCTCTAAGAGTCGTGATATTTGATCAAAAAATTTTGCAGACACAATTTGTGATTGTCTTTCATTGAGAAAGCCAGAAAGTCGCTCTGACAAACGTATAAAGGTTTCTGTCAACTTTGTCACTAGTTTTGATTCATCCCAAACTGTTGCCATCCCCGCTGGGTTGCCTTTGGCAACAGAGTTATAAGATTCTGACAATGTACTGAAGATATTGGTTGACTGCTGTTCCGCAGGAAAAACTCTATCAGTTGCAGCTTCAGCAGTAGCTTCCATATGTTCAGATATTGTATGGGCATTCTGCTCAATTTGTTTCAAATCTGATCCCTGCATGCTCAAACCAGCACCTCTAACTTCAAGAATCCAAGTGTCAAATCCTTGACCACACATGTAACGGGCAAATGAAGACTGCAAACATGTAAGTCGAAAGTAAGACCATGATTAAGTACCCACAAGCCGGCATCATGAGAAACTACAAAAGAAAATTCGGATGGGATAATTTATGATCTGAGAAAAGAATTGGCCTTGTGCCATTCAGAGCATGAGGACCATAAGACTTTCAACGGTAGCTTACTTTTACTTGATAAATGTAATGTCAATCTCCCCTTCATTCTCTGCAGAGACAATTTATCCAGAAGAGCAAAATTGGGCATCATGTGCCCTTAGGTTGATCAATATGAAAGCAATAGACCAGAGAGCATTGATTCTCCTGCTCTACCAGGTCACCCATATTGGAAAGAAACTTTGATAAGAAGAGATCCTAGCTCGTCATACGCAATTCCATTTGGGGCAACTTTAGTTAAAGCATATAGTATATAAACAAGTCGAAATTATGAACTCCACAAAAGCAACATAGAGTCAGGCATATTGAAGATATGAGCAGCTGCAGCCCTAAAATCCATGCATATAATAAAAGCAATGGGTTATTGCTGTTGAAATTATGCACGAGTAGTGCTCAATGCTCAATGCTCATTAGCTGCAATTTTTGGTACTAATTTTACGAGGTAGAGTAGTCCTAAATAAGTGCAAGCAAAGGCGTGACTGTTATAATTGACACTGATGAATGCATGTGCTCCATATTGATAAAAAAAAGTTTGACCACAAATGCATTGGGTAAACCTGACGAAAATCAAATTTTAAACTATACATAAATTATATACGAGTTGTGTAGTAGGCCAAAAAACATCAGCCAAAAGAGCATAGTTGAATACAACACTCCACTATTCTATAACCAGCTCCAAAATAATTACTATAATCTTACTTGCTAGGCAGTAGATATTTTGCTACTGATTTGGTGTGCTATATTTGTGAATTTCGAAACAAGTTATTGATAGAGTTGTAGCGGCAGTTATGCATCATGGAAAACATAACAAATAATTTTCCAAGGTCCCAAGCCTCTTCAATTTTCACCAAAGTACCACAGTTCCGCTATACAAACATATATACACACACACCCCACGGATCCTATAAGGGATCCCTTATTTTAATAAAATGTGAACCTCCCCTTTTCTGATCAAATTTTGATGATCCAAACCATTCAATGTATATAGATAGATAGATAGAGAGGGGGTGTGTGTGTGCGTGGGGGGGGGGGGGGTGATGGGGAGGAGGAGTACACTAACCCCCGGAGAGAGGTCGAATCCAATGGCATTGGTTGCCACCCCTGACAATAGCAATAGAGGGTGATTCCTCGGAGGAGCCTGTACATGGATAAGAACATTCCGACAACAAAATTAGAGCTACTCTCATGTGTCTTTCCCAAAAATTCGCATCGCATGGAAAATTTGAGAATGGTATGCAATAAAAAGGTTTTTTCAATCCACTCAACCTATAAAAACATACAAAAATAATAATACAACAAGTAGAACACGTGATACAAGTGTTCCTTAGCAACACTTACATTAACAGTATAATACAAGATGCCTCGTAAAAGAGTAACACAAACATATAGAGATGCTTAACATTCTGCAATAAAGATTACATTGCTCAATATCGAGCTAGCTCTTAGTTATGAGATTACGGTAAAATACAAGACGCCACATAATAAAGTAGAACACGTTATACAAGTGTTCCTTAGCAACACTTACATTAACAGTATAATACAAGATGCCTTGTAAAAGAGTAACACAAACATATAGAGATGCTTAACATTCTGCAATAAAGATTACATTGCTCAATATCGAGCTAGCTCTTAGTTATGAGATTACGGTAAAATACAAGACGCCACATAATAAAGTAACACTTGAAAAAAATGTAACGATCTATACAATAAACATTACATCACTCCATATCAAGCTCGGTCTTTATGGGATAACAGTAAAATACAAGACAGCCCCATAATAGAGCAACACATAAACATGTGCAGACATAACAACAAGCGGCACGCCGGCACCCATGCAGGGGCAACTCTAGGATTATAGTTATGCAGTAACAAAAGTGTACAGAAATTCTTCTCTAATGCAAAACTCTATATGTTAAATAAAGTTTTGTATTTGGTTAAGAATATTAGGCCTGATTTCTTTTGTTTTGTTGAGCTATACTATTTACATACTCATACATTCAAGTAGATTTTCCTTTACTTTGGCCCTGAATGATTGATCCATACAATACAGAAGATGAGAAGAAAAATCAAATTATATGTGTCAAAAAGAAAACCAATTTGTACTGCATTTTTTTAAACCAGGCATTCGCTTGAACCCGTCAATACCTAGTAAAGCCTCCCCTGACCAAGTGTGATACACATGATGTGCGATGCATGAGATTTAGAAGGAATATTAAAGTGAAACACTAATAATCAATCAGGCGGGGTGGATTTTTGTTGAATTCTTTTTGACATAAAGAAGAACTTGGCACATTGGCTACACTTGGATAGTATAGTATACATAGAGTGGCTCAATATCAATCTGTCTTTGCCGATAAAAAAAAAAAAGAGGACGGAGACAGAATTTCGACATTGGGTCGTCCAACATCAATTTTTTTCCCGGTCACATATGAAAACTCAGAAGTGATATCAATTTCTGCCAATGCCTATTAGAAAAACATTATGAAAATAGGTATTGTAGTCTGTAGATACTTTCGATCAACTAATATAAGTACAAAAACATAGTCATGTGTGATTACAAATGCGTATAATTTGGCTCATACACATCCATTCCAAATGGTAAAATATTGAACCTAACATTAAATACTTCTATAGATGCCTTCAATCTCCGGAAGAAGATATTGATCTTTCAAACAAAACATCATGGATGGGCAGGTATACTAGAAAAAGTTTGCGGGCGAATGCATATAATTTTGATGTTTTGAGATTCTGAGAATGTTAGACTTTATCCTACGTAGTTGATGTAGGACATAAATGGAGAGTTTTTGTATTTTATTTTTATTGTTTTAGAATAAGATTTTGACTAGGAATATTTTCATTTAGGTTAGAATTATTAACTTTCCGTATTCGGTTTGATTTTGATTTCTACCTTTGTTATGATTCTTGGTCTACAAGAATTAGGGTTTTATTTTAATTAATTAGGAAATATCTTTTATTTATGCCGCTTGTTTTGGCATGATTTATGATTTCTTTTTCAGTAGGATTTCTAGGGTTAGGGTATTATAAAAAGGGCTGTAACCTATTCAATTATTCAGCTTTCTATCAATAATATTTCAGACTTTTGTCTTTCTTCTTGTGAATTCAGGAACTGCTCGTGGCTACGAGTACCTATCTCGTTTTAATTAGTACGCAACTAATCTCTCTCGTGAATTCCGCTGCGTCAAGTGGTATCAAAGCCACACTTTTTCCTGGTTTGATGGCATTCGTCCGTGGAATATGCACAAACCCAATTGACGATGATGGTAGGGAAGGATTTAACAGGACTTGCGCTAGCCCATGGTCAACCTGTTAAACACAAAGTTGATAAGAACCGCATTGAGGGATTTGCCTACAACCAACCTATTAACCAAAACGTCTCCGAAGGATATTCTTATTATAGTGAGGATGAATTTTGTTAGATATTTTGGCACTTTCCGGGGTTGTCCAAAACCTCTTTTGGTGTCTTTGTTATATCAACTTCGTTTGATTGTAATGGGTAGGTTAATTGGGAGTAGTTTCTTGCTCGATACTCCTCCCATTATCTGCGCCAAGTTGACCGCTGTGAAATTGATCCAATTGCATGAGAGGTAATAGCATTAGCACATCATGCATATTATTTCCGAGATTCGAAAATTTATTTCTGCACGTTTCCCTTTCCTATAAAACTCTCCGAAAAATTCGTTTTCCATATTAACATCATTATCATTATGGTTACGAGATTTTCTTTTATAGAGTGAAAAATAAAGATTGCACACGTTTGTCTAGCCGAAAAATTTGCTTTCCATAGTGGCGTCATTAATGGACTTTTGTTTGAAGGGAGAATGGAGATATAAAAGGGGTTGATCACCATAGGGAGCCTCTGACCCCGAGAAGAGTTTTTTTTTTTTGCTTTTATAAAAAAAAAAAGAAAGAGAGGGTTGCATGGCTGTTTTTGGTTTTCCTTTTCGACAAGCACGGAGAATAAAATAGAGACAGAGAGGCGAGATTGACAAGTGCTTTGGTTGCAGCCCACAATCTTTTCTTCGTTCTTGCGCGAGAGTTTTTTTTTGTTTATAAAAAGAAAAGAAAGGGTTCAATGTTTTTTGGTTTTTCGGCAGTGGCAAGATTGACAGTTTTCGCAGCCCATTTTTGCAACCCATGTTCTATTTCTTCGTTCTTGCATCTTCGAACATTTTTTTTGGTTGTCTAGATCATACTTTACATCATATTATTCATCCATTCACTGTTCCTGACTCTTGGTGCCGTTTGCTACTGTGGCCGAATCTTTTGGAGATTGATTTGGAGCGGGTTGAATCCGGAGATCGGGCGTGAAGTCCGTGGTGCATCTATTGGATCTTGAAGAAGCTCTGGGAGCATCGGAGATTGGCGAGAATAGGTAAAGGCTTGGGTAAGGTTTTTGCTATTTCGCAATCTGTACTTCTTTTCGATTAATAGAATACAGTAGTAGTGTTAGGCCGTGGTTTTGGCTTAAGGTTATTTAGGACCCTAAGTTTTTCCACGTAAATCGTGCGTCTCTCGTATCAATTTTATTTTACTGCACTACTTGAATTTTGGTTTGGATTAATTGAGATAATCAACCCGTTCATCTTTATTAATTTTTACTATGTTAATCTTCACTCAAATTGGTGTTTTTTTTTATCAAAACTTCTATTCACCCCCCTCAAGGAGTAGATTGAACGCTTCCGCATAATTTCAAATTTGAAGACGAGTTATTTGAGGATTATTATGGATATCAGTCGAAGAAGCGACATTCAAGGTCTGAAGAGTTTTATCGCACATATGATGACTTTTCAACTTTTCAGGTAGAACCAATAATCCAACTTTTCATGGGTATTGCCATCCTGAGAATTTTATTTATTGGTTTTGTAAAGTAGATAAATTCTTTGAGTTCTACACGGATATTCCTAAAGAGAAGGAGGTCAAATATGCGACTCATAAATTACATGGCTATGTTTCTACGTGGTGGGAACGATTTCAGTCCGATAGACTACGGCAATATAAACAACCCATTAGGACATGGCCCAGGATGAGACGATTGATGAGTGAAAGATTTCTTCAGACAAATCATGGACAGATTCAAGAGTATCGAAGGAAGCTTGACTCAAAACATTCCTTCCAAGGTACTTTTGATTTGCAATATTTTTCACAAAGAGTTACAAGTTATTTGAGTTCATGTCAAGCAATTTCTGAAAGTCAACAAACAAGCCCATATTTTTCAAGCTCAGATATTTTGGATCGATATGAAATTAAAAAACAAGGAGGTCGGGTTAAATGTGATGCTAAAGAAGAAGTTGATAACCCAATGCTCGAAAGACAATTAGATCTCGAACGACAATTCGATTCTGATGGGATTGCTTCAAAGGAGGTGATATTTGTTGAGCCCAAGATCGAAGAAACAGTGGAGGTCGAGGTAGAATGCAATCATTATGGGCACGTTGAAGCTGACGGTAAAGAGAAAGTTGACCTTGATATTTGCGAAAAAGAGGAAGCTATAATTGAGGTTGATAATAAAAAAAAATTGTTATCGATGTTGGTGATCAAGTTGTTGAGAACCAAAATAATTGTCCATTGGATTTGGTTGATACTAATATTAGTGTCGAGGAGAATAGTCTGGCTAGCGATACATGCGAAGGTAAGTTGGTGTTGAAAAAATTATTCTTTCCTTTAAGAGGATTGGCCAACCATCAATTTGAAGCATACATTCAAAAAACGGATTCATTGCAAGATTGCATGTTCGACGGAGCTCATGTTGATTTCATAGATTTTCTTGGAGTGGAACAGTTTGAATGGATTCCCAACATTCGTCTAATACATGTTGTCAACAAGTTGAAGCATGAAAAGAAAAGATCATTCCATGAACATTTTTCTTTGAATGATTTTTGGAAGACGAGGGAGAGATTGAAGTATTCTAAATATCTATTTCTTTGGAATGGAAGGTGGCAAGTTTCTAATGAGAACTCGAAGGCGAGTTCTTTTGAAGAAAAGGAGACTGATGCAAGACAAAAATGGAGAGTTTTTGTATTTTATTTTTATTGTTTTAGAATAAGATTTTAACTAGGAATATTTTCGTTTAGGTTAGAATTATTAACTTTCCGTATTTGGTTTGATTTTGATTTCTACCTTTATTAGGATTCTTGATCTACAAGAATTATGATTTTATTTTAATTAATTAAGAAATATCTTTTATTTAATGCCTCTAGTTTTGGCATGATTTATGATTTCTTTTTCAGTAGGATTTCTAGGGTTAGGGTCTTATAAAAAGGGTTGTAAGAGCATCTCAAGTCTTGACTCAAATCCTTTCGCATCTCCAGTCTAGACTCAAATCCTTTCCCAGATTCAAAATTTGGGCAAAAACTCATATCCAATCATGACCCAAACCCTTTCCCATTTTTGGGTTTTACCCATTCTTTCCCCCAAATCTAGGATAACTTTTGCCTTGACCCATTTTCCCAACGGCTAGTTAGAGAGAGAGAGAAAGAGTTGTACCTGGATGAACTGTGGAGGAGCTGGTCGCAGAGCTTTGCCGGAAACGGTGTAGAGCTTTGCCGGAGTTGCAGACTTCGCCGGAGTTGCAGAGCCTCCCCGGGGTTAGGGGTTTGAGCTGTGGAAGAGAGAGGGGGGTGGAGGAGAGAGGGGGGGGGGCTTCGGTGGTGGTGAGGCGTCGTCAATGGGGTCTCCAGTGGTGGTAGGGCGGCGTCTTTGCGGCTTCAATGAGGGCTTCGAAGCTGATGCAAATGTTTGAAGAGGGAGGCCTAGGGAATTTGGGTTTGGGTGTAGGGAATTTGGGGAACCGCCCTAGGTAATCTTTCTAACCTATTCAATTATTCAGCTTTCTATCAATAATATTTTAGACTTTTGTCTTTCTTCTTGTGGATTCAAGAATTGCTTGTGGCCACAAGTACCTATATCATTTTGATTAGTACGCAACTAATCTCTCTCGTGAATTCCGCTGCGTCAGTAGTTCATTTAAACTACCCAAACTTTGTTAATATATTCTAGATGATACCCCATCTTGGTTTTAGGTTGAAACCCTCCAAGAAATCTAACAGAGAAAAAACTACTCTTCGTTCCAAGAAAGATTAAAACTTGAGTAGGGCGGTTCCCCGGCTCACCCGCCCCTCGGTCCGTACTTGTGTCTTAAGATTATAGTAAAATTACAAGACGCCTCGTAATCGACTAGTCTTACACAAGCATGTATGTACAAATGACACAAGAAAACGAAGTCAGAGAAGGAGCTGACCTAACCTGAGGTGGAGGAGTGTAGCGCCAGAGGGCGAGCCTCCAATCGGAATTAGGTACGGATACGTAATGAAGCTCGTCGGCCGTGCACACGGGCGGCTTATGCGAAACCTTCTCCACGGCGGGGCCCTCAGTCTCCGTATCGTGGGTGGAAAAAGCTCTTACCTTGGCCCCCGCCGCCACTGCCAACCTCGGCGGTGGACGGAAGGTGGCGACGCGGCGGGAGACCAAGCGGTGATTGGGTTTGAGGTAACCGAGAGGGGAAGCAATCTGAAGCGCGGAGCGTATATCCGATTGAATCATTACCATTTTTGGGAAGTCAATTCGGTAGAGAGAGAGAGAGAGAGATCTGAAGCGCGGAGCGTATATCCGATTGAATCATTACCTTTTTGGGAAGTCAATTCGGTAGAGAGAGAGAGAGAAGATTACAGAAAGAAATCAGAGTGAGGGGGAATCTGAAGCGTTGGGAGAAATTTTCAGTGCGGAGCGGATACCACGTAGTGTCCGCGTGTTTGAACGGCTCAGATTTTGAGAAAGAAAAATGAGAGAGAAAGTGTTGAGGTAAGAGGAGAGAGAGAATTTCAATCCGCAATACCCGCTTGGCACTGAAAAACTCCTTGGAGCGTTGAAAGAGGACGAAAGAAAAGGGGCCAAGAAAGCACGTTTCCCCCCGTTAAATAAGCCAATTGGTTTATTTGTTTGTCTTTATTAAAAAAAAAATCGTATTTGTTAGTTTTTCGTCAATTTTTTGGAAATTATTGCATCGTGATGACGAAAGAAATCTAAAAAGTAAAAACTTATAATCAAAATCCAATTTTTTTTAATAAAGACAAAAAATTAGTTTATTGGCTTATTTTTGTCTTTATTCAAAAAAATTTACTTTTTATATTCCTCTTATCATGACGATGCAATAATCCTAAAAAAATTGACGAAAAACTAACAAATACGAAAAAAAAATTGAATAAGAACAAAAAAAATAAGCCAATTGGCTTATTTAGTTGAACGGGGCCTATTTGTTAGTTTTTGTCAATTTTTTGGGGATTATTGCATCGTCATGACAAGAGGAATCTAAAAAGTAAAAAATTATAATCGAAATCCAATTTTTTTTAATAAAGACAAAAAAATTAGATTATTGGTTTATTTTTGTCTTTATTCAAAAAAATTAGGTTTCGATCGTAATTTTTTACTTTTTAGATTCCCCTCGTCATGACGATACAATAATCTCCAAAAAAATTGACCAAAAACTAACAAATAAGAAAAAAAAAATTGAATAAGGACAAAAAAATAAGCCACTTGGCTTATTTAGCCGAACGGAGCCTAGTCAATCGCCACGTCATTATCATTTAATACTCCAAATGTGGTCTGTTTTTTGTGTCGCGACTGGAATATTCCCACGCGTTTGCCGGCCTTTTATCTCGGGTAGTGACATAGGGTTGAGTGAGATTCGAATTCCTTGAATGCGACGTAATTTTAAAGAAGAATTTTGTGTTCTATGTAAAAGGATTTTGGATAAAACTTGTAAAAAATATGTTTGAAAAGTTGAAAATAAGAAAGAATTGAGAAGGATTAGGACCGAGCTCTTGCCTACATATTTCTGAGACGAGGGAGAATCAGGTCCGACTTAAATAAAGATGAACAGTTTGAAAGTGTTATGATAATTGTATTTGCCATATAATTTCAGGAGGAAACAACTCATTTGGCCAGTAAAGAGGAAAGGTTTGCAAATTTTAGTATTTAGATTTGGGTTTACAGCGAAGCTTTTGGTGGATGTCAAGCAACATATTTTTTTTAATTTTTCTAATCCTGAAATTTTAAGCATGAAATATTCCGATTCTAATCTTGCGCAAATCAAACGTAGGATTGTGTAGAATTTCAGACTAAATTAGTACCAATACAAATAAGGGAAAATGACGGTTAATGACGTGTTTTGATAATTAATACCCGTCAAGGACATTTTCAGCATTAACAAATGTTTCAGCATATACTTGGCGGATATTGTCTTGAGCCGTCATTTTTCCCGACAAATAATCCAGGATTATATTAATTTCGGAACTCTTTCGTTTTTAGTCTCCGAATCGAACGAGGCCTAAGTTGATAACCAACCCCCATTCAATTGCTAGCCCTTGGGCCGTTGGGCGCGCTTGCATTAGATTCCATTGAGCTAAAAATAGCCTACATCAGTTTCCAGCCCATTCCTGATATCTTTTCCCTTGGGCCTTCTTCTTCTTCTTCGTCTACTCACTACTGTATGCTCTCTCCTCCTCCTCCTCCGTCGTCCATACAGCCGCTCTCTCTCTCTCTCTCTCTCTCTCGATATACGCGTGCATAGAGAGACGTCATTAAAGCAAGGAAGAGATGTCAAATGGTGCGTTGGAAGTGGAGAGAGTGTTCATAGGAGCAGGTTGCAACAGGATCGTCAACAACGTCTCCTGGGGGGCCTGTGGTTTGGTCGCCTTCGGTGTCCAAAACGCCGTCGCCGTCTTCTGCCCCAAGGTTCTACTTCCAATCACCTAACCTCCTCCTCCTCCTCCTCCTCCTCCTCCTCTCTCTCTCTCTCCATTCTACAATTGCCTCTTCTTTAATAGCTTATTCTCGGTTGTGTTCACTTCTCTATTTGGTTTCACAGACCGCGCAAATTTTAACTACGCTTCCGGGCCACAAGGCTTCAGTGAATTGCACCTGCTGGATCCCAAGCACTAAGTTTGCATTCAAAGGTAGATTCTTTCGTGTGCCTCTGCATCCAAATTAAGCTTATGCACCTGTAGTACTTTTATGGCCATTTTTGTTTGGTCGGAATAATAACCTGTAACCAGGGCGGACCCCGGAATTTGGAACAGTGGGGTCAATAAGTTGGCTTAGCTTGGATTAATAACGGGCCTAACTCATACGAAATTCAAAGTGTTAAATTAGAAGTAACCAATGCAGGTAGTAAACAATTTGAAAAACGACTCAAGAACTGTGTATATTTACTATCAAACTTGGGGACAAAATTTTTTCCTAAGAATTAATTTTGACTTGCAAATACACGACCCACTCAAATTCTCCAATCTACAATTCTATAATCACAGAGGGAAAATAAAAGCTACCAGTTGAAAAAATAATCAATTTTGCCCCAAGTTTATGTAAACCACTTTCAAGTTAGAGTCTAGAGTTTAGTTTTACCTAATATTATAGTCATGGCTCAATTGCTCATGGGCCATGGTATTCAAATTTGTTTGCCAAAAAGGATGGAGAGAGGCTGTAGAATAAGAGATAGATCTTGCATCTAAGAGGAGACAAAAGCTCATTCCATGACCCATAGAGAGCTTCATGGTTTTTCCAGATCAGAGAGAGAGATTTTAATGGTTGGAAATTGTGTAATTTCTATTACATACGTGGGGCAACCATGAAATCTGTGGGGACTATAAGATTTAACATCACGTACAAAATTTGCAGGGTAAGAACCACATGGTATGGGATATTTGGGGCAAAGTTATCTAAAATACCCAAAACAGTATACATATCCTTGGAGAGATTTCATTTTACCACTCAGTGGGTACCCCACTTGCCACACTATAGGTTCGCCCATACCTGTAACCACCCGCGCTAACTGACTTGCTTAACCCTTAGACCAACCACGTGGCTCAAAAGGTTAAGCTTGAGTTATACGGTTGCTGCTCATGAATCCTTATTTACCAATTCTATTTCCATTTCGTCAGTAATGTGGGATCTTACAATGAGTCAGTTAATTTCCTTGCATGAATCATCCTATTCCTACTGGACCAGTTGCGAGAGCAACCCATTTCCAAAACAATGGTTACTCCGCAAATTGTTGCATTCAAATGCTGGAGATGCAATGTCTACTATATTCCAATCTCATGTGTAATCGGACCCCAATCAAAGAAGTCCCTTGGTTTGTTAATTATTACAGCAGTTTAAGCTCAAGGGTAGTGAATAATGGTATTGGGTTGTACGTAAGCTGTCAGATGACTGTTTCTGGTAATCTTTATGGGACACAATCGTGTATTTATGCACCGAGAAATATCTGAATTACGTGGTTGTGTACATTGTTTTGTGTTCCCAGTTAAGCATGCGGATCATCATTTTTTACTGTCTGGAGATACTGATGGTGCCATTTTATTGTGGGAGTTGTCTCTTGCAGACCAAAAGGTACATTTCTTGTCTCTTCTTTTTAATTTTTTTTTTGAAGAAAAGGAATGAGAGTAATTTTGTAGTCACTTTATAGTGGCCAATGCACATTTTTGTTAGATTAAGGTTGATGGGCTATTTAGAAGAACAGACACACGATAAATTATTTTTTGCCATTGTATTTTGTTATGACTGATGGAGAGGATATTATAGTTATAGGGGAAGGAAAAGTAGCGTGGATAATGATGTGTATTAAATGCAAGTAATCCAAGTTTGATTCAAGCAGCATAAAACTAGAAAACAATGGGGCAGCTAATTCTGAGTTATATCCAATGGAAATCAAATTTCTTCCATATTGCTTGATAATGTATCGGAGGTAGTAACTGCATGCTTTTGTGAGAGCTGCATTAGCTCTGTAAATATGGAAACTGGTCAGGATGTAGGACTAAACTAAGTTCTTTCCAGGGCTCATAAACAGTAAAGATTTTTCTGGGTCAGTTATTGGAGTTTTGGAATGCATAACTTACTCGAATGTTCAGTCCACAATGTTTTTGGTCGTGTATTACTTACTGGGAGTTTTGTAATGAACGCCTACACAGTGGAGACACGTGTTACAAGTACCACAGCCACACAAGAAAGGTGTTACATGCATTTCTGGAATCATGATTTCTGAAACTGATGCAGTATTTGCATCTACCTCTTCTGATGGTGCAGTCTATGTATGGGAATTGATCATCCCGTCTTCGTCTGGAGGTGAGTGATCCTGATTTGTTTGTCTTAGCATACTAAGCCTTATATCAGTTTGAGGATTGAACATTTATCTCACTTATACTTTCACTTAAATGCGTTGTTTATTAGCTTTGTGGAATTATTTGACGTAATTATGGTCTCAACGTGCTTACCAGTTACTAGTTGGGATCAGTTTCTTATGCGAATTAGACTTACGTGCCTTGTTTATTAGCTTTCCGTAATTATGTGACCTAATTGTGGTTTTGGAACTTTTGTTTTGGAACAGGTGGTATTGAAACTTATTGTCCTTAATTTTTTTTCTATTTGTTCTGCCCTACTCTTTGATTGATGGTTTTGAGTGATCAAGATTTTTTTGTTTAAATTTTCATAAATGCTTAAAGTTCGTACTATGATATTATCTGTATGGGTTTGCAGAAGACAATATCACAGTAATTAGCCATAGACAAGATGAGATTTCTTTGACGCTTGTTATTCAGATTCGCGGCCTGGTTATTTAATTTACTGACCCAATTAATTCTGGCATTTTGCCTTCTATTAAGACATAGTTGGGGTGTTAGTGTTCAATGTTCTTAATTATCACCATTGATTCTCCATTCTGGCTCTTTGAGGGTATTTTCAGCTTGAGATCAACATTTCTCTCTCGTTTGTCTTCTATATATCTTCAGTACATCTTCGTTCTGGTTCTCTTTCTTCTCCTGATTGTTCTTCTTCTGTTTCAGGGTGTTTCTTGAGTTTTCTCTCCATTACGTTTATATGTTTTGAAGGCACTATGCTTCTTGAAGTATTAGAGACTATGGTGTAAACTTCATGAAACTTGAGGGTCTATTACCAAGTCTTGAAGAATTTTGAACTGCAGATAGAGGCCTCATTAGTTTGGGGCTTTGCAGAGTAGTAAACTGAATGGGACTATGTAGAAGAGAGCCTATGTGAGGTTGAGAAATACTAGCCAGTAGCTACACATACTCCTTGGTGATTCGCACGTGCTCTATGCCAATAAAATACTTTAGAATTTCGCTTTGAAGGTTGCGGTGCATTTTTTTTTACTTTTCTCTACAATCACTTGTTAAAGATGTTAAATGTTTTTTTAGCGCATCAGAATTTCTTTTTTTGTTGTGATGGAGGTAGGTGAGTTGGTATTTATCTTTGAATTGAAAAGTACTTTTTGCCTTTTCTTCTTTTCTCTTCTCCTTACCTATTTGCTGTCTATGCTTGTTGATAACAAAAGGATCCCTATTAGACCAACTTTGTTTGGTGAATATATATTGGCATCCCTTTTTTATGCCATTTTTTCCTTGCTGTATATTTCTGCCCTGATGATCCCCATCTGAGTTTTGCCACAGTTTTTGGTGCGTATAGCATGGGCCATCATCTTATCTTGAATGGATACCAGCATGTGTTTATTTTACTGCCAACTAACCAGTGGGTGTTGTTTCCATAGGTGACTGTAAATTATCATGTCTGGAATCACTGTATGTAGGTTCAAAACCTATGGTTGCACTCTCTCTCGCAGTGTTGCCTGGAAGTACTGGGAACCTACTTTTGGCAATGGGGGGTTTGGACAACAAGATCCATCTTTACTGTGGTGAGAGGACAGGAAAAGTATGTTCTATCATACTTGTTTATTATCTTAGTTTCTATTGGATTTAATCTCTGCTTTTGCTTGAGTTATGTTCCTGTGTTGTTTATCTGCCAGTTTGTTCGTGCTTGTGAGTTAAAAGGGCATACTGATTGGATCCGAAGTTTGGACTTCTCATTACCCATATGCACAAACGGTCAAATAAATACTCTTTTATTGGTAAGTTCATCTCAGGACAGGGGCATACGTATATGGAAGATGTCTTTACGCAATTCTCTAACTAATTCTAAAAGGAAAGAAGAAATAAGCCTGGCTTCTTATATTGAAGGCCCAATATTTGTAGCAGGCTCATTTTCCTATCAGATATCGTTGGAATCTCTTCTCATTGGACATGAGGATTGGGTGTATTCAGTGGAATGGCAACCCCCTTTAAGTTCAGCTGTAGAAGGGATCGAGTGTGATCAACCGCAAAGTATTTTATCTGCATCCATGGACAAGACAATGATGATCTGGCAACCAGAAAAAACCACTGGTATCTGGATGAATGTGGTTACAGTTGGAGAGTTGAGTCATTGTGCTTTAGGATTTTATGGTGGGTTATGGAGTCCAAACGGAGATGCTATTTTAGCTCATGGATATGGCGGATCATTCCATCTCTGGAGAAATGTGGGTGTTGATGTAGACAACTGGCAACCACAAAAAGTTCCCTCTGGACACTTCGCAGAAGTAACAGATATTGCATGGGCCAGGTCTGGTGAATATATGCTGTCAGTCAGTCATGATCAGGTAATATGTGTCCCGTTTGTATTAGAATAATTTAAAAGTGCTTCCTTTTTATGAATGTTCCAGCTAGATGCTTTCGATTGATTGCTGATTTATTGGATGACTTGTTTATCGTCCTATATAAATATTTTCCATACATGACCCTGTTAAGTACCCCACGCATGCTGCCTCGAAGAACCTTTTAAATTAGTTTCTAGAAACTGTTAAAAATTTTACAAGATGTGATTGAAAACCAGATTAGTTTGATTTGAACGCCCGTTTCCTTTCGTATACTCCGTCTCACTCTCCACTGCGTTGCTTTTTACTTCAACCACCTTAGAATGAAATTTTAATTTTAATGAGCAGGTGCTATTAATATTTCTTACAACTCTGGATTTGAATGTATTTTTGAACTTCTTGTGACGATAGATTTTGTCTAAACTGTTGGCTATATAAGGCGAAGACCGGAACTTATCTCTCCTAATTGTACTTGCAGAAAAAGCAAGTATATATTAAAAGAAGTAAGCATTTCTTTGCAGGGTTATTTGAATTGGTTGTTCTGGTTAGTAAGTAATGTGTATTTGGGATCTTAATAGAGATATTTAATTTGAAATAGTTCCTTAAGTTTGTTATCCATCCCAAAAGAACTGTTGTAAGCATTTTTGCTTGTACCTATGCTATTTCTGTCTCGTAGGAGAAAGGAAAAGACGGGATGTAGATTGCATATGTAGTACATGCGACTCCGTATACTTAGTGTTTCTGGTCAATGTACTGGATTCATATTTTGTGTTTATGATTAGCTCCTAAATTTAGTAGTATTACATCAATAGCCAATTAGGTGTGTTCATTTTCAAACACACAACCATGCATGCACAGAAACACGTTTTACAGTTACTCTTATCTATGTTATGTGGATAAATGTGTGGGGTTTCCGAATTACTCCAAACTTTGGTTGTGTTAAATCAAATAGCTATGAGGAAATATGTACACACATTTGCACATATTCATGCACACCTGGACCTATGTTCAATAGTGCAGATTGTCATTTTGTTAAATGCAATAGGATATTAGATTCTAATGCAAAGGGTGCAATCTCTTGCGTTGAACCCTACTCATTTTGATTGATTCAAAGTATGGCAATGCTTGTCAAGTGCTAAACTAATCAAAGGCTTTAGCATGTGTGAATCTAGGTAGAGCAGTTATTTCAAGAAGTCCTTTCATTTATGAGGAGCATGCATGAGAAATTGAAGCCACTTGAGTTTGGGCCACAAATTAACATTCCTCTTGGTGCCATCCAGCCCATGGAACAAAGGCGGTTGCTGGAATTTCTGTTTGACCGGAAAAAGAAAGGCGGTTGCTGGTTGGTGATTTTCCAACCCTCTGGCCTCGTTAATAAAGAAAGAATAAAAAGGAGAAACTGCTAAGTTCAAAGAAAGAGGTGGAATTAGTTATATTCATACATGAATGATGAATCTCTGACTCAATTGGGTGGAAACAATTTGGCAGCACTTCTTTCAAATCCTTTTTACTGTTCCAATCTGTTTTGATTCACTTAAAAAATATGCTACCATATTCTCCTTCAATATCTCAACCACCTATGTTTGCTGTCATTATCCCGATTACAGGCCACCTCACACACTTAGGTATGTGCATGGACTGACAAGAGGTTTTTGTAAGTGAAATAATTTGTTTAAGTCACCCATTTATTTTGCATATTGGTCCAAGATGAACAGACAGTTCACTTAATTGTTAGATGTTAATATTGAGTGTTGCTGAATTCAACAAATTCCTTTAGCGTGTACTATGTATAGTTTTATTTTGTTGAACCCAGTCTATGAATTATTGATTTCACGATCTTTTGAAAATTTGCAGACATCAAGAATATTCGCTCCATGGCTTGCTGAATCTCATTCGGAAAATAGGGACAGTTGGCATGAAATTGCTCGCCCACAAGTTCATGGGCATGATATTAACTGCGTGACAATCATCAAAGGGAAGGGTAACCACCGTTTTGTGAGTGGGGCTGAGGAGAAAGTTGCCAGAGTATTTGAAGCACCTCTTTCTTTTCTGAAGACCTTAAATCATGCAACGTCTCAACAATCTACTTTTCCTGGAGACCTGCAAACCGATGTTCAGATTTTGGGTGCAAATATGTCCGCTCTTGGGCTTTCACAGAAACCGATTTATGTTCAAGGTAGATCTGTGTGTGTGTGTGTGTGTGATTTAATGCCGTGTGACCTGTTGATAGAATGATGCTACAACATATATGTTTTACACATCGAATGCATCACTCTTTGTGTCTGAATGAAGTGGTAAAGGGTATGTTTCTCAACAAAATGAAGTATCCCATCCACTTTTTGTCTGGAGTTCAAGAAAAAAGTTTTTGTTATCGTCATAATTGTCATTCAGTTTCAATAGCAGTTGTTACGCCCTTTGAAGTTGTTACTTCCTATCATTTTTGTCTTTCCTTTAATTGGTTCCGAGTCTCTGGACAAACTCCTACGCTTCATGTTTTTATGTAGATGCTTAATTATTCGTGGTTGAGGCAAAATAGAAATGACTTAACAAGCTATTTTTCTTGTTCAGCTGCATATGAGGCCCCAAATAGAAATGCTAATGAAGGTATGGATACCCTTGAAACTATACCAGATGCAGTTCCAGCTGAACTAACTGAACCTCCCATTGAAGAACAACTGGCTTGGCACACACTATGGCCGGAGTCGCACAAACTTTATGGTCATGGGAATGAGCTGTTTTCATTATGTTGTGACCATGAGGGGAAGCTTGTTGCTTCATCATGTAAGGTACCAAGTTCCATTCCTGTAGTAGTTGGAACTTCATTAATTGATTTCCATGTTCGAGGTTTCTGCTGCGAATTGTGGCGTTGAATATCAGAAAACTAATGTACATTATGCATATCCATCCTGGTTATTCCAATCGACGAATGAATAAAACAGTTTAGGAAATTGCTATTACATCGACATGCCATAGAGTTACATGATAGAGCATAACATCAGCACAAGGATCTAATGGCAACAATGGCGGTAGCATTTTATGTCTCTCACTGAAGATGTAGTTATCACTTCTGATTGTCTTTTGAGCCAGACTTTTCTTTTCATTTTTCTTTTCAAGTTTCTTTAAGTGGGAGGGTGTATATTGGTGCTCAAGTATAGTGAATCTTGCAGGCCCAATCTGCGTCAGTGGCTGAAATATGGCTATGGCAAGTGGGAACGTGGAAAGCAGTTGGTCGCTTGCAGTCTCACAGCTTAACAGTGACACAGATGGAATTTTCTCACGATGACAATTTTCTTTTGGCTGTCTCTAGGGATCGCCAGTTCTCTGTTTTCTCAATCAAACGATCAGGTATATATACTTCCATCTCTGGAGTCGGGAAAATTTTCTGTTCAACTTGTTAATTAATTGATCCAATACAGCACATGGAATTACTCGTTTTTCTTACTGTTAAAGCAATCTTTAGACACTCGAGCCGCCAAAGGATGACATATGGTGGACCTTAATATTATTAGCATGCAAATTTTGGCTTTCTGAAGTCAGGGCCGGCCCTGGGCATAGGCCCACCAGGCGGCCGCCTAGGGCCTCCCCTTTTAGGCCCAATTGGAGGGCCCCCAAATAGTAGACAAATTATAAATATTATATATGTCTCTCAGGGCCGGGCCTGTCTGAAGTATGGTTAAAAGAAAATAGGAAAGCTAAGCCATATCTTCCTGGTGATTCATTTCTAAAAGTTTAGTGAAAAGGTGGATCAAATAGCACAACCGGAACTCCACCCACCGCATCACATATAACTCCCCCTCCCTAACTGTTAGCCACTTTGATCATCCTTTTTCAGTTTTAACTTAATGGATTGATGTTTTAGGACGAGTACATGTTCCAAATCCCTTTGCCTTGGTATGTAGCTATACAGAATGCCAAGCGTTGGCCCTGGGAATGTGTGTTTTAGATAACAACCCTGTCATGTTGTACTCACCATTGGGCTTGTTTGTATGCCTGTGCATATGGGTCGCTGATTTAGAAAAATTATCCCTTCCATTTCTGTTTCCCTTAGTAAGTGATTATATGTTTCCCTTAGTAAGTGATTATATGGAGCATGGATGAGTGTTTCAGAATTATAACGCTTTTATTTTCTATTGGGCTCATTTGAATGCTCGAGGAAGTCTTGCACAGGAATTGTCATGTTTGATGTAATTCATGTGATACTAGTAAATTGTCTCCAACTGATTCTACTCATCATAACGGGACTACGTAATTGTTTGGTTCTCATCGTAACAATGTTGTGTGATGCATAGTACATAAATGTTCCACTTCACCCTATTTGCTACTCATAGTAGCTCCTTGGTCACGCTTCCGTAATCTAGGTGTTGACGAAATGGATTGCCAGCTTCTAACAAGACAGGAGGCGCACAAAAGAATAATATGGTCATGTTCTTGGAATCCATTTGGTCACGAATTTGCCACCGGTTCAAGGGACAAGACCGTGAAAATCTGGGCCATAGAGAAGGGATCTTCAGTTAAACAGCTCATGGCTCTGCCACAGTTCAACAGCAGCGTCACTGCCCTATCCTGGGCTGGTCTTGATCGTCTGAGCAATAACGGAGTGCTTGCAGTTGGGATGGAAAATGGACTCATTGAATTGTGGAGTCTTTCTGTTAACAGAACTGGAGATGGTTGTCTAGCAGTGCCAGCCGTAACTGCTGGTCTTGCCACGCGGTTAGATCTATTTTCGTGCCATGTTTTGACTGTGCACCGTTTGGCGTGGAGGAATTCTGAGAAGAGTGCAGATTCTAGGAGCATGGAGCTTGCTTCCTGTGGAGCTGATCATTCTGTGAGAGTGTACGAGGTAAATCTTGGTTGATTGATAAACAGTAACTGTTGTATTTTAGATTGACGGGATCCTGTGTCTAAAATCAGTTTAATGTAGAACTTTCTTTTCATACGGTTTTGTTTGGAACATGTGAAAGGTTATGAGAAAGGAAGATTAAAAAAAATGAGAGAGTAGGAATTTGTTTTTGGTTTTGATTAGGCTAAAAGGTTGTCGGTTTTTCGAATCCAACCAGGTCAAAAATGAGAAATGTTTCAACTTTTATCCACTAACTTTTCAAAATAGGCACTTATTAAGGGACAAGACAACCCAATATGAAATCAGAAAGTCTACTGGCACAGCAGATCTGTGCACAGATCGCGTTGTGGGGCCCACTAAGGGTCCCATACAAATAATCCGAGCCGTTCATTATGTTTAAAATATTTTTTCAAGTGCCTCCGCGAAAAATTAGCTCAATCCGACACCTATAAGTACTTGATCTAATCGTCTAACTTTTCATTCTCTAAAAACCCAAATGAAAAGTTAGATGATTAGATCAAGCACTTATAGGTATCGGATTGAGCTAATTTTTCGTTGAGGCCTTTGAAAAAAATGATTAAACATAATTAACGGATCGGATTATTTGTATGGAACCCTTAGCAAGGTTCATATGAAATATTGGACCATAAAAAAGGGACAGGTGAAGTACTACAAGCCAGAATTTTTCTGTTTATTTTCCCTTCTTTCCTCTAGCTACCAACGTTCCGTATATGTTCTTCCTACCTTTTCCTGTCATTGTATTTGTTTTGGGGCAGACCCTAAAATTTCCAAAAATGCTAAAGCCACTGACCGGGAACCAACTGATGTGCAGGGCCACTCTGGATCCTGCACAGATGATCCGAGTCGTTCAATAATTTAAAAAAAAAAACGAGTGGGCCCATGAACAATCAGTTCGATACCTCGTCTTGTTCTTTCTAATCCTTTTTTTGGTTTTCCGACTAATGCTCATATTGCTGGATACGGATTCGAGTCACGAGCATCAGTCTCCTCTTCTCTGTGAAATGTCTGCACAGTGTGGAACATGCCTTCAATTAGGGCTGAAAAGGCAACTTAGAATTTGGGGCTATGGAATATTTGAACGTTGAAGGCAGCTGATTATTCTGA
Organism: Rhododendron griersonianum; assembly: GCA_018127125.1. Lineage (NCBI taxonomy): Eukaryota > Viridiplantae > Streptophyta > Magnoliopsida > Ericales > Ericaceae > Rhododendron > Rhododendron griersonianum. The sequence continues at coordinate 32,788,967 of CM030796.1, read as the reverse complement.
CTTGTCTTCTGTATATCGTTACAAAAGGGTGCCATCATCTCCCAACCACGCCAAGTATTTCGATCAACCAGGACCCCACCAGGCCTCCTTTACTGAAAAATTTAAAGCTAGTAACATTTATGAAGTAATATGCTATCTTGGGATATTGGATTTGGGAGTCGGGGATGCTTTGCTGCAGGGCTGCGCCACGGGGCTGTAGGGCGGCCAAAGCAATGACGTTTTGGCCTCCCTCATTTTGGACCGCTTGTATGACAAAAAAATGACATACATGTATGACTTTGTTTTCAAATCTATTGATGTCTGATCAAAATAATTTTTTTAAACTATTGATAATGTGAACGAGGCCTACGAGACAAGCGGTTCGGATCATCTTGTTGTGGTCTCGGTACGCGCCTTAGAAATAGAAAAGTGTTAGAGGTTTGAACGAGGGATGCCAAAAGGACGTTTTGGCAGCGCAGATGGGTGGGGCATCAATGAAGAGCTCGACTGAAGCTCTTTTTGTGATGTGGGGTTCTTTATCTTTTCCTTTTTATTTATATATGGGAGGGTTCGGTTCTGAAAATGAAAAGAAGAAAAATTCCCTACAGGAAAGACCCCTTTTTTTTTGGTTCCTTGGTTAGTTATTAGTATTACTACTAGGTTTTTTCCCCCCTCTTTTTGGTCAATGGTTAGTTATTATTATTAGCCTGTTTCCTCTTTTTCGCGCAGCTGATTCAGTTCTCAGTTCTTTTCCACCTGCTTGGGAGTGTAACATAGCTTTCTAGAAGGAAGGAAGAAGTCAGCCCAGGATTAGTTCGATTGATTGGCGGGTTTATTCCTTCTCTACCAAAAAAGTAATTTCTTGTGAATTTTCTAGTCCCGACGTGATGACCTTGCCTTTGAAGGGATCAATCGAGGTGCAAGTGAACTGACCCGAACACTCCTGACCGTCTAATAAAAAAAGGAAGGAAGAAGTCTCTCTCATTACTTAAATTAGCAGATACTAGTATATGTGGCCTTTGATAAAAGCCAAATGAGGTGAAAGGATATGCGCAGCAATAATATTCTATTTGCACAAACCCATGATATTTCTTCAAGTTCCAAAATCTCTGTCTCTGGTCTCGTGTAACGTGCCTAAAATAGATAGGAAACACTTGGACTTGACCTTAAGCTTAGCCTGACTAAATTACCCAAGCAGATTTGGGCCGTTCAAAATATGTTTGGACCGTCGAAATCGTGTTCGGCACCACGTGGCCAGTGTCCATCCGGCACTGAAAAACTTCTCGAAATGGTGGCATGGGAAAAGGGAACAGCTGCAAAGGGATGCATAATTTAATGATGGAACAACTTGTGTCGAAGAAGCAAGAGGAGAGGCCCCGAATTCGACACATTCCATGTTTTATGCCGACTGAGAAAAAGAAGTAAACAATCCGGCAGGACTTTTACCTATACCCCTTTTCCTTGGTAAATACTACTAGTATCAACCCTATAGATATCGGGATTGGGCCCGGAATTAGTTGAAGTTTTGACGTATTGTTTATCTATTTTTTCCCCTCAGCCGTTACGGACAGAGTTTTGTGAGGAAAGTAAAGATTGTACTTTGGATTAGGAAAAATAAAGAGTAGGGTTGGAGATGCTACTCCCTCCGTCTCAATTTATTTATCCACTTTTGAAATTTTAATTTTTTTAGGGGACACAGTGATTACTCTTAAAAAACTTGGCTTTTCAAAAAATTCCATCACTTTTTTAGCAAGAGAGTGCACACTTTCTTATGCGCAATTCTTTTAAAAGAGAAAGGACATTAATGAAACTTACATTAGTCAATTTTAAATTAGACAAATAATTTGAAACATTATAAAATCAAAAAAGGGACAAACAAAGTGGTACGGAGGGAGTACAATCTTGCAGGGCTAATTCCTACGGAGTTTTGTCCCGGCTTTAAACTAGCCCAATTAGGTGGTGTTCCACTTTTAGAAAAAGTGTTTTTTTTTTCCAAACGGAGGTAATTTCAAGCCCAAAAATCATGTGTTTACGCAAATAATTTTCTTACCAATATGAATTTTGTTTAATAGATCTCGTTGAGATCTTTTATACGGTGCAAAAAAAAATTAAAAAATTATTTTTTATTTTCATTATAAAATTTGAAAAAAAGGAACTTTTACAAAAAGAACTTTTAGTGGAACACCACCTAAAAGTACGCATAAACTTGCTGGGATTATTGAAAAAAAACTTGCTGTAATTGTTAGTACGAGTCAGCAGCACGTACTCTGTTGGACAGTTGGGGCAAAGATTGATGGTGGGTGTGAGAAAAGCCAGCTTTTGCAGGCTGCAAACAAGTTGCAATATCAGCAATGAATCATCCATCATCCTAATCTTAAAAGAGAGAAACTTATTCAACGCTGAGCCGTGAACAACTTCTTTACAGCAGCAATCAATCGCGATTGTTCAGAACACTGATGTCAGGAGAAAAGTTACTTTTTTCCGGAAAAATTTCATTAAAATTCAGACCGTCGCGATTAGCACCGTAAACAACGCCGTGAAAAAGATTTTCTCTAATCTTAATCAGCCAATCTCTCAACGCTGACAAGTCATTAAGATAAAGATAGTACTTTAGAAACCTCGTACACTATTAGGCATAGTTTAACGACTAATTAATAAGCAACCAACTGTTAAACAGAACACATAAAGTAAATGTACAGTCACATGAGGATCAAGTTAGTGATGGAATAGTATATATATGGCCAGATTACTCAGAAAAAAGGAGCTGTAAAATAAGCCACAGGCCCACAGCACATGCAAGGACACGACAGAGAAACGTAAGAGGTACTTATATAAGAGCAAATTGGGAGATGATCTGCAGGGATTGAATGGCCATTTGTGGGTCCTTTTTTGGCTCACTTTGATGACCAACACTTTTTTTTTGAAAAAATTAAGTTGGCCCATCGAATCGAAAATCTTTTACATCAGGATAAATGCATTGCTGTATTGTGTGTTTATTGAGATTTGATCAAAGTGGAGTAATTTTTGCTGCAGTATTGTGTCCTATTGAGATTTGATCAAAGTAATTTTTGACATTGTTGACGTGCTCAGCAAATTCTAGATGAGAAAAAAAAAAGAGAGAGAGGGGGGGGGCCTAGACAGCGCTTATCCAAGCAAATTTTCCCTACTTATTAGTGAAGAGAAAACTTTTACCGGGGAAGATAGATACTCTTATTTACCCAAAAAAAAAGATAGATACTCTTTCTTTTCTATGATTGATGGCCTTCAATAATGTGATTTACATCCATAGTTTTATATATTATCTTTTTATCCCAAGTGTTACTCCTGTGTCCTGTACAAGAACTAAATGACCAAAACGGTACACCTAAGTCATGAGCAGATTCTGTTCTGACTAAGCAAAGAATGGAATATGACTCACCCACAGGCCTTGTGGGACTCAGGGATGAACAAATTATACTTCCATTTTTTTGTGATGTTCAGATTAGACGAAGCCGATTACAGAGGTAAAAGGAAAGCCATGTGCTCAGAGACACCTACGAAAATAGGGGGACAAAACGATTGTCGAAAATAGTGATCAATGACTAAACTTCACCCTGAAATATATCGAAACAACGTAGAGAAGAAAACAAATTTGCCATGACAAAAAAACAGGCTTCGAGATGCTAAACAACCACCAGGAACGGTGAAATCGCGATTTCCTTCCAAACAGAAAACAATTACGCCAAAGATTACCACTTAACCATTGTTCAGATGCAGCGCTTCAACTCAACAAATTCGCGATTGCAGACTCTGGGCCTGAGTACCAGACTAATTTTGGTGAAGAACTTGTAATCCTGGGAGTTTTGCTTGATACAGTACAAAGAAATCGAGGAGTATGAGTCTGACTACATGGGTGGGTATATAAACAAGATCAGGGAACAACAAATGAATCAACGATTTCCAAAACAGGTATTGCCAACTAGTGGATCATCTACAAGGACGAACAATAGAATTTTCTTTTATCAGATCGACAAGGCTGGTGGAGGAAATGGTGAGAAATGGAGGTGGACAATTCTACGACAGGTGAAAGACAATTAAGAGTGAAAATGTCTGCTTCTGTCATCATGTGTTAAAAGTTACAGCCGCACGGGTAACTTGATATGCAGAGATCTAACCAGCGACATCTAGTGCATGCACATGACACAAACACCCAAAGCACATATTTTACTCGAAAGCTCTTGCTACTCTATGTTACATTTATTCAATTATCGATATAGACTGAACAGACCAACATATAAGTACGAACTTTTACAGTATAACCTCATATGACACACTTTCGGTCCATAACAACAATATCAAGATACCATACAAGTAAAAAGACACTAAAGAAAACCGAAGTTTCTTATTACCCATCACAAATACATACCACAAACGAATACCCAATAAAATCGACATGTACTATAGTTGAAAATGCAAAAGATAAGCCAAACCCGTTGTTGCAAAATTGTTCCTTCCTGCTGCACAACCCATCTGTCACGGCTGTGAAGTCCTAATCTGCTGCTTGGTGTTGTCTGCAGGCAATTGAGTTGAAGTTTCCTGTAACGCCATCGCTGGGCCCGAGGTCATGGTTTGATATTGAGCAGCCAATTGGGATGCCATAGCCTGAGGGTAGTACATTTGGGCAGGATCGACAAATTCATAGGCATAAGCACCAGTATTCCCTGAATTAGGGGCAGCAGATTGAGATGGATGAGGATGATGAATCTGAGTGAAACCAACGTATTGCTGATGATGTTGAGTTGAAGGTGCTTGAACTAAAGGCTGGGCAACTGGGGCTGCAGTTCTGTACATTCCTGTTGCCATTTCAGGTTTAGAAGAGGCAGGAGGGTTTCTCGCGGTAGTGTAAGATGAAGGGGGAGGCATTGGCATCACAGAAGAAGGCAGCGGAGGGATTTGAGGGCGGCTAGAAGCGGCGTTTGTAGTGGCTGCTTCATTATAGTTTGGTTGCTGGACAACATAGTTATATGGCTGAGCTTGTCTAGCAGTAGGCATATAGTACATGGATTGGTGGTACTGCTGATCGAGCGGGTGTAGGGGTTGTTGCTGGGGAGGGTATATTTGGTAGTACGACGGGACTGGCACCGGCCCGCTAGGGTGCTGGTGAATGTAATGAGCGCCCGCCTGAAGAAATTGTTGTTGATTCAATTGTTGTTGTTGTTGTTGATTCAATTGCTGCTGTTGATTTTGTTGATTCAATTGCTGCTGCTGTTGTTGATTCAACTGCTGCTGCTGTTGTTGATTCAACTGCTGCTGTTGGTGATGCTGTTGATTCAATTGCTGCTGTCGGAGGTGTTGTTCATTCAATTGCTGCTGCTGTTGCAATTGCTGATGGTGTAGGTCAAATTGGTTTGGCAATAGGTATCCAGAATCCTGAAGTTGTTGCATCTGAACTCTAGAGTTTGGATCAGACAACTTCGGATCAACCGGAAAGGCATTTTGAGCAACCTGTTCCTGATAAATCACCGGTCTTTGGCGAGACAACGGATTTGTTAAACTACCATCACTGTCCACAATAACCAACAACAAAATTCCCAAGATCAGTATAGATGATCAGGGTTAGTCTAAATTCATTAGGTCCCCTTGATAATAAAAACAAGCAGCCCCAATTCAGCACAAGATCAAATCAAAGATTGTAAATCTAAGAAGCCATATACAGTGATTGCAATTCAAATCTTTTAAACCCTCGTATTTGCTAACAATTCATAAGGATAATCACAAATACAAAAATACCAACAAACAAAATATAAGAGTTCCCACCCCCACCCAAAGTTGAAACCCTAGATCCGTCAAGCAAACGCATATATGTGCACAGATGAACTGCCAGACTTTCGATTAACGAACTAAAGTATAGTTTCCGCTATATATTTTTTTGCTGAAGTTGTTTCGGCTAAATGGTATTTTTACCGATGCATGTGAAAAGAAGAATTACCTGCCTAGAAATTCATGGAAAGTTGGGTTTTAGTCCATTTATTAGTAAATTTAGCTTGGTGGTACCTTGAAACTGAATCTGGTGAAGCCAAATCAAGTCCCCCAGTTGGTTTGCCCTGCAATTGCGATGGCAGCGGCTGTGACTGTTGAGGTAATATTCGATACCCAAACCCCATCCCCTCTCCTGATCTCTCATCGTCCGAGAAAACCCGGTTCGCATACTCACCCGAAAACCCCCCAACCGCCGCCACGACACCACTCGGGGGCGAAGACGCAGCGGGAGGAGCAGCAGCAGGAACCACAGCAGCAGGCGCCCCAACAACAACACTCAAATGAGCAAACTGCTCCTCAATTCCAAGCCTCTGATCGTCCGCCGTCGCCGTCGCCGCCGCGTGCACCCTGATCGGCGGCAGGTTCGCCAGGGACGGCGACGACGACGTCGACCCGAACGACGACGTCGTCTCGAGCATCGGCGAGTCCGGCACCGAGTGCACGCTCACCCCTCCTCCCTTCCCCCCCTCCTCCCCGTCCTTCCCCGCTGCCGTCACCGGAGCCGAATTCGATTTCCCCGAAACGTCGTCGTCGTCGTCTAACCCTAGCAAGCAATTAACCGACGCCGACTCGGAAAACCCCCTATTAGACGATCCATTCAGAGCGTTTACAAACCAGTCCTCCGACTTGGTCGAGTCTTCCAACAGGGACCCAATCGAGTCGGGCTTGGACGGGAACAAAAACAGACGGAGGCGCGAGGACTTGGCGCCGGAACTGACGGAGGAGTTCAACAAACGGTCGTACTCCTCGATCATGTTGTCGAGGTCCTCGTCGGTGGTGACGGAGATCAAAGAGTCGAGGTCTTCGTTGGGAAGCTGGTATTTGAGAGTGAAGGGCTGGTTGTTGAGGAGGGTCTTGGAGAGGCGGCGGCTGAGGTCGGGGAGGGAGGAGTAGCGGTCGGTGAGGACGATGCGGGTGTCGCCGCCGACGTAGCAGAGGGACTTGTCGTGGGGGCGGGGGACGATGTGGCCGCCGTAGCTGCACATCAGGCGGAGCTTAGGGCTGGGGAGGGTGGAGGCGGGGAAGGGGGGCTCGTCCCAGGAGTCGGTGTTGCGGGAGCGAGGGGAGGAGTCGAGTGAGTCGGGGTAGGTCGGGGCGGAGAGGGGTGGAGCTGCGGCGGGCGGCGGCGGCTCCATTTGGGGTTTTTTTTTTTTAGTGGGTGGGCTGTTCGCGTGAGGAGAGAGAGAGAGGGGGGAGGAGGGGTTAGTGGGAGTTTGACGCGCTTTATAGTTGGCTTCCAACAGCTGTTTTCTTTTCATAATTCCAAAATAATTCTTACAAAATTTTGTGCATGTACTAATTTTTTTTTATAGTAATTTTCGCAATTCTCAAATTATTAAGGGAATTGATTTTGTCACTTTCTTTTTTGTTAATGTCACTCTTCTTCTTTCACAAAACAAATTATCTAATCAAGACACAAAAGGAAGTGACATTAACAAAAAGGGGAGTGACAAAATCACTCCCTATTATTAATCACATTTTAAAATGTGGGTGTGACTTTATTTTCGCACTCGCCTTCTGGAGTGCGTTTAACGATTTAGAGAGTGCGAATATCAATTCCTTCTTCTTTTTTCCGAAAAGGGGGGTGGGTGGGGTGGAGTTTGAGCCCTCGTCAAATAAAGTGCTAGTTATCTACTCTATGGATTGAGTTAGGAAACAACTTCTTTCTGTAAATGGTTGCCATGCTCGTGCTCTGCATAATAAAGGAAAATATGTACTCTTCATGTCTCAAATTGTTGGTTCCATACGAAGAATTGTGCAATTTTGAGATCAAAAAATAAAAATTATCTTGTTTAGAATGTTTGAAATTTTTTTTGCACCATATTAATTAACTCATGAAGTATTTCATTTAATGTAACTATTAAATTTCATTTTCACATTAATAAATACTCCCCTCCGTTACACAAAGGTGATTTCCTGTTCCGCTTTCTCCAAAAACCTTTTTTTTTCAAAAAGAAGGTAATTTCAAACTCAAATATAATGAAAATGAAAAATAATTTTTCAAATTTTTTTTGCAACGGTTAAAAGATCTCAATGAGATCTATCAAACAAGATCCATATTTGTAAGAAAATTATTTGCGTAAACATATAGATTTTTGAGCTTGAAATTACTTTTTTTTTCAAAAAGAAGGTTAAGTAAGTAAGTGGAACGGCCCCTCAATATTTCATTTTCATTTTGGAATGTCTCAGGAAAATTGAAATTGTTATTCTGAAAAGTTTCCAAAAAAGTAATGCAATATTCCCATTTTGCCCTTCTTTTTTCTTACCTTAAGGTAGGATTCCAAAAAACATTCTAAAGGGGCAAAATTGAAAAATTAATGAAAAGTACAATGTAGTAACTAGTATTTATACTATATGCTATAAGAATGTAGCTACCTAAAATAAAATAAATCTCTCTCTTCTACGTGGGATTTTCTCATGTTTTCATCACACTTTTTACAAAATATGAAATATGTACTTCATTTTACTTGAAAAGGAAACTAAGTTCAATCAATAACATAATAAATACTCACTCAAGCCTATCGTTTTTCTTCATTTCATTGTTTTTTATTGGTGTGGAATTTTCTTAATTATTTTGCGAGAAAAGAGAATAAATTCCAAAAGCCATGCATACGTGCTGATCTACTGAAGTACAGGACAGCAAGAAAAAAGTTCTCACTGATATATATTTTTTTCCATTCCCGTGCATCAAATGGGCAAGACGCTAATGTTCACTCAAATAGTTGATTTTCCAATGAGGACCCAACAAAATGAGATCGATCGGGAAGTATATAAGAAGGCATCAATGTATATAAGGAGAGTGAACATTACATTAAACCCTTCCAAATTTTCCAAATTATAATCAAGAAATGAGGGGTGATATTTGAGGGGGTTGTATGAAGTTTGAAGGTTTGAAATTTGCTTAAAGAAGAGAGGAGGAGATCCCCGTTCGGCTAAATAAGCAAACTGGCTTATTTTTTTGTTCTTATTCAAATTTTTCCCGTATTTGTTAGTTTTTCGTCAATTTTTTGGGGATTATTGCATCGTCGTGACGAGAGGAATCTAAAAAGTAAAAATTATGATCGAAATTCAATTTTTTTTTGAATAAAAACGAAAAAATTGGCTTATTGACTTATTTTTGTCTTTATTCAAAAAAATTAGGTTTCGATCGTAATTTTTTACTTTTTAGATTCTTCTTGTCATGACGATGCAATAATCCTTAAAAAATTGATAAAAAACTACTTCTAATAAATACAATTTTTTTTTGAATAAGAATAAAACAATAAGCCAACTGACTTATTTAGCTAAACGGAAAGATGAAGGGAAGTGGGGCAAGCAGACTGTGTGTTCAAAATCGGAAATGGAGGCCAGGGGATCTGTCATGTGTGGTTTGACAGCTAGTTTGCTGATGGGGCTCCAGAGGATGCATGTGTGGGATTGATTTCTTCATTCTTAAAACAACTTAAAATAGTACGGAGTACTACTATTAAAGACCAAATAGAACTTTAAATTGTAGGCCGTACTATTCATCATGATAATTCTGTGGCTTATTATTTCACCCCAAAACAAAAAATATACTAGTTCATAATCTGAGGTTGCTTTAATAACCATTTTTTAATAACTAGGTATTCGAGCCAACTTACACGCACTTCGATTAATTCTGAGGGATCATAAAGCCACCATTCACTAGCGGACACTCCATTTCAAATTGGATTTTTCTCCGTATGAATTGGCCCCACAAACTATTATGTGTTTCCACAACTATTTTTTTATGGCTGTGAAATTAAGGAGTAAGAGCTCCAATGCGTAAAATAAAAGTATCAATGCTAATTTCCTTGTGGGTATATTTTACAAGGAAAATATATGGCCTTCTTTGTGCACAAATGCCAATTACTAATCATGGGCGTTTCCAATAAGTAATAAGTTGTTGACAACAATATTTTGATTTTGTCCTTGTTTAATTTTTTTTCTTGTGTAAGATTGTTGGCCCTACATTTAAACACTAGTGGTTCCCTTCTCTTATACATATTTTTTCCAGTAGCTAGGCAATAGACAAAGCATTTTCGATGTCATTAATGTTTCGGAAATTCTAATTGCAAGGAAGATTTGCAGGGAATCACGCAAAGGAAAACTCATTTGGGCCTATTCTGGATCCCACAAAAAATCTAGAAAAATATTCATAAATTTTTTAATATTATTTTATGGGGCCCTGTAAAAAAAAATCAGCTCCAATGGACATCGGTAAGTATTATTTTTGAATTTGTAGGGCGAAACTGTTCAGTTGACCTCTATGAATCCAAAAGTAATACTTACCGATGTCCGTTGAAGCTTATGTTTTATGGAGTCCCATAAAATAATATTCAAAAATTTATGGATATTTTTCTAGATTTTTGTGGGATCTAGAATAGGCCGAAACGCGTTTTTCCTTGCATGATTCCTTGCGAATAGTAGGGCGATTGGGTCAAAAGTCAAATGTTGAAGTATTGCAATAAGAATAAGGTAATCAATAATTAGAATCACCCTGGGTGGTAGCAAAGAAGGAAATGGATTACTCCCATTGGGTTTGGCTCTCATGTGGTCACAGATTCAAAGCGTGCCGACGCTCCCTCGCTCCCATTTGAATCCCATGATCCGCTTGTTGCCTTCTTCGGCCTCAAGTGGGCGGTGCGTACACCTACGGGTTTCGAATCTCTTTTGCGAGCCCCCGTCGCGGGTTTGGAGTCGAGGGTTGTCACGCCTAGGCGAGGGTTGCTACGTCTGGTAGCCTCCTCCTCCACCATTTTCACTTGGAAAAAAGAAAAGAAAAGAAAAGGTTATCTGTTTCACCAATTTTAGTTTTTTCATTTTTTTTTTCCATTACCCAAAGCATTTTCGACGCCATTAATGTTTTGATTGGGTCAATTGTGGAATCATTGCGACAAGGTAATCAAAATGCACCATTTCAATCACCTAATCAAATACACCATGATAAACTTCAAAATTCTTCACGTGAAGACTTTAGATTCCAATGTCCAAGTCCAACAAGAATTGATGTCCAATGCTACTAACGTTGTAATGCTACTATGGCGTTTTCGCCGACCAAAAAGTTATGCACAATTTCTTTTTGTTCAAAAATGTCAAGTTGTTTCCACTAACTCATAAGTTGTAGATGGTATATGAGCGGATCAAAGGAAAAATTAGAGGAAAAAACGAAAAAGAAGAAGTTGTGAGTTAATGTGAACAATATGACAAAAAGCAATAACTTGTAGTCCAAATTTTTTAGTGGAAACGCATCATAGCCTTTGCCAATAAGAGGGCCCTACCTGCCATACAAACCACTCTCCATAACAATAGCCCATGATAATAACCAACCGGTTTAGCACTGGACATGAGAAAATAATTAAAGAGTTTTTCCCTCAAGAGGTCGCAAGTTCAAATTTCACGAAGGCCAAACGTTATAAATCTTGGGGCCACTGGAGGTTTGCTCGGCTGTTAAGCTGGCTTGGACATCCGATAATATTATATAAAAAAAAATTAACAATAGCCCATGACGTTCAATGTATGCTGCCATCTGTCTCTCTCAAGTCCGGTTTGCTTCAATAATACCCGTTGAAGATTACATTAAAGGTGATGTAATCAAGTATTGCAATTCTTATTTTTCAATAATATATACTCCCCAAGTATACGAGAAATTTTTCAGTGCCGGGTGGGCACGGCTACGTGGTATCCGTGCGCGCATTTCGGCGGCCCAGATTTGTTTAGGTAATTTTTTAGTGCAAAATACCAAAACACCCCCTCAAACCCAAACAGATTTGGGCCGTTCAAAATACGTTTGGACAGTTGAGATGCGCACACGGACACCACGTGGCCGTGCCCACCCGACACTGAAAAATTTCTCCAAGTATACAGATGTAGAAGCCTATAAAATAAGAGGAGTGATTTTGTCACTCATTTTCCTCTAACCGCACTCCCCTTTGTAGTACATGATTTGTTTTGTAAGAAAAAGGGGTGCTGTTAGTGAGAGAAAATGGGAGTGAAAAAATCAATTCCCTGAAACAAATCTCGCTTAATTAAGTCGTAACCCAACTTGTCCTTGTGACAAGATGTTTTCCACTACCATTGAAAGGAACATATCCCTTTCATACCCCATCCAAACTCTAATTTTATAACATCTCGACTCGAGTGTACATAGGGGCGGTCCAATCTGAATTGGGGATGCTACAAAGCTTCTCCCCGCAAAGCGAGTGTCGAGCAGTCGATTTGGCCATTTATCTCGGGACACCCTTCTAAGAGGTTTAAGGCTTTATTGAATATGAGGATTTTCTCTATCTTATTGATATGATTTCTCTCACATATAATGATACGAATTGCAAAGAATTCATTTTGAAGATTTATGACAAAAATTTGAATCTACCATTACTGGGTGATATGAATGTCTGAACAAGAAATTTTTTGTCATGTATTTGAGATTATTCAACTCTTGAAAATGAGGAACGAGCTTGTGTTATTTTGATTGCTCACCAATTCATTCAATTTTTATCAAAGGGAGCAATTGAAGCACCGTAAAAAAAGGTTGTGATTTAAAAAGACTTTTTATAAAAGCCTGTGCGGTTAAAGAAACAAAATTCTATAGTTTTTTGTTTGGCGAAAAACAGAAATGGAGCTGCTTGCTCGACCTAAGTGCGTCGTAGAAGAGAGTGCCCCAAGCGTAGGGCTAGGTCGATTATAGCATAATAAACTCGGAAATCCGAGGTCGAATCCACAGGGAGCCAATGGAGCTAGGCTAGAAGGTTTGCTTTACTAAGGGTTTTTAGCGTTAGGACCGCCAACCTTTAGATTTGGCGTTGAGACGGCCAACTTTTGAGTGGTGGAATTCTTTCTACCTCCTAACTTAATTGAAAATAAAGATTGACTAGAAATTAAAAGCGGCAAGGTCTAGGGGTTCATTCCGCCCATAACTTAGGCCGTTCAATGCTTCTCTTTGATAACTCAAGTGAGAGTCATTGTCATTTGATCTCACCCGGGAAATTTAGCTATGAAAATCAAGTTTAACTTATACAACGGGGTTTGGAAATGGATGAAAACTCGTTTAGGCATTTTATCGAACACGAAGAGAGCCATGGTTCCAAGCATTGGGTGTGCCAAGAGACTTGTCTACACCCAATCAAAGAAGTTAACATCTCTAGGTTTAGACCAAATATTAGAGCTTAACAAGTTCTTTGAGGCATTTTGGCAAACACTTAGAGTGACATAGCTCCAAGCATTATATGTGGCAAGAGATCAAGTCCTTGCCTACACATAATCAAACAGGTTAACAACCCTATGTTTTGTTACATAAAGATGAACTTAATCCATTCACAAACCACATTAAGCACAAGAAATGAGAGAAGCCATTAAACTACCTAAATCATGGGGTAAAAATCACCCCATGACCAAGCCTAGATCACTACTCACCCATAGTGGGTGTATACACAAAGCAAAATGATGAGAGAAATGAAAACAAGGGCAAAAACGAAAATAAAAGCTAGATTAATGTAAAGAACAAGAGTACTTACAACATTAATGAAAGACAAAAGCCTCAAAACCCTTGAAATCCTTGCTCTCTTGAAGAGAGAAGGAGAACTAGAGGAGAGGAGAAAAGGGAGGTAGAGAGAGAAAGTGTAAAATGAGAGATAACCTAATGAAATGAGGTTTGGGGGTATTTATATGCCCCCAAATCCGGGTTACAAAGGTCCAAAATACCCTCAAGTCAAAGTGCAGTCGGGTACAAAAACGCAGATTTTTTTCCAGGATGTACAGGTACCGTGAAAGCCCAGTACCGGTACAGGTCTTGTTTCTCAACATTTTGGACCAAATCTGTCCGAGGTGTACAGGTACATCTTTTATTGGTACAGGTACATCGCTGGCAGACAGTTTCCGAATTGTTTTCTTCCCTCCAACAGCCCCTTTGACATCCCGAACACTCTTCGACACTTCTTTAAACACTCCTTGGGACTCGGTGGCGGGGTGCCGCATGGTCTTGGCTCTTTGGATGCTTCCGGGTTGTTCTCCTTGGTGTTTTAAAACACCTTATTTCTATGTTTTACCTGAAAACGCCAAAAACACATCTTTCGTGCAATATCGTTCAAATCAAACAAGTTACGCACGTGAGTGTGACAAAATAGAGAGAGATAAGCCCTATTATTTATACTATTGAGGGCTTATCAGGAGCCTCTCCAAATCAGGTGGCCTTAGGCGAAGGCCTCAATGGCCTAACCAACCATTGGGCCACCTCTCTCTGCAATAATGATCGGAACCCTTTATCTCATAGACTCTACAAAGAAGAACATGTATGCAAAAACTCAGTTTGACAAAAGATCAATAGACACTTTCACAAATTGTATTTTCTTTTTGTTAACAAATTCAGACACATAAACAAAGAAAACCAAACTGGCTCGTTGATGCATAAGGAGATTTTACAACATATTATTGAAGTTTAAGAAATACTCCATTATATATTTAGTTTTTGTTGTTTTGATTTTACGTATTTTGTTAGGAAGTCTTGAAATAAGTATTCTAGAGTACTTAGGTTCCTTTTAAGTTTTGCTTAGTGAAGAAGTCTAGTTTAGTTCTAACTTTACAGTTTTCTTTTTATTCATTTCCTAGTTTGTAAGGTTTCTTTTATTATAAATTATGTTGTAAGCCATAGGGCAATTTATTTGATTTTTAAAATAAGAAGAAAACAAAGAGGCAAGAACTTCCTCTACATTATAAACTAGTATTTGTCCGTACCTACGGCACTACGCACCCCGGTAGTGCTGTAGGCATGGGCATTTTTGTAATATATTTTTGTTTTTTTATGCCAACGCCAGAAGCCGAGCAGTGGGTAAAAAGAACCGATGGCATTTTTGTAATATATTTGTAAGAGTGTGGGTGTTTTCTTAAGAGAGTTGGAGAGCACATATCATGAGCCCTTGGATCAAATGAATTTCAGCCCTTCTTTCAACTTGTGTTTGTGTGGTCCCCACACCCTTGTGTTTTATTAGATAGATTATGAGACCGTTTTCGTGTTTGTTTATACTTTTTCAATGAGGGTACATGAAACCTATCCATGAAAGGAGAATGGACGGCTCAAATTCACAACAGACCGTCCATTGACTCCATTCTCCTTTCGTGTTCACTTTCATGAACGGATTTCACGTACCCTACCATTTGTGTTTTTCAATACGCTTTCCTTCATCACTCTTGTGACGTTTCTTCCTTTTGCCCGAGCAATTCAATCACTTTGGAAGACGGGGACCGTAGATACTATGCTAATCTTTGCGAATTCTCAAAAAAGCGAGGGAACAAAAAATGGATATCCGTATCGGACACAGCACAAAAAAGACTTGAGTTTACATTTCCTCCATCAAAGATGCTCTATGACGATCAGTTGAGATAAAATGGGAATAAATTCGAAAACGTTTTCATCTTTTATTACTTTCACAAGTTTATATATATACTATTTCTGGATTCCTGATTATTCCGTTACATTACAAATATAAGAAAAGAAAAAACATTATTCGACTTTCTTTTTCTGTGGGTACTTTTTAAATGAAAAAAAGAAAGAAAAAAGATTGGTTGGATGCAGAATATTGTTTTCCAATTGTAGGCAAAGGTAACCTGATTCCTTAAAACAAAGGGGGTATATAGGAAATGATTTTGCCACTTCTTTTTTTTGTTAACGTCACTCATCTGTAAGTGTATTTTTGCAACAAAAATATACTTGCAGGGGAGTGGAGTTAACAAAAAAAGGGAGTGGCAAAATCAGCAGTCGAATATATTTGTAATGTTGCAAAAATACACTTGCAGAGGAGTGGCGTTAACAAAAAAAGGAGCCGCAAAATCAGCAGCCGAATATATTTGTAATTGTAATAATAAGGTCCGCAGACCGTTGTGATGGAAACAAGAAAAGAATATGTAAAGCAAAGACTCAGTTTTATTTATAACTTAGGTGTCTGGACCAGTTTACGCCCATACTTTGACAAATGGAGACCAATTCTACCGTCAACTTGCATGGGTGGTGATGGTGTTCCAATTATAGGCAGAGTAAAACTCTATATGGACGGGTCCTGTAGAGCAAAGAATCATTGACTGATTCGTCTTTGTATATATTTTGTGTTCCGCTAAGGATTCTTGAAAAAAAAGTACTTATTTGCAAATTTTAAACTCAAAAATGGGTTTACTGAAATAATTTTTTGTGCAATAATTTTTGAACGGTGCAAACAAAAAAATTATTTTCGTAAATATATTATTTTTAAGTTTGAAAATTACAAATAAATAATTATTTTTTTTAAAATCCTTAGCAGAACATTTGCGTGACGTGGCCTAAGTAGCCCGTAGTTCCTTGCTGTTCGATCTACTGGCTTTTTTTTTTGCCTTGGTTAAATTGTTGTAATGACGGAGAATTCTCTCTTCACTTTTATTCTTTCTAATAATAAAGCTCAGTTATAAAACAAAAACGAGAAAATCTTTTTAACGGCGGAACTGTGAATAGTTGTTTACGGAGCTAATCGCAACCGTCCTTTGGACGGTCTGGGTTTAAATGAAACTATTTCGGAGAAGAGTTTAAAGAGTTTAACTCTTCTCCGGAAAAGTTCTTCCCTGAAAAAGTTTTATTTAAATATGGACCGTACAAAGCCGAAACGAACGGAACCGTGAATAACTTCTTCATGGCGGAGACGTGAATAAGTTTCTCTTAATAAAAACAAAACTCAACAAACCAAAAAACAAAAGGTCAACCTAGATCTAGCATCTGATCGATCGTCTGGGTATTTGTTATCTTTTATCTTTGATTAGCACTTTATCTTTTTTGAGACTGTTGATTCTAGGTATGAATATACAAACAGATTGCGAGTGTCGCTGTTTGCGTCAGACTCAATGTCTGGGTCAGGGTAAAAGCTTCGACTGCCTTCTGTTTTTCTCGTTCTATAATAGCTAGATGATTAGTTTGGCCTTTTCTTAGATATTGGTAATGAACTCTGTTATGTAAGTGCTGCCGAATTATTATTGATATAATCTTTCCCATCTTAGTCCAAAAAAAAATAAAAAAACACCTACATCTGACGTGGTAGATTGGATTAATATCCACCACCTTGGCTACATAGTCCAAAAAAACACAACTTGGCTACATAGTCCAAAAAAACATACTCATTATTTTGGTGATTTTATCGTTCGTTAAATAGGCCAAGTGGACGAATAATGTTAAAAAAAATGGGAAATGATTTTGCCACTTTTTTTTTTTGTTAACGGCACTCCCCTGCAAGTGTATTTTTGCATCAAAAATACACTTGCAGGGGAGTGCCATTAACAAAAAAGGGAGTGGCAAAATCATTCTCTTGATCCCGTATTTTCCACCACATGTTTTCCACAAATCATTATTTTGATAAAAATAGGTGATCATTTTGTAAAATCATAGTTGTCGACCAAATTTTACTTATAAGTGATA
The DNA here is from genome assembly GCA_018127125.1 of Rhododendron griersonianum. Taxonomy (NCBI): domain Eukaryota; kingdom Viridiplantae; phylum Streptophyta; class Magnoliopsida; order Ericales; family Ericaceae; genus Rhododendron; species Rhododendron griersonianum. Next base: position 32,771,545 of record CM030796.1, on the reverse strand, counting down.
AAAATAGGCGACTGTAATTTATGGATCAACTTGAGTTTTTCATTGAATAATCTATATACGAACCTATAAAATAAAAAATATTGAATCTCATAAGAGCAAGTTTACCAGTCACAAGCAAAAAATGCTAGGGAACAGTGCACATTTTACATTTTACCTTCTCATATTTCTTTAACACTACACCAATACAATCTATTTTACATATTCTTTATTAGAATATTAATAGAGAGAGAGAGAGAGAGAGAGAGAGAGAGAGTACAATAAAAAATTAGGTAGGTAGATGATGAACAGTCCCACTCTATTTTTACCGTGGAACTGTTGCTAGAGGGAGTTTACCTCCTCCTTTACCGATTCTGCTGTAGACTACTTTTGTCACTTTTGGTGATCTAAAGTGGCTCTAAAGGTATTTTGCATGAGCTGATAAACTTGCTCTAAGGAGAGTGGGATAAAGTCATGCTACAATGGTACAATTCAACAACGGAGGAGCTATAGGGGGCCGGAAGGGGCCCCGATCCCACCAATTGTTTTCAGAGTATGGTTTGCATAATTTAAAATTGCAACCATAATTATAAAGTAAGAACAGTTTTTATTCTGAGCACACTAAATAAGGGTGAAGATAGTATGCGATAATTATACTTCATGACATCGAATGATATGATAGCAAGTAATAACTTAATAAGTTATCAAAATTATTCCGTAAAAACCTGCGGGATTGGATTTAGTCTTGAAAACCATCGAACCAAACTTTCTTAATTCCACAGTTGGGCCTCTCCAACTTCGATTCCCGACTCCGCCACCGCAATCGCAATTCAGTTCAAAACTATAACTGCAGCCAATCCTCTTCCTTTATCAACCATCCAAATCGAGTCATACTCGATCGGCTAATGCTTCCCATATGGGAAGTGATGGACTGGGCCTGTGCAATTTGGTTTTAGAGGGCCTACTGCGAGCCCAATGTCATAACTCGGCCCATTTAACTAGTAGGTCCATTTATGCAGATCATCTCGCGACAAAACTCTGATTGATTTGGTACAAATTTTTGTTTTTCATTACTCCTATGGAGTATTTTTTTGGGAAATGATATTGGCACTCCTGAGGGGGGCTTACATATGGTTAGGGTTTGAGCCGGCATTGTGGAATCCCCCCTAATACCCCGGTCTCTTCCATTGTGGAATCCCCCCTAATACTCCAGGATAATACCCCATCTCTCTTCCATTTCAACTACAAAATAATCTTATTCTCCCATTTTATCCTTTATCCAAACCAAGTAGTATTATTTAATCCTCCCGTCACATCAATGTGGGTCCACATTTTTTACATAATACCCCCTACTATCCAATCCCCCATTCTTACATAATACCTCCAAATCTAATCCCGCATCCAGCCTTTGGGTTAAAGCGTAGGTAGGTAGGTTAGAAGTCTCTATCCTCCTTTTAAAGCGGGTGCAAAATCACCTAAGCAAGCACCCTACTGATAATTACCCAAGACTAGTATCGTTCTAGTGATATGAAAACAACTAGGCATACTATATGTCTTTAGTGGCTTCTAAAAGCATGATTGGACGTTCAAAAAAACAGAGAGCATGGTTTAACTTCATGCTGCTTTTGGAAGCCTTATTTGTCACAATTATTTGTTGGATCATCATGCCTCCTGCCATTCAAAGCAATCTGTTTTTTTTTCCCTTTTTTTTTTTTTCCTTTCTTATGGCAAATCAATCTCGTTGGACTCGTTAATTTGTTTACCCGAAGATAAACAGATGAGACATAAAAACAGATGAGACGTATGGAGAGTGGATATTATATTTTATGGATTTGCCATCTAGTCCCACCCACCAGATTAGGAAGAGGATTACTCATCCGTCTTAAAATCCAAATACTACATCCACCCATAGGGAGATGTTTAATGCCCACCCCACCCTCTAGGAATACATATTCACGCCCTTATCCCCGCTTCTTCTTTATTAACAAAAATGTCATTTTCCTCTTTACATGATCATCCGCGCGTCCTCTATTATATATCCACCCGAATCAACTACTCCCTCCGTCCTCTTTTTTAGAGTCAAGTATTCCATTTTGGGTTGTCCCTTAATAAGTGTCCATTTGTAAAGTTAGTAGGTAAAAGTTGATGCATTTTTCATTTTGCCCCTAAAAGTAGATTTCATTTTGAAAAGTTAGTGAGTAAAAATGTAATGATGATGTCTCCATAGATGGTAAGCAGGGAAAGTGGAGATAAAAGTTGATGAAAAATGTGCAATAATGATGTTTCCTTAATAAGTTGGAGTTACGAAGCAGGACACTTACAAATGGACGGAGGAAGTACAAAACAAACCAAGTGTGTACATATGCATGCAACATATCCCTCCTTCTATATGTAATACCCTTAACAAACCATCTATCCTCATCTCCTTCTAGCATACCTCCCCTCCTACCATAACCACAATGCTATATACATCCCCTAATTAAAACTCATGCTACTAACAAATGGCTCGTAAATGAATAAGAAAGTAAAAGTGAAAGAAAAAAGAAAAAAGAAAAAAGAAAAAAGAAAAATTCACTAAGTCATATAGTTCTTATCATGTTAATACAATTAAAGAGGTTAATAAGAGAAAACTTATCGTGCAATTTTCTTAAATTTTTTTATCATTTAGTTTGTAATTTTAGTACTAGAAGCCAACCATATCTTCCGCCTTATACTAATTCTCAATAAATTATTCAATCTTTTGATATGCTTCACATATTCCTCGATATTCTTAAGAGTATTGGCTATTGAAAGATTCAAAAGAAGGGTTGCTTTCAAGAAATAGTTACAGCATGAAGTCATCATGTCTTACACGGCGTATCAATGTGTCACATCAAATTTAGCTAACTTATTGAGCTTTCTTCCACATCGAACAAGCAATTAAATTGCATAACTAACTCCATTCAAACGAGCCAAATACCGCTATCTGTTTCTCTATCTCACTAATTTATTTCGGGCAACATTGACGTTTGTAGTAATTGAACATCATATTATGTCGGCAAAAAGAAAAAGAAAAGCTTTTTTAATTTTTTTTTTGAACTGTACGTTCTCTCAACCAGGGGCGGAGCCAGGATTTGGACGCGGGGTGACACCGTTCAATGAAAATGTAGTTACATGTTACGCAAAAAAAATATGAAGAAAAAAATTAAGTGTGAAGTCATAATTAGGTTTTGCCGTGGGTTTTTCTTTTTTGAAAAAGAAATAAAGGTTTGCTTCAATTCTCTTGTGGTATGCAAATCCAAGACATTACGATATTAAATTTTCTTGATCCAAAACCTACCATTCTCTAAATTGTATATATATATTTTTTTATAGTATTTGTACAAAGTAATAGTTTTTTTCATACTCATAAATACCTAGTTGAACCACATTAGTTTTTAAAAAGTTTATGTGTTCGGATGGGTCTTGGGAATTTTTTATTTCCAAATGGTCACGTTCAGTTCCAATTAGGCGATTGGGGATTCAAACCTTGGTACTCGATGCCTCAGGGTATACGCTACGCTGCCACTAAACCAGCCATAGTTTTGTGTAAAGTTCTTGAAGTCTTTTTATTTAACCTTATTACAAGTGTGTGTATATGAATATATATATATATATTAATTTTTTTTTTTTAAATTTTTTGGTTTTGCTCTCAACCAAATCGGATACTTACACCCGAAGAAAACAGCAAAACCAAAAATCCACGCGGTCCACGTAAGGGCCCATTAAACAAGCATATCTGGGCCACTACTAATTAAGAAGGCCCGCTGACCACTATAAATGGTGTTGTGTGTTGGGCCACAAAACGTGTGAGTACGTGTGTAATTGGTGTGTAATACAGTAAGTCGGGAGAATGGGGATGTTGCCAAGCAGCACCTTGCAAAGAGGGTGCAGAGTGGTCGATTAGATCATTCATTCAGGCAATCGACGACTCAGATATTAATTGACCAATAGACGGTTTAGATTTGTATACACTGAAATTCAATCTGAGCCGTTCGTGCCGAGATGAATAGCCGGATCGATCACTCGGCATAGTTTTTGCGAGGATGTTGCTGAGAGCAACATTCCCTGTCGGCAAGTTGGGTGTGATCCTAGAATTATTGATAAACCAAACGTAACAAGACGCAAGACACAGTCTTCTCTCATGTGCCAACGAATATTTTCCGTAGGCATCGACCATGCATTGATGGTGAACAAATCGGCGTACTGGTTTCACTTTTGAATTCTACAATAGGATATCCGAAACGTTCATTAATTTTAAAATATTTTCCCGAATGACTCCGTGAAAAAATCAGCTATCATATAACGAAAAGTGTTCGGTCCAACGTACTAATTTTCCATTCGAAACAAAGAATGACCTAAAAGTTTGGTTCAATTTTTTTTATAAAAAAAAAAAGTTTGGTTCAATTCTATTATAGACTTGAAATGAATGCATTGAGATATTATTATTATTATTATTATTATTATATAGTAGTGATGAGTAGTATATTCAAAGTTGTGAGTTTAAAACTTGAAAATCTCTCAGAGCCATTTGGGGGAAAAAAATAAAAAATTTCGAAAGGGACACCCACCCCGCCCGCACCATGTGGCTCCTCCACCTCTCTGGTTTTTGAGTTCCTAACTGCCAACTGCCTCTTGTCTTTTTATATTTCCTATAAATGGGATGTTCTTTTCTAGGTAAATTATACATACATGCACCTCTGTTTCCACCCCGGCGCCAATCCCATTCTTTTCAAATCCATCCTCATCAGGGGTAGGTCTATTTATCGTCGATTTCCCCAGAAAATCCTAATCCCTCAATGATGAAATAATCACCCCTGTGAAATCATCCCATCTTCAACAAGGAAATAATCACAGGCGACCTTTTCAGCTTCAGAGTTGGTGGCCTTTCTCTCTCTCTCTCTCTCTCTCTCTCCGTTCAAAATCACAACGTTTTTCAAACTCTATATAAACCCCAACCATTGAACAAGACAACGACGTTCTTCTGCGTCTCCCATTGTTTCCTCCGCCGGAAAAATTATCCTTACCGTTCTCTTTTCCTCTTGTGCCCATTTGGGTGTTCGAATCCTTGGATCATTTTCGGGTTTCTTCTCTGGGTTCTCGGAATCTTTCACTTTGTGCATGATTTCCAATAAATTTCTCTCCGCTTATTATCCCATTTTTCTATCTCTCTCCGCTCGGTACCCAAAAACCGTCCCTCAAAACCTTTACCAAACAACCCCTTTTGCGATTTCGCCCCCTCGTTCCAATCATGGCTGCGTCTTTCGGGGGTATATCTCAGGTTAGTTGGCTATTTTGATTTCTTGACTCAGTTTTGCTTCAGATTGCAATGTGTTTCTTCAATTTCACTATAGATTAATCATTTTGTCAAAGAGATTGTTATTTTGGGATCTTAATTAGGATATAGACTTCAGGTATGGGCTTTTTGTTGGATGAAACCGAGGGTACGCCTCTCTTACATGCTGTGGGACCTATACATACATGGGTCTCACATCATGTGAGAGGGGGTTTGCCTATCAAAAAAAAATTGTGAGAGAGGGTTACAAATAACCGTTGCATTGAAGATTTTTTCGAGGGTATGACGTTAGGCAATTTGGTTAAGATTGTGTTGTTTGATTTTCACGTAATGTATTACTCTTTCGTCGCTGCTTTAAGAAACGGTTTTCCCAAACACTTTTTAGAGAGTGTTATTGAGAAGGAAAAAACCATACCATTTTAGAGAGTGTTATTGCCGAACACTTTTAAGTTTTCCTGTAAGATTCCTCGTCAAGAGAAACACACAGGGATAAAAATCATTTTCTTTTGCTTCACCCCACTTCGCTTTTTCTGAGAATTTATTTCCCACGTGACATTCTAGACAAAGCCTCAGAAGATCTTCTGAATGTTTTCTGAAAATTGTTCTTTTCCAAAAGAAATATAGAACACAAGCTTTGAAACGGTTTTTTATCTTATTTTGTATCTCATGGTGTCCAAGCGAGCATACAAGCTTTTAAAACGTTATCAAAACAAGTACTTAAGGGTATTTCGTAGTGTTGATCCTGAAAACAACAGGCACGTTACATAGAAAGGAGTAGCTCTTTTATATCTTGACATAGGATTAGGTGCAGGAGGAGGTCTAAAATTCTTTTCCTTATTTTTTTAATTGGCGAAAGTTAGTATTATTAGAATAGTTAGATTAACACCTTGAAGGTGGAGTTGAACTCCTGACCTCCTTTCTCCTATGCGCCTAAGTGCATTCCCTGATGCCAAAAGGCCTCTTTTGTATGGGAAGAAGGTTTTGGCCAGGTTTTGAACCATAACATTTGTCGCTTAAGACCTCCTACTACTCGACTTATTGTGAATAGAGGTTATGATTGTAACTCGAGGAAGGGAAACAGAAAGGATGAGGAAGTAAGACAAAGAGAAGTTTTAGGGGAAATTGGATTTTTCTTTATTCGCTTAGCAAAGAAATGAAAAGTTAAGTAAGAAGGAAGATTACTTTCCCTTGTCTGGTTCTAAAGAAAGGAGCAGAGAAAATAACTAATCCATACTAACTTAAACTGGCAAAGAAAAAGAGGAAAGAAAACGTAAAAGAAAGAAAGGATAACAAAATCTTTCACCACACTTTACCTTAGTATTTCATTTTTTCCTTCTCCCAAACGGCCAAACTGGGAACCAAAAACTGGACGGAAGGAAAACTGCCATCTCCCTTTTTTTTTTTGCCTTCTCATTTTATTTCCTTGAGTTTAGAACCTTGAAACTTCAAGGGTCTATCCTTCTATTGTAACATACGTGAAAACGAAGGTATAGCAACACCTTTGTCACAACAGAGTCCTTCTCTAGAAATTTGAGAAGCATAATTCTCCCATTGCTCCTTATATTCTATTTGTGGCGTTGGATGTGTCCTCTTCATGCTTGAAGAGCTGATGGAAATAACTCCTCCTATGATTTGGGATGAGGTTACCACTTAAGACAAATGATGAGCCAACCTTACAAGATTCCTAATTAAGCTTCCGATCAATCCAATAGAAAAGGTTAAATTGTATGATGTCTGTCAACAGCCCTGTTGTCGCATGCTATTATATATTCTCCTTTTCTGTTAGACGACGTAATGTTTGTTTTTCTCTTCCCTGTCAATTTTTTACTCTCCCATTCACTGTGTGAGTAAGCTAACAAAAAAGGGCAATGTAATATAGTGCTTGGGAACTTTTTTTGCGAATTTGACGTGATATTCTTTCTGCTAGCAGGGGAGAATGAGTGAGACCGAGCCTGGTGCACACACTATTAAGACTCATGGAGCCAAAGTCGCGAAGAAGCACAAGCATGACTGGCTCATCTTGCTGCTTCTCGTGGTCATAGATGTTGTACTAAATGTTATACATCCATTTTACCGGTTCGTTGGGAAGGACATGATGACAGACCTAAAATATCCACTGAAAGACAATACTGTGCCTGTCTGGGCTGTTCCAGTAAGTTTTTCTTTTTATGTGTGTGCACTGTGCACACATGTATTCTATCAACTGGAGTTTTCCCGTTACTGATTTTCGAGAGTCCCTTGTTACCCGGGTGTGTACTTTTCAAGTACATTTTGTTTAGCAATCGCCGTTCAGAAAAAAAAAAAAAAAAAGAACGAAGAAATTCTACTTTACACTTGATTTATATGGAATCTATGTAAGAACATGTATTCCTATATGGGTAGGTTGTGAGAAGGAGACAACTTCATTTGTCAGTTGCCATTGTTTATTTGTTGAGTAAGGATAACTGATGAAACTTTTTCCTTTGCATACAGATTTATGCAGTTCTGTTGCCTATTGTTGTTTTCCTTCTCATCTATATCCGTAGAAGGGACGTGTATGATCTGCACCATAGCATATTAGGTAAGTTGAATTGGTGCTTAATTTCGATTTTGGAAGACTATCTTGTTGGTTAGAGAAGCGTTAAGTTTGATCTATGACTTATGTATACCTCAAAAAAGTGCAGGCCTCTTGTTTGCTGTCTTGATAACTGGGGTCCTCACTGATGCAATAAAAGATGGAGTAGGTCGTCCTCGACCAGATTTCTTTTGGCGTTGCTTTCCAGATGGAGTTGATGTATGTTAGAGTTTTAGACATTGAACCCTTCCATTTCTTTTTTACCATTTTGCTCTTCAATTTGGAACGAAGTTCAGCCGTGAAGGTTTTGGGGATCTAGTCCTGCACATCTTGCTAACTCGATTTTGTTTTCTTTCTCTCCTCTCTAGAAATATGATCAGTGGGGTAACGTAGTATGCACAGGTGAAGATAGCGTTATTAAAGAAGGACACAAGAGCTTCCCAAGTGGCCATACTGCATGTAAGCAACACTTCCCTGTTCCGTGCTTGAATTTTAGTCTTGGAGCAACGATGGAATAAAGTGATTCAGCCAAGTTGTTGGTCTTGTAAGATTATAGCATGGATTTGATCATTGATTTATGAAGTTTTACGTATGAGTCTTTCAAGTGATATTCTTCTACAGTCAGTCAAATATTACTTTAAGGTGCTGAAAAGGAATATTGTTAAACACCTTGAATTCAAGAAATAGACAAAACTTTGTAGTATTTTTATGATACAAAGTGATATTTTCTCTGAGGATTACAATCCTATTTACTCTAATCTAGACTCAACTTTTAGTCTCCGAATTCATCACTTTTGATGTTCCCAACACAAACTAACAAGTAATATTAAAACTAACATCTAAGCGCTTAGTGTTACAACCCTTAGACTCATTTAACACACAGAACCTAATTATGAGGCTTTTCATGCTTAGTACAAAGCATTTGACCATATAATTTGAAAGGACATATCCTTGAACTTCCAAAGCAGAAATTCCCGAATCCTGTCCTACATCTATATGTATAGAACTAAAGGTGTTAAAAAAAGGAGATAACAAAAGAAATGGAAATTCGGAATATTTGAAAGAGTTTGGCTCCCCTCTTCTTCCTCTTTTCTGATTATCTCTATGAGATTGTTAATTCTTTTCCCATATCATAACAAGAGAAAAAAAATCCACACATTATTGTCACACACATTCCTTTCCAAACATAAATGACACTTAATTGGAGTTATGAATCCTAATATTTTGAACATTGCTTGACCAAGGTACTCTTTTTGCTAGCATTTTCTAATGTTTATATAATGGATATCAACTTCACAGGCCCTTCTTCTGCTTTTGCTCTTGGAAGTCAGATGATGTTAGCCATGTTATGGTTGGTTATATATGATGTGCCTAAAGTTATGGCTTATATGTTGCGTAGAACTTTCTCACTGTTGATTTGGAGTTGGAGTCAACTTACCATCATAAAATAGAAAGATAAATGTGCTAAGCATGTTAAGTTCCTATATACTTAACATGTCTGTGTGGCCCATTTCATCTGACTCAATTCACAATGCGTTTGTAGGGTCCTTTGCTGGTCTGGGATTTTTAGCATTGTACTTGGCAGGCAAGATCGAGGCATTCAATCGCAAAGGACATGTGGCAAAACTGTGCATTGTTTTTCTTCCTCTCCTTCTTGCAGCGCTGGTAGGCGTTTCCCGGGTGGATGACTATTGGCATCATTGGCAAGATGTGTTTACTGGAGGTCTTTTAGGTTTGTCAATTGCACCTAATCATTTAATACCAGAGCAACAAGAACCATATTTGAAACTCAGTGGATTGTCATTAGCAGATTCATTTGTATAAATTGGATATTGCAGGCTTCAGTGTCGCAACATTTTGCTATCTGCAGTTTTTCCCACCTCCGTATCATACACAAGGTAATATCACTTTCCTTTTGGTTTCCTATTAAGTAGTGACGTAAAATTAAGTCTTGACCTTCTTTCCTTTTCCATAAAAGCTTTGAAAAACTTCGGTCATCATACCGTATTTTTTGGGTTAATTTTGTACAACATACTTACTATGGTGTTTTCGATCCACAAACTATTGTGAGAAACTTGGACAACAGTTGTTTTATAAAGTGAATATGATCATTTTGTTTAGTTCCTGAAGGCTGAAAGAAAAGGGTGGTAACATTAGGCTCTAACTCGTGTAAGTTATTAAGTTTTCATAACTTTTGCGTGTACAGTCAAATGCCGAATGGGAACTTTAAAAAGAGAGCTATCGATGCCTTTGCTAATTCTGTGGTTATTTCGCTGGAGGCCTTGATCCAAGTCTTTTATGTTTATGTTCTGATTACAGGATGGGGCCCTTACGCATATTTCCGAGCATTGGAGAAGTTGGAGAAGTTGCGATTGAACACACGACTCGGCCATCCTTCCAATGGACCTAATGTGCAGGCTGCAGGGGCTCAAGTTATGAATCAACAAATGGGGCTTGTAGGCAATGCATTCACCCCGGAACCTGAAGAGGACAAATCAAGCGATGCGTTCATCCCAGCATATGTGGGGCACATATCAAGCTCATCAGAGGTAGACATAGAATTCGGGAGACGGTAATTTGTATGTCATTGAGCTGTTTTGGACCAAGTTTGCTGTAGCATGACGAGGCTCTTGGGAAATCTTGGTCTGGAAACTCTATAGCAAAGGCTAAGTTGAATGTACACCATGCTCTCTTGTAATGTGCGTGATTGTTCGTGTGGATCGGAGTCAAATCGGTTTTATGTCAAGAAATATGATATGACGCTAATATGGAACTTGAAAAAGTAGGAACAGATACTTAATCGTGTCTCTTTTTCTTTTCCTCATCTTCCCCCCTGCTCCCGCGCTTTCTCTCTGCAAATTGGGTGGCTTTAGCATGAATTCAGAAGCTTAAAGTGAACCGGCGAAAAAAATAAATAAATAGAAACTCGTGATTTTAGCCATTGACATGGAAGACCTGTGCCCGTAACGTAACATTAGCGCTCGTAACGGTGACAAAAGCGAAGTTATTCATTTTGGCTTTTGGCATCGATACTCGCAGAAAAGGAGGAAACATGTTTTCATTTGTTTGTAAAAGTGTGTTTGTGGAAAACAACAGTTCCTTTTTTGTTTCCACGTTTTTTGATGTTTGAAAATTTGGTGCCATTTTCCGGAAAGGAAAAGAAATCAGACTTGGGGGGGGTCTTGGTCAATTTTCGATGGCTGTGTAGATGATGAGAATAGAATCCACCACAATGGATTGGTCTCAAGTGACTGTTCAAGTCTCTATCCTTCTAGTATCGGTCCCTACTCAGGTCTCTATCCTTCTTGTATAGCTCATACAATCGTGTGTTTTGTTCGTCTTTTTTGAATTCTTGTTAGACTCACGTTTCTTTTTTTGAATTAATCATTCATATCGACAAGAAGAGTCTAAAAAGTACAAAATTGTGACGGAAAATAAAAAAAAAATCACTAAAAACGAAAAAAGTATCAAACAGCTGTCTTATTTGAATTTTTTCAACATCAGTATTTTTTCGATACGAACGATTAACCTAAAAAATTACAACGAAAAAGCTAAACAAAAAGTAAAAAAAAAATACCGAAATAAGTTTCAGACTTATAGATTTGCAAGGACGCAGCCTCATTTTCCGTTTTACGAGACATGTCATTCTCTCACAATACATTACATTTAATTCAAAACAATTCAAATAAGTACTTATTTCTCTTCGTGGAACGGGGCCTTAGTAGATTTATGAACTTATATAGTGTCACAGGGAATATCCTTTCGGGAAGTCCAAAAATACTTGCCTGGTTCATGTGATTTCTAGTAATGTGAATCCGTAGGGAAATTACTCACATGATTGTATTTCGTCACACGCTCGAGTTTCGACGGTATTATCAACAAAAGAGGGAAAGTTGACCATACCGTGAAAAAAAAAGGGAAAATGACAGTTAATGACGTGTTTTGATAATTAATACCCGTAAAAAACATGCTGAGAACATTTTTTAATGCTGAAAATATCCTTGGCGGGTATTAATTAATTATCAAAAGGGTGAGGGTTAGGATGTTCTAATTAAAAGGGGAAAATGTCGGTCAATGACTTGTTTTGATAATTAATACCCGCCAATTAAAAGTGAAGGGTTCAAAAAAATGTCGCGGAGTATAAAGTCTACGAGTGCAAAGCGTATACGTATCCCTTAAAGTGAAGCCCGAAAAATCAGTCTTTCGGACTTTATCCTGAATATTACAAAAAATATTTGGTAAAAGTCAAAAAAAAAAAAAAAACTTTTCCGATTCCTCTTGCCGAGTCGAATCAATAGGGGTAAAGAGTTTTGTCGCAGAACAAACAAATGCGAAAAAAATCCGAATAAGGACAAACAAAAAAACACCCAAAAATCTTTTGGCAGAACTTAGCTTAGCTACTGCCATTTTATGCACTGTATGCAGCAGAAACCTTAATCACCAAGCTAGTAAACAATGATGTGCTAAAAGAAAATCACAATATTAATGTCAAAGTGTCCGCCGTTAAAGACTCCCGGCCGATTCATTAATTCTCCGTCAACCAAAATTGGCATCTGCATGATGTAAGCTTAATTTAGTTGCTGTAGTAGAGCTTCAGATAATTGTTGATTAGTAGTAGTAGTATTTCCAAGCAAACAATGACACTACTCTTCCTCCTTGGCGGGCTGCCATTATTGACCCTATTTTTTTTTTTTTTCATTTTGTGCTATGGGTCCACATTTTCGACCCACTAGTGCACACATATAATTGGGTTAAGTGAGAAATATCCTAATTCATCTTTTCTTTTTCGGAGTTGGCTTTACTTTCGAGCTGAGTGAATCTTCTCAGTTTTTAGTAAAAAATTCTCATTTTTTTACATGTACGTGAGAATTTTCCAAAACTTTTTTCACTCAAGCTAAGGAACATGCAGAGACCAATCCCATTGAACTTTTGTAAATTATTTTGAAAAACTAGTATGATACGGTGATACTCCTATTAAGAGTTGTGCAGGGGGCCAAGCAGTCTCGGCCCCTTGTGTCCATCATTACCTTAGCGTAAGTAAGTACACGGTGAGCCAAAGAAGCAACAAATTAATATTGTGTTAAATATGTTTGACATTCCAATTAATAAAGTATAGATCATGTATTTTGAAAAAAAAAAAAAAAACGAAGTCAATTATGACATCCGTGACTAAATTAATAAAGTACATATCATATGCATGTATTTTCAGGGACTATGCTTGCTTGCTTATTGTTGACTCTTAAACGAACGATTCAACATTCCAACATTGCCATTCACCTTTCCTATATAAACACCCTTTTGCCTCCCATTCCATAATTCAATACACACTCCCAAACTAACCCTTCTCTCTCTCTCTCTCTCTCTCTCTCCAACATGGACATGGTTCCGGCGACATACCTCGACAACCTCAAGAGGTACTGGAGGAGGAGGAAGTACCAAAGACTGGACGACAACAAGAAGAGGATGAAGGTCGCGAGGCTCGGAAACAACCAACGCCGCGGTTGGAAGTTACGGCTCGCTCGGAAGCTCAAGTTCAAGGTTGTTTTGCCCGTGAAGCTCCTGACAAAGTTTCACAGCGCTTACATCAATATGATGGTCCGTTTGGTCGGTGACAAGGAGACTGGGCTTTTCGGAGGGAAGAGGATCCCGAAAAGCGGGCCGGTTCCGATGGTGGCTAGCGCTAGCAATGAAATTGTTGATGGTAGGATGGTTATGGAGATTTACAAGCGGTTGGTGTCTACTCGTGAACTAGCAGCCTTGTTGGTTTGAACAGCTTTTCCAATTATGGAGTAAAATATCTGTTCTGCAATTTTAAGTCGTTACGAGAAATGAAGTTCTACTTTTGTGCATAATATTCAAAATTGTTTTCCTCCTTTTGGACTAAATTATGGACGGAAGGAGTACTCATTTCTTCTCTGTTTGTAATGTACATCTTCTTTCTTAGGAGTGAGAAACGTTCACCCTCGTTGTAAGAAAGTAAGCAGAAGATTGTTGTGGTGTTCCAAGGAAAAGAAGCATTTCATGATAATATGATTTTTGCGTACATGTACATGTTTCTCGGTGTTTAACAGAAAATATGTTTACCCTATATATTGAATCAAATGAACTAAAAATTAAATGCATGTATTCTTCTTTTTTTTGGTAATGCATGGTGTACCTAGAGCCTGTCCTGATTTTTTAAAGGCTTAAAGCGAAAATAAAAAATGAGCTCTCTATGTTGGATTATTATAAGAGGTAAACAAGTAGCTAGGTGGGGCTCCTGAAATTCAAAAAAATTTGGAGGGGGACCACTGGACGCGCCCATGAGGTTAACTAGTACCCTAACAGACTTTCACCTCGCAATTGGTTAACATACACCCGAGAATCAAACTCGCACCTCTAGGGTGAGAGCAAACCCCCTAGCCAGTGGATACAGCCCTCGTTGGGTGCCAAGGCAAGAGAGGCTTTTTGCATTCTGGAGGAAGACCACTAGACACGCCCATGAATATGTGATTTTTTGCATCCTGTCCCCAACAACTGGAGAGGCCTTTTTTTCCTATTGTTTTCTTCCCTCTCATTTCCCTTTTCGTATGGAAAATATCTATAAAAAAAAAATCACGATCCAAACAAAACAGTAAGAAAAAAAATGAGATAGATAAGCTTCATGTAATGTCACTGCTTAGAGTCATTTGATGTGACAAGCAATGATGGAGCTACTTTTGGGTGTATGGGAGCCACGGCCTCCGTGTTGTTTTGGATTTTTTTGCTTCTTTCAAATTTTCATATTAATATTAGTTATTTTGTTATTTGTTAAGAATTTTATTTTCTATTTGGTGACATTTAAATGCTTAAGAATGTGTTCCTTTTGGGTCCCAAAATCCAATTTCTCTATCTGTTCATGGTCTCCCATAAGTTTTTTCTTCAATTATTAATCTCATATATCTTTCTATCTCTCTCCACTGATTATCCAAAAAACCTTCTTCAAAATCTAAATCAAACAAACTATTAGATTTCCGAATTTTGAAATTTCAAAATCTTGTTGTTCATGGTATGGCTCCCGCATTTACGAAATCTTAGCTCCGTCCAAGACACTAAGGCTGTCAATTCAGCCATTCCTGATAGTATGGTTCAATGTCACTTCTTACCCGAATGTGCTCTCAATACCATTGATAAGTTAAATTAAATCGAGATTTCCTTTGGTAGTCTACTGACGTACGACCATAGGAAAATTCATGCAGTTAATTGGGTCAATATGGCAAAACCTCAGACCACGAGTGGGTTAAAGCTGAATTAGTCAATAAGGTGCTCAGAGGGAAATACAAGAGCACCACCATCCGGGGCGGGCGAAAGGGGGCGCCGGGATGCTCAGACCTTGCACAACTCCAAATTTTAATTTCTTCACGATCGTATTAGTTTTTCATGTAAATTTTATAAAGTTCTATAGGGGACTAGTAGTGATAACTACAAGTCCATTGGATGGCTTTTTTTAGAGTAAGTATACATGTGTGGAAAAAAACTCCATTTAATTTTTAAGTTATCACTTGTCTCAAGTGACTGTTCAAGTCTCTATCTATCCTTCTGGTATCGCCGTATCGGTCATGCAATTGGGGGAGGGGGATGAAAAGGACACAATTGTACCATTCCACTTGTTTTTTTTCTAGAATCATTGTTGAAATGACACAATAATATAGTGTGTCACGGGGAAATTAAATATCCTTTCAGGAACACCAAAAATACTTTAGGCCCCGTTTATTTATTTTTTGATCGGCAATACTTATTAGGACCCGTTCCGCTAACTTTCGAAATCTTCTTTTGCAAAAAAACAGAGAGAGGGTAATTTCAAGCTCAAAAATCATGTATTTATGCAAATAATTTTTCTACTAATATGGATCTCGTTTGATAGATCTCATTGAAATCTTTTAAACGGTGCCAAAAAAAATTGAAAAATTATTTTTTATTTTTATTATATTTGAGTTTGAAATTAAATTTTGTTTGAAAAAGAAAATTTAGAAAGTTAGCGGAACGGGGCCCTGGTTCATGTGATTTCAAGGAACGTGGATCCACAGGAAAAGTAATCTATGAACACATCCTTGATCAAAGCGGTGTGCTTTTTGAATCCGGAACCTTGAGTGTCCAAGAATTCTAAGGTTGAGCGAAGATGATTGGAGTTTATCTTTTACTAAATTCTTACTTCACATCACTCTCAAACCACTGTTTTTCGTCAAAGGATAACAAAATCTTGTCCGTTCGGCTAAATAAGTCATGGCTTATTTTTTTGTCCTTATTCAAATTTTTTTCGTATTTGTTAGTTTTGTGTCAATTTTTTAGGGATTATTGCATCTCCATGACAAGAGGAATCTTAAAAGTAAAAAATTATGATCGAAATCTATTTTTTTTGAATAAAGACGAAAAAATTGGCTTATTTTTGTCTTTATTCAAAAAAATTAGGTTTCGATCGAATTTTTTTACTTTTTAGATTTCTCTCGTCATGAAGATGTACTAATCCCCAAAAAATTGACGCAAAACTAAAAAATAGTACGAATTTTTTTTGAATAAGGATAAAAAAATAGGCCACCTGGCTTATTTAGCTGAACGGGTATGAACGTTTTTTCCTTCTCCCAAACGGCCAAACTAGGAACCAAAAACTGGAAGGAAGGAAAACTGCTATCCGCCGTTAAACACTCCCGGCCGATTCATTAATTCTCCGTCAACCAAAATTGGCATCTGCATGATGTAAGCTTAATTTAGTTGCTGTAGTAGAGCTTCAGATAATTGTTGATTAGTAGGAGTAGTATTTCCTCCTTGGCGGGCTGCCAATATTGACCCAATTTTTTTTTTCTTTTCATTTTGTGCTATGAGTCCACATTTTCGACCCACTAGTGCCACGTAGCCAAAAAAGAGAGAGAGCCAGTGGACCACACATATAATTTGGTTAAGTGAGAAATATCCAATTTCATCTTTCTTTTATTTTTTTTTGTAATTGGCTTACTTTCGAGCTGAGTGAATCTTCTCAGTTTTTCGGTCAAAATTCTTATTTTTTTGCAAGTATGTAAGGATTTTCTAAACTTTTTTCACTCGAGGAACATGCAGAGAGACCAATCCGGCCATTGAATTTTTCTAAATTATTTAGAGTTGTACACATAGGCCCAAACAGGCTCGACACCCCTTGTTTCCACCAATGTCTTAGCGTAAGCAAGTACACGGTGAACCAAAGAAGCCACAAATATTGTGCTAAATATGTTGACATTCCAATAAAGCACAGATCACATGCATGTATTTTGAAAAAATGAAAAAAATAAATAAACAAAGTCAATTATGACATCCGTGACTAAATAAAGTACATATCATATGCATGTATTTTCAGGGACTATATACTGCTTGCTTATCGTTGACTCTTAAACGTACGATTCAACATTCCCACATTGCCATTCACCTTTCCTATATAAACACCCTTTTGTCTCCCATTCCATAATTCAATACACACTCCCAAACTAACCCTTCTCTCTCTCTCTCTCTCTCTCTCTCTCCAACATGGACATGGTTCCGGCGACATACCTCGACAACCTCAAGAGGTACTGGAGGAGGAGGAAGTACCAAAGACTGGACGACAACAAGAAGAGGATGAAGGTCGCGAGGCTCGGAAACAACCAACGCCGCGGTTGGAAGCTACGGCTCGTTCGGAAGCTCAAGTTCAAGGTTGTTTTGCCCGTGAAGCTCCTGACAAAGTTTCACAGCGCTTACATCAATATGATGGTCCGTTTGGTCGGAGACAAGGAGACTGGGCTTTTCGGAGGGAAGAGGATCCCGAAAAGCGGGCCGGTTCCGATGGTGGCTAGCGCTAGCAATGAAATTGTTGATGGTAGGATGGTTATGGAGATTTACGAGCGGTTGGTGTCTACTCGTGAACTAGCAACCTTGTTGGTTTGAACAGCTTTTCCAATTATGGAGTAAAATATCTGTTCTGCAATTTTAAGTCGTTACGAGAAATGAAGTACTACTTTTGTGCATAATATTCAAAATTGTTTTCGTACTTTTGGACTAAATTATGGACGGAGGGAGTACTCATTTCTTCTCTCTTGTCTCTGTCTGTAATGTACATCTTCTTTCTTAGGAGTGAGAAATGTTTACCCTCGTTGTAAGGAAGTAAGCTGAGGATTGTTGTGGTGTTCCAAGGAAAAGAAGCATTTCATGATAATATGATTTTTGTGTACATGTACATGTTTCTTGGTGTTTAACAGAAAATATGTTTACCCTATTGAATCAAATGAACTAAAAAATGCATGTATTCTTTTTTTTTTTGGTAATGCAGGGTGTTCCTAGAGCCTGTCCTGACTTTTTAAAGGCTTAAATCGAAAACTAAAAATGAGGCCTCTTTGTTGGATTATTATAAGGGATAAACAAGTAGTTAGGAGGGGCTCCTGAAATTCAAAAAAAATTGGAGGGGGACCATTGGATGCGCCCATGAGGTTACCTAGTACCCTAACAGACTTTCACCTCCCAACTAGTTAACATACACCCGAGAATCAAACTCGCACCTCTAGGGTGAGAGTAAACCCCCTGGCCAGTGGAGACAGCCCTCATTGGGTGCCAAGGCAGGAGAGGTTTTTTGCATCCTGGAGGAAGACCACTGGACACGCCCATGAACATGTAAGAAGGAAGATTACTTTCCCTTGTCTGGTTCTAAAGAAAGGAGCAGAGAAAAATAACTAATCCATACTAACTTAAACTGGCAAAGAAAAAGAGGAAAGAAAACGTAAAAGAAAGAAAGGATAACAAAATCTTTCACCACACTTTACCTTAGTATTTCATTTTTTCCTTCTCCAAAACGGCCAAACTAGGAACCAAAAACTGGAAGGAAGGAAAACTGCTATCTCCCTTTTTTTTTTGCCTTTCCATTTTATTTCCTTGAGTTTAGAACCGCCTTGAAACTTCAAGGGTCTATCCTTCTATTGTAACATACGTGAAAACGAAGGTATAGCAACACCTTTGTCACAACAGAGTCCTTCTGTAGAGATTTGAGAAGCATAATTCTCCCATTGCTCCTTATATTCTATTTGTGGCGTTGGATGTGTCCTCTTCATGCTTGAAGAGCTGATGGAAATAACTCCTCCTATGATTTGGGATAAGGTTACCACTTAAGAAAAATGATGAGACAACCTTACAAGATTCCTAATTAAGCTTCCGATCAATCCAATAGAAAAGGTTAAACTGTATGATGTCTGTCAACAGCCCTGTTGTCGCATGCTATTCTATATTCTCCTTTTCTGTTAGACGTTGTAACGTTTTTCTTCCCTGTCAATTTTTTACTCTCCCATTCACTGTGTGAGTAATTAAGCTAACAAAAAAGGGCAATGTAGTGTAGTGCTTGGGAACTTTTTTCGCGAATTTGACGCGATATTCTTTCTGCTAGCAGGGGAGAATGAGTGAGACCGAGCCTGGTGCACACACTATTAAGACTCATGGAGCCAAAGTCGCGAAGAAGCACATGCATGACTGGCTCATCTTGCTGCTTCTCGTGGTCATAGATATTGTACTAAATGTTATACATCCATTTTACCGGTTCGTTGGGAAGGACATGATGATAGACCTAAAATATCCACTGAAAGGCAATACTGTGCCTGTCTGGGCTGTTCCAGTAAGTTTTTCTTCTTATGTGTGTGCACTGTGCATACATGTATTCTATCAACTGGATTTTTCCCGTTACTGATTTTCTGCTTTTGCTCTTGGAAGTCAGATGTTGTTAGCCACGTAATAGTTGGTTATGTACGTGCCTAACATTATGGCTTATATGTTGCGTAGAACTTCCTCACTGTTGATTTGGAGTTGGAGTCAACTTACCATCATAAAATAGAAAGATAAATGTGCTAAGTATGTTATGTTCCTATATATGTAACATGTCTGTGTGGCCCATTTCATCTGACTAAATTCACAATGCTTTGCAGGGTCCTTTGCTGGTCTGGGATATTTAGCATTGTGCTTGGCGGGCAAGATCAAGGCATTCAATCGCAAAGGACATGTGGCAAAACTGTGCATTGTTTTTCTTCCTCTCCTCCTTGCAGCGCTGGTTGGCGTTTCCCGGGTGGATGACTATTGGCACCATTAATTGGCAAGATGTGTTTGCTGGA
Organism: Rhododendron griersonianum; assembly: GCA_018127125.1. Classification (NCBI taxonomy): domain Eukaryota; kingdom Viridiplantae; phylum Streptophyta; class Magnoliopsida; order Ericales; family Ericaceae; genus Rhododendron; species Rhododendron griersonianum. Next base: position 32,751,597 of record CM030796.1, on the reverse strand, counting down.
GGTCTTTTAGGTTTGTCATTTGCACCTAATCGTTTAATACCAGAGCAACAGGAACTATATTTGCAACTCAGTGGTTTGTCATTAGCAGATTCATTTGTATAAATTGGATATTGCAGGCTTCAGTATCGCAACATTTTGCTATCTGCAGTTTTTCCCACCTCCGTATCATACACAAGGTAATATCACTTTCCTTCTGGTTTCCTATCAAGTAGTGATGTAAAATTGAGTCTTGACCTTCTTTCCTTTTTCTACGAAGTAATCTGTGCTGCAGTGTCCATAAAAGCTTTGAAAAACTTCGGCCATCATACAGCATTTTTTGGGTTAATTTAGCGTGAGAAACTTAGACAACAGTTGTTGTATAAAGTGAATACGATCATTCGTTTAGTTCCTGAAGGCTGAAAGAAAAGGGTGGTAACATTAGGCTCTAACTCGTGTAAGTTATTACTAAGTTTTTCATATCTTTTGCTTGTACAGTCAAATGCCTAATGAGAACTTTAAAAAGGGAGCTATCGACGCCTTTGCTAATTCTGTGGATATTTCTCTGGTGGCCTTGATCCAAGTGTTTTATGTTTTATGTTCTGATTACAGGATGGGGTCCTTACGTCCGAGCATTGGAGAAGTTTGAGAAGTTGCGATTGAACGCACGACTCGGCCATCCTTCCAATGGACCTAATGTGCAGGCTGCAGGGGCTCAATTTATGACTCAACAAATGGGGCGTGTAGGCAATGCATTCACCCCAGAACCTGAAGAGGACAAATCAAGCGATGCATTCATCCCAGTATTTGTGGGCCACAAATCAAGCTCATCAGAGGTAGACATAGAACACGGGAGACGGTGATTTGTATGTCATTGGGCTGTTTCGGACCAAGTTTGTTGTAGCACGACGAGGCTCTCGGGAAATTTCGGTCCGGAAACTCTATAGCAAAGGCTAAATTGAATGTACACCGTGCTCTCTTGTAATGTGCGTGACTGTTTGTGTGGATCGGAGTCAAATCGGTTTTATGGCAAGAAATATGATACGATGCTAATATGGAACCAGAGAAAGTAGGAACAGATATTTAATCGCGTTGTCTTCTTTTTTCCCCCTGCTCTCGCGCGTTCTCTCTACAAATGGGGTGGCTTCGGCATGAACTCAGAAGCTCAAAGTGAACTGGCGAACCAAAAAAAATAGAAACCAGTGATTTTAACCATTGACATGTAAGACCTGTGCACATAACATTAGTGCAAAAGCGAAGTTATTCATTTTGGCTTTTGGCAACAATACTCCCAGAAAAACAGGAAACATGTTTTCATTTGTTTGTGAGTGTGTTCGTGGAAAAAACATTAACAATGAATAGGTTTGGTACCAATTTCTTTTTCCAACATTACCCAATAAAAAGTTTTCCTTGTGGCAGAGGAAAACATCTTTTTTCTTTCCACGTTTTTTGATGTTTGAAAATTTGGTGCCATTTTCTGGAAACGAAAGGAAATCAGACTTGGGGGGGTCTTGGTCAATTTTCGTCCCTTGTGATTATCGCCATGTGTAGATACCCCCCTCATGGTTTAAAACTAACCACATAACCTACCTGTGATTTTGAAAATGTGCGGATAGACCTCCTGCCGTCATGTTTTCCATCCATATTAATGGAGGTGTATCTCACACGCATCTAGAATGTAATCTAAGTCGTTCATAATGTATTAAATAAAAAATTGAGTATCTCTGTAAAAAATCATCCCAATCAGGCATCAATAATCCAGTGATCTAATTTTTAGTAAATTCAAATTTGAAATTTTAATTTCATAACAAAATCGATTCGACCATGAGCTTTTCATTTTTTGATTGACTTGAATTTTGGCATAGATGTATTACTCGTCAAAATTTACAATATCAACGGTTTGGATTCAATTTTTGGTATAGGAGATGGTATGATTAGATTTAAAAAAGAAGAAGAATCAATGGACATGATGAGGGTATATCGGTCTTTTAATGTTATGTCTGTTAATATGGATGGAAAATATGACGGCAGGGGGTCTATCCGCACATTTTCAAAACCACAAGTAGATTATGTGATCAGTTTTAAACCATGAGGGGGGTATCCGCAATGGCGATAACCACAGGGGTGAAAGTGAACTTTCCTCTTTTCGATGGCTGTGTAGATAATGAATAGAATCCACCACTATGGTCTCAACTCTCAAGTGACTCAGGTCTCTATCCTTCTGCCTTCTGGTAATGAGTGGCGAAAAGTTTATGGACACAGCAAATCTGTGCACAGATCGTGCACAAACTGCGTTGTGGGGCCTACTAAGGGTTCCACACAAATGAAAAGGACACAATTGTACCATTCCACTTGCTTTTTCTAGAATCATTGTTGAAATGACCGTTTCGTTAAGGTTATTATTTTTTAAGTACTTATTTTCCGCTTTACGAGACAAGTATTTAATATTTATTTTGCTTAGCGGAACGGAACCATGTATTTATGAATTTATATAGTGTCAGAGGGAATATATCCCTTTCAGGAAGTCCAAAAACACTTGCCTGGTTCATGTAATTTCTAGGAATGTGAATCCGTAGGGAAATAGTACTCTATGAATCCGTCCTTAAATCAAAGTAATTCCACATCTTGTATTAAGTCTTGATGATCGAGTACTTTTTTATAATCTGGATCCTTGTGTACGTCCGAAAGAGTACGTTATGAGGTCGAGCAAATTAAGAAATTCTTACGCACATGATTATATTTCATCATTCGCTTGAGTTTTCGACGGTATTTATCAACAAATTAAAAAGAGGGGCATTGAAAGTTGACCGAAAGGGTGAGGGTTAGAAATGACGCCCGAATATAAAGCGTACGAGTGCAAAGCGTGTATATATATATATATATATACTATTACAGATGCAGATTGGCTGGCGACTACTGTTTCAGCACAATATTAATGTCAAAGTGTCCGCCTATAAACACTCCCATCACTCTCCGTCAACCAAAGATGTAATTAGCTTAATTAATTTAGTTGCTGTAGAGCTTCAGATATTTGTTGATTATTTTCCAATCAAACAATGACACTACTCTTCCTCCTTAATTCGTCGGGCCTGCCAATATTGACCCAATTAATTTTTTCCGTTTTGTGCTATTTATGATTCCAAAATGTAACACACACACAGAGAGAGAGAGAGAGAGAGAGAGAGAGAGAGAGAGAGAGAGAGAGAGAGCTCAACAAAAAAAAAGAAGGTGGACCACACATATTGGGTTGAGTGAGAAATATCCTAATTCATCCTAATCTTCTGAGTTTTTGGTCAAAATTCTTATTTTTTAATTTACACGTATGTAAGAATTTTCAAAAACATTTTTCACTCAAGGAACATGCAGAGACCAATCCCATTGAATTTTTCTAAATTATTCTAAAAAATTAGTATAGTATGCAGGGACAGATCCAGAAATATAATCTAGTGGGGGCACATGTTAATCATAATTGCGAAAGTTTATTTATTTTTAGTCAACTACAATAGGATCGTACAAAATTAAGACATGCGTTATTAACTACAAAAGTTCATAACGTGTACTTTAAGTTAAATTGGGTAAAAATGAGCACAAAATCTTAAACAAAATTTTTAAAGTATATTTTAAATGAACATCGACAAGTTTTAGAATGATCGAGCTACTTTTGTTAATGACTTTATTTTAAAATATTTCTCCTAGACGGCTTAAAATAAATAGAATCAAGAAAGAATAGCTCCAAATAGACAAACAGCTCGTAAAGCAACAAGTCTAAATGCACCATATGATGAAATTTAGGTATAAAACTAATTCTATATGTGTATTTTTGAAATATATGCAAGTGTGCATGTTTATATATTAGCACACTTTCATAATTATGCTAACTTATATATACAAAAATATTTAAAAAAATATTTTAATTTCAAGTGGGTTCACGAGTTAATTTCGTCCCTGATAGTAATATTTAGAGTTGTGCAGGGACCTATGCAATTAAGCAGCCTCGGCACCCCTTGTGTCCCCCACTGGGAAAATTTTTCAGTGCCGAGCGGGTACCACGTGGTGCCTGCTCGGCCATTCGAGCCGTCCATTTTGTTTTTTAACGGCTCAGATTTGGAGAGAGAAAAGGAGAGAGAAAGTGTTTGGGGGAGAGGAGAGAGAGTGTTTTAATCCGAGCCGTCCAAAAGTGTATCGGACAGCTCGGATTCGCCGAGCGGGTGCCACGTGGGCAATACCCGCTCGGCACTGAAGTGTTTCTCCCCCCACTGCCTTTGCGTAAGCAAGTACGTCATGGTGAACCAAAGAAGCTACAAATATTAAATATGTTTGACATTCTTGGTTTTGCTGATGAGAGTGCCTTATTGACTCTTAACACGGACATGACCTTTTTCCTATATATAAACACCCTTTTGTTTCCCATTGGCATTCCATAATTCAATACACGCACCCAAATTAACCCTTCTCTCTCTCTCTCTCTCTCTCTCTCTATCTCCAACACGGACATGGTTCCGGCGACATTCCTCGACAACCTCAAGAGGTACTGGAGGAGGAGGAAGTACAAAAGACTGGACGACAACAAGAAGAGGACGAAGGTAGCGAGGCTCGGAAACAACCAACGCCGCGGTTGGAAGCTACGGCTCGCTCGGAAGTTCAAGGTTGTTTTGCCTGTAAAGCTTGGGAAAAAGTTTCACCGCGCTTACATTAATATGATGGTCCGTCTGGTTGGTGACAAGGAAACTGGACTTTTTGGAGGGAAGAAGATTCCGAAAAGCGGGTCGGTTTTGATGGTGGGTAGCGCTAGCAATGAAATTATTGATGACAAGATGGTTTTGGAGATTTACAAGCGGTTGGTGTCTACTCGTCAACTAACAGCCTTTTTGGTTTGAACAGCTTTCCTAATTATGGAGTAAAATATCTATTCTACAATTTTAATTCTTTACTAGAAATGAAGTACTTTTGGACTAAATTTTAAGAATTTTGTTTTTATCTTCTCTGTATATGTATATTTCGGGGGTGTTCCACTTTTATAAAAAGTACTTTTTTTTCAAACGAATGTAATTTCAAGCTCAAAAATCATGTGTTTACGTAAATAATTTTTTTTTATCAATATGAATCTTGTTTGATAGATCTCATCGAGATCTTTTAAACGGTGCAAAAAAAATTAAAAAATTATTTTTCATTTTCATTATATTTGAGCTTGAAAACCCTTCTTTTTTCAAAAATTCTTTTTACTATAGATTTGGAACGGCACCTTCATTTTTCTCTTCTTTTTTAGGGGTGAGAAATGTTCACCCTCGTTGTAAGGAAGTACGCTGAGGATTGTTGTGGTGTTCCAAGGAAAAGAAGCATTCATGATAGTATGATCATTTTTGTGTACACGTATATGTTTCTATGTGTTAAACAAAGAAAATATGTTTACCTTTGTTGAATCAAATGAACTCAAAACTGCATGTATTCTTCTTCTTCTTTTTTGGTAATCGTAGACACTCTAATTTGGCCTAACAATTATTTTAAATCCCACCTTGGGGACCATCCCGATAATAAATGGATAATGTGATTGATGATTGACTTTTCGTAAACCTTAGGACTTTTGGTGAGTACTTTTAGCCACTTAGATGATCCAATTCAAAGCCATATAGCCTTTCAGACAGAAATACAGCATCCTGAGAGAATACATCTATCGGCTGCAAGATTGATCTCACGGCTCCAACTTCATTCTTTCACCCGTGAAACATGTTGTTTAAAAATCTCACGGAGAGATTGATTCCTTGTCCACGAGAACCATTCCTTGGCCGCCATATCCATTTCTCGGCCGCCAGATCGTCATTTTTTCAAAATTCTGGAATGTTCTGTTAATCTTTTAATCCGTGCTCAAAACCCTAGCAGCCATTCTCCGATTCTTTAGGGCTACGAAAGAGATTCAGGACAAAGATCTTATTACCCTATACTATCTTATTGATTCACATCATTTGATTGGCCGGAGTGAGTCACCAATTGTCCATATAAAGAGACCCTTAGGGTTTGAAAAAAGACACACAATTCACCTTTGTAAACCACGAAACTCTACAGAAACACTCTCCCATACTCCCTCTACAAAAACTCTAACATCCCGAAGGCAACCGCAATCCGAGCAATCATACCCTGAAGTATAAACCCTAACCTTAGAGTTTTTGAGAAAGAAGTCAGTCAATCACCCTCAATCCGAAGCAATCAAGCAACTGAGGGATCAAGGTGGTGAGGCCTAGGGGCCTATGGTTTGTCTATTTTTATGTTTCTGTATTTTAATCATAGTGTTCTGATTTTCTGTTAATTATTTGTTCTGGTGTGAGGAGGAACATCGGCTAGAACGTCGTTCCTTTGGTTGGTATAACAATCCAGAAAGATTCCTTGGCCGTGACATCTATTCACCGGCCATGGGATCCATTCTCTGGGACAGTTTTGTTGTGTTCTGCTTATTTTAATGCATACTTTTATTACTGTCTTGGCTCACCATTAACTGCTTAAAGGATAAAAATAAATTATGTATTTAGAATTAAATAAAACAAGTACTAACCATGTGTTGAACAATTATGGGTCAGTCTCACGACTGGGCAAAGAGGGGTGCCTATTACCTTTCTCTTATTGTACTTTTGGCTCCCGTACCCGGAATCTCTATTTGTTTTCCTAGTTTTTATAAACTAAGTGACAACTCTATTTTGATGATGACCACTATCGTGTGGAGATATTTCTAGCCATGAGAATATCAACGATCTTGGTCTATGAAGTGGAAGCAAACACGAGATGATCATTTGTATGGCGATACCTCGTTTGGGAGGTGTCTACAATAATGCAAGGTGTTCCAGATCAGCTTGCGTGCATCTCAAACTAATCCCTACAGTCCCTCCCATAGCAGTTTTACACGCTTACGCACATAAAACTTCTTTTGAAAAAACCTTGGCAATATTAATGCAAAATAAATCAAACAGCTCAAATCGAACTCCTCGTTAAAAGCTTGTCAAAGATTAGCTTGTGCCACAAACAAACCACGACTATACATACCTATGCCGTTAAAAAAAAAAGACTATACATATTTACAACTTCTTAGGTATTTAGAGCTCTGCACAAATTCGACTAGATGGGCTAATCTGCCCTTTAAGCCTGTAAAAAGAGGTGCAAACCAAATCCAGCGAGCTCATAATTTGGCTTGATTAAATCTTAGTTGGAATTGACTCGAAACTGCAGAGCCCTGTAGAAGAGGCTTCTCTAATTGATTTCTTCTTCCGCCAAGGCAGTTTTTTTTTTTTACAACATGTGAGGTATCTTAATTGACACTCAAATAAGATGAGACTAGTCCACCTCGGGCTGGTCGACATACAACTGAGAATCAAACTCGCACCTCCAGGGTGAGAGCAAACCTCCTAGCTAGTGGTGACAACTCTCATTGGGTGCCAAGGCAGGAGAGGCTTTTTGCATCCTGGAGGGGACCGGACCACTGGACGCACCCATGAACATGTGATTTTTTGCATCCCGTCCCCAACAACTGGAGAGGCTTTTTTTTTTTTTTTTCCCTATTGTTTTCTTCCCTCTCATATCTCTTTTCGCATGGAAAATATCTAAAAAAATTCATGATCCAAACAAAACAGTAAGAAAAAAAAATGAACTAGATAAGCTGAATTAGTCAATGAGGTGCTTACAGGGAAATACGTACAAGAGCACCACCATGACGAAAGGGGGCGCCGGGTGCCCGGACCTTGCACAACTCCAAATTTTCTTCACAATTGTATTAGTTTTTCATGTAAATTTTTAAAAGTTCTATAAGACTAGTCACTTATGTGCATACCGATACTTTGGACTATTAATGAAGGAAGCATGGTAATATGCACATAAATTTAGTTGGGTCTCTAGGCCTGCTCTCTCTGATGCCATTTGAAACAACGAACTAAACACAAGAGTAAAGGAAAAAACTGCTCCCATGGACAGTCCACAGACCGCTAGCTGGATTAGAACGGATACCCATACCCCAATGATTGGGGACTACATGGGTTTTGTTGTTGTTGTTGTAGTATAAGACTAGTCACTACAAGTCCATTAATTGGATGCAACAAGAAAACCATATTCATTGACCACCTGTTATAAAAAGAGAAAATTAGAGATTGGCTCCTGTTTCAGCCCAACGTTGTCAAAGTGTAAGCCGATAAACACTCCCATCAATCTCAGTCAAGCTATTTCAATTAATTTAGGAGTCAATCAACCCAAAATGCCATCTGCATAATGCAAGGACTTTTTTTTCCCGACAGTCAGGGGTGTTCGGATAAGCTTACATGAATCTCGAATAATTTTCTACCCGGCTATCCACGCCGGAATCAGGGGATTCACAAAAATTTCTTTCCAGCAGTCTGATCTCAAGAATCGAACCTTGAATAATTGTATGGGGAGCAAATCTGCTTGGATTAACCTTCGGGGCTCGCATAGTTAAAGATTAATTCGGTTGCTGTAGAGCTTCAGATATTTGTTGATTATTTCTAGAGGTGGCAATCCAAACCCATATTTCTTAACCCGCCCAAATCCGTCCACTTATAACCCAACCCAATCCGCCCATATTATGTAATGGGTTGATATGGGTTGAACCCATATCAACCCATATTTATATGGGTTTAGATGGGTTGAGAGTGGGTTAAATATGGGTCAGAATTAAAAATGGCCCAACACCTCTTTCTCTCTCAGCCCACACTCTCCCCCCGTCTTTCTCTGGTACACATTTGGCATCGAGATTAGAAGAGAGAGTCGAGATTAGAAGAGAGAGTAAATAAATCCAAGTGTAGAGAGAGAGAGAGATAGACAACCAGATCAAATTCAATCCTACTCCTTCATTTCAACTCCTCTCTCTCTCTCTCTCCCTCCTTTATGAACTCCCGTTTTTTTGCTAGAAAAATGTCCCAGTGATATAAGTACACCAAATTCTCTCTCTCTCTCTCTCTCTAAGAATCTCTCCATTCCAGTGAGATAAGTACACCAATTTTTTTTGACTTTTTTTTTAAAGTGATTTTTTTTAAAAAATATATAGGTAAAGGACAAAAAATTTTACTTTTCCATTTGCCACCTCTAAAATTCATCCACGCAAATTCTCTCTCTCTCTCTCTCTCTCTCCAATCCCTTGAGCTCCTATGAGCGACAAGTATTTTACGATTTTTGATTCGCTCCAATCAGAAAAGTACGGAGTAAAAAATTTTGACTTTTACCCAAATATTTTTGAAAACATCCAAGATAAAGCCCAAAAAACCGATTGTTGGGATTTATCTTGAATATTACAAAAAATATTAGGGTAAAAGTAAAAAAAAAATTACTTTTTCGATTCTCTCGTTGAGACGAACTAATAGGAATAAAAAGTTTGTCGCAAAACAAACAAATACAAAAAATTGAGTTTAAATCATAAAATTTTACTTTTCTGAATTCCCTTATTGAGACAAATCACCCGCGGGGGGAAGGGAGAAAAAGGAAAACAAAAAACAAAACCAAAACCAAAAAAAAAAAAAAGAGGGGAGGAAAACGGGTCGGGTCGGGCGGGTTTGGGTTTGGCTTGACCCATATTTGACCCGACCCGTTTCAACCCGTTTACTTTTTGAACCATATTCGACCCGCCCATATTTGACCCACGACCCGTTTCAACCCGCCCAAACCCGCCCGGACCCGCCCGTTTGCCACCTCTAAATTTATTTCCAAGCAAACAATGATACTCTTCCTCCTTAGTCGGGCTGCCAATATTGACCCCATTTTTTCATTTGCGTCATACGTCCGAATTTCTGTCCCACTAGTGCCACATAGGGCTGTAAACGAGCCGAATTGAGCTTTGTCGAGCTTGAATTCGACTCGTTTACTAAACGAGCAAAAACCTCGAGTTTGAGCTGAGCTTGGCTCGAGCCCTATTGCCTTAACGAGCCGAGCTCCAGTCAGCTCGTTTATTAAACGAGCTCGAGCTCGCAAGCTGCTCGGTTCGTTTACAGCTCTAGTGCCATGTAGCCAGTGGCGGACCCAGGAATTTGAGATAGTGGGGGCACCAATTTTTTTTGGGACGCTGTAATATATGAGTTACGGTTAAACACATTCACACCCAAATAATTTTAATTAGCATTCATGATAATGTAATAATTTTTAACAAGCTACTTGGGCAAACTTGCGCACTTCGACTACATGCGTTAAAACGAAATTATCACATATTCATTATCTATTTTCCTATTATTAACTCTATAAGTGCAAATTTCGGGGATAAAAAATGTACAAATACAATGTGGGAATTCATATTGAGTACTAAACAAATGATTGGAGACATTGGAGAGTGAGGAAAACCTTGGCTGTAAAAGAGTTCTCCGCGAAACTGCTGGGGGTTAGGAACTGGAACCAGACTGCCAAACATGCTGACTCAAATTCGCTTTCTAGTGGATTTTGACAAAAAACCAAAAATCGTTAAAGGAGTGGGACTCGAACCCACGCCCTTTCTTTTCCTTTACCTGTCACTTACCACTGCACCAGGCTTTAACATAATTATACGAGATAGCATATATAATATATATACATACAAAATCGGGAAATTTTTTTTTTAAAAAGAGCGTGGGGGCACGTGACCCCACGTGCCCTATGGTGGGTCCGCCTCCGCATGTAGCCAAAAGAGAGAGCCAGCTGAACTCAGAAAACATTTACTTTCGGGCTGAGTGGATTTTTCGGTTTTTGGTCAAAATTCTTATTTTGTTAATCTATTAGTAGGATTGGGAAAATAAAATAATACGGACAAACTTCGGTTTTTTTTTTTTTTTTTGAAATTTTTAGTGACATTTTTATGATAATAAAAAATTGCTTTCTTGATTATCTAGATCTCGTCAGGACAAAGCTAAAAAGCATCATCATATATTATTATTTATTACCTTCAATTATCCGAACAAAATTTTAAAAGGATGAAATTACAATAAGGGGTTGTTTGATATCCCATATTCAGCACTTAAAACTGAAACAATTAAGTAACAAGTGATTAAGTAGGTTTGATAACCACATTTTACATTACTTAACAGATTAAGTGCAACTTAAAATATAGTGTAAAAAGTTGATAAAAATTAAGTAGCTTTGAGTTACTTAATTCTGGCTGAATTCTTATATGCTTGCATTCAACCACCACCACCGTCTTCACTCAACCACAACTACACCACCACCACCACAACCGCCTCCACTCCCACCACCACAACCGCCACCACTCCCACCACCACTCCACCACCACTACTCTACTACCACGCTACCACCACCACAACCATCATTATTCCACTACCACGCTACCGCCACCACAACCACCATCACTCCACCAACACCAACACCACCACCACCACCACCGCCACTCCACCACCACCACTCCACTACCACCACCACGACGCTACCATTACCACCACCACTACTCCACTCCACTCCACCCCCACCCCCACCCCCATCACTTCACCACCACAACTATTACCACCCACCACTAGTCCACTCCACCCTCCCCACCACCACCACTACCACACCACCCCTACCACTACTACTACGCCACCGCCACCACCATCATTCTACCGTCACTATCACACCACCATCTCTCCACCGCCACCACCCTCATCACTACCATTCCATCACCACCACCACCACAATTACCAAAATTAAAGAGAATTAGAACTAAAATTAATTCATTAATTTTAAATTAATGCTTAATATGTTTATCAAACAGCTCTTCAGCTTAAAAAATTCAGCATTCAGTTTTCAATACTTAACTTTTCAGCTTTCAGCTTTCAGTTTTCAGTTTTATCAAACAGCCCCTAAGACTCCATCTAAACCGAGCTTCAATATTAAAGGGCCCTTTTAGTCAGCTACCTTATTTTCTGATTTTGTAAATGAAACAAATATGAAAAACGCAAATTAAGTAAGCTAAGAATCTCATTAGCTTATTTGATTTTATCCTTTAGGAAGTGGCATAACAAGTAAACAAAGCACTATTGTATGTTTGTTTGTTTGTTTTTTTTATAGCTTGAATGTTCGGACTAGCTTATGTGCATCTCGATTAATTCTGAGGGACCAATTTCACCGTCCACTTACAGAGGTCCTAAATTCCTAATTTAAACAAAACACTATTTAAGCCTAATCCTTTGCATATTTGCTGAAAATAAGCAAATATGATGGTGAACCACGCAAGTAGGGCTGCAAACGAGCGAATTTCAAGCTTTAGAATGTTTAGTTTGTTCGTTAAGTTTTTAAACGAGCTCGAGCCGAGTTTGCCTAGGTTTGACTCGAATTCGAACTTGTTCACGAGCCTTAAGGAGTAAATATATTAGATATTTACATTCTCATACAGGTTTAGAACTGCAAATAAATTTTTTATTTTGTATATAAATAAGCTCATACATATATAAATTTATAATAACATATTGAAATGTCAAGTTTAATACTGGTACTTTTAAAAGTTTATATACGCACAAGTTATAAAATTTTCATTATGTACATGTAAAATGTTCATAAATAATCAAGGTTATACGTGAAATTCTTATGAGATATATTATACACAAGATTTGCGAGTCTAATCGAGCCAAATACTGTCAGGTTCAGTTCCTGCTCATTTATTAATGAGCCTATAATTGAGGCTCATGTCTGTAACGACCCGCTCCATCTTTGTACAATATTGTCCGCTTTGGACGCCCAAAGCCCATAGACTTCCCAGTAGGTCACCCATCCTAGGATTATCCCAGGGTTGGCCCACCCTCACGGCTTTAAAAGGCCTTGTACAAGTAGGAGGGATCTTTTTCTTATAAAGCATGACTTGCCCCTCCCGTCCGGACAGAGCCTACTATTCTATAATACCGCCGGCCACAGCAAAGCGGGGTGTCACAATCTACCCCCCTTAGGGATGCATCGTCCTCGTTGCACAGGCCCAGCAACCTCCCCTGGGGTCCGTGGCAGCAAAGTGCATCCTACCCACCACTTTGCCCAGGCTGATACCACCTGTAACGACCCGCTCCATCTTTGTACAATATTGTCCGCTTTGGACGCCCAAAGCCCATAGACTTCCCAGTAGGTCACCCATCCTAGGATTATCCCAGGGTGAGCACGCTTAACTGCGAAGTTCCCGCCCTCACGGCTTTAAAAGGCCTTGTACAAGTAGGAGGGATCTTTTCTTATAAACTATAACTTGCCCCCCCTTCCCGTCCGGACGGAGCCTGCCATCCTGCAGTACCGCCGGCCATTGGAAAGCGGGGTGTCACATGTTCGGTTAGTTTAGTACCCGAATCGAACTCGAACAAGCCTTTATCGATTCGGGTTCCGAATGGTTTACGAACGACTCTGTTCATTTACAAACCTACAAACAAGCATAAATATTGTGCTAAATATGTTGACATTCTTGGTTTTGCTGATATTCCATTTTGACCAAGCAATAATTTTAGCATCACACACAAACACTTACACACATACTCACAAATGAGGTGGGCCCAACACACACTGGAGGTGTGCACTGTGTGTCCCTTTTGTTTTAAAAAAAAGAGAAAGAAAAAATAGACAAAGTCAATTATGACATCCGTTGTTAAATAATAAAGTACGGATCATGCGCAACATGTAACTTCAAAGACTGTAGTACTGCTTGCTTCTCATTCAAAAATGCTACCGGTACAGATTTTCGGGTACAGCAGCGGGTACAGCAGCATGCTCATTTTGATCAAACTATGTCGTTTAGGGTCCCTGTAAAAAATCACCTCAATCCGATATCGGGAAAGGTGTTTACGAATCATCCAATTTTGCTTCAAAATTGGGCTAAATTTTGAAGCAAAATTGGATGATTCGTAAACACCTTTCCCGATATCGGATTGAGGTGATTTTTTACAGGGATCCTAAACGACGTATTTTGAACAAAATGAGCGGCTCCGATCATCTTTGCGGGACCCGAGACGGGAGCAAAACGCTGCTGTACCCGGCTGCTGTACCCGAAAATCTGTACCTGTAGTCGGACTCCTTTTCATTTGCTCTTAACGTTCGGTTCAACATTGGCATTGCCCTTCCTAGTTCCTATATAAACACCCTCATTAATTTGTCTCTCTTTCCACAACTCAATACACAAGTGCGCCCAAATTATCCCTTCTCTCTCTCTCTCTCCAAAAATGGACATGGTTCCGGCGACATACCTCGATAATCTCAAGAGGTACTGGAGGAGGAGGAAGTACCAAAGACTGGACGACACCAAGAAGAGGATGAAGGTCGCGAGGCTCGGAAACAACCAACACCGCGGTTGGAAGCTACGGCTCGCTCGGAAGCTCAAGTTCAAGGTTGTTTTTCCCGTGAAGCTCATGACAAAGTTTCACAGCGCTTACATCAATATGATGGTCCGTTTGGTTGGTGACAAGGAAACTGGGCTTTTCGGAGGGAAGAGGATCCCGAAAAGCGGGCCGGTTCCGATGGTGGCTAGCGCTAGCAATGAAATTGTCGATGGTAGGATGGTTATGGAAATTTACAAGCGGTTGGTGTCTACTCGTGAACTAGCAGCCTTGTTGGTTTGAACAGCTTTTCCAATTATGGAGTAAAATATCTGTTCTACAATTTTAAGTCGTAACGAGAAATGAAGTACTACTTTTGTGCATAATATTCAAAATTGTTTTTGTACTTTTGGACTAAATTATGGACGGATGGAGTACTCATTTCTTCTCTTTCGTCTTTGTCTGTAATGTACATCTTCTTTCTTAGACGTTCACCCTCGTTGTAAGAAAGTAAGCTGAGGATTGTTGGGGTGTTCCAAGGAACAGAAGCATTTCATGATAGTATGATTTTTGTGTACATGTACATGTTTCTTGTTGTTTAATAGAAAATATGTTTACCCTATTGAATCAAATGAACTCAAAAAAGCATGTATTCTTTTCTTTTTTTTGGTAATGCAGGGTGTTCCTAGAGCCGGTTCTGACTTTTCAAAGGCTTAAAGCGAAAATTAAAAATGAGACATCGTTGTTGGATTATTATAGGGGTAAACAAGTAGCTAGGAGGGCCTCTGAAATTCAAAAAAAAAATTGGAGGGAGACCACTGGACGCACTCAATCAGTAAATCCTACATAATTCACTATGAAAATGTCCACCCCAAAAATTGCAAGTATGAACATGCAATACTTACTCAAGGTTTGAAGGATTCAAGCTCAAGAACTCATCAATGGCTTGTAAAACTCTTTCATCCAACTAATTAAACTAAGGGAAGACATGAAAACTACAGAAACAAAAGGATTAAAAGTATGAATTAAACAGCATGGCCGGTCAAATCTTGTCGTTTTCGCAAGGCAATTAATTACACTACAAGAAAATGCAGCTAGGGCGACTAAAATGGCAACGAAGGAAGAATTGTGTATCCGACCGGTCATTTCGGTGCGGACGGCTTAGATTTAATCCGAGCTCCTATAAATCCTAGCCGTCTATTATTCGGATTAAAATTCGAACCGTCTATTGCCGAGATGGACGGCCGGATTGACCGTACTACACATGTAGTGTAGGGGGTGCACTACAACACTCCGGATCCGCACCATGAAGATTATCATGTTCAACTTTGCACAACTTTTATTTATTACTGTTTGCTATAGTATTTCTTATTACTGATCACACCAAATGCTTCTCCAAAGTACATTATAGATGCCTTTGGGATTTCGGATCATGGCATTATTGCTAAACCTCTTGTGGCCTTGATGTGGGATATGCATGTAAGTCACATAATTTTTCAATAGGACCCTCTTCTCTCGCTCTCAATTCTTGCGACATTCGCACTCTTAGTTCTCGCCCCCACTAGTTTTAGTAGTTTGAGATATTTTTTTAAAATACTTTAATGCTCGTGCTCCTGCTTACGCACGCGCCCACACATTATAGAAGTTATTGCATGCCAATGTCTTTAAGAATAACTTGTGGTTTGAATCATCTTTGTAGGACCCGTAATGGCCCCTAGAAAAATCAAAAACATCAGCCCATTTCTTGCCCACCAAATAAGGCCCTTGCAACACAAATAATCTCCCCCTTGACAGCCCCAAAATGACGTCGTTTGGGGGCATAACACGTTCGGCCAAGCACCATCCCAAGTCCTACTTAGAGGCTGGAGCTTACCTCCTGGGCCATATTGACCGGCCTGGTTCTGCTCTTGATCAAGATAGCTAATTGTGGATAGGGCTGTAAACGAGTTGAATCGAGCCGAACCCTATTAAGTTTGGCTTGGGTTCGTTAAGGTGCTAGTCTGGCTCGAGTTCGGCTCGAGTTCGATTAGAGCCTGAACAAGTTGGCTCTAATTCAGCTCGTTCAAAAATTTCAAAGCTCGAGTTCGGTCCAGTTGGGTTCGTTAAGGTATTAATCTATCTCGAGTTCGGCTCGTTAAAATTTTTCAAAGCTCGGGTTCGGCTTGTTAAATTCAAACGAATCGAGCCGAGTCAAACCTAGGCTCTAATTGAGCTCGTCAAGGCTCGGGTTTGATTCGATTCGGCTCATTAAACTCAACCGAATCTAAACTCTCTCATTGATCATATAAGATTTGGGAGAAAAATAAGTATTGAAATTATATATAAAACCTTGAAATTTTTTATATTGGCGAATAGACGCGTAAAGAATTATTAATTATAATTAATTACAGGTTCGCGAGCTTAACCGAGCTAAATACTATAATGTTCAGGCTCGGCTCATTTATCAAATAAGCCTAACATTGAGGTTCATGTTTGGTTCATTAATAGATGAATCAAACTCGAACGAACTCTTACTGAGCCGAGCCTCGAACAGTTTACGAATGGCCTAGTTCATGTACTGCCCTAGTTGTGGATCGTTATGTGTCGAGTGAGGGTTTTATTTGCATTAAAATTCAAAGTGAGGTGGCGTCAAGTGACATTGCGATGCAACAAGTATAGGGAACCAAAGTGTAAATAGCCCTAATTAGTTGTAACCTCCTCCCACAAACTAGCAACTCGTCAAAAACCCTTTCCGCCTCTGATCTCATCCCACGCCCTGAAAAAGGCCTCATCGATGTTTGACTGTTAGATCGAATCAAATCGTAGAAGTAAAAAACTCTGCGTGCCGGTAGGCCTACGTGTGTGCAATGTATATTAATCCCAAGAGGCGAATATGTGAACGAACCCTCCTCCGGCGAACAGTTGGTGGTTTTGGGGGGTGAGAAAAAAATGGAAGACGGCATTAGGGATTTTTCCGAAGACGGAGGCGCGTGCGTCCCGCTCATTCCGGGAGGGATCGAGGCGGAGGGGGTTTCCTACGACGATGCCCGGTTGAATCAGCTGGGTTACAAACAAGAACTCAGTCGCAGTCTCTCGTACGTACTACTACTCTTTTCGCCTTTTTCAATCTCCTCAATTTTGATTCGTGAAGTTATTCCTCCATTTCCCAAATGCACCATCCGTTTTCTTAATCTCAACTTTTGGATGTCGATTGCCCCTTTCGAAATGGATCGTTCCGTTTTCCAGATTCTAACTTCTGTGCAGTTCAAGCAAAATGATCTGTCGCTACTTATGTTATCAGAAACGATAAATCATTGACTGTTTGGTGTAAAATAACTCGATGATATGGGGTCAAGGCCGGCCGTAACAGTTCTTTGGCATTGGCCAGAGTCTCCACCGAATAATATTTCCCACTCGATATTTTGAGTGGTGGGCTTTACTGTTAATGAATACTACAAGAAACTAGAAAGGGCTGAGAAAAGTGCTCGACTGTAAGAAGTTTCAGTTCCAATTTAGAGCATCTCTAGTGGTGTGGGTGTTTGCTATATGACATAAAATGTACTCCGTCCGTCTTATTTTTATTGTTCATTTTCGTTTTTTGTGCCGTTCTTTCAACGCTTATATATCTCAATCTATAATGTTTTTCATAATTTTGAAAATTTTGTATTATAGATCTAATCGAGAACTATCAAATAAGATCCATATTGCATATTTTTGGAGATTTATATTGGAAGATATAAGTGTTAAAAAAACGGCACGAAAAATGAAAATAGACAATAAAAATAGGACGGAGAAAGTAAAAAAATGGGTCTCAATTTTGTGTATTAGGGATATACTATTAATTTTGAGAGAAGATGTTGTAGTGGTAGAGTAAAATGGTCCCCACCATTTAGGGCCTGTTTGGTTCCTTCATTTTCACCTTCTCATTAACTCATTTTTGCATTTTGGATGTTTGGCTTGTCCATTATACAATCCATTCTAACAAAATGAGTTCACCGATTTTCACTTTCTAGGCAAGAAGCCAAAAAGAGGTCTGGAGGTCCTTTTTGGATTATGGGATTTTCACATTCTCATGTCAATTACTAAAATACCCTCACTCAAGTTAGGTAATTACCACTTGTACCCTCACATTACTCTTATCTTTTTTAGGTGTTCTATTTTTTGCTTCAGTTGGTAATTTTGTTTATTTTTCAATAACGATGGTTTGAGATTTTTTTTGGTTGTCTTTATTGTGATTTTGGTTAATTGTCAATTTAAGTTAATGATTTTTTTTATTTCAAATATTACTTGATTGATAATATTTATACACCATTATTAATAAAAAGGCCATCAGTTTGAAAACAAAATAAAAAAAAATAGGTAAGCTAAAAACATTTGAAAAAGGCCATCAGTTTCGTGTTTTCAGTTTACTGCCCTTTGACTATAAAAACAATAATAAAGGCCAAGGATAATTTGGTAAAAAATCAATTCATAATTCATTTTCATCAATCATCTACCAAACACTACTATTGTTCTAAAATTCATTCTGCACAAATCTCCCAAACACTCTACCATACTCAAAACACATTCTGATCATAATCCAAAAAGCCAAAAAGTCAAAAAGCTAAAAATGAAAAGCCAAAAAGTAGGCTCCCAAACACCCCCTTACTTTTCAGCCGGCTTCCCTCTTCCTTTTCTTTTTTTTTATTTTTGTTTTCTTTCTCCTCACTCTCTCAATTGTCATGCTACAATTAGTCAATCAATTAATGAAAGTTAAAGTTAGTACTCCCTATGTTACTAAACGAGAGTTCCTCTTTAGAATTCCAATTTTTTTAGGGGACATGCAATTATTATACATATTTTTCATAATTACCCTTATATTCTACCTATTTTGCACCATTTAAATTCAAATAAGAGGGTTACTTTTGGAAAATTATGAAATTTCCACTTCTATTTTTGGAAAGGGACAATCATTTTGAAACATCTCAAAATAGAATAAGGGACTCTCAATTTGAAACAGATGGAGTAACTATTTAGCAAAACCATTAAAGTGTTAAAAACTGGAAGTTGTTGGTTATCCCTGCCACTAGAGATGCACTTATTACTACCATTAATTTATGAACTCTACCCTAGAGATGCACTTATTACTACTACTACTACTTTACTGCGACATCTCCAGATCACAATGCAGCATTCTCTCTCCTCTTGTTTAATTTATTACTCATGCAATTAAACATGATTATGTGAATATATATGCAGTTTTACTTTAATTCGAGTATTTTCGGTAGTAAAAAATTTGTAAATTTTTATTTGTGGGTGAGAAGTTGTTAAGTTTTTCCGCTGAAATATTACTCTCTCAGTCTCAATTTTATCTGAGTTTTCAAGAACATTCCTCGTGATAGAGTACTTTTTTTTCAACGTTAGTAAGAGAGAAAAGGCATTAAGAAAGTTTTTACCAGTCAACATGAAAGTGGAAACAAATTTTAGGATGCGTACGAGTTGAAAAGCAGACAAAAAGTATTTTTCTTACTAGTACAGTATTTTGTTTCCGTAGTACTCATTTTTTGTTATTTGTTTGTAATATAAATTCTCTGTTAAACTAAACTAAAATATGCACTTGTTGTGTACTGTAGGGCCATATCCAACTTTTCGGTGACGTTCACAATCGTATCGATACTGACCGGCCTAACCACGACTTTTAACACTGGGCTGACCTACGGTGGGCCCGTCACGATGATATGGGGTTGGCCCATAGTGGGCTTGCTCACTCTCGTGGTCGGCCTCTCTATGGCCGAGATCTGCTCCGCCTATCCAACCTCTGGTGGCCTCTACTTCTGGAGCGCTAAACTCTGCGGGAACGACTGGGGTCCACTCGCCTCTTGGCTCACCGGCTGGTATGTACCCACTTTTACCTACATTTTTTCTCTCCATTTTTATTATTATTATTATCGGTAATTAAGTCCTACTATCGGTACCGATAGCATCCACACCGATGGGTACCGATGGGCACGCGGGGTCTACTCTGGGTCCTGCACAGATGAACCTGATATCTGAATGAAAAAATTGGAAGATTGGATCGAGTACTTAGACATGTCAGATTGAGTTGATTTTTCTCAAGCCCACTTGGTTGCTTTTTTAAAAAAGCTCAGATCATCCATGCGGGATCCAAAGTGAGCACCGCGCCCATTGGTACCCCATCGGCTACCGGTACCTATAGCTTTAACAGTAATTAATTAGCAATAGCCTCGTAGATACATTACTATCATGCAATTATTTCTACGTATTATGTGTTTTTACACCTGCCTATTTATATAGGAGTTTATTTACTTCTCACAAACACAAGAGATTAAAGAAATAGGTTCCCTTCTTAACTGTTTTGAATCCTTTCCCCTCTTTTTATCCCAAAAATGAAACATCCCAATTCAATCGGGATAACATCCGCAAGTACTGATATAGACATGGCCTTGTGAACCGGGCACGATGTGTCTGACGCTAGACAAACTTCTTTGCTAGCTCGACAAACTGATCAGGGCAACGAGTATTTGCAATGCGAGCAAGTGAGATTAAGTAATTAATTGAGCCACGGAGTTGGAAGTAAACGATAACAATCGTAAACGGAAACTCGAAGTAAGCAACAAGTAAAGGTACTAGGCCTGCACAAATGAAGGCAAAAACTGGCCCAAAAACTCGAGTTAAAAAAGAAAAGGAGAGGAAAGGAAAGGGAGGAGGTGGACACTGACCATTACCCCATAACTTTTGTTTTTGTTTTCTTGCCTTAGATGTATCTATTAGTATTTTGCTTATCATGCTCAATGGAAGTTTCGAACCCATCCCGGAGCCGGCCTTGACTTAATTGGGCTGACAAATATAGAAAAAGGACCATTATAGGCCCATCAAGAACACATGAGGTCTTGTTGGATCAATGTCTTGATCTCCTTTAATAAGAGGCTGGAAAGATGGCCCATGATTCGTTCGGATTCTTCTCCAGCCCTCTGGCACTGCATCCTAGAGAAGAAAAGGCCGCTCTGGTAATTGATTTCACTTGCATTTTATCACTCAAAAAGTAACTTGGAAAATGCTTGCTAGTTTTCTATGCTTTTTTTTTTTTTTTTGTACAAATACTCAACCAGAATACTACGGCCTCAGACTCATTGTTCTAAGAGTCAGCCGTCTAGGCCGACTACTTCTCGCCTAGGCGCTAGGCAGTAGTCCAACGCCTAGATTAGACAGCTGACTAGTAGGCGCCTAGTTCCCGATTGGGCGCTTAGGCGGCCAATTAGTTAGCGCCTAGGCTCTAGGCGGCCTTTTTCCCGCCCAATCAGCGCCCATCGCGCAGACTTTGTGAAAGACTGTTATGACCTGAACTTTATGTTTCTATGTCTGTACTCCACTATTTATTTTTGCTGACCTAGTGATACTGGATCTTACTCCCTCCGTTCCATATTGAGAGTCCCACTCTATCTCTTACCATTTTTCAAATAAAAAAATCAACTACTTCCGTGCATAATTTTTTAATTTTTTTTGCACCGTATTAAAGATCTCGATTAGTATTTTAATTTGGTGTGAAAAAATTTAAAAAATTATACACGGAAGTAGTTCTGGGAAGTAAAGGAAACAAAACAAATTTTTTTTTTTTTTAAATGAACTTGGTTGCGTGTTAAAAAAATGGATGTGTATAGGTAAATCTTATTTCTATTTCATTTTTTTTTGATAAGTCTAAGTAATATTTTTTGTTCTAATAACATGAATTTTGTAGGTTAACTAAAGAGCTAGCAAACTTAAATGATTTCATACAAGAGAATCATGTTTTGAGAAAAGAGACTACCGATGTAATACTATTTTAAGTCTTCGTTTCATGCAATATTTTGGTACGTATGGGAAACATGTACATTTGTATATACGCTATATCACATGTTCTATTTCATTTTTTCTGATAAAAATAGCTAGAAAAGGGGTATTATATTATATATTCGTATAAGAGAGTCACGGGCTTGTTCGGTTTGGATTTTGAATGAGGTTTTACAGTGTAATGAGTGGAGAGAAATAGATAGATAGATAAAATTTATAAGGTACCGTGCGCAAGAATTTTGAGTACTCCAAACCAACAAGCCCCATGTCCTGAGAAAAGAGACAATGGTGAAACTCTTTTTAGGGCCCCCTCTCGTGCAATATGAATAGCCCCATAGGCTTTGCTTCCATTAGAGTAGTCAACACAAAACCCTTCGTTTTCACATGGGTATTTCGGTATACCAGACTTTTAATTTGCACGTTGCTAATCTACTTTTCTTGTTCTGACTTCGATCGATAGGTGTTCAAAAATTTCGACACCTTTCATCTTTTTTTATTTAGATCCGGCTTCTCAACTGGATCGTTCATATTGACAATTACTGGTTCAGATCTGTTGAATCTTTTACCGGTTCAAAACAAATTTGGGTCATTGAAAATGCTAACGGACGATTGCGATCACTTGGACTGCGGACAAGCCAAATTCTTCTTATTTTTCCCTCTGATTGTGAGAAGAATTTTGAATGCTCATAGGGCACCGCGCAATTTCAAATGATTACCGTATACACATCATTACCAACCGACTTGAATTATTGTTTGGTCAAATGCCAATATACAAGTACTCCAATTAACTCAATTTATAGACTAATAAAATTCAAGATTAGTAATCCCATGACATAGTATCTTATCCGTGTTGAAAATTGCTACCGATTGTGAAGTTGTGGTGTCCACGTTAGACCTATTCATTGCTTTAAAATAAAATCACATAAAAATCTGTCAGGGTCTAGCTGTACATCCATTCCCCTTATCCAAAAAATAGTAAAAAACTGTATAACCATTCCATTTTTATTAGGGGTGAGGATAGGGAGAGAACCGGACAAGCCATTGGATATTGATTTTCGGGTCAAGGATAGGGACAAGTCATTAACCTGGATATCGGGAGAAATTTTTGGGTGCCGAGCGGATACCACGAGGTGGCACTCGTCGGCAATCCCAGCTGTCCAAACCTTCTCGGATTTTTTTTTTTGGATACTGGATTTTCTTACCCAAGTGTGCCTGCATATCTTTTTCTTTTGGTTGTTTGGCAAATTAGTCAGTGGTTTCCAAATCAGTCACGACCACGCATTTACATATACACCAATAGAAAAAATTATTCGGTGGTTGGCAAATTATATTGCTCCTGATGATGTGTCGGTCCTCCATCGACCTCAACATTAGTCATTTTAATCCTACTTTAGTCGTGAACATTATTATTTTTTTGATTTGTCAGACATATAGGTATATATCTTATTCAAATACTCCGTATTAACAATTTGGAAAGTGCGAAAATCACTCTCCATATATGGACATTCGGCTAAATAAGCCAAGTGGCTTATTTTTTGGTCCTTATTCAAATTTTTTTCGTATCACTTGGCTTATCATCATTTTTTTGAGGATTATTGCATTCTCATGATAAGAGGAATCTAAAAAGTAAAAAATTTTGATCGAAATCCAATTTTTTTTAATAAAGACGAAAAAATTAGTTTATTGGCTTATTTTCGTCTTTATTAAAAAAAATTGGATTTCGATCAAAATTTTTTACTTTTTAGATTCCTCTTATCATGAGGATGCAATAATCCCCAAAAAAATGATGATAAGCCAAGTGATATGAAAAAAATTTGAATAAGGACAAAAAAATAAGTCACTTGACTTATTTAGCCGAACGCTTCAAATTCTTACACTTTCAACATAGCACGTAATCCGAGAGGGAAAGAGAGAGAGAGAGTGGAGATTTCTGATTTCCCACCCCATTAGATAATCGCAACTTCTCCGTACAATAATGCAAAAGATTACGCTAATGTAAGCTTATAATAAAACTGTGATAAAAGCATAAAGATCATGATTTGTTTGACTTGTTTTAGCAGTTTACCAACTTTATAATAATGGATTATAAATTTATAAGATATAGAAGTCATTACTGCTCTAGCTAAAAGATCCAGAAATTTAGGCCAATGGGGATAGGGTATGATTGGAGATGCACTTTTAGTGATCTCGTCCATGTGCATTGAATTAATTTTGATTTGTAACAGTAGTTTTGTCATATCGGATTATAAGTATTTAATGTTTAGAGTAAGGGTGTAAAAAAAAAAAAACCTCCAGACCCCGACCTACCAATTAGATTTGAGTTGTTCGTCTCGATGAGAGGAATCTTTTTTTTTTTAACTCGGAATGATGAGAGGAATCAACAAATATAAAAATATAGACGAAAGTTTAAAAAAGTTCATATATAATGACGAAAATGACCAAAAAGTCAATATTTACCTGTTTGACTGATTTTTTTTTGGGTATTTTTCGTTTTCGTAGATTAACTTTTTTCAATTTCAATCTATAATTTTTTACTTTCCGATTTCTGTCATCAAGACATACAATGTGATGTAAAAATTTAACCCCAATCTTATAGTAAGAATTAAGAGACAACGACAAAAGAGACCGGGTAAAAGAATCTGCAAAAGATTAGGTCAAAAGGGGCCGTTATTTTGCTTCTCTCTATTAAAAAAACGCATGAATATTACTCACCTCGTGTGATTCTAATAGTGGATCTCACTTTGATCATCAAAATCCTGCATTTTGCAAGACTCTCAATCTGGATGGATTGTGTTAAGGAGAAATTTATTAATGGAGTTGTATTTCGACTCGCCCCTGGTTATACGACCAAAATTGCAATAAACGCTTCATTTGTCTTTGTAGTTCTTTATGAAAAGACGTGTAATTTTAGAAGTAAAAAAAAAACAAAGTACTTGCGTTCATAATTTGGAGGAATGTGTTATGGTGGAATTTATTAATGGAGTTGTATGGCCAAAACCGTAAATAGAAGGAATATGAAGTTGTGAAAGGAGACAAAAAAACACTGATTGCTTTCATACGGAAAAATTTTCAGTGCCGAGCGGGTACACGTGGTGCCCGCTCGCGCATCCAAGCCGTCCATTTCGATTTTGAACAGCTAGATTTGGAGAGAGAAAAGGAGAGAGAAAGTGTTGGGGTGAGAGGAGAGAGAGGGTTTCAATCTGAGCCGTTCAAAAATATCGAACGGCTCGGATGCGCCGAACGGGTACCACATGAGATATACCCGCTCCGCACTGAAAAATCTCTCCTTTCATACAGTTATCTGATCTGATCCCGCGCGTCAAAGATATCATTGGTGGCTTTGTTTGACTGATCTCCCCCCTGAATTATTGTTATTCATACTCCACCTACTCTAATTTTAAACATGAGTAATAATTCTCATTTCATAATTTTAATATATTAGTATTTTAAGTTTTCATAATATTAATTATTTTCAAGTGTCAATGCATAAATCTTGATGTATTATTATTTTTTAATTCTTCTCGTTTGGATGTTAAATCCAAAGTGATTAAAGGAGAAGTTAATTTTTCTAGAAAAAATCAAAATCAAGGAGCCAAAGTAGTAGAATATTGGCGTCACTGTGGCCCGTAGGGTCAGACAAAATACGTAATTAGAATCACATTTTCAAACTTGGGAAGGAGACTTTATTTGTGCGTCACAATAGAGCTTGTTGTGCTCATAAGGCAGCCCAACGTCAGAGAGGTATTGGTATATGTTCGGCAAAAATGCTATGAACGCAGATGGATGTGTTGAAGATGTAGCTGAAACCTTTCAGTATATGTGTGCTCCACATTTACCGTGTAGAAATTACGTGCAGCGGACGATTCTGAATGTGTTTGTGTCGAATTTGTTCACGTTCTGTGATATTGCTCTGTGTCAATAATCACTGAATACTTTTTCTTTTCCCACCATCATTCCTCCAACAATCCGTAGATTCCAAATTTTTTTTTTTTACAGTATCAACTTAGATTCCAATTCCATTTCGCAAAACCATTGACTGTTCTCTCTCTCTCTCTCTCTCTCTCTCTCTGTATAAATATTTGCAGAGACCCAATAAAGTCTATTCTGATTCTAAGAATCATTAGAAAACCAAAAAGAAGGGAAAGAGAGACAGTGTGCCTCTGATTCATCCAAAGAGCACCCCCACCTCTCTCTCTCTCTCTCTCTCTCTCCCCCACCTCTCTCTCTCTCTCTCGATCGAGATAAATATGGGTTGGGCTCGTGGACATGGTGGTGAAGAAAATATGGTACTCCCATCTCAGGTTCAAAACGGTAACGGCTCAGTGGATACAGGCCAGGCCCGTCTACGCGAGCTCGGCTACAAACAAGAACTCAAGCGTGATCTCTCGTAAATTTCCCCACCATATTTCCCCTGGTTTTTCTGTTTACTATTTTGGGCCAATGACTTCTTGATTGTAAAAAGAGGATTTTGTTTTGTGGGTGTTGTTCGGAATTTGATTTTATTTTCAGGGTCCTATCCAATTTCGCATTTTCGTTTTCAATCATATCGGTGCTAACCGGAATAACCACACTGTACAATACGGGGCTTACTTATGGTGGACCAGTTGTATTGGTGTACGGGTGGCTAATTGCTGGTGCTTTCACCATGTTTGTTGGGTTGTCTATGGCTGAGATTTGCTCTTCTTACCCAACTTCTGGTGGGCTTTACTATTGGAGTGCCATGCTTGCTGGCCCTGATTGGGCTCCCTTTGCCTCCTGGCTCACCGGCTGGTAATTGACCTCTCTATTTTATAGCCAATTTAATCACTCATTCAATTCTGCAACCCCCATTCAACAGTTTGTCATAATTCAGCACCTTCCTATATTTGGTGCTGTTATCCAAGATTTGCAAACACTTGTACCAGTGTAACCTGTCTCATGGATATGGGAATGGGACACGCTTCAGCCATGTGTTAGATTTTGTATCCCTTTTTTTTTTTTTGGCTAATCTGACTAGGTCACATAATGCGCGTGTGTGAGCGAGAGCGTGAAAGCGCCTTTCAAAAATATCCTAAACTACCAGAAGTCGTGACAGTGAGGATTGAGAGTGAGACTGTAGAACGCGTATAGAGACCAAGGAGTCGTACCAGAGGATTATTAGACCTAGAATCGGACAAGCTGGGACACGTTTGGCACACGTTATGATATGCTAAAAAACTAGGACATGTTCGGGATACATTAGAAGGTCCGAATGCAATTTTAATTGGAGGGCGTGAGGTTAAATTTGTCATGGATGCTCAATTCTTTATTTATGTAGTGGCTAAGTTGTTTTTGTACTTCCGTAAAATGGATATTGTTTGCTTTTTTATTCCTAATACCGTAGAAAAAAAAGTTTTGATTTCTTTGCATTAATTCAACGTGTTTCCTGCATGTCTATAAAAGAAAGAATGAGCATAACTCTGCACATGAAGACCCCAAATTTTTTTTAACTTGTAGATTTCATGAGTGTTGTCAATCTAGGTAAAATGAAGTTCTTTCTATCAGGTCCTGCGATTGGTCGAAAAACATACTCTTCCTAAAACTGTTTTCAGCTTCAGCTGGTTCCCAATTCATTTTCTGGAAAAGAAGGAATAACCGAGAAAAATAGGACATGGCTGAACAAATATGGTGCTATGTGTTTCCCTTTTACTTATGGAGATAAATTTGGTATATGTGATATTAATATAAACCAATCCATCCCCTAATCTTGAGCTACTGATGGTATAAAATGCATTTGTGATATTCATTGTTCTGAAATTCGTTAGGTTCAGTGTATTGCTGGCCATGCATTGGTTTAATTGCAACCTATTACTACTACTTTGTAAGATGTCCTCTGATGCTCAGTGAATTATATCCTTTCCTTGCAGGTTCAACATTGTTGGTCAGGTACATATTGGGAGAATTTCAAAATTCTTGAATATCTGATCTTGAGGGAAAGCTTTCTCTTGCCTACTCGTATTGACTATTAACCGAAATCACTAAACTGACTTTTCTATGCAGTGGGCTGTTACGACAAGTGTAGATTTCTCACTTGCACAGCTGATTCAGGTAATTATTCTGCTCAGCACAGGTGGGAAAAATGGCGGTGGATATACGGCTTCTAAATATGTAGTTATTGCCATACATGGAGGAATTTTGCTCCTACATGCTCTCATAAACAGCCTTCCGATTTCGTGGTTGTCCTTATTTGGACAGCTTGCTGCTGCCTGGAATCTTGTAGGTATGAAGTGTATCAATCTAATATCCCATCCCTTTGTTAATTGTTCTATTTCGTGCTTATATTTGACAAACCTTAGTCATGAACCTTCAATGGACTTTGGTATTTGTAGGTGTCTTTGTTCTTATGATTCTCATTCCCACGGTTGCAACGGAAACGGCTAGTCCTAAATTTGTATTCACTTACTTCAACACTGATAATGGTGAAGGAATCAGCGGTAAAGTCTATATATTTGTCCTTGGACTCCTGATGAGCCAGTATACCCTTACCGGATATGACGCATCAGCCCATATGGTTAGTTCCTTTCTCTTCATTACCGCCATATTAGCACTGTTGCATACTTGGATAGTCCTAAGATAGTCTGCTTCTTGAATTGAAAGTGTTAATTTTATATGTGGTTCATCTCTATTATTCTGATAGTAGTGAAATGAAAGGACTTTCTTGGAGTGCAGCATTGTTAGGATTTCACTTTTTCAGGACCAAAAACTTAGAGATACCAAGAAAAATATTGTTCCTTTTAACATTTTAATTTGAGAAAACATAAGTTGCTTAATAATGATTTTGCATGAGGCTAAGTTAAGAACTCAACATTTATGCTGGATTACTGGTATATCATCTAATTTTGGAAAGTACATGTTACTGCCTGTTCCATTCTTGTGGTTGATTAACATTTAACCCAAGTGCTGAAACTAAATTCCTCATGTTTCCACAAACCTTCTTCTTCCAGACAGAGGAAACCAAAAGTGCCGACATAAATGGACCAAAGGGGATAATTAGTGCCATTGGTATATCTATACTTGTTGGATGGGGTTACCTACTAGGAATTACCTTTGCAGTTACCGACATCCCATACCTTTTGAACACGGATAATGATGCTGGCGGTTATGCGATCGCTGAAGTATTTTACCTAGCATTCAAAAGACGATATGGCAGTGGTGCTGGGGGAATCATTTGCTTGGGAGTCGTGGCTGTTGCTATCTTTTTCTGCGGTATGAGCTCAATTACTAGTAACTCAAGGTAACAAAAGCTTCGCTCATGATTTCTCCTCATAGGACTACAATTCCCTCGTGCACCGACTGATTATGCGAGATATGTCCATTCAGGATGGCTTATGCGTTCTCAAGAGATGGAGCGATGCCATTGTCGTCACTTTGGCATAAAGTGAACAAGCATGAGGTCCCCATTAATGCAGTCTGGCTATCTGCTTTTATAGCATTTTGCATGGCTCTAACGGTATGGACACCTCTTCCACTGTGATGTTATGTATCAAAAATTTCCTCGTAAATTTCTTTGTTTTTTGTTGGAGTACCAATCACAAAGTATGCGGAGGCCCCAACAGTTGGTGGAATGAACATGGAAATGAACTGATTTCAATACTCTTAAGCAAATAAAATCCTCTTTCGATTTACTATAAATGAAAGAAATCTCTCCTACTTTCAATATGCTTATTTAGCCATCCCTATTTAATGGATTTTTGTGAGAGGTTCGAAAATTAATAGCATGCATCAACTCTAATAAGCTGTTAGACCTAGGGTTGACCTAGTGGATAACGTGCTCTCTCACAAGACCCGGCTTTGAATTTTTGGTATGCGAATTGCAGCTTCCATCCCCTATCCCCTCCCCTAAAATGTTGTTTCGATACATCAGATGAGCCCCTAATCCCACATCCAAAGTATTTTTATTTTTGTTGTTTTCTTTCTTATGCTAATTTTATCCTTCTTTTTATGAGCAATTTGCAGTCTCTTGGAAGCTTAGTGGCATTTCAAGCCATGGTATCAATAGCAACAATCGGACTCTACATTGCTTACGCTCTTCCCATATTCTTCAGAATTACTTTAGCTCGCAAGTCTTTCACTCCAGGGCCTTTCAACTTAGGCCGGTATGGGGTCCTAATCGGTTGGATTGCAGTTCTTTGGGTTGCAACCATTTCAGTCCTCTTCTCATTACCCGTCTCCTATCCCATTACCGACCAGACTCTAAATTACACACCAGTCGCAGTTGGCGGCCTTCTCCTTCTCACCGTTTCTTCTTGGATCTTTAGCGCTCGACACTGGTTTAAAGGTCCCATCACCAACATAAATAACTAACGGATCTATGTTTTGGATACTACATTTTCTCTCCTAGAAGCAGCACAGGTAGCGACGGTTAGTTTCATTGCTTTCATGTTTTAATATCTGCTTATGGTCTCTATTTGTTAGTTCTCATGCTGTATATTCGTTCATGGAGCTCTGAATAAAAGAATTGTACTGCTCAATATTGGTATACAAATTCATTTTACATTACGATTGCTCTCGGGTTTCTCAATTTTCTGCTTTTTTTATGAACCGGGTATAATCTGTTCTGCTCACACATTACCAACCCATTTTGAACCCATCCATAGATGAGTTTATGTAAGATTACCCATTTATAACCAATAATACAATATGGCGGATTAGGGCGGGTTATAAGTGTGCAGATATGTGTGGGTTTATGGGTCGGGTTCAAAATTGCCAGCTCTACTTTCCCTAGGAACCATCCTCATTGAGCTTAACCCAAGCTGCAGCACCCCTACATTCTTCTGCAATCCAAGCTCCATCAGTAATCCATACACCTTTCCCTTTAGCCAGATCCACCATCCGACATCATGAAACTGAATATCCCTTCATTCTCCATTTAGTATAGTAAGTATGTTAAATGGAATACTAAAGTTTTGGGTAACAGTAGCACCAAGTACAATAGCATCAAGGACTCAAGAAATACCACTAGAAGATGCCATAACAACATCAACTACCATACCAAGCACTCGCGCTCCTGGCGAGAATCGAACCCTCACCTTCCATTTATTACGCAAACACCAAATAGCCCACAACATACAAACAGAGGAGGATCAAAGCCGACATTATGAAACTGAATATCCCTTCATTCTCAATTTAGTAAAAAGAGAACAAGATGCCTAAATTGACAGAGATGGAAGAGAAACAAGTTGCAGGGCAAAAGGCCAAGATAGTTAGATACCCTCCTAACCTTTTCTGAATGCAAAACCAAATGGAAAGAGACCCTTCTTAATATGTGTTGGTCTTGTGTCACCTTTTTTCCATGTAAGGGAAAGTTAGGTAGATTGTGTCTGGGGAATATCATTTTTAGGCGATCGTATGTCTATACGGCCACGCAACTGGGACATGGACGAAAAGAAAAGTAATTTATAACGACACAAGGTAAGTAACTAAAGGCCTTACTATCTGAGGTCTAGCGCTAGCAGAAACCTCTCTAGTCTCTAGTTTTGGGCAGATTATATGATTGTTACGTATGGAAATGTGATTACGGATTCTATAGGTAATTAGGAATCATTTTCCTATAACTGTACCACATGATGATATTATGAGGACCTAGAATGACATTTTACATGATTCCTGATTTTGTATTGAAGCTCGAATCCATTCCCAATCTTAACATGACTGATTCTTAGATCCTCCTATGGTGATTTAGATTCCAACCCACCATGAAAAAGGGAATAGCAAGTTAAAACGAAAAGGGGAGTGATTTCCGCGCCCCCCTTTTTACTAATCACACTCCCCTTTCTATTTTGTAGTGTGTTGAGTTACCAAAATAGCCTTCCACTTTTCAAAATTTCCTTTTTGTTCCTATCCAAATGAAATGATTTTCGTACAAAGTTTAAGGATATTTTGGTAATTTCACACACTAAAATCAAGAGAAGGAGATGGTTAGTAAAAAAATGGAGTGTGAAAATCACTCCCAACATATGTTAAAGCTCTCCAACCCTTCCATCCATAATGTTGTTGATGAATGTTGGCGTCCTCCCAGTGATCATATCACTAGCGTTTCAGCCTTCAAAATTAAACCACGTCAATGGAATAGGGAAGAATTTGGCTACATTTTTCATCGAAAAACACGTTATGGCCTGTCTTCTCGGAGGTCAGCGCGCCCTGGACCTAGCTGACTCCATTCCTCTTTGCACACTCAAAGCAAACCTCTCAGTCGAATACAATAGCATCCTCTCCTTGGAAGAAAATTTTTGGGCCATCAAATCACGCACTAACTGGCTCCTTGAAGGCAATCGAAACACCCGTTCCTTTCACGCCACCACCCTTTCTCGTCACCGCAATAACAAGTTATTGGCCCTCCGCAATCATTCTGATGAGTGGCTTCACTCTTGCGACGATATCAAGCACAAGCATCATCTGATCCACCACTTTTCTTCCCTCTTTTGCTCGTCCCACACTTCCGGCTGCCCTTCGTTACCATTCTCATCTCTCCTTCACTACCATGTGACAATGATCTCCATCATACTCTTTCTCTCATTCCCTCGCTGGACGAAGTCAAGAAAACGCTTTGGACTTTCAAACCTCGGAAACCTCCTGGACCCGATGGCCTTCACCCGGGCTTCTTTCAAAAATGTTGAAACGCAACGCAACCCACCAAGCCCTTCTAAACCTCATCAGAAAATGGTTATTGGTTACAGTCATGGACTCAATGATTCAACTGTTTTGTCTTGTCCTCTGCTACAATGCTGACAAAAAGAAAATTTTATTTCTTCTTCTTTCAACGCAATCTCATTTCTTTATTTTTCCTTTTGAAAATGTGTCTCTTTTTTTTTTTTTTTTAAATCTCTGCATCTCAAATGGATCCTATAAAACACTAAATAGTGTGTATGTCTAAATTTTAGCTATGGGATGTGTAAAAATTATCTCCAATGGACTAGAGTAAATTGGGTCATTAGCCTATCACTCAATATTTGGCACCTATTCACGCACTTATTAACTTTTGTTGGCCCATTTTTTAGATAAAAAATAGTTTCTTTACTTCGGGGATAAAATGAAAAGTTCAAAAAATGATGTTGTAGCAATTACGTTGGATTTTTTCTGTTGCAAGAATTACATTGGGGGTAAAATCTTATTGCCATTAGTGTAAACTCACCCATTATTTGTTGCTTTATTTTTGGGAGAGAAAAAAAATAGATTGACACAGTTAGCGTCATCTGTTGCTTTTTTTGAAAGATAATAGATTAGCATAAGGTTATCTGTTACTTTATTTTGAAGATATTAAAAAAAATTATTATTTGTTATTTTAATTTTGAAAGATACAGAGAATAAATTATCATATATACTGTATAAGTTTATTTGTTGCTTTATTTGGAGTGACAAAAAAACTGTTCAACAAAGATAACCACATTTGTTGATTTTGTTGTGATTTTGAAATATTCAAATATTGCATAGATAACCTTATTTGTTAATTGCACGTGGGGCGCTAGTGCAGTTGTTACGGCTCTTTGCCCGTCTGCTTCCAAAAGAATGATGATCGCATGCATGCACAACACCCAATGTTGCTATCCTTGGTTTGTATCTGAAAATAATAAAGGGTTGAACTACACTAACCCAGTAGAAAAATCTACGCAAACTGTATATGCAAATGAGAATGACAAATGAACGAAAAGCGGAAGCAAAAGAAAATAACTGAAGCATGTGAAACTATCATGATCTACCAAATTAATTACCACCATTCATCATTTTCGTCATACTTCCAAACAGTATCCATTTTGTTTGTGTCGCAACCTCTCATCATTATGTGTCATGAGCATAAGATTCTGCCGGGTCAATTAAAGTATCCAGATATCCTCTGCCAGGCACCTTACCAGGTTGTAGGTCCTGAGCATAATCAATACGAGCATTTGCTTCTGCCAGGCCAATTATGGGATCCTGATATCCCCTGCCAGGCACCCACCTGTCGATGGGTCCTGAATGTTCTCATTTCGTCTAAGTGTTCAAGTGTCCCGCTCGTACATAAATCATGCAAGAAGCTCATAATCCCCGTTTTATAGTGCAACAAGTTCGTACAGGTCCAATGTACTATATGATTCTATGCATAAAACATGTAATGTTACCCGAACACCTGTAAACATACATAAATGAACCTTAGAATGGACTAAGGCTTCAAGTGCTGCAAATTCCATAAATCTCATTGATAGAAGTTATTTTCCACAAATAACATGTTTGAATTGGTTTTCAACCACTTACCAAATTTTTAATTAAAATTCAGCACTTACTGCATCACTAGTTCAGTTATACTCTCTATTTTACCATAATTTAGATGACGTTTGGGGCACACTATGCCAGTCAAGCCAAATAAGCTCAAAACCCTCTCTATGTACATTGCAAACCCTCTAATTTGGCTACCGAAAGCTTTTTATCATACATGAGCATGTGGATGCACCTAAGAATAAATATCTACAGAAGTCACCAACCGAAACAGTGAACAACTACTGAATAATTGTATCAGTTTGTACCAGAAAGATAAAAAGACTACTTATAAAATGCAGAGAAGCAAGATAAAACGAAGGTTGAATTTTCTACATTTTCTAAATATAAATCAACATATATGTCACTGAAAGACGAAAATGTGTGCACAGAACTTGAAACTACAAAATTAGCCATTCAGATTTGCAGTCACAATATACAGAGTCAAATCATCCAGCATGCTTCCACACATGCATGGGTGTGCACCAAATCAATGGGTGTGTAAATACGCGCGCGCAGAGAGAGAGAGAGAGAGAGGTGTACCATGCATAATATGGCCCCCGGAGGAGTGCTCATAAGTATAGCTTCCAGTCCTAATTCTGCACAAGGACTATAATTTCCATCACAGCATACATCAACGACTTTGTATATCTGAAACGAACCCTCAACAGAGAGGGTAAAATGTGGCTGATAAACTTTTCGTTCATGAGATATCTTCAAGGTTGACGCAACTAAGAGTTCGTAAAAATGAGTTGAAAGTTCTGAGAGCTGCTCCAGGGCGAACTGCTACAACCACTCAATTATGTTTTGGGTAGAAATGACATCATTGACCACCTAAATAGAAATAGGAGTTAGGAGCAGGAAGTTTCTGCATTTAGAAACAATCTGTCAAAAAGGAGACACTACGCAAATTTTCTGCCTATTACATCATTCACCTTGATCACCCTTCAAGAGTTAATAAGAGCTAGGATATCACTTCCGGCTTTGAAAAACACACTACTGGAGATCCAAAGCTTTGCGTTGAAAAATCCGGGAATTCCTATATCCCCATTAATGGAATATGACAAAGCAAGGAGAGCTTAAACACAGCATTATTATAGGAGGCACTACTACTATTATGGCCCTCTAAAGATTTGATTATGTATAACAAGAACCTCCATATATGAGAAGAGCATTACATATGTAAAAATAAAATAAAGTTAGAAGACTATGAGACCATTCCCAACATTAGAAAGCACCAGCTTCGGACATAAATACCTCTCTCGTGGAAACCCTACTCTGAGAAGCTACCCACTGATTGAAGGACCCTCTGGAAACAGTATTATGTTACACGGATGCAGGTGTGAGTATCGGGTGCGGGTGTATATCTAAGGGTCGGATACTTAAAGTTTAAAATTTGAGGATACGAGGATATGGATCTAGATTTGCTTCAAGCATTAGATCATATCCCATGATCTAATGATCTAATGCTTGAAGCAACAAGAGAAAGAAAGCCGTATGTATAGCGTGATGAACTCATCAGACAAGAGCTAACTTCCAGACTCCCCTTTCCTAATATAAGGCCCAGTCCCAGAAGAGCTAATCGAGAAGGCAAGGAGGATCGGAAGTCTTTCAAGACAGAACGGAATTCGTAGATAGATTGACCAATTACCGGTAAAGGAAGGACAGGTAAGAATGGAATGATATTTTTTATAATTCATTTTTTATATTTTTCAAATTTAATATGTAGAATAATAGATAATTTATGCAATCTAAGTATACTGATTCTTTGTTTTGTGATAAAATCATAATAAAGGCCCATAAAGAATTATGGAATCTATTTTAATTGCCCAAATGTAAAAGCCCAGTAGTAGCCCAACAAGAATAAATAGGTCCATTATACAATTCGCAGCCCAAAAGAATAAAATAAACCCCAAATTGTAAAGGGAAATGATATTGCCACAAAAACGGTGTGACAAAATCACTAGCCATTGTAAAAGGAAAAAAAGAAGTGGCCGTTCTTTGTCACTCTGTAACATCGACGATCGTCAAACGTCTTCCATGCTTCCACGCAGTGACGTTTTGTCAGCCAACCCAGGTACCACTAGTCTTTCCTCTTCCTTTCTTCTTCTTCTCCCTCTTGTTCTCTTCTTCTTCTTTTTCTCCTCCTTCTTCTTCTTCGGTGAACCAGACCTGCACAAACAGCCGTGTCCGGATATTTTTGGCCAGATCCCAGACGTATCCCGCACCCACACCGGCGTCTCTTCGCCCAAAACTGGGGGTCCGTGTATCATAGTGAAACACTATAGCCAAAACAAAGCAACTTGTGCTAGTCTACAATGATTCTCACTTTTTGACAAGTGCTAATCTACAAGCATTCCTAATTAATTGGAAGGATGAGATAATCAACCCCACTAACCGAACCAGCACTCAACGGACCTATATTACATGGACTCAGGAACAAGTATCGGATACGGGTATGTGTCTAGGACTCCAAGTGTTTGCTTCATCCAATTATCTTCTCAAGGACTCAGGAATATGCCAAAATATTCCATTAATATCTATTTTCTCGGATAAAAAGCGTCCACAAAACACCTCAGGGCATTTCATGCATGCATAATATAGGAGTTCCACAAAAATTATAAATTACGTTTGCTAGGTGTATTCCATCTAGATATGTCGGACACAGATTCCACACCCTTATCCTAGTGTCAAGTGTCCGACATGGATATTTTACACATTTACGATGATCCATGTAATATAGCCAGCGGATCTAATGGTGAACAATTTACCAAAGAATAGAGAGAGTACGATGAGAGGGTATTGACTGGTTCTGTATGCGTAATAAGTCCAGGGTATCTTTGCATCATCTTCTCCTTCACTGTCTGGTGGCTATTGAGTAGTCTAGGAATCCTTTATGTGCGGTTTAAAGTGAGGTGGCTCATGCCTTGTTCAATAAGTGAACTTTTCGTTTCTCAGAGTTGCATAGGGGTGTAAACGAGCCGAGCCAAGCCGAGTTTCGGCGAGCTCGAGGCTCGTTAACTTAACGAGCGAAAACTCGAGCTCGAGCTCGGCTCGAGCCTTAACGAGCCGAGCTTAGTCATTTACTAAACTAGCCTCGTTAATCGAGTCGAGCCTCCCTTAACGAGCCGAGCTTTTGTCGAACGAGCCGAGCTCTACTCGGCTCGTTTAGTAAACGAGCAGAATACTCAAGCTCGAGCTCGGCTCACTTACAGCCCTACTTGCAGTAGCCCAAAGAGGTGCACAAGGACAGCTTGGCAAAAAACAGCGGTATCAGGTATATGTATGTGTGAAGAAAGAAAGAGACGGAATGAGAAAGGACGATGGTGATGAGACAGGATATAGAAAAGATACAGATGAGAGAAGGAAAGTGAATTCTATGTTGGGTGCTAACTGTTAGGGAGATCATAAAGGTGTAAACCATCCAAAAAAGTAAAGGATTAAGAGTGATCAAGACTCAAGAGTGTTGAATTTAAAGCACTTCCACCCTCAACACTTCAGAAAAGCCTATAAAGAAATTGCAAAGAAAAAATTGCAATTTTTAAGGCACTAAGGAAATGGAAGACATAATCGGAACAGCTCATTACCTCCAGTGCTCAACTAGATGATGAGAGCCAATTTACGAACTTTAACAGATTTCTTTACCACCTGCAACGCACGCAAAATAAATTTTTGAAACTAAGGTACACAGATGCAGATGCAGATGAAGCACAAGAAGCGGGGCTGAAAGCTTATTGCCAATATATAAGACATTCTAATCCAACTGCAACCAAGCCGAAGTAATTCTGATGAACCACGCTAGCGTAGCCAATATTTTACAGAGGTCATAATAACCTCATGAAAAACATGAGCAAGAAAGCTTAGAATCACCTGAAGATTCAATTCTTTTGACTCAATATCTGAAAGAGGAGAAGCGTAAAAACCCAGTAGAATCTCAAGGATGTTGTTCCTGATATATATTTGAGCATCATCATCTGAATCAAGTCCTGCATATAGGAGACGAAGTATCCATAGTCTGTCTAATATGACAGAAGCCTCTGCAACAAACTTAGCAGTGATGGAAGGAATCCTCTGCCATGCGTCTTCTATACCATTTTGCAAATATGTCAACGAAAACCGAAGTCGCATTATTAAATCCTTCCTCTTCTGACACTTCCAGCAACAAAAGGTTTTAAACTTAAAATAGCAGGAACCCAAAGGTACGTACATTGGCAAAAGAACAAAAGTATAGGTAATACAGAGAAGTACAGAGACAATTCGACGAATAAAAGAAAACTATGCATCCACCATGAACAAGAGGAGGTATAAACCAATATTATGCATCTCTCGATAGTGAAAACTAAATAGCATGGACATTTCTAAGAAAGTGCCATATCTACAACACTGATATCTTAGACATACATCCGTCGTCATCCCTCCACTCAAGCCACATACCATTGTTCAATAAGCCACACCACCAAACAAGAACCATAAAGATCTCTGGGGATCAGACAATGATCGAATAGAATTATAGAAAAGTCTGCCCCTTCACCATCCTGCAAGCACATGCAACACCGGTTCACAATAACCATCCTACGCCATAATATTCTTCATAGTGAGAATCTTATCCGTAGTTCCACACCAAATGCAGAAAGAAACCTTGAATGAAGTGCGAGTGCCCCAAATGGCTCTCCAAGAAAAGGAAGTATTTGGTTCTTCAGCCAAAACTTAGTAAAACGACTTTACCCAAAAAGACCCATTCGCCTTCAAATTCCTCCTCAAACAAGCCTCGCCCACCCCCAATTCCCTCGTCTCATATAATTTCCCTAATTCCTCTAACTCCTCTTACCAAAAAAAAATCCTCTAACTCCCAGTCATGTACCTGCAAAATATCCCACCACACCATCTCCCAGTCCAACCTGAGATAATCCGCACTGAAACATAGCAGGATGAGCATCTCTTAACTTATATCCCCGCACCAAACATGGTCCCAAAATTTCACCCTCCTCCCTGCCCCCACCTTTATATGTGTATGCCTAGAAAATTCACCACAGCCTCTCCTAAGTCCCTTTGCTATTTGGATAATAGTTAAATCCAATCAGCACGGGTTTCAAAAGCCTTCGAAATAGGCATGAATGTGAACATACATAAATATTTAGAAACAAAAACTAGAACTCATCTTAAAGTGTAGAAGGATATGATGGTTTAATTAGTCATATTCAACTCTTAGATCTATTCTTTTATTGCACTCAACACCATATAGCCATCTTCAAAGAACCCCACCACACCTATGGTGGGGCCAAAGCTAAGGTCCCACCACATTCTACGGGCACAAAAGAGTATGTTTAGCCCCACCAAGCGACTATGGAGACTTGAACCCGAGCATTGAGCGAGGAACACCACGTACTTACCCAAAAATAGTAAAACATCAAAAACTTAGGAATCACTTTAACTAAATGCTAATGAAAATTGTTTCCTATTGTCAAATAAATTAGTGTTATAGGATTCTCTATGTATGTGCATAAGATCCCAACAGAATAAAGCCCACAAATTCACTAAGATAATACTGAGAATGATGTTATATAATACAGACGATAATTCTTATTGTACTAAGCCCACAAATTCACTAAGAGTATATTTTTGAAAAATTAAAGACATTTTAGTGAAGACTCTCCTGTACTTGGCCTGATAGTTCTCATACCGAAATAAGGTACTGCTTCTCTACGTTTCTTGTGTTTTGCAGCGTTTCTCAATGTCCTGTAGTCTTCCCGTGGAAACATTGGAATTTCATTACTGCGCTAGAGTTCAATTGTTATATACTCAAGGAAATATAAATGTTTTGTATGTTTCAATGGAAATGAAAGGAAATTTTGTTCCCAGCTTCAAACTCCACATTGAAAGCTAATGCAGTCCCAATCATGCTTGGGTATTAGCATATACACAATAGAAAGAACCCCAAAAAAAAAAACACTAAACTTCATGATGATTCTACAGGATTCACAGCATGTTCCAGAAACAGCAATTCTGGAAGAACAAAAAACTACCTCTAATGCATCCTTGAATCCTTGAAGGTACCAATAAAGAGAATAAATTATATCTACAGCCGGTGTAAAACTTCACTTTTTCACCACTGTCTATTATGGGCCCTACTGATTGTTTATTGTTGTGATTTGAACCGTTCATATTTTAAGATCCGCAATATAGTATTGCCAGGCAAAAAATCAACTTGATCAGAAGTCGATGGATATATCGAATTTGAATTTTGGTTTATAAAATGGACGATCTAATTTCTCTCAATAATAATAAAGATAAACTATTCATTTTACAAAGCATCCGATCAAGTTTATTCCGTGCATGGATACACTATTATGTGGGGTCTACAAGATGAACAGTTCAAATCAACAATAAACACACGATAGAATCAAAAAAGATAGTGGTGAAAAAGTAGAATTTTTCACCGCCGGTGGAAAGAATTTAATCTCTACCTTAAAACCTCCTCCTTACGATACAACAGAAATTCCCGGATTTGTGGCTTTGTGTTTGACCGATCTACCGCATGAATTAATTAATCATTCACAGTGCTCGTGCTCTATATGGAGTAAAAAATAATTCTCGTTTCATAATTGGCTAATTGTAATTAATCTATTGTTTAACGTGATAGTTTATATTTATTTTCAAGTGTCAATGCATACATCTCGATGCATATTTTTATTTATTTTTCCTCTTATTGAATCTTAAATCCAAAGTGATTAAAGTAATAGGTGAATTTTTGAAAAAATAGATTCAAATTCAAGGAACGAAAGAAATATTGGCGTCGGAAAAGAGCCAAACAAAACAAACAATTTAAATCACCTTTTCAAATTCGAAAGTGAATTTGTTTGCGTCACAACAGAGCTTGTTGTGCTCAACAGTACCGATGTTATAGAGAGGTGTTGACATATATTCAACAAAAATAATACGGACACACATAAATGTGCACATCTCCAAAGATATATATCTAGAACCGTCCGATGTGTGTCAGCTCACACATTTACCATGCAGAACCCATGTACATAGGATAATTTTGTTGGGGATTTACACAAGTAATCATAAAACATTAAACAATTGGAAATGCCATGAAACATTTAGATAATGTACACAATCAATTAAAGATATACTAATATAACATAATTATGGTTAGAAAAATAGTCCGTCAGATTAATGAAAAAATGAAAAGTTAATATCATAGAGCCATCTTTGACTCCCTTCGTGTAGATTCTATATAGGCTGAATACTTACAACTTCAAGATACAACTTATAAATCTCACCGTTTGTCTTCATGCTGCGATCGGTGAATACAGGGTGGCAAGAGCTGTGTTTTAAAATTGCGTTCCTAAACCGACTTCTTTTTTTTCTCCCCAGACCCGTAGAAGTTAGAACACGCAGCTGGTCAGATAGTTAAGATTCCAATTCACAAAACCAATGAAACTTCTCCCCAGTCCCCACCTCTCTCCCTCTCTGTATAAATATAGTCTCAAGTGGGACGACTGTGGGAGAGGCAGGCCCGGGAAATTATGAATATAATACTTGCAGAGAAACGTTAAAGTCTGTTGTGATTCTCAGATTCACTGGAATACCAAAAAGAAGGGGAAAAAAAAGAGAGAGACAAAAGGGTGTTTTCTGATTCATTGAAAGAACACCCCCACAGCTCCCCCTCTCTCTGTGCGTCCGCGCTCGGTGATAGAGATGGGATGGGCTCGTGGACATGGTGGTGAAGACAATATGGTCCTCCCATTGCAGGTCCAAAGCGGGAACGGGTCACCTGATACGGGCCTTGCCCGTCTGCACGAGCTCGGCTACAAACAAGAACTCAAGCGTGATCTCTCGTAAATTTCCCCACCCTGGTTTTTCTGTTTACTTTTTTTTGGGTCAATGACTTCTTGATATAGTAAAAAGACAATATGTGCTTTCACCATGTTTGTTGGGTTGTCGATGGCTGAGATTTGCTCTTCTTACCCTACTTCCGGTGGGCTTTACTATTGGAGTGCCATGCTTGCTGGCCCTGATTGGGCTCCCTTTGCCTCCTGGCTCACTGGCTGGTAATTTACTTTTTTTATTTTATTTTGTTGTCGTTATTATCAACTGTTAAATTGTGCAATTCCTCAATTCCATTGTATGTCATAATTCAGTACTTTTTTTTATGTTATATTTGTTGAGGGCGGAGCTATGTTGGGGCCGGGGGCGGGGCCCGACCTCCCGAGCGTCCAAGTTTCCATGTGATATAGAGCTGCATGTGTAGAGGTTAATTAGTTGGAAGCCAGCCAGGGGTGCCACGGCATTGGCACCTCACCCTCACACTTGGGTCCGCTCCTGGTTTAGTATATAACTAGCTAGCCAGTGGCCACACATTAATTTTGATTATATTGACATTCTTGTAAGGCATCTTATGATTCCTAGCCAATTACTATATACTTATCTTTTTCCTTGCAGGATCAACATTGCTGGCCAGGTACATAAACCATAGTTGGAATCTTCCACTGGTGGAAGTTGAAAACCTTCCAATATCGTCTACTCGATCCTGATCAGCCAAAAGCTGTGTTTTGTCTACTCGTATTTAGGTCGTTAACTGTAATCACAACAACTAATTAACTTTTTTTCCTGCAGTGGGCTATCACAACAAGCGTGGATTTCTCACTTGCACAGATGATTCAGGTGATTATTCTCCTTAGCACAGGTGGGAACAATGGCGGCGGATATTCGGCTTCTAAGTATGAAGTTATCGCGATGCATGGTGGAATTCTGCTCCTCCATGCTATCATAAACAGCCTTCCAATTTCGTGTCTGTCCTTGTTGGGACGGCTTGCTGCTGCCTGGAATATTTTAGGTATGATGAAGTGATGGTGTTGAACCTGGAATATTTGCAGTTTTCTCAATCGTTCATCTTGAAGGGGTCCACAGAGTATTATATTCACGCAAAAAATCAACTTGGTCTGGTATATAAAAACATGAATTTTGGTTTATAAACAAGACGGATAGTTTAACTTTAAAATTATTGACACAATCAAACCGCCA
The DNA here is from genome assembly GCA_018127125.1 of Rhododendron griersonianum. Lineage (NCBI taxonomy): Eukaryota > Viridiplantae > Streptophyta > Magnoliopsida > Ericales > Ericaceae > Rhododendron > Rhododendron griersonianum. Next base: position 32,708,326 of record CM030796.1, on the reverse strand, counting down.
TTTTATAAATCAAAATTTAATTTCTTATACACCTATCAATGTCCAGTCAAGCTGATTTTTTGCGTGGAGATACATTACTCTGCGGTCTCTACAAGATGAACGATTCATATTACTGCAATAGACGTACGATGAAGCCCACAAATGGTGGTTGTTGACAAAATTTCAAGTCTTCGTATCCATATTTCACAATCTCATTTGGGGGACCTTCATGATTTTGGTATTTTTTTGTTAGGTGTATTTGTACTTATGATTGTCATTCCCACGGTTGTAACGGAAAGGGCTAGTCCCAAATTCGTCTTTACTTACTTCAACACTGACAATGGGGAAGGAATCAACAGTAGAGTCTGCATATTTCTCCTTGGACTCCTAATGAGCCAGTACACCTTTACCGGATATGACGCATCTGTCCATATGGTTAGTTCCCTTCTCTTTCTTTATTGCATCTTAAGACTGTTGCATGGAGTATGTACTTTCTTTTCTTTTTTCCCTAAAGTTTAGGATAGTTCCATTGATAGAAAAAGAAAACAGTGTTTCGATTTTTCTGATTTTGCTCGGTGATGTTTCAGTTTAGGTTGGTTCATTTGGTCGAGGAAATTTATCAATAATAGGAAAAATAGAGGTGTAGTCCTTTGTGAAGGTCTTGGTGGATTTGTTTTTGTGTTTGCTTGGCTTTTTGGGTGATTGATGATGGGGTTTTTGCATAGGGTATGTAGGATCGTTTTGGGTTTTATTGGATGTTTTAGGTTGAAGTTGTGTGGTTTTGTTACGGTGTTCAGTTGACGTCTTGCCATCTTTAGGTCTTGGGTGACTTTTTGTCGGTGTGTCCTTGATCCTTTTAATTTTTATAATCATTTATAAAGATTAATAAATTCTTTTAAAAAAAAGGAAGTGCAAGCATCCCCATAAAAGAGAGATACAATACAAGCCATTGCATTCTAGGCTACAATATGCGCCAACAGAATTGCCGGCTAGTACCCCGAAAAACTCACTGTCATCACGTCAAAAACACTCCACAGTACAATGCGGGCCGTCCAACTGCATAAGCCTCACTTAAGGAATTTTTTGCTGGTATATCTTATAATATGCAGACTGCGTTACTGCCTTTTCTTTTTCCGGTATTTGATTAACATTATCCAACTGCTCCAACCAAATCCATCTTGTTTCCTCGAACCTGCTACTTCCAGACAGAGGAAACCAAAGGCGCCGATGTAAACGGACCAAGGGGGATCATCAGTGCCATCGGCATATCCATAGTTGTCGGATGGGGTTACATACTAGGTATCACCTTTGCAGTTACCGACATTCCGTACCTTTTGAACCCGGAGAATGATGCCGGCGGTTATGCAATCGCGGAAGTATTCTACCTAGCATTCAAAAGACGATACGGCAATGGCGCTGGGGGAATTATTTGCCTGGGAGTGGCGGCCGTCGGCATTTTTTTCTGCGGTATGAGCTCGGTCACTAGTAACTCAAGGTAACAACAAATCTTTGTTCGTTATTATTTCTCCTCGTAAGGTTACAATTCCCAGCTTGTGCACGGACTAACACAAACGATTGCCAAATATTTCATTCAGGATGGTTTATGCCTTCTCAAGAGACGGAGCGATGCCATTGTCATCGCTCTGGCATAAAGTGAACAAACAGGAGGTCCCCATAAACGCAGTTTGGCTCTCTGCTTTTATAGCATTTTGCATGGCTCTAACGGTAATTAGGACACGCCTTAATTTTTTTCCACTGTGCTATATAATTCGTATCCATGTTTTCCTAGTTATTTGGATACTTGGTACAAAACTTATTATCGCCCTTATAGTTCCAATAGGCAAAGTATTTTTACTTCTAATGTCCTTTTCTCTTCGTCTAATTTTGTCTACGAACATTTTGCAGTCTCTTGGAAGCTTAGTGGCATTTCAAGCCATGGTATCATTAACAACAATCGGGCTTTACCTTGCTTACGGTCTCCCAATATTCCTCAGGATTACATTGGCTCGCAAGTCTTTCGCTCCGGGGCCTTTCAACTTAGGCCGCTATGGGGTCCTTGTCGGTTGGATTGCAGTTCTTTGGGTTGCGACTATTACTGTCCTCTTCTCGTTACCCGTTTCTTATCCCATTACCGATCAGACTCTAAATTACACGCCGGTGGCAGTCGGCCTCCTCCTCCTTCTCACCGTTTCTTCTTGGATCGTTAGTGCTCGACACTGGTTCAAAGGTCCCATCACCAACATAAATAGCTAACTGATCTATGTTTTTCCATACAACTATATATATCTCTCTCCTGGAAAAGAAGCTCAGATAGCAACGGTTCGTTTCATTGTTTTCAAGTTTTAATTTCTGTTGATGGTCTTATTTGCTAATTCTGATGTTGTATCTGTAACAAAAGAATTGTACGGCTCAATAGCGAATAGTATCACGTTTGCTCTCGGGTTAATTTCTGTTAAAGGTTTTGAGAGGAATTTTTTGGGTATGTAACGAGTGAAGAGATAGAAAGATGAGGTAACAAATAGAGAAAATACTATTGAAAACTGTGCGCAGAAGCCGGAAGGAGAATGCAGTCTTACCTTAGCATATGACAAAATTAAGAATAATCGATGTCAACCTTAACCTCTCATATTCCTGCTTCGACCTTCCTTTCCACCAATTCGATTCTCTCTTTGTTTAACTTGTTTTCTTTTCTCATTCTTCCCCCCCCCCCCCCCCCAAAATATCGACCACTGTTCCAATATATGGCAATTAAGATTTCATAAATATGGTCTCAATAAGACAATATTTTGAGTTATTTTTTTCTTCTTCCTATTATTACATCTATGTAGTACTTCAGATTGCATTAAGGGTGTGTCTCAGTACTAACTAAAATAAGTACTTATTTTTTTAATTAAAGGTGATAGATTGTGAGAAACTTTAGCATAAAATAAGTACTTAAAAATAAAAATTTTAATGGAACGGGATAGTATAGCAGAGTAGAAAAGAGAGGAAATTAAGGAATATATATATCTACCAACGAACTCCCATCTAAGGATAAACAAAAACGAATGATTTGTACAAGCTTTAACAAATGTAATATGTACATTTTTATCGACTCTTTCAAGTTTAAGCAAAAGATTAATCAACAATTTTTACGGGTAATTTTGAAATTTGCTTTTGTAAAAAATCCAAAAAAAATTTATGCGTGCAACAAGGAATTAAATATCGGCCGCTACGTAGCAGTTTTAGGGCCGCCACCGATATTGATACACCATGCTATATTGGCTTGTGTGAATTTTCATGTATTTTTTATGATTTTTAATAAAATGAAGGTATATTGTGTGTCATACACGTGTTCAATATATAGTATAGATTTCATCTTTTTCACACCTATTCTAAGAACTAAATTTTAGGAATGATTTGTCCGAATCGATTTTTCAAACTCAGAAGGCCTCCATTTTCCCACCCTATGTAGCAATTTTGCATTATTTTTTTTGGCGGTCAGTTTTTTTTTTTTTTTGCCTAAATGGTACGAGTATTATTAACAACCAGAATATCCGGAACAATACTAAGGACGGCTATTGTTCCACAACGAATCCAATAACCAATCAGGAGGCCTAGCTTCCCAAGTACGAATACCAAAGCCTCGCAAATCCGAGTTGGCTGTTAACATGGGCTACCCCCGACGAGTAAACATAAAATCACACTTTCTAAACTTTCCAACTTCACAACGGATATCTCCAATCACGACTTCAATCTCTGCAGGGCAGGCCCTCTTAATCTCCAAAATTTGGACAAGCTGTAGCGAATCTCCTTCCACAAAAACCGAGTCCAAACCCAACAAAGACGCAAAAAACAATGCATCCCTGCACGCCATGGCTTCCGCACATTAAACGGATGAAACTATACCCAAGTTCATCGACCGAGCAGCCACAAAAAGCCCATTCTCCCCTCGGATCACCATCCCTACCCCTGCTCTTGGTCCATCATCTCGCCTCACCCATGCGGCATCAAAATTAACCTTTAAGCTACCACGGCCTGGAGGTACCCACTTACATTCCGCAGCCACATTGTTTTGTGCTTCCCGGACCCGAACCACCTCACTGCTCTCGGTTGCCTCTATGAACTCCTCCGCATCTTTTACTGCCATATACACAGCCCATTGTGGATCCGGGCCCCCATTATTGAAAACCACCTCATTCCGACACTTCCATATCCTCCATAAAATCAACGGTATCAATGTTAACATGGCATCGCCCTCCTCTACTCCCTTTCACCGATCAATCACATTGTTGAACCAAGCAAGAATAGAAAACTGCTCGTTCATATTCGGAATACACCCCAGCGGCGATATCCTCCACATGATCTGAGCAAAACGACACCCCAAAAACAAATGGGGAAAGGTTTCACAATCACTACTACACATCGGGCAAAGCAAGTCCTGAGTCACCTTTCTCCTAAACAAGTTCTCCTTGATCGAAATGATCCCATTGATACATTTGAACATAAAATGTTTGATTTTATTTGGGATTCGGAGAGCCCATACCTTTTCCAGGCCTTTCTGTCCTCACTCCTTGTGCTCAGCTCCCCTCGCTCCATTCGCCTTTCATTTCCCCTCCTCCGAATACAAAGAGCCGATTCATACCCTGAACTAACTGTATAGACATCATTCATTGTGTGGTGCCACACCCACCAATCTACAACATCATAACACGGAAGCGGAATGGATTGGACCACACTCGCATCCTCCACCTGCAAAACCGATTGACGGTCAGATTTGATCGGGCCAGTTACGCACACTTCGACAAATTCCCTTTCCGATCTAGTCGAAGGCAATTTTGAACACACTCATAAATATTATTAGTGATTTAGTACTACTATGGCTGGTTTCCTTCTTTGTAAATTAGCCAGTTTTGTAACGACCCAATTTTTTCGAATAAAATTAAATATTTTATTGAAGCATTTTTGTAGATATAATTGATTTTGTTAATTGATAAATCTAAACCCAGACTTTCTAGGAAACCCTAGCCCTACTTCATAGCCAAAAAAAATAGAGGATAAGATTGGATTTTATAGATATGATTATGATAAGATTAGATTTGCTTTTATGAGATAAGATCAGATTAGGATAAGATTAGATTGGATTTTGTTAGATATGATAAGATTTCGTAAGATATTATAGATTTTGTTTAGATATTATAAGATTTCGTTTAGATATTATAAGATTATGATCTTATCCTTTAGAAATCCCTAATTAAAAGAATATTCTAGAAGATACACCTAGATTCTATTAATTATGTTTCGATTTTATTAGATTATGTTAGATTTTATTAGATATTACAAGATATGGTTGGATTATAGTTAGATTTTGTTAGATATTGTTAGATTTGGAAAGATATTACAAGATATTGTTAGATTATATAAGATATGATTGGATATCTAAGAGATATACTTAGATTTGTTTAGATTTGCCTAGATTCTATTAATTATGTTTAGATTTTCTTAGATTATGTTAGATTTTATTAGATATTCCTAGATTATTCTAGATTCTATGGGATACACTAAATCTTATTAGATTTGGTAAGATATGATAAGATACTCTCTTACTAGTATAAATAGACAAGTCCCCTTCCCTCCACACACCACACACAATCACATATCACCAAGTAAAGTAGAGAAAGGAAAGAAGAGAAAATAGGGGAGGAGCCTAGGTGTTTTACGATAGACCAAATTCAATTGGTGTGGAGTAGTAGTACTCGATTATGCATGAAGATCAACGGTGGCGATTTATTTGAGGTAATCCGAGGAGTATACGATATGCTTCCTATTTCCGGAATCCTTTCTTCACTCTCATTTTTGTACTCCTTTTGACTATCTCGTGATCTTTGTTCAATCTTGTAGATATTATTGGAAAGTGGAATAATTGGTATTGAATATGTGAAAGATTAATAATTATGTGAGCATGAGAACCCCGTAGGTCCTGAAAGAATGGTCGGCGGAATCATGGCTCAAGTGTCCGTGTGTGAGCATGAGAATCCGGTAGGTCCTGAAAGAATGGTCGGCAGAATCAAGGCTCAAGTGTGCGGGTGTGAGCATGAGAACCCGGTAGGTCCTGAAAGAATGGTCGGCGGAATCATGGCTCAAGTGTGAGTGTATGAGCATGAGAGCCCGGTAGGTTCTGAAAGAATGGTCGGCGGAATCATGGTTCGAGTGTGTGTGTGTGATGGTCACTTCGACTTTGTGGTCGATTATCGTTTATTGATTCCACTTATGAGCTTTGTTATTCTGTTGTATCGTATACTTCCCGGATAATTTCTTTTTCAGGTGTAGAGCCGGATTAGTAGAAATTGAATCGGAGCACATAAGGATTAATTTGGAGAGGTCTTAGAAGAGTTGATGATATTGGAGGATCTAAAAGATTATTTAGATGGCGGCTTAAATTTATTTTGGTGATGTAATTTATTTATGGAGAAAATAGGAGCCTAGAAGTGTTTGAAATACAATGTAATTTGGAGTTTATTTTTAGAAAATAACGGGGCGTTACAAGTTTCTTTTCAAAGTGATTAAGTAATGTAAGTGGGTATAGATGTACAACGATTTAAAACTAGAGTTGTGCCCGTTTAATGCACGAAAATGAAAAACAACACACTACAAATTTTTTTGCCCCGTGCAACAAACGAGCGCAACGCTATTTGATATTGTTGACGGGTAGAATTGTATATTTGAGCAAGTGCTTTGTGTGTGGAGTATTTTGTCCAACCTTACCCATGTCATGTGGATGCAGTTCAAAAAGTACCTTACCCTGTGGACTTTTTCCCCCGCGTCACGGCTGGGGCAGTAGTGGGGGCACCACTTCTGTTTTTTTGTGTTTTCCACAAAGCGAACGCGTTTTTCCGCTCCTAAGGCCTTTTGTTGGCATTTGCTTGTCGTTAGCGCTCTCATATCTACTTGCAATAGCATATATTTGAGTTTTGTGTTTAGTGAATCAGTACTCTTTGCTCTATTCCTTAGTGCCTTGTTTGGACCATAATTTGAAAAAAAAATCTCAACTCAAAAAACACTCATTATCCTTACTTCTAATTATTATTCACATTATCTCTAATCATTACTCTCATTTCCTTCTATATATCTCTCCACTCATTACTCCTATCTCAAATTATTATTCTACTTTCTCTCTCCATCACTACCCAAAAAATCTTTTCAAATTTTTTTAAGTTGTCATCCGAACACCGCATAGGTCTTTGTATTTTGGTCATCGCCCGTCACTGGTGCTCTTTATCTTACGACGATAGCAAAGTTGTATTTTTTAACGCTTTCTAAAAAAACGCGTTTTCCGGATCCTCCAATTTCGAAACGGTGATTTCCCAGAACCTCCTTTGTCTCTCTGCACATATTCGACGCCTTTTGTTTGCTTATTTAATGGCCACTTCCCCCAAATCCTTCTACTGCGTCTTAAAGAGAGAGAGAGAGAGAATGGAAGGAAGGAAGGAAGTAGAATTTCATTTGTAGAGTGAGAGAGAAGGAAGGGATGCAAAAATAGAGGTGAGAAACAAGGAGTGATTAAAGAGGGAAAGAAAGAAAGATACATCTAGAGGAAATTGTGGGTATGGGGGAATTGGTTAGGTTTTATCGTGTCAGATAATTACTTTACCGACTCCGCCCATACCCACGATTTTATCTGGATCCTCCTCGTTCCGGCCTTCCCCTCTTCCTGGCTACATCTCAAATTCATAGTGCCTTGCTATGATATGACAAAAGTACTTCTAACATCTTGCTTCTTTGTTCTTTCTTTCATGGTTGATTTACTAACTGTTGTGAATTTGTGTGGATCGTGTTAGCTTATCTGGATCCTGGTATTAATCTGTTCCAGAAGTTAAACTTCGCCGTAACAAAATCTTACTGGTCCAGTATTAAGCCCGTTTTTTCGGCACACGGGCCTACTTCTTCGATTATTCTAATCCCAAATATCGTTTACTTTTTAAATCAACTTGATCGGACAATCTCTGAGGAGAACATAAAAGGAATGCATTTTTGCACAAAAAGATCTTCATAAATTAAAAGAACTCATTTATATCTAGTAACTTCTTTATAAATTAAAAGAACTCATTTATATCGATTTCATATGTTCCGATCAGGTATCAATACAAATCCGATGGAAGTGATTTTTGGTATGGTCACTTGTCTAACAAGATATACATGCATGATGAACAGTTCCGATTAGCGACATGAGCCCGACATGGGTCCACATGCAAAACGCAAATTGAAGGTGAGACTGGAGGGGAGACAAGTCCCTGAGGAAGAATACGTCAGTTAATAATTTCTTTAGCTGCCAAACGATAATTAAGACTTGAAGTTGCCAATATAGACTTTGACCCGTTGACGATCTACTACTAGTTTTTTTTTTTTTTTTGGGTAAGCACCAAGTTGCTGGGTAACTGCTAAAAAGTTACTGGGTAACGGCAACCAAAATTGGGTTATAGATCCATCAAATTTGGGTAGTCTTAACCGGATGTGTCTGGTAAAAGATAAGCCCGAAGGCTATTCCCGTCCCTGTCTGGGGAGATGCCAACCATCTCTCCTTTTTACGAACACTCTACTACTAGTTTTTGTAGTTCATATTGGTATGATCAGTCAGGGCAAGAGGAAGATAGAAACCCATTTCACCAAGATGGTTTCCTGGCGTTTGAAACAAATTTCTACTCCGGCCGTGATCTTAATTGTAATCCTAGCCTATTCATTGCGCAATTGATTTGTGTTAATGCAGGTATGTGATTCGTAATGCGTCGGTATTCAAAAATCTCGTTAACAACTGGGGGTTGAATTTGGATCTTTTTTTGTTAGTCGACGATCAAGAGCTTTTTTTTTGCGCCTGACCAAGTATTATTGTTATTCAAATGTAGAAGTCACCAAATTCACAGCAAGATTTGGTTCCTTTTATATGTATTTGCTTTTAATCGCACGCAAGAGAGACTTTTAGTGAATTTGCACTAAAACCTTCGTTTTTTACTTTGATTATTTTGACGTACTACTGTCTTCGGTTGCCACATACATATGTTTATAGTCGTTGGCCAAAAAAAACTAGCTCGAGACCGCCATCCATCGACTAGCTAGACTGGCTGCCCAATAATTAGTGCTGATGGAGATTGTGGTCACACTCAGTATTGACATTGTTTCGTCAAGATACTATCATTAGCGTTCGGCATTAACCGAGCAAAATGAAAGGCAGACTGATTTGGTAGCGCAGGTTAAAATGAGTAGAAGATAATCGTCGTGTTATTGTTGTATCTGTGCACAAGCAATCCTATGTAGCATAAACGTGATTATGAGAGCCTTAGAGACAAAATTTGATTATGTCTCTTTAGAATAATATGATCAGAATAATAAGATCTTCACACCCGTTCAAACGGATTAAAAATTGTAGCACTTAATATTTTAACCATATTTTTAATATATAAACGGTCTAAAAAAATTAAGTACTCAAATTTTCACTCCGTTTGAATCGGTGCAAAGATCTTATTATTCTGCTCCCGTATCTGAACCAAAGGCACACCAAAATGGCAACGTTTTAGTTAAATAAAAAATTCATACCACCAGATTGCAATCCTATGGAGCAGAAACGTGATTATGAGAGCCTTAGAGACAAAATTTGATTATGTCTCTTTAGAAAAATATGATCAGAATAATAAGATCTTCACACCCGTTCAAACGGATTAAAAATTGAAGCACTTAATATTTTAATCATATTTTTAATATATAAACGGTCATAAAAAAATTAAGTGCTCAAATTTTCACTCCGTTTTGAATCAGTACAAAGATATTTAAGTGCTCATAAAAAATTAAGTGCTCAGAATCACATTTCTGCTCCATAGGGTCCTAAATAAAGAACACATACTTAATATGAGAGCCTTAGAGATAAAAATGAATTACGACCCTTTAGAATAATATGATAAGAATAAAAAGATCTTTGCACCGATTCGAACGGAGTGAAAATTTGAGCACTTAATTTTTGAGACCGTTTATATAATTTTTGAGACCGTTTATATATTACTGTAAAAAATATGGTTAAAAAATTAAGTTTTCGTCAAGATACTATCATTAGCGTTCGGCATTAACCGAGCAAAATGAAAGGCAGACTGATTTGGTAGCGCAGGTTAAAATGAGTAGAAGATAATCGTCGTGTTATTGTTGTATCTGTGCACAAGTCTCAACATAAAGCAGGTTAAAATTAATAAAAGCCAAAGTACAATTAGAACTTCGACAAATTACACTAGGAAGATTTTTATATTTAAGCACATGGGTAAAACTAGACATTTCTAGAGATTGGAGGTCGTAACAGATGAAACCACCAAAGCAAGTTTAGAATAATCTCTAAAAAAACTCTAAAAATATCCGTGTAAAATGATCTAAAACATTTATTCAAAACATTTAAATATTTTATTTGGAAAAGTCTAGACATTTGTCACATGTTGAACCATTCATTGAGTAGTATAAATATGGATGGTGTACCTAGTTTGGGTAAGAGAAAAACCTTGGGTGTTCAATATAAAGTTTGATTCTTCCATTTACCTCTCCTAGTTCATCTCTTCCTCCTTAAAAGTGTTTTAACATTATTCATCCAACTTCTCCAATAGTATTGCTTTGTCAATTTCTCTCAATATCGGAAGGGATTATATGTTTTTAGCATGAGGCACCTGGTCAACATGCTTATAAGGTGCTTTTATCCCACGCGTTCCGTGGGAAACTAAAGTCTCAAATAAGGAACCCGATTTGCATCTTGATCACAAGGAGGAGCACGACACCTTAACGGTGGCAAATGCGGTGGAGTTCGTACCGTTGGCGGCCAAGATGTACTTCAACGAGAAGCTCGAGAAAAAAAGAGTATAAGAATTAATTTCTTGGCGTCCACGGGTTTGAAAGCATTTGTGAAGTTGTCGCTAGGGGTTGAATTGGAGAAGCCGAGAGACGTGAGAATGAGTGATTGGGCCAAGAAGGATTTGGACCCTGCTCAAGTGGAATATGCCGCCGTTGATGCATTTTTTACTCCCTCGAAGTTGAGAGAAATTTGAAAGATGTTCTTAAAAAGTTTTAGGGCACGTAAACAATGCAAATCAAAAGAGTACTTTTGTCCGTTTCTATTTGTTTAGTTGGATTTTGTGATTAATATCGTAGGGAGAGTTTTTGGGAACTTCTTGTTTTGGTTTGGTATGATATAGAATCGAATTCTAATTTTGAGAAGTTGGTTTTTAAGTATGATAACTTAACCAAGTGTGTGCTACATTCTTTTTATTATCTAAGCAAAAAAATAATTAGAAGTGTGTAGAAGTAATTATGCTAGAAAGATTTTTGTATTTAAACAATGGGTAAAACTAGGGGTGAGCAAATACCCGCCCAATTCGTGGGTCCAACCCGACTTGGACCGACCCGAAGGGTTTCGGGCGGTTTCAAACAGGTAGATTGGTCCAGTACAGGTTAGTGTATGTTAAAATTTTGATTTTTGGTTTGGTTTTTGGGCCAACACCCAGTCAACCCATCGGACCCGACCCGACAATATATATATACACACACATGAGCCCTAGCCCTAGGTATAAAAATAAAAAACTACTCCTGATATAGAATCGGATTCTAATTTTGAGAAGTTGGTTTTTTAAGTATGATAACTTAACCAAGTGTGTGCTACATTCTTTTTATTATCTAAGCAAAAAAATAATTTGAAGTGTGTAGAAGTAATAATTATACTAGAAAGATTTTTGTATTTAAACAATGGGTAAAACTAGGGGTGAGCAAATACCCGCCCAATTCGTGGGTCCAACCCGACTTGGACCGACCCGAAGGGTTTCGGGCGGTTTCAAACAGGTAGATTGGTCCGGTACGGGTCAGTGTATGTTAAAATTTTGATTTTTGGTTCAATTTTTGGGCCAACACCCAGTCAACCCATCGGACCCAACCCGACAATATATATATACACACACACATGAGCCCTAGCCCTAGGTATAAAAATAAAAAACTACTCCTAACCTTTCTAGGGTCGGCTTATGGCCAAGGCAGGGAAAGCTGCACTTCCGGCCCCCAAAAAAAGTTAAAAATGAGGGCCCCCAAAATTTTAAGATATATATATATATATATATATGTATATGTATATATGGCCCCCAAAAAAATTACACTAGCCTCATTTACACAAAATAAGTCCAATTGAAATTTAGGAGCCACAAAATAGCCCTAAATTGTGGAATTACTCATTAGGAACACTAAGGCGTTAAAAAAAATAAAAAATTAAGGGACGGCAGGAAGATATATTGCGTGGCCGATCAAAAAAAGAAGAAGAAAGAAACGCAGCAAGCTGTAAACGCTTCATGCTTCACGCTTGAGGAGTTGAAGGGAAGGGAAGACAATGACAGATGACCACTTGCATACGGAATTTCTTGAGGGGGAAATTACAGATGCCCCCCTTGAACTACCACCCGGCCATATATTGCCCCCTTTAACTATAAAAACCAACACTTAACCCCCACCAACTACCATTTGCTGATAACGTGAGGATTCCTGTTTAACTGAAGCCATAAATTTACCTTTTTACCCCTTTTCTTTTGCACTAAAATCAACCTCAGCTTTTTGCCTTCTCCTTGCCCTAACCCAATGAAGAGAGAGAGAGAGAGAGGACGGTGAGACCAACCGACCAACACCACCACCATCGATGACCTCCGCCGCCATCAACACCACCGACGACCTCCGCTGCCATCAGCTCCTCCCCTGCACCGACGGTGACCACAACTAGTTGCAATTTTCGCCTCCGCGATCACCGACGTCTATACACCCGTACTCTCTCTCTCTCTCTCTCTCTCTCTCTCTCTACTCCCTTTTGTTTCTGGGCAAGCTTATCGAGAGCCGGCTGTACAGCATCACGACCTCCAATCAACAACCGGGTCACGACCTCCGGATCCCTCTCGAACCGGGCCGCCTCGAACTCTTTCCTGGCGTTCTCCCTAAGCACGTCGCGCCACAGCACGCCTCGCGAGTCAGCCCAGACGAAGAACCAGGTGGCCCGGAGGATGTCTCGGTAGAGGCTCAGCACCTCGCACCGCGTGCTGGTGAGTCGCTGCCGAGTTAGCAGGTCGGCTTCTTCGTCGTAGCGGGTTTTCTCGTTCTTGACAACGTGTCGGTCTAACAGCTCGTCGATTGTGTCTGGGCCGTGGTGGATGAGTCGACAGTGGAGGAGGAATGGGTTGGTAGGGACGTGATGGAGAGAAATTGCGAGGTTTCTGCAGGTCCCGATGGTTACAGTTCAGGAAGGATATATATATATATAAGGGGAGCTGAGCCATGGAGTTGAGGGCAAATTAGTCCAGCACCTTATTTCCGTACAAATCTTTAACAAATCTCAAACGGAGTCAGTCACGTTATCAACAAATGGTAGTTGGAGAGGGTTAAGTGTTGTTTTTGTAGTTAAAGGGGGCAATGTGTGGCCGGGTGGTAGTTCAAGGGGGGTATTTGTAATTTCCCCTTTCTTGAGGCCTCATTCAAGAGGTTCGCTTCTAGCCTCTAAGACTTGTGAGCCGGCCTTGGACCTTTCCCATTCCACATGCAGCAGCAGCAGCACACTTCGTCCCATTCCCCTTCTCACACACAAATCTGAAAATTTTGCCGGCCCGTCGCACACTTTTTCGCCTCCTCCGCACACCGTCGCGTCCAGCTGTCCACTGTCTCCTTCTCTCTCCCTCTCGCATCCACTGTGTGTATCGCGAGATGTTGATGATGATGGAGAGGAATATTGGTGAGTCGGTTAACCTGTTAAGTGTGAACACACCTGGTTCTCCTCTCTCTCTCTCTCTCTCTCTCTCTCTCTGTTGAAAGTTGAGACATAGATGGATCTTCCTTAGTTCCCTGTTTGGTTGATGAGAGAAAGGAAAAAGTGAGAAAATGAAGTTTCTGGCCTGTTTGGACCAACCTAGACGACCCGACCCGTAACAAATAACTGGTTTCCTGGACGGTTTACCCAATCTCTCGGATTGATTGCGGGTCCAGACATATTCTACCCGATGCTCACCCCTTAGTAGCTAATACAATCGATCATATTGTTCGGGCCATTCAGGGCATTTCGCTCCAATGGTTTAACCCCCAACCTGACAATTGGGCTTGGGGAAGCCATGGTGTGTTGTTCTCTGGTAAAAACACTCATGCCCTTCTCAGACCGATTACTATCTCCTCAGCAATTCTAAGGTTTATATACGATTGGTAAGAACCTCCGCAATGGGTTTGATATATTTGTGTCTTAAAATATATATTAAGATTAAAATGGGTTCCACAAATGTGTGTGTTAGACATTACTAACGTAGGAATGTGTTAGAACATCGGAATTGAGTTTGGTAAATTTGTGCGTTAAAATATTTGCTAGGATAAAAAAAATGAGCCCACAGGTGTGTATTAGGAGTAGTGGGCGTTTATGTTTTATAGTTGGAGTTTTAATTTATAGAAATGAGACCCACTTAGACCCCATTCGTTTAATGGTTTTAGATTTTGGATTCTAATCATTATCATATTTCTCTCTAATTATTTCTCTCATTTTTTTCTCTATCTCTCTCCAATTATTATCTATATTTTCAATCATTACTCTATTTTTGTATACACTTATTACCTACAAATCCAAATTCAAAATTCCAAAATGAACGGGGTCTTATTATTTGCTAGCATCTTTGCCAAATTTGACACACATGCTAGCACACTACAAGATTTACTACATTCTAGCACACAAACTATTACAAGTATTGTGGCACAAGAAATACATTTTTGTTTGCTAAGTCTTAATACACACAATTAAAACAATAGTTACTAAGGCCCCGTTTGATAACAGTGATATATGAGTGGGATTCGTAAGGATATGAGATTAAGATTGGGATTGATAATGAGAAGGGATTAGTAATGAGTACATTTGTTTGAGATGGGGTTGGATGATAGGATTATTAATATCATATTTGTTTGAGATGAGATTGGATTGATAGAAGGAATTGGTAATGAGAAGGGATTGATAACGAGAATGAGTTGGGATTGGACTATTAATACCATCTCTCCCAGGCCCCGTTTGATAACCATATTAGCTCTTGGGATTGGATTACCAATCCCATAGGACTACTAATACTGTGTTTGGTAACTCAAAATGAGTTGAGATTATTAGTCCTTAGGACTAACAAGGTGGGTATTAGGAATACCCTAGGGAAGATGGTATTAATAATCCAATCCCAACCCATTCTCATTACTAATTCCTTCTCATTACCAATTTATTCTTTCAATCCAATCCCATCATCTAATTTCATCTCAAACAAACATGATATTAATAATCCCATCATCCAACCTCATCTCAAACAAACGTACTCATTACTAATCTCTTCTCATTATCAATCTCAATTTTAATCTCATATCCTTACGAATCTCATCAATCTATCACTGTTATCAAACGGGGCCCCAGTGTATTCTTAATACCCACCTTGCTAGTCCTAAGGGCTAATAATCCCAACTCATTTTGAGTTACCAAACACAGTATTAGTAATCCCATAGGATTAGATTACCAATCCCAATAGCTAATATGGTTATCAAACGGGGCCTAAATCCATTGTGGATGCTCTAAGCTCTCAACAGTCAATATCGAGTGCTACAATACACGTGTAGGACGGATCGGGATCCTCTACGAAGATTCTCTCTTTGAAAACTAACTATTACCGCTCAAAGATTAAAAATAAATAATTAATTAAAAAACATATTTAAATTATTGATTGCCGAAAGTAACGGTCTGAATCCATAAAATACGGTACAATTGATGTCAAGAGTTACGTGAAGAGTTGCCGTACAGAGGGAAGGGAATAGCCAGATCGGGCTATAAACTCGAGGGGGGAAAGGGCCATGCGCCGCTTTATGCCTGCCCATTGGGCGGCAGCGAGTGGACACTTTTGGGTTGGGTATTTTGCTTTTTGGGATTTCCCAACCAACCCAGAAGACAGGCCACCGTCGAGTATGTAATGATTGATTTTTTTACTCATTTTCCTTGGCCGTAGTACTACGAGCTTTGACCTTTACCTTCCCAATACAAAAAGACGATGATGTGATTAAGGATCGTTTGGCAAAGCTTGTACACGTTAAACCAGATTTTGAAATAATTTGTTGATTTTATTTACTGATGATAGTATTCCCATATTAGCAAAGTAAGGCCCGCTAAAGTTTTGTTTGGAACTTATTGAAAAATGAGAAAAAAGAAAGGAAAGTTCAAAAAAAAAAATTCATTCAATTGTTTGAATTGGAGAAAAATAAGAGAGAAAATGACGAATTCAAATTTTGTAAATAGTGAAATAACAACCTAAGAAATACACTACTTCATATAGGGACAGTAACGGAGCGGGGCATGTTCCCGACCAAAAAAGTACCACACAGCCCGACCCCGCTAAACCCCGACTTTAGCTTCTTCCTTGTGCAGCACTTACGGAAAAGGTTTTTTCTTCCTATATCTCAACAGGACAACTATTGTCTTAACTAAACCGACTAGAAATTGGAGAGCGCAGTTATTTTTGTAAAGCCATGGTAGTCTTCCATAAGTGTTGCAAAAGGAAGAAGCACGGACAAAGATCGGAGTCGTCTGTTGTTCGGATTAAGATTCAAGCCGTTTATGTCAAGATAAACGACCAGATCGGTCGCTTAGCACCGCTGCCAATTAAGCACAAGTCCCTGAGTCCCTTCCCACCTAATTTTGACAAAGCAGAACCTTTATTTAAAGAAAAGAGATAAAGATGCCAAGTCCGTCATCCAAACTTTGATGGGTAAATTTCACTAACCTGCCCTGAGGTTTCTAACAAATGCAGAGATCTTCCTTGAGATTTTTGAAATGACACTGATCTTCCTTGCTTTTGAAACTATTGTTCAGATTCACCAATTCCGTTAAATCCGCAAGAACGCGTTAGTTTTTTACTACTAAATGACCTCAAGTATTAAATAAAATAAACAACCAAGTCTTATTATTCCTATTTTTTTTGCTAATTGGAGTTTTTAATGTTAAATTACAACTAACTAAATATATTTGATTAATTACGGATACATGTTATATTTCAATGTTTGTAAGGTTATATCATTTTCTTTCATGTATTTTATTTTCTTTATAAAGTTTCTAGGGAAAAAAACCGAAATAGTCCATGTAGTTAAGTGTTTGTGTCAATTTGGTTCCTATAGTTGTAATTGGCTCGATTTACACTCTGTACTTTCCATTTTGTTTCAATTTGGTCCAATTGCTAACTGCCGTTAGTCTGCCGTTAAGTCCTTTTAACTAGGGGTGAGCAAAAAATCCATCAAACCGCGAATCCAATCCAAACCGAAAGGTTTGGTTCGGGTTTTTAGTAGTATGGTTTGGTCAAACCGCATTATATGGTTTGGTTCGTTGATTCATGTTCACGGTTATGGTTCCAAACCGTATAATACACACACACACAATTTAATTTAATTATGATTCACCAAATAAATATGACAGCTTTAGTCAATTACTTTTTCAATTTATTGATCCTATTAAATTCACCGTGATATTTAGTTTTTCTTCCCTGCCAAGATAATTTAAATTAAACTTCTATATATGACAATTGCCGACTAGCGAAATGGAGATCACTCTGATTTTGCTAGAACGGATCTGATGTTGTATAGGCAATTTTATTTATTTTGCAAAATTGAGATCACTTTGATTTTGCAACAGAACTCTCATTTTGGTTCTTGGACAAAGTTAATCACTTCCCATATATCTATTTTTATTGGGTCATTTGTATTTCTTTGTTTTGTTTTGTTTTTTTGTTGTTGTTGGTGTGACTTCTATACTCCTTATATATAAAGGTGGATTACAAAATGGCTCAACTCAAGCAAGAGTGACAGAAGTTTAATTTAAATTATCTTGACAGATAAAAAAAACTAAATATCGCAGTGAATTTAATAGGATCAATAAATTGGAAAAGTAGTTGACTAAAGCTTGGTGAATCATAATTAAATTAAATTAAATTATGTGTATATATATATATATGTATTATACGGTTTGGATCGGTTTGGAACCATAACCGTGAACATGAATCCACGAACCAAACCATATAACGCGGTTTCCAATTTTTTTTAAACCATGACCAAACCATACTACTAAAAACCCGATCCCAAACCTTTCGATTTGAATTGGTTTGGACTGAATTCACGGTTTGACGGATTTTTTGCTCACCCCTAGTTAAAAGGACTTAACGGCAGACTAACGGCAGTTACCAATTGGACCAAATTGAAACAAAATGGAAAGTACAGAGTGTAAATCGAGCCAATTACAACTACAGGGACCAACTTGACACAAACACTTAACTACAGGGACCATTTCGATTTTTTTCCCAAGTTTCTATTTTGCGTATTCCTAACTCGTCACATCCCGAAACAAAAGAAGAAAGTTTATTGGTTTTTAATGTTTATATGTTAAACGATAAATTAAATTGAAGGGCATTTTAGTCCATTAATAATAAAAACTAACGGCGTTAGTGTAGATTTAGCGAAATGGGAGAATCTGAACAATAGTTAATTTCAAAAGCAAGGAAGTTCAGTGTCATTTCAGAAGCCTCGGGAGAGGTCTCTGCATTTGTCAGAAAGCTCCGGAGAGGTCAGTTAAATTTAATCATTGTTGCGCCTTTTGTTACTTGTGTTTTGTTTTAAGATTCATAAGTTACAAAATTCTCTTTGATTACATTACACTTATTTTCCGTAACATTTCACTTAATTGGTGTGGCAACTCCAAAAACTTTTGTTACTTGTGTTTTGTTTTACGATTGATAAATTACAAAATTCTCTTTGATTACATTACACTTATTTTCCGTAACATTTCACTTAATTTGTGTGGTGACTCCAAAAACTTTTGTGATTACTAGGGACGGAATCAGGATTTTACTCTAGCATTGGCGAAATGCGAAGAATTGGAGGAATGGTGCTTGGCAGTGGTGCCAAACGGCTAATCTGGCCGTTCATCTCAGCACGGATGGCTCAGATCTAATTCGAGTACATAAACGGCCGGATTGGCCGCTCAACACCGTTCCCAAGCACTCCCGGTTGGCAGTATCCCCGGGTCCACAAAATGTATACCAAAAAAATAAAAAGATGTATTGCAATATGAATAGTCATCGACTCTATGAAAAATTAAAGTAACATAATAAAAATTATATAAAATGATATTTATCGTTTGCACGTTGTAACGACCCGGATTTTTGACCCAATTTTTTTTAAAATAATTTTATTAGAATTATTTTCTTAATACAACTATTATGATTTTTCTTTCTAAAAATACAATTATGCATGCATATATGCATGCACATTTCTTTTTCTTTTTCTTTTTCTTTTTCTTTTTTCCTACGTAGCATACATGCACCCCATCATCTCCTTCCGTCTCTCCCTCTCCTACTCAATCTCTACTTCCTTCATGATCGTATTTTCGTCCTTATCTCGTCCATCTCAAAGCCCAAGAGTTAGAATTTCATTAAAACACTCTTATCACCCTCTTCAAAATTCTCCTATAAATACCCCATCAATACGACCCTAGGGCACACCACAATACTCCCCACACCCCACCAGTCCAGAAGAGAGAGGAAATTCGAAGAAAACGAAGCTCCAATCCATGGAGAAAGAGAGAGAGAGATAAAAGTGGGTTTCGTACCAAGACCCAACCGAAACCCAAATTGATCGTTCCAATCACTTCCCTCGACCCCAAGAATCTCCAAACATCATCCAATTCGAACCCAAGGTCCCCCGATCGCCAAAACCGAAGTTGTCTCCTCCAAAGTTCAAGATTCGTTTTTAAATCAATTCGATCCAATTCGAGGTATTATAATCCCTCCCAACTACTTCTCTAAGTATATTAAGTGTTTATATGCTTGACCCTATGACCCGAACGATCCCATGCATCAAAACCGTAGCGAAAAATAAAAAAATCCGAAACTGCCTTCGACCTTGCGGCCGCGAGGTGCGGGCCACAAGAACCAGACTGGAGTTCGCGGCCAGAAGCTTAGCCGCAAGGTTGAGCCGGTCAAACCTTGCGGCAGGAACTGTTTTGGTTCGAATTGACTTTTTGACATCCCGAACAATGTTTTCGACCCCCGATCTATTTTTCCTAGACTTCTAACACATCAAAGATCATAACTTGTTAATGTCATTTTTTTTTAATTATCTATTTATTAGTTATTTATTTGATTTCTTGTAAAAGTTTACAAACAAAAAATCTTTGTGACCTTATAAACCATTTTATTAATTCCCGGACTATTTTTTTTAGATTCTTTACATTCCAAAGATGATATGTTGTTAACCTCAACATATTTTATTTATTATCCATTTATTTTATTTTTGACAACTTTAAAAATCATTTTTTTTTAATTTTAAAAACAATTCCGCGATCCTCTGAAGCCAACTTTTGACACTCGAACATGTTGCATAGTACCTTTAGGACTCTCTATAAGGTCATGATAGTTATCCTAATGTTTTCACCCATTTAATGTATTTAATTAACTTATGATCAATGTAATTATTAATTTTAAATAGTTAATAAGAACCTAAAAATATTTCTCAAATTATTTATAAGTTCCTACTTTAATTTTGACATCACAAGACTAAGGGAAATGGCCCACTCATAACAGATCGCATGATTGCATTGATTGACAATTGTTTAATTATTCCTGCTTGATGCTTATTTATCGTGATTATTATTTCAATGTTAATTGATTTCTATGTTAGATTGGACCCTAGAGACATGGGGTGGTATGCGAAATAGAAATCACCTAGACGATGCTAGGTAATGGATGAATTGGAAAGTTTTTGTTTTAGATTGCCTGCAGGCGTGATTTTGAGATATGATGAGATTTAAACTGGCGAGAGTCCAGTGATGAATTGATAGACTGGCGAGAGTCCAGTGATGATTGTGAAGATTGTGAAGTGGTGTATAAGATAGGCGAACCCTAGTTATGATTCAGGCATGATAAGCTTACCCTTTGTTGTAGTTATTAGGGGTGCACACTCGGTATATAACTTAGGTGTATCTGCGACAGCAAAGGGAAGTGATCTCATGGGACCGAGCATGGCTAGCGGTTGGGGAGGAAAGATCTCGTGGATGAGATCTTAGATTTCACATGAGGCAATGGATAGTAATAAACTGGTTTACGTGAAAAATCTCTGTTTTACTTTTTCGCATTTTTATCCTATTGCTTGCTAGCTGTAAAGTAAGAGGGGTAGTTGGGTTGGATTATTCTACTGGGTGATTTATCACTCACGGATACATTTGTATCCCGGTAATCGATTGCTTCGGCGATCAATTTGCCAGAAGGCGCAGGATTCAATGGAGAGGATTCAAGGATGGTGCAGTTCGACACGGGAAGAATATCAGGAATGGAGATCAAGTATGCTTGGGATCCGTATCAAGCCTAGAGTCGGCTCTGAAGTTAATGTATTTTGAATCAGTAAATCTATCTTGAGATTGTAATAGCGAAACCTTTATTTTGGAAAATTCTATTTATTTAGCAAAATGTTCTTACAGAATTATTTTATTTTGCTCCCGAAAAATCGGGGCGTTACACACATGGAATGCGAAAAAGACTAACATAGTTTTGGAATACTATTTTGGGTCTCCTTTCTTCAAAAAAAAAATAGAGGATTTGAGACTATTATATAGCAAAAAATAAGGAAAAAAAATCTAGTAGTGGCGAGTCTATATAAGTTGGGGATAACTTTTTTTCTTTACATATAATAATTGTATTTTTTAAAATTCTTGCCGTAGCGGCCGCCTCTACTAGACCCCCTTGGCTCCATCCTTAATTATTACATTCGAAGAACAACTCTAATAATACTAATCAATTTTCGTTGTTTCTCATTAATTAATTTTCCAGTTAACACAAAGTAATTTAGTTAAACATCTCAAATTGTAACTTGAAATGGAGCCAACTCGGTTTAGATTTGATTTGTTCAACTCGATATCGTTGAATAACACAAACTATACTACAACAATTTGTTAACATGTAACCATTAATTAGTCAGAAAAGGTTTATGATATGACGCTTCGTACTCCAGAGTAATGCAATAAAAAAAATCGGTCTTGTTAACCTCCGCCTAGTATCAGAGGATAATAAGTATAAAATGACAAATAAGTTCGGATATCAATGCACACAAGGCCGGCTCATGAGGTAAGTCGGGGAAGCGGTCGCTTCCGGCCCCCAAATTTTGATCCAAATTTGAGGCCCTACTGTAATGTAATTTCTATATTAATATTAGAATGTTTTTAAATAAAAACACAATTGTATCCTATTTTCTTCAAAAACTCTTGTAATAATATATTTTTACATTTATATTGTCATAATTGGATCCTTTTAGTTTGATTTTGTTTTTTGTTGTTATTTTTTGTACTTTTATCGTTTTATAAAAAAATTCATGGATATGTAAAGGGCACAATATAGGAAATTCGCTTTGAGCCTCCAAAATAGATGAGCCAGCCCTGAATGCACATTTCAAGGATGTCAACATACTCCTTCCGTCCCATAATGTTTGTCCGGTTCGCAAAACGATGACGTAAAAATAATGCAATTTTTGCAAGAAAAATTTAAATTTTTTTCTACAATACACTAGATATCGATGAGTTCATTTAATTTATAAAAAAATTAATTAATTTTTTTATTTAAAAATATATATTATTTTTGAGTTTTTATTTAACAGACCGGATAAATATTTTGAAACGAAAGTAATACATTTTTCAAATATCGATACACTTTCTACGGAGTATCCATTAACCTACGCTTAATGGATGGATGTTATTTTCCAAAATAATACTATAAAAGTTGATCATGAGTGCTTCTTTCTTCTCCTTGAGAAATTTTTCAGTGCCGAGTGGGCATGGGACACGTGGTGCCCGGCACCATCTCGGCCGTCCAATGAAGTTTTGGACGGTCCAGATCTGTTCGGCTGTTTTAAAGTGTGAAATGACTAAAATACCCCTCGGCAGCCGAACAGATCTGGATCGTCCAAAACTTCATTGGACGGCCGAGATGGTGCACGGGCACCACGTGTCCCGTGCCCACCCGGCACTGAAAAATTTCTCCTTTTCCTTGCTTGGCCGTGAGCTGATTGTGACATGGATTGAAATCAACAAACCTCATCAACTCACGCTTTTTCTCTTTTGCCCATAGTTTTATTGGAATGCAATACTACTATCCATATTCCAAGAGGCTCGGAAATCGGGTTAGTGGAGATTTTTGCAATTCCCACAAACATGCCTGCTGCCGGATTGGACGACTCCGTTTCAGAACTCATTTTAAGTGCTTACTCTTTTTGTTCGGATTTAATAGTTTCTAGTTCAATTCTAATCGGATAAAAAATGAGTTGGGGGCGTTTTACTTTCTTTCTAAAAGTACTTTTTGAAAAAAAAGGTAATTTCAAGCACAAAAATCATGTATTTATGCAAATCATTTTCCTACCAATATGGATCTTATTTGATAGATCTCATTGAGATCTTTTAAACGGTGCAAAAAAAAAATCAAAAAATTATTCTTCATTTTCATAATATATGAGTTTGAAATTACTTTCTTTTTGAAAAGGAAGGTTTAGAAAGAAAACGGAACGGGTTCTTATATCTTTAAATTAATAATGAATTTTATATTCAATATGGATCTTGTTTGATAGATCTCAATTAGTTCTATAAGACAATATTTTCAAAATTACATAAAACATTATAAATTACAAAATATAATCTATTGAAAAGTGGCACGAACTCCCAAAAATGACTATTAAATCCTGACGGAGGGAGTATTTTTAATAATGTAATTTTAAGTTCAAAAATAATGTGTTAATGCAAATAATTTTTCTAGCAATATAGATCTTATTTGATAGATCTCATTGAGATCTTTTGAATGGTATAAAAAAATCATAAAATTATTTTTCATTTAAATTATTTTTGAATTTAAAAATATAAAATAAGTACTTATTTTCTAAGGTGTTATGGAACTGGCGTTAAACAAAGAATTTCAACCCAAGCTACACTGTACACATAACAAGGAGTAGTTAGACGGGGGATCTACAACCAACAGGCTAGCTAGCCCACACATTTCTCCATCTTTTTAGAGCAAAAAATGCAACTTTTTTTTTTTTTTTGATCCGGCAAAAAATGCAACTTTAATCCATCTTTCTATTGAGAGAAACTTATTCACGGCTCAGCCGTGAACAAGTTCTTTATAGCAGCAACCAATTGCGACCGTTCAAAAGTGATCTAAATGATCCGGATTTTAATAAAACTTTTCCGGAGAAAAGCTAAACTCTTTCTCGGGAAAATTTCAATAACATCCGGACTAGCAAAATTAAATACTTTTGAACGATCGCGATTGGCTGCATAAACAACTATTCATTACTTCACTGTTAAAAAGATTTTCTCTTTTCTATTGTCAAAAGATTATGAAGGATGTTTCAAATTTCACTTTTTCATTTTTCAAGTTCTACTTAGCCATCATACAGCTAGGTATCTGTACATTTATTTTTTCATAAAATTAGAGTAGTAGCATTCAAAATGTATTCACACACTATCGTTAAATAAAACTAAGTCTTGAATAGTTTTAATTAACGTTTAAAATTAGTGAGATAGTTTAAATTTCTGAGGGGAAGTATTGAATAGTTGAGATATCGAGTAAGTTCTCCGCAAAATAGAGTATTGGGATAGAGTTGGCTTGAATATAAGACGTTAAAAATTACTCGTATGAGTCCCAGCAACCAACTGCCTAGAGTAATGTAACTATGAACTCTCCAATGGAACGCCTTTAAGGCGTTGTTACGGATCAAAAAAAAAACACACTCTCCAATGGAACAATGGAGGTAAAATTCAAGTTTTGAGTTGGAGATGCTCTTAGGAGTATTGATTTGGATATGCGTTAGAGACTCTTACCCGATATTGGAGAAACTCGTGTTTTGTTTGGAGTCGCGCAATATTTTGATCGCATCCGTTTTGAGGAATCGCTTTTGACTCTTGGGCCCATTTATACCTCGATCTCTCATCTTATTTCCCACCTGATAAGGATTACTATCTTTCTTTTTCTTTTTTTCTAGCTGAAAAAAATACAACGAGGTATAGATGCATAAAAAGGGTACTCGAGTTTGCATAGAGAAAGGGTGTAAGAATCTTGTGTGCTGGTGCCCTAAAATAGTTGGGCCTGTCTAGACCTCTTTTATATGATTTCCAGACTTATTTCTCGATGTGTAATGGTTACTTGATCACTTGTTGATCTAAGAAATTACTTTATTTGTTGTATAATTTTTTTACCCAATTTTTGTAGATAATTGATTAGTCTCGACGAGAGAAATTGGAAAAGTGAAAAATTACGACTTTTATGCAAATATTTTTGGAAATAGAGCCATTTACCGGCCGGTCCAAAAAAAA
The DNA here is from genome assembly GCA_018127125.1 of Rhododendron griersonianum. Taxonomy (NCBI): domain Eukaryota; kingdom Viridiplantae; phylum Streptophyta; class Magnoliopsida; order Ericales; family Ericaceae; genus Rhododendron; species Rhododendron griersonianum. The sequence goes on along the minus strand of CM030796.1, from coordinate 32,682,948 downwards.
GCATCAAAACTCCACCAAGTCCAAGCCCAATCCAAAATGCACGGATAACGATTTGGCCTATTTTTCTCCCCAAAAAACCCTTCTCTCTCTCTCTGTCGCTCTCTCTCGCCTCTCGCGTTCGCCTCACAGCCCTCTGACTCCCTCCGCCAGGCCTTCGCGCGGCGCCGCCCCTGGACGAAGCTGCCGACCACACCGCCTTCTCCCGGTCCAACACACTCGCCGTCGCCACCTCCCGCGTCCGGAAGAACGCCTCCTACTTTCGGGTCAACTACCTCGCCGTGCTCGCGGCCTACGTGTATCAACTACCGCACCAGAAATCTCTTTGATCTTCCGTTGGCCGGCGACTTCGACTGTTCTTCCACCCCTACACCAATGTCGGCGGTGGCGGAGAGCGAGTCCTCTAGTGCGCCATCAAGGCCATCCAAGAGGAGCAACCCATCTTGACTGCATTGTGGTGAAGATGCCGGGTCTGCTGTTCCAAATCCCGGTTCGTTGCGTCGGAGAAGTAGTACTTGTGCCCATCGCAGCTACTCCTCCTCATCGCCGCCCTCCTCCCGGAACGACGCCGATCTCAACAGGTTCTTCGGTCGGTCTGGAGGAGTTCCGGTCGGAGATGAGGAAGATCATTGTCGAAGATGATGATGTTCATTGTTCTTCGGTTGATGTATCCAATTTATACAATTGTTTGTTTCAAAATCCCAAACCTTTACTCCGCTTGCTGTGTTTTGTGAAATTTGGACCGTGAATTTCACACTGTGAAATTGTATTGGAATGTGAGGAAGGTTGAATTTATGTCTTTTTTTCCTAAAAATAGAAGTCGCCATAAAAGTGAATTTCACACTGTGAAATTGTGTTGGGCTGTGAATTTCTATTAAGTTCTTCGACAGAATACTAGTATTACGAGTAGATCGTCGGAGTGTCATTGTGTTAGACAAATCCTGAAACACCTTTGATGATTTAAAAATAAAAGTTGTCAGAAAAGTGAATTTCACACTGTGAAATTGTGTTGGGCTGTGAATTTCACACTGCGAATTTGAGAATTTCACACTCGGGAATTGCCTCGAGGATGTATAATGGAGGACGTCTATAAAGTTCGTCGACAGAATACTAGTATTACGAGTATGACAGAATACTAGTATTACGAGTAGATCATCGGAGTTCCATTGTGTTAGACAAATCCTGAAACTCCTTTGATGATTCAATCTTCTTCCTAGATTTCTTACCCATGGCAATACAATTTTCTCTTTGTAATCTGTATAAACTGGAGTTACAAACCAGGGAGAGTTTCACAATTTCGCAGTGTGAAAAAGAGGCCAAAAAAGTGATAATCACAAATTCACATTGCGAATTTTGTGTTTTACTTTGGATTTGTTTGGTTTTTTTCCCCAAAAAGTCGCTGGAAAAATGAAAAAAAACACTGCGAATTCACAAATTCGCATACCCCTGTGAATTTGTTTAAAACACCATCCACGGCCGTACATAAATTCACAAATTCCTCTAAAAGTGAAAACTTTTCCTCATAAAACTTGAAAGATCATATAGACAACTTCAAAAACAATACAGCTAAATTTGCCTGAAAATGGAAAGCGTGCCACTATTCCCCAACCGTGAACAATGTGGCAATATTGTTTCTATACAAATCGACATTCCACCTCTGAATTGGAAAAGGAGAAAATCTATCAAATGCCAGCATATGGTAGCTTACAATGCTATCCAGTATCCTATATTCCTATTTTACTTCAGTCGAATCAGATCGCAGGAAGTCTGCATACCAAGAGCTTATCTGGTGTTTTTCACCTCAGCTAATTGTGAACAACTTTGTCAAATTGTTTTTGGCCTTCTGAGCTATCATGTTCTGCAAGTTCATGGGATAGCAAATCTTAGTGTGCAATCCAGACCACACATTGTCCGCCAAGATTTCATTCACTGCATCCGTGGGATGGAACTGGTCCCACCAGATATGATTGGAAGCATTGCTGCAGGCCATCTTAGGTGTAAGGCACATCATCCAACCCTTGTATGGTCCTAACCCACAACAAGCATCCGCAGTTACATTGAAACCTGAATAGAAAAGCAGCACATTGTGGTTTTAGATATGGATTCTACTTATTCCCACAAAATTCCGAGCATAAGTATGTGCAGATTAATAAGTAAATGTCAATCTGATAAAAAAGAATGAATTACCATAAAGGAGATTATTTGTCATTATGTCCATGGATGCTTCATAAGCATCGCAGAATATGATGTCAACGTTGATGAGCTCATGAGCAAGCTCCTCAACCATGTATCTCACGACAAAGTTGAACTCAAGTATCATGTCGTTTATCATATGGACACACTCCCCATTGTTACTATCGTACAGCGACAAGTAGTAAGGAGCACAACCAATTGGAGCGAGTCCCATTAACACTACTTTCCTCACATTTGCGTTGTACAAGGTTTTGCACATCTACTGCAGGTTTTGCAGAGATAGAAAAACCAAAGCAAAGAAGGAAATAGTCTTCCCTTGTGTGAGTTTAAAGGAAAGAGAAGAAAATGACAGGATAACTGAAGGTCTTATAATAAGAAAGAGAAGGGGAAAGGAGAAATGAAAGGCAAAGAAAGGAAACTGAAGGAAATAACTTGCTACGTGTTTTCCTTCAGGCTTGGTTTGGATCAAGGATTATTGGAGGTATGTTTGATGTTTTCCTTCACAACTAAAGGTATGTTTCCCTCAACAAATCCCTACGCAAATCCTTCATTGAAACACAGCCTCAGATTTTTTCCTTTTTCGCTTAGAGTTAGAAAGCAAACAAGAGTAAGGAGTATCATGGCTTTCCTTCCCTTCCCTTTCTTTTCTCAAATTCCAAACACACTGTATATAGCTGAAAGTTTACGCATAAGACATGTTCTTCCGTAGTACTAAACATTAACATTAAATATCATTAACTGGGAAATTCACATACCCTGTGAAATTCACATACCCCTGTGAATTTGTTTAAAACACCACCCACGACCGTAAATTCACAAATTCACATACCCCTGTGAATTTGTTTAAAACACCCCCCACGGCCGAGAATTTGGTCGCGTGGCCAATCACTGTAGAACTAGACAAATTTGATCAAAGAAAGAGAATAAACACACAAAAGAACTCACTTTATTTAGGCCTTTGTCAAAATCCTTATAATGCACATAATTGTACTACAATAGCAGAACATGAATGGCTTATTGCAAGTTGTTTCTCATTTGCTTTCATATCCCAGTTTCACTGTCTCAAAAAGTTAAACTCGGTATTAGACTGCACATGACTCCAGTTACGCCTTGTGAACAACGAAGGTTTTTTTCTCCCAGACGATAGGAGTGCCAACTTCCTGTTCATAGAAGCAAACCCCAAACCTCGCGCTCCAAAGGGCTACACAACCATTGGACCAAACCCCAAGGTCAACAACAAAGATTAGTGATGCTCGTATAGACAAATGACTTCTGCTCGATTGTGATAGCCAATACAAGAAACTGCCCTTATTAGTAAGATGAAAATAGGCCTCAATAGAAACCAAGAAACCTTTACACTTAATGGCAACTCTACCACAGACTCAGCCAAGATATAGGAATGCAAAACAGAATGGAAAAACGAAAGATGAAAGGTATCAGGATGAGAATCAATAACAGAAAATTACTTGTCAATATACACCCTTCTGTGTAATTTGGTTTAGGTATTTGGAATGTAACACCCTTCTGTGTAATCAATAACAGATATAGGAATGTAACACCCCCTGACCCCCTCTTAAGGAAAAATTGTTCTTTGTGTAGGGAATTATAGATTGATTATAAAGAGAGAAAAAGGGATGGTAGTATTATATTTTTGCATGAGATGGACACATGCCAACTTTCCATGGCTGCTTGTTTTGTATCTGATTACGTGGATGTGTGTGTGAGGGCTAAAAGCCCCAGAGTCCTAAACAAAGCAAAAGGGAAACACAAAAGGAGAGAAACAATCATGAGAGAGAGAGAGAGAGAGAAGAAATCAGGAGTGGGAGTTTGAGGTTGATTGGTGTTTTAGTAGTTTAGAAATTACGGTACAAGACATATGCCGCCTTTGTATTTAATAGTGGATATAGGTATTGGCTGGGGGAGTCTTACAGTTAAGATACAAACGAGTGCAGTTGCGAGAAGTTTAAGTGATGAGGAAAAAAACTGTAGAGATCTTGAGCCAAAGAAGTATAACAATCATGAGATAGAAGTGGATATCTCATGCCTCGGGACTAACACAGACATGGCCCTAGAAAGAGGATAGTACGGATTCAAACTTCTAACTGAAATAGCTCAAATAAGGCTTCATCATGTCAAAGAGAGTTACAGTATGCTGACATAGGCCAATGCAGGAATCAACAGGTACTTGTCCACCTATCAAGCCAGAAGAAGCAATATTCTCACCATGAACCTTAATCAATGCCAAAGATCTACTGATCCATCCAGGGGCATTTAGACAAACCTAACAACTACTATTCCAGATTACCCCTCGAATTTAGTGAAGTTACAAGAAACCAAGTTCTAATTTGTCAGAAAATTTTCTAGCATTGGCGTAGAAATCACATGACATGAATGCAGAAATATCTACTAGAGGGGCAGAAACTGCATACATGAGTACCTGTGAAATCAATGGCAACCATGAAGTTCAGTTCACATCCACCAGACAAGTAATCTAGGAATGTATGTTGGACACTTTCAGAAAACTTGTCCACAAATAGCCGACTCTTTAAGACCTATCACAAAACATGGAATCAGTTAATTACAGGGAAAGACAAAAGATCATTAGGAAAATCCACATAGCTCGCATCGTTAGGACCTTGTTTTAATTATGCCATGGGTAAGAAATCTAGGAAGAAGATTGAATCATCAAAGGAGGTTTCGTTGAAAGAGTTTCAGGATTTGTCCAACGCAACGGAACTCCGACGATCACAAATTCGCAGTGTGAAATTCACAGTCCAACACAATTTCGCAGTGTGAAATTCACTTTTTCGGCGACTTTTTTATGAAAAAAAATACAAATCCAATACAATTTCACTTTTCCGGCGACTTTTTTAAAAAAGAAAAAAACACAAATTCAACCTTCTTCCCAGTCCAACACAATTTCACAGTGTAAAAGACAAGCTCCACAGCACCCCCCCACCCCCCCTAGAAAATAGAAATATTGAACAGAAAAAATTCATCACTAGTAAACACTGCAAATATAAACCGGCAAGGAAAAATGAAGGGAAAAGAAAGCTCTTGAGATTACTATACAGAGCAATGAGAAAACTCCGATCAGGTTATGAAGACTCAATTCACAATGTAGCGTGCTATGCAAACCAAAAAAAAAAAATTTGAAAGACAAACAGTTCAGAACTAATTTAACCAGACAAGCTTCCATGACTAGAGACATAATGAAACTCCTTGAAGTGTAAATCTATGCATAACAATTTGCTTACCAGTATTCCCATGTCATCTCCTTCAAGCGGTATTCAAGCTTTTGGAAAACAGATGTTTTCTCAAAATCTTGCTTATTGTGGGTAGGCTCAATAAAATTCGCTTCCAGAACACCTAACCAAAAATAATAATTCTCTAAGAACTGCTTGAATTCAACTCAGCATTTACATGTAGATGTGAGAACGACTATTTGTGTCCATAGAAATGTAGGCACAAAAAAAACAAAGAAGGAAACAACCAGAACAAGAACAGCCTAAAAACGAAACTGAGAGAAAATGGAAAGTGGTCTAGAGAGGCTTCTCACCAACAACCCCCCTGCCTCTGCTGTCATTGTAGTTTACAACATGCCAAAATGGCTGCATGAAACATGATCACAAAGATGCAAGATGTCAGTTGGAAGTTGACAACATACCCTATTAACATGCTTTATTAACTTAAAACAAGTAAAAATAAAAATAAAAAATGAAAAGCTGGAGATTTTGAACATTAAACATTCACAAAATGAAATGCCGTGACTTCTTTAGGAATGATGGCATTAAACATTCACAAAAGGCTCATTCTAATCATCCAAGCACAGTCAACATCACCAACTTAAAACAAATAAAAATAAAGTTGTCTTTTTTCCTTTTTACTGATACTAGTGGGGCTATCATGTAAGTTCCAGTTCACCAATGGTTCCACATATAATACCAATAAAGCTTTTAACACGACGAAAGAAGAAAATGGAGTACATGAATATAAAAAGATATACCAAGCCACAAAGACAATCCTCCAAAACATTAGTACATTGCGAACAACTCACTACAAATATTTCTCTATTGAGCCCCAGAAAGGCCATAAGCAATATCGTGAAACAGAGATATCCCCTCATAGCAATCAGTGTTGATAGCGAAGCCAACATACACAGAACATCAAAGTAACCAAAATTCAATGTATGCAAGGGCATGCAGAGAGAGAGAGAGAGAGAGAGAGTAATGGGCATGCCTAAGCAACAAATAACCTAGATACTAGTTACTAGTGTAACCATATTTTTCTTTGCTTGTTTCTTCTTTTCCCTCTTCGTTTAAGACCAAAAATCATAACTCATTTGTGCATGAACTATAGATATTTGCTCATACAGATACAGTGAAGCACAAATGAAGCTGACATCACTTACTTCCTATTTGAAGAAACAATGACGAGAATCTGGGCAAAAGGCCAACAGTGTGAAACCATATACAAATGTACAGGATAACAATTAAATAGTTTACCTATATGGAAATAACTCAAAGGTAAATTTCAGCAAAGAAATGAATAGGCAAGACTAAGATGGGTAGGGATAGGGAAATTTTGATCTTGGACAAAGTTACAATAAGTTAAATGAACATCAAACATATCAAAATCACTATGGAATTAAGAAAACATATGAGAACTTCCATTCTAGTCAGCAGTATGATTTACGGCACACACCTAGGCACCGGTAAGTTGGGCATGTCTTGCCATTTCTTTGTTTCAGTGTCCAGCACAAAGGTACGTGCTGTCGGCCCCCTACATTGCGGCCCGTATTGGCCGGTGACCACATAGATATATCTCCCATCTGTCGCCATTCCTAGATGTGAATGCGCCATTTCTCTGGGCATATCAAACCTTCCTCCCCACGTATTGTCCGTAAAATTGTAGATATCAACATGAGAATGTACCTATATACACATAAGAACAACAGGAAGTTGTTAATAAAAGAAATTTAAATGACTTGTCACCCCAATCAGTTATAGCTCTAATAGTTCCATGATCGACTCTTTATTCAAAGATTCCCATGGACAAAGTCACATGATAAGCATGTAAATCAGAACAGGCATGACACCTTAACAAACAATGAACAAGAGTTTTGATTGTTTCCATCCACAACAAGCTGCAGCACATTGAGGGATAAAGAGCCTCTGAAATTCACCAATTGTGCAGTAAGCCCCGCTCATGCCTAGGAACATGGAGGCCAAAAAGTTTAGAATAATCTTCCTGTGTTTGTTGTTCTTTTTTGTCAGAAAAGCCAAAATGGGGAATCTTTTGTGTATGTCCCAGACCAAAAAGACGGACAGAACTAAACCAAACCTTGCTTGTGCAATTTTCAATTTCACAGTGTGAAATTCTCAATTCAATGTGCAATTCTCAATTTCACAGTGTGAAATTCTCAATCCAGTGTGAAATTCTTAATTTCAAACAATTTCACAGTGTGAAATTCTCAATTTAGTGTGATATTCTTAATTTCAAACAATTTCACAGTGAGAAATTCTCAATTCAGTGTGCAATTCTCAATTTCACAGTGTGAAATTCTCAATTCAATGTGAAATTCTTAATTTCAAACAATTTCACAGTGAGAAATTCTCAATTCATTGTGCAATTCTCAATTTCGCAGTGTGAAATTCTCAATTTCACACAATTTCACACTGTGAAATTGTCAGTCAAACACAAATTCTCAGTATTCAAACACAAATACTATTTGAACCGATCTTCAAGCCCTAACATACCATTACCGTCATCGCCTATCCCACCCAAACCATCCTCATCTTCTTCTTCCAAAACAAATAAAACCACGTACTCCATTCAACAAAAAAAAAAAAAAACAAGTACTATGTACGTACGTGATATTCTCGTCTACGTTTTCAGTTCCAGTAATTGATGATCGATGCTTCTAATTCGAGTTATGCTTCAAATTCACAAACGCGAGGGCCTTAAAAAATACTAATCAGACTTCATAAAACCAAAGAAACTCATGTTACAACAAGGAAAAAAAATGTGTGCAGTGTGCCCCATTTGACCCCAATGAAGTTGTTTTATTTCTAGTGGCATGATATGAGATAATGTAAAGTAATAAGCGAAGCTGTCAAGGACTTCCTTTTGGAAATCAGAGCTAGAAAAATATACTTATCTGAGAGGTACACGAATCATACCTCAGCATTTACTTCCTCTAAAACAGCACCCGGGACAGGATTAGGGCAGAACTCATCTGGAGTAAAGTTGCAAAGTATTCGTTTACTGTGGAAGACTAATGGATGGGCACACCTACACAGCACAACAAAAACATAAGTGTTAAACACCTAACAAGGGAAGGCTAATCATTATCTTTAACACCAATGTGGTAATGTTATAAGGAGAACCTCTGTCCTGATCGAACGGTCCATAAGCAAATCTTTCGGAAGCATCAAAAGATCACTCAGGTGATTGAGAAGCTGGAAATTCACATACCCCTGTGAAATTCACAAAATTGCAGTATTCAAACACAAAATTCGCAGTTAAACACAAAATTCGCAATGTGAAATTCGCAGTCAAACACAAAATTCGCAGTGTGAAATTCGCAATCAAACACAAAATTACGATTTAAAGTGTGAAAAATTCGAAGTGGTTGAATTGAGAGAGAGAGAGAGAAAGAGAGGAGTGAGAGAGAATGGGAGCCACGAAGATCTGGAACGTCATGGAAATAGCAGAGGAAGCTCGAGAGAAGAACGGCAGCAGCAGCACCTCAGAGATCATCTACTCGTCTTCTCTCACTGTCGACCACACACTCTCTCTCTCTTCCCCAAATGACTCCTTGCATCATGTTCGTTTCACCTCTATCTCGTACACCGCCGGCGACGTACTCCGACGTATCCGAGACGACGGCGTATCCCGAGTGCACCAGATCTGACGGCAGAGGCCTCGACCTGACCGCCTACGGCTCCGACTAGGTCCTGCCGTCGGGCTTGTGGAACCGAGATGTGGCGGCGATGGTGATGATGAACGACGTCGGAGAAGGAGTTCGAGAGAGCGCTTAACCGACAGAACAGAGAGAGGCTCGAAGTCTCCGGTTTCGACATCAACGGGACGAGGAACGACGTCGGAGAAGAAGTTCGAGAGAGCGATGTCGATCGGGAGCACATCGGCGTGGAGAGAGAGGATCAATCGGGGCGGAGACTAATCAAATTGAATACACAAGAAATAAAGAAAGTCATACAAAAAAACTGGACCGGGTGATAATTTTCCTTGAAATAAGGGTAGAGCGGTAACTTCAACTTCTGCTTATCCTTGCACGTAATTAAACAGCTCTTACATCCTTAATGGGAATTAGAAGTCAAAAAACTGGACCGGCTGGTAATTTTCTGTTGGAAATATCCAAGGTAAAGCCCAAAAAGTCGGTTTTTTTGGGCTTTCTCTTGGATATTACAAAAAAAATATTAGGGTAAAAGTAAAAAAAAATTACTTTTCCGAATCCTCTCGTTGAGACAAACCAATAATCTATAAAAGTTTGTCGCAAAGCGAGCAAACGCGAAAAAAAAATCGAACAAAAACAGAACAAAAAAAAGCCCAAAAAGCTCATTAGCGGAACTTAGCCTCAGTATCATTTTATAGATCATAAAAATAAAACACTTTCATGCATAATTACTGAGCCAGTGTAAGAAATTATACACAATGGTATTTATGTTTATTCAGAAAATAAAACTAGTAGTACTAAAATTATATAGAGAGGAGTAACACAAAACGAGGTATAGGTTTAAAAATAGATAGTACTCCGTAATAATAATATTATTAAGTATAATAAATTCCCACCACCCACCAAATCTCTTTTCTTTTTTTCTTTTTCCACTTTTTGATCTGCACCCACCAAATCTCAAATCTCAACCAAAAGCAAAAAATCTCTCCTTTATATACGACCCATCATGTCCCCTCTCTCGGTCCCATAACCATTTTCTTACTCTACTCTCTCTCTCTCTAGCTATATAGCCACTTTTGGCTCTCCTCTGTTTTCCACTCTTAGTTTCATTTTAGCTTTGGGCGTTGATCTTCAGCCCGAACAATGACGGCCGGTGGTCACCGCGGCGGAGTTCTTGGTTCTTGTGGTGGCTACAGGGGAAGTGGCAGGAGGCGGAGGCGGAGGCGGCGGTGGCGGGCAGTTCTGTAAATAGCCACTGATCGAAGCTGATGGGAAACTTGAAACAAACAAACAAAAGCGATGCAATATTTGCGCTCTCCCGAGTTTCTAGCTCCGTGTTAAGGACGGGGTCAGAATCAGGAGATCGACATTATTGCATCGCGGGGAATGAGGGTAGCGGTCCGAATTTAGTAATTTACCTTATAGATATCGCTTAGGTCTTTTTAATTCCTTGTTTAACCTTTTGGGTGCCTGACAAGTAGATTAAATTTCTTCGTTTTACTTTCTTTGTGGATTGTGATGAGGAAATATATTTGGGCGGTAAGAGATGCATACAAGGTCGCTAGATTGACGGTCGGATTGGCCGCAATACACGGTGTAACGTGGCGCGGTCCTAGATTGGAGGGTTATTTTTGTTTTGTAAAATGCTGCTGGGCATGCATCCCTTACGCCAATCGTGTAGGTATTTGGCTTGTTATGAATTAAGGGATTGGGAAAAGATTATGCTCTGTTTCTCTCTTCTGAGCCTTTCCAATTTGGTGAAAGATTTTGTATAGTGCTTGTGTACTTTAATTTAGTACTACTTCATTACTTCTCCTATGCTTTTTCTGCAGAGTACACACTTTTTTGGTACACAAGATGGAAGTGCATGTATGGTATTCTGTCAGGTAATATTATCCCGTCACACCACATCACTATCTGTAAGGGGCCCCAACGCATCTACGTCGGGGCCGAAGCTAAGGTCCCACCACGCGTGGATAATGTTAGGAGTGTGTTTAGCCCCCGTGAGAGGCTATTAGGACTTGAACCTGAGTCTTGTCCAACCAAGTCCAAGTTGTTAACCACTAAACCAACCCTCAATGGTGCAGAATACACACTTCAGCCTACAAACGAATGCCATAGAAAAAGGAGGAAAAAATAAATAAAACTGGATGTGTCTGCTAGCATGAAATATTTTCACATTGAGGCAATTAATCAACTTAATTGGATAAATGTTAAGGAAATACAATCCACGATGTTAGAGCATAAAGAAGTTACATGTGACAGACCTAAAAATGGGCTGCACGTGATGAGAGAGAATGTTAACGAAATACAATCCCACATTACATGCATAAGAAATGGGTTTAATATAAAGTTTTCCACGTCAAAACCCATATTGCAATCAAGTAATATGGGTCTTTGAAGTCAATATCAAAACTTTCTAATAATTACGGATGCACTTGTTTCCTATCAAACGCTCTTTCTTAAACTTCTGCGGATCCAGTTGTTCTTCAAGTTATACTATGCAACCCTTTCTATAACTAGTTCCCTCATGAAAAGGAAATACTGTAGAAAACGAAATTGTACGGTTAAGAAACTAATTTTTGCACTTTCTTGTCATCCTTCTAGACCATTGTTTGTCCGAGTTCACATAAAACCACAAATTTTCTCTTCATAAGTAAAAGGGCAATGATTTTCGCATTTCTCTTTTTGATGAATTCATTCTATTTCTTTTCTTCTACTTAAAAACTGTGCATAAAAATTTCACTGAAAGACATGAAATGAAGTGCATTCATAAAAAAGAGACTAAAAATTATTTTCATTCAGTAAAATATGGATTAAGAAGTCAGGAACAGTTTATAATTTTATACTATGAATAAGAAAGAAAAAAAAAAAAAGACGGCTAAAGAGTGGTTAAAGAGTGGCAGTGAGGAGTAGTATTTCTCATCAATTACTAGTAGTTTGAGGATCTATTCTCCATGTATCAGAGAAGCAGCATTAGTAGTTAGTACAAGTGGTTAAAGAGTGGCAGTGAGGAGTAGTAGTTCAATTAAACCCGAAACAGGCAACCAATTAGGCCTGAAATTAGCCTTTAAAAAAGACGGCTAAGATGTGAGTTTTCAGTCATAAATTTTGACGTACGATACCCTTTCGATTAGTAGCAGTAGCCTAGTAGTAGTAATTATCACTGCCCTTTTGCAATCAAAACCCAGCTTTGTTGAGTGCATCTCCACCTTCTTCTTTTTCTTTTTTTTTAAAAAAAAATCAACGTTCCAATTTGAAATGTAATTATGCCTTTCGGTTCAGTTGGATAAATCGGTTAGATTACTGATTTTTACCACCATGCACCTAAACTCTTTGCAAGAAACAGTGACGGAGCCAGGATTTTGTATCGAGGGAGTTGATTTAATAGTCATTTATTTTTTATTGAATTATATACTTATTATATTATAAGGTTTTTATTTTCCAATACATTATATTTTATTTTTTTCTTTAGGCTGCTTCAACTGTCACGTGCTTATTTTTTACTTATGAAAGAAATTGAGAAATGAGAATGTAAAATAACCGATTTTTTATCAAATCAAACCAAAATTATTAAGATTATAAGTAGCTATACACGAATAATTATCGATAATATTCAAAATCAAGTTTATATAAAGTAAAAATTTTAAAACTCGAAGCTCGGGGGGTTGGGCCCGGGGCCCAACATAGCTCCGCTCCTGATGAGAAAGATCATTCTCTCACAATACATCACCTTTAATTAAAAAAAATACTTACTTGTTTTATTTAATGGAACACACCATTGCTCAATTCAGTGACAAGAAAAATGTTATGATTGTTTTCCATACGAATTATGAAATGAGCCGTTACTTGCTACTCCATTGGAACTTTTATTTTCATTCTCCTTTGGGAAGGCCAAACTCCCGACATGAACCAAATCATTTATCACTTAATTTACTCTAAGGCTCCGTTTGTTTGGGTATAAAATATTTTCCGGTAAAATGTTTTACCTATTTTTCAGTGTTTGGTTGTGTTGAAAATGAGGAAAACATTTTACATGTAAAACATTTTCCATTAATTGGATGAAAATGACTTACCCTTAAATCTTTCGTAAATTATTTTCCGAAATGAACCTGCTGTCTTCTACTGTAATTCTCACTGCTCAGTTTCATCGATTATCAGTCCTGACCCACATTCTAGTCCAATATTCTCAGATCTCTCCATATCTCTCTACACTTTTTTGTCGATTTCTGAAAATATTTTTCAAGTGCCAACCAAACACCGAAAAATAAAAGTTTGAAGTTTGTTTTCTGAAAAAACATTTTTCATGAAAAAATGGATTTTACATATGGTTCATTTCTTGTCCAATTAACATTGTTTTTAATCATGATCTATTTTATCTACTACTGAACTTCATTCAAGACACTCAAAACTAGTAGGAGTACATAACAACTCATATCAAACTTATTTTTGAATCGATTCAATTAAAATTATGATCAAAAGTTATTGAAATTCATTGAAGTCACATGGGGCAAAGTCTGCCTTGATAGAATGTTCTCCAATAAAATTATCAAACCAAACAGTAGTTAAATATGTGTATATATATGTTTTTATGTGTTATGTACTTACGCACGCTACTGTTCGAATCAGTTTAGAACCAAAATTTAGACATAAACTGAGAATCGGTTCCTTTCCTCTAATTTTCCATTTTTTTCAAAAATGAAGACAAAAAAATAATAATAATGTCCCACCACTATAAACCAAACCAACTTCTCGGTTTGAATTGATTCGTGACTGGTTTCACTGGGTTTTATCTCTAACCCGTCCACAGTACCATTAGACAGGATAGTCTGACATGAACCAGAGGGTTTTTTTTTTTGGAAACTATCAAGATAACCATACAAATCAAGACAAATCCTTGGACAAAACAGACTCAAAAGCGGGTAGAATACAACCCGAATGAAAAAAACTTTGCGCTTTCCTACATTGGGATGCAACTCACTGAGCCGCTTTGTTGAGACATGAACCACAGGTTTGAAATTAGAGATTTTACACACGATCCAAAGACAGGAGAGTTAGCAATTGCCTAGGTGAGTTGGTATGTGAAATTACTCTTTTGCCCTCCTTCAAAGCAAAGACAGGAGAGTTGAAACATGAGGCTGCCTCGTAATTTGGTCTCGCAGAGATTTCCCATGCCCAACCAATTGTGCGACTCTCATACGGGCTTAGGCCTACTTGAGCAGCCCACCTTTGTTTTTTATTGAAAGCCCATGTGAAATTTTCCCCTAGCCCAAAAATTTCTACTGGGCTAAAACGCAGATTCCCTATGTTTCACTTTCCACCTCAATTGATCTGGGGTTTGGCCCGATGGTCGTGTAGTGCTATTTCCGTGTTTCGGCGTGTAAAGTCTCGGGTTCGACTCCTATGGATAAGCTTTCACCTCAATTGGAAAGGGAAACTCTGAAAGGAAAGTGGAAATTCTTGCGTGTTGGTTCCTTTTTCAAACCAAAATGACCAACTAAATAAGTTACGGTATCTACACGATTGGTTAGCCAACCTTGACTTTTGCGTATCTTTTGAAATTGCTAGTATCAATGTTATCATCCAGCTGTGAGAGAGAGAGAGAGAGAGAGAGAGAGAGTTGTCCAAGTGCTCAAGGTACTACTAGATAACAAGTTACAAACTGAGAGTTTGAACATGGAACTAGGGTGGGCAAATTGAACCCAGACCTAGTGGCGGAGCCACTCTATTTCCACTGGGGGCACCTGCCCCCACTGCATCTTCTTCCTTTTCTTTTTTTTTTCTTGAAATTGGTAGTTTGAGTTTACCAAATATTTAAAGCAAGGCACATGTTTTTAGATTAAATACTTGTTAAAATATGAATGACTTGTTTGAATTGTTACACAAATAAGCTCCACAAAATCAATGTCTGCAATCATATCAAAGTAAAGATTCGGTGAATTTATTGAAGAGTGAGTAATTTTCACCCAGTATGGACAATGAGTAATACGCACAAGTTCACCTAGTGTTTAGGTGCATGGGTGAACAAAATAGTACTCCAAAACTTGAAAATTCTACTTTGTAACATGATGTAACAACCAACATGAAAATCACGCCGCATCAGCAACGACCATCAAGTCATGGGTCGGTGGGATGTCGTCGGGAGTTGGCTATCGTTAGAGATTTTATTTTTATAATGCCCCCACTGATGTATATTGCTGGCTACGCCACTGCCCAGACCCATTAACAAACCCAAACCCATCAACTAAAAAATAGACCCAATCCAACCCATTTATTAGTTGGGTAAGAATGGGTTCAAACCCAGCTAACCCATTATTAGTTGGGTCTTAATTGGGTATCAATTTGGTCAACTTAAATGACCCAATGGGTCATGAAAGTAACCCACCAAAATTTCCTTCTCTTCTCTTTACCAGATTTCATTAGGAATGAAGTCTCAACCAGTGCGGATCAAAAAAAAAAGTCTCGACAGTCAAATTCCCCTCTCTCTCTCTCTCTCTTATTCAACTCTTCTATGCTAAATTACACGCGTCCAAAAATATTTTAAATGGTTCGGATTAAAAATCAATTGTGACCGGTAATAATTATTTTGACCAGTCAAAATTGAAAACACATCTCATCCATCGATTGCTCGAATTGACTGGTGAAATTGCACTCCACCGTGAATAAATTTCTCTAATGGTAGTCCCGCATAGGGTTTAGATTAAAAAGTTAAGTGACTTATTTTTTTGTCCTTATTCAAATTTTTTTGCAATTTTTTTTTTGCATCAAACTTTTGTGACTTATTGATTCGTTTCGACGAGAGGAATCGGAAAAGTAAAAAAATTTGATCGAAACTTATAATTTTTTGAATAAAGACAAAAATAAGTCAATAAGACAAAAAAATTTACTTATTCTTGTCTTTTTGAAAAAATATGAGTTTCGATCATAATTTTTTACTTTTTCGATTTTTCTCGACGAAACGAATCACTAAGTCATAAAAGTTTGACACAAAACTATCAAATACAAAAAAAGATATATACATCTCGCAACGGGCTAGTTTTGATTCTGATCGAATGGAAATTTACAGGTACAAACAAATGTACATCTTGCAACAATTTATTATATGGAAAACCCTAGCACTTTATACAATTCCCAAATTTTTCTCTGTACCAGCACCTTGGAATGTGTTTAGAGAGAGAAAATTCAACTTATGAATGGAAAGCTGGCTTGTTCGTGGCTTATTTTTTTGTCCTTATTCAATTTTTTTCGCATTTGTTTGTTTTTCATTAATTTTTTTTGTAGATTATTACTTCGACATGACATGAGGAATCTAAAAAGTAAAAAATTATGATCAAAACCTAAAAAGTAAAAATAAGCCACTTGGATACGCTACAATTCGGTAATTAAGAGCGACCAATATGGTAATTAAGTGTACAAGGGTAATCTGGTCATTTTTATAGCAGAGGGATAGTATGGTAATTGTAGTGTACATGGTATTTTACTCCTTTAAATTTACAGGGGTAATATGGTCATTTCAGTGTACATATGTATTTTAGTCATTTTTTTAGTATATAGTATGTAATTGGGCTAATGGGCGGGTCGGGTTTGCTTTAAAATAAATGGGTTGGGTTGGGTATGGGTAATTAGACTCATAATTAATGGGTCTAAATGGGTCAATGACCCATTAAAAAACTAACCCACTTGCAACTTAACCATTTTGGCCCAAACCCGCCCATTTGACACCCCTACATGGAACCTAGTTGAAGTATGTAAGGTATACCTGTAATTCCAAATTCAGCATTTTTTCTTCTTTTTTAGGGGGGGGTTCTTTTTTATCTAATTATTTTTTCAAAAATTTTTAGATTGTCATCAGAAAACTAAAGATAAAAATTTAACTTTTTCAGACATTAAAAATACTCTATAACCACCTTCCAGCATAATTTTGTTTTTTACAAACGTTAAAATAAAAATGATTTGCTTTCTCATGCCCACTTAATACTCTTCGAGCAGGCCCAATATGATTTTTGTTGTCTACGGTTTCCAATTCGGTGGTGTGTGGTAGTATGAAATTGTGTACTATCCGCATGGGGTGTCCTTAGTTGTAAGGGTTGTGTGATAGTTACTATGAAATATCCGCTGCGAATGGGCATGATTCAACGACCATTTCATTTGTCTCCTAAAATGTCGTAGGATCGAATCACACCAATAGAGACGCTGGAAATTTAAACTCCAGGGCCCCAAAATATTAGTTGAGGTGCGTGCCAACCAGGGGCGGATCCACGTTGGGGCACGTGGGGTCACGTGCCCCCACGCCTTTTTTTTTTTAAAAAGTAAAAAAATTAAAATTTGATATAAATATATAAAAGTTTCCTACAACTGTACATAACATTAATGTGGTGGAGTGGCTATGCGCGCTTTTCAAAGGATCAGGAGACCTGGGTTTGATTCCCAGACTTCCCATCCCCTATTTTTTTTGTTTCTTTTTATTTTTATTCTATCTTTTCCCTTTATTTCTCCATTTTTTTTTCTGTTATACCTCTTTCCTTTATTTCTCCATTTTTGTCCTATCTCTTTGTATTTTCCTCCCAATCCAAATATTATGAAAATCACATTTACTATATTCTTTAGTTTACTTTCTCTTGACTTTGGCATTAATTTTACGGTTGCCACCGTAACAGTTGAAAGAGTATTTTCAGCCATAAATATTGTCAAAAATCAGTTGCGGAATAGAATAAGTGATCAATATTCAATTATTGAGCGATAATTTAGTAGTATACATACAGAGAAATATTTTTTAAGATTGTGAATAATATGTGCCCCAGTAAATGGAATTCCTGGGTCCGCCACTGGTGCCAACTAGACCGAACACCCAATTATTAAAAAAAATAATAATCCAAAAAAACCTTTCGCTGGTCCAGACCCCACAAAATGATGAGAGACCCACATGTATTGGAGTTTTACACGAGTATATGTACATAAATCTCTGTAACATTTGCTTTACAAACACTCATATGATAAATTTTGGAATTGAATGCACCAGGGATTTGAATCTTGTTTTGCACCGGCTCGTATAAGTTGGTATATACCGTTGAGAAAATTCAGTACCTGAAATTTCGTTTTGGCTCAAATATCGATCGGTACCGGCCAATACTAGTATTAGACTATTTTTTAATTTTGTTTTATTTTTAAATAAATGTAAGTTTTATGCTAAATTGATCGATATAAAAAATAGTAACTCTAATATCATACCAATATCTCCAATACATATCGTGCCAATAGAAAATTGATACTCTAACCAAAGATGGGTCCCAAAAGCTTGCTATACGCTGATGGAGTCGGAGACAAAAGTACTGTGATCAAATTAAATTCTTCTCTCTCCCCATCTCCCATTCAATGTCCGTAGTTGTGAGAACCCATTGAGAATTGTCCCACATTGGGCAAAAGAACACGAAACAGAGGCAATATATTAACAAGTGCGAGATAACTCGAGATTAACCTTTTAAGTCTAATGTGGTTAAGACTAAAAGTTAAACAGATTTACTGGCACGGGTCGTTATCACTGTAGGGGTATGGCCGTATGAGTTTCAGGTTTAGAGTCTTTGGAAGGGCCCAAGTGCAGCCCAGTCTGGTGCCAGGTTAAGCAAAATGACCATGCTGCCCATGGTAAACTCATTACATGGACCACATTGCCCTTGGGTTGGACGGAGTATTATCTTTTCTCATTTTGTACCTAATTTGGTTGACCTACGGAATGGATGCGTGCATGGAATCACAAAATACTTGGCAAAATAAATCTTTGGTTATAGTACACGAAGAGTCCCTCAACTATCGTTGGAAAAATGGAATTTTAACCAAAGAGAATTTGGTGGAACCCACACCGCGCGAGGTGGGCCCAAGTGGGTTTTAGATACTCCTTGCTAAGGAGTTTAAACCGTTGAAAAAATGAACAAATTTCATTGAGAGATGAATGAAAAATTGTCTCTCAAAATGAGTTATTGAAACTTTTCTCGGATTGTGACTAGTTTTACTAGTTTGACTTTTCAAAAGTTGGGATAATTCTTGAATTGGCATGTTAAACTTTTACTGACATGGATCGGTGGACTTTTGATATGCTATAAACTAGGGCCGTTCGCGGTCCGGTTCGGTTCGGATTTCTAGGAATCCGAGGACCGAACCGCTAGTCACGGTTTTTATAAAATGAAATCCGTGTCCGGACCAAAAGTCCTACGGTTCGGTTTTTACAAAATAAAATCCGATCCGTGACTCGCGGATCGGTTACGGTTTTGTCCACGGATTTTAACAAAAATAAAGCTTAAGCATATATCCCACACTAAAAGGGAAGAATGTTACATTCAAAATTAAGTTTAACACCACCAGAAAATACTTGTTACATAAACTACCAAAAATCTATTTTAAAAATCAAATTCAAAAGAATCTAAACACTAGTAGAATTGTATCATTATAGTACATAACATTAAAAAATAAAAAAGAAACGAACTAGTGAAACTCAACTAGGGTTACCCGTTATTTATATGAAAACACTATAATTTACTCCTTATATTTTATGTACATCTACATTATATCCCATTATTAAGATAAAATACTAAAATTGGTAGAAAAAAGTGTTAACATTACTAACAATTTATTATATAAATACACATATATATTATTTATATAAAATAAATATCTCACGGTTCGGTTCGGTTAATCCACGGTTTTGTAATGAAAATCCGTGGACCGAACCGCGAGTCACGGTTTTCTAATTTTTCAATCCGTGTCCGGACCATTAATCCACGGATAAAATCCAAAAGGTACGGATCGGTTCGGTCCGGACCGATTTCACGGTTCACCGGATTTTTTGAGCAGCCCTACTATAAACCTAATTGTTGATACTTCTGTGCTTAATTATATGGGTATTTAGAGTTGAGTGCTCTGCTTGTGTTCCATAGTAGCTGATAATTCTCCACTAAACTCGTAATATGGAAAACCATTATGATTCCATTGTGGTAGAGTCGTGAAAACAGATAGGACTGTACGTTGGAATTCGTATTGATGTGGCACTTAGTGATGCAATTATTATTTGGTATCCAAATATTCCACTGTATTAACTTCTTTGTGAAAGCTTCGGCAGTTCAGGGGAAAACTCATTTACTTGATGTGCTATTTCTAGATCAGGGTTGGATGAATCTTAGTTCGGTTGTTTTGTTTTGGAGTTTTCCAAGGCAGTAGCATATAATTATGATTTGCATTAACATGTTACTTTAGAAATTGGTTTTGCTAAGTAATATGGCTATTTGGACTACCGTCTTATTCTAGGTAGAGTGGATTCCTAGTTCATGATTAAGTTTGGTTTATATCTATTCACATGAGTTACGTGGCAGGAAGTATAACCAGGCTCTGTTTTTTTTTATGGAAAAAAAAAAAAAAAAACCCAGTTCAGACAGACAGTGATTAGTCTCTAACAGTCTACTTTTTTGGGGAGGTGGAAAAAAAAATTGGAATCTGTTTTTTTTTTAATCTGATTGGTTGGAAAAAATAAAACAGATTTGGTTCTATGCCATACTGGTGTCAGTTAACAGTTTTGCTATTGGGTTGACGATACTGTTGCATCTTTATATTTAGATCCGGTTGCTAAGTTGTGCTTGATCTTAATTTTAGTGGTCGGTAAACAACTTGCAGTTTAAGTGTTTTGGTTGTTTACTAGTTTTGGTGAACAGTATAAATTGAGTTTTGTTTAGACTTAACTGTTGCGGGTGGAAAGTTTTCGTGATTGTTTCCACATGATGGTGTCCAGATTGTTCATGCGAAATAATGGGCCATAGCCTTTTGGAGCATGGTTATTTTGCAGCTCATGGGTGGTCATGGGTGGGATTTGCTCGGAACAAAAGGAGAAACTATCTGGCTTCGGCAACGGTCGGTAGTGCACGACTCGATTTTGGATGGGTAAACTGTTTGGCTTCGGCCTTGGTCTGTCGTGCGTGACTGGGCCTCGAATCAGTTTTGTGATAAACTGTTGGGCTACGGCCTGAGTCAGTCGTGCGCGACTCGGCTTCAAATCATTGGATCGTTCGGCCTCTGGAGTAGTCTACTTGGCTTCGGCCTTGACACTGCTCGGCCTCGGTCTTGTGTTTGATCTGCTTAGTGTAGATATTTTATGTACTCGGCTCTGTTGGGCCAAGTGTTTTCGGAAAGATGTCTAAATAAGGGAATACTTGTGTTGGTATTTTTCTAAGTGGTTTGACCATAACTGTTTGGTGCGCCAGCAGTGATTCCTGCGGGAACAAGTTCCTCTCATTTAGGGAATGAGCAGGATAGGCAAGTGATTGCTTTGTGAGGGTCCAAGTGACAAAGACTTCTAATCAATGAGTTGAAAGAAGTACTAAGCCATTGGATTTAATTCACATTGAGGTGTGTGATTTACAGTTACCTTCGAATGTGGGGTGTCTCGCAAAGGTAGCTGTACCTCCACCTAAAAAGGAGAAAATAGGGCCAAGGACTGTTGATTGTGTGTTTATTGGTTACGCACAAAACAGTACTGCCTATCGGTTTCTTGTGTATGAATCTAAGATACTGGATATTCACAAGAACACTATCATGGAGTCTAGGAATGTGACGTTCTTTGAACATATATTTCCTTATAGATCCATAAAAGAGTCAAGTTCCGTGAAACGGACTTTGGAGACTGCATATGAAAGCAGTCAAGACCAAGAGGAAGAAGTTGAGGTTGAGCCAAGACGTAGCAAACGGGCTAGAACATCAACATCCTTTGGTCCAGACTTCCTAACGTATCTGTTAGAAAGTGAGCCTCGAACATTCAAGGAAGCTGTGAGCTCTCCTGAGGGTCCTTTATGGAAAGAAGCTATTAAAAGTGAAATTGATTCTATTATGCAAAACCATACGTGGGAATTGGTGGATCTTCCTCCTGGTAGTAAGCCTTTGGGCTACAAGTGGATTTTCAAGAGGAAGATGAAGGCAGATGGATCAATAGATAAGTACAAAGCTAGGCTTGTCATTAAAGGGTATAGACAAAAGGAAGGCCTAGACTACTTTGATACGTATTCTCCTGTCACCAAGATCACATCTATTCGAATGATAATCGCAATTGCAGCTCTGCGAAATCTTGAGATACATCAAATGGATGTGAAGACAGCTTTCCTAAATGGCGATTTAGATGAGGAAATCTACATGGAACAACCCGAGGGTTTTTTCGCGCCAAGTCAAAAAGGGAAAGTCTGTAGACTTGTTAGATCTTTGTATGGTCTAAAACAAGCACCGAAACAATGGCATGAGAAATTTGACAATGCTATGATGTCAAGTGGTTTCACAATCAACGAGTGTGACAAATGTGTATATGTCAAAGACACAGACGAAGGGTACGTCATTTTGTGTCTCTACGTTGATGACATGCTCATTGTTGGCAGTAACGATAAGAGTATCAAATCTACCAAGAAGATGTTGAACTCGAAGTTTGACATGAAAGATATGGGTCTTGCAGATGTAATACTAGGTGTTAAAATCACTAGAACATCTGATGGACTTGCACTATCTCAGTCTCATTATGTCGATAAGATTCTTGAGAAATTCAGCAAGTCTGATAGGAGTATAGCAAGAACTCCTGTGGATGTGAATCTCCACTTATCCAAGAATGTGGGGGTAGGGATATCCCAATTGGAGTATTCTCGAATAATTGGGAGTCTAATGTACCTGATGAGTTGTACAAGGCCCAACATAGCCTATTCAGTTAGCAGACTGAGTAGATACACGAGTAATCCAGAGCATGACCACTGGAAGGCGATAGTAGAGTACTACGCTATTTAAGGCATACTCGTGATTTGGGACTGCACTACACTAGATGTCCAGCAGTACTAGAAGGGTACTGTGATGCAAACTGGATATCAGATATGAAAGACTCGAAATCCACGAGTGGATATGTCTTTACACTTGGTGGTGCATCTATCTCTTGGAAATCTTCAAAACAGACGTATATAGCACGTTCTACGATGGAATCTGAATTCATTGCTTTAGATAAATCAACTGAAGAGGCGGAATGGCTACGCCATTTTTTAGAAGATATTCCAAGATGGTCGAAACCTGTGCCAGCAATTTGCGTCCATTGCGATAGTCAATCAGCAATAGGAAGGGCACAAAGTAATATGTATAATGGTAAGTCTAGGCATATCCGTCGTAGACACAATACCATTAGACAATTACTCTCAACTAGGGTTGTTACTATTGATTATGTGAAGTCAAAGGACAACATTGCGGATCCGCTAACCAAAGGGTTAAACAAAGAGCTAGTTGAGAAAGTATCGAAGGGAATGGGGCTAAAGCCTACTACGCTCGTGTTACCGTGAAGGAAACCCAACCTAGCTGACTGGAGATCCCAAGATCTAGGTTCAATGGGACAACCTACTTGCGAGTAACGGAGAACGGCCACTGTGGAGACATGCTCTCTTGCTCATTCCTATAGTGTGAAACAGTGATACCTGCAAATGGAAACAGGTTAAGCATTGACTTTTAATGACTCTTATGCGCTGGAATGCCAGGCGGGGTATAGCAGGATACCCTTTATAAGAAGGTCACCTATGTGAGTATGAAGTGGGGCCGCTTCTTTGAGAATTTAGGAAGGCGAAATTCTCGAGAAAATACTTGCAGAACCAGGAAGGGGTGTCATGGCCAAAACGAACCCAACAGTTAGAACTAAACTGTGTTAGGAGGAATTCCGTGTGATACCTGTTGTCTCGGTTTGCACAAACGGCAGAACAGTTCAAGACAACATGTTCACTGGTCAGTCAGTAAATCCGATAGGTATTCACAAGGGAAGGTTCAAGGCCAAAAGCTACCTATCCTATGCAGAACTTTTCCATTGTACTCTCTCTCGTGTCAGCTTTGTCTCCCGAGTCGGATTCAGCCAATTTCATTCATGTGGGGGATTGTTGGAAAAATGAAATTTTAACCAAAGAGAATTTGGTGGAACCCACACCGCACGAAGTGGGCCCAAGTGGGTTTTAGATACTCCTTGCTAAGGAGTTTAAACCGTTGAAAAAATGAACAAATTCCATTGAGAGATGAATGAGAAATTGTCTCTCAAAGTGGGTTTTGGACTAACAACAGTGCACGGTTGGCTTGTCATAGCTGGGTTAATTACCCAGAGTTATTACCCATGAGTGTGTATTCAATTTCAGGAATAATAATTGTATCAGTTTTATTCCAGAATTGAAATGCGGAATCAATTCCCCTATTGATTGAAAGGCTCCTCCACCTTCATTGCAGCATTCATGGCAGAGGCTCCTCCTTCGGCTATGGGAGGGGACCTCTACCTTTGGTTTCATCACACCAAAAACAATCATCTCTACTACTTCTGCAATACTATTGTTCTTTTCGAGAGAGAGAGTACAGACACAAGTTGGTTCGACGGGCAGTCTACGACGGTGCTCCGGCGGCTGAGTGGTAACCGAGTCAACCCTGGGAGACAAACATCGACGCAACCTCCAGCACCGGTGAGGCGACGAATTTGTCATAAGGGTACCATTGTACAAAACGGGTCTCGGTTTGCAAATTCTTGATCCATTACAGTTCATGTTCTATTTACTGTATTTTATGTTCAAGTTGTAAATCCCTAAATTTGTATAATTTCCAGAAATTAGTGAATTTCATTATTGCTTTCCGCACTATTTTCCTACACTATAACCGTTAATTAATTAGCACACTTCTGTCAAAAAAACCATCAAGATCTTATCAACGTGGACATTTTTTTATAAATGAGTGGGTCAGTATGGACGATTTTTAAGGGATAGTATCATTATTTTCCCTTATTCCATTAACAAAATTAACCAATTTTTGATTTCATGTAGTTGAGGGGGTCTTTATAGGCGGTTTTAAATGTTAAGAGTCTCCGTAAGAAAAAATGATAGCTGAGGGGGTCTCCGCATACTTTTACCCAAATCTTTTTCATAGTAGGGCAAAACTACAGTTAATAATTAACCACGTTCATCCATACAAGGAAAACAGTAATCTCGCAATTTACATCCTCACCCCCGCATTAAGGATTCATACAAACCACTCACATTAAGTTACAATAACAGCATATTCGCATCAACAGCCCAAAGACCTTTATTCCAATGACCTACCGTCACGGTTACATAGGCAGATCCCGGTTCGGTTTGAATTTTGAGAGAGGTTTTTAGAGCATTGATTGGAGAGAGAGGAAAAAAAAAAAAACTATGCAAAAACATACTCTATGTTTGTACAATTTCGCCTTGGGAGTAAAAACTACTCCTAATAAACCGAAATTTGCGGTCCTAAAAAAGAACCCCCCATACAAAGAGCTCTTCAAAAAACCATAGGATAAAAAAAAAAAAAAAAAAAGAAGATTTACACTCTAGTATTTGATGAACACACTTCAAATCCTTTTTTCAAAATAGTATTTGTGTAATTTTAACCGTTGAAAGATAAATATTAACATAAATGATCTGAAGAAAGATTTCCTAGCACATATTTAGACAAAGATGTCTTCTCAGTTCTCAACCATCCATCCGATGTACATGGTTCCGCATACATTTTGCGATATCCACATCCATCGGGCGTCTTTGAACGCATTTGTGTCTCTGAATACGTTTCTGTAGCATTACTGAAATTTTAAAGTGTATTTTTCAAATAAGAGAGTGAAAATTATTTTTAAAAAAAAAAAACTAAACTAAACGTAAACAAGAACAAATCAGAAGGTCAAAACTACCCATCAACCCTTGACAACAAAAGGGTATATAACAGATCATTATGCGATGGGTAGGCGATGGAGGTTCTCGCACCGCAAAGAGAAGAACGAGACGAGGTCTTTACACACGCGCCGCTCCGTGAGGCCGGCGTGGCGGTCGGAAACCAGCGGGAACCGGCACAAGGGGCAGCTGAACTGCATCTGATCCAGCCACCCATCGAAGCACCCCTTGTGGAACACGTGGCGGCACCTCAACCTGCGCACCCTCTCCCCCTCCCTCAGCTTCGACAGACAAACCACGCAGTCCGAACCGGCCGCCTGCTCGCCGTCGCAGCAGTAGTCGTAGGAGAAGATCCGGTTCGCGTTCTTCTGCTCGCCGAGGATGATCAGGCCGGCCAGCTCCGAGGCCACCCCGTCTAGAAGCCCCTCGTCCGGCTCGATTCGGGAGAGACCCATGGAGCGGAGGGCCGTGTGGAGGATGGAGCGGAGGTAAGTCACGCAGCCGGCTAAAACGGCTACCAGGAGGATCGGGATGGATTCTGTCGAACAGTCGGTCACTTGGCCTTGTAAACCCATATATATGGAAATAAGAGTAATATATATATATATATATATATATATCTCTTTGCTCTTCTTTTTGTGTGGGTATATATTTACCACTGATATCTATCAATCTATGAGAGAGAGTTTGTGTGAGGAGGAAGAAGAAGTGGTTGGCTATATATATATGAAGTGATGAAGGGTAGAGAGAGAGAAAGAGAGAGAAATGAAGGGTGGGGGTGGGGGTTACGTGGAGGAGTGAGGAGAGGACAGGTAGAGGGGGCTCACACTTTTGTGCTTTTCAACATACAGTAGAGTAGGAGACTTGGAGTGAGAATTCACTACCATCAAATACAAAGGCCACACGTGTTGTGTGGACTTGTGGGTCCACGTTTTTTGATGAAGGGCCAATAATTTTTCCATTTCAGTTTTTTCGAAAATATAGTATATTTAAAATTCATGTTATGTGGCCCGTAGGTTGTGTTTCGCTAATTAAAATAAATACTGATTTTTGAGATGAACACTTATTTTTTGAATTATTTTTTAAATTAAAGGTGATGTATTATGAGAAAATGAGCTGTATTGTAAAGTAGAAAATAAATACTTACAAAAATAAAAAATTTAACGGAACGAGACCTTACCTACATAATCATAGAAAAAAGGTCACAGAAAGTGATTGACTTTGGTTTGGCTATCTTACGTAGAGCTGTCGAGGGACTTGCCAATCATGTGGGGACAGCTAGGCTTCTGCCCGTCAACCCTGTCGGATCTCAATGGCACCCCGCTGCCGAATCTGAACGAGCTTCCATCTCCTGCTCAGGAGATGGAGCCAAAGCCAGCCTCTTCTTCAGAGCTGCGAAAGAAGCGCATGTAGGACCCTTCGGACCCCTATTCTATCGAGGTGAGCAAGGCAGAACGCCCAGGATGTTTGGGGTTGAGGAAGTCCAACGGCAGGACGCCGAGGCTTTCCGATGAATCCAGAAAAGGACCTTAGGGGAACTCTTGTAGCTGAACGAAAAAACCGAGAAGGAAATGAAAGCCTTCTACGAGGATTTTTCTCGAAAAAGGTAGGGGACCGCCGCCAGACGGGCAGACCTCGCATCTAAGGATCCAGGGTTTTTTTTTCAAAAAAAGGTCCCATCCTTCAATATCATGATTGGGTCGACCAGGCCAGATCAATGTACATAGCTGTTCCAGCGGAAATACTTGGAATAATTCTACCACTTCCACTAGGAGTAGCCTTTTTAGTGCTAGCTGAAAAGTAATGGCTTTTGTGCAACATCGAAAGGGCCTATCATGACTACTCCAACTTAAAGATATGTCTCGGTCCATTATATTGGTCGGGCTTAAACCGACTCTAACCCCGCTTAGCTCGGTTGGAAGTAATCTCTTAGGATTCGTATATGTGTGGAAATAGATGCCACTGGGAATGTGCAACATTATTTGTTTTGGTTACTATTAGTACTAAACAGCAAATAGCCTTAAAAAAAGTACTTAAAAAATAATAATCTATTTTCAAACTTAAAAATAATAGGTTTATGAAAATAATTTTTCAATTTTTTTTTTTGCAGGATTTGGTAGATCTCATTGAAATCTATCAAACAAGATTCATATTGCATATTTTTTTTATTTTACTAAGCCTATTATTTTTAAGCTTGAAAATTGTAAATAAGTACTTATTTTGTAAACGGAAAAAGCGGAACACACCCTAAGAACATTTGGACAGGTGCCATGAGAGAGAGAGAGATTGATTGATTGGGTTTTTTGCCACGATGCTCGGCAACAAATATGAATAAGAAATGAAGTTGAAACACAGAAGAATACCGAGGTATGTGGTTCAAATAATACCAATGAAGATTTGCGTATCCACCAAACACCCTCTTAAATGACTACTATAAATATGCCGACAACAACTTGCACTTTTTAATTATTATAAACCGATCTATAGTAGTATAATCCACCGATTAATTGTTCGTGGTTATCCTAGTCTTAGTTGATAAGAGCGTATCATCAAACAATTAAGGATTGGGTCAGAGATTCAAGCCATAGAATTAGGCGTGTCTGCCGTCTCTCAACAGTGTAGGTAGGTTTAACCGTCATTGTCACTTCACCCCAACGCCAACAAAATTCTTTCACAAGAATTTACTATAATTTAATGACCTCATAATATCGAGTAGAGCATTATTTCACGCTCTCACAAACAGTATATGAGAAATGACATCCTTATTAAATAAATTAAATAAATAAATTACTCTCCGTCCCTTTTTTAGGGTTCAGTATTTTATTTTGAACTGTCTCTTAATAAATGTTTATTTTATAAAGTTAGTGGATAAAAAGTTAGTACATTTTTCATTCTGTCCGTAAAAATAGATTCTATTTTGAAAAGTTAGTGAGTAAAACTGTAATGATGATGTCTGCATAAAAAATAAGTAGGAAAAGTAGAGGTAAAAGTTAATATGAAAAGTATAATGATGATGTTTTCTTAAGGAAAATGATATTGGCACTCCAAAAATTGATGGACGCACGCCAAAAAATAAAGGAAAGTGGCTTTGGAATTACACTGATTTTGGAGTGCCAATATCATTTCATTTCTTAATAACTTGGAGTTACCAAGCTGGACACTTAAAAATGGACGGCAGGAATAATTTAAAATCCTGCATGCTTAGGTGAACCAATTAAAATCTCAAAAACATTTGACAACAAGAAAGTTGAATATACGTATGATCAAAAAAGAAAGTTGAATATAACGTATGATGAGCAAAAGGGAAAGAATTTAATAAATAAGGACGGTGGGATCAACAAACCAAGAAAGGAAAACTCAGCAACTATATGTGGAAGGCTAGAATCTTCTCCCAATAATCTTATAGCAGCAGTTATTAAAAATAAATAAATGTCCTAGTTATTTGTAAACTATTCAATTGTTTATTTTAAAGATGGAGTATTATATAATAAAGTTCAATAGAAGGATCGAGACTGAAATACTTGGCCTAAAATAGACAATGATAAAGAACTACTACTAATAAGTAGGATTATGACTTTGAGGAGGACCAACAGTTTTTTTTTTACCATTCGGGTGTTCGGATCAGCTTACGCGTAGCTCGATTAATTTTAAAGACCAATTTCACCGTCCATTGAATCGGGGGCTCTATTTGGGCTCGAAATTTGAAGGCCCTAGGCGGCGGTAAAGACCTTAGACCGGAGCAAACGAATCACTTGGGTTCGAGGAGGACCAAGTGTCTATCCGAGCAAATCAGGAGTCAAGTTGCTTCTATTGACCAATGAGAGAGAAATAATGGACCGGCACCATCCCAATCCTTTCACAACTAAATAAAGAAATGCGAAGTACCTACCGACGAGCACTGATCTTTTGCTTTGTGCTTTCTCTAAGTGTACGAAGCTTTGCCCAATCCTCAATGGCCCAGTATAAGAAAATGGCCAATGGGTGTTTGCCTGATACCATGAGGCATCTTCATTTATGTTAAGTGTGTTCCAAACTGTTCACGTCGTAAATCTCGCAGAGAACGATAGATATCCTGTAAGTCGTAAATCTCACAAAGAACGATATCCTGTAAGAAAATCAATTCAACCCGTCATTAGTAGATAAATGAACCCCCCCCTGTTTAAGATGCATGGATGAAGTATAAAATTATATTTTTTCCTATTTTGTAAAACAAAACACGGTCTGTTAAGGTACTCGGTTTTTCACAGGAACATTGTAAGAGTAGTTTACAAGACAAATTGATAAACGATTCGAATCATTATTGTGGCTCGAGAATAGAGAAATAAGAGTTCGGAAGGGTGTGGAGCTCAACCCAGTTCAATTCTGTTTTCGGTAACAATTACTACAGTGTCATTTACATACAGGTCACAACTTTGTACTGATGACATATCATGCTCGAGGAATGCTATTTAGGCAGAGAGAAGGGCCAAGAGGAACATGAAATCAGTAAATAAGGGCCAAGGCAGATGGGTTTCTGGTTCAACCGCGGTGTAGACCAAGCCATTTTCCATCATGATCCTACTACACAACTAAACTTTTCCTGCTAACCTATGAAACTGCAGCAACAACACTCATGAAACTCAAAACTGGACCGAGGAGTTCTTATGTAAAATGCTGTAGAAATTAACAAATCTCAAGAACTTTCCTTACTCACACGGTCACACCCCCAAACCACTGAACTTAACACAAACGGTGAAAAACAGAGAAAAAATTAATTCAAGTTAGCGTGTACTTAATTCCAGACCCAAGAGGAATTTTCCCTTCGCCGGGAGATCATATCATTAGCTACAAAGGACAATAGGGAATATTGGAAACATCAAAATGATTGGATTGTCACGGGCTCACGGCTGATAAATAGGACATCAAACCTACTTGCCATGACTTGAATGTACACTATTTTAAAAAAGGAACACAACATAGCTAGGACAAACACCCTTTCACCCCTATATCTAACAACATAATTTACGCGATTTCCCCAACGGCGAATATAGTTTGTGCTATAATACAATATCAGCAAGCCGAAACTGCACATGGAACCGCTCAAGAAGCAGCTTCTTTTGCAGCTTCTCCTTCTCTCTTCAGTAATTCCTGCACATCGCAAAGAGATAATTTCGACACTCGTGAAATTAGTTTTGTCCGGCTATGTACTTTTAAAAAAAGATCAGATGGAGAGTACCAGTTTAGTGGTGGTAATGGACAGGCGCTGTCTTTCTTTCTTCTCCCGTTGGCACTCTCCGCACCAGCTAGAGAAATCTTTCTGATATTTCCTCAGCTCTCTGAAGACAGAACTGAAGAGAAAATTGTGGAAATGCAACATGAGCAAACAAGAAACAGCATTAAACAAACTCCATCCAGCTTCTATTCTTGGTCTTTTTTGGGAAATCTAACTTTTTAAGCAAACACAGGTAGCAATTGCATTCAAATTCAAATCTTTAAAGGCATTTATTAAATGCCCCCCTTTGAGGCAGCAGTTCTTTCCTGGCCCCTAGTACGGAATATTTATTTTTGGTTTTTTATCAAATTTCTGGCCCCCAATATAGTGCAGGATTATTTGTTGTCATTAGGTTGGTTAGGCTTGCTTCCCCAACCTCATGCATCGTCAGCAGACGTGTTTCCATACTTTCTCCTGTGGAAGTGTTCACAGGTTTGGAGAACATCTAGGTTTTAATGGTAAAAGCCAAACAGCCTATGTTCCCATGTTATTAGAATATCAGTAACTTCTTAATCAACAAGTTACCAAGAATGAATTTGAGGCACTGGGATACCTTCTGCACCATAGCAGCAAGTTGATCCTATGACCAGATGTTGTGGCTCTAGCACCATGCCTATGGCGACCACGGTGAAGAACTGCACGCCCCGGCACATGTGAATAATCAAAGATTTCCTATGAATGCACCATAGAGAACTCCATCAATTAAGTCTTCAGCCACTTAAAAAGACTATCTGCAGGAAACTATAATATGCTGAAGTTTGTATCGTATTACAGAGCTTATGTTTTTTCAAAAATTCACTGCTGATAGATTCCAAATACAAAAATTGGAAAAGCATATCATTACCATTAACTACACAGTTTTCAGGACTAGTGCAAAAATTACAGCAGAGCAATATGTTGTATATGTCTACCACAAAGTTGAGACTTGAGAGGACTGGCAAATAGCAACAAGCACAAGGGTAAAATGGTTGGCAATGGCAACGTCTTCATTTCATGATTGAAAGCCATTTTCATCAGGAGTGCTATAACTGTGAGTTAGGTGAAGAGGAAATTTGAGATCCTAGGAACAAATGCCAAGACCACACTTTAGAGTTTCTCCTGCTCAACTTAAGAAGATAAAGAGTAATTAAAGACTAGCTTGGTCATTGTAGTATTGACCGACCCTAGTCATTGACGTTATGGATAAAAATATTGGCTTCAAAGATGACATTTTGCGAAGTAACTAGATCTTCAACCGGCTGGTTGGAAAATCTGTAATTATGACTCTTATTGAAAAAACGAAGACCATATAACTAGTGAATCTAAATACATGCCAAATGAAATTTTTTGCTAAAGATGATGAATCAGTTGAAGTCAAATATCACTACCTTAATTTACAACATACCTCAGACTGAGTTTCTGTATTTACATGTTTTTCACATCTGATGCCCCGGAAGAACAATTCTCCACCAGAAAATTGCTTACCCAAACAAACATTTATAGTAACTTCTGAGTCATCCACGTGGAAACCTATAAAGATAAAATGGTTCAGATTCTCCAGCCAAAAAAATTGCCATCATTTCCATGTTGAGAATTAGGAACACACAAAAAAAAAAAAAAAAACGACGACAGTATTGTTACATGCCTGAGAATATAGAACTGACAAAATGCTAACTTAAAATCAAAGGGAAAAAATATGGACTAATGAAACAAAAAAGGTATCCATTTGCAGCACAGTCCTACAGGCTCCTAGATAAATAAGCAGTTAAGTTGAAAACAGGTGGCAAGGTGCCAACCAAGAACATGATATTCCCTCACTGAAGAATGACAAGAACAACAATTTACTACCAACATGTCAACCAGGAGGGAAAGCAAAAGAAGAAGAAAAAAAAAAGTTGCACAAAATGCTTCCTTGACAAAAGGTTGGTATTTTCCTTTCAAAGGTAATTAATATGCATAAGAAAATACTATACATAGCAACTTAGATCAGCCCAAAACAATTATAAATGCAAAGTGGTGTAGAAACTAACAGTACATTGTCCAGCCACTATAATAGTTACTGATCTCACAGTAAACCTTCGAGCAAAAACTGCAACCCTCATTACTCAAAAATCATCCATCATAATTCATAAGAAAAAAAGCTTTCCTTAGCTTTAACGGGAGCCTAATATTACATTTGATACCCCCTATGTCCTGTGAGGGAATCCTAGTATGTCCAGAGCGTGTTCTAGAATGTCCAAATGCAAAACATTGAGTAAAATAGGACACTGCTGTCTCAACTTGTGCCTGGAGAGTCAGTCTCCGACACCAGTACATTATGTTCAACGAGGTGTCTGTGCTTCTTAGTTCTCTCCCCGCAATTGACTTCGCATTGGAGTGCCCTCTGCCAACCACTTGCTCGGGGTCACTAAGGGTGCCCTCTTTTGCTCGGGTAATCTTCCTCGCCCAGCATCTCTTTTCAGAAGTCTGTATTTTTCCAGTTGCCATACTAATTACCAAGCAAGTCAAATTCTAGTTCTAAAGTCCAAAACAAGGTCACCTGAATGTACATATTGAACACCATTACAAGGTGAAAGGGGTGCACAACTTCGACCGCTTTTACGTAGTGGTTTGCTCATGCTCTCAACTAATGTAATCCTTAAGTTAGAGATCCTCAGGCATTTGTAACTTACAAGAAAAGCACTAAACCTATAGGAATCGCCTGTTGTTATTCTGTTTTCCATACTGAGGGTAACTCGGCAGTTGACACTGATCGAAGAATATAATTTCCCATCATAAAAATCCTGAAGAAGCTTGAACATATGTCAATATTTTGTGCATTACAATCCACAGAATTAAAGAAATCGGTAATCGCAAAAGAATGTGTTGCTCTATGCACAGTGAGTTCTGGTAGGGGTAAAGTAGCAAACTCAAGTCCACAATAGAAGAAGTCCAAAATCCATTCTTTTCAAACATATAACTGACAAACAACATGCCTATTTCACCAATAAATGAGAAATTTAACAATTGCAACTTGATACTCAATATAGTTTTGACTTGACTTTGAGAGGCTTTAATCAAGTGCTAGATGGGGGGTGGGGGGGAGGGGAAAATTCTCCATAAAAGAATAATGTGAAACAACATATGCAGCACAAGAGAAAGTTGGCCGAGTTTTCCACTTAAAGCATCACCCACCAAGATCAACATCCCTATCCAGTCCATACTCAACAACAAAACCATGGTGAGAATCTAGTGTGGATCCGCCAACTTCAGGAAAGAAAACTGCAAGAGATTATATCAGATTAGATAGAGAATAAAAATTGTTTTGGGAATATCTCATCCATCATGCAGCTTTATTATTTGCAATTTTCAAACCAACTATTCAACTACCTACCTCTAGACATAGGGCGTACGAAGTCTTCCATCAACTTGTCAAGCATGGTTTCAAGGCCAAAGTCATCAAGAACGGCACCATGCTTATTCATTGTATTTGGTCGCATAATTCTGAATTTTGTCTCATGAACCCACTTTTCGAAATTTTCTACCTAAGCAATCAGAACCTGGTAAGAAAACATAAAAGCTAAACTACAAGAACAGACTGAAATTATCATGAATAGCAAAGCTAGATGATACCTCAGCTAGCAATAATTCACAGAAATGTGGCTGAAGCATCTCAAATGCAAAAACTCCTGGAGAGGGTTCAGTCATTATACTTCTAAAACTCTCCTCTGTACACTCATTGACTGCCTTGAGAAACGAGGGTACAAAGAAGTTTGCAGCATGCATAGTGTATAGCTCCCTATGTAGAGGCTGCAAAGATGAGAAGGAAGAAGATAAACACAAACAAAAAGGTACTTAGTCTGCAGAGAAAAAGGAAAACAAGAGAAAAATATAAGCAAATAGTACGAGATCTAGTTCTCATATTGCTCAAGGACACATTGTTTCCATGGGATCTTCTGCTTTTCTTTTTTCCTCAAGATGCCACCATATTCAAGCACTCACCAAAAGGCAAAAACAACCATACACCTTGACGCTCCAATGACCAAAAGATCTGAAAATTGCTCATACCCAACCCATCCACAACCACCCAAGAGAAAAACCTCACCACCCAAAACCAACTGCAAAAAATCAGTCAAAGAATTTATCTTGAGCACAGAGTTAGACACGTCCACACCTTCAATGGATTCACATCATGCACAAAGAAGCCAAACACCAGGCTTCCTCTTCTTCATCTCTCTCATTCTCTTTTTCAAGGAGACATCTCACACTTCTAGGAAATACCCTCCACGATACAAAGAGGAGCTAAAATTACTCCCCAAGTTACTAGCAACTTAGTTACGAAGGAGGAGATTATTAACAAACTCTCCATATGATTACAAATAGCATGGCAATTCAAAATTATGCAACATCTCATCCAATTATCCAAGTTGCCGACCAATCAAAAAACACCTGAAAAGGTGCATTAGGGACCCAAATCCCTCACCAAGGAAGGGACAACTTTTGCCACGTGATAGCTGAATAAAAGGACTTCACCTTAAATTGGTCCAATTAGATAGCATCCATCTAACAACCACCTCTCTTTCTCCAACTTAAAAAATAAAAGTTCCTAAGAGGCTCAAAAAATGCATCCAACTAAATTTTGCAAACTAGTTTCCAATCCATCGAAAACCCATCGCTAAAGAAAATTAAGAAATAGATCAATAAGATAGCATATGCAAAAAAAAAAGCACACTGGAGAGGTATTACGATTCAAACACAACTGCTGGGAGATGTGCACATCCCTCTAAGCCACCTCCCATTTCCTTCCACAAATCTAAGGCACTAAAAAAATATCTCAACAACTCCAATTACCTTTCGGTAACCTTCCGCATGAGATAAAGATACCTAGGTAGAAGAACAATCACCCCAAGAGAGCACCACCTTCCTCCAATATGCATCTGACTCAGAAGGATAACGCCAACGCCATATACCAAACAAAGTTTGATAAAAGAAATAAATGCTCAATATTCGAATGCCCAAATCCCTCTTTCTTAAAAGAGTACAAACCATCTTTCAATCCACTAGATAAATTCGAACTCCTCTCCCAATGCTCCCCATAAAAAATCCAGCTTCAAGTTGTCAAGTCTTTTTGACACACTACCAAAGATAGAGAATAAAGACATTGGGAAAGCGAAAGAGTTCAATTCACTTTTTCCTCCTGCTAATTAGTCACGTCAGTCCAAGGGTCATAACAGTCATAGTTTATAGCACCCTCTAAATTCTTCAATTCCGAGCTCAATAAGACGCTTGTCCTCCCATTAGTTCGACTACTGCCTTCACAAACTCCCTTACATCTAGTTTAAATCGTTCCATTTCCCCACAACCTTCACTTGCAGCCATCACAAGACTCCCCTTAACAAAGCTAAACGTCAAATCCAAACTGAGCCAACAGCCAGAATTTTACAAACTAATATGAAGCCTGATTGACATGGGAAAAAAAATACCCAATCTCCATATTACAGTACATTTTATGTTGCGAAAAGGCCCTAAATGACATTTATCCATCCGGTTGCCATATGGCTTATGCCTTTTTTACAACCCTCTACCTTTTTGTGCATACCAAACTTTGCATACATGTGAGCATTCTCGACTCTAAACACCTCCCTGGCACAAACATAATAAATATGGCTCCCACAAATGGAAGTATGAACCCATTCTCTTTACGTACTGTCAGAAAGACCACCTCACTCCAATATACACCTCGTCTCTCAGTAGCAGCCAAAGCCCTTTTTTCCTCTCTATGTAATGTGCTAAAGACTTCAGCTCATATCCCGAATCCTAGCAGCTAGAGGAGAAACAGAAGTTTCATTGAGGCGTAAAACCTTCCTTGGCCTGTCATAACCAAGAATGGGCACTTCTGGCTGAAGCCC
This sequence comes from Rhododendron griersonianum, assembly GCA_018127125.1. Classification (NCBI taxonomy): domain Eukaryota; kingdom Viridiplantae; phylum Streptophyta; class Magnoliopsida; order Ericales; family Ericaceae; genus Rhododendron; species Rhododendron griersonianum. Next base: position 32,646,027 of record CM030796.1, on the reverse strand, counting down.
AAAGAACCCTCGATGAAAGAAATGGATGGAGAAACAGAACCTACTCATCACTCATGACTACTCAAACTCCAACTATCTAAAGAACAAGGGCCCTTAGTTTTAATTGGCCACTATGTGCTGCCCACAAACGACCAGATGCATTCTCTATGAGGAATGGGGCATTAATCTTCCTCACTCACTATATGAGATACTTTGGGCCAAAAGACAACCCAATTCCTTTATTTCAAAAGCTGGACCATCCAAAAGAAGTGGTTGATGGATTCATAATTGTATTACACCAGTTATACACCACTAACTTCCTTGTTTACTTGATCATCAAGGAAAGAAAATGTAAACAATCTCAGATTAGTTCACATGCACAAGAACTATAATTCTTTCCATCATACATACTCTTAACATTCTTTCACGCAGAGAAGAGCACCCAAGTGTATAGAGATGTTTAAAGTGATATTGCAGTCCATTACAGAAAAATCACGCTGATTTTCAACTCCCTTTCTTTGGAGTGAACGCAGGACCGCTAAGAGGTTTCTCCACTCTAGCCTCATCAGATTCTCCTCGACAATGGGAAATCAGATGATAAAACAAATAAAGCAATCAAATTTTGTCCCATGAACAAGAAAAATATTTAGATAAATATCCTACAAAATCATCATAGTAGTTCAAGTAGAATGAACAACTAAATGGAAAATAACCACAAAAGATACCTGGTAATTTGATATAATCTTCTGTCGGTATTCTCTGTGCTTCTGAACCTGTTAAAATGGAGAGCAAATCTATCAAGAATTGTTTGGCCGGGGAGATAACAAGTAGATGTAGTTCTGAAAATTTGTTAAGAGAAGCATGCCTTGCCTGTAAACCATGCACCTATGAAGAAAGCAAAGTACACAAGGAGTCTCAATGCGAACAACGGTATGTAGTATTGATTTGAGTCAATCCGGTACTACAAAATGCGCACACGCACATGTGTGTCACTAGCTGACTAGCAACATAGGCCAGCCATAAACATGTTCAACCCTAATATATTGTCCTTCAAACACAGCATTGTAAATGTCCATCCCACCTCAAAGAGGCTCTTCAGGATGCTTTTTATAGTTTTAGTTTCTAGTTGGGCCTCCATCAGAAAACTAGTGACACACAACAAGGTTGAATTTAAGCACTGTTCATCATGAATATGAGAGGTAGATACAAACTAGAAACTACTAAGAGTTAGGTTTAAAATATCCGAGTATCAGAGGAGGGTGAGGGGGCTATGGACCAATACTACTTGTTAAGCATACATGATGTCAAGACTTCCATTTCACAGTTAGTAGCAGCGATGATTAGAAAGTTAAGCCAGCCTATGTAACCTACCATAACACTCTGGAAAAAGCCCAAGTAATACAAACCCTAACTTTGCAAGTCAAAACTTAAAGAAACCAGAATGCTCACATTTTTTTTTTGAAAAATTAAAAAATCTATAAGTTCATCTGTTTGTTAGTTTGTCATACATTGGTGCCAATATGTAATTATCAAGGATACTGAATTGAAAATAGTGCTTACAGCTGCATCCGGCACAAAAGTTTTTTTTCTCCCTGAAAAGTTCATTTGCCATGCCCTGCTATATCACTACTTTCCAACATAGAGGGCAGAGGGTATTTCTAGAACAAATGCAGAACAACCTATTGTTCAGAATCCATACCACTACACATCCAACTGCCAAACAGTCATTAGAATCAATGTTTTCAAAGGCCGTTCTGGGCTCGCCCGAGGTAAGGCACAGCAAAAACGCCTCTGGGCGTTGATTTATAGGCAGAGAACCACAAAAGCGTTCACCCATCTGTCGGAGGCATACATAGGCATACTCTTTTCACGCCCAGACAACGGAGGCGAATACCTTAGAACAGTCGGTTCTTTTTCTTGTTGTAAGGAAAGAGTCAGTTCATTTAAAGATGTTAGTAACTACGTTTTTATGCCTTAACATGCTTTTTTTCTTTTTTGTGAATTCTACCTACTATTTTCTTGCTTTTTCAGACACCTTTGAATGGCACAAACACTATCCTCCTATTTTTATGGTGTTTTTAGTTAATTTTGATTTTTAAAAATAAAAGTAATAAAAACTTCAAAGGCTTATGCCTCAACGCCTTGAAGCTTACGCCTCACCTCATGAGAGGTCTATAGCCTCGTCTTGCGCTTTCGCCTCTGAAAACTTTGATTAGAATTCCGAAAAATCGAATCGACTTCCAAGAATCACACAAAGTAGCAAATGACACTTTTCATTTTCGCAAAATCCTTGTCCATCACAAAAGGCCCAACACAGAGAAAATCTTCCCAACAAATAACCGACTGATCTGTTTGGCAGCTCAGGAAAAGTGGCTCAAGAGAAAAAGGGGGAGGGGAACAAAGGTTTAACTTTGTCGTACCAGGAAAAAATGAATACCCCACCAAATAACATACCGGATCAAACAAACGTTCCCAAATATGATATACCCTTGTTTCAAAAGGGTGAATTTAGCAACCTAAAGTGATCCCAATGATGTATGGACAAAAGAAAACCAATAAATAAAACCTTGTATATAGTAGAGTTATTGCAAGAGAAGGTGATTCAAAGTAATTCCAAAAGTATTACCAAAAACAAACTAAATCCTGGATAGGGTGGAGTTTTGGCAACAGAATCGGTCCTTACACGTCACGAATTAGGGCATGTGGCGTGCCAAGATCCCATTCTAAGTAACCTAGGTTTGAATCTAAATTTTCCACTGTTATGTTCCTATCAGTCACAGCCACTGAACTTAGCTGACTAAAAACCTAAGGTCACATAATCCTTCAAAATACCCTGCACTCCAAAATACCCTGCGCTCCTAATCTCAATCCTCAGACTGAGCTCGCGCTCTCAATCTTCGCTCTCAAGGATTTCAGTTTTTTGAGATGGATTCGAAGACGCTTTCACTCTCCGGCTCGCGCACGCGCATTATGTGACTTAGCTAAAAACACACCTCAAATGCATTCCCTTTCGTCAGTTTTTCTAACCACCCAATAACAAACACAAATATCCCAACCTTAAAAGAAAAACACAACACACATTTCCACGGGCGTACGTACATACAGGTATCTACGGATGTATACTCACTCGAGTACGCTCGCCTTCAGGAGAGTATCGCAGGAGAATTTCCCTCATGTACTGGACCTTAGACTCGCGCGAGACGTTGAGCAAGGTCGGAGGGAGGTAGTGCTCGAGGGAGCTGAAGAGCAGGGGGCTGAACTCCAACTGCAGGTCCTCGTAGCTGTCTGGCTTGTGATCCGTGTTGGGGTTCAGCCTCAGGCGATGGGTCGAGTACGAAGGGATGGCCGTCGTAAGGGCACCGTTTCCGTTGCCATTGCCGGCGCCGGTAAGGGTAGCTGAGTGAGTGTCCTTCCTCCTGTCCAAGGCTCCGTCGAGAGACATGGTTCGAGGTGTGGAAGGAGAGAGAGTGGGGGGAGGGAATGGAGAGAGAGAGAATGTGGAAGTTATGGAGTCATGGTTTTAGAGAGAGAGAGAGAGAGAGGATGGTTGTGTTGATCGAAATTAGGGTTTGGGGAATTCAGGTCCGGTGGTTGAAGGTTAGGGCTCGTTGGTGTCAACTGTACGATGCTGACGTGTGAAGATTTCAATCAAAAGTCATCCAAATATTTCCCCCTTTTGATCTCATTTCACAAAAGTGAATAAATTCTTTACACCGTCGGTCTAAACATTTGTTTCCTTGAAATCAATTAAATCACGTCACATTGTAAAACAGTTATTCCAATCAATTAAATATGACAACGTGGCACAATATAATTGATTTGGAGGAAACAAATATTTACACCGGCGATGTAAAGAATTTAATCACTTCTCAAAAATTACTAGTAATACTCTTAAGGAAAACCAAATCTTTATTCAAATTTTTGATTTATTTTTATCTTTATTAAAAAGATTTGGATCACGAATTAATAATTCACAAAAATTTAACACAAACTAAAAAATGCAAATAAATAAATAAATAAAGACAACAAAAAAAAGCAACCTAGCTTATTTTTGCCAAACAACCCTTATTAGTACTCCGTAGTAGTTTTGAATCAAATGAGAGCTAAGGAGCCGACCTGAATTACCATCATTGGTGTGATTCTTTTTTTTTTTCTTTTAAAAGAGTGAAAACACCATTGATAATAAATATTACAATCGACTTTGTGCATCTAATACTATTGAAAAAGACATATTACATATGAGTGAGACAAATAACACATTATAATCAATGAAGTATACACCGACAATAAACTAATCAGACGGTGAGATGGAGGAGAGTCGCATGCCAGTTGTCGATGAACAGTTGTTATGGTAGCTCCACTATTGACGAGGCTTCCTACAGAAACTCAACGACACCAACAGTTGGGCTACAAGCCCGTTGGCATTGCCATTTTTACAAATCAACAATTTTCAAAAAGATTAAATTAACTTTAAAAAAGAAATATTTCAAGTATTAAAAAATGTAAAGTACCAAAAAAACATAACCATTTCATTAGTTCAAAAGATATTAGTTGAACATAACTATTCTCACATTTATAGCGGCAAAAGTAGTAATTAAATTCATATATTAGTTTTGTATATAGGCATAATATAAGAGCATAAAAATTGGGGTCTCCAAAATTAGATAAAAATTTGGAGCCCCGATGCGGTCACATACTCGGCAAATGCTTTAAGCCGTCCCCGATGTACATAGACATGTATTTTGTGATACTGTAACGATATTAGTGTTTTGATTCTTCCAAAATATTTTTCTTCTTGTCTTGTTTGATTTTATGGAGGGCGATGATTTTCACTCTCATTTTTTTATATATGCATTCTATTTTTTGTCTTTTTTTTGAAACTGCTGTGCAATTTTTCCATTAAAAGAAAGAGTGCATGCATAAAAAAAAAGTGAGAAAATCATTTCTCTTTTTCTGTAATTAGAATTCAGGCCCGAAAGTTGCAAGTAGGGCTATAAAATGAACTGAGTTGTTTGCTAGCAGCTCGTGGTCGACTCGCTAAAGCTAGGCTTGGCTCGAGTCGTTTAGTAATTAAGCCAAGCTCGAGCTCGAGTTTTAAACTCGTTTACTAAGCGAGCCGAGCTCAAATTCTTAAAAGCTCAGCTAAGCTCGCAAAAGCTCGGCTTGTTCTATAGGCTCAACTCCTTTACAAACGAGCCGAGCTCAAACACTCCCTCACTCAATTTGGCTCGTTTGCACCCCTAGCTGCAGACAACTGAAGAAAATTACTTCAATCTAGGGATAAACAGCGGATCAACAAAAAAAAATCTAGAGATAAACATGTAAAAGATGCTCGTAACCCAATCTTGAAAGGATCCACGAAGACAAGATGTGGCGATCCAATTACCAGCTTCATTTCCTTCTCTTCTAGTCCAGGAAACGAATCCCGTACGGTGCCGACCGGTACGTACGGTGATTGACATATTGTCCAAATCCGGTACTTTACATCTCTAATTTCGTTCCGGCTCAAATACCCGTTGGTACCGGCTAACACTGGCCAATACCAAACTACTTTTTATTTACTGTATCTTTTTAATAAATGTGTATATTATACTACTTTAAATTCTTTTACGTGGGAAAATAACACTAATAGCTATAAATTCAAAATAGTACCCGATATCTCACCGGTACCGGTACGTACTGTTGTACCAGTAGAACTATACGGTATTCAAAACCTTGATTCTACCAATCATCAGGTCGCTTTCAACCTAAACAACGCAGGCTATCCACCAATGTTTGTGTCCATTTGATCGCAAAGAACAGGGTACGGCAATGCTACAAAGCAAAACCAGATAGGGCCCGTCCAGGGACACAAAAAAGGCAGGGATCAGTAGTTTCTGGTTATGACCAGTTACGGCACTGGCCACAAATTTTGAGCAGGGACACTTGTGAACTGCGATTGAAGAGGTTTTTCTTCGGTGGCAAGCAGATTTCGACATGTCGTCTGCCACAAGTTTTTGATCTTCGGAGAGACCTTGAGGCCCTGTTTGGAACCCATGGAAAGGAAAGAAAAAGAAATGTTCCCTTCCATTGTTTGATTAGAAGAGAAAGTTGAAATAAAATAATAATTTCAAGTGTAGTGAATAGTAAATTTCCCCTCCCATTTTCCTTTTCTTTTCTTTTCCTTTCCTTTCCATGGGTTCAAAATAGTTTCCCGCAGAAGGCCATGACAATAAGTTCCAGGGACGGATTTACATGGGGGCACGCGCCCCCACTCAAACGCGTGCTCGAACTTGAAATTAAAATAAATTTTTATATAAATTAACATAATTATGAAAGTGTGCTAATATATAAATATACACACTTGTATATATCTTGAAAATGTACATATATAATTAGTTTTATGCCTGAATTTCATCATATGGTGTATTTATAATTGTTGTTTTACGAGCTGTTTGTCTATTTGGAGCTAATTTTTTCTTGATTCTCTTTATTTTTAACTGTCCGTGAGAAATATTTTAAAATAAAGTCATTAACAAAATTTGCTCAATCATTCTAAAACTTGTCGATGTTCATTTAAAACATACTTTAAAAATTTTGTCTGAGATTTTGTGCTCATTTTTACCTAATTTAACTTAAAGTACGCGTTATAATTTTTTGTAGTTAATAATGCATGCCTTAATTTTGTACGATCTTACTGTGGTTAACTAAAAAAATGAACTTTCGTTATTATGATTAATAAGTGTCTCCACTAGGCTATATTCCTAGATATGTCCCTGACAATAACCTTTGTTCAGCAAAACTTTTCCTTGCATGGGACTTGCCCAAGCCGAAGAAGGCCTTCTCCCTTTGACATCCCCAAGAAAGTTCGAGTGGGGAAAGTAAGCACCCTTATAAGGATTTTTTGCCACAAGAGAGTTTGGAAACTTTGATTAACCTACCTCCAACCTTGGCATGCTAGCAGAGCTGTATTAAAAGCACGAAATTCCCGGAAGCCCATTCCACCTTGAAGCTTGGATTGGGACAATTTAGACCAGGTAGCCCAAGGGATTCCTTTCTCCTCAGGCTCTCCACCCCTAGGGATGATAAACGACGAGCCAAACGAGCTGAGCAGGTAGTTGATCAAGCTTGGTTTGAATATTTAACGAGCTTAAAAAATATGTTCGAGAGATGAGCCGATCTCAAACGAGATTTAATCAAACCAAACACAAGTCCATCTCAAGTAGCTTGAATTTTTTATATATAAAATAATAAGTCAAACAAGCCGAGTAATATTGGAGTACGTAGTTTGTTCAAGCTTGGTTTGAAATCTTAATGAGATTAAAAAAAAAAGTTCAAGCTTGGTCAATCTTGAACAAACTTTTAGTAACAAACAAACACGAGATCATACTCGAGTAGGTTGGTTGACTTGGTTCGTTTAGCAGCCCTACCTACCCACCTGAAATTGTTTATTTTTTAGATTTTAAACGGTCACAAAACTTGCATTTTAGGTGTTTTTGCATATCAGAACCAAAAAAAAAAAAAAGGGTCATAAAACTTCTTGTGGGGAAAGCAGGCCATAGCATAAAGGGGAATTGCTTGCACCACAGATGTTAACACAACGCACTCGTGAGAAAAGTTTATAATCTCCACCCCTCGTGCATCTTTTGAACAGTGAGATTGAGAACAGTGGGGAGAACAGTAAAAGTTGAGCGGTGGGCATAGACTTTCTGCTTTTGACGCTTTCGCCTTTGATCTTCCTCCCAAAAGTAGGGAGACGTAGATATTTCGCATCTTGTTTCACTTTGGGAATATCCAAACGATTGCCTATTTGACTACGAGAAGCTTCCGGAGTATTAGCACTAAAAACAACTCCAGATTTGTCAAGATAGATTTTTATCAACTGGCCCGATGCCTCCCCATACCTGGACAAGATGTTCCATATAGATCATAAGCAGTCCTCGTTATTGACCTTGAGGAGAAGCAATGCGTCATCTACGAAAAACGTGTCTGAGGGAGAGATGGGCAATGTTGGCTTTGCTGAACACCCGAAACGATCCCTCCAGAGTCCCATTCTGAACAAAGTTGTGAAAGAATCTCGGCCACAAGAACGAAAAAGTTGGGGATTAGGGATCCCCTTGCCGGAGTCCCCTAGATGGATGAAAGAACACCATTTATCACCATCGGTGGCCCACACCGATAAAGAAAGAGTACTAAACGGCCACCGCTTCCAAAAAAAAAAAACCCACTCTGTCCAATCATACGCTTTATTGGTTCTCCGAGCGACTGGATTTGAGCTCAAGAAAGTGAAAGATTTCATCGGCTGTGAATATGCTACCTTCGATAAGGGTCATAAGGAGTCCGGGAACAAAGGCCTGTTTAAGGCGATTAACTAGTATTTTACTTTCTGTGTCAAGATTAGATTCGTTTTTATTTATTTATTTATTTATTTATCTTTACTCCTTCGTAGCTCTGTATAACCTGGCCCTCTTAGAAAAATTCTAACTACTAAACAGTAGAGCTGAAACACGTGACAAATAAGGAGCAAAAAAAGACCATGCACGTACTAATAACACTATCATATTCACAGAAATTTGCCTCGTCTAGAAAACATATTAACAGAAACTCCACTTTCGCAAACTACACTACGGTATTTATCAATTGGGTTAGACCGTGTAACTCCAGCGACGAGCTTGTGCTGCAACTACCCACAGACCCAGGAGTTCGTGAGTCCAACCCTGGACTTTCATGGTCCACCGTTATATTCCCAGAATCCAACTGACGAGGCCCCAATCCCTGAGAGCTCATTCGACACTGTTGCTCTATTTTGGATCAGGCTAGAGGAACTAAGAGGTGAACCTACATGCTCGGTCAAGCCGGTTACTTCTTGGGGTTGGATTAGTTTCCTCATTTCTTCGGACTCCTGCATACATAGTTGTTGTTGCATCTGCATTGACAGTGGCAGCCGGTTGGTTGTTTGATATGCCGACATAGGAAGATTAGGTGGACCAACTCCAGCTCTTTCATCAACAGAAAATCCACTCATCAAGGCTCCACCACCATTTTCTGCCATTCTAATCGTCCTCGCCATAACTTCAGTCGGAGTATTTTTCCCACTGGAGCTTCCAGTACCTTGGATGTTTCCCCCTCCTAACAAAGACATGTAGCCCACAGGATCACCAAAGGTTGAATTGAGGCCAACATTTCTGGTCCCATGGACCCCACTACTTATTTGCATGGTACCTGGAGCGGGGCAAAATCCCCCCATCATCATGCTCCTCCGCAAAAGTTGCTGTTGTAGCAAGTCTCGTTGCAGCATCTGCAACTCTAAAAAGGCACGCCTGTTCATAATATGCTGCCACTGTGGATGCATGGGGCTAAACTGTGAAGCAATTTCAAGTGGTGATGTGGAGAAATAACCAGCTGGGAGTGGTAAAGCAGATTGAATGTTTGCAGAGGAGGGGAGCAAATGGCCTCCACGAAAATTATTCTGTGATGATGCATGTCTGGGAATAAAGGTTGATACAGAACTACTGTTCATGGGATTTAATGTGTAAGGAGTTTGCCCTGTGATTGGAGATGAGGGAACTAGCTCAAATGTTTCAGCTGCCGGAGTGGTTGTGCGATATAAGATTTGTGGGTGACTAGAAGAGCTTCCGGCAATATCATGCGGTGTGATTTCTATCTGATCACCACCTTGAAGGTATCCTTCACGTATCATCTACACAGGAAGAAAGAAGCATGCATTGTAAAACAACCCGCCAGACCCTACTTCATGGTGAGTAATGTAGTTTATTCTTGATCGTAAGTAATCAAGGCAACAAACCTACCAATGAGCTGAACTGAGCAGCAAACAGGTCAGCGTGACGCTGCAAAAAGTACACAATACACAAAAGTGACAATAATAAACCAAGCATAACATTTTCCTTCCTTTTTAATACTCCATCCATTTGTACCTCCATTTCCTAATTTTCCATTCAGCATCTGGAAGTACTCAATTTCAAGAAGTAACCAGCTAGTGTAAAGCGAACATGAATAGTAACCTAGAAAATATTTTTTTGATAAGTAGGAATTCAAAGTAATCTGGAAAATATTGACAGTAGGATGAACAATGTCTAGCCCTTCAGTGCCTTCACATCCTATCCAGTATAACTGGAAAGTTTTGACTGAAGCTGCACTTTTGGATGTCAGTATAATATCGCAAATGGAAGCTCGTGATCTATCAAAATGCATCCAACAATTGTCAACTATGAAAATGAAACAAAAGAGACTGATATTCCTGTACTATGAAAATGAAACAAAAGAGACTGATATTCCTGTCTCTAATATCCTGACAGTCATAGTTTAGAAATCCAAAGAAACTTGTCACGATTTTTAAATGAAAACAGGAATCTCTAAAGTGTCGTAACTGCGTCTTGAGAACTTACAGTGTTAGTGAATGCTTCTAAGCTGTGAAAGGACTCAGTAAACTTCCTTGTCTTAGTTCGATTGTCATCCTGGGAGCATTTTGAATGAGAAATTGCATCTGTTTTAAAATCTTTCAAGTTCTTATCCTCCAAGTTCAATAGATGGGAAGACAGTTCTGCTGTGCCGGAAAAGGACTTCCTTTCAAAAAACTGATCGAACTTCCGCTTCTTCTTATTCAGTGCATACCTGAACACACACAAAAAACAACATTGAGACATCAGATCTGCACTATCGCTGAAGGAAGAAAAGTCTGCAGACCACAAAACAATATGTAATTTGGTTCCGTACTTCTGAGACACCCATTCCACTTTCGAAAACCTATCAAGGACAACAGGATCAGTAGGAACAGGAATCTCAAGGTCAGGGTCCGGCGTCTCCGATACGCAAAGTGCACTGGCAGTATTTGTTGCATTGGTGCCTGCAAGAGATTCTACACTGTTCTCACTCGAGCCCTTGAGACGATAATTTTGTTCTTTTGTCAGGAGAAATTCCTGTCTTGGCAAAGAATTACTGAGACGAGAAGGAAGAGAAGAATTGGCACCAGAAGAAACTCGAGAATGCCGCAAAGCTTCTCCCCTCTGACCCACAGTGACAACTTCTTGTGTCATATTCGTTACAGCGGACTGGCATACAGGTCTCCACTGCGTTGCGTTTGCCAGGAAATTAGCCTTTACAAACCTTAATGACTGCGAAGGTTGCGCTTGCAGAAGATTTGGTCCACTGGTTCTCAAATCCAACGTCGGTCTGTTGTCTCTGGCCCCAACATTCAAACTTTGACAACTGCTGGTTTCAATCTGTTCTTGTTTCACTCTAGAGGTGGGTACTTGCTGTAGCCTTGGGATACCTTCGCAGATTGCCTGTTGACCATTATTTATCCTACATGGCGGGGGATGCATCTTCTTACGATTACTTTCATATAAATCTCTTTTACGGACACTTCTTTCAACCTTAGTCTTTTGATTTGACAGTTTGTTTTTCAGCTTTGACTTGGTGGGAAGCTTGGTTTGAGCTTGTTTCTCTGGAAGCTGCTCTTGAGAGATGTCCCGTGGTTCTTTCATTGGTATCTTACTTATGGGTCCTCCGTGCGGTGTTGGATCAACATAACCATAATTTTGTTCGGGTGCAGGGAGAGCATGTGATGTTAGAGCTCCATGAAGAGATTGATCAGCTGCTGATTGAAAATCGGACTGGTATGTTAAGGGAGAACAATGTGGCATGTTCTCCTGGGGAGTATTATTTCTCTGCCAAGTACTGATAAAGTTGGGGGTAAGTTGTTCGATATATGAAACTCCACCCTGAAATTCTCCATCACTTTGGGAATTTGAATTTCGAGCACAAACTTCTGCCGCTTCAATTATAGGAGATGCGTTGCAAGAAATATGGTCCACAGTGAATGCATCATTGAGCTTTCTCCTTTTTCTACACGAGGAAATTCCCAAATTGAGCTGCAACAAGTCCCAATATCAACAAATATCACATGGAATGAGGATGCACTCAAGCTGCTGAAAAATGAAATGCATGAGCTTTCAATTGAAACTGTAAGGTTTACACATTCAGGAACATTTTTTCAACAAGGAAAAAAACTTTGACCACTAGAGTAGCAATGGCAATGATGAGTAAAGTGCAAACACAAGTTCACATGAAGCTATTCAGATTCCGTACAAATGCACATATATTTCAGCAGTTATACAGTTAATTAGCACAATAGTCATGTAAGCGGATTGGATTTTGAATTATACGTTTGGCATAAGTGAAACTTGTTCAAAGAGTTGGAAAGTTCAAAAAAGTCAATCACTGCTGTGAGAAGTGTACCAAGGTACCTTTTCTGACTGAGATACTTCACAAAGTCTGTTTAGCATGGGCGTTGGATCCAATTGAAGATCAGGTCGCAAAGCCTTGAGAATTCGAGACTCAAATTCCTGAAACATTATACCGTCAGGGCAGGAGTTTGAAACTAAAAACTAACAAGAGCAGAATGCTTCCCAGGATGTGTACTGACCAATAGATCATTGTAGGTCCAAGAATCATCGGAAATCAATGAGATGTCCTTGACAACACTCTCTGTGCACATCTGCAGAAAAACTTTACTTCTAACTGGGGAATTCTCCACTGAAGAACCGGTGTCTCCCTTTCGAGGCATTGAATTCCGGTAATCTCGGATCTGCACAGAAAGCATATTATTAAAGATGTAGACTATAAAATGAAGAGCTCAAAGCAGGTCGGTGAGAGCTGCCCTACTTAAGAAGTTAAAGTGAGAAGTGTCTAAGCAAAATATATATCGACATTCCATACACACAATGTGACATATTATAAGCAGCCTTGTGCATGTTCATGCCATGTCAGTGTGTTGAATTTGAATTGTGAATAGCCTCCTTAACTCTGCACCTTTAATCTCTATGCATTAATAATGGAGGATGCCATTGCCAGATTCTACTTGATCCACTATCATCAAAGAATTATTGAACAACAATACTGCAAGAACAAACATTTGATAGAAGCCAACTGTTAGCACCTTGATTGTCAAGGCTTGCTAAGCTTGGCTAGCGGTGGCACCTTGCACCCTAGCCAACCGGTGGAAACAAAGGCATGAGGCAGGCATGTCTTTACAAGGTGACCCGATGGTGTCGACACTGGTCCCTTAGGCAAGTGGCAGTTGTGATGCACATGAAGGCCCGATGATATCGAGGCCTGGATGCTAAACGGGAAGTAGGCTTGTGGGACAAGGCAATCAAGAAAACGGCTAAGTATTGGGAGCTGGGGTTGGATCACGAAATTGGCCAGGCAGCCTTGAGTTGGATCAGGCAAAACGGTTACCAACGGTTGCTAATCTGCACATGTTGCTGGAACAATGGACAGGTGTCCAAGGCAGAACAGGCAGAGGCAGTTACCAGCAGGCAGTTATTTCCAGCAAGCTGTGGGCAGGTGTCTCAGCAAGGCAGCAAGCAGTCATCGGCAGATTCTGGCTAAGCCAGCACAGCCCTAGGGCAGTTGGGGGTGTCAACTACAAGATCATGGGTTTGCCCCATGATCTCATGTACTTAGTGGCCACGTTTTTAATTGTATAGCCTATTTAGGCAAGGCATTTTCGAAGCCTAAGGCACAGGGGTGTTCTGTCTAGACTCTTCAGTGTTTCCTTTGTAAGTTGGTGCTTAATAAAGGTTGGGAAGGTTCCCGTAACTCTTGTGTGTGTTCTAGACGTTCAAACATATCGTGTGTGTGTGTGTAAACACTAGTTGGCTGAGACCAAGTTGCTTGCAAACTTGGTGCCATCACGGGCAAACTTTCTAGGCAAAAAATAGCCCCGTGACACCAACCATCATACTAAGTATTAGGAAAAAGGGTAACCATATAAATAGTATCAATTTGAGGTAAAACATACTTACAAATTGGATGAACTTAGGTAAAGACAAAACTAACAAGATGATAACTCATAGTAGATGGAGAGTTGGATGCATTTGATGAGTAAAATAACAGTGCTTGGAGCAACATTCTGTCTAGTGAAGTCTAAGTATGAGCTTGGAGATTTTGCTGAAAAGATTACACAAGGAGAAAGTTAATGATAATATCAGCTAAAGCAACGCAAATAAGGTTTGATATACCATAGTGATGCAACTGGCATTTGAGCTTAGTCTAGGGTAGGTACTTCAAAAATATTTGATCTCAAAATAAGGATTACAGTGTCATTTTCTCACACAAGTTGACTCCATCAGCTTTACCCAAATGTAGACAAGTGGATATTTAGCAGCCCAACAGTTTTTTTCGTTGTCAGAAAAAATTGAGGTTGAGTCCAAGATCACAGCCTCAAACATATATTGGCACAACTATCAACTTAGTGGATTTTCCAGCAGTTAGGTGGATAAAGTTATACATGCGTGCAAAGGAGGAAGTAGAATTTCATGCTCTGATAGTTACAGACAAGAAAGTCTACTTCCTTGCCAGTATGGACAAGCAACTCTTAACACTTAAATTACTATGACACTTAGACACACCAACACCAATATACAAATTAACAAGAATACTTTTTCTTTGATCACATTCAGTGGCAAGAAAACAATATTTTCATTAAACTCAAAAGGAAGTCTATATTTGCTATCTCACCTCACACAAAAGAGCTCCATTGACATATTTGCAGGGCAGATCATCCAGAATATCTCCCGGTAAACGCCCACTCTCAATTGCCTAATAGAAATACGCAAATAAAGACACACATCAAACACAAAATCTCTCTGCATGTGGTTTCTCAAGTAGAGGATATATAACAATAAGTAGACAGATAAATGCATACTCCATAAAATAGAGAACTAGGAACTGGATGCATAGTACACAACTGAATGTTGCAATTGATAAAGAGATGACAGCAAAAGAAATTGTATGCCGATATCACTTTTCTAAGGCATTCCCCTTTTGTATGTGTGATTACAACAGGGTTGCTCAACTCGAAACCAACCCCTACGAATGTATGCAATATTGCAGTCTCCCACAAACCACATGCATAGCATAAGCCCAGAGAGTATTGAGCCTTTGCCATATAGTTCTTGAAAAAGTCACCATCCTGGCCACCTCACCAAATTTATCTGCATTTCAATGTTTCTGTATGCAGGAAAACAAATTGAAACAAAGAGACAGAGATGCATTTGGAGAGACCTTTCTGCGAAACTGAAGGGAAGTAAAAAACCCATTGTACTGCTTACTTCTTTATTGCATTCCTGGCCATGGTCTCATCCAACATAATTATACAAAGGTTGAATGAGAGGTCGAAAGCTACTCAATACAATGCACGCAATGCAAAAACAGATGTTACGAGACATAAATGATTGAATATGTGTTATGATTGTGGCATGTTTGTACAAACGTCTTACACCTTGTTGTAACTCTTGACTTCTTTAGAAGTTCAAACGAAAAATAACAGAAAGGTGGGCAGTAGTTGTATCCAACCACATACTCCTACATTAGTGGGATAAATGTTTGTCAATAAAGTGGTATCTCTTCAAAGAAGACAGAAGTACCATTATTTCATTATGATCTTCATCAATTGATATGAAAAATGAAGCATGAAGACTGTAAATGTGGGATTCCTACGATAGGAAGAGACTGAGTGTATGCAAACCATTTTTATTTTTTTTTAACAGCAAAAGGAAATTTTATAATCTCTGAAATTGTTACAAAGATTAAAGGAACAAGGGTTGTCGGCATCATACTCCTAAACCTAAGAACAAAAAATTCCTAAATCTAGGGGTAATCCTGTGCCCAAGGACCCGAGACCTAGCCTAGCCCTTAATTGGCAAGAAGCTAATCAAGGAGCACCCAGAGTGTACGCAAACTATAGTTTCCCTTCTGAACAAATCCACAAAGAAATGATTATTATATGTCTAGTTACCACATACACCCTGTCCCTTTTCAAGTGTCCACTATTGGGAATTCATCTTTTAAGGGGACAACATCATTACACTTTTAAAATGTTAACTTTCAAAATACACCCGAGCACTAAATGTGAATCTTTGGAATCTACATACACCAATACTCAAAAGAAGGGTAAAATGGAAATTAAACAAGGTTTTACCCATTCACCTTTGGAAAATGGACACTTAATTTTGGGACAACCTAAAATGGAAAGGTGGACACCTAAGAGGAACGGAGGGAGTACCATATTACAGACTTACAGTCTCGTAACACGCATAAGTTTGCTTCCAAGGCAAAGGTTATTTTCTATATTTTTTCAAAAGAAGAAGAATTTATATTTTTTATAAGTTTTCAGTGCTATAAAAGCTCAACGAGAATGTAAAAGATGAGATAGAATAAAACCCCCCTAGCCTTATGCTTAATGGGAATAAACAACTTACATAGAAAAGGGTCTCCGATGCTCGGTCATAGGGATGCAACTGCTTGGGGATGCTGCTGAACAACTGCATACATGCATTCCGGTGAATTATGCCAATAGTAGATGGGAAGGAAAGCATAAGAGAAAATAACAAAACGACAGTATTAGTAACTGCCATATTATGGGAACTAATTAGTTTTCATTGCTTCAGATTGCTAACCTCATTAGGTTTTCCAATGGTAAAGCCTCCTGGGAACAAGCTCAGTGAAAAAGAGACCTCTGGATCTGCCAAAAAGAAAGTCTCACGTAGGAAGGGATTCTCAACATATCATTACCATAACAAATCCAGAGTAGATTACCGTTTGAAACTAAGTGCAATCCAGATTTAGCCATTGCAATTGAATTGTCAGTAACTCCATCTCCTAATCTAATGACATCAACCTAAAAGATCATGAATTCACTTCCAAATCAAAAAGAGATCAAGGTTTATGCTTCAAAATGTTAAACACTGCTACAGGGTCTATGAACTTTATATTTCAATAATAAGAAGAAAAATGAAACCAGCAATAAATGGCAAAATACATGTAGTAAAGTACAAAATAAGAAGATTACCAAGCAATAACAGGAAACAAAAGCGAATAACTGAACCAAATAACAAAAAGATAGATCAAACCGAAAACCATGGCATTTTTGTAAGTAAGTTTTAACTTTCTCCAAAATGATCATGAAGACAAAATCAAGAAGTCACACCTAGAAAGAACTAAGAAGTTGCATCCAAGGCAATCGTGGAGCCAGAAATGCCAATGAGTGGGGTCACAAATATTTTTTACGTAATAATCGTCAAAGTAATTTCTTACAATAAAATCAAATATCCATTGATAAGAAATGAGTTTGTTGTAGAAAGACACCGACGATTTTTCATATTGGCAAGTAATGCCCTGTAGCCTTATTGGGATTAGTCCTAAATATATATTTTTCAATATGCTCATATAATATAATTTTCAAAATATATATATATATATATATATATGCTCATATAATCTATCATTATCTTTCGGTGAATTCCTCATTCGATTACTCACCAATTCCTCAAAACTTGCCAAAATAAGTTTCTCTATAACTCGCCTAGTTCTTAGGGCAATTTTATGAGTTTCGTAATGAGCTTGGCTGCTTGGGGCAATACGACCATTCTAATGTGGCTAATTTGTAAAAGAAACAGCAAATATTGGACTAATTGGAGTGTAATAGAGATTTTAAAATTTCAGTGGGGTCAAGAGACCCCACTTGCTCCTTCTCTCCTCCACCCATGCAGTTAAGTGTATGTAGTAAATCATAGCATATAAAGCCTCTATGTAAGATAAGATCACATGTACGGACAACGCAGGGTTCAAGATATAAAGCAGGCAATTGAGTATTGCCCTTGCTATTTCTAATCATGACAATCTAGCCTTAGAAAGCCCAGATTGAAGGGTGCTGATGGCAGAAACAATATAATCGGAATCCACTGAATTTGACCAAAACATGCCACAAGAAACACCAATTTAATATCTAGTGCAGTACTACTTTCAATTGTAGAATCTTTTTATCCAGAAATTTAGATACTCTAGTTGAAGAAGATCCTTAAGTTTTCAATTCAATTAGTAAGTACAAGAGTCAAAATGGTAAAATTCATGGTAGCAGCAGGCACCAAGTACATAAAGACTATTTAATTGTTAACCACCAAGATTCGTGCTAGCACCAAGCGACATGCCCTCTCACATGTAGCCAGGCTCTCTTTCATGAGCGGGCTAAATCCGTGCAAGTAACTAATCTTTAGGTAGATAGTGAGGTTCGAACAGAGGATATATTGCCCGCTTTGATACCACATTGAATTGTTAACCACTAACTCAACTAAAAGCTTAAGATGTTAGAGAGAGGGATAACTTTATTATTTATTTCCTTAACAGAGACTTGCCTCTTAAGTCTATGAAGAGACATGTTTAAATGTGCTTATTGATGTCTCTCATTTATATCTGCATCGAACATAATGCATGTGACTAATGACAAAACTTTAAAAAATCCACTGCACACATTGGAAGAATATGGATGAAACTCACTCATGCCAAAACCAATTTCCTTCTATTTAGTATTTCCACCTTTTCTTCCTATTTGACTTCTTACAGAAAATTACAATCACAATGCTACTAGTAATAACTAGAAGTTGGGGTACACGCGATGCGTGTGCATAGTCTGTAAATAAATGCAACACTTGACGAATGACTCACATACAGATACGATACTGAGATATAAAATTATGTAAACACAAAGTAGCAACAATTAAGGTAAAGAAAGGCAACTCGTAAAAACTCTCGTACAAAATCACATCCAAACCTTCAGTTGAAGAAGGCTATATATAAGCCTCTGACAAAGGCCTAAAAGTGTCATTCCAACCATGGCTGGTACGGACGGCGGAGGATAATCTCTTATTTCTTCTACTCTTTTGTCTTCTTATAAGGACTATTCTTTTCTTTCTTTCTTTTTTTGGGAACGGCATACGAGGACTATTCAAAAGAAAGAAAAAAATCAAGACTTCTGTTGTCATCAAAGAGGTTAATTTTCATGGGTTTGCTGCAAATGGTGGGGACGGTTTTCTATTTGGTGACATGATAGTAGTGGATAGTCGGGCTAGCCAGCTAGCGGAAGAGGAAGACCTAAACTGAGTTTGGATGTCGTGATACATGCACCAAGAAATGACCCGAAACAGAGCTCAATGGAAAAACAGGATTTGTGTAGCCGACCCCAACTGATTGAGACAAAAAGGCTCAGCTTGGTTTGGTTAGAGGTTATACGGTTTGAGAGAAGAAGAGGGAGCAGTTATTGGATATATTGGAAGGTGTTTCCCATGTTTGCCCCTAGCAGTTACATACAAATAGAGTATCCAATTTTGGGATAAAAAGATATTTGGGGACAATTTGGTTTAAAGAAGAATAAGGGTATTCCAGTCTTGTATGGGGAATACCATAATAGAAATGCAAAACTGCATCCAAAAACCAGGGGGAATAAATGGCAACTGAAAAAAAAGGGGCCTTCACAGTGACGTTGCCAATCTATAATCCCATCACTTATCATCAAAACAAAATTCGTAATACATAATACATATGACGTATCTATATAAAATCCAAGTAAAAAATCATCAGCTCTCCGAAGCCCATAGCTTCTGCTTTTGCCCTATCAGAACATGAGCAAGTACTATACAACCAATAAACACTACAAACAAAACGTAAAACCCACAAAAACACCCCTGTAATCGAGAACAAGTCGCCATATCGATCAAGACGTGATTTTTTTTCCAACGAACAGCGTAGATATATCTATGCATGCGTATATAAATACGTTTACGTGTACGTATACCTCGTTTCCTCTCCGTTGACAATCAAATGTCGGTTCACTGTCGATTTCTTTGGCCTCAACCTGAACCGGCTTCGGCCTGTACCTCGTTCCGGCCTTTGCCACCTTGAATGAGACTCCCATTCTCGCCTTTTTCGTTCAGGAATTTCTTCAAACACCGTCGACGACAGAGGTATACGTATGTATATATATATATATATATATACCTACATGTATGCGTACATTCTAGAGAGAGAAAGGGGAGTGCGTCGGAGGTGGGCGAGGAGGCACTGCGCCCTAGATGGGAGAGAATGAATAACCGTCGATTTTTGAGTAGGGTCCGTATTTATAAGCCGCCAACTTTTTCCCAATTGCCATGAACACCAACACGTCGAGATGTTCAACTTTGGGCCCCTATTGTCGATTAATTTACCTAGAATTCCTCCCTCGTGCGTTTCCTTTTTCTGCCTTTTATTTATTTGTGCATGGGATGTGAGACTTGAGCGGATGGGAGGAAGATGCTGCGCAGCCCCGTGCTACGCAGCGTGCTATGCACGACAAATCGTCATCATTTTGGTTTTGCTTCGATGATCAAAAACGTTTATTTTGTAGAGCTTGTCAAGTAAAACAATTGTTTTAAAAATAAGCTTGATCGGATATCATTAAGTGCTTTATCCGAACACTATTATCTTGATACAAATGGATCCAAAACACAATATAAAATCCACTTTTTTTGGGTACACTTAATAATTTTAAGATAATAATGTTCGTATGAGGCACTTAATAATATCCAATCGAGCTCATTTTTTGCATATTTATTATACTCGACGAGCTCTACGAAGTAAACGATTCCGATCATCGAAGTAAGATCGGAGCGACAGCGATTTGCCGTGCACAGCACGCTGCGCAGCCCCGCCCTCCGGTCCTCTCTCTTCTAGTCCAGTTTCTTTCGTCTAGTCCCCTCCATTTTTTAGATTTTTAAGACGTGGAACCTAATGAATTTCAAAATATCAATAATTGACTAGAAAATAAATAGAAGTATTTCTTAAAAGTCTTGCTCATATCATATTAAAATATCTTGGTTGTTTTAACGTCCGATATCTTATGGAAAAAATAATGCTATGTCATTGCATAATTGAATCGGGGAAGTTGTCAGAGGGATAGTTCTCATGGTATACTTTTGTGATACTCACCTCAAATAATACATTATTTTTAATTTAAAAATTAAATATTTATTTAAAAAATTAATAAGTACTATTTATTTTGACTGCTGATTTTGTCACTCCCTTTTTTGTTAACGCCACTCCCCTGCAAGTATATTTTTTGTGCAAAAATACACTTGTAGGGGAGTGGCGTTAACAAAAAAAAGGGAATGACAAAATCATTTCCCTTTATTTTAGTTAGTGAAACACACCCTTATTAGGGTTACTTGTATTAGATGTTGTTATATTGTGACAAAGCCGGCCTTAACTTTTTAGAGGCTTAAGCGAAAATAAAAAATGAGGATCTTTTGTTGAACTATTATAAGGGGTAAAAAAGTATGAGGAGCCTCTGAAATTTTTAAAAAAATGGAGGCTTAAAGCAGCAGCAACCAAAGGCGGACCTAGTAAGGGTCCTACGGGGGCTCGTGCCCCCACTCAATTCTCCGAAATAAAGTATATATTTTTTTGGATATTTAGGAGTGTTCGGAACAACTTATGTGCACATTAATTGATCTCTAGGACCAAACCTACCTTCCATTACCAGGTGGATTGGCTACATAAGAGTTAATAGCACCTGGAATAATACCTAAGACCTTAGAAGAAAATGAACCACTAAATCTCAGGTCTTAGCCACCAAACTCACTCCTTGGGTTTTATTTTATTTTATTTTAAATGACATTGTTCTAATATATTGTAACGACCCAATTTTTTTTTTGAATAAAATTAAACATTTTATTGAAGCATTTTTGTAGCTATAATTGATTTTGTTAATTGATAAATCTAAATCTAGACTTTCTAGGAAACCCTAGCCCTACTTCATAGCCCAAAAAAATCTAGGATAAGATTGGATTTTGTAGATATGATTATGATAAGATTAGATTAGATTTGCTTTTATGAGATAAGATTAGGATAAGATTAGATTGAATTTTGTTAGATATGATAAGATTTCGTAAGATATTATAAGATTTTGTTTAGATATTATAAGATTATGATCTTATCCTTTAGAACTCCTAATTAAAAGAATATTCTAGATTTTGGAAGATACACCTAGATTCTATTAATTATGTTTCGATTTTATTAGATTATGTTAGATTTTATTAGATATTACAAGATATGGTTGGATTATAGTTAGATTTTGTTAGATTATATAAGATTTGGAAAGATATTACAAGATATTGTTCGATTCTATAGGATATGATTTAGATTTTCTAGATTTGATTTGATTTGATTTCCTAATTATGACCTAGATTCTAAGTTCACTAGTATAAATAGGCCTCCTTCCCTTTCCGCCACACAACCACACCACTTCACTCATGCGTCCAATTGTAGAGTTTTAGAGAGAGGAAATTCGGTAAGGGAGGGAGAAAGAGAACAGGGTAAATGGATTTAGGTGTCTCAATTAGCTTTCCTTATAAAATTGTATTTGGCATCACATACATAGAATGGGGCCAATAGTCATCGCATTCGGGCAAAACAGTGGCCTTTGGCCAAGATATCTGGGTCTTGATAGCAAGAGGTGATCATGAAGTTCAACGGTGGCGATTTATTTGAGGTAATCCGAGGAGTATACGATATGCTTCCCACTTCCGGAATTCTTTCTTCACTCTCATTTTTGTACTCCTTTTGATTAACTCGTGATCTTTGTTCAATCTTGTGGGTGTTATTGGAAAGTGGAATAATTGGTATTGAATATGTGAAAGATTAATAATTGTGTGAGCATGAGAACCCGATGGATCTGAAAGATGGTTAGCGGAATCATGGCTCGGGTGTGTGTGTGTGAGCCTGAGAACCCGATGGAATCTGAAAGACGGTTAGCGGAATCATGGCTCGGGTGTGTGTGTGTGTGAGCCTGAGAACCCGATGGAATCTGAAAGACGGTTAGCGGAATCATGACTCAGGTGTGCATGTGTGAGCATGAGAACCCGATGGAATCTGAAAGATGGTTAGCGGAATCATGGCTCGGGTGTGCGTGTGTGAGCATGAGAAACCGATAGGTCCTAAAGATGGTCACTTCGACTTGGTGGTCGATTATCGTTTATTGATTCCACTTATGAGCTTTGTTATTCTGTTGTATCGTATACTTCCCGGATAATTTCTTTTTTAGGTATGGAGCCGGATTAGTGGAAATTGAATTGGAGCGCATAAGGATTAATTTGGAGAGGTCTTAGAAGAGTTGATCTTTTTGGAGGATCTAGAAGATTATTTAGCTGGCGGCTTAATTTATTTTGGTGATGTAATTTATTTATGGAGAGAATAAGGGCCTAGAACTGTTTGAAATACAATGTAATTTGGACTTTATTTTTAGAAAATAGCGGGGCGTTACATATATAGTCGTAAAATTATGATAGTGTCTTATAAACTATACACTAATTTTTTCGTTTGCAGATATTTATTAAGCTTCTTCTTAACTATGTAATTTTTACGCCTTTCTTTTCTCCACACACTCTATTCTAGTTATCATAATAATATGAATTACCTATGTCTTCACTTATCAATGTTGTTATAAGACATATGACATTTATAAGGATTTTTTTGTAAGTTTACTGGAAAGAAACAATTACTACATATTAAGTAAAAGTGATAGTGATGGAGGAAATTCACTATTTTTTTTATTTATGAAATTCTTCTTCACCATTATAAATAATATGTGCCCCAATGAACATAAATTCTTGGGTTTGCCACTAGCCACAACACAATCTATAAATCAAAGTCGACTTTTCCAAGTCTCGTCGTGGGTTATGGGATGGTGGCCGGAGGAGGAAGTGTTTCACAAAAAATGTTTAATTTTTTCAAAGCGAGGATACTTTTGGGAATAAAAAATAATTTATTAATAGGCATGTGAGATATATGGAATTAGTAAGAATTTTGGTCTTGCTAACCACCACTCATTAGATAACTGATAATATGCATATAATGCCAGATAAGTTAAAATTTCAATACACAAATTTCAATCCATTTTTCGAATATCAAAATACCTTTTGATATTATTCATCGCCCAAAGATTGTGGTTAGCATATTTATTTGAGAAAAAATTCTTTCCGCCTTAGGTGGAAAACCATGGGGTGTGGTTGGTTTCCACCACTCATTGCGGGCTCCGCCGTGTATTTTTTTCAGTAGTCTAAACCGCTCATCTTGTAGGGTGATAAGCACCCGAGAATGTAATAAAGGGTGCGCTAGTGTCTAGTCTTAGTTACTTTTATCATTTAATTAGTTGTTTTTAGTTACTTTTGCTCGTAAGGCGTTTTGGTTTTGTTTTGTAGAGAAACCATTTAATTCAGGTAATTTAAAGACCAAAGCGTGCCAAGGTTATTCAAAGTTCAAAAGATGACTCGGTGGCCAAAGCTAGACAGCCACGCCAAGGAAGCGAGGCAAGGCAACCCGAGCAAGGCAATGGCCAAGGCGTGGCCCGAGCAAAAATAGCAAAGCAAGGCTGCCAAGGCAAGTCAACGCGCGGTCAAGACCAAGTTCTGAAGATAAGCCCTCGGTACCGATGGCTAAGATTGGAGACATCGGTACCGAGCTCTTATCTCCTGTCAGCCACTAAGCAGCTTGGCATCGATGGCTAAGATATGGGACATCGGTACCGAGAGCTTAAATGCATTTTAAGCCCATTGCCATCGGTACCGAGGCCTTAAGGGGGAATCTCTGGAGAATATTCCATTCGTGTACTTAGGGACTATTTATAGGCGTGATGTCATGGTACAAACACCTTTTTTACTTTTTGCATTGTAGTTTTTAGATCTAGAGCTAGATTTGAATTGTTCTTCGTGTTCTTGAGTGTTCTTATTTTTCCAGCCCTTAATTTCTGCATTTTCAACTCTAGTAAGTTAGTTTTTGCTCTTGTCTCCTTAATTAAAGTTGTTTAATTTCTTCCGATCTATCTTTCCATCTAATTTTCTCTTAGGCTTGTGTTTACACTTATGCTAAGTAGATTTTTGCTTGCTCTTATCTTTTTAGATATGTGTGAGTAGTTTCATAAGGTTGGGTCATGGGGTGACTAGCACCCCATGGCTTGAGTAAAAATTGCATTTTTCACAAAAAAAGTTTGCAACTTTGTTTTGGAAATTGATGTGGGGCTTGGATTTGTTTGTCAAATTACCGAGGTGATAACCTCCTTGATCATGTGTAGGTAAGAGCTTCGCCT
Source organism: Rhododendron griersonianum (assembly GCA_018127125.1). Classification (NCBI taxonomy): domain Eukaryota; kingdom Viridiplantae; phylum Streptophyta; class Magnoliopsida; order Ericales; family Ericaceae; genus Rhododendron; species Rhododendron griersonianum. The sequence continues at coordinate 32,621,093 of CM030796.1, read as the reverse complement.
ACTTACCACACATGATGCTTGGAGCTCGGTCGCTCGAGGTGTTTGCTAAATGGATTCTATAGCTAGCTTGATTTTCGAACCTTCTTATCTTCCGGGTAAAACCGTGTTTTAGGGTGAAAAATGTGGTTTTACTTGAGTCGTGGGCGTTAGTTATTCCTAGACCTAACCTTCTTTTTATCTAGTTTATTCTCATTTAACTTAGCCTTTTTACTTTCCACCGCATACGAAAAACCAAGTTGGCTGCCTAAAAGCCGGAAACCATACTTACATCTACAATCCATCAAGCCGTATTAGTTATCCCTGTGGGTACGATCCCGGACTTCCGGATTTATTATGCTTCAATTGGACGCTTATACCCTACGCTTGGGGTGATCTCTTGGATATATATCGAGAATTGCGAAGCATAGGGCCCGCATAATAGTACATTCACACAAAAAATCATATTTATCGGATATCGATAGGTATATTAAAAATTAAATCTTAGCTTATAAAATAAACGGCTATGGATAGTTTAACTTCAAACTAATCTACCATCGATTTTTTAAACCAAACTTCAATTTTTTATATATCTATCCATGTCTGATAAATCTGATTTTTGTGTGAAGATGTAATACTCTACGAGCCCTACAAAATGTATATATCTATCCATGTCTGATAAATCTGGTTTTTTGTGTGTGAAGGTGTACTACTCTACGAGCCCTACAAAATGAACGGTTCAAATTACTATAATATACTCACGGTGGGGCCCATAATTAATGGTGGTGGAAAACTTTCCACCTAAGGTAAATGGAATTTACACTCTATTTATTTATTTATTAATTGATTTAGAATCAATCATAATTGAACTATAAGGCTGCTAACGAACCAAGCTACTCAAGTTCAAGGTCGAGTTTGTTTGTTAAAAACTTGTTCAATACCAGTATGTCACATAAATTCCAAGCTTGAACAATTTAGTGTAGCTCGATAAAGTTTCAAATCAAGCTCAAACAAGCTATTACCTGACTTAGGTTGTGTTCCAGAACTGATATAAGTTCTTGTTTTTTTGTTGAATAAGAAGGTTTGTTCTTGAAAAAAGAAGTAAGGACTGATAAAGATATGTGATAAATCGTACCGACGGCTGCGCTGGGCCGTCTCCGGCCACCGGATGGCCGATCCGAGCCGTCCAAAAATTCTAAAAAAAAACACCAAGGGGGCCTACGCGGGAATCAACGGCATTCGAAGTGTGTAGGGTGCTTGATCCGAGCACCCATTTTCCGTGTATATATGGCTCGGATCGGCCATCCGATGGCCGGAGACGGCCCGACGCGGCAGTCGGTATGATTTCCCTCCGCCGGCGCCCATTCTCATAGCAACAGTCTTATTTTTTGTATACGGCAACTTCAAGCTCAAAAATCATGTGTTTACGCAAATAATTTTTCTATCACCATTGATTTTGTTTGATAGATCTCATTGAGATCTTTAATACGGTGCAAAAAAAAAAAAAAAAATTTCCCCATTTACATTATTTTTGAGTTTGAAAATGTGAAATAAACTTTTTGAGTTTGAAAATGTGAAAATATATTTTTTCGAGTTTCATAAATTTTTTGTTTGGGTTTTGTGGAATACCCCTTCTTATTTTTGAAATTGAAGTTGCAAAATAAGTACTTATTTTTTAAGAAGGTTTCCGGAACGGAGCCTCATTTGGTTTATAATACGCTATAAAAATTCAAACTACTCGAGATCGGCTTGTATTTGGCTATATTAGAGCAACAGCACCAGTCTCGGTATTCATAGAGTTTGAGTTACTTTAGCTATGGGAAACAACAAAACCATCTTGCACCAGATTCGGTATCAAGCTCGGTAGAGTTGCTCCAACAACATCAGCTCGGTAACTATGCAAAACTTCTATGATGCTCCCAAGTGGTATGGGAGCATCATACTCCCAATGAATATGGACCATTGGATTGAAAATTGGTAAATTATAGCCCTTGGATCAAAACCAGAAATCAAAAGTAGAGTAGTTTTGTTAAAAACGAGGTGGTTTTGACTAAAAAAACTGAGGATTACTTACCACAGAACAGATAACACATACCATTCACTAAGGTAACAATTACCACACAAACAGGCAACACTTACTACAACCGGTTGGTCAGGTAACAAGTTACCATTAAGTAAAAAAAAAAGGGGGAATTTGCACTTACACCCCTTGTACTATCATCGATTTGCACATACACCCCCTGTACTCCAAATTTAGGCACTTACACCCCTTGTACTTTGGACTGAAGTGCAACTGTTAAAAATTCCGTTAAAATGGACGGAAAAGCTATTGGCGGGAGATTTCCCTCCAAAATGAGGAAAAAAATGTCCAAACTAACCCTAATAGCCATTTATAAGCTCTGTCAAACTCTCATTCCCAAAAACAGAGCATCCAAACCCCTCTCTTCTTCTAACCTACTCTCTCTAGTCTATTGTTATCAACAAAAAAAACAACATCCATGTCTAATCAGTCCCAAAACATCTGCAGATGTAGCAACACAAACACCTAGCAGCACAGTAAAAAAAAATGGACTTACACTGTCCAAATCCACAACATAAATGGCCAGCAATGACCCAAAAAAAAAAACATACTTCAAATGCAGATATTCAATACCAAGTAGTTCAAACTGAGCTATTTTCTTAAACAAAAGTCTCTATGTTACAAATTGACTTTGAAGTATGTTACAAAATGACTTTGAAGTAGTTCAAACTGAATATCTGCATTTGAAGTATGTTTTTTTTTTTTTGTTGTTATTGCTGGCCATTTATGTTGTGGATTTGGACAGTGTAAGTCCATTTTTTTTCTGTGCTGCTGGGTGTTTGTGTTGTTACATTTGCAGATATTTTGGGACTGATTAGACATGAGATATAGTGCTAGATGTTGCTGTTTTCTGTTGATAATAATAAACTAGAGAGAGTGGGTTAGGGGAAGAGAGGGGTTTGGATGCTCTATTTTTGGGAATGAGAGTTTGACAGAGCTTATAAATGGCTATTAGGGTTAGTTTGGACATTTTTTTCTTCATTTTGGAGGGAAATCTCCCACCAATAGCTTTTCCGTCCATTTTAACGAAATTTTTAACAGTTGCACTTCAGTCCAAAGTACAAGGGGTGTAAGTGCCTAAATTTGGAGTATAGGGGGTGTATGTGCAAATCGGTGACAGTACAAGGGGTGTAAGTGCAAATTCCCCCCCCAAAAAATAGAGTACCCGATTTTTTGGCGGAAAAATTTGCAGATTTTAGGGATTTATATATATTAAGAATTATCTAAAAAATGGTGTCCATTTATAAAACTAATTTAAAATTTTAATTTGTTTTGAAAATATAAAAATCTGGAAAATATTTTCCATAATTTCCAAATGACATTATAAATTTAATTAATTAATTAATTTTCAAATAATCATTTATTATAGATATATTTAAGTAACTTAGTTTTAAATATTATGGAAAAAATAAGATATTTATTAATATTTTGATAGCTTACAAATTTAGTTAATATATATTATAAAATAACGCTACAATTTGTTACAACAAAATTGAACGATAAATATATTTTTGTTTAATAGCTATTGAATAATTTTGTAAGATTCTCAATTGAATTTATGGTAGTATTTAATGAAATTAGGCTATTCAATTTCATTAATATAGTTTATAGTGATCAATATGATATATTTTGCAAATCTAACAACTAATAGTGTTGATACTAAGTAATATACTTGGCAGCGATCAATCAACGAGAATTGATTCATTTGTAATTGATTGATTTGGTTATATGTTCAGTCAATTGATCAAATGATTTGAATCGATTAAGATCATATTTGGCAAATGTGGTAGTTAACAATGATGTTGATTGATATTGATTAGTGAAAATTAATATAATTGGCTAAAGTAGGTTAACTAATTTGTTTAATTGCTTAACCACAGACTTATCTATTTCAATATTTCAAGTTACACAATTAGCAAATTTCAAAAATGATTATTTGATGGTTAACATTAATCACTTAGCAAATGAGTGAGTAACATTCTTTGTGGTTAACATTGATCACTTGGCCAATATAGGAATAACCACTAATGAACCAGTAAATTGGCTAAAGTAGATTGACTAATTTGTTTAATTGCTTAACCACAGACTTATCCATTTCAATCCTTCAAGTTACACAATTAATAAATTTCAAAAATGGTTATTTGATGGTTAACATTGATCACTTAGCAAATGAATGAGTAACAGTTTTTGTGGTTAACATTGATCACTTGACCAATGTAGGAGTAACCACTAATGAACCAGTAAATTGAAATATCTCATTTATTTGATCCTTTTTTAAAAATAATTTTATTAATATAAATACTTTTATTTAATTTATCATAAAAGTAATACAAGTAGATTCAAATAAAATTTAATGTGGTAGGTACTATGACATTAATGATAATACATAAATGTATACATACTCGTCATTAATGTCATACTTACTATAAAATAAGGCTTACTTACCAAAGCATAATGTTAGAGATACCACAAAAACTGAATTTTTACAATGGAGTAATATTCATTGATAACACTTACCAAGTAGTTGACAATACTTATCATGAAATAAGGGCAAAACGACTATATGCTTAAATTAGTCTTACCACGCAAACTGATCACGTTTTGCCAATTACCTTTTTTTACCTACCACCAATTATGGCATTAATGGTACTAGGTTTCTCCATACCTACCTTAAACCCTGCAAACTTATCCACTCTAACTCCTCTAACTCTCATTCATCTATCCTCTTGTCCAAAAAAAAAAGATTTAAAAAGAGGCTCCATAACAAGTTGAAGAAGCTCACCAAATAAGTTTTTTCAAGAACAAACTGAATTTAGTTATGATTATTACTTCGTACCAACTTACCGAAGGATCATAAGTTGAAGAATCTCGAATAAGTGTTTCACAATCTTTTTGTGGTATGCATATCCAGATTTTAGTAAGAGAACCTAGTATTTGTGGTAAGTGTGGTTATGAAAATGGTAGGTACTCCCTGTTCATGCCTTACCCACTACAATAGATGTACAATCTTTTTGTGGTAAGCATATCCAAATTTTAGTAAGAGAATCCTGTATTTGTGGTAAGAATGGTTATGAAAATGATAATTATTTCATGTTCATGCCTTATCCACTACAATGGATATACAATCTTTTTTCCTTTTTTCGTGGTAAGTATGCCGAGATTTTAGTTAGCACACCCTGTTTATATGGTAAGTACGAAAATTGAAATGGTAAGTACAACCTGGTCATGACGTACCCAATAACACCACCACAAAGGCACATCACAACATGTTCAGCATTGATCAAACAACAATAGCTACCAAGGCACATCACATTCATCAACATTTGATCGAACAACAAGAGCCATCTATCATTGTTTGTCTCCATGAACCATACAAAAAGGCAGCATATGCCAATTAATGTTTACATGAGTCATATCAAATTTACATGAGCCATTTATTGTTTACATAACACGTCGAGTTTAATGTTAACATGAGCCGTATATCAAAAAAGACAGCATTTGCACTTTAAACCCACTAAAAGAGACATCTATCATTCTTTGTCTCTCCAACTGTCATCAAATGTTCCATCCATTACAAGGATGCTTAGCAGCAGCTTTATGGTCTTCTTCAACCATTTTTCAACTCTTAAAAGAAATAGACATGTCAATGGGAAAGCTTAGATCAGCTAAGGAAAAGTTCTATGCAAACATGTAATGTAACAATATAACGACTTAAAGAAAATCAAATGCCATCGAAGTCTATGAACCCAAAAGTTAGGACAACATTTTTGTTTTGGTTCTAACTTGTATTGGCTCTCCCAACTTGAAAAGGGACAAAACCCCCATACATACCTATAGCTACACTTATCTAGTTGTTCACATGACAAAATTAAGTGTCCCTTGATTCATCATTAAAATGGTGCCTCATTACAATTTTCTATACCTACTTTAGGCAATTACACTTCAACCTGAGCTAATAAATTTTTACTCATGCAATCATCCTTATATAAAATCTAACTTATGTTTAATGGAAATGATGCATTATGACACTATAACTGTTCAAGGATTAGAGCATTCATAAGCAATTGTCTTGAATTGAGTTTTCGATAAGGTGGATTTTTCACAGTCTTTGGAACATTTTATCGAACAGTTACCAAACAAAATCTTAAGAAATCATTCCATTCATAAAATTGCATTGCATGGGGGATCTGTTGCCTTCATCATAAAGCAACGGGGAAACATAAAAACTAAATAAATTGTGTAATTGAAGCAAGAACAATGAACCTTTGAAATGACCGTGACGCAAAAATACCACACTCGTATTGGTGGCTGTTTGTTCGAGAGAGAAAGAGTTGGAGGAGAGGGCTTTTCGTTGTGACTAACTGTTAGGGACGAGGGAGGGCTTCGTCGTTTGCGGCTGTAGAGGTGTGGAGGTGGGAGAGTTGTGGAGGTTTGGTCGACTGTGCAGAGGAGAGAGAGATGAGAGGCATCTGGCTCTAATTTCGTCGTCTGCGTTATGGAGCCGTGGAGGTTTCGTCGTCTGCGATATGGAGCCGTGGAGGTGCAGAGGCCGTGGAGGCCGAGGAGCGAAAGAGAGAGACGAGAGGGCGACGGTCAAGAGGAGCAAAAAAGATAGAGGCGAGAGAGAGGAGGGGCCAAAATATTAGGGCTTCCAAAAATTTTCAGGTCAACTGGTAACTGGTAAGGATCAGAGATAACTGGGAATAGGAGGTAATTGGGAGGAAGAGAGAGAAGGAATTCTTTGGCTGGGATTAAAAGAAGTTGATCCAACGGTTTAGACAGAAGGGAGTATGATGCTCCCAAAACTGCCTGGGAGCATCATAGCCGGACTCGTGACTAGTTCACAAGGTATTCAGTAGTTTATAATTTTCTGGCCAGGTGTCCCCTTTCTTTTATTATTTCTCTCTCTCTCTCTCTCCTTTATTTTATTATTTCTCTCTCTCCTTCCTTTCTTTATTGTAATATTTTCTATTACTTAATGTATAGAGAGAAAACTATAGAGAGATTGTTGTAGCATGGAAGTAAAAAGTGGATAGGTAAAATAGATTTTGTACCTTTTTGAGTAGGTATTTTACCTAGTGTTGATGTACATGCTCTTATAGCTCATTTGATATCAGCCCATCTTGTGAACAAGCTAAGCTTCAACATATTTTTAAAACTCGTTAAGTTTTTAAATCAAACTTAAAGAGCATCTCCAACAATCTCAATATTTCCTCCCATTGGAAGTTCTGCCGAGCAAAAGCTCCCAAAACCACTCCCAACGGCCTCGTCTCCGTCCTCGTCCTCGCTAGTTCCTCCGAAGTTATATAGTGACTCGCCTCACCCGGTGACTCAACTCTATTTTGGTTAGGTTGTTGGGTAGATGAATCCATTCGATGGCTAGCGCCAGAGTAGAAATTTGCACTTTTTGTATTTAGGCTGTGTACTTGATGCTGTGTGAGATACTCTGGCCTCTGCACCCAAAAGTCCTTCCCTTTCTGTTGTCAAGTTAAAAACCCATCTCAAACCCGCCCAAAAATCCACGACAGACTCGCACGAAGATCACCACCACAACCACCGTCGTCTCCGCCACCTCCACGCCGCCGCATCTGGCGATCGTCATCTCACCGGAACCACCCCGTGCGCGAACCTCACTGGTTCTCTTCAATTTTTCCCATTTCCACTTTACGCCCCCAAAACCCTAAAGCGAAAACCCCCAGAACCCCACCCCCGCGATGAAGGACCGGCCGCCGCCGCCGTCCTACGGCGCCGTTTACGTCCCTCCGCACCAGCGCCTGCGCTCCGTCATCACTTCCGCATCTTCTTCCTCCAATACCTCCTCCTCTGCCCCCGCCGTCGACTCCAAAACTGTAACTACTAACAGCAACAGCAGCAGCTTCTCAAACCCTAGAGGCGGCAGTCCCAACCCGTCCTCTTACCCTTACTTGACCCACCAACAATTCCAACAGCAGCAGCAGCAGAAGAGGAATTCGCAACTCGATTCCTACCCTTATTTGTTTGAGGTAGGTTCTGATCGCGACATGGAGCCGTCGTACGATCCCGTGAGTCTCTCTCCCTTTCTCTCTCTCCGTTTTTCTTCCGTTAATTTGTTGTGTTTGTTGAAGCTGAATGCGTATTAGGGGAAAAAGAAACCGAAAAGGGATCAAAATGTGGCGGCAACGCCCACATTGTGGACCGTGGTTGTGTTTTAAGTTGAACTAGTTGGACAGCTAATTTGCATCATATGCGTATTCGTCTAGTTAAACTATTGGAGATTTGAAGAGATTATGGTGGAAATTTTGATTATTGAGTGATCATTTTATGAATATTTATCCAGTCTTGCACCTGATAAACGGAACTCTATAGGCACGTAGTCTCTCTCTCTCTCTCTCTTCTATGAAAACCCGATATTTTATTTAAAGTTCGGTAATTTTAGAAGACATCAGTTTCTGACCATCAGATACCTATGGTCGGTATATTATGGTCTTTGAAAGCTCAATAAACGGACTCCTCAAGGCACTTTTTTACAAACCAGGAGCTATTGGATGTTGCTGAGTGCTGCTATAACTTAACAACCAAAAAGCTTTGCATCGAACTTAAGCCCCTTTGAGTTGGCCATGGGGCAACAGTCTCTGATGCCCCACACCATTGCGACAGGAGGGGGCTTGCCCATCAGCCTACTTGCCTACTTTGTCAAGAGGTGGCAGGTCTCCCAAAATTAATGTGGGTTTGAGCTTAGGGAATCAGTAAATATCGGGTTGAACTCAGGACATTTGGAGCAGTTTTGTGGGTTAGCCACAGCTGGCGAATTGGCTCCTAATAGTCAACGGGACAGGATCCACCCCTTTTGAGTGGTCTCAGGTCTGTCTCTGGAACTGTGTTCGGTGTTTGTGCACTTAGCCTTCTCGGAATATTGATGTGGGTTGAACTTAGGGAAAAAATCAACGTGCTTCCAAACAGGGTGTCAGATATTTGGGTCAGATATTTGTGTTACCCGGAATAGTCCACAGGTTGGCTAACTCGCTACTAATGGTAAGTTTTGAAAGCTCAGCAGGAGCCAGATAAGGCCATACTTCATTAAATTGCGTATGGACACGTATAGTTGTGGTAGCTCAGCACGGGCCGCCCATTTTCCCCCCTTCGACAAGCGAGAAGTAATCCACCAAAGAGGTGCCAAAAGGGAGTATGCCCTTTGCAAATGGCCAAAGGCATTTCCCCCCGTCTGTTCATATGCCATTTTGGTTTTTTGTTGTCCTTGTTAACCTACAGTTGACCCATGTAACATCTGTACTTTGATGCAGCTAAAGTCTTCGGAAAATTGCAAGTCTCTGTTGTTGATTTGTGGTTTTTTTCCCTCACTGTCTTGTCCACTTAGGTTTACGGTGTTACCTTTAGCTTGTAATGAATGTTCCAATCTCAGATTTTATCCTTTATTGCCTTGCCCCTCATCCATCTCTGTAGCCATTTCCATGTATATATGGTGTCAATGTCATATACAAAGGTTTAGCTTTATTTACAAAATTGCAACTTTTTATAGCACAATTATGGGTGTGTTATTTGATTTGCAACTCCGCAGTTAGGTAGACAATGAAAACACCTCTTTGTGTTTGTCTGTATATCGCTGCTGTGTGTAGTAGATACCCAAGTATATGATATCAGCCTCTTCCTCATCCCTCTCCAAGTGCTTTTTCTCCGAAGCCGTGGATATGTCAGTAAGCATATGAACTTTCTCCCACATTCTTCAGGGTGCTTCCACCTGTGATTACATCGAAGGGTGGAAATGGAAGATGACTACGCTTTTACGTAGCAAAGAGAAACAAGAGCTGGTTTCAAGAGACAAAAAGGATAGACTTGATTTTGAGCAAATAGCAGCTTTGGCAAGCAAAATGGGTTTGTATAGGTATATTCAAGCTACTTCATGCGTAACTTTTTTGTGAGTACATTTGTTATTGGTTGATCAATTAGTTTTTCACTGGAAAACTTTTGCAGCCATCTATATGTAAAAGTTGTTGTCGTAAGTAAGGTTCCATTGCCAAACTACAGATTTGATCTGGATGAGAGGCGTCCTCAGAGAGAGGTATTTCTCAAGGTTTTCTGCATTTAATTCATTGGCATCTTTGTTAATTTTTAATGGTTCCCTAGCATAGTATAGCTTTGGATTCTACTCAGGTGCCACCAAATATGTCGGCCCTTTTTTCGTTGTTGAAGAAATCATTTACATATTTATAATGGTTTTGTGAAATAAAATAACATAAATGTTTGTCCTTAGGCTGTTATTAATTATCTCCTTTTCGTTTATTAAAAAGAAAACAATGGTACTTTGTTACTTAAAGAAACTCATTATGCAAGCTAAAAGTTACTACTACTTGCTGTTTTTTGTTTATCGGTTCCAGTACTATAGGGCTTACTTAGCTTTGAATAGTGACACACCTAACTGGTTGTCACTTGTCACATCTGTGTACAATACGTTGGGGACACGCGACCTGCCAGGTACACTGGTGGAAGGTACAAGTGGCATATATAATTATTTTTATTATTTTTAAGCAGGGAACACTCCTTATACCCTGTCTCAACTCTCAAGTTAGATATGGTAGGGGCCATGACATGAGTTAATTTACAATATTTAAAAGTTAAAACTTATTTCCTGGGTTAAATGATACTGTTGAAAAAATAAAAGGAAAATGGCAAATAAAGAATTTCGACCTAGTGAAACCCTCTTTCAATTTGTGATATTGTATAAATTGAAATTTCAGTTTATATAATTATTCTTTTTTGCCGTATCCCTCGCCGTGTCTATGTCTCCATTTAGAGATGCCGTGTCCCTTCCTGCTGTTCTGCATGTCTGTTGAATTTCGCATTGCTTGTGCCCGTCTACCCTCGTACCCTTCTCCTTACCTTTTTGCTTCTTGAGCCATCATTTGATAATTCTCATGGATTGACAGGTGATCTTACCGCTTGGTCTGCAAAAGAGAGTGGATTCTTATCTTGGAGATTACCTTTCTCAAAAGTCTCGGAATATGGACAGTTTCCAGGATAATGGCTTTTCAAGATCAAACAGTAGTTGTAGTGTTGCCACTGATGAGGGGCTTTTTGAGCAACCAGAGCCACTGCCTCAGAGTAAAGCTGCTATGGAGAAAGTCATTTGGAGAAGAAGTATGCAAATGCGCAGCCAGCAACAAGCTTGGCAGGTTCTTACTATCTTAGCACTTGTGGAGTAGCATCTCATATGTGTATTGTGTGAACGTTTTGGTTTGCTTTGCCCGTGTAAGAAGTTGAAAGTGAATATGTCTTTATGTCATGTTTCCGTGCTTGGTGTCTAAGTTATCTATGCTTGCAAATATGAGAGAGAACAATTTTTTAGGGAGAATGATATGCATGTTTTTCCTTCATGTGCATAGGTACAATTTTTGTTGTGTGGAAATTATGTTACTTTTGTACATTTAGCACATACATGATACAACTATAAAGGTAAAAGAACGGCAGACATACATCTGTTAAACTGTAATAGTATTTGGTTGATTGATTTTCTTTTTTTGTGTTGTTTTTGTTTTGAACAATGAAATCCAATATTTGGTTGGTTGTGGGATGATGAACAATGAAATCCATCCTTCTTAGTCTGACGTATGATAACTTCATGTCTTCACACGTGGCAGCCAGAGGATGAGTTCATAACAGGAATCTTCTTTCTTGTTGAAGCTTTCAGAAAGTCTTTATGACATCTAGAATTTTGGCTGCAATTGCTACTCCAATTCTGGGTAGCTTCAAGTATGAAAGATTATAGCTTGATCATGATCTTGTCTATGGTACCACTTGCCAACTGTTGGAATATTGCCAATTGAACTAGCATCAAAATTTAGCTTCAGTTAACTTTCCAAAAAAGAGAGGAAAAAGTAGGAATCGAGCTGCAATCTGAGGCCTAAGATATATGGCATCGAACAAATAACAAACATTGTTGTGTGGATAGTGTTGCAATATGCATGTAGATCAATTATCTTGATGGCAATTAAAGTATATTGTTTGATTCCTATGCACCTATGTTGCTTTACGTTAATTGTAGTTCTGTTTAAATTTTTCTTGCCCAATTAATCCTGGGTTCATGTGCTTGTTTTTTGGGGAAAGCAGAAAGGCTCTGTTAGTAGCTGAATTTAGTAATAAACCATTAGTTGTTTATGTTTCTTACTCATCTTGCCTTTTGTTCTGCATATGATTAAGAGACGATTACTTTTTTTTTTATCAGCAAAGAGTCGATTACTTTGTGTGTTTGCACATTTAATTCAGTGTTCTTTGCAAGTTGGGTTATTTTTTTGATCTGAATTTTCAGGATTTAGTGGTACAATTGTTGTGATATATTCATTTTTATAGGAATCTCCAGAGGGTAGAAAGATGCTGGAATTTCGTAGAAGTCTCCCTGCTTATAAAGAGAAGAATGCCTTATTGATGGCCATTTCGAATAATCAGGTTTGTTTTTCTGTTCTTGTTGATTGGTTGCCTGGCCCTATGTCACTGGAAAATTATGATGCACGGATACGGACACGGGGACACGGAAATTCTAAAAAAATGGGGATACAGACACTGCGGGGACATGCCGCGCGTATATTTATTTATATTCATATATATATTTTTTCCAAGTTTAAATGGCCCCCAAAAAGTTTTAATTTTTTTTAAAAAAAAATTACAGTTTGACCTCTAAAATTTTAAAAAAAATTACAATTTGACCCCTGATTTTTTTTAAATTACAGTTTGACCCCCACTGTGTCCCCATTGGTGTCCCCCTCAAAAATTTAAATTAAATTATTGGACACGGCGACACGCCACGTGGCGTGTCGGACATGTGTCCCCGTGTCTGACCTCTAGAGGTGTTGGTGTTTGATACCTCTCCATTTGAGATGATGGATAAAAGAATAAGTATTTTACTTCTTACCTTTGAAATGTTTTATTGTTTGCCACTTTCCTGGGGATGCTTTATACTCGAAGGATCTGAAGTCTTATATATTGCCACCATCTTCAGTGTATAGCTTCTTTACATTTTTCGGAGCTTTTACTAAATCAAATGGAACTGAACTCGTCTACATGAATCCTTTTTTGCTGTTCTCTGTCAAGGACTGAAGGGTTATGTGTTTTTTTAGCATAACGGAATGACATCTTGTGATAATTAGGTACACCCCCCTCCCCCCCACACCCCCACCACCACCAAGTCGCTCTTGCTTACAGTTGCATCCAACGATCTTTATAGCACATGACCCGAATTTTATTCCCTTCTTCTATATTTCAACTTATCCTCAATAGGTGTTACTCCCAAGTCCTACCCTTTCCAAGCCTCTAATGCTCCAAAAGTGTGTGACTGGATCCTCTTATGTATGTAATAATGTGGGCCTGCTCAATTTTTGATCTGAGCTTCCGAAATGATGATAGATGATTTTGTTATTATGGAAACTTGGCTTTTTCTGTACGGTGTGGGACTGCCTAGTGTACCCTATTGGCATGTTCATATTGTATCATGAATGTATTCCTTAACAAATAACTTACGTGGACAATCGAATGCTAGATCACAAATTGGCTTCAATTAATATCTGTGCAATTTGTTTGCCACCTTCTCATGTCTGTATAATTGGCGGAGTTTTGTTTTTTTACAGGTTGTCATCATCTCAGGTGAAACTGGGTGTGGGAAGACCACACAGATTCCCCAATTCATTCTGGAATCTGAGATTGAGTCTGTTCGTGGAGTCCTATGTAGTATTATCTGTACTCAACCTCGCCGTATATCTGCTATGTCTGTTTCGGAAAGGGTTGCTGTAGAGAGGGGAGAGAAATTGGGTGAGACGGTGAGCTCTCTATTTAAAAGCTGAAGGGCGTTGGCCATTCCACTGCTTTTTTTCGGGATTTTGTATCTGTAGTAATGTTTCTCTCTTCATGGTTTTGCTTCTTCAAGGTTGGTTATAAAGTTAGGCTGGAGGGTATGAAAGGGAGGGACACCCACCTTCTCTTCTGCACGACAGGCATCTTGTTGAGAAGATTACTGGCAGACAGAAATCTGAAGGGTGTTACTTATGTAATTGTCGATGAGATTCATGAGCGTGGAATGAATGAAGGTAAAATTTCTTCTTAATTAAGGTTATCCTCGGCAGATGTGGTGTATTTTCTAACAAACGCATATGGTTTTCTAGATTTTTTGCTCATCATACTAAAAGATCTTCTTCCTCGTCGGCCGGAACTGAGGCTAATTTTGATGAGTGCAACCTTAGATGCTGAGCTTTTCTCTTCCTACTTTGGTGGGGCTCCAATGGTTCATATTCCGGTGAGCTCATGAATAGTTCTACTCAGAAATGAATTCAATCACTTGTTGCTGTAGCTTTATAATAATAAATCATATGCCTTTGTTCTCCTCGATGCTTGCTGCTATGTAGTTTCACCAGCTATTGGTAGTGTTGTCAAATTTTACGCCCAAATTATTGACATCGGTGGAGCTTGCAAGCTTCTGGAGCCTCTTCTTTTACCATTGATGTCATTACTTGAGATTTTTCTATTTTAATCTGTGCTTACAGATGGCTGATGGCCTCAAACTTGTGTGGCTACCGGCTATTGAGGATTAAGAATTTTGCCTTTTCTAGGGGAAATGTGATTATCCTTGCCAACCCTGTAATCGTCAATGGTTATTAGAGTCTCAGATCTCTTAATTAATCTGTTGGGAATGTGCACGACTCGAGAGATTGTTGGGAATGTGCACGACTCAAGAGATTGTTGGGAATGTGCACGACTCAAGTATGTTCAGAAAATTGCATATTTCTACGCGGCTTATACCCTCTCTCATATTGTCCCTCTCCCCTTCTTACTCAGATTATCTTCCCGCTCTCAATCAATCTCTCTCTAACCCTTCTTCCCGCTCTCAATCAATCCCTCTCTTCTTACTCAGATTATGTTCATGCTCTTAGCTTCCTTTGTACAATGGAAAGTCTAATTTCGTTTCCATGCTGCAATTTTTGTCAGAATGCACAGGATGACACTTCCATTTAATGTAGGAAACTTGAAAACATTTAAATATTCTTGTCTTTTCATTTCTTTTGCTGATACATATGACCTTGAACTTGAGTTCTGTTTGTCTTCTGGATTGATTAGGGCTTTACCTACCCTGTTCATACTCATTTCCTGGAAAATGTTCTGGAAATGACTGGATACCAGTTGACCCCATACAATCAAATAGATGATTATGGTCAGGAAAAGACATGGAAAATGAACAAACAAGCTCCAAGAAAGAGGAAGAGCCAACTCACTTCAGCTGTCGAGGTGTGGAAACATGGTTTGCAGCTACTTCCATAACAGTAATGTTTTTTTGTGCTAATATCTTCTTTTTGAAAAACTATTATAGGATGCTCTCAGAGCTGCTGATTTTAAGAATTTTGGCCCAGAGACACAAGAATCTTTGTCCTGTTGGAATCCTGATTCTATTGGTTTTAATCTGATTGAATACCTTCTATGCAATATATGCGAGAAAGAAACACCTGGAGCTGTTTTAGTTTTTATGACGGGGTGGGATGACATAAGCTCCCTGAAGGATAAGCTTCAAGCTCATCCAATGTTGGGAGATACAAGCCGAGTTTTGTTGCTTGCATGCCATGGTTCTATGGCCAGTGCGGAGCAGGTAACTTTGACGCATAATAGTTGTTCTGTCTAGTGGTTCGATTTTACAAGTATGCTACTTTTCCTCCCTTTCATTTTCTGGATTTTTTTTTATTTTTTTTGGTTTTGCTCATTAGTTGGTGTAAGGCATTTAATTTTCTTTCTTGTATTCCAGTATATACTTTTTTCTCTATTATGTCCCTTAGAAATTCATACTCACTTGGTCTCTTGTTGTTTGGATGAGATGATTAGACAATCTCTATTTTCGTATACAAGGAGTTCTCGGTTGCGAACTTGCTGTTGGACACACATGGGGTGAAAGGCACATTCAATAAAGTTAATAAAACTATTGGATGATGAGATTGATAGGACTACCCATCCTTCAATTATGATGTTAAAATCGTGAAACCTGCTACCGTGTGAATTTTCCAAGCTAAATATGCTGACATTCTTCTGGTCCAATCAGTTAATATACCCTAAGTCCTAACTATAGCATATTATATATTATCTGGTGCAGTGAGAGTCTAATATTCATTAGTAACATCCACATGATAAGGACGGCGTGTTCTGTTGTATTGGTCGGTTTTGTTAGTGGGGGTGTTCCCACTTGGAAGTGTGCTCCAGTGCACACTGCTTCTAGCATTTTAAAATTAAATTAGCCAGACTACAAAATTTCTCCCTTCCAACCGTCATCCCCTCTCTCTCAGAGGCACTTGTGTAGTTGTACAGGATCATCCTGTTTTCATCATTTCAAAATACTTGGTCAAATTTCTGGAAGGTGGAAAGCACGACACTAGATAATTGATAATTCCTGACACCCCTTACATATTCTTTCTTCAAACTCTGGTGACCTCGAACAGGACCCACCACCACCATTACCCTCAAACCCCTCTGTAGCCACCACTCTTCCACCAGCCATCCACTCTTCTTTTCTAGTTTTCCCATTACCCCACGACCACCCTTTCCTCACTGTAGCCCCTAAAGCCCCCTCCACCACCATTGTCTACTCCCACTCCCACCACCACCCTTCATCCAGATCATTTGTGACTACCCACCTCTTGCTAAGATCCTCTGAAAGTGGCCTACTAACATGGCCCAAAAATTTGAGTCCACATTATTTAGTAGCAGTTTGGTGTCATATTCTCTATCACTTTTCCATTGCTTACGGTTGTAGGACAGTCCCTGCCTTTATCCACAATGTCCTTGTTGCGCATCGCATGGCCCAGTCACCTTGTCCCAATGGCCATGGTGTAGCACTTTTTTCTCTATCAACACTTTGCTCCTACGCATGCAATTTAAGAGATGGCTTGTATAGATTTTAGAGGTGGCTCCCACCATGTAGAATAAGGTTGCGCTCTGATACCATTTGTAACAACTCGACCTTGTACAGTGTAATATTGATTGCTTGGGCTGCGCCTCACGACTTTAAAATGTGCTCAAGCTAAGCTCCTGAACCTTCACTCACCTAAGCGTTATGTGACAAGTTCACAGAATTAGTAACCTTTCAAGTCATCCAAGTCTTGGATTCAGGTGACCGCCATCCACCCCTTTAAAGGTCTACACGTCCCCCCGGAAACCACTCAAGCACCTGAAGCTTGATCCGTGGGATCCATCCAAACATGTAGCCCGTCCTAACATGTCTCCATGTGGCTTCCACTAAAGCACTCTTGGGACCCGTCCAAGCATGTCTCCTTCTGGACCCGCCCCACTTGGCTACATCACTTGTTCGTGGTAGCTCTTATACCGTTTGTGAAAATCCACCTTGTCTCGCCCTAATAAACTTTAGAAACTAGCCTACCAATGTGGCCCAAAAGCTTAACTAGCATGTACCTGTCATATTGTATATCTTTAATTCATCCCTGGCCCTCCAAAATTGGGACATTGGGATATTAAGGCATCCCTCTCGCCGTGCCCATAACCATCCCGTCCTCTACCATAACCTCCACTAACATACCCACACCCCTCTATCACTTGCCACCCATCGCCCAACAACCACCGCATCTGCACAACCCAGACCATAAACACACCACATTGTTCTGCAAAAGGCACCGGCCATCCAATCCGTATGCAACCCTGAACGACTCTGCAAAACAAAATCCATGTCTCATTGCCATCTGACTAAACAATTGTTGATCGGTCGTGACATAGGGTAGTAGTGTGCTGAGGTCATCAGCGAGGGCGAGCACTTGTGGACGGGTTCTCTTGGGGATTAAAAAGTCAAATCTTCTGGCTGTGAAATAGGGAGTCAAAGAAGCGGAAAGAAGGATTGCTGTCGTGGTGCGTGGGTGCGGTTGAGTTGAGGTACGGTCGATTCACTGTGGCCAAAGAGGGGCAGTCGATCTACAAAGGCCATGATAGTGGCGGCAAGATGACGAGAAAGAGAAAGAAGATGATGTTCGTTTTAATTAGGACACAGGTTGATATTATTCTTTTGGTGTTAGAAGGTTTATTTTTGCCAAATAATGTGTTTCTACTGATGACAAGGATTCAGTTGTGGTCGTCAGAAACCCCAAGGGACATTTTTTTTAATTTAATCGATCATTTAATTTATTTGTTTTATTTATGTTGAAGGAGGACATTCAATACTGACTGTATTTTCTTCAGTTCATCCTTCTGTATATTCGTTTGAGATTTTAGAGAAAATTCCATTAGCCTACCTTTTGTTAATCTTTTTTACTAAAAGTTTTCCTTGTTGAGTATTTGCAGAAGTTGATATTTGATGAGCCTGAAGATGGAGTGAGGAAAATAGTACTGGCAACTAATATTGCCGAGACGAGTATAACAATTAATGATGTTGTTTTTGTTATCGACTGTGGAAAGGCAAAAGAGTCCTCGTATGATGCATTGAATAACACTCCTTGCTTGCTTCCTTCTTGGATTTCAAAGGTTTCTGCTCAACAAGTAAGTTTCTGTTGCGGTGGAAAACCTTTTAAGAAGGGGATTGCTATGTTTGTTCATGGTTTACCTTTTGAGATATTTTATTTTCTGTCTTCCCCCTCCCTTAATTTGTTTTGGGCTTTCTTGTTTAGCTGGCTCCTACTCTCTGAAGTAACTTTCAATCAGTCAGGTGAATGGATTCATTATCAGCAAAAGAGTTTTACTCATGACCTATCTTACTGGATATTGTTGAAAGAAGAGTTAACAACTTAACACAGTCATATGCTCTTTTATAATGTATGGAACCCACTGGTAAAAGCAATCTTTTCATACTATCTTTAGGGCCTCTTATTGAGAAGTAAAATAGCTCTTCCACTGCTTTTAGTATGCGTCAGTTTTATTTACTATGGGCTTTTGCATCATTTTGGGTGGAATAAATACTATTCCAGGTGCTTTAGTTCATTAATCAATATCAAATTAGAATCCTTGTACACGATTTTTGGTTTGATTTTACCTTAGATTTCATTTAGGAATTCTAAGAGGAAAGTATACATTGGAGACACCATTTGCATAATCTAATGGAAAAGGCAATCTCAAGCCAAGTCTAACACGAATGACAAAATACCAATGTGGATGCTTATAATATTTTGTTCATCTGGTATGCAGATCAGTTACGTGATTAAAGTAGACCTGCATTGTCCAGTGTAGCTTGTCCAGTGTTGGTTGGAGAAGACAGAAAAGCATTTGTTCTCATGTTGTCTAGAAACTATATATTATTTTTGGGAGCCTACTTTTTGGCTTTTTATTTTCAACTTTTTGATTTTTTGGATTATGGTCAGAATGTATTTTGAATCTGGTAGTGTGTTTGGATGATATGCGTAAAATGCATTTTGCAACAGGGGTAGTGTTTGGGAGATGTATATGATGAAAATGAACTATGAGTTGATTTTTTACCATGTTACCCTTGATTGTTTATAATATGCTATCATGTGTATAAATAATGGTTTAACTAATTTTGTAAAAGTTATATTGTGAAAATTTATTATTCTTGGTTAATTAAAAGTCTCCAACTAAATTTTAGTTCTTTTGATAATATGGCTAAAAAACATGGTTAATTTTTTGAGACTATTTATGAAAGTCGCCAATTTTGTAAAATATTGTTATATTTTTTTTGAAAGTCTACAATTTTTTGATGATAATTTATGAGACTCTTTATATATTAAAAAATATGATTCAAAAATTAAACGTTCTAATTTTTAATCCGTTTGAACCGGTGTGAAGATATTATTATTTTGATCATATTATTCTAAAGGGTCATAATTTATTTTGTCTTTAGGACAGTAATATAATCAAGTATTTGCTCCACCGAGTCCCCAATAAGTGCCCTAGAGACAAAAAATAATTATGACCATTTACAATAATATAATCATAATAATAAAATCTTTGCACCGGTTCAAACAGATTGAAAATTGGAGCACTTAATTTTTTAACCGTATTTTTTAATATGTAAACAGTCTAAAAAAATTAATTGCTCCAATTTTCTATCCGTTTGAACCTGCGCGAAGGTCTTATTATTTTGATCATATTATTCTAAAGGGTCATAATTTAATTTTGTTTTTAGAACTTTAATAATCAAGTATCTGCTCCACAGGGTCTCCAATAAGAGCCCTAGAGACAAAAATTAAGTATGACCCTTTAGAATAATAAGATCTTCGTTCCGATTCAAGCAGATTGAAAATCGAAGCACTTAATTTTTGAACCATATTTTTTAATATATAAATAATCTAACAAAATTAAACTAAATTGAGGTTTTGGGGGGGGGGGGGGGGGGGGATTATGGTGAAACAGAGAGGGTATGGTGGTCTTTATGTGTGCCTTTTGAACGAGAACGAGAAACAGAAAATGGGAAAAGCTCCTCTCAACCTCTTTTCCACTTCTCTTCTCCATTGTTAAAATCTGAGAACTCATCCTCATGGAA
Source organism: Rhododendron griersonianum (assembly GCA_018127125.1). Taxonomy (NCBI): domain Eukaryota; kingdom Viridiplantae; phylum Streptophyta; class Magnoliopsida; order Ericales; family Ericaceae; genus Rhododendron; species Rhododendron griersonianum. The sequence continues at coordinate 32,600,589 of CM030796.1, read as the reverse complement.
TGAGTTTTTCCAATCTTTCCAAACAGCCAAAATGGGAAAAGGGGAAACAGAAAATGCGAAAAGTAGCCGGCCAAACAGGCACTTAGACGTGTTAAGTGTAGCCTCATTCTTGTAGTGGCAGCTGCTACTGTGAGCTTCAAGTTATTTCCTTTGCTTTCCACTGAATGGCTGTAGTGTTGCATGAAATAACAATGAAGGAAGAGAGGAAGAAGAACACCATAATTGGAATGTTTGCTTTCGATATTACCAAATGGAGTTCTCATATTTATCTGCTTGTGGATTATGACTAACAAACTTTTGCAATTGTTGGCAATCACTTCGTATTCGCCTGAATGCAAAGTGATAACTCTTTATTTGCCGGAATGCAAAGTGATCACTTCGTATTTGCCTGAATCCAAAGTGATTGCCTACTAGCTTATTTTGTGGCATTTCTGTTATCTTCTGTGACATTTTTACTAATTCCTATCTTTTTTCGTCTAGTTTATTTTGTGGCATTTCTGTTATCTTCTGTGACATTTTTACTAATTCTGTTGAATTACATTAGTGATAATAATACCTTCTTCTTCTTCTTTTCTTTTTTCGTTCATTTTGCCAAATAATCAGAGAAGAGGAAGAGCTGGCCGTGTTCAACCAGGAGAATGTTACCATCTGTATCCCAGATGCGTGTATGAAGCTTTTGCAGACTATCAGTTGCCAGAAATTTTAAGAACACCTTTGCAGTCTCTTTGTCTTCAAATAAAAAGTTTGAAACTTGGAAGCATTTCTGAATTCCTATCTAGGGCTTTGCAGTCACCAGAATTACTAGCGGTAATACTCAATGAGATGGCTGCTTATAACTTCCATGTTACCGTGCATATCTACAGTTGCCGAAAGAAGTATCATGCATACCTTTTCTGGAGTGTTCATGTTCATAAACTTTTTCCCCTTCCATTCCTGCATGTCAACTAGTTGATGTGTGGCCATATAAAGCTTTGATATATTTCTTATTGCAGGTTCAAAATGCTATTGAATATTTAAAAGTCATTGGGGCTTTAGACGAGGATGAGAATTTGACTGTTCTTGGTGTGTAAATGTGTTTTATCTTTCTTCATCTGTTTTGCTACTTCTACATATAGGAAGTTTATGGTTTCCTTAGAATATTTAACCTCATGTGGTCTGATCCCTTGACAGGACGCTACTTGACAATGCTTCCGATGGAGCCCAAACTTGGGAAGATGCTAATACTTGGAGCCATATTTAATTGTCTGGATCCTTTACTGACTGTTGTTGCTGGTCTTAGTGTCCGAGATCCATTCCTAACACCAATGGACAAGAAGGATGTAAGTTGAGCTTTCCGTTTTTGTTGTTGGATAGTAGGAATATGCAGTTTCTTGGTTAAGGTTAGGTTCAGAGTTCAATCTTCATATAGGTGCACTTTATTGATTGCACTTGTAGCTATACTATCCCAAATTTGAACCTGAGGTTAGTTGATAATATTGTGTTGCTTATATACATTTCTTCCAGCGATTCGGCATAGTGGCCTTTTTATTCATCTCTTTCCTCCCTGATTGCAGCCAATGTTCTAAAAGTTGCTAGGCTTTGCTAGTTGGGCGGTCGGCCACCTTCGAGCTTCAAGGCCTAGTAATCGGCGATCGGCCCATATCAATTAGTAATCGGCGATTAATCGCTGCATAGCAACTAGTCGGATCTAGTCGGATAGGCCCCCGCCAGCGATTAATGCTGATTAATCACCGATTAATTTCTTTTTTAAGAACACTGATTGCAGCAATATTTACTTTTGAGTACTTAAAAAGCAATTGTAGTTTTGAACTGATTGATTGTTCTGGCTAGGAGGTTGTATCTGGTTATGACTTGAGTTCTATTTGGGTTGAGGTGGTGATTGTTTTGTACCCTCACTTCACTTCACTTCTCTTTTTTAGCATTTTGATTCACTTAAGCTACTTGAATGTACAGAGAGTTATGATGTGGGAGAACATTGTTTTGCCTATAGGAGTAGGGTTAAGTGGTATACTGCAAGTAATGGTTGGAACAAATTCATAGTCAAGGTAACCTAAGTTTTGGGTTATCCTACTTATAATTCTCTCAAAAGCACGGACTGATGACAAAAGGTTTTCTCTTTCCCCCTCCCACTAAAAAGATGTTCTTTGGGACCCAGAGGTGGTCAGTTGCAACACACATCTTCTTTCTAAAGGAACGTCTAACGCCTTAAGGATGATATCAATTGCTATGTCATGCAAGATCTTCAGGCATTTTCATGTTGATATTTCTACTTGCTAGATTAAGTGTTTCTTCTTTTTTATCAACATATCTTGGTGGTAGCCCTTTTGACAGCGTTGTGCATCATCTCAGAAGGAGCCTGTGGTATACCGAGTCTTCTCACCTACCATGTGTAGTAAACACATAAGCAATGATGCGTAATGTACATCATCAGGACATCCACTTGTCAGCCTACTTTAGGCATGTGTCTGGTAGATTTGTTGGTTCCAACAAATGTACTCCCGAGGACCAAAAACACTTCATGTGTGGTTCGGTATAGGACTTAACCAATTGAGGTTTACCATCTTGACACAATACACACACACACGCACATGATTGCAGGATTAGGTTATTTGTGTAACTTCATGTCGCTACAGGTATGCCATGGGCCTTGTTGCTTTGTTTGGCAGGACATAGGCATGCTGAACCTATAAGCACACACTGTGGGACTCCGGGACTTGTGGCACGGGATAAAGATCCTGTCACGATGCTGAAACTGCTTGGTACACTTGCCACAGTCCATCTGAGTGCGAGACCTAGACTCTAATCTTTACTCTGGAAGTATCAGAACTCAGAAGATCTTGTTTCCTCTCTAGAGATAGTCATAACAACCTAATGTCTCTTCTAAAAGGCTGGTGGCGTTCTCGAACATTCAGTTAGGACTATGTGTTCATCAGTGAAACTTCTGTATGGAGACTGACGTCCTCAAACATCAGACATAGGAACTTCATACTTGGGATGGAGGCTTCCACTTTGAGGTCTGAACTCTGTCCTCTCCGGGAGTTTTTGGATCACTTTATCTCTATACCACACACTCCGTTGAGTCTTCGATGCCTTTGACATGTTCTGTCACCTCCGGCAACCTGTCACCTTTTTACAACCCCTTATAGAGCCATGCTTTGTTTCTTTATAATTCTGCTGACATGTTTATGCATGTGTTTTGGGGTAGTTTATTTTGGAATTTACAGCTGCAAAGGCATGCTATGTCATTAATCTTAGGCTTGCCAATAACCATGCCGTCTTGAGTAAAATATTTAAGAAATATTCCTTGTAGAGTTCTTTGCAAACTTTGTTTGTAGTGGAGCTTTAGCGCTCTTGTTCTCATCTGTGGTACAAAAGTCAAAAGGTGACCTCCTCAATGAACTTACTAGAAAAGGTGATATTTTTCCTGTTTGGGGTGTGTCTTTGGCATTTATGGGCTAATGACCATAAAAATGGGAGAGGTAAACATTGGAAATGTCTGATGCCAGGCTAACTTTAAACTTTTACCGAAATAATTGGAAGCGAATACAGTGTACGTTCTTAGTTCTTGTTCTTATCCATGAAGATGAAGTAATTGGGCATTGCTATTTCTTCTTCTTTTTGTGATGGTGGTGGAGGATTGCTACTATGGCCTCATCCATATCTATTTTACGGGTCTTCCTGTAAGATTTGTGAAGGTGGTGGAGGATTGCTACTATTTTTGGGAAGTAGGCCTCATCCATTTCTAATTTACGGGTCTTCCTCTTTACAGCTAGCAGAAGCAGCAAAAGCTCAATTTTCTCGAGATTATAGTGACCACCTTGCTCTTGTCCGGGCCTACGAGGGCTGGAAAGACGCTGAAAGAGACTTGGCTGGATATGAATACTGCTGGAAGAATTTTCTCTCTGCACAATCAATGAAAGCTATCGATGCTTTGAGAAGGGAGTTCTACTCCTTGCTCAGGGACGCTGACCTTGTTGATAGCACCACAACTACCTGCGATTCATGGAGCTATGATGTGCATCTCCTTCGTGCAGTAATTTGCTATGGCCTGTACCCTGGAATTTGTTCTGTTGTGGTAAGCCAATGGCATCCGTATCTGCTGTAGGTTTTTTTTTTTTTTTTCTCCGTCCAATGATTTTGTAAGTAGTTTTAAGTCTTATAATGGAACTATGTGATGCCTGATATTCTGCACTCATTCCCTCCAATCATTTTCTACGACACTGGAAAATGTGCATCTGTTCTGTTAAAGCTGCATGTGAAACACCCCTGGAAAAACTCTATTTATACTTAATTGAAGTTTTAGATGGGATGATTGAGCAAGATCAGCCTTTTTGTTACTGTATATGAATCAAGGTCTGTGCACAATTTTTTGTTTCTTTTACTTGTGTAATCTTTGTTAGTGACTGCTGATGTAAATGCATTAACAGCACAATGAAAAGTCATTCTCTTTGAAAACAATGGAGGATGGTCAGGTGCTTCTGTACTCTGTAAGTTTCTCTCTGATTAACTTTTGGAATTTGTTTGCATGAGCCAATTCTTCTCAATATGAACTAAAAATGTCTTTACGGGTATTCTGATTCTTTCTGCTCCAATCTCTTGCCCTGCCCTTATTTCCTACTAGAACTCTGTGAATGCTCGGGACTCTAAGATTCCGTACCCATGGTTGGTTTTCAATGAAAAGATCAAAGTGAATTCCGTTTTTCTCCGAGATTCAACAGCTGTGTCCGATTCAGTGCTGCTCCTATTTGGTGGAAGCATTTTGAGGGGGGATACTGTAAGCTTCTTTTCTTATTAAAATTCTCCCCCTTTCTCACTTTCTTTCCAGAGTAGATATTCACACAAACGTGCGTGATTTCACTTTTTATTGATTCAGTAAAATCTTTTAATTTTTTTAACAGGATGGGCACTTAAAAATGTTAGGAGGATACTTGGAGTTCTTCATGAAACCTGCCACAGCGGAAATGTACCAAAGCTTAAGGAAAGAGCTTGAGGAGTTAATTCAAAACAAAGTAAGTGATGCCTTCAAGAAAAGCCATCTTTTTTCTATTCACAGCCAGAAGCCACTTGTTCAGATGTTCTTTCTATTCACATTTGTTTTTTGTGCTGTTATCTTGTAGTTGCGTAGTTATTTGTAAAACTTGATTTCGTCTCTTCTGCCCACTTGTAGTGCGATTCATACTCGGCATACATGGTTATCCCTTACTAGCGCTAGTGAATTTCTAAATGCAGCTGCTCAATCCTAGGATGGTACTCAGCCATCATGAACTTCTCTCCGCAGTAAGGTTACTAATCTCGGAAGATCAATGTGATGGAAGATTTGTGTTCAACCGTCAGGTGCTACAACAGCCATCTGTGACAGCAATAGCAACGCGTCCGGCAGTGGTATCAAGAATAGAGAGTGGCCCAGGGGGTGATAATTCAAAGAGCCAGCTCCAAACATTGCTGACGCGGGCTGGTTATGCTGCACCCACCTACAAGACAAAGCAACTAAATAACAACCAGTTTCGAGCCACTGTGGAGTTTAAGGGGATGCAGATCATGGGTCGACCTTGCAACAACAAGAAACAAGCTGAAAAGGATGCGGCTGCTGAGGCTCTCGAATGTCTTATGGGGGGAACCCATCGAGGCCATGATTACGTTGAAAACATGTCGATGATGCTCAAGAAGAGCAAGAAGGATCATAATGGATGAGCAGACAGAATCATGAGAACTTCTGGTTTTGGGGGTGGGGTTTTGGGTGCAATCTCAGATGGCAATTGCTACTCAACGTAACCAGACATCCATATGAAAATCAGATTCATACTGAACTGCCAATAAACAAAGAGATCTGTGTCCAAGGTGAAGAAGATATTTGAGTGGTTTGAAATGTCTTTGTGTGGTTCTATTCGCGAAACTGCGCCGAAAATTATAAACAGTCGCAGAGTAGGAGACTAAGATTAGCCTATTTTTGTGCGTGTTGGCCTCTTCTAGAGACCGGAGTAAGGCAGTTGGTGACTTGAAGTGTGTAGGGGAGGCAGATGATGCAGCATTGATTGCAGTTGAGAGTGAACATATTATGGGTTTTCTTTTGAGGTCAGTATCTGTATCACATTGGTCCAAACTTCTCTCTTTTGGTGTACATATATATAATCATAGCGTTCAATTACCATTAGAATGCAGGAATTTTTTAGGACCTGCGTGCACAATCTCTCATGGATTGCTCTGGCATTGTGGATCATAGTAGTTCAGGGATTTTCGTCTTCCATGGTCTAGGGTTCATGTAATGCTTATGCTTGTAGGTTGTAATTGGGTCGACTGTTGAGGATGTTGCATCTTGGCTGGTGTTACGGGCTCGTTTTGATTGGTTTCTATGCAAATCTCCTACTCTCTTGGCTGTACTCTTTTTCATCTTCTGTCTTCTTCATTTCTAGGGATAGTCAAGGGGTGGGCATGATCAGGCTGGCCGGAGTTTAGGCCGGGCTTGCATTATATTGTAATGGCATTCGTGTGTCCAAGAGCCTGTTAGTTAGTAGCAGGCTCAACCTGCTGATCTCGAGTCAGGCCTTGCCAAATTTTCATGTCTAAGTTCAGTCTGTTTATCATGTTAACAATCTCGGAAAATAACTTATTTTTTTGCGTTTATTTTTTTTTATTGAAGTACATAAATAAATAGTACTAAAACAAATGCAATTTTACAGTAGGACGGTAGGGGTGAATGGACTTGGAAACTACTGTACTGCTCATATAATGGGCTGGGCCTGAGGTACTATTCGCAAGTCTGCCCCATTGAGTAAATGGGCCTAAAGGTTCATCTCTGCAGGGTTGAATCTCAATCTAAGACTTTAAAAGGGGCCTGCTACTATGTCCGTATGCCGGACCTGGAATGGTAATTTGTTTCACATCCACACAATTACGTAGGGTCCACAACTAATTGTATGAATCCTGAATGATTGTATGGTTGATAAGAGGGTGGGACATCACATTATTATGCCCTAAGTCACATAATTTGCGTGCTCGTGCAGTTGCGGAGCGCAAGAGCGAAAGCATCTTAGAAAAACATCTGAAACTATTAGAATTCACGACAGCGAGTATTGACAGTGCAAACGTAGTGCGAGGATGGAGAGCGAGAATGCATGACAAACCACTGAACTCCTGGAATACTGGTCAGTGGTCAATTGTGCTATTGTACTGGTGGCCTCTGTCAATCGATGTTTATGCAGCTCATAGGCATGGCTGGGCTTTGTTTGATCAAGTGATGAAAAGCACTTTCCCTGATTGATTTTTTTTAGGATTGAACCGATTTAAAATTCAAACTTTCCCCTGATTGATTATTACTAGTATTATTTTTTTGGTAACAGAAGAATAACCTTACCGCTAGGCCATTAAATGAACCCGACTGAACCCATAATTTTGCGGAGTACTCCCAAAGTTTTGGACATCCGTCCGAACCACTGGGACAACCTGCATGTGTCTCCTGATTGATTTTGCCATAACTGTTGTCGAAAAGTAGGCATATGGGGCCTTCCCAAAGTGATTTTGCCACTGGTCTATTCAATTCCAACAATGCAAGGCTTCTTTGAGGGGAAAAAAAAAAAAAACTCCTATTACATCTTGGGTGCATGCATGGCCTCATCTCTAATTCTATCAGTGAATCTTTCATAGTTTCTTGGAATGGAAATGATACACCCACCGAAGCCCCCCCCACCGCACCTCGCCGGGCCCACTCCGGCCACCGGAAGGCCAATCCGAACAGTCCAAAAATTTTAAAAAAAAAAATCGAGTGGGCCTACGTGAGAATCAATGGCATCTGACGTGTGTAGGTGCTCGATCCGAACTTCCATTTTTAACGGCTCGGATCATCTGATTTTTGGAAGTTCGGATCGAGTACCTACACACGTCGGATACCGTTGATTCTCGCGTGGGCCCACTCGGTTTTTTTTTTTAGAATTTTTGGACGGTTCGGATTGGCCGTCCGGTGGCCGGAGTGGGCCTGGCGAGGTGCGGTGTGTGGTGCGGTGGGGGGCTGCGGTGGGTGTATCACTGTCCTCTTGGAATTCACAATATATTACTTCAAACGCAACTTAAAAAAACATCAAATTTTGTTTTACAAGAAGACTATTGCTTTGCAGACACACAATATTTCCTTATCCTTGAAGGATAGGCTGAATGTTATGAGTCAACCCTGTGAAAGATGATAACATTGTCTATCACGCTACGTCATGATCTTTATTCAAATGAATAGGATGATACATAGTACTTATTTTGAAGTACGAAAATAAAGAAAAGAAACAATAGGATGATAAAAGAAACAATAGGATGATACGTATGTGTACATTTACGTCATGACCTTTATTCAATTGAATAGGATGATACGTATTTATTTCGAAGTACCGAAAAAAAAGAAAAAGAAAAGAAACAATAGGATGATACGTATGTGTACAATTTACGTTATGACCTTTATTCCAATGAATAGGATGATACGTATTTATTTCGAAGTGCCAAAAAAAGAAAGAATAGGATGATATGTATTTGTAGGTTTATGTATAAATATATATATATATATGTACACGTATAGTTTCCTCGATGTTCGACATTGGTCTAGCTGTTGCTATTATTAGGTAAATAATGATGAAAGGAAAGGAATCTGGCCCATATGTATGAGTTTGAGACATCATGGGGTGTGGTATGCCCTTCAATGTTCAGAGAAGATAAAACTTTTTCTTTTTTTCAATTTGACGGTCAAGGATGTTTGCCATGGGCCAGCTAGGCGTACCTCGACTAATTTTCTTCCCGGTTCATTCGAAGGTAAGTCATACATGTCGGGACTCCTTTGATTCACAAGAAATTACTTTCTTGCGGCATGATCCCAAGAATCGAACAACAAATTCACCAACCAACCGGACTAACCCTTTGGGATGAGAAGATAAAATTTTAAAATTCATCAAAGTAAGATTTGTTGGGCATTAGAGGGCAAACTTGGATCTTCCTTTTTTTTTTTTAATTATCTCACAACAAAAAGGAACAGCTGTATATGGTCAGAGGGAGTTCAAAAACACATTCTTGTCCGCTAATCTTCGTAATCTTCTGTATCTCTTTGCTCAAACAATGTTTCCTTGAAAACATAAATTGCCCTCTCTAGCTCTGATTAAATTGCAAACGGTCGCGAGTTCGGATCTTGCTTGCAGGTAGTAGTTCTCGTGAACCAGAAGTGAACATACTATGGCAGTTTGGAGCCTTTTTCTATGAGAGGGTTGCAACTCTAATACTAAAAAAAAACTACTACTGCTTTAGGGCCAAAGTTGCCGTCGCAAAAAGCTAGTTTATTGCGACGGCAGACACTCCTGTCTTAAAATATATCCATTTGCGTCCGTGATTACGCCATCGCAAAAAGGTTGTGGCAAATAATCTAAATTTTCGACGGCAAAGAAACGCCCGACGTAAAAAAATTCATTTTACCGCTAAAAATACAGTATTCGCCAAGGATTGGCGGGGAACGAAAAGATCTCAAACTTTTTCAGGGGGTTAAATCATAAATACTTCATTCCTAAAAGCACTACTCCTGTTCCACACGCCTTTCCTCCACACCTTTCCCGAAATCCCAAATCATCAGAACTACACCCAAATCTTGTTTCAAAATCAAACACGGTTCAGTTCCTCCAGCGACGACGACGATCCTCAAGGCTGGCGACGATGCTAACATGCACGTACCTCCCTCTCTCTCTCTCTCTTACATTTGGGTCTCATGAGTTGATCCTCAAAGGGCGCTTGAAGCAGTGATTTTCTAGTTTTCTGTAAGAAAGTACTTTCTACCGGCTGGGCTGCTCATCGAAGAAACCTACCACGGCAAGGAAGACCGCCAAACACCACACGGCTGCTACTCTCTCATCCAGATTCAAGTCTCAACGGATCGACATTCGTCTCGTCTTGGGAGTCTTCGAAGATCAGATCTGTGGCTGTGCGTGTGGCCGTTCACGAGCTCGCCTCTGCTTCTTCTGGACCGTTAAAGGTAGCTTGCTAGCTCAAAGTCTTCTTCTTGGTTTAAAGATTAGGGCTTTTTACAATTAATCCCCTATCTCTTTTTCTTTGTGCAATTTTTATTTAGTTTTCGTTTATTTGTGGTATTTATGTCTAATGGACTTATAATTTCTGTTTATGTTTTTTTTGTTTCGGTCATCCATATTGTTCATTCAAGGTTTCGTCTCTCAGATCCAGCTCTTCTTGCTCTGTCGTCGTCGTCACATATTTCCTCAGGTAATTATCTAACTTCTATGTTTGGAAAAGCAAAATATCGAGACAACGAGCTTTATTCTTTTATAGAGTTCAAGCTTACCTTTTGGATAATGGCCCTGATAAAACTATTGTGGGTTAGATGATGCTACACCATGATAAAACTATTCATGTCTGGGGCCTATAAGTTCTTAATTAGATGATGCTACACGTTTGGTTGCTTCAGCTGTTGTGGCCTGTCCTGCCTTGTTCGATGCTCTGCCTTTGCCATGGCAGACTTGTCTTGGTGTTGGCATACCTTCATATATGTCTTGCGCGCATGTAGTCTTGTATGTTATATCGGCTATAGATTATTAAAATTTCCGAGTGTAGACTTGTTAATAGCTAATCTGATACGAATTGGAGGTTTGGTGCAGGGATTGCTATCTATCAAACCTGTTTTCGAGTTCGTTGTAAATTTAATGATCCCTGCACTTGGGGTAATACGTGCTTGATTTGCTTAGATGGTCAAACAATTTAGAGGGTAACTTTTAGGTCTATCACAGAAAGATTAACAATTGATTAGTTATTAACTTTTAGGCTTATTTCTTCAACAATTAACATTCAGCTCTATCACAGAAAGGTGCCGATGGGTGTCGTGGAGATCCCAATGATCCTTTTGTAAGATTGAAGCGTGATTTGGTGATTGTAATGAATTCTGCACATTTGCTATTGTTATTGTTTATTTGTGGAGATTTTGTACCTAAGGGATATTGTTTTGCAAGGGACAACTAGTTTTTATAAGTAGAGTTTTTAGTTTGAAACTTCTTCTCAAAAGATCATGGAAGAAGTTTGGTTATATCTGGTGTACCATACTTATCTCATTGAAGAGTTTATGTATGCTTTGATAAATTCTATTCTTGGATGTTTCAGAATGTGGAGAAACAATCAAGGAGACTTGCAATTATCTCATAACTACTACGTTGTTTTTCTGTCCATCTCAAGAGTCAAGACCACCATCACCAAAATCGGTATTACTTTCTCTCTTGATTTGAAGATTTCTTGTGTCTTGTGTTCTCTCGATCCTAACCTACTTCGTGTTTGTACCCACTTCGTGTCTGCAAATTTGGTATCAGAGCCATGTTTTCCATTCTAGCTTAAACCTTCTTCTGGGAACTTCGTATTCTAAAATACTTCAAATCTTTTTCCGAAACGGAAAATTGAAGCGTATGCTCTGTGGTTGCCTTTTAAGGATCCTCCACATCAGAAACTTCATTAAACCTATTTTGATTAAAATTTTCTGTATCAGTGGGTTAACAGTACCTTGAGACTTTGGCTTTTGTGTAAGCGGTGTGTCTCGGTTTATCTACCCTAGTATACAGAATTTTATTAATCAAAATTAGTTTAAGTTCTCACATTGAAAAAGAAAAGATTTGTTGTATGAGGAAACGAAGAACCCAGATTTTTACCTAAAAAATGAATCGTTTGTTTTCTACTCATTCCTCTGCCACCTCATCTCTTGTCCCTTCTACCAGTAGAAATTCTTCCACCTCTTCTCCTAATCTTGAGTACTTGTATGAATTTGAATATCTTCCCGATGACAGTAAGGTCCCCCTTACTGATCTCCCTTTTCTCAACCCCTATAATGCCTTTGTCCGTCCACAAACTTCTGTAAAAAAGTCTGTCACCCAACTCTTCTCCACAAAACGTCCAACCTCAGTAAAAGAGTATGTCCAGGCCTCCAAGTTTGATCAGTGTTTCATAGCAGCTACAGAAGCTGAACAGCTCTTACCCCTAGAAATCCCAGTTGATTTGCCTCGCATCTGGCAACAACAAGGATTTACTCATCTTCATTTTGGAGCAATCAGATTGGCAGTAACTTTCCATGGTAGAAAAGGTTTACCTGTTACTTCCAGACTTGCTCTGGTAGATACCAGGTTCTTACAGTATCAGCATGCATGTATCGCCACAGTCCAAACCACTCTAAATGCTGGAACTGTGATTTTCACCTTTTACCCTAATTTCAACATGCCATTAGCAGATCCTCATCTGCTATCAGCTCTAAAGGTGCAAGTTCAAATTGGTGGTGCCTCCCAAATCTCCACCACATATGCTGCAACCCTCCACTACCAAATGGCCTATCGTCTTCAAAACCATGCCTTTGACATGTCCTTACCCTCTTCCACAGATGAAGCCCTTTTCCTAACCGTCAACGCACCTCACCAAGCTTCTTGTGTCCATGTCCCACGACAAATTTCTCGCCCTGAGCTTCTCAAGCTTCTCCCAGAATCTTGGGTTACAGCTTACGAGAAAAATCAGCAAAATCCTATCCCTGTCCAGACTTCAAACCCACTTTTCATTTCCAAACCTGATGGTACCGTGGAAATTTCTTTCCCAAAAGAAGACTCTGCGTCCTCTTCCATTCATCCTGTTATCTTTCCGTCAAGGATTGATATGTTTGTAGATGGCTCTAGACCCGGACCTCCAATTAAATATTTCCAATCTAGTGGTCTCCCAGTCTTCTATTTCAAAAACCCAGAAACAGGTCATTGTTATTTTGACTTCTGTGATTGTGATGATTGTGTAGAAGCTAATTTTCTAGATGATGACGAGGACTTTGAAGATCCATGTCCCATATGTCCTTCGTTACCTCCCACTCCTTGTAAATCTCCACCTTCTCCTCAACCTCCATCTAAAAATGACCCTTCGGCACAACCCAGTGGATGTTTTATGTTCACTGAAGCGGATTTTCCTCCTTTGGATTTTCATAATCCTCAGGAAAGAACTACCCACCGTCATAAAATTCCAGACTCAGCTACTATTCTTCCTGATGGTAGCACCAAGGCGGTGTCAGCAGCAATAAATTGGCAGTCAGCAAACTCTCTGGCACAAAACAAGATTCTCCAAAGAATTGCTAACTCTCAGCAAAATTTGGAAAATGTTGTCCATAAGAAGTTGTCATCTTTGGAACTTCTTATCCGAGATTTGCAGCAGAAAATTCAACATGTTCACCAGGAACTTCTCCAGATGGCATATTCCAACCAAGCATTTTCAGCAGCTTTTTCCCACAAGGATGCTGAAATGAAGCACCTAAAAAACCAGCTTCATTCTCTCCAAACTCAACAGTATTCCCAGCAAAAAAGTCCATTTGATATGTTCACATCTTCCTCTCAACAAAGTTTGTTTGGGTATCCTCAAATGTCTCAACCCTTACCTATAAACCCTACCTCAGAATTTGGTGAGTCAAGCTCCATCTTTGGAAGCTCATCAACTTTCCTTCCTCCACCAAAAAGACCATCTCCACCAAAACTTCCTTTTCCAAAGCCCCATATAAAACCCTTTCAACTTCCTTCAGTTCTAACTCCACCATCTACATCTACCTCAGCTCCAACTACCTCTACTTCTTCTAACCCAGCTGACCCAAATCTAAAATCACCCCAGCTAATGGTTCAGCCAACCTCCAAAAATCCCATTTCCACTCTCCTCCATACCTTGGCCACTATACCAGAAACCCCATCTCCAGAACCAACCATTGAGTCTGATTCAGATGTTGAATCCGCTGACTCTATGCCAATACCTCATGTTTTCATGATGAACCCGGAAAACCCAGAGGAAAATGTTGAAGATCCTATCATTGAAGAAGGCCCTGAGTTTGAAACACCTCCAGAAAACCCAACCTTTGATTCCTTTTCACACTCCAATGTCCGTACCCAAGGTTTCTCCTTTGATAATATTCCCCCATCAAAATGGTTGGATAAACTTTATGAGATTCATGCTTGGTATACTGCTGCTATGCTCTCTCCAAACACTACGCTTAGTCTTGTCATTACTAAGTGTACAACAAAATTTCTGGGCCGACTACGTCAATGGTACTTAGCTCTTGGTGAGTACCGACAGTTACAACTTAAGCAACTGCCAACTCTTGATCAATTCATCTCAGTTCTGCATACTGAGTTTCTTGGAGATCACAACAACACAAAGGAGTTTGTTCGAGAAGAATATCTCAGCATGAGGTGCTGTTCATTCAAAAGGAAAGATCTGGAGATCCATTATGACCGTATGTCTCAACGGTTTTATCTTCTCAATGGCATGGATGATGTCAATCTTAAGCAAGCTTTTCTCAATTCCCTTCCAGACCCATTGGGAAATGAGACAACAAGGCTACTTCAAACAAAAGGATTGACGTTAAATGCAACATCTCTTGGCGGTATTTATCAGCACTCTTTGATTGCCTTGGAGAAGCTGTGCAATCACCAGAAATTCCTCAGAACTCTTGAAGAACAGGGAAAACTTCTTGGCAAAGCTTGTGATCGGCCAGACTTATCTATAAAGTGCAAGGACAAGAAGTGCACTTGCCGACCTTCATATCGGAAAACCAAACATTTCCAGAAATGGAAGTCCAAATCTCTTGGCAAATTCCCAAAGTTTTCCAAGTCCGGCAAGTTTCCACGTCGGAAAAAATGGAAGTTTTTTAAGAAGAAAAAGTTCAGAGGGCAGCGAAAGTCTGATCGCTGTTACATATGTGGAAAGAAGGGGCACTATGCAAAACAGTGTCCAAATAAAGCAGCAAGAGACAAGATGGTGAACTCTTTGGCTCTCATTGACGATGATCTTGAAAATACAGATGTCGAATCCCTATTTTCAGTTGATGATGAAGCAACAGATGAAGCGGTCCTGGCATTCACCTTTGATGATTCTTTATCAGAATCAGAGGATTCTTCTGATGATTCCGATTTATTCCCCTATGAAATCCAAACAGTTGGGTTCCCTAACATCATGCTGGCTCAACCTTTAGCCAGGGTCAAAATCTTGCTTGGGAAGTATGAGAAACCCATACCAGTTATCGCTTTCTTTGATACTGGTGCAGCAGCCTCCATCCTCAACCCAGCAATCCTCCCTAGGTTCTACTGGCAGTCATGTTTCAGACCCTTCACAGCAGCCAATGGAGAAACTTTTATCATTACTCTCATCAGTAAGCCTATTATCATTCAACTTTTTCCTGGATACACCATAAAACACCAAGTTTATGGTTCTGACCTCCCAGGGAAAGATCTATTGTTAGGTTTTGATATTCTCCAAAATCTCAGCAAAGTTTCTTGGCTCAAAAAAGGCTTGAAATACAAAAACTACCTGTTACCCTGGACCTCCCAACCAAATCTCTTTTCCATAGAAAATTTCTCCTCCATCAAAGAAACCATAATCCAGACCTCCTGTGCTGAATCCCATTCCCAGTTTCTTACCAAATGTTCCAACCCACTTTGGAAAAACCCAGATTTCTTCATTTCTCTTCCCTTTAAGAAAAATGAAGACATTAACCCCACCAAAGCTACCCATCATGGAATGAACCCGGAACACTACCAGCTTGCTCTCCAAGAGCTCCAAGAGCTCCAGTCAGAAGGATTGATTGAGCCCACAACCTCTCAGTGGGCATGTGAAGCATTTTATGTGAACAAAAGAACAGAGCAGATAAGAGGAAAGCTTCGCTTGGTTATCAATTACCAGCCTCTCAATCATTTTCTGCAGGATAACAAGTTCCCTCTTCCTCGGCGAACTGTTCTTTTTGCAAACTTGCCCAAAGCTCAAATTTTCTCAAAATTTGATTTGAAAGCAGGTTTCTGGCAGCTGGGCATCCATCCAGATGATCGTCCCAAAACTGGTTTTTGCATTCCAGATCACCACTTCCAGTGGTCAGTCATGCCTTTTGGATTAAAAACAGCTCCATCTTTATTTCAAAAGGCCATGATTCGGATATTTGCTCCCATTCTCTCATCAGCCCTTGTCTACATTGATGACATCTTACTCTTTTCCCCAGATATTGAGTCTCATGTTGTTTTACTACAAGCCTTCCATTCCCTGATCCAAACCCATGGTATCATGCTCTCAGAGAAAAAGATGCTCCTTGCTCAACCAGAAATTGATTTTTTAGGGATGCATATCTCTAAAGGTCAATATAACCTCCAGCCCCATATAGCTTCCCAACTTGACCATTTTCCAGATGAAAACCTCACAGTCAAACAAGTTCAACAGTTCCTTGGAATTGTTAACTATATGGCTGATTTCATTCCCAACCTTGCCCAATACCGTACTCCACTTTCAGCTCTACTAAAGAAAATCCCTCCTCCTTGGTCAACCCATTGCACCAAAGCCGTCAAAGACCTCAAAACCATAGCCAAAACCCTTCCTCTATTAACCATACCTTCAGATGGGAAAAGAGTACTTCAGACAGATGCCTCTGATCTATATTGGGGAGCAGTTCTCTTGGAAGAAAACACAGAACAGAAGCGCATAATTTGTGGATATAAGAGTGGTGCTTTCTCTCCAGCAGAGCTTCATTACCACTCTACCTACAAAGAAATTCTGGCAATCAAAAGGAGTATTGAGAAGTTTGAATTTCATCTAATCGGTCATCATTTTCTAATTGAGACTGATATGATGAGTTTTCCCAGCATGCTCAAGTTCAAGCAGAAACACCTTCCAAAAGCACAATTGCTCAGATGGGCAAATTGGTTTTCCAATTGGAGTTTTGATGCTATCCATATAAAGGGAAAAACAAATGTCCTCCCAGATTTTCTGTCTAGAATCAAAAAAGAAATCAACCAGTTTTCAAAAACAAAACCACATTTCTTTGTCCCTGGTTGTTTTCCGATGATTTCCTGTGTCCATCCAGTCAATCTTCCTGTTCACCTTCAGTGTCATCTTTTAGAGTTAACCCTTCTCTCTAGATGTGTCCAAATGTGTCAGAATCTTCAACATCTCTGTATTTTCAAATATGGTCTTGATGAAGGTCCCCTAAGTGGTCTACCTTTCCATCCTGTCTATCCTTTTCTCACCCAGTTTGAAGTATATGACCATAATGTTTTTTATTTTAAAAAAGAAGCCTACCTCCTCTTATGGTATTTAGTAGATGTATATACTATCAGTGTCTGTTTCAATAGATCAGCAGTGTTGGTCTATTTGGCTCATGCGGCGTTCAATCAGATCCAACCTCCAGAAGATTTCTTCTTGAAGTTCCTCTTGCTCTTTGGAAACATACCATTTTGGCAACAGAAGATCAGAAGTGTCCCTAACACTGCAGGCGGGAATCTTCAATTTGTTTTTTGGACAAGTCGTAACAATAGATGTCTTCCTAATCCAGATGGTTCTATCACTTGGCGAAAGGATTATCACACTATATTTCTTTCAGCATATCCAGAGCCTCAGAGAATCCAGATCAACAGTGGAAATTATCTTGTCATGACTCAAACACTGTGTTCACTCAATGGATTGACACCTGCAGAAGTCCCTTCATCTCTCCTCCATTATGAAACTGCAAATTGGAAATTCAATGAGACTTATCCAGAGGAATGGCGCCAAAATATCCGATTTCTTTTGGATCAGTATCACTTGACCGACAGGACTGAAGACTATTCTGGAGACTGCTCAAGACAATATGATTCAGAAGGTTCAGAGTAATCAGGCCAGCTGTCTCTTTTGTGGGTCCCCCTTTCATTTCCAGGAGGGGGTGAAATTATTAGTTCTTACTATGGTGTGCTGTTCATAATAATTGCTGTACTGTTGTTGTAGTAAATGTGTAGACTAAGTTGTAGACTAAGTTGTGTGTACGTAAGTCAAGTAGTAAACAGTAAAGTGGTATAATTGGTGTATGATGATGCAAGCCGTAAATAGTATGGTAATATTATTGGTGTACTGTGTAATGATGTAAGCTGCCCTCCTTATGTCTTTAAAAGGAGGGTCTCCCCGATGTAAAAAACCAAGTTCAGTTTAAGGGATGTAAAAAACCAAGTTCAGTTTAAGCCAGTGTGTTCTCATATATCTTGTGTCTTGTGTTCTCTCGATCCTAACCTACTTCGTGTTTGTACCCACTTCGTGTCTGCAAATTTCATTGATTCAATTTTTTGAAGTCTTTAACTTGAGATTCAATTCAGAGAGGGGGATAAAAAAGGTAAGAAAAACTATTACGAGATTGACTTGGGGTAGCTTGAATGGAATGTAGATATAGCATATTGTGGGAAATCCCTTTGATTGCTTGAATGGAATGTAGCTATAGCATATTGTGAGAAATCCCTTTGATAAGCCATGCCTACAAGTTTTCAGCCCTTTTTCTAACGTAGAGGTTAAAGTATTTGCTTAAACTAGCATCCACAAATTGGAATTATTTAACCATGTTCATTTTGGCCTATTGGGCATTGATGATGACGTGGTTGGGAGAAAGTAAAAAGTTATTCATTCTATGGCTCTTTTGATTTTGCGTGAATTGTATTCATCTTCTTGTAAACTGGACCCATGCTGTTTGATGTAAGTGATGTGTATGGGGTTATAGATTTATTATGTGATCTTGCACTTAGAAGTTAGAATATACACTATTTGATTTTTTTACTTAACATGTTACAATTGTTTGGTTAAGGTTTGAATTGCTGAATTTTGTTAGAGAAGTCTAAAATTGAAGTTTACTTATGCGTTAACTTGGGTTTTATGTGTTGTGCATTTCTCATTCTTCTATTCCTTTTCAAGTGCTCGAAGAAGATTTAGACGTGCAACCACTGAGAAGATGGAATGGAGTCCGCTTATGTTGCATTGTAGTGACTGAACTAAAATTGCTAGGTTGAATTTAGTATTTGTAGTCTATGTTGTTCTTTCATATCTAATAAACATATTATCTTGGGCAATCAATTATGATTTTTTGGGGGATTGAATGAATGACTGAGTTAATTTTGATATGAATGAGCGAATGGTTAAATTGGTTCTATATGAGAATGAGGTTGAATGAATATTGTTTTTCATTATATTGGAGGTATATAGCAACAGGTTTTGCAACCGACTGTACCTGAAGCAAAAAAGGGAAGAAAACTTTTTTTTTTTTTAATTTAGCTTTTTAATTTTTTGCGACTGCATGTATCCCGATGCAAAAGATAGTATTTGCGACGGCATAAGCCGACGAAAAAAATGGTATTTGCGATGGCCATGCCACCCGATGCGAATGATTATATTTTTTCAATTTTCTTGAGTCGGGAAGAATGCCGACGCAAGAAAACTATTAGCGACAGTGCTTGCCGACGCATATACTATGCGACGGCACATGCCGACGCAAAAAACTTTTTGAGACCCCACCATTTTCGTCCCCCCAAATGCCGACGCGTTGCCGACGTAAAAAGCAGGTCCCGTCGCAAAAAGTGCCCATGCCGACGCAAATAGGTCGACGCAAATAGCATATTCTCTTGTAGTGGGGTGTCTCCTTGGTTGACATCTTGTCAATCTCGGGATTGAGTCTCGGACTGGAAACATAATTGTTCTTAACTTAGTTTAGGGATATGATGTCGTTTTCCTTATCCTGTTAGTCTTTGTAGTAATTTCAAAGATTAATAAAAAATTTCGCCGTTCAGAAAAAAGAAACACTGCTGCTTTAAAATTGAGATCCGTTACGGTTTAGGATAATGTGAGACACATGGGACAACTGGTTGGAAGGGGTATTGGCTACAATTAGGGCATCCTCACCATTTTAGAAATGACCTTAAAGTTTCTTTAATTGAATCGACAAGAGTAAAGCTAAGGGACCCCTTGGTGGATTACAAGTGTGTGGATTCTTTGGAGTGGGAACTTTTTGGTCCATTTTTATGCTGTGTTTGGATGAGTTTTTAAGAAATTTTTTATTAGAGTAATGATTGAAAATAGGGGTAATGAGTAGAAAGAGATAGAGAGAGAAATGAGAATAATAATTAGAGATATGGGTAATGAGTGGAGAGTAATAATTGAAAACAGAGATAATGAATATTTTTTTAGTTGAATTTTTTTTTTTCAAAAACGAAAGGGAAATGATTTTGCCACTTTCTTTTTTGTTAACGTCACTCCCCCTGCAAGTGTATTTTTCACCAAAAATACACTTGCAGGGAAGTGGCATTAACAAAAAAAAGAGTGGCAAAATTAGCAGCCAAAAAAAAACGAGCAAGACATAAATCTTTTTAGGTGGAGGGCACCTTGTTTTTTGGTTCTAATGTTCGTGACGCCCAAGACAAATACCCCACAAAGGAAATGGATTCTTTTCGGTCCATGTTTTGGACCGGAGGAGACAGTCATAATCGGTACTGTTCATTTAGTGTAATGGATGGTTTGGATGTATTTTTAAACTCTTATCGATAAGAGTTAATTTTTACTGGTAAGAATTGATAAGTAAATCCGAACCATTGATTATATCAATGGACGGTTCCGATCTGAACTGCCTCATTCAGTCCATTATTGGAATGGAAAGGATCCAGACCCTACCACAAAAGAGAGCAGCCAATGGGTAGGTTTGGTGTGGACTTTTTGAGTCTTGTAGTCTTGTTCATGTTAACACTCGGGTTTGTACTCTCTTGCATTTTTAGAATCCCTCTCTATTTCTCTTTACGGTTTTCAATAGGTTTTTCCCGACTTGTTACTCTATCTTTCTAGAGATTAAATTTTTTACACCGCCAGTGTAAACATTTGTTTCCTCCAAATCAATTATATTGCGCCACGTCGCCATGTTCTATTGATTTGGACAAATGTTTTGCAACGTGGCGCGATGTAATTGATTTGGAGAAAATAAATGTTTACACCGACGGTGTAAAGAATTTATTCTCATCTTTCTATTTCTCTCTACTCATTATCCCAAAAAACTCACTCAGAACCTTTAACAAACAAACAACCCCTTAAGCTTACGTTTATGTTTATAAAGTATTTCTGTTATCAATCGATAGGAAAGATCATTCAAATCATGCATGAAGTACAAAATATAAATTTGGGATACTACATTAATTGTAAGAGTCCATGAGATAACCAAACACAACAATTTAATCAATACAAGAAAGAAGACCATCATAAGAAAGAAAAAAAGGAAAAATCCCTCTAAGGGGAAAAAAAAAATACCCAAACGCAAGTGGGGAGATTTGAATTTTTTACCTTATAGAGAGATACAAAAGTCCTAACCAACTGAATTAATCCCAATTGATTTTTATGTTCATATTTGAGCGTAGTAGATTATGGAAGTCATATACTATTGTTCAGTTTAAAATTTGAATGAATTCGACATGGGTTTACTGCAACCTCTAATTGGAAATCTCGTTTTTTAGCTTTACATTCTTAGCACAAATTCAAAAATTTGTTGACACACAAAACGCAACCTAAATTTTTCATAACTCTTCTACAATCACAAACACACTTACATTCACGTCATGAGGATCACGCACACTGTACGTTCAGTGTATATGAGACCCACAAATGAATGTGAGTGTAACGACCCTGAATTTTGGTAAATAAAAATTTCGTTAAATATTTGAATTTTATTTTAATCACTAGGATTGCTTTTAAAATTTCTTTTTAATTTCTAATAATCCGTCATAATTAGATTTGAGACTTTAAAATTATATCTTTTAAACACCGGACAATCTAGTCATTTTCTAAAGACAAGTATGCTTATAAAAGGACTTGTATATTTTCCTAGTATTTGAAATAAAGATCTTAAAATTTTATTTCTTGGCCTTGGCATGTAGAAATAGTTTCCAACCGATTAGTTAAAGAAACCAAACTACCAATTCACCTAGTTACATTTCCCTAACCCTTAATGAGCCTTCTTAACCCCCTTTGAGCCTTGTGAACCCCTCCTAGGGCCTAATTAAACCAATAGACCATTAGAAATAATCAATTAGCCTTATGTGGCATTTTTCTTCCGTAACCTTTGGTTAATAATTGTTAGGGGAAAAATTAACCTTTGGGTAATAAAAACTAGTCTTTCTAATGAAAGACTTAAATTAATAAGGCTAGTAAATTAGGTACTTGAAAAAAAAAAATAGAAGGCAATCATATTGTTTCAAAAGGAGGAAGACTAGTCTTGCCACATGCAAGTCTAAAACACATAGCCTTAACCCTAAATTGGCCAACCTAATTACATTTCTAATTGTTCTTAAAGCTTATATTGGTATGCCCCTTGGATAAAAGTTTCCTAGGGAAATTGTAACATTTAGTCAATGTTTAACTTAGCCATGTCATTTTTTTTAAGCCTAATAAGACTAGTTAGTACTTAAGCATGCCTAAATATACCTAGGTTTACTTTCTAGGAAAAATCTTACCCATTGGATAATATTTGCTAGGGAAATTTTTATCCCTTGAGTAATAGTTATTAGGCATGCCAATGAATACTTGTACAAGCTACCATTAGTCTTAAACCTATTATCAACCTATTACTAACCAACTTTAAACATAATCATGGTGTTTCTTCTTGCAAGCTAGCTATCCAAGGACAAATTAGGCTAGAAAGCTTCCATGAAAACCTAGATTAGGGCTTAAAAGATGAAGTGACAAAAGAAGGAAGGCTTGGCATGCTTTCAAAGCCATGCCTTTCAAAAATTAACCCTTGGTCAATAATTGTTAGGGAAAAATTTATCCATTGGTTAATAAACCAATTTTTGCTATAAATAGGACCCTTGCCCATGCCATTCAACTCACACCTTCAATCTCCAACTTCTCTCTCTAAGAAAGTCTTGTGTTCTTACTTTATTCTTCTTGTTCTTGAGTTCTTCCTAAAGTCTTCAAGAAACTCATCCTAAACCACCCTTTAAATCCATAAAGTCTAGTAGTTTTACTCAAGAATTAGTTTCGAGAGAAACCTTTCTCTTTCGAAGCTACCGGAAGCCACCGTAGGAAGTTACTCCGTCCGACGTACTTACTTTTTACCGTAGCCGTAACCACCGCCAAGAAGGAAGGTAGAATACCTCTACTCTACCCCTCGTATAAAAAAAAAGAGATAGATAGTATTTACTTTTATGATCCAAAGCATGGTAGTTAGTAACTTTTTTTTTAAAATGGAAGTATGAGCATGAATATAGGATTATTAGATTTACTTGTCTTGATATGTGATAAGGCATAAGTGGTTTTTCACTCCAAAGGTGTCCGTCCATGTGACACTATGCCTTAGATTGTATGTTAATTGCTTGAGCATGATTATGTGAAATCAAGGATAAAATGAGCATGCTAAATAAAATAGAGTTGGATGATCTTGCTAGTTTAATTTCAAGATTTCAAATTAAATGATTTATGTGAAAAAGTCCCACCGCGGAGTCGAAGCATGAATACGAGACACGAAGATCGAGAAAATTAGAAACATGACACCTAGGGTGTGATTAAAGGCAATGACTTGGTAAAATATTTTTGAAACTACATAATGACCAATGTGGGAGTCGTTATGTGAGTCGTGTGTGTTTTGAAAAGGAGAAAAAGTTTTGAAATGTGATTGTGTGTGTTCCAATGGAAATCCGTGGCGGCGGAACCATTGTGAGGCTGTGTGTGTTCCAATGGGAATTCGTGGTGACGGAACCATTGTGAGGCTGTGTGTGTTCCAATGGAAATCCGGAACAGCGGAACCATTGTGAGGTTTGTGGCTTGGTTATCCGTGGAGAGGAGCCAATGCTGTTGTGTGCCAATGGGAACCCGGTGCGGCGGAACCATTGTGAGGATACTCGGGAACCCGGAACAGCGGAACCGAGGTTGGGTGTGTTAAAATACTTTTCGAAATGTTGATTTGGTAAAAGAAAAGTGAAAATGATGACACGGTCTATGAAACGCTGTGTAGGAGAAATTCTGATGTCACGGACACCAACAATAGTTAATAATGAATGTGGATGTGTCATTGTTAACTGTTTTATTAGAAAAGCATGTACTGTGTAGATAACGTTATCTGTATGATTCATTATTTGTAAGTTATGAGTTAGCAGGTATGGGATTATTCTGCTGAGCTTTTTAGCTCATGGTGTTACCTTTGGTGACCCTGACATATTATATCGATGGCGACGCTGGTATAATGTGTCAGACTTTGTAGATGATCAAGGTGAGCTGTACACCTTGGAGGCCTTTGGAGCAGAGGAGCTGGCTAGAATGGAGGAGCAGGCGGAGCAGTAGATATGAACCCTAGTTCCCCTCCTTTTGTTGAATAAAAGTACTCTTGTGAGAATTATGATGTAATAATGAGCCAGACTCGATTTAGATTATCAATAAAATTTTCCTTTTAACGTACCCGGAAATTGGGGGCGTTACAACATGGTATCAGAGCTTTAGGCTCAACACTCGGCCATGGGTAGAATGGGTAGAACCATAAGATAGTTTGACCGTTGCACAAACGTGAAATTGAGTTTAAGTTTACCGTCCCAAATTGGGTGGAATTCTGTCAAAACAATCTTCGGATTGAAGCAAGGTGCCGGAAATTGGCAGTACCACCGAGCTGGGGATTCCCGAACAATTGGTTAATGACTTAAATCAAGAATCGAATGTGGAACCTAGAAATTCCAAAGTGTCCTTAGCACTAGTAAATTCTATCTCCAAACGTTACTAATTGAGGTTTAAACTCTATCTTCCCTTGTAGATGAACCACCTGGATTACCTAGTCGACCTGTTGGCTGGAGCTCGTTAGCTCAAGATCGCCCTAGAAACCATGACAAATCAACTAGTGAAAAATCCTGACTTCATTGCTGCCATACTCGCAGAAAAGCGAGATTTCGCAAGGGTACAGCAAAACACCCCCATCCCTGTGGAGGAGGACCCTTGGTTCCCTGCAATGTTCCTAATCCTATATGTCTTCCGTGAATTTTTCGGTGTCCTACCCCCAATGGAAAACTTCGAGGATGGAGATGTGGAGGAGAAAGTCGATGGCGATAAGGACGCCAATGAGGACTAAGGAAGAAAACCCTGTAAATGAAAGGAATCTCGAGGAGGACGAGGTCCTAGAGGACCTGTGAAAACCAAGGATACCAATAGGTGCCCTTAAATAAGATCTAGCAACAGTTGTAGTCCTTCGGGATGTAGGATGTTGAAGATTTGGATCACCGTTGTATGTTTGGTATTTCCTAAGTTGTACTATTGCTATGCTTGATAATAAAAGCCTTATTTCGTTTACTACTAGTCGTTATATGCTGTTTTTAGTACTTGATCATTGTTTACGTGCATACTTGTATCTTAATTCTTATACCTATCCGCACGCGATTCCCACCTCGCCGGTAGAATAGTCTTAGGATAAGATCCCGAGAGTCGTAGTCGCACTTGTGGCACACTAAGACAAATCGGACCACGTAGGAGTATGTAGGATTTTTCAACTTGTACTAGGAAGAATCTTATGTCTTAACTTGTCTTTTGTAGTAGAACTCTATGCTTATAAATGTAATTTTCTGCTTATCTATGAAAAATTTGCTTGGAGTACTGTAGCATACTACTTGATAAAACTGCTTTTGACTTTAGAAAGGAAAATACCATTTGCAAAAATAGGCTAAAACCCCCCTTTAAATTTCTACTCGTAGATGGTGAATCGATGCAACGGATTAGGATACAAAACCGGAGAATCCTCTAACCCTAACCCTAACCCCGACCTAACACAAGTCATGCGAGCACTCGTAGCCGCTCTGAACGCCAACCGCCAAAACCACGACGAAGGACCTATGACCCGCAGCCGAGCTATGAATGAGTTATGCAAACATCGACCCCCTACTTTCCACGGAGATCCCTGCTTACGCCACAACCTCGCCTTTAGAAATAAGGTTGATAGAAACCCGAAGCGTAGGGCTAGGTCATTGCACGCATAATATCCGAAAGTCCGGGATCGTACCCACAGAGAATCGAATATAGCTTAATTGGATTGTAGGTATTAAACGATGGGATTTTGGCGTTTAAAACGGCCAACTTGGTTTGCTTTGAAAGGTGGAAAATGCTAGTAAAATGACTAGAAATGTTCTTAATGAACTTAAAGAGGCAAGTCTAGGGATCTTCTAACCCTTGACAAAGGCCGTTACCGATTCTCAAATATAAGTCAAGCGAGAGTCACGACTGCGTGCTCACGCCCGGAGGATTTAGCTTTAATAACTAAGTTTATCAAAAGATGTGATTAACCGGAACTAAACCAACTTATTTTTGCTAATGTATCTAACACGTAGGAGGCCACGAGCCCTCGATATGTCGCTTGCCAAGACCGCTTTGTAGGGAGGCATTACCGAACAGGTGCAAATAGTTGCCGAACATGTGGTGTTCTAGATCCGTGTAATGAGGAAGGTGATATGGGACCCTATATAAGATGAACGACGGCGGAAGTATCCGGTGCATCCAGAGGGCACCGGATTAGATTATCTGTTCGGCTGAGGTGGCCCAGTGACATGAGAAGTTATTAACTGGTACAGTTTGTTCGGCCTAGGTGGGCCGGTGACATGAGAAGTCATGTACTTGTGCAGTTTGTTCGGGAGAATCACATGCCGAACAGATGGAGTCATCTGATGAAACGATGTCTTAAGAGATAAGGCGATAGGAGTGTTCTGAAAAAGGAGCCCAGTATACGGTAAAGATAAGTAAAGGGACAGTCCTATTGTGGGACAAATTCCACGAAAGGAAGAGACCCTATGAGTAAGGGGTCTCAGTTGATTGGGCAAGAGATTCCCAGGGGAGCCAGGTTTCCTATACGAAGTAGGAGACCTGGGGCGATGAGGATGCTTGAAGAGCAAGTAAGTGGATATCTATAAATACAAGGTAAACCTAGAGGAAAAAGGTACGCAATAAGTTGCATTCATTCCACACTTCCTATTGATTTTTTTTAGGGTTTTGAGACAGTACGTAATACTAACTTAGGCATCGGAGGGCCTTTGCCACGAGAGGCAAAGGTGCGCTCACCCCTTGTCTGTTTTACAGGTTAGGGTTCAGGCGAAGGTATTAGGGTTCCGGTTGGGCACCACGTGAACAAAGAGATTCAGCGCTGTTCTAGTTACCATCTATTCTTCTCCACCTACACGCTTGACTAAACTTCTTATCAAGGAGTTAACACCCCTCGCTTAGACCAAAATGGCTAGGTTAATCCAATTCCGAAAACCATGATTTTAAGCCCGAAGGTTTGAGAACCGAATAATCACCTAAGTCATTGGGAAAGATTAGCCCAAGACTTAGCCAAAAGACTACTCAACCATACTTAAAGAACTAAGCATGCTAGAAAAATGAGACATAAGATTTAACCGACAAAAACGAAAATAAACTTGAAATTAAGGAGAATCTAGTTCGTAGTTACAACATTAATAAACGAGAAATTAACAAACGAGAAAGACTTACAAGTGTTCTTGAAAGATTTAACTAAGAAAGCTTGGAAGACATTAATGGAGAAAAACTAACCTAAACTAACTAACTACATATGTGAGAGAGAAAGACTTCCAACCTATTTATACAAATAAATCCCTCTTTACAAAATATCCTAAAAACATACCAAAAGTAGTAACTATTCCATAAATGGAAAGTCCAAAAAGCAACAAAAATCTGGCCGGAAGCCTCCCGTATCGATACAGATTTAGACAAAGTATCGATACCACGCTGTTATCCTGAAATGGCCAAATCCCCCGTAACGCCTCCGTATCGATACGGAAAAATGCGGTATCGATACGCGCAAAGCTGGAGGCCACGAAGCAAATTGGTATCGATACAGATTTAGGCTGTATCGATACCAGGAGCTTATCTCCAGATCTTCAAGCCAGCTTCAGCAGGCAGCTCCCAGCAACTTCCAGCTCCTCAGCATCTTATTTTCATTCTCTAAATTTAAGTAAAGATGACATTTTAAACCTTTCTTTTACCTTTTCTTTACTTTAATTTTATTTAATGAAAATAAGAAAATACCCCCCATTTGGAAACAATGGCATTACCAGAATTTTAAGATTCCAATTAAATCAAAATGCCAACCCCCCACTTTTAGTACAAAACAGAAAACTGCACAATTTTCTCAAGAGAAAAAGGCTCAAAACATGACCTTGCTCTTCAAATAAAACCTTGCAACTTTGTAATTACTCTTAGAAAAATTCAAGGATCAATTACCGCCATTTTTAATCTCGAAAATCGATACTTTTTCAGAAAGTCATTTTTCCATACTTAGACAGATTTTAAGGGGCCGACAGGGTCTTCGGGTACTTGGAAGCACTTGGGCCATCCATGGCGTCAAACTACGCCTTATTTGCACGTTTTACCTGAAACACAAAAACCACACCTTACGTGCAATATCACTATATAAGCTAAATAAACATAAGTAAAAGCAACATAAACCGGGACTAGACGCACCAATTATCTACAATATTGGGTGCTCATCAATCCCAACCCCATCGTAGCTGAGGCATGGCTGAAAGAAGTCAAGGTGATCCTGGACACCTTGGAGATTACCCGGGATGGAGATCGTGTGGCCCTGGCCGCATACCAACTGAAGGGAAAAGCCCGTTACTGGTGGAATTGATAGAAGCAACCCATGCCATAGCCACCATGACCTTTGATCAGTTCGAAACCCTATTCCTCGACAAATACTTTCCCACGCCTATTCGCCTAGCCAAGGAACAAGAATTCATGAATCTGAAACAAGGAACTATGACCGTTACCCAGTACGCAGCCAAATTTGAAGAACTATCCCGCTACGCCACAACCGCAGTTGCTACTGAGGACAAGAAAGCAAGAAGGTTCGAGTGGGGGCTGACAACCGCTCGAAGGGCTGTGGTGGCACAAACTTTTCCCACCTATACCGGTGTCGTAAAATGTGCTCTCCGGCTAGAGAGTGAGGAGGCTGACTTTAAAACCCGCTGGAGGAAGGCGACCGGCGGCACCGGCGGGCCAATTCGAACCCAACCATCCAACAACACTCGTGGACCCTACTTCACCAAACCTTCTAACCCGACTTAAAGCAACCAACCATGGGAGACTGCTACACCAGGACATGGCGAACCGCAGAGGGGAGGTCAAGACATAGCCACAGTTCGGTGCTACAATTGTCAGGCTATGGGCCACATTAGGCGCAACTGCCCGCAGCCCCAAAGGAGGAGGGATGGGAGCTTTGGGAATTAGAAAGCTCAACAGCCTGGGTAGGCTGGTTTTATGAAGCAAAACCTTGGAGGTCCATTGCAGCAGCAGAATGGACAGAACAATGGAAAACAGCCCATGGGTAACCAGCAAAGCACTGGAGGACGTATCTTTGCGCTGCAGACCGAGGAACAGGAGCAGGATCCCTCTGTAATCCAAGGTACGCTACTATAGTACCTGCGTACAAGCCTTGTTTAAATCCGGAGCATCATTCTTTTATATCTACTGCATGCGTAACTGCTCTAGCACTTAAAACGGAACCCCTAGTACGAGTGTAAGAGTAGCATCACCATTAGGAGGAGTATAACTGTTAGCCTAGTGTGTAGAAAGTGCAAACTAGAAATAGCCGACCTGCGCCTGACCTGCGATCTTAAAGTGAACGACATGACGGATTTTGACGTAATTATGGAGATGGATTGGCTATCGGCACACCAAGCAATCATAGACTGCCATCGGAAGATGGTGATGGCATATACCCCGAAGGAACTCCTTTCCAAATTAAGGGGGATAGACAGACAATGAAATCGACGACGAAAGGATCAAAGTGGCGGAATCAATTGTTTGGATGGCTAGCTAGTCTCCAATCGGAAGAAGCCGATAGAATGGAAGTGGGATTACCGCGCATCGTGTGTGAATACACCGATGTTTTCCCTGAAGAACTTCCTAGCTTACCACCCCAAAGGAGAGAGAAATTCTCTATAGAATTCTAACCAAGAACGACACCAATCTGTATGGTCCCGTACCAAATGACCCCTACGGAACTAAAGGAGATCAATACCCTATTGCAAGAGCTATTAGGCAAGGGGTTATTAGACCAATTATGTCACCATGGGAAGCATCTGTATTATTCGTAAGGAGGGACGCTTTGACTATGCATCGACTACAAGAAACTGACGCCACCAACGACTTGTTTTTCCCCTGACTATAATGGTTCTTTCAGTACCTTTGTTAAAAATTTTAGAATATCAAAGGGCCTGTTGGCTAAAACTCCAGTTCATTCCGAATAAGGATAGGGTACTTAAGCTTCACAATTTCAAAATGCTTCTACTCAAGTTGATCCATTGGAAACAAGATTTAGGCGTTAGGTAGGAAAGCGTGCTGATTCAACAAGGACGTGTTAAGGAAACGTCTACAGGATACGAGTCCGCATGATGATTTGGTGGAAGTTTTGCATTTGGCGTTGGTGATTACGATGGAAACTTTATCAGAGGTGGACAATGAGGCAAGCTGTTTGACGGCTGAAGCTGTGATGTCCCACTTTTTTTAGTTAAAAATAATAATAATATTTTTGATCCAAATAATTAAATCTTTCATTTCTCTTTTTCAAACTTCTTAATAAAATAAAATACTTCTATTTTAAATTTCATAATATTGGGGCTATTTTTCTAATATGTGTTTTTATACTAAATGTCAATTTATAAGATGTGTATAGTTATTTATCTGTATGAGAGAGTTTTAAGGGTTGTGGGAGACTGGGTCATTATCTGCATATATATAAGTGTTTGAGAGACCTAGGTTATTTTAGTTTCTCTAGAATATTGTGAGAGCAGTAAATAGTACGGCGGCGAGAAGGTTTTCACCGGAGTTGTGGATATGGATTTCGTTTCTTTAGAAAGTTAATCAGTGGGTTTTGTTTGAGAGAGAGAGAGAGAGAGAGAGTGCATGTGTGCCGTGTGCATGTGCCGTGAGAAGTGGTGGTGCTGTGTGTGCGTGGGTGTTGGGCTTGGTATAGGGTCATGACTATATTGGAAGGTAAACTAATAAAGTACATAATTGTTATCAGGCATATTAGTAATAACTGTACAGTAGCCGTTTTCATTGAATTGATGTTCGTACATGCATTCTTTTTGTTCAGACTAGCAGAGTACTCGAGCAATATTGCTTTTCGCGATTTATCTATCCAATCGAGGTGAGTAGTTAAACATGTGATCCCTTTCTTGGAATCCTCTTGAGCCAATCTATTCTTGACAGTTCGTAATTGGTTGTGATCCGGTGATAATTATTCTTATTCGTTGTTCTCATAATTGTTGACAATTGACGTACCCTTTGGCATACAAGGTTATTTGAGAATATTTGTGATTGATCAAAGCTCTTACTTTTATTGTCGTCGATTCGTTGACTCCATAATATTATTGTGACTACGCAACGACACGGGGAATAATCCTGGCCGGTCAGGTGACTCCGGTTTGCCGTTGTTCTTATGTGTTTGGGACCATGGATTATGTTTATATTTGTGAAAGTCCAAGGAAAAGACCCGTGAGATATCGTGGTGACTTTGGCCGCTAGGGAAAAGACTTGTGAAATACCCTGTGACTCTAGTGCTCAACGGATAGGGAAAAGACTTGTGAAATACCCTGTGACCCTATTCCGGATCGGCTTAGGGAAAAGGTCCCAGGCGCCATCCTGTGGTGACTCTAAGTACGGTGTTGGATCCAACGGGCTAAGCCCTGAGAAAATATTTGGCATTTGGTATTTGGTAATTGGAAGATATGGTTCCCACCTTGGTTTGGATTTCCGTTTATTGCGGTTCATCGTTCTGAGATTATTGAGCAAACCTATTGGTATAAAAGGCATGTTATTGTTATCCAAATTGTTCTTGTGAAACAGTGATTCATCTCATCGATACCTTTTGTGAGCCATTGACTTTGTCGTTCGTTATTTAGTTCGTTGATATGAATTGTTGAACCATCGATCGACCCTCATTATTTGAAACCATTTCTTGGAACCCACAGTATCTTTTGTTTAAAAGTATGCCGCGTTGTATTCTTTACCCTAGCATGCCTAACTACTCACTGAGCTCGTCAGCTGACGGATTTATTCCACATTATTTTCAGGTTAGTTCATGGAGCATTGTAGTGGACTCTGTGGCGTTGTCGGGACCTTGAGTTTGGACCTCTAGGGCGTTTGCATTTTTATTTCTTTTATCGTGTCAAACCGCTTCCGCACTTTTATTTATTAGCTTCCGCACTTTTATTTATTGGCAAATCATGGTGAAATTTGGAGTTTGGAAAATATGAGATTTTTGCCATCTTGTTAAGGGAAAATATTGGTTTAAGTTGCAGCTTTTGCTTTAATAAAATATTCAGTTTTCTTTTATTGGTTTTGAGTTGCTAAAATATTATTTTTAATTAGGCTTCGTGTCCCATGATTATTGCATGGTTCACGGCCGGTCATGTTCCCGGATTTGGGGCGTGACAGAAGCAACTTCAACCCCATCTTGCTTAAGACTTAATTTGAGTAACGAAACATATAAAGGATTGACGGTGACCTGCTTCTATTTTAAGGGGGATAGACGTCGATTCCAAGACCAGTATAGCTGCTAGGTCTAATCCGAAGCCACGCGCCAATTTCGAGGACGAAATTATTTTAAGGGGGATGGTTTGTAACGACCCTGATTTTGGTAAATAAAAATTTCGTTAAATATTTGAATTTTATTTTAATCACTAGGATTGCTTTTAAAATTTCTTTTTAATTTCTAATAATCCGTCATAATTAGATTTGAGACTTTAAAATTATATCTTTTAAACACCGGGCAATCTAGTCATTTTCTAAATACAAGTATGCTTATAAAAGGACTTGTATATTTTCCTAGTATTTGAAATAAAGATCTTAAAATTTTATTTCTTGGCCTTGGCATGTAGAAATAGTTTCCAACCGATTAGTTAAAGAAACCAAACTACCAATTCACCTAGTTACATTTCCCTAACCCTTAATGAGCCTTCTTAACCCCCTTTGAGCCTTGTGAACCCCTCCTAGGGCCTAATTAAACCAATAGACCATTAGAAATAATCAATTAGCCTTATGTGGCATTTTTCTTCCGTAACCTTTGGTTAATAATTGTTAGGGGAAAAATTAACCTTTGGGTAATAAAAACTAGTCTTTCTAATGAAAGACTTAAATTAATAAGGCTAGTAAATTAGGTACTTGAAAAAAAAATAGAAGGCAATCATATTGTTTCAAAAGGAGGAAGACTAGTCTTGCCACATGCAAGTCTAAAACACATAGCCTTAACCCTAAATTGGCCAACCTAATTACATTTCTAATTGTTCTTAAAGCTTATATTGGTATGCCCCTTGGATAAAAGTTTCCTAGGGAAATTGTAACATTTAGTCAATGTTTAACTTAGCCATGTCATTTTTTTTAAGCCTAATAAGACTAGTTAGTACTTAAGCATGCCTAAATATACCTAGGTTTACTTTCTAGGAAAAATCTTACCCATTGGATAATATTTGCTAGGGAAATTTTTATCCCTTGAGTAATAGTTATTAGGCATGCCAATGAATACTTGTACAAGCTACCATTAGTCTTAAACCTATTATCAACCTATTACTAACCAACTTTAAACATAATCATGGTGTTTCTTCTTGCAAGCTAGCTATCCAAGGACAAATTAGGCTAGAAAGCTTCCATGAAAACCTAGATTAGGGCTTAAAAGATGAAGTGA
Organism: Rhododendron griersonianum; assembly: GCA_018127125.1. NCBI lineage: Eukaryota > Viridiplantae > Streptophyta > Magnoliopsida > Ericales > Ericaceae > Rhododendron > Rhododendron griersonianum. The sequence goes on along the minus strand of CM030796.1, from coordinate 32,567,111 downwards.
CAAAAGAAGGAAGGCTTGGCATGCTTTCAAAGCCATGCCTTTCAAAAATTAACCCTTGGTCAATAATTGTTAGGGAAAAATTTATCCATTGGTTAATAAACCAATTTTTGCTATAAATAGGACCCTTGCCCATGCCATTCAACTCACACCTTCAATCTCCAACTTCTCTCTCTAAGAAAGTCTTGTGTTCTTACTTTATTCTTCTTGTTCTTGAGTTCTTCCTAAAGTCTTCAAGAAACTCATCCTAAACCACCCTTTAAATCCATAAAGTCTAGTAGTTTTACTCAAGAATTAGTTTCGAGAGAAACCTTTCTCTTTCGAAGCTACCGGAAGCCACCGTAGGAAGTTACTCCGTCCGACGTACTTACTTTTTACCGTAGCCGTAACCACCGCCAAGAAGGAAGGTAGAATACCTCTACTCTACCCCTCGTATAAAAAAAAAGAGATAGATAGTATTTACTTTTATGATCCAAAGCATGGTAGTTAGTAACTTTTTTTTTAAAATGGAAGTATGAGCATGAATATAGGATTATTAGATTTACTTGTCTTGATATGTGATAAGGCATAAGTGGTTTTTCACTCCAAAGGTGTCCGTCCATGTGACACTATGCCTTAGATTGTATGTTAATTGCTTGAGCATGATTATGTGAAATCAAGGATAAAATGAGCATGCTAAATAAAATAGAGTTGGATGATCTTGCTAGTTTAATTTCAAGATTTCAAATTAAATGATTTATGTGAAAAAGTCCCACCGCGGAGTCGAAGCATGAATACGAGACACGAAGATCGAGAAAATTAGAAACATGACACCTAGGGTGTGATTAAAGGCAATGACTTGGTAAAATATTTTTGAAACTACATAATGACCAATGTGGGAGTCGTTATGTGAGTCGTGTGTGTTTTGAAAAGGAGAAAAAGTTTTGAAATGTGATTGTGTGTGTTCCAATGGAAATCCGTGGCGGCGGAACCATTGTGAGGCTGTGTGTGTTCCAATGGGAATTCGTGGTGACGGAACCATTGTGAGGCTGTGTGTGTTCCAATGGAAATCCGGAACAGCGGAACCATTGTGAGGTTTGTGGCTTGGTTATCCGTGGAGAGGAGCCAATGCTGTTGTGTGCCAATGGGAACCCGGTGCGGCGGAACCATTGTGAGGATACTCGGGAACCCGGAACAGCGGAACCGAGGTTGGGTGTGTTAAAATACTTTTCGAAATGTTGATTTGGTAAAAGAAAAGTGAAAATGATGACACGGTCTATGAAACGCTGTGTAGGAGAAATTCTGATGTCACGGACACCAACAATAGTTAATAATGAATGTGGATGTGTCATTGTTAACTGTTTTATTAGAAAAGCATGTATTCTCAATCTTACACAATTTCACACTGTGAAATTCTCAATTTCACAGAATTTCACTGTGTGAAATTCACATACCTCTGTGAATTGTTTTCCTGATAACATATTTCGCATTTCAAACTTGAAATTCATCCAATGCATATACGGAGCTCACCTCGGATATCACTTCGATGAGTCAAACTATCTATTTGCACGTTTCAATAGGTAAATTATCCATACAAAATCATCAAGTTGATCAGAGTACTCTTGAATGGAATTTCACAGGGGTATGCGAAATTCACAGGGAGTATGTGAATTTCACAAGGGGTATGCGAAATTCACAGGGGTATGTGTTAGAATTCCATTTTTTCAAGCAAAGAGCGCACAACTATATATTAAAAAAATCAAGGACAATGATCTACTTCTTTTAGTCTTCTTTTCAAAGCGAAAGAAAATTTGGTATACGGAGCTCATCTCGGATATCACTTCGATGAGTCAAACTATCTATTTGCACGTTTCAATAGGTAAATTATCCATACAAAATCATCAAGTTGATCAGAGTACTCTTGAATGGAATTTCACAGGGGTATGCGAAATTCACAGGGGGTATGTGAATTTCACAGGGGGTATGTGAATTTCACAAGGGGTATGCAAAATTCACAGGGGTATGTGTTAGAATTCCATTTTTTCAAGCAAAGAGCGCACAACTATATATTAGAAAAATCAAGGACAATGATCTACTTCTTTTAGTCTTCTTTTCAAAGCAAAAGAAAATTTGGTATACGGAGCTCACCTCGGATATCACTTCGATGAGTCAAACTATCTATTTGCACGTTTCAATAGGTAAATTATCCATACAAAATCATCAAGTTGATCAGAGTACTCTTGAATGGAATTTCACAGGGGTATGCGAAATTCACAGGGGGCATGTGAATTTCACATGGGGTATGCGAAATTCACAGGGGTATGTGTTAGAATTCCATTTTTTCAAGCAAAGAGCGCACAACTATATATTAGAAAAATCAAGGACAATGATCTACTTCTTTTAGTCTTCTTTTCAAAGCGAAAGAAAATTTGGTATACGGAGCTCACCTCGGATATCACTTCGATGAGTCAAACTATCTATTTGCACGTTTCAATAGGTAAATTATCCATACAAAATCATCAAGTTGATCAGAGTACTCTTGAATGGAATTTCACAGGGGTATGCGAAATTCACATGGGGTATGTGTTAGAATTCCATTTTTTCAAGCAAAGAGCGCACAACTATATATTAGAAAAATCAAGGACAATGATCAAAGAACAAGTTAGTCAGATATTTGATATGGAGAAACCAGTACCACATTATTACCTAAAAATGAGCTTAGCTGGGCCTACACTAAAACAAGTTAGGAGCTGCTCATTACCTAAGCCATGCAAATTAAGGTCTGAAGTTAGTCAGATATTTGATTCACTAAAGTTCACAAAGAACAACATTAACTTTTAAAAACTTCAAAGAGAAGAAAAACAAAACCAGAAACAAAGGAAATCTCAATTTTGTCCGGTTCTCATCATTCCATAGCTTTGATAGAATCTTACCTCTGTGGGTGGACCAACCGTGCCTACATTAGTCCAAGGTCTGTCTGCAGCAGCGGGATTTGGTTTATCTTCTAAATATTGTAATAGCAGCTTTTCCACATCAATTGTTCTTGCAGTGGCGGTTGAGGTTGGTGGTGATGCAATGGATAACACGCATTGTGACCGAATAAGGATTGACTCTTTAAAAAACCCCGTGTACACAAAAATAGGTGAGGAATCATTCGCAACTACTTCGACGATAGGAATCAAACACAAATTCGCAGTGTGAAATTCGTGTAAAATAACTAAATTTTCACTTTTGGATTCCTCAACCTACCATTACCAACACGAACCAAAAACATTCCTTCCGAGTGCAATCGAACCATAATTACGTCTAATTAATCTAATCAACCTAATGCAAACGCAAACAATTAAGAAAAAGCACATCTTTTGCTGCTTGGAAAAATACAGGCATTATTCCAAAAGAAAAAAAAAAAAACAACACACGAGCACCTAAAAGCGGTCCAGTATATGAACCTCATTTATCGTTTTTCGTTTCATCTTGATTTTGTTGGACACCGATGGAAGGCGAGAAAAATCAAATGAAAGAAAATCACAAAACCCAACCTGATCAGTGCTTCCACGATGAAGGAATTTCAAACAAGTTCATATCAATATATATATATATATATATATATATATATATATATATATATATATATATATATATATATATATATATATTTTACACAGCCGGCGGCTGACGACGGCCGGAGTACCTCGTCTCTTTTTTCCAACGAGATCTAAGTCTTCCAGTCGCTGTTGTTCGGAGCGGTGGGGCTGTTATGGATCGGAAACTGGAACCTCTGTCAATCATCTGTCGAGACGGTGCTTCTAGGCGGCGTATTACAACCGATTCAGGAGTTCTCCGGTGGATCTCGGGCTGACGACGTCGACGCCGCCTCGAATGCAAGCAATGTCGACTTGTTCAGATCCCTGAATCTTCAATCGGCGTGTAACGCGACGGATACAGCCGACCTCGATCTTAACCTGACGGAGGAAGTTTGAGAGAGAGAGAGAGATTGTCCGGGAGAAGAAGGGGGTGTTTTTGGTATAAAAGTTGGAGAAATCCTCAGCTGTGTGTTTTGGTTTTGGGCAGGAGTTGGTGGGAATATAGGTCTATAAATTGGACCGGCCCGTAAATCGCCCGCGCAGATAATGGTCACATTGGGAAAATGGCCTTCAAAATTTGACTAAAATCTCTTAAATCTCGCCCTAGCCCTTGACTCAAACCCATATCAAATTGGGTTTTACTCAAAATTTTAACCAAATCAAGGGGGACTCAATTCCTTATTCAAAATTTGACGGCCATTTTCTCCCTCTCAAATTTACAACTATGCCATTAATAAACATTCTACTCAGTTTCATAACAAATTTCTACAGGAGAAAATTGAAAGGGAAACTATTTGCTAAAGTCTGAAGAACATATAATTTTCCTTAGCAAAGCTTCAAATTGTTTTTCAAGAATGGCAGTAATGGAAATGTCCCCCGTTCATAGTTCATAAGAATTAGATGAGTATACAGTTCATAGTTCTTGAATTTAATTGGACACTTACCTGGAAAAGCATATTTATTATTCAGTGTTTACTGCATAGTTCGTAACTTCATGCACGCCACAAATTATCCTACATATCACGACAGTTTATGTTTGGAAAACCTAATTCTAATGTTGTATTGTGAACAATCTTAGTTACTATAATTTATCCCAAAAAAAAAAAATCTTAGTTACTATATTCAAAGCGCTTTCTTGGTTGTGTCCCTCACAAGATATATGAGAGATTTGTGAACAAGTCTGGGATGAATCTCTTTATATTGTGTCAAAAGAGAGTACTTTAGAATTACGTCCCTCTTTTTCTATTTCCGCCCTCATGAGCCCACCCAGGAGGTGCGCCCTGCACGGGTATGTGAAAAGAGCGATGTTGGTCCTATCAGTCTTTGAATTAGATGGGTTCTACACAAGTGCGTTAAGTTATTCTACATTAACGCCTGAAGTTCTTCTGTGAAAACATGTAAAATATTAAGAAGAAAAAAGAAACCATGAAATACACCGGGGAATTGATACCGCGCAAACATAGGAACATTAGTTATGAGTTCAGAAAATTCCTAATTTGTACCTATATATATAATATTGTACAAAAAGAGGTGCATATAAAGTCAGCTCCAGTTCCCATCGGGGTTGAATTTCTTATTCTAATTTTGTCCAGAGGGGTGGGAGTTATTCAGCATGTGGGAGTGGGAAGCTAAACAGATTTTAATAAGCCAATGAACCTAAATTAATAGAGATGTTTCTGTTGTTGACATGCGCTTGAATTTAGTCTAATTTCTCAAGTTGGAAATGTTGGGAACGAAATTGATAGCAATAACAGTTGAAGGACCAAGTAAAATCCCCTCCCTTTCTTTTCTCTCTCTAAACTTTTCTCTCTGCTAGGTTATCCCAAAAGCCACAGCAGCCCCTTTCTTCCCCTCCTCCCTAATAGGTTTTACACTCATTTTTGGCGGCAGGAGGGGAGGGATTTCTCCCCCTATCCGAAGTTCCTACTACGCGTGTGGTGGTGGATGGGTTCGGTGGTGGCTATGGTGGTGAGGCTGCGGCGGTCTTTGGTAGGGACAGATGCAGACGTTTTTGGGTTCTCTGGTTTCGTTTGGAGCTCGATCTGGCGTTAACAGGGTGCAAGGCATGTTGAACCAGAGTCGGTTCGGCTCCTCTGGCGTTTCTCATATTTTGGCGCTGGGGGCAGAGCGTCTGCAGACAGCGCCGATGTTGATCGGCGTTTCTGTGGAGTGGTGTCTTGTTTTCTGTTAGGGTTGGGTTTGGGTTGATTTTACTTTTTGGTCTTTTGGTTCTTTTTTCGGTGTCTCCAGATTTCTTCCCGTTTGTGGGACTTCTCTCATCCCTGCGTGGATGGTTCTGTTACTTTCTGCTGTGCTCTGCCTGTTTGGAGTTTTCCGCTGTGCTCTGCCTGTTGATCCGCACCCAAGATTGTATAATCTTGGGGGCTTTTAGCTTGTTATTTGTAGCGGTTCATTCCCATTTATCCCTTTTTATCGCATTTTGCTCGTAAGGTAGGTTTTTGTATGTTTCAGGCAAAACGTGCTAATAAGGCGGTTTTGAACGCCAAGGAATGCTCCGGATGCAACCAAGTGCTCAAGGCCACGTGTCACCATGTTGTGGTGCCCGAAGAGTCATGAAGAGGTGGTTTGGAGGTTGCTCGGGTTGCCCAAGGGTCAAGGGAATTGAAGGAGAAGTGATAATTTTACCAAAGCTACTCATCTTCCGACCAGCCGAGGGTAGAATAGTCATAACTTTTGATGTACAAATGATATTGGATCCAAACCACTTGGGTTAGAAAGTAGACTCGACGAGCTTTCCAACGGTCCAAAGAACGCCATAATCCGAGTTCGGGAGTGTCCGGAGCGAGCCCGCAAAGTTTGCTCAGAAATCTGCCAGGCATGAACCGGTACAGGTAAATCATGTACCGGTTCATGGGCCCCAGAACATTGTTTTTGGCAGATTTTTCAAGGCCATGAACCGGTACGGGTAAATCATGTACCGGTTCATGCTTGTAATTTCTGCCCGAATCTGCTACTTTTTCAACCTTCCATTTATGGAAAGTTTCCACTTGTGGAATATTTTTGGGATATTTTGGGGGGCTTTTTGGTCATTTGTAACCCATCTTTAGAGCCCTATAAATAGGCTTGTATGCCTTTTATGGAAAGGAGGCCATTAGTTAGTTTTTAGGCCTTAGTCTTTTCTTGCTCTCTAGGATTTCTATTTTGTGTTCTTAGTCTTTCAAGCTTTCAATCTCCAAGAATTCAAGTAAGTTTAAGTGTTTTGATGTTTTCTCATGTGTTAATGTTGTAGCTATGGTATGGATCTCTATATAAATCAAGTTTATTTTCGTTTCTATCGGTTAATCATGTTTTCAATATTTAGCTTGCTTTCTAGTCTTTTTAATATGTGTGAGTAGTCGTTCAGGCTTGGTCATGAGGTGAATAACGCTTCATGACTTAAGTTAATCTTGCCTTTCTCAACTCATGGCTTGAGGTTCGGTTTGTATATGTGCGTGGTTCGCCTTTTATGTAACAAAATTTGTCGATGTTAACCTCCGGTGATCATATGCTTGCTCATATGGTTCCGTGAGCTATGTCTCGCCTCGTGTTTGCCAAGAGAACCAAAGAACTTGCTCGCTTTCCAAACTATGCTTCTTGTTCATGACTTTGATATTTAGTTTGAATACAAGTCTCGGCGTTGTTAATCTCCGGTGATCATGTGCTTGCTCACATGGTTCCGAGAGCGATGTCACGCCTTGTGTTTAGCTTGTTATTCAAACTCTTTATCAAGTCTAACCATTTTCACCGCTAAATCTTCCGGTTGATAACCTATGCCGTGTGATTCAACCGTGTTTTCGTTGAGAAAAGTTAATTGGCTTTAGTTACGGGTGTTAAGAACTTCTATGCCTTGCCGCTTTTAATTCTTAATCAAAACCAAGTTTCTAGTCTTTTTCATTACGCTTTCCAAAGCAAAACCGATAGTTGGCCGTCTTAACGCCGGGAACACTTGCTTCTAAAAAATCCCAACAAGCTATAGAGATTCTCTCTGTGGGAACGATTCCGGATTTCCGGTATCTATGCTGACAGTGACTTAGCCCTACGCTCGGGGAATTCAACCTCTTTCGAAGGCGAGGTTGTGGACGAAGCAATATTTTGGCGCCGTTGCCGGGGATTTTCTTATTATAGCTTATTGGGAGGTTCGACAAACCATTGTAAGTATCCCGCTTTATTTTCTTTTGTGCAACTTATACATAGTCTAGCGGATACCTTTAACCGATCTTCATATCAAATTTGAGGTGTAACGAAGCTAGAGTACGTATCAATTGCCTTTTCTTTTATTGTTTGTATAACGTGGCGGTGGTTTAACCCCACGGAACTGTTTTGAGAGAGGTGGCGGCATAGCCCCTCCAGCCTGTTTACTTTATGTCTTATCTTTCTTATGGAATGGAGGCGGCAAATGGGGAAATAGCCCCCATGCCTATGTGGGAATACTCTTATCCCGATCATGCTTTGCGGGAGTACCTTTGTCCTAATCAAATTTTCACACCCCCTTGCATAGCCACTCATGATGCCAATGTTTTTCAAAGTCGTATGACCTTTTCCAATTGGCTTGATCTCATAAACCAAATTCAAACTTTTGCTGAAAGAGTGAATGAGTCGTTTTATGCATGTTGGGGAAGATACAAGGACTTGCTCATTGCGGTCCCGAATCATGGCTATGATAATTTCCAAATTGCTAACTATTTTTATGACGGACTTTCTCCAACGAATCAACGATTCTTAGACAAGATGTGCGATGGCAAACTTTTTGAAAAAGAACCCACTGAAGCCTTAGATTTCTTTGATCATTTGGCTCAAACTTTGCAATCTAGGGTTTTTGTTAAACATTGTCAAGAGTCCAACTCAAATGCCATGGACGAGGATATTGAGCCGCCTATCTTTGTTGAAGATGATAGTTTTGCTTATGAAAGCCCCGTAGAGTCTGAATGGGGTGATGAGTTAAATATCCACTGTTCTCCTCTTGAGAAATCTATCTTTATTGAAGAATCCGATTCGTATTTTGAAAGCTCCTCAGAGTTTGGAGGGAATGACGAGCTTCACAGTCAATGTTTCCCCCTTGAGTCCTCCCCTCCCCTTGAATTTTTGCCTCTATGTGAGGCTCCGCAGGAGAAACATCTCATAGCTGAAGAGTTGGAAGTGGATGAGACCAATAATGGGTCTCCTACGTGTGAGGAACCGGCTCTTGTGATAGGAATGATCGACCAAGTATCCTCTCCTTGTGGTATCTACCCATTGGAAAAAGTACTCACTGTTAAGGAAATGGATGAGGAGGTAGATTATTTGTACTCTTTGTTAGAAGAGCAGGACAGAAAGTGTGAGACCAAGAGTTGGTTTCCTACTTATGAGAAGCAGGACTTTGTGGGAGTGGAGCTAATTGAGAAACATGACTTCGTTGGAGTGGAACTAAGTGAGGAGCCAGTTTTTGTGGAGGTTGAACTAATTGATTTTCTTGGTGTTGAGAATGTTGACTTGGTTTACAATCCTCTTATAGTAGCATTTCTCAACAATTTGAAAATTGATTTTGTATGGGTTATGCACTTGGTTGAACTTAAGTTTTTGAAACGAATTCGGCAAATGCTTTACTCTAAATATCTTTTCTTGTGGAATGGCCAAGTTCAATTTTTGGCAAAGCGTGCAGTGTGGAGTGCTATGTTCATTTTATTAGCTCTTGATGGTATGATAAATGTTCGGAGCCCGCGTTTGGCTGAACGTACATAAACTCTTTCTTTCCCTCCCTCCCTTCCTCTCTCTTTTCTTTTTCTCTTTTGATGGTCTGGTATAGCCACCCGTTTCTCGCTTTGGAAATGGGGAGAAAAGTAGTACCCGTATAGTCGCGTGAAGATTTGGTTGTATTTTACTTTCGGTTACTTTTGGCGCCCGGATAACACGAGCCGGGCAGTTCTAATGTCATTTGCCTGTTAGTAGGTTCTTTGTTCTTTTTCTGAGCTATAGGAGTGGATCATTGGAAGCATGTCCAATGACAAAATGAGGCAATGACACAAAGCCTCCAACTTGGTCGAGGTATACGGGGGTTGACATTCCCCCGGGGGTACAATCTTTTGCTCTTTCCTCTTAATACTGTTGTTCTTCATGCTATGAGGACATAGCATCGTTTAAGTTGGGGGGAGGGATATAGGGATATATATGCTATATATATGTTTTTGAGTTTATGAGACTTGTCTCATTGGTAAACATTGGTAAAATTTTCAATTTTTGTGTGCAATCCTCCCTTGTTAGTAGTAATTTCGTATGATTAGATACTTTAGATATGCTCAATTGTGTCAATATGGCAAGAGTCATGTATCCCGTCGAATTCGGTTATGTGTTTTAATCCATGTCATTTGCATATACATGAACATTGATGAACAAATTGAGCCTAAAAGTCAAGTCAAGTAGTGTGCATTACTAGAGTAGAGATTCACTTTTAGGCATCCCATGCTTCTTGCTTTCATTTCCCGCATTTGCGTAAATAATATCTTTTGTTCATGCTTGAGTAGTGTATATATCTTTCTTGCATCTTGTTGGAGTTGTTGGCGTACTTAGGAAATGATTCAAGGCATTTTTGTTTGATTTAACCACATAAGAGTCTCCTTGTCCTTATTTTGAACCATAGTCCGAGTCTCTTCCGTTGTTCAAACCTAGGTAACCGGATGTTTGGAGGGTTGTGTGTCAATAGTTTTCAAAGATTCAAGGAGGTTTGGGGGTGGTGTGAATATGATAGAAGTGGTTGGGATGTAAAAAGGTGAAGAATTGGTATATGATTCCCTATCTCTCCTCTCCCACTACAAAAGCTTAAGCCCCAAATTTTCATCTCCCTCTCCAAAGCCTTCAAAATTGGCCCTCAATCTCTCTTATTACAAATCTCAATTCAAATGACCCTATTCCTCAAAGGAAGATAAAAGAAATGCTATGAAAGAGCAAAAGCCAATTCGAAAGAGGGTTGAATACTATGATGAGAGGATTGGTGTGACCTTTGGGCTAGCATACATTCCGGATGAGAAAGAGTCCGATGGAAAGGGGGAGCTCGATGCTCAATACCAAGAGGAGCCGGATGAGGATGACGTCTATGTGTGGTGGAGTCGGTGGTAGTAGTTTTTCTTTATTCTTTATAATTTTGTTTGGTGTTTGGCCGTTATGTGGCCATGCCTTGGGTAGTTTGGGGTCGGTAGTGGCCAAGGGTAGATGAACCATGCAAGTTTATGGCCACTACATTTTTGTAGTCCCTTTCTCTTTGTATCCAAGGTCGTTATAAGCTAATAAAGTCCTCTGTTGATCTTTAGTACGCTAATTAACTCCGTTTGATGCATGTTTGATATTTACTACTTCTTGAGTATGATTTATCCTTTGTCGTGCATAGTTGTCAATAATTAGCTTTCCTTTCGTTTTAAGCGCTCTTTTGATAGCTTGCGTAGCCTTTTGTCTTTGGCTATTGCATTTACTCGCTAGCGCTTGTCATGAGATGTATCTTGTATCTCATTGTGTGAAAAGTCGAATAAGAGCGTATCCTTGTGAGTTTTGGAGTCGAAACTCGTTGTGGTGCATGCATGCTTGACTACTCTAATATGGCATAGTTTGTTCATCCTAGTTCATGGCATGTTTGTGCGTGGATTGCATGTACTCGGGTTTGAAGGGGTGTTTTTGGACTCTTGCCTAGTTGTAGTAGTTGAGCATAACTTTTGTATCTTGAATCTCGGGAAGGTTTTATAGCTTAGTTAATGTGTTTTGTTTTAGTTTGCTAGGGACTAGCAAAGCTTAAGTTGGGGGGCGTGATCCGCATCCAAGATTGTATAATCTTGGGGGCTTTTAGCTTGTTATTTGTAGCGGTAAATTTAATTTCGTCACTAGCTTTCGTCGCGATAGACGATTTTTGTTGTAGTGCAAAACGTGCTAATAAGGCGGTTTTGAACGCCAAGGAATGCTCCGGATGCAACCAAGTACTCAAGGCCACGTGTCACCATGTTGTGGTGCCCGAAGAGTCATGAAGAGGTGGTTTGGAGGTTGCTCGGGTTGCCCAAGGGTCAAGGGAATTGAAGGAGAAGTGATAATTTTACCAAAGCTACTCATCTTCCGACCAGCTGAGGGTAGAATAGTCATAACTTTTGATGTACAAATGATATTGGATCCAAACCACTTGGGTTAGAAAGTAGACTCGACGAGCTTTCCAACGGTCCAAAGAACGCCATAATCCGAGTTCGGGAGTGTCCGGAGCGAGCCCGCAAAGTTTGCTCAGAAATCTGCCAGGCATGAACCGGTACGGGTAAATCATGTACCGGTTCATGGGCCCCAGAACATTGTTTTTGGCAGATTTTTCAAGGCCATGAACCGGTACGGGTAAATCATGTACCGGTTCATGCTTGTAATTTATGCCCGAATCTGCTACTTTTTCAACCTTCCATTTATGGAAAGTTTCCACTTGTGGAATATTTTTGGGATATTTTGGGGGGCTTTTTAGTCATTTGTAACCCATCTTTAGAGCCCTATAAATAGGCTTGTATGCCTTTTATGGAAAGGAGGCCATTAGTTAGTTTTTAGGCCTTAGTCTTTTCTTGCTCTCTAGGATTTCTATTTTGTGTTCTTAGTCTTTCAAGCTTTCAATCTCCAAGAATTCAAATAAGTTTAAGTGTTTTGATGTTTTCTCATGTGTTAATGTTGTAGATATGGTATGGATCTCTATATAAATCAAGTTTATTTTCGTTTCTATCGGTTAATCATGTTTTCAATATTTAGCTTGCTTTCTAGTCTTTTTAATATGTGTGAGTAGTCGTTTAGGCTTGGCCATGAGGTGAATAACGCTTCATGACTTAAGTTAATCTTGCCTTTCTCAACTCATGGCTTGAGGTTCGGTTTGTAAATGTGCGTGGTTCGCCTTTTATGTAACAAAATTTGTCGATGTTAACCTCCGGTGATCATATGCTTGCTCATATGGTTCCGTGAGCTATGTCTCGCCTCGTGTTTGCCAAGAGAACCAAAGAACTTGCTCGCTTTCCAAACTACGCTTCTTGTTCATGACTTTGATATTTAGTTTGAATACAAGTCTCGGCGTTGTTAATCTCCGATGATCATGTGCTTGCTCACATGGTTCCGAGAGCGATGTCACGTCTTGTGTTTAGCTTGTTATTCAAACTCTTTATCAAGTCTAACCATTTTCACCGCTAAATCTTCCGGTTGATAACCTATGCCGTGTGATTCAACCGTGTTTTCGTTGAGAAAAGTTAATTGGCTTTAGTTACGGGTGTTAAGAACTTCTATGCCTTGCCGCTTTTAATTCTTAATCAAAACCAAGTTTCTAGTCTTTTTCATTACGCTTTCCAAAGCAAAACCGATAGTTGGCCGTCTTAACGCCGGGAACACTTGCTTCTAAAAAATCCCAACAAGCTATAGAGATTCTCTCTGTGGGAACGATTCCGGATTTCCGGTATCTATGCTGACAGTGACTTAGCCCTACGCTCGGGGAATTCAACCTCTTTCGAAGGCGAGGTTGTGGACGAAGCACCTGTTTGGAGTTGAGGGTTTAGTTGGGGTTGGGTGTAGTCTTTGGACAGAGTCCCCTCCTTTTGATTTCTTGATCCTTGTTTAGGGATTGAATTTTCTCCTGATGTTCTGTTCTATTGATCTACTAGCGCATGTCCGTGCCTGAAGGCACGACTCGAAGAATGTGGTGTTATAACTGGCTTTTATTGTCTTTACTCTTTAGCAAGGTGTGGGCAATTGTCTGTGGCACACACCCATATAACTTGACCCCAATACAAACCGATTTCTAATTAGTGGGGACCACATCGACTCATCTAAAATTCAATAGCTCCATCGAGAGTTATTCACAAATAAACTACAAACAATGTCATCTTTGTCCAAACCTAATGTGATTGCATGTCCAACAAATCCATCTTTGTCCTCTAACCTATAAAAACACAGTTAACCGTAGTAAATTTCAAACCCCAATTTATCATGACTTACACCCAAATCCTCCTTCAGATTCTAACCCACTTCAACTCATTCTTATCCCTATCTACTTATTACCATAATCAAATTCTCTATTCTCATCTCACTCTAGCAATAGTAGGAGAACCTCATGTCTCGCAATATTTCTAAACGAAAACTGGAACCCATTGCATGTGATCCTTGTGCACCCGCCCACCTCAATCAACATATTTTTTTGTAGCTCTCTCATGTAGTTTCTACCAACTGCAACACTAATCCCTGCTTCATATAAACCTGATAAAAAGCAAATTAAAAAAAAACTAAGAATATCGATCATCTTAACAAAACAAATAATATTTTATTTATCCCACCACATATCAATTCAATGCAACATTAAGAAAGCAAAAAATGCACAATTTTCAATTGGAATTGGATTACCCAAAAGAAACCGGAATAGAAAGCATGTTGGTAATGAATCTAATACGTAAGACAAAAATTTATGTTTACCGTAGTATTAGTTTCACGCAATGAATTTACACTCCATCCACAACTCGTCACTTCATGTACTTGTCTCACATACAATCAATTAAGCCAAGCGAAGCAAATTTGAGCCGGGATGTTGATGCCTATGAAAAGGTGTTATGGCACTTGGCATACTATGGTGTGGCAATAGAAAACACAGCTAGTGAAACTTACCAATGTGAAACCTTTGTATGCCCCATATATAGTCAAATGGCAATAAAACAAAATAGAATTAAATCAAATAAAATAGGAATGGATAGGTTAAATCTTGATTAAGAAACATTCTTTTATCTCATCCAATTATTTAACTGTCTAATTTGAAGAACTTCACCATATAGATAGTGTTGTTAATGTCAATGGATGAAACATTGATAGGTTGCTTTTGCCCCTTATAACCAAATGGCAATGGTGTTGTGTCATATAAAGTTGGTGAATCAGTGATTCTACCAACATGATAACAATCACAACTCTAAAAAAGATAACGTCAATTGTGCAATGAATTAGTTTTGTGAACATTGTAATCCTACAAACTTACATAATGAAAAGAAGAAAAAACAACTTGACATAGAGAGTTTCTAAAAATAAGTTGAAACAGATATATTATGATTCAACACATCTTCAAATTTTCATTGTTATTTATGATATTACTTCAACCTTCTTAGCAATGCGAAAAATTCAAAATTCACACAAAGATATGAGTTTCCCTTTAACAGAGAACTCTTGATGTGAAATTGAGCAATAGCTAGCCTAGGTAGCTTTATATGGCAGATTTTAGATGTTTGGTTTTTTTTTTTTTTTACAAAAATAATGACAGTATGAGAAAATTAATCACAAATTAGTGAAAATGACTAACTGCGAAGACTTCCTCTGTTGTCGTCGGCATCTTGTCCGCATCAAGATGCCAATTATTCCTGTCAAAACAAATGAAGCATGTCAAGTTAGAAGTATAAATTAATTGAGATTGAAAGAGATCCTACAATTACACATTTGTAGAAAAAAGAGATTATATACCTAATAACTGAAGCAAATGGGTAACATATCTAAATTGCATAATGATAGTCATACAGTGATGCAACGACATCAATACGCTTGTATAGATATATAAGCATGGATTCAAATACTAAACTCGACCAAACACAGTGAAGGGTACGTCCTTTTTTTTTTTTTCACTGTCGTGCCTTCAAACATCATAGTGTGTGTAATGTGTTGAGCCCCTCATCCTCACTGCCGTGCCTTCAAACATAATGAAGGTTTTTTTTTTTAAAAAAAAAAACCATAGTTAAGGGGATTGAGTCCCTTGCATGAGAACTGGAAAAAAAATCGTTGAAGTAGCACAGGCGAAGAACTTACCTCACTATCGGTGTCTAATGTTTGCAATGGTTCTTATGGTTCAGAAATATTGGTTGTGTCTACAATGGAATCGGTACAGAATAAAATAAAAATGTATGCATGCCTTCTAGGTTTCCTTTAATTCTTCTTCCAAATATTGCTTCTTTCCAAATATTATATCGATAGCTAAATCTTATGTGAGTGTTCTTGACGTCTAAATAGAAGGTATGAATAGCCGAGATTTTTTCCGTGATTTGGGAAAAATAGCCGAGAATTTAAATCTTTTTTTTTCCGGCCGAGAATTTAAATCAGGTACCACATCATTTCCAAATAAATGATGACCCCGTTCGTGGTACCATCCTTTCCAAAAAATAACGATATCTATATATACGTATGAAAAATAGCTGAGAATCTTTCTGTGATTTCGTTAGCCCTACTACCCGTTAATCTTAGCCGTTAAAAAAAAAAATACCAATTCTAAGGTCCAAAATATACGGATTTCAAAACATCCCTCCCATATTATATAGATATTTACCATGATTGATTAGGATAACTCCTAATAGGATTCAAATTTCGGTAATATTAGATTACCATGATTGATTAGGATATGAGGATATTTTAATTCATTAGTTATAGGATTAGAATATTTGAAATTTGAAATTAGCGACTAATAAAAGAAAGGCATTTAAATTAGTGACTAATTTCCAAGGATTTCCCATCCGACGGTTGAAAAATATGTACCAATCCAACGGTAAAAAATATGTACCGCTCTTCCATATTATATAGATATAATATATATATAGATAATATTACCTGTTATCGTTGTGGCAAAAAAAAAAAAAAACAGTTGAAGGACCAAATAAAAAATGACACTAAAATGATCCGGAATTCTCGGGCTTAATGCCCCCTAGTTGATGTGGAGATTAGAGGTTTTCCTTTCCGGTTCTTCAGTTCCCAGGGGGCATCGTTTGAAAATGAAAACCGGCTCAAAGATATCAGCGGAGTTCGGTACATTTTAACCTTATTTTGTAACTTGCATTACATTTTTTTTTTTTTTGAAGGAAAAAGGAACGCTATAGTGTTCACCCGTTATCGAGTTTATTGATTGTGGTGATAACCATTGATGGTACCGAGCTCTGATGGTGTTCCTATTTTATCGGGTTAGATTACCAATATTTACAACGCGGATCCGTTTTTTGCTGCAATAATCATCGGAGTTGCGGTCGTCATCGATGCCCAGTGGAGTACTTTCCACTATATAAGAGTCTTTTTGGGTGCTAATTCAGGAAGAATACATGGAGTATTTTTATCCGCACATTGTGCTTAATCCAGGATAGCTTATCTACTGGTAATTCTAATATGGAGTAGTTAATATTCATACTACTACTGCCTTGGTCTCATTCTCTTGGTGATGCTGATGTCCAAGCCGCAAGCAATCAGACTAGTATCTTTACAATTTTGTTGTTATTCCTTCTATCTAACATCGTACTCCACTATTTAGGACTACGTACTACAAATCATAGAAATGAAATTATTTATTATAGTATATATATGTGTTATTCGTGATTATGTAAAAGTAGTAGTGCTAGTAGAACATACAAGGTGACTGAAAATCTAGCTAGGGAGTAATCATTTAACTGTGGGGAAAAGCAAATAAGATTTGCAGGGAACCACACGAGGAAAAATGCGTTTGGGTCCATTCTAGGGGCGAAGATCCAAAAACAATACTTACCGATGTAGTTTGTTTGCCCTTGTGAATCCAAATAATATTCAAAAATTTATGGATATTTTTTAGACCTTTATTTCCAAATAATATTTTCCGTCAATTGGGCCTTATTTCCCATGTTTAAACCTTTATTTAAATTAGTTGATTCAATTCAACCCCGAACTCGAACCCTAATCTCCCCACGCCCCTCCAATTTCAGCCCCAACCCTCTGTCTCTGTCTCTGTCTCTCTCTCTGCGCCATAATGAAGAAGAAGCAGCAAAGAACCGCGCAACCTCCACCCACCACCCTCGCCTCCACCGATATCAAGTACCTCATCCGCAAAAACTCCTCCTTTTTCGACAACCTAATCCAACTCATCCCCGCCAAGTTTTACCTCCCCACCGAAGACGACTCCAAGCCCTACTTCCCAGGCCTCAACAAATCCGCTAAACTAGCCGCTAAGCAGCAAACCAGAGACAACATCAAGAAATCCCGCCGCGACCGCCTCGACCCCGAAAAAAACCCCCTCACCTCCACCCTCGACTTGCTCAAACAAACCCTCCGACCAGTGCCCGGTCCCACCGAGGACGGACGCGACGGCGCTGAACCGGTTGGGAATCCAGATCGGATTCCCGACCGGTCGGTCACTTACGAGGAGCTCCGGCAACGGCTCCACCGACGGATCGAGGAGCTGCGAGGGAACCGCGGCGGAGGGGAGGCATGGAGGAGCGAGAAGAGAGAGAAGAGAGAGAACGAATATAGGAAGAGAAAGAGGGGTGGTGGTGATGATGATGATCAAGCGGAAGGAGAGAAGAGTGATGGCAGAGGTGGTAATATTGGGAAATCAGAGGGGGAGATTGAGAAGGAAGTGACGGAGGCGAGTAAAAGGATTGAGTTTGGGAAAGTGAAGCTTGGAAGAGGCGGGGAAGAGAGGAACAAGAAGAAGAAGAAGTTGTCGAAGGAAAAGGAGCTGGAAATGGCGAAGAGGTTGGAGGAGGCGAAGAAGGACCCGGGTGTGGCGAAGAAGCATTCGTGGAAGGCGGCGGTGAGCCGGGCGGCCGGGGATAAAGTGCACGATGATCCCAAGTTGTTGAAGGTGAGTATGAGTAAGGAGAAGAGGAGGCATGAGAAGAATGCGGAGAAGTGGAAGGACAGGGTTGAGAGCAGGGAGAAGGTGAAGGGGGAGAAGCAGCAGAAGAGGGCAGGGAATATAGCCGAGAGGATTCATCAGAAAAAGATGAGGAAGATTGCCAAGAGAGAGAAGAAGCTCATGAGGCCGGGGTTCGAAGGGCGCAAAGAGGGGTACATTAATGAGAATTAAGGTCCCTTTTCTGTTTTTTTAAGTTTGTGCTCTTGCGTTTTCGCTTTAAAGTTACTACTATCCGTTTTGCTTACCGGATGGATAGTTGATGAACTTTCATTTGATATATGGGTTTAATGGATTGATGACGTTGGGAGTTAACATGTAGTTGATAGTTTGCCAATGTTGACTTGTTGTACTGAATTGAGATAACTTCTCATATCTATGAAGCATTCAATCTCGCTGTGTTAGTTTCTAATCCTGTTAAAGGCTATTTGAGATTTCTTTGAAATCATTGGAATCTGAAATTATATGGAAAACCATGTAAAGAAACTCAGGCATCTCATCAGGGTAGACCAGATGTGTATGATGTAGATTGGAAGCTCTAAAAGTATTTCCTTTGGGGTTTATGAAATGCATGTCAGCTTATTGTCATGGTGCTTAATTCTTAACTGTGGTACATTCGGTTGCCATTTTAGGCTCAAGCTGTATTTGCAATGTTTTTGTGGATTGCCCCATTAGCGTATCTTTCTCTTGTGTAGATGGGTTTTGAAGGCATCCTGCATTGCCAAGAAAAGAGTAGTAGAATGAAATAAGTTTGGCTCTGTCTCTCGCTACTATTTCTAAGTTTCAGGTTAGCAACAGAGCTTGATGTAATGCATAACTTTAGCTTATGCCGTGCTTTTTATGGTAAACACATTCTTCTTAATATGCTCTTTTTGGTTGTCGGTGTGATCTTTATGCACTGTGTAATGCGTATAGTTGTTCTAGCATATAGTAGAAAGCAGAGGTGGTTGATGGGAATATTTCGAAGGGAGATTCCAAAGAGAGAAGCTCAATTAGCTGGGGTAAGATTCGTAAGAATTAAGGATCCAGGGTTGTATACTTGTATCAGTAAAGAGTACGGTGCAAACAGTTCTGAAGCTTGTGGTTAATTGTTGCGTCGAAAAAGAAATCTTATTTACCGAATATATCAGTAGTCATGGAGGATCATTTTCGTGAAGGAATTCTTTGATGTGAAGTCTCAAATCTTAATGAATTGATGTTGGAGGAGGTTAATAACCTTAGCCCTTGTTCAGTTGTGGGTTTGGGAAAATTTTTCCAAACCGAAATCCACTCATTACATATATTTCCAATCATTAGTTTCATTTCTCTCTCCACTCATTATATCTAAATCCAATCATTAATCTCATTTCTCTCTCTATCTCTCTCCACTCATTACCCATATCCCCAATTATTACCATATTTTCTCATCTCACTCATTACCCAAAAATCAAACCCAAATTTTTTTCAAACCCACAACTGAACAGGACCTTAGTGAATGGATGTTGGAGGAGGTTAATAAATAGTTCACAGTAGGCTAATGTTTTGCTGAAATAATATGGCTACTCTGTCTATTAGAAATTTCAAATTTTCTTTTAGTTAATATTCTTGCCAAAGGAATTGATTTGGGGATATGATCCAAGAATTTGACAAAACTGGCGAACTTAAGGAAACCCATGTAAGGAATATTTCTTGTTGGGTTTTACACTTTTGGGATTTCAGAAAGCTTGGTTGGTTTTATGTTCTCTAATTTTGACCAACCATTGCGAATAAAAAGTTTGTGCAAGAGAATTTCAGAAGGATTAATTTTAATTGTTTGAGATGCAGTGTTAGCTTTTCGTCTATAATGTGATAGTCAGCTCCTTTTTGCTGATATGAACAAACTTAGATTGCATTTTTCATGTGTTTGAAATTGAGGTCTACCTTTATGTTTTTGCCGCCATTGTTTGTAGCTTCTCTTTATGTGTTAGATATAACGGCCTTGTGAATTGCCAAAAAGAACAAAAGTTTTCCAATCTTCAGACCCTCTCTGGTTATCTTCTGCTCCTGTTCAAAGGAACTTAGCATAATTTTGAGCTGCTCGAACTGGTGCTTTGGACTTTCTCCAAGATTGACCTAGGTGATTCTACGCTTCAAGTATCATCTGACTTTTCTGCTCTGTTGGTTGGATTATCGATCGCTGGTTGTGCTTTCGATATGCTATCAGCATATTTGCAGCAGCCCAATACACAAGGAATATCATCCAACATTTTCTGGGAAATGGAGGAAAAGCCCTTTGATATTCTTCTGTTTGAGAATATTTATTTTCAACTTATCAAACTTGCCATGCGTTTCGAGGTAGATACTGCAGATCTATGTTTGCTGAAAGCTGTTAATGTCGCAAACAAACGTAAAGTTATGCACTCCCATTGGTTTCCACTTACTATGGATCTATCAAGGGTGATACATAACACTCCTATAGAAGTGCTTTCTCACTTCATTCGCAAACTAGCATGACTAGAGCCAATGTTTTAAAAGTTGCTTGGCGCAAGTTGGGCGGAAAAGGGCCGCCTAGCACCTAGGCGCTGACTAGTCGGCCGCCAAAGCGCCCAGGTGGGGACTAGGCGCCGACTAGTCGGCTGCCTAATCTAGGCGTTGGACCACCGCCTAGCGCCTAGGCGGGGAGTAGTTGGCCAAGGCGGCCGACTTTTAGAACACTGACTAGAGCTAAGATGTTGTTTCTTCTTTCTGAACTGAGCCCCGTCCATCTTTCAGTCTTTGGACACTTCTTTTCAGATGTGATGAATGAATATTTGCTTCCAAATTACAATGTGACTGATGGAACTTGTAGCAATATGCTCTCGGATGATAACTTTGTGATGCTTCTACCTACTGCTTTGTCATACTTAATTTCAGCTTCCATGAAATACAAGGGGCAGTTTCACAAATGTGTTAGAAGCATGTCTTCGTTCTATTCCAGAATTCTGTTTCGCAGTTTCTCAGGCTGGAAGAGCTACGTTACTATGGACATATTTAATATAGAATGTATTGAGTTCTTGCCTCCATCTATGGGAGAACTTCTCAATCTTCTCTCTCAGTTCTAGGAAAATCGATTTGTATGCTTCGGTACTATTTCGCCTTCAATAGAGATGCTGTGAAATTGAAAAAGCGATTGAAGTTATTTAATTCCGTCTGTCCAGGTGCAGCAAATGAGGATTTACTAGATTTTGATGTTAGAGAGATTGATGCTTATTCACTTGACCAATCTTTAAACCTTGTACATAGAGTTGTTGCAAAGATATACTTGTGTAGGATGCTTTACTTTCGAAGAGTAATCAAATTCGGTCTCCGCCAGAGGAAGATGGGAACACAAAGGAGATTTATTCATAAGTGGGATCTAATAAAGAATACTCGTCAAGAGTCCGGTTCATGAACATCCTGGTGCATACTTGGCATATAATTGTCAGGAAATTCCCTTCAAACTCTGAAGACCCTGAAAAATTGACAGGCAAAAACTATGTGTTGTTCAGATTTTTGGAAGTCTTCATCTTGAGAAATATTTTAGAATTAACAAGAGAGATATGTAATTGTGCGTTCATAGAACAACTGGCGAGATTGTCTCTTTTTCATAGGTTTGGGGACCCTTCAATGCTGAAGATGCTCCGAGGTGTTCTTCCTTCGCTATCTGATGGGAACTCACAAATATTAGTGCTTCAGCTGCTGCTTGCCCACTCTCAGTTTGCACCTTCCATCCATTCCTGTTTCCAATTATCCGGGGGCTCTCAATTTGGTATGATCTTTAGGCCTATGGCTAGCATTCTGAGGTTACTCGTTGTTCCATCTACTGATGAAAGTGCACTTTATGGAGAAACTAGGCAACAAAAAACATCAGAGATGTACATGAAACAGTTGGAAGTGGTTAGGTTACTTAGGGCTCTGTTTCGAATGAAGGCTCAGCAGTGTAGTTTTGATTTCGAAAAGGACATTAATGCAAATCCTAGAGAATTGCTTTTCTTGCTTCTATCTTCTTATGGTGCGACACTCAGTGAAGTTGACTTGGAAATATACAGTCTCATGCTTGAAATTGAGTGCTAATCTGTCAAACTCTGGAAGCATTGCTGAAATGGATTACCTGTGGGGAAGTGCTGCTATTAGAATTAGAAAAGAATGAGAACAGGAGCAGGATCTGTCATCTCATATGATGAAGGATGTTGAAGCAGTAGAAGGCCGAAGAACTCAATTCAGGGAAAACCTCCCCATTGACCCCAAATTGTGTGCATATACTGTTTTACATTTTCCTTATGGAAGAAAAGTTGTTGAGGTTCAACATGGCGATTCTGATGATATGAATGAGGTGGTGAGGTGTTTCTCTAAATAATTACTCCCTCCGTTCCACTTTGTTATGCCCTTATTCCTTTTAGGGATGTCCCAAAATGACGTGCTTGTTGTAAAACTTTCCATTGTTGGATATTCATATTACTGTTTTAGCCCTCATTTTCTCCCTCCAATATTCAAAATTTAAACTTGATTTGAGTCAAAAGAACTGATTCTTCAGGTGATTCTGAGCTTTGTTGCCTCCGTAAAATCACTTTGGCTTGGTTGCAGTTGGATTAGAATGTCTTATATATTGGCAATAAGCTTTCTGCCCCGCTTCTTGTGCTCCATCTGCATCTGCATCTGTGTACCTTAGTTTCAAAATTTATTTTGCGTGCATTGCAGGTGGTAAAGAAATCTGTTAGAGTTCATAAATTGGCTCATCATCTAGTTGAGCACTGTAGTATTATTTCATGGTTATCGTCAATAGTTTCAGTCTTCTGTGGGAAGCAATACCAAGCTCAGACAAATTTACCATTCCCTCTGTTAAACAGAGCACCGGAGGTAATGAGCTATTCCGATTATGTCTTCCATTTCCTTGCCTTAAAAATTACAATTTTTTCTTTGCAATTTCTTAATTTCTTTATTGGCTTTTCTGAAGTGTTGAGGGTGGAAGTGCATTAAATTCAACACTCTTGAGTCTTGATTACTCTTTATCCTTTACTGTTTTTGATGGTTTACACCTTTATCTCCCTAACAGTTGGCACCCAACATAGAATTCACTTTCCTTCTCTCATCTGTATCTTTTCTATATCCTGCCTCATCACCATCGTCCTTTCTCATTCCGTCTCTTTCTTTCTTCACACATACACATACCTGATACCGCTGTTTTTTGCCCATTTTCCCCCCTTCGACAAGCGAGAAGTAATCCACCAAAGAGGTGCCAAAAGGGAGTATGCCCTTTGCAAATGGCCAAAGGCATTTCCCCCTATTTGTTCATATGCCATTTTGGTTTTTTGTTGTCCTCGTTAACCTACATTTGACCCATGTAACATCTGTACTTTGATGCAGCTAAAATCTTCGGAAAATTGCAAGTCTCCGTTGTTGATTTGCGGTTTTTTTTCTCACTGTCTTGTCCACTTAGGTGTACGATGTTACCTTTAGCTTGTAATGAATGTTCCAATCTCAGATTTTATCCTTTATTGCCTTGCCCCTCATCCATCTCTGTAGCCATTTCCATGTATATATGGTGTCAATGTCATATACAAAGGTTTAGCTTTATTTACAAAATTTCAACTTTTTATAGCACAATTATGGGTGTGTTATTTGATTTGTAACTCCGCAGTTAGGTAGACAATGAAAACACCTCTTTGTGTTTGTCTGTATATCGCTGCTGTGTGTAGTAGATACCCAAGTATATGATATCAGCCTCTTCCTCATCCCTCTCCAAGTGCTTTTTCTCCGAAGCTGTGGATATGTCAGTAAGCATATGAACTTTCTCCCACATTCTTCAGGGTGCTTCCACCTGTGATTACATCGAAGGGTGGAAATGGAAGATGACTACGCTTTTACGTAGCAAAGAGAAACAAGAGCTGGTTTCAAGAGACAAAAAGGATAGACTTGATTTTGAGCAAATAGTAGCTTTGGCAAGCAAAATGGGTTTGTATAGGTATATTCAAGCTACTTCATGCGTAACTTTTTTGTGAGTACATTTGTTATTGGTTGATCAATTAGTTTTTCACTGGAAAACTTTTGCAGCCATCGATACGTAAAAGTTGTTGTCGTAAGTAAGGTTCCATTGCCAAACTACAGATTTGATCTGGATGAGAGGCGTCCTCAGAGAGAGGTATTTCTCAAGGTTTTCTGCATTTAATTCATTGGCATATTTGTTAATTTTTAATGGTTCCCTAGCATAGTATATCTTTGGATTCTACTCAGGTGCCACCAAATATGTCAGCCCTTTTTTCGTTGTTGAAGAAATCATTTACATATTTATAATGGTTTTGTGAAATAAAATAACATAAATGTTTGTCCTTAGGCTGTTATTAATTATCTCCTTTTCGTTTATTAAAAAGAAAACAATGGTACTTTGTTACTTAAAGAAACTCATTATGCAAGCTAAAAGTTACTACTACTTGCTGTTTTTTGTTTATCGGTTCCAGTACTATAGGGCTTACTTAGCTATGAATAGTGACACACCTAACTGGTTGTCACTTGTCACATCTGTGTACAATACGTTGGGGACACGCGACCTGCCAGGTACACTGGTGGAAGGTACAAGTGGCATATATAATTATTTTTATTATTTTTAAGCAGGGAACACTCCTTATACCCTGTCTCAACTCTCAAGTTAGGTATGGTAGGGGCCATGACATGAGTTAATTTACAATATTTAAAAGTTAAAACTTATTTCCTGGGTTAAATGATACTGTTGAAAAAATAAAAGGAAAATGGCAAATAAAGAATTTCGACCTAGTGAAACCCTCTTTCAATTTGTGATATTGTATAAATTGAAATTCAGTTTATATAATTATTCTTTATTGCCGTATCCCCCGCCGTGTCTATGTCCCCATTTAGAGATGCCGTGTCCCTTCGCATTGCTTGTGCCCGTCTACCCTCGTACCCTTCTCCTTACCTTTTTGCTTCTTGAGCCATCATTTGATAATTCTCATGGATTGACAGGTGATCTTACCGCTTGGTCTGCAAAAGAGAGTGGATTCTTATCTTGGAGATTACCTTTCTCAAAAGTCTCGGAATATGGACAGTTTCCAGGATAATGGCTTTTCAAGATCAAACAGTAGTTGTAGTGTTGCCACTGATGAGGGGCTTTTTGAGCAACCAGAGCCACTGCCTCAGAGTAAAGCTGCTATGGAGAAAGTCATTTGGAGAAGAAGTATGCAAATGCGCAGCCAGCAACAAGCTTGGCAGGTTCTTACTATCTTAGCACTTGTGGAGTAGCATCTCATATGTGTATTGTGTGAACGTTTTGGTTTGCTTTGCCCGTGTAAGAAGTTGAAAGTGAATATGTCTTTATGTCATGTTTCCGTGCTTGGTGTCTAAGTTATCTATGCTTGCAAATATGAGAGAGAACAATTTTTTAGGGAGAATGATATGCATGTTTTTCCTTCATGTGCATAGGTACAATTTTTGTTGTGTGGAAATTATGTTACTTTTGTACATTTAGCACATACATGATACAACTATAAAGGTAAAAGAACGGCAGACATACATCTGTTAAACTGTAATAGTATTTGGTTGATTGATTTTCTTTTTTTGTGTTGTTTTTGTTTTGAACAATGAAATCCAATATTTGGTTGGTTGTGGGATGATGAACAATGAAATCCATCCTTCTTAGTCTGACGTATGATAACTTCATGTCTTCACACGTGGCAGCCAGAGGATGAGTTCATAACAGGAATCTTCTTTCTTGTTGAAGCTTTCAGAAAGTCTTTATGACATCTAGAATTTTGGCTGCAATTGCTACTCCAATTCTGGGTAGCTTCAAGTATGAAAGATTATAGCTTGATCATGATCTTGTCTATGGTACCACTTGCCAACTGTTGGAATATTGCCAATTGAACTAGCATCAAAATTTAGCTTCAGTTAACTTTCCAAAAAAGAGAGGAAAAAGTAGGAATCGAGCTGCAATCTGAGGCCTAAGATATATGGCATCGAACAAATAACAAACATTGTTGTGTGGATAGTGTTGCAATATGCATGTAGATCAATTATCTTGATGGCAATTAAAGTATATTGTTTGATTCCTATGCACCTATGTTGCTTTACGTTAATTGTAGTTCTGTTTAAATTTTTCTTGCCCAATTAATCCTGGGTTCATGTGCTTGTTTTTTGGGGAAAGCAGAAAAGGCTCTGTTAGTAGCTGAATTTAGTAATAAACCATTAGTTGTTTATGTTTCTTACTCATCTTGCCTTTTGTTCTGCATATGATTAAGAGTCGATTACTTTGTGTGTTTGCACATTTAATTCAGTGTTCTTTGCAAGTTGGGTTATTTTTTTGATCTGAATTTTCAGGATTTAGTGGTACAATTGTTGTGATATATTCATTTTTATAGGAATCTCCAGAGGGTAGAAAGCTGCTGGAATTTCGTAGAAGCTCCCTGCTTATAAAGAGAAGAATGCCTTGTTGATGGCCATTTCGAATAATCAGGTTTGTTTTTCTGTTCTTGTTGATTGGTTGTCTGGACCTATGTCACTGGAAAATTATGATGCACGGACACGGACATGGGGACAGTGGACACGGAAATTCTAAAAAAATGGGGATACAGACATTGAGGGGACACGCCACGCGTATATTTATTTATATTCATATATATATATATATATATTTTTCAATTTTTTTTTCCAAGTTTAAATGGCCCCCAAAAAGTTTTAATTTTTTTTTTTAAAATTACAGTTTGACCTCTAAAATTTTAAAAAAATTACAATTTGACCCTTGATTTTTTTTAAAATTACAGTTTGACCCCCACTGTGTCCCCATTGGTGTCCCCTGGTGTCCCCAGCCTTGTCCCCCCCAAAAATTTAAATTAAATTATGGGACACGCCACGTGGCGTGTCGGACACGTGTCCCCGTGTCTGACCTCTAGAGGTGTTGGTGTTTGATACCTCTCCATTTGAGATGATGGATAAAAGAATAAGTATTTTACTTCTTACCTTTGAAATGTTTTATTGTTTGCCACTTTCCTGGGGATGCTTTATACTCGAAGGATCTGAAGTCTTTTATATTGCCACCATCTTCAGTGTATAGCTTCTTTACATTTTTCTGAGCTTTTACTAAATCAAATGGAACTGAACTCGTCTACATGAATCCTTTTTTGCTATTCTCTGTCAAGGACTGAAGGGTTATGTGTTTTTTTAGCATAATGGAATGACATCTTGTGATAATTAGGTACACCCCCCTCCCCCCCACACCCCCACCACCAAATCGCTCTTGCTTACAGTTGCATCCAACGATCTTTATAGCACATGACCCGAATTTTATTCCCTTCTTCTAGATTTCAACTTATCCTCAATTGGTGTTACTCCCAAGTCTTACCCTTTCCAAGCCTCTAATGCTCCAAAAGTGTGTGACTGGATCCTCTTATGTATGTAGTAATGTGGGCTTGCTCAATTTTTGATCTGAGCTTCCGAAACATGTTCATATTGTATCATGAATGTATTCCTTAACAAATAACTTACGTGGACAATCGAATGCTAGATCACAAATTGGCTTCAATTAATATCTGTGCAATTTGTTTCCCACCTTCTCATGTCTGTATAATTGGCGGAGTTTTGTTTTTTTACAGGTTGTCATCATCTCAGGTGAAACTGGGTGTGGGAAGACCACACAGATTCCCCAATTCATTCTGGAATCTGAGATTGAGTCTGTTCGTGGAGTCCTATGTAGTATTATCTGTACTCAACCTCGCCGTATATCTGCTATGTCTGTTTCGGAAAGGGTTGCTGTAGAGAGGGGAGAGAAATTGGGTGAGACGGTGAGCTCTCTATTTAAAAGCTGAAGGGCGTTGGCCATTCCACTGCTTTTTTTCGGGATTTTGTAGCTGTAGTAATGTTTCTCTCTTCATGGTTTTGCTTCTTCAAGGTTGGTTATAAAGTTAGGCTGGAGGGTATGAAAGGGAGGGACACCCACCTTCTCTTCTGCACGGCAGGCATCTTGTTGAGAAGATTACTGGCAGACAGAAATCTGAAGGGTGTTACTTATGTAATTGTCGATGAGATTCATGAGCGTGGAATGAATGAAGGTAAAATTTCTTCTTAATTAAGGTTATCCTCGGCAGATGTGGTGTATTTTCTAACAAACGCATATGGTTTTCTAGAGTTTTTGCTCATCGTACTAAAAGATCTTCTTCCTCGTTGGCCGGAACTAGGCTAATTTTGATGAGTGCAACCTTAGATGCTGAGCTTTTCTCTTCCTACTTTGGTGGGGCTCCAATGGTTCATATTCCGGTGAGCTCATGAATAGTTCTACTCAGAAATGAATTCAATCACTTGTTGCTGTAGCTTTATAATAATAAATCATCTGCCTTTGTTCTCCTCGATGCTTGCTGCTATGTAGTTTCACCAGCTATTGGTAGTGTTGTCAAATTTTACGCCCAAATTATTGACATCTGTGGAGCTTGCAAGCTTCTGGAGCCTCTTCTTTTACCATTGATGTCATTACTTGAGATTTTTCTATTTTAATCTGTGCTTACAGATGGCTGATGGCCTCAAACTTGTGTGGCTACCGGCTATTGAGGATTAAGAATTTCACCTTTTCTAGGGGAAATGTGATTATCCCTGCCAACCCTGTAATCGTCAATGGTTATTAGAGTCTCAGATCTCTTAATTAATCTGTTGGGAATGTGCACGACTCGAGAGATTGTTGGGAATGTGCACGACTCAAGAGATTGTTGGGAATGTGCACGACTCAAGTATGTTTAGAAAATTGCATATTTCTACGCGGCTTATACCCTCTCTCATATTGTCCCTCTCCCCTTCTTACTCAGATTATCTTCCCGCTCTCAATCAATCTCTCTCCAACCCTTCTTCCCGCTCTCAATCAATCCCTCTCTTCTTACTCAGATTATGTTCATGCTCTTAGCTTCCTTTGTACAATGGAAAGTCTAATTTCGTTTCCATGCAGCAATTTTTGTCAGAATGCACAGGATGACACTTCCATTTAATGTAGGAAACTTGAAAACATTTAAATATTCTTGTCTTTTCATTTCTTTTGCTGATACATATGACCTTGAACTTGAGTTCTGTTTGTCTTCTGGATTGATTAGGGCTTTACCTACCCTGTTCATACTCATTTCCTGGAAAATGTTCTGGAAATGACTGGATTCCAGTTGACCCCATACAATCAAATAGATGATTATGGTCAGGAAAAGACATGGAAAATGAACAAACAAGCTCCAAGAAAGAGGAAGAGCCAACTCGCTTCAGCTGTCGAGGTGTGGAAACATGGTTTGCAGCTACTTCCATAACAGTAATGTTTTTTGGTGCTAATATCTTCTTTTTGAAAAACTATTATAGGATGCTCTCAGAGCTGCTGATTTTAAGAATTTTGGCCCAGAGACACAAGAATCTTTGTCCTGTTGGAATCCTGATTCTATTGGTTTTAATCTGATTGAATACCTTCTATGCAATATATGCGAGAAAGAAACACCTGGAGCTGTTTTAGTTTTTATGACGGGGTGGGATGACATAAGCTCCCTGAAGGATAAGCTTCAAGCTCATCCAATGTTGGGAGATACAAGCCGAGTTTTGTTGCTTGCATGCCATGGTTCTATGGCCAGTGCGGAGCAGGTAACTTTGACGCATAATAGTTGTTCTGTCTGGTGGTTCGATTTTACAAGTATGCTACTTTTCCTCCCTTTCATTTTCTGAATTTTTTTTTTTGGTTTTGCTCATTAGTTGGTGTGAGGCATTTAATTTTCTTTCTTTTTTTTTTTTGGTAAATATTAATTTTCTTTCTTGTATTCCAGTATATACTTTTTTCTCTTTTATGTCCCTTATTCATACTCTCACTTGGTCTCTTATTGTTTGGATGAGATGATTAGACAATCTCTATTTTCGTATACAAGGAGTTCTCGGTTGCGAACTTGCTGTTGGACACACATGGGGTGAAAGGCACATTCAATGAAGTTAATAAAACTATTGGATGATGAGATTGATAGGACTACCCGTCCTTCAATTATGATGTTAAAAATCGTGAAACCTGTTACCGTGTGAATTTTCCAAGCTAAATATGCTGACATTCTTCTGGTCCAATCAGTTAATATACCCTAACTATAGCATATTATATATTATCTGGTGCAGTGAGAGTCTAATATTCATTAGTAACATCCACATGATAAGGACGACGTGTTCTGTTGTATTGGTCGGTTTTGTTAGTGGGGGTGTTCCCACTTGGAAGTGTGCTCCAGTGCACACTGCTTCTAGCATTTTAAAATTAAATTAGCCAGACTACAAAATTTCTCCCTTCCAACCGTCATCCCCTCTCTCTCAGAGGCACTTGTGTAGTTGTACAGGATCTTCCTGTTTTCATCATTTCAAAATACTTGGTCAAATTTCTGGAAGGTGGAAAGCACGACACTAGATAATTGATAATTCCTGACACCCCTTACATATTCTTTCTTCAAACTCTGGTGACCTCGAACAGGACCCACCACCACCATTACCCTCAAACCCCCCTGTAGCCACCCCTCTTCCACCAGCCATCCACTCTTCTTTTCTAGTTTTCCCATTACCCCACGACCACCCTTTCCTCACTGTAGCCCCTAAAGCCCCCTCCACCACCATTGTCCACTCCCACTCCCACCACCACCCTTCATCCAGATCATTTGTGACTACCCACCTCTTGCAAAGATCCTCTGAAAGTGGCCTACTAACATGGCCCAAAAATTTGAGTCCACATTATTTAGTAGCAGTTTGGTGTCATATTCTCTATCACTTTTCCATTGCTTACGGTTGTAGGAACAGTCCCTGCCTTTATCCACAATGTCCTTGTTGCGCATCGCATGGCCCAGTCACCTTGTCCCAATGGCCATGGTGTAGCACTTTTTGCTCTATCAACACTTTGCTCCTACGCATGCAATTTAAGAGATGGCTTGTATAGATTTTAGAGGTGGCTCCCACCATGTAGAATAAGGTTGCGCTCTGATACCATTTGTAACAACTCAACCTTGTATAGTGTAATATTGATTGCTTGGGCTGCGCCTCACGACTTTAAAATGTGCTCAAGCTAAGCTCCTGAACTTTCACTCACCTATGCGTTATGTGACAAGTTCACAGAATTAGTAACCTTTCAAGTCATCCAAGTCTTGGATTCAGGCGACCGCCATCCACCCCTTTAAAGGTCTACACGTCCCCCCGGAAACCACTCAAGCACCTGAAGCTTGATCCGTGGGATCCAACCAAATACGTAGCCCGTCCTAACATGTCTCTATGTGGCTTCCACTAAAGCACTCTTGGGACCCGTCCAAGCATGTGGACCCGCCCCACTTGGCCACATCACTTGTTCGTGGTAGCTCTTATACCGTTTGTGAAAATCCACCTCGTCTCGCCCTAATAAACTTTAGAAACTAGCCTACCAATGTGGCCCAAAAGCTTAACTAGCATGTAGCTGTCATATCGTATATCATTAATTCATCCCTGGCTCTCCAAAATTGGGACAATGGGATATTAAGGCATTCCTCTCGCCGTGCCCATAACCATCCCGTCCTCTACCATAACCTCCACTAACATACCCACACCCCTCTATCACTTGCCACCCATCGCCCAACAACCACCGCGTCTGCACAACCCAGACCATAAACACACCACATTGTTCTGCAAAAGGCACCGGCCATCCAATCCGTATGCAACCCTGAACGACTATGCAAAACAAAATCCATATCTCATTGCCATCTGACTAAACAATTGTTGATCGGTCGTGACATAGGGTAGTAGTGTGCTGAGGTCATCAGCGAGGGCGAGCACTTGTGGACAGGTTCTCTTGGGGATTAAAAAGTCAATCTTCTGGCTGTGAAATAGGGAGACAAAGAAGCGGAAAGAAGGATTGCTGTCGTGGTGCGTGGGTGTGGTTGAGTTGAGGTACGGTCGATTCACTGTGGCCAAAGAGGGGCAGTCAATCTACAAAGGCCATGATAGTGGCGGCAAGATGACGAGAAAGAGAAAGAAGATGATGTTCGTTTTAATTAGGACACAGGTTGATATTATTCTTTATTTTTGCCAAATAATGTGTTTCTACTGATGACAAGGATTCAGTTGTAGTCGTCAGAAACCCCAAGGGACATATTTTTTTAATTTAATCGATCATTTAATTTATTTGTTTTATTTATGTTGAAGGAGGACATTCAATACTGACTGTATTTTCTTCAGTTCCTCCTTCTGTATATTCGTTTGAGATTTTAGAGAAAATTCCATTAGCCTACCTTTTGTTAATCTTTTTTACTAAAAGTTTTCCTTGTTGAGTATTTGCAGAAGTTGATATTTGATGAGCCTGAAGATGGAGTGAGGAAAATAGTACTGGCAGCTAATATTGCCGAGATGAGTATAACAATTAATGATGTTGTTTTTGTTATCGACTGTGGAAAGGCAAAAGAGTCCTCGTATGATGCATTGAATAACACTCCTTGCTTGCTTCCTTCTTGGATTTCAAAGGTTTCTGCTCAACAAGTAAGTTTCTGTTGCGGTGGAAAACCTTTTAAGAAGGGGATTGCTATGTTTGTTCTTGGTTTACCTTTTGAGATATTTTATTTTCTGTCTTCCCCCTCCCTTAATTTGTTTTGGGCTTTCTTGTTTAGCTGGCTCCTACTCTCTGGAGTAACTTTCAATCAGTCAGGTGAATGGATTCATTATCAGCAAAAGAGTTTTACTCATGACCTATCTTACTGGATATTGTTGAAAGAAGAGTTAACAACTTAACACAGTCATATGCTCTTTTATAATGTATGGAACCCACTGGTAAAATCAATCTTTTCATACTATCTTTAGGGCCTCTTATTGAGAAGTAAAATAGCTCTTCCACTGCTTTTAGTAGGCGTCAGTTTTCTTTACTATGGGCTTTTGCATCATTTTGGGTGGAATACTATTCCAGGTGCTTTAGTTCATTAATCAATATCAAATTAGAATCCTTGTACACGATTTTTGGTTTGATTTTACCTTAGATTTCATTTAGGAATTCTAAGAGGAAA
Organism: Rhododendron griersonianum; assembly: GCA_018127125.1. Classification (NCBI taxonomy): domain Eukaryota; kingdom Viridiplantae; phylum Streptophyta; class Magnoliopsida; order Ericales; family Ericaceae; genus Rhododendron; species Rhododendron griersonianum. Next base: position 32,533,962 of record CM030796.1, on the reverse strand, counting down.
GTATACATTGGAGACACCATTTGCGTAATCTAGTGGAAAAGGCAATCTCAAGCCAAGTCTAACACGAATGACAAAATACCAATGTGGATGCTTATAATATTTTGTTCATCTGGTATGCAGATCAGTTACGTGATTAAAGTAGACCTGCATTGTCCAGTGTAGCTTGTCCAGTGTTGGTTGGAGAAGACAGAAAAGCATTTGTTCTCATGTTGTCTAGAAACTATATATTATTTTTGGGAGCCTACTTTTTGGCTTTTTATTTTCAACTTTTTGATTTTTTGGCTTTTTGGATTATGGTCAGAATGTATTTTGAATCTGGTAGTGTGTTTGGATGATATGCGTAAAATGCATTTTGCAACAGGGGTAGTGTTTGGGAGATGTATATGATGAAAATGAACTATGAGTTGATTTTTTACCATGTTACCCTTGATTGTTTATTATATGCTATCATGTGTATAAATAATGGTTTAACTAATTTTGTAAAAGTTATATTGTGAAAATTTATTATTCTTGGTTAATTAAAATTTAAAAGTCTCCAACTAAATTTTAGTTCTTTTGATAATATGGCTAAAAAATATGGTTAATTTTTTGAGACTGTTTATGAAAGTCGCCAATTTTGTAAAATATGGTTATATTTTTTTGAAAGTCTACAATTTTTTGATGATCATTTATGAGACTCTTTATATATTAAAAAATATGATTCAAAAATTAAATGTTCCAATTTTTTAATCCGTTTGAACCGGTGTGAAGATATTATTATTCTGATCATATTATTCTAAAGGGTCATAATTTATTTTGTCTTTAGAACAGTAATATAATCAAGTATTTGCTCCACCGAGTCCCCAATAAGTGCCCTAGACACAGAAAATAATTATGACCATTTACAATAATATAATCATAATAATAAAATCTTTGCACCAGTTCAAACAGATTGAAAATTGGAGCACTTAATTTTTTAACCGTATTTTTTAATATGTAAACAGTCTAAAAAAATTAATTGCTCCAATTTTCCATCCGAACCTGCGCGAAGGTCTTATTATTTTAATCATATTATTCTAAAGGGTCATAATTTAATTTTATTTTTAGAAATTTAATAATCAAGTATCTGCTCCACAGGGTCTCCAATAAGTGCCCTAGAGACAAAAATTAAGTACGACCCTTTAGAATAATAAGATCTTCGTTCCAATTCAAGCAGATTGAAAATCGAAGCACTTAATTTTTGAACCATATTTTTTAATATATAAATAATCTAACAAAATTAAACTAAATTGAGGTGTTGGGGGGGATTATGGTGAAGCAGAGAGGGTATGGTGGTCTTTATGTGTGCCTTTTGAACGAGAACGAGAAACAGAAAATGGGAAAAGCTCCTCTCAACCTCTTTTCCACTTCTCTTCTCCATTGTTAAAATCTGAGAGCTCATCCTCATGGAATGAGTTTTTCCAATCTTTCCAAACAGCCAAAATGGGAAAAGGGGAAACAGAAAATGCGAAAAGTAGCCGGCCAAACAGGCACTTAGACGTGTTACGTGTAGCCTCATTCGTGTAGTGGCAGCTGCTACTGCGAGCTTCAAGTTATTTCCTTTGCTTTCCACTGAATGGCTGTAGTGTTGCATGAAATAACAATGAAGGAAGAGAGGAAGAAGAACACCATAATTGGGATGTTTGCTTTCGATATTACCAAATGGAGTTCTCATATTTATCTGCATGTGGATTATGACTAACAAACTTTTGCAATTGTTGGCAATCACTTCGTATTCGCCTGAATGCAAAGTGATAACTCTTTATTTGCCGGAATGCAAAGTGATCACTTCGTATTTGCCTGAATGCAAAGTGATTGCCTACTAGCTTATTTTGTGGCATTTCTGTTATCTTCTGTGACATTTTTACTAATTCTGTTGAATTATATTAGTGATAATAATACTTTCTTCTTCTTCTTCCTATCTTTTTTCGTCTAGTTTATTTTGTGGCATTTCTGTTATCTTCTGTGACATTTTACTAAATCTGTTGAATTACATTACTGATAATAATACCTTCTTCTTCTTCTTTTCTTTTTTCGTTCATTTTGCCAAATAATCAGAGAAGAGGAAGAGCTGGCCGTGTTCAACCAGGAGAATGTTACCATCTGTATCCCAGATGCGTGTATGAAGCTTTTGCAGACTATCAGTTGCCAGAAATTTTAAGAACACCTTTGCAGTCTCTTTGTCTTCAAATAAAAAGTTTGAAACTTGGAAGCATTTCTGAATTCCTATCTAAGGCTTTGCAGTCACCAGAATTACTAGCGGTAATGCTCAATGAGATGGCTGCTTATAACTTCCATGTTACCGTGCATATCTAGAGTTGCCGAAAGAAGTATCATGCATACCTTTTCTGGAGTGTTCATGTTCATAAACTTTTTCCCCTTCCATTCCTGCATGTCAACTAGTTGATGTGTGGCCATATAAAGCTTTGATATATTTCTTATTGCAGGTTCAAAATGCTATTGAATATTTAAAAGTCATTGGGGCTTTAGACGAGGATGAGAATTTGACTGTTCTTGGTGTGTAAATGTGTTTTATCTTTCTTCATCTGTTTTGCTACTTCTACATATAGGAAGTTTATGGTTTCCTTAGAATATTTAACCTCATGTGGTCTGATCCCTTGACAGGACGCTACTTGACAATGCTTCCGATGGAGCCCAAACTTGGGAAGATCCTAATACTTGGAGCCATATTTAATTGTCTGGATCCTGTACTGACTGTTGTTGCTGGTCTTAGTGTCCGAGATCCATTCCTAACACCAATGGATAAGAAGGATGTAAGTTGAGCTTTCCGTTTTGTGTTGTTGGATAGTAGGAATATGCAGTTTCTTGGTTAAGGTTACGTTCAGAGTTCAATCTTCATATAGGTGCGCTTTATTGATTGCACTTGTAGCTATGCTATCCCAAATTTGAACCTGAGGTTAGTTGATAATATTGTGTATCTTATATACATTTCTTCTAGCGATTCAGCATAGTGGCCTTTTTTATTCATCTCTTTCCTCCCTGATTGCAGCCAATGTTCTAAAAGTTGCTAGGCTAGGCTAGTTGGGCGGTCGGCCACCTTCGAGCTTCAAGGCCTAGTAATCGGCGATCGGCCCATATCAATTAGTAATCGGCGATTAATCGCTGCATAGCAACTAGTCGGATCTAGTCGGATAGGCCCCCGCCAGCGATTAATGCTGATTAATCACTGATTAATTTCTTTTTTAAGAACACTGATTGCAGCAATATTTACTTTTGAGTACTTCTTAAAAAGCAATTGTGGTTTTGAACTGATTGATTGTTCTGGCTAGGAGGTTGTATCTGGTTATGACTTGAGTTCTATTTGGGTTGAGGTGGTGATTGTTTTGTACCCTCACTTCACTTCACTTCTCTTTTTTAGCATTTTGATTCACTTAAGCTACTTGAATGTACAGAGAGTTATGATGTGGGAGAACATTGTTTTGCCTATAGGAGTAGGGTTAAGTGGTATACTGTAAGTAATGGTTGGAACAAATTCATAGTCAAGGTAACTTAAGTTTTGGCTTATCCTACATATAATTCTCTCAAAAGCACGGACTGATGACAAAAGGTTCTCTCTCTCCCCCTCCCACTAAAAAGATGTTCTTTGGGACCCAGAGGTGGTCAGTTGCAACACACATCTTCTTTCTAAAGGAACGTCCAACGCCTTAAGGATGATATCAATTGCTATGTCATGCAAGATCTTCAGGCATTTTCATGTTGATATTTCTACTTGCTAGATTAAGTGTTTCTTCTTTTTTATCAACATATCTTGGTGGTAGCCCTTTTGACAGCATTGTGCATCATCTCAGAAGGAGCCTGTGGTATACTGAGTCTTCTCACCTACCATGTGTAGTAAACATATAAGCAATGATGTGTAATGTACATCATCAGGACATCCACTTGTCAGCCTACTTTAGGCATGTGTCTGGTAGATTTGTTGGTTCCAACGAATGTACTCCCGAGGACGAAAAACACTTCATGTGTGGTTCGGTATAGGACTTAACCAATTGTGGTTTACCATCTTGACACAATACACACACACACACACACACATGTGATTGCAGGATTAGGTTATTCGTGTAACTTCATGTCGCTACAGGTATGCCATGGGCATTGTTGCTTTGTCGGGCAGGACATAGGCATGCTGAACCTATAAGCACACACTGTGGGACTCCGGGACTTGTGGCACGGGATAAAGATCCTGTCACGATGCTGAAACTGCTTGGTACACTTGCCACAGTCCATCTGAGTGCGAGACCTAGACTCTAATCTTTACTCCGGAAGTATCAGAAGATCTTGTTTCCTCTCAAGAGATAGTCATAACAACCTAATGTCTCTTCTAAAAGGCTGGTGGCGTTCTCATACATTCAGTTAGGACTATGTGTTCATCAGTGAAACTTCTGTATGGAGACTGACGTCCTCAAACATCAGACATAGGAACTTCATACTTGGGATGGAGGCTTCCACTTTGAGGTCTGAACTCTGTCCTCTCCGGGAGTTTTTGGATCACTTTATCTCTATACCACACACTCCGTTGAGTCTTCGATGCCTTTGACATGTTCTGTCACCTCCGGCAACCTGTCACCTTTTTACAATCCCTTATAGAGCCATGCTTTGTTTCTTTATAATTCTGCTGACATGTTTATGCATGTGTTTTGGGGTAGTTTATTTTGGAATTTACAGCTGCAAAGGCATGATATGTCATTAATCTTAGGCTTGCCAATAACCATGCCGTCTTGAGTAAAATATTTAAGAAATATTCCTTGTAGAGTTCTTTGCAAACTTTGTTTGTAGTGGGGCTTTAGCGCTCTTGTTCTCATCTGTGGTACAAAAGTCAAAAGGTGACCTCCTCAATGAACTTACTAGAAAAGGTGATATTTTTTCTGTTTGGGGTGTGTCTTTGGCATTTATGGGCTAATGACCATAAAAATGGGAGAGGTAAACATTGGAAATGTCTGATGCCAGGATAACTTTAAACTTTTACCGAAATAATTGGAAGCGAATACAGTGTACGTTCTTAGTTCTTGTTCTTATCCATGAAGATGAAGTTATTGGGCATTGCTATTTCTTCTTCTTTTTGTGATGGTGGTGGAGGATTGCTACTATGGCCTCATCCATATCTATTTTACGGGTCTTCCTGTAAGATTTGTGAAGGTGGTGGAGGATTGCTACTATTTTTGGGAAGTAGGCCTCATCCATTTCTAATTTACGGGTCTTCCTCTTTACAGCTAGCAGAAGCAGCAAAAGCTCAATTTTCTCGAGATTATAGTGACCACCTTGCTCTTGTCCGGGCCTACGAGGGCTGGAAAGACGCTGAAAGAGACTTGGCTGGTTATGAATACTGCTGGAAGAATTTTCTCTCTGCACAATCAATGAAAGCTATCGATGCTTTGAGAAGGGAGTTCTACTCCTTGCTCAGGGATGCTGGCCTTGTTGATAGCACCACAACTACCTGCGATTCATGGAGCTATGATGTGCATCTCCTTCGTGCAGTAATTTGCTATGGCCTGTACCCTGGAATTTGTTCTGTTGTGGTAAGCCAATGGCATCCGTATCTGCTGTAGGTTTTTTTTTTTTTTTTCTCCGTCCAATGATTTTGGAAGTAGTTTTAAGTCTTATTATGGAACTATGTGATGCCTGATATTCTGCACTCATTCCCTCCAATCATTTTCTACGACACTGGAAAATGTGCATCTGTTCTGTTAAAGCTGCATGTGAAACACCCCTGGAAAAACTCTATTTATACTTAATTGAAGTTTTAGATGGGATGATTGAGCAAGATCACCCTTTTTGTTACTGTATATGAATCAAGGTCTGTGCACAATTTTTTGTTTCTTTTACTTGTGTAATCTTTGTTAGTGACTGCTGATGTAAATGCATTAACAGCACAATGAAAAGTCATTCTCTTTGAAAACAATGGAGGATGGTCAGGTGCTTCTGTACTCTGTAAGTTTCTCTCTGATTAACTTTTGGAATTTGTTTGCATGAGCCAATTCTTCTCAATATGAACTAAAAATGTCTTTACGGGTATTCTGATTCTTTCTGCTCCAATCTCTTGCCCTGCCCTTATTTCCTACTAGAACTCTGTGAATGCTCGGGACTCTAAGATTCCGTACCCATGGTTGGTTTTCAATGAAAAGATCAAAGTGAATTCCGTTTTTCTCCGAGATTCAACAGCTGTGTCCGATTCAGTGTTGCTCCTATTTGGTGGAAGCATTTTGAGGGGGGATACTGTAAGCTTCTTTTTTTATTAAAATTCTCCCCCTTTCTCACTTTCTTTCCAGAGTAGATATTCACACAAACGTGCGTGATTTCACTTTTTATTGATTCAGTAAAATCTTTTAATTTTATTAACAGGATGGGCACTTAAAAATGTTAGGAGGATACTTGGAGTTCTTCATGAAACCTGCCACAGCGGAAATGTACCAAAGCTTAAGGAAAGAGCTTGAGGAGTTAATTCAAAACAAAGAAAGTGATGCCTTCAAGAAAAGCCATCTTTTTTCTATTCACAACCAGAAGCCACTTGTTCAGATGTTCTTTCTATTCACATTTGTTTTTTGTGCTGTTATCTTGTAGTTGCGTAGTTATTTGTAAAACTTGATTTCGTCTCTTCTGCCCATTTGTAGTGCGATTCATACTCGGCATACATGGTTATCCCTTACTAGCGCTAGTGAATTTCTAAATGCAGCTGCTCAATCCTAGGATGGTACTCAGCCATCACGAACTTCTCTCCGCAGTAAGGTTACTAATCTCGGAAGATCAATGTGATGGAAGATTTGTGTCCAACCGTCAGGTGCTACAACAGCCATCTGTGACAGCAATAGCAACGCGTCCGGCAGTGGTATCAAGAATAGAGAGTGGCCCAGGGGGTGATAATTAAAAGAGCCAGCTCCAAACATTGCTGACGCGGGCTGGTTATGCTGCACCCACCTACAAGACAACGCAACTAAATAACAACCAGTTTCGAGCCACTGTGGAGTTTAAGGGGATGCAGATCATGGGTCGACCTTGCAACAGCAAGAAACAAGCTGAAAAGGATGCGGCTGCTGAGGCTCTCGAATGTCTTATGGGGGGAACCCATCGAGGCCATGATTACGTTGAAAACATGTCGATGATGCTCAAGAAGAGCAAGAAGGATCATAATGGATGAGCAGACAGAATCATGAGAACTTCTGGTTTTGGGGGTGGGGTTTTGGGTGCAATCTCAGATGGCAATTGCTACTCAACGTAACCAGACATCCATATGAAAATCAGATTCATGCTGAACTGCCAATAAACTAAGAGATCTGTGTCCAAGGTGAAGAAGATATTTGAGTGGTTTGAAATGTCTTTGTGTGGTTCTATTCGCGAAACTGTGCTGAAAATTATAAACAGTCGCAGTGTAGGAGACTCAGATTAGCCTATTTTTGTGCGTGTTGGCCTCTTCTAGAGACTGGAGTAAGGCAGTTGGTGACTTGAAGTGTGTAGGGGAGGCAGATGATGCAGCATTGATTGCAGTTGAGAGTGAACATATTATGGGTTTTCTTTTGAGGTCAGTATCTGTATCACATTGGTCCAAACTTCTCTCTTTTGGTGTACATATATATAATCATAGCGTTCAATTACCATTAGAATGCAGGAATTTTTTAGGACCTGCGTGCACAATCTCTCATGGATTGCTCTGGCATTGTGGATCATAGTAGTTCAGGGATTTTCGTCTTCCATGGTCTAGGGTTCATGTAATGCTTATGCTTGTAGGTTGTAATTGGGTCGACTGTTGAGGGTGTTGCATCTTGGCTGGTGTTACGGGCTCGTCTTGATTGGTTTCTATGCAAATCTCCTACTCTCTTGGCTATACTCTTTTTCATCTTCTGTCTTCTTCATTTCTAGGGATAGTCAAGGGGTGGGCATGATCAGGCTGGCCGGAGTTTAGGCCGGGCTTGCATTATATTGTAATGGCATTCGTGTGTACAAGAGCCTGTTAGTTAGTAGCAGGCTCAACCTGCTGATCTCGAGTCAGGCCTTGCCAAATTTTCATGTCTAAGTTCAGTCTGTTTATCATGTTAACAATCTCGGAAAATAACTTATTTTTTTGCGTTTATTTTTTTTTATTGAAGTACATAAATAAATAGTACTAAAACAAATGCAATTTTACAGTAGGACGGTAGGGGTGAATGGACTTGGAAACTACTGTACTGCTCATATAATGGGCTGGGCCTGAGGTACTATTCGCAAGTCTGCCCCATTGAGTAAATGGGCCTAAAGGTTCATCTCTGCAGGGTTGAATCTCAATCTAAGACTTTAAAAGGGGCCTGCTACTATGTCCGTATGCCGGACCTGGAATGGTAATTTGTTTCACATCCACACAATTACGTAGGGTCCACAACTAATTGTATGAATCCTGAATGATTGTATGGTTGATAAGAGGGTGGGACATCACATTGTTATGCCCTAAGTCACATAATTTGCGTGCTCGTGCAGTTGCGGAGCGCAAGAGCGAAAGCATCTTAGAAAAACATCTGAAACTATTAGAATTCACGACAGCGAGTATTGACAGTGCAAACGTAGTGCGAGGATGGAGAGCGAGAATGCATGACAAACCACTGAACTCCTCAATTGTGCTACTCCCTCCGTTCCTTTATTACAGTCCAGTATTTCATTTTGGACTGTCCCTTAATAAATGTCCATTTTATAAAGTTAGTGGGTAAAAGTTGGTGAATTGTTTAGTTTGTCCCTAAAAGTATATTCCATTTTAAAAAGTTAGTGAGTAAAAGTGTAATGATGATGGGTAAGTGGGGAAAGTGGAGGAAAAAATTGATATGAAAGGTATAATGATGTCTTTTTAATAAGTTGGAGTTACGAAGCAGGACATTTAAAAAGGGACGGAGGGAGTATTGTACTGGAGGCCTCTGTCAATCGATGTTTATGAAGCTCATAGGCATGGCTGGGCTTTGTTTGATCAAGTGATGAAAAGCACTTTCCCTGATTGATTTTTTTTATTTTTTTAGGATTGAACCGATTTAAAATTCAAACTTTCCCCTTATTGATTATTACTAGTACAGTATTATTTTTTTGGTAACAGAGAAATAACCTTACAGCCAGGCCATTAAATGGACCCGACTGCGCAATCCAAACCTTCGGGGGAGCTAGCGCGGTCACATCAATCACGGCCCTCCACTTACTTTAGGGTACTCACCCAGTGGAAAATCGAACCCATAATTTTGCTGAGTGACAACCCCTGCATTTGTCCCCTGATTGATTTTGCCATAACTGTTGTCGAAAAGTAGGCATATGGGGCCTTCCCAAAGTGATTTTGCCACTGGTCTATTCAATTCCAACAATGCAAGGCTTCTTTGAGGGAGCCAAAAAGAAACTCCTATTACATCTTGGGTGCATGCATGGCCTCATCTCTAATTCTATCAGTGAATCTTTCATAGTTTTTTGGAGCACCTCTTGGAATTCACAATATATTACTTCAAACGCAACTTAAAAAAACACCAAAATTTGTTTTACAAGAAGACTATTCCTTTGCAGACACACAATATTTCCTTATCCTTGAAGGATAGGCTGAATGTTATGAGTCAACCTTGTGAAAGATGATAACATTGTCTATCACGCTACGTCATGATCTTTGTTCAAATGAATAGGATGATACGTACTTATTTTGAAGTACGAAAATAAAGAAAAGAAACAATAGGATGATAAAAGAAACAATAGGATGATATGTATGTGTACATTTACGTCATGACCTTTATTCAAATGAATAGGATGATACGTATTTATTTCGAAGTACCGAAAAAAAAGAAAAAGAAAAGAAACAATAGGATGATACGTATGCGTACAATTTACGTCATGACCTTTATTCCAATGAATAGGATGATACGTATTTATTTTGAAGTGCCCAAAAAAAGAAAGAATAGGATGATACGTATTTGTAGGTTTATGTATAAATATATATATGTACACGTATAGTTTCCTCGATGTTCGACATTGGTCTAGCTGTTGCTATTATTAGGTAAATAATGATGAAAGGATAGGAATCTGGCCCATATGTATGAGTTTGAGACATCATGGGGTATGGTATGCCCTTCAATGTTCAGAGAAGATAAAACTTTTTTTTTTTGTCAATTCGACGGTCAAGGATGTTTGCCATGGGCCAGCTAGGCGTACCTCGACTAATTTTCTTTCCGGTTCATTCGAAGGTAAGTCATCCATGTCGGGACTCCTTTGATTCACAAAAATTACTTTCTTGCGGCATGATCCCAAGAATCGAACAACAAACTCACCAACCAACCGGACTAACCCTTTAGGATGAGAAGATAAAATTTTAAAATTCATCAAAGTAAGATTTGTTGGGCATTAGAGGGCAAACTTGGATCTTCCTCTTTTTTTTTTAATTATCTCACAACAAAAAGGAACAGCTGTATATGGTCAGAGGGAGTTCAAAAACACATTCTTGTCCGCTAATCTTCGTAATCTTCTGTATCTCTATGCTCAAACAATGTTTCCTTGAAAACATAAATTGCCCTCTCTCTGATTAAATAGCAAACGGTCGCGAGTTCGGATCTTGCTTGTAGGTAGTAGTTCTCGTGAATCAGAAGTTGTGTATTGGGCACCATCTATCTATTTTGCACCTTGGTGGGGTTGTGGTGACGGATTACACTCCCATGGGTAGGGGTTATTCCGGAAAGAACGTCTCAATGAGTTTGACTCCTTCAATGGGTGGTACTGGCTTACTGATTGAACATACTATGGCACTTTGGAGTCTTTTTTCTATGAGAGGGTTGCAACTCTGATACTAAAAGAAAAAACTACTGCTTTAGGTGTGGGCTTTGTCTCAATGGGTTTCTCCTTAGTTGACATCTTGTCAATCTCGGGATTGGGTCTCAGACTGGACACATAATTGTTCTTAACTTAGTTTAGGAATATGTTGTCGTTCTCCTTATCCTGTTAGTCTTTGTAATAATTTCAAAGATTAATAAAAAAATTCGCCGTTCAAAAAAACAGAAACACTGCTGCTTTAAAATTGAGATCCATTACGGTTTAGGATAATGTGAGACACATGGGACAACTGGTTGGAAGGGGTATTGGCTACAATTAGGGCATCCTCACCATTTTAGAAATGACCTTAAAGTTTCTGTAATTGAATCGACAAGAGTAAAGCTAAGGGACCCCTTGGTGGATTACAAGTGTGTAGATTCTTTGGGGTGGGAACTTTTTGGTCCATTTTTATGCTGTGTTTGGATGAGTTTTTGAGAAATTTTTTATCAGAGTAATGATTGAAATTAAAATAGGGGTAATGAATAGAAAGAGATAGAGAGAGAAATTAGAATAATAATTGGAGATAGGGGTAATGAGTTGAGAGTAATAATTGAAAACAGAGATAATGAACATTTTTTGAGTTGAAATTTTTTTTTTTCAAAAAAGAAAACGAACAAGGCATAAATCTTTTTAGGTGGAGGGCACCTTGTTTTTTGGTTCTAATGTTCGTGATTCTCATTGAAGTGACACCCAAGACAATATCCCACAAAGGAAATGGATTATTTTCGGTCCATGTTTTGGACCGGAGGAGACAGTCATAATCGGTACCGTTTATTTAGTGTAATCAATGGTTTGGATGTATTTTAAATTCTTATCGGTAAGAGTTAATTTTTACTAGTAAGAATTGATGAGTAAATCCGAACCATTGATTATACTAATGGACAGTTCTGATCTGGACTGTCTCATTCAGTCTAAATCATTGGACTGGAAATGATCCAGACCCTACCACAAAAGAGAGTAGCCAATGGGTAGGTTTGGTGTGGACTTTTTGAGTCTTGTTCATGCTAATTGGAGATAGGGGTAATGAATGGAGAGTAATAATTGAAAACAGAGACAATGAACATTTTTTGAGTTGAATTTTTTTTTTCAAAAAAGAAAACGAACAAGGCATAAATCTTTTTAGGTGGAGGGCACCTTGTTTTTTGGTTCTAATGTTCGTGATTCTCATTTTAGTGACACCCATGACAATACCCCACAAAGGAAATGGATTATTTTCGGTCCATGTTTTGGACCGGAGGAGACAGTCATAATCGGTACCGTTTATTTAGTGTAATCGATGGTTTGGATGTATTTTTAAATTCTTATCGGTAAGAGTTAATTTTTACTACTAGTAAGAATTGATGAGTAAATCCGAACCATTAATTATACTAATGGACAGTTTTGATCTGAACTGTCTCATTCAGTCTAAATCATTGGACCAGAAAGGATCCAGACATACCACAAAAGAGAGCAGCCAATGGGTAGGTTTGGTGCGGACTTTTTGAGTCTTGTTCATGCTAACACTTGGGTTTGTACTCTCTTGCGTTTTTAGAATCCCTCTCTATTTCTCAGCACGGTTTTCAATAGGTTCTTCCCGGCTTGTTACTCTATCTTTGTAGAGATTAAATTTTTTGTTTCCTCCAAATCAATTATATTACGCCACGTCGCCATTTCTATTAATTGGGACCACTATTTTGCAACGTGGCGCGATATAATTGATTTGGAAGAAACAAATGTTTACACCGACGGTATAAAGAATTTATTCTCATCTTTCTATCTCTCTCTACTCATTATCCCAAAAAAACTCACTTAGAACCTTTAACAAACAAACAACCCCTTTAGCTTACATTTATGTTTATAAAGTATTTCTGTTATCAATCGATAGGAAAGATCATTCACATCATGCATGAAGTACAAAATATAAATTTGGGATACTACATCAATTGTAAGAGTCCACGAGATAACCAAACACAACAATTTAATCAATACAAGAAAGAATACCATCATAAGAAAGAAAGAAAGAAAAAAAGGAAAAACCCCTCTAAGGGGGAAAAAAAAAAAACCCAAACGCAAGTGGGGAGATTTGAAATCTTTACCTTCTAGAGAGATGCAAAAATCTTAGTCAACTGAATTAACCCTAACTGATTTTTATGTTCATATTTGAGCGTAGTAGATTATGGAAGTCATATACTATTGTTCAGTTTAAAATTTGAATGAATTTGACATGGGTTTACTGCAACCTCTAATTGGAAATCTCGTTTTTTACCTTTACATTCTTAGCAAAAATTCAAAAATTTGTTGACACACAAAACGCAACCTAAATTTTTCATAACCCTTTTACAATCACAAACACACTTGCATCCACATCATGAGGATCACGCACACTACACGTGTATATGAGACCCACAAATGAATGTGAGTGTGGTGCGTATTTGTTTGTGTAATGAGTTTGTTATTGTAGACTTTCTGTAAATGTTTTCTTACCCTAAAATTTCATGCATCAATTGTCGTACTTTCTTACATTTAGATTTTTTTTTTTTGATGTGTGTGTGCGCAGAAAATGGTCACATTGGGAAATCCCGGATTATGCAATGTTCTTCTTTGGGTTTTCTAACATAATATACTTTATATCTTAATTTGGTTTGGTATTGCTACCGCACATTACTTCGAGAGTCATGATGTTATTACTGAGGATTATGGCAATGTCACTCAACAGGCGCCTATTTAATACTCGTAGTATATCTAACCTAATTGTAGGCCAACTCACATAGTCATTCCCCCTCTTGTCTGGTGCTGAGGGATTCACAAGCTATAGAGATAGAAGGGAGAGACCCCAACTGAGACTCTTCGGCCCGGCTCATCATCCGCCACTTCATCCTCTCCTCCGTTCAGGTTCTAACTAGTTAGAGGCTCGAGGTGAGAAACCTTTTGTGTCATGGTTAAATGATGAGGCGATACCCACAAGAGGTTCGACAAAGGATGGTTGTCCGTGTTTTGTTCCCTGAGATCCGTTGATTCTCTCTCTTTCTCTTACCTAGAATGTTGCGTGTTACGTCGACCTTCCTGTTAACCGTTAGGCCTCCTCTTTCCGTCCGGCGTCCACTCTTCCTGAATGCGAGCGAATTGCATGTAGAGATCCGTAGGAGCTTATAGTTTAATTGGTTGAAATTTACCACTTATGACGGTAATTATACCGTAGATTTGAGCCCTACTACCACTATCTTTCAGGGAGAGGGTTAATGAGGAACCCCGTCCCACCATGGATACCAATGGGTAGGTACAAAAACAAAAAATATATACGAACTCTACATATGAGTTTTAATCTCGGGTCACCACATAATAATCCGAGACATTCATTCTATCGAAAATTATCTTTTGCTTCATTATTTGGAGGAACCATACATGAGAGAGTGTACCCACCCATGGTCCCCGTAGAACTATTTATTATTGGGAGGAAGCATGTGGGTACGATGACAGAGGGAGAGATATTCCCAGTACTTCAATTAAAGGGCCATTCAAAATCAAAACGAGGCTACAGTGCTACACAGTACAAATCTGCATTTTTATTTTTATTTTTATTTTTTGAGCAAGCCACAGAAATACAGAATCATGTAGGCTCCATTTTTTTAAAACTTTTGTCTAATACTTTTTTTGAGTATTTTTTTCCCGTAACATTTTGTTTAGTTTTTCATCGTAATTTTTGCGGTTAATTATTCATCTCGACGAGATGAATTAGAAATGTATAAAAATATAGACCGATGTATGACACTTTAGATTAAAAAAAAAAAAAGACGGTTGCTTCGTATTTTTTTCATCTTTAGTAAAGTTTTTTTGTTTTGTTTTTTGGTCATAATTTTTTTTACTACTCTTAGACTCATCTCGTCGAGATGGATGATTAATTAAAAAAATATAATGCAAATCTAAGCAATATTCCAAAAAGACGAACAAAACACAAAACAAAAATGATGAAAAATTAAGGAGAATGGAGCCGTAATATAGTAGAGGGAGAGAACTCTGTAATGCCCCAAATGTATTAATTGTCCCCAATCTCAAATGTGATTTTTTTTTCCCAGACGGTGTACATCAGTGGAGGTTAGAGAGAAGTTAGTAAGTTAATTAACAATTAAAAGGGGTTCGAAGCCTCTCTATAGAATCGAACCCCAAACCTCCTTCTTATAAGCCACTGAGTCAATGGATAAAATCAGAGTGACAGTCACATCTCAAATATAATTGGTTAGTACTCTAAAATTCAAGGTTTCTACTTTAGTGTTTTGAAAGATCGAATGCAGGCAATATAATGTGAATAGTATGGAACTTATTCACAAAATTCTTCAAAATGTTTTGCGTTTTCGTTCTGAATCCTTCTTTTTTTTGAAGCAAGAATCCTTTTTTTTTAAAATGTTAATAGTTTGGAGATGCATGTCGAAGACACTTTCACATCCGTGCTCACATTTCTGCTCACGCACGTACACATGCAAATTATGTGACTTGTGTATGGTATGAGGTTGCATGAATATCAAATACTCTCCTCCTAAGAGGTGTTTTGGCTAAATAATTGAGCTAAATTATGTTTTTGTCTTTATTCAAAAAAAAAATCACATTTGTTAGTTTTGCGTCACTTTGTGTGGATTATTAGTTCGTTTTGACGAGAAGAATCTAAAAAATAAAAAAATATAATCCAAATATTTAAAAAGTTCACTAAAGACAATAATCCAAAACAGACATATATTTTTTCGGATATTATTGTCTTTATTTAAGGTTTGGTTTGCAATTCCTTACCTTTTTGGATTTCTCTTATTAATACGAATCAATAATCTAAAAAAAATATTTAACGCAAAACTAATAAATACATATAAAATTCTTTTTTGATCGGCAATAAATACATATAAAATTAAATACTAATGATTAAAAAAATACAATTTGACTCAATTATTTTAGTCAAAACACTCCGTGATATAGGCCGGGGTTGGACAGTTGGAGCCGCTAGGAGGGGCAGCCCCACAGCCCGCCCACGTAATAAATGTTAAAAACTGCAAAAGGTGTTCATTAAATGCAGGATGAGGTTCCCAATCCCATGAGTTGACCAATATTGTCACTTTGTTGTGTGTTTTGGAATCTCTCTTTTTCCTTTTCCTACATGTGATGAACCCGGAGCGGAGATCCTGTAGTGAGCAATCCTATAGCGCTTTCCGTGGTGTGCAATTCGAGTCATTGATCTCGATAATCAATGGTTTAGATATAATTGTTATCTTTTACCGGTAAAAGGCAATTTTGACCGGTAAAAGTAACAACAAATCTGAACCATCAATTGATAAAATAGACAGTCCAGATAATGACTTGCTCACTACAGGGTCTCCGGGTTGGTTGATGTTTTTTTTGTCAATCGATAGAAGAGTGATTTTTATATCAGATCTAATGATGTACAAATGATATTGGATCCAAACCACTTGGGTTAGAAAGTAGACTCGACAATCTTTCCAACGGTCCAAAAAACACCCGAATCCGAGTTCGGGAGTGTCCGGAGCGAGCCCGTGAAGTTGCCCCAAAAATCTATCTGTCAAGCGTGTACCAGTACCGGTACAAGGTGTCCAGAGTTCAGTTTTCTAGCCCGTTTGAAGGCCTTGTACCGGTACTGAGGCATTTCCAGTACCGGTATAGCCTGGGAAAATCTGCATATTTTTGTTATCTTTTTCAACCTTCCATTTATGGAAAGTTTCCACTTATGGAATGTTTTTGGGATATTTTGGGGACTTTTTGGTCCTTTGTAACTTAACTTTAAATCCCTATAAATAGGATTGTATGCCATTTATGGAAAGGGATGGCCATTTCTAGTCTTTTTTTAGGCCTAAGTCTTTATTTGCTTTCTAGAAAATCTCCATTAATATTCTTCAAGCTTTTCTAGTCTTTTCCTTCAAGAACTCAAGTAAGTATTTGTCTTATGTTAATTTCTCGTTTATTAATGTTGTAGCTACGCTTTGGATCTTTGCATAAATCAAGTTTATTTACGTTTTCTTCGGTTAAATCTTTCGCTCCATTTTCTTACCATGTCTAGTCTTTTAGCTATGTGTGAGTAGTTTCTTGGCTAAGTCTCAGGGTAATTTTCCCCAATGACTTAGGGTGTTATTTGGTTCTCGAAACTCTCGGGCTTAAAATCATGGTTTTTGGAATTGGATTAACCTAGCCATTTTGGTCTAAGCGAGGGGTGTTAACTCCTTAGTATGAAGTTTAGTCAAGCGGTCTTGGCAAGCAACATATCGAGGGCTCGTGGCTTCCTACGTGTTAGATACATTAGCAAAAATAAGTTGGTTTAGTTCCGATGAATCACATCTTTTGGTAAACATAGTTTTTAAAGCTAACTCTTCCGAGCGTGAGCACGCGGTCGTGACTCTCGCTTGAGTTATATTTGAGAACCGGTAATGGCCTTTGTCAAGGGATAGATGATCCCTAGACTTGCCTCTTTTAGTTTATAAAGTTCATTTCTAGTCTTTTCACTAGTCTTTTCCACCGTTTAAAGCAAAACCAAGTTGGCCGTCTTAAACGTCGAAATCCATTACTTACAAAACCTACAATCCGATTAAGCTATATTCGATTCTCTGTGGGTACGATCCCAGACTTTCTGGTTATTATGCTATCGACGACCTAGCCCTACGCTTGGGGTTTTAAACCTTATTTGAAGGCAAGGTTTTGGGGTAAGCAATTTTAAAAAAATTATTCGCTAGAATAGTACGAATAGTTTTTTTAAAATCTGGACCATCCAAAACACTTTTGGATCCGCGTGATTGAGCGGCGTAAACTTAGTTTACGGACTGCTCTGTAAAGAAGTATTTCTCCACCATTAAATAATGAATGATCATTCCAAATGGAATTACTATTCATCTTACTAAAGAAATTGTCATTCCACTAAAAAAAAAATAAAGGAATTGCCATTCAATTTCTTTGCTACACTAAAATTACTAGTGCCACTACCAGATTATCTATTGCCACACTAAAAATTACTATTGTCACTCCAAAAATTACTATAGCCACTTCATTCTATTGCAGATTAGAATGGCTATTCCTAAGCACAACCAAACTTGGGAATGAGAATGGATATTCCAATCTCATTTTATCCAATTCCATTCCAACCTCAATTCCTTACCATTGTCAATTCGATCCATTCCACTGAAATGTCATGCTTAGGAATAGCCATTCTCATTTGCAATGGAATGATGTGACAATAGTAATTTTTAGTGTGGCAATTCCTTTGAATTTTTAATGGAATGACAATTCCTATAATAAGGTGAATAGTGATTCTATGTGAAATAATCATTTCATTTGATGATGAATCAAATATAAGAAAACGTCGATTATTCTAATTCAACGCTAATTCTATCAACCGTACGTACCCAAGTGTATGTATTCCACGGAAAAGTGTGATGAAAAGAGGTATGGGGCACCGCCATTTTGTAATGAATGAGAGGGGAGGACAGAAAAAGAAAGAAAACGAGTAGTGGGTAGGGGTAACCCACGAGAAGTCGGGTTAATGCTGTGCAGTGAGGTGCACAGTATCCGAGCCGCCGAATCTACAATTCAACGACTCAGAGGTGCGCAGTATAGTGCTGCGGACACCACCACTGCACAGCACGATTCCCAATTCACGAGAAGCATATCCCCCTATTTAATACCTGAAATTAAAGGACATCCTCAAGGGTACTTTAGGTATCATAAAACGTGTCCTTTTTTCACTGAACGTACTCGTATCCAAAACATCTTCAAAATTTCGCTTTGACCGTCGTACACACTCACTCTCTCTCTCTCTCTCATCATCTACACCTGTTGCAGAGGAACTTCACACGCTCTCTCTCTCTCTCTCTCTCATCATCTGCACCTGTTGCAGAGGAACTTCACACGCTCTCTCTCTCTCTCTCTCTCCACTTTTCCTCCTCTGCCACCGCGAGAAGTTACACTTGTATACATTTCCTACAGCTTTTAGAGAGAGAAAGAGAGACGAATCACATCTTTTAGTAGTGGAGTACTTATCTTTTAGTTTCGGCAGTGATTATCTTCTCTATACTTTCATCATTGTTTTGCCTCATCAATCTCCCTCGCTCTGTGTGTGTGCGCGATCAAATTTAACTCTCGCTCCCTGTCTCTCCGATCCGACGGTCACGATCTCATCGTCACCCAATCGTGCGCCTCGCCCTCCCCTGTCAGCTCTCCTCTACGTAAGTCACCCTAAAATTACATGCCCTTTTTTAATATACTCTCTCTCTCTCTCTGTCTCTCTCTGCAATCCAATTCATCTCTACCCCATATACATACATCTCTCTCTCTCTCTACACATGCGTATGTTTCCGTCTCCCATCGCGACAGATTAAACTCCGTTCTTCTTAGACGGCGTTCGTCTATTACTTTCGTCACAGTACTCGTTTTTTGTGTGTGTGTGTGTGTTTTTTTTTGATCCGCGTTTATTTGTGTGGTTAGTTTGGTGCATTTGTTAATTGGACTACCCTTTTGTTTTTTTGACGGAACAGTGAAGTTTTAACTTCTTGATGTTGTACTTTTTGTGCAAAAGTTTTCCCCTCGGTTTAGGTAGGGTCTTCTACTGTATAACTTTTTTTTGTTCATTTCTAGCTACATGCAGTGGACTAATCCACGCGAGATTTCATTCCATACTGTTTTCTATTGCAATTAGAATTGCCTTGATACCTACAGTGAATGCTTACTTATTGGTGTTCGCATATTTGATGATTATGTGTGGGGTGCGTAGCTAGGATTTTTAGTCAGTGGGTCAAAATCTTACCTGGCACATTTGCTTTTACTTAGTATTCAAAAGATTGGATTTTTAGTCAAAATGAACTCAAAATCTTGAATATTTGTTGATATCATGTGAACATTATTTACAAAAGCTTCTAAAGGACTTTTTATCTGTTGAAAAAATGATTGAACCATTTTAGACGGATTTTTATATACACAAATTAATTGTCATTCATCAATTGATCCTTATTCAATCATGAAAACGGCTTTTTTCACAATCTCCGTGGTACCTTTTTTTTAAAAAAAAAAAAAAATTTAGATAGAATGTTGGAGGTAATTTTAGGACTTATCTAGAGTTTTTGAGGCAATAATACAAATCTAGTGGGGACAGAATTGCGAAATGAGTTTTGAAGCTATAAAAATCAAAGAGTTCTAGAAAATTGACCCCGCTTGTATTCACTTCCCCCCGCCCATGATTATGTGATCAAAGTGCAGTTGCCACTATATTGTTCAACAACAACAACAACAGAACCCATGAAGAGCTTACCTTGTGGTATTTTGCAAAAACATGTTATGTGTAGGATAATTTCAGTTTTTTTTTTTCCCGCGACTCAGATATGTTTATTTTTATTTTTGGTAAGCATTTGCTATCATATTATTATCATCCTTTCTATTGCAGTCCTGGTGTTTAGTTAGGGAATTTGTAGAAGCTTAATTGGATCCCTTGTATGTGACATTCAGGTTTATTTTGAGTGAACTACAAGGTTGCCTGGTCTCAATGAAAACTAATTCTATTTCGTATCCGCATAGTATGCAATTACTTCAAAAATTTATGATGGTACATTTTTTAGTCCAGTTTTCAGATTAATGACCTAAAATTGCTTGGTGCTGGTTTGTCAAACAGTCCAGTGCCCAGTGGTAGTTTATGTAGAAGCAGAATGCTTCAGTACCAGCTTGTACAAGTGTGAGTGAGATAAGTATAACCAGAAAGATTTGTGCTGTTTTCAATCACAGGGTGCCGGCTACTGTTTTTTTATTTTATTTTAAATAACCATGTTTGGTTCTCACCACATTTTTAGTCTTTATTTCGCCTTTCCAATTCGCTGTATAGACTATCAGCATGCATTCTGATTATGTGAATTGGTTTTGTACTCCTGTTTTGGTTGTATTGGTAATAAGCTAATGTTATGTGGCAATAGGTGAAACAAAAACTGGTGCCTTAGTCCACTTATGTTAACCGGTTTGTTAAATGTCAGAGCTGTTGGTTGTGACTGTAATGTAATCTAGCATGTAGGGCCTAATAGATTTTAGAAAATAATGTTTTATTGTTCATTTTCCCACTGTTCAACATTATAAATCTCACGTGTACTGATTTGTATAATGTTGGAGGACTCTGATAATTTTGGTTTTGTGTCTCTTGTCTTGCCTTGTTTGTGCTTTATAACCAGCAACTGCAAGTCTCACTGTCTTATCGTCTGCAGTGAGCAAGTGGCATCTATACGACAAGGGGGTGATGGATGTTAACGGTGACAGGAGACAACGGAGAAAGAATCGCACTGCTCAGGAAAATGGTGACATGGGTCCATTAGTTGCTGCTGCTGATGAGCTGGATCCCTGGACTGCATGGGCATACAAACCACGTACCATTACGTTGTTGCTTGTTGGTGCATGCTTTCTAATGTGAGTTAATTGCCTTGCAAGCTGTGATTGTTTATATGTTTTGCCAATTACGCAGTTTCATCACTTGATAGATTGACTCGTAGGAATTGGGGGTCCTGTAGAATTCCTCCGTTTTTGTATGTGTTAAATTGTGCTGGTTGTGGGAAGTTCAAGTGGTACCTGTTGAGTTGCTAAATTTGTGCGTAGTTCTCAATTTTGGTAAAATATCCAAATGATAAGGTTCACCGATGAAGCCACTGTTTCTTGCTTGCAAATTGAAACTTGCTTACCTATTTGACCTTTCAAATAGCCTACTCTTCAGATAAGTGGTTGTTTTCAACTTCATGCTTATGTTATATCTTCACGTGCCTCTATAGAAGTTTATTATTTTGATCAAGTCTCTGTTGCTAATTTTCTAGATTTTCGCTATTGTCTTTTGGCCTTCTGAATATGATCTTAATTGAGTGGGTAAACTTACATTATTAAACTTGTTAGGCCTTCCTTCCTGGTCTACAATGCAGCTAAAGAGATGCCTTACTTTATATATTTAAGGTTGTATACATCTAGTATGGTGTCATTTTTTCTTGAATGCAACTTCCTGTGAATGATTGGATTTGTCAAATTTATGGCTTTGCAGCAGTAATTGGCCGTAATACCTCTTCTATCTGTTAAACATCAATATGGTTATGTTAATCTTAACTGTAGTGACCTGGCTTGGGAAACCTTGTTCGACGGGCTCAAAAAAAATGTAGCCCTTGGCCCTAATTAGCAGAATCATGTAGTATGCTAATGCGTATGGATGTTGAGTTCTTTAACCGGCGAGGCAGTCCTGTGCTTTTCTGCTTTTGATTTTACTTTGTAATAGCGTTGGTCTCCAATTTAAAAAAAATGGCCTTTCACCTTTGAAAAAGGGCACCTTGTGGATCAGGACGTGCTTTATCCGTAGCTCAATCCGGCTAGCTTGAGTGAATTGATTCTGGGCCTAAAATTTTCCCCACTTCAGCAGCTATTATGCCCGGCAAAGAGCTAGGTAGTCTGCACAAATAGTGTCCGATCAGTTGGAATAACAAAGGTATCCCTTCCCAGGGTCGGCCCTTGGCATAAGCCCCTCCCCCTCAGGAAAAAAAAAGAAAAGAAAAAAAAAGAATAGGACCCCCAAATAAATAAGACATTTTCTGTGGTCCAGTGGTAAGGAGTGTGGTCCTCCAACCTTCATGTTGTGAATTCGAGTCTTGGTCTTTTTGTTTATTTCCAAGTAGTAAATGTATCCCAATGTTGTTCTCCAAAAACACATGCCTTAACATAAGACATTCTGTGTGGTCCAGTGGTAAGGAGTGTGGTCCTCCAACCTTCATGTTGTGAGTTTGAGTCTTGGTCTTTTTGTCTATTTCCAAGTAGTAAATGTATTACTCAACTGGTGCTGGTGTGATTGGATCCCAAAATCAATGGTGTTCTCCAAAAACACATGCCATAACATTCAAATTTACTTGCTTAGTATGCAGAACAACCATTTATATATCCTAAACACTAAGATAATTATTGTTCCCCACTTGTATTTTTTTCTTTAATGTCAACTTGGATATACATTTTACTGAAGGTACCTTTCACTAAAGTCCCTAGTAGGCCTTTTTTCCTTAAACCTTATCTTTTAAGTTCTTACTGGTTAACTAATTTGTGTAGTTTTATCTTTGAATCATTTTTTTTACTTGTTCAATTGGTCATCAACTTTAGTGATTTCTTTGCTAGTATAATTCATATTCTTTATTTTTTTTTCTTATTGAAGATGAATTAAAAAAAGACATATTTTGATGAATATAAGCCGATAATAAAGTTCCATTTTAAAACGGTGACGTTGCCAACTGCTCGTGATTAATGATATATATATTGCACATAACTGGAAATACTTTCTTCCATGAGATATCTACTACTTTAATAAAGTTAATAAAATTACTTAGCTCGAACTTTTAGTAACGAGTTCTAAATTACAATCAGTTAAATGTGAAGCAACAAAAATCTGTTATATGTTTTGGTAGTTTTTTTTTTTTTTTTTTAACAGAATATGTTTTGGTAGTTCAATGATAATTTTAGTTAACTTTCTTTTTTCAAACTTGTTAAAAATATATATAGGGCCCCAATTTTAAGCTTGCCTAGGGCCCCGAAAATTTCAAGGGCCAGCCCTGTCCCTTGTAATTATCCTGCCTTTTCTGTTGGACTCTTTATGAATATGTGCTTTGCCTATTTGGATTTTTTTTGGTAGTAGTTTGTTAAAGAAGGCTTAACTTCTTTTATTTTGTCCAATTGTTGTGGTTTATTTATCTGCGGGCTTCCCAGTTGGGCTAGTGGGGCTCTTGATCCTCAAAGTAGTTCATCCGGTGATATTGTTACTTCCGTGAAAAGGTTTGTGCTTGTTTATATGTATTACTTTTGCTATTGTAGTACTCCACAAGTTGCAAAATGCCTTAACGACTGTCGTGTTTGATAGGGGCGTATGGGCAATGATTGCAGTTTTTCTTGCTTACTGCTTGCTTCAAGCCCCGTCAACGTAAGTTACATATACTACTAGTTGTCAATGATTCGCTTTAAATTCCACATTTCATTGACTTGTTTGAAATATGGGCCTAAAACATCTTTTAGTTGCTCTTACTTTCCAGATTTTGATTGTTGTTACATTGTTCAAGTATTTAGACAGAGCAGAATTGACATGCATGGTTCCCACATTCAGCAGAGTTTTTCTTCTCCCAGTTCCATTTTACTTTTCGTTTATCTTTCGGCCAGTATCATAGGCATATGGCTTCAGGGGGTTGTTGCAAATTGAGTTTGGTGATCATTGGAAATCGAGTCTCATGTTGTATTTTTTAAGCTTCTAGTAACAGTCATTTAATACTATTATCTTTGTGCTTTGATGTTTGTAAATACACTTGGTCATACAGGATACTTATTAGGCCGCATCCTGCAATCTGGAGATTAGTTCATGGCATGGCTGTTATTTATCTTGTTGCTCTCACATTTCTGCTTTTCCAGGTCAGTGTATTTGTTTTTATTTTAAAAAAATGTAAAGCTTGAATTTAATTAAGTGTTAAAAAGCATTGATCCTTTTTTTCACCAAACCTAACCTAGTGTTAATCTGATAGGGTACACACCCTAAATTTGGAAACCACTATATTGTTCAATTAGTTGTATCATTGTATGTTATATGGTACACTTCTTCTTTTTGCTCTCCGGCTTGCACTCAATCTTTTTCGGGATAAGTAGCTTTATGCATCCATAAAGTTACAGCTTCCTGTGTTTTTAAGGTGCCTTGTTTGTCAAATTAACCTCATTACTGACAGTGCTCTTGATGAATGTGTTTTGTGTCTTTCTGATGTTTCATGCTTTTATCATGATTCATGAGTTGTAGCCCCTGATGGATGGTCATTAATTGTTTCTTTCTCCTTTTTTGATTTCCAGAATCGAGATGATGCTCGTCAATTCATGAAATTTCTTCACCCTGATCTTGGCGTTGGTAATGCATCTGGTTTTGGAGAAACTGTTAATTTATGGTGTTATTGGAGATTGTTTAGCTCATCTTGGTTTCATTATGGATTTGTGCTATAAGCTATTGAACCTTGATACTGAATTAGCTAATTTATTGCTTATACAAGACACTTCTTTTCCTAAATTTTTTCCCTTGGTTTGTTGCAGAACTTCCTGAGAGATCATATGGTGCTGATTGCCGAATCTATATGCCTGAAAATCCCACAAACAGGTTTAAGAATGTTTATGTATGATTTCTCTTCACAACCCTCTCCATAACCAATTTCTTTCCTGTTGCCTGCCTTTCTTGTTTCTGATGTATATCGCTGTAAAACTGATATGTCAAGAGCCCATGAACTCTCTGATTTGTTTCATATTTTACAGGATACACTTTTTGATGAATTTGTGTTGGCTCATATCTTTGGATGGTGGGGTAAGGCTATAATGTTTCGTAATCAGCCCCTTTTGTGGGTCCTGTCAATTGGATTTGAGTTGATGGAGGTTAGTGACTTGATCTACATCCAGTTCATTACGTGTGAATGGTCATAGATGGCTCTCGTGGCTTGTCTTAACATTTTTCAATGCGTACTTAAGCTGGCTATTTTGAGCTCAATTCATACCAATCATTCTTGTATTGGCATTTTCAGCTTACCTTCCGCCACATGTTGCCAAATTTCAATGAGTGCTGGTGGGACAGCATCGTTCTCGATATATTAATCTGCAATTGGTTTGGTGAGAATCCTGATGCCACTCGCTGGTTTGCTCTATTGAACCGCATAATGTTAGTCTGCTCTAATGACATCAGAAAGTGCTTAATAAATTATGAAATCGTAAATTTTCTGTTGTCTGTTATTGGTTTCATTGCCCAATATTCTAGTATTTTTTTATCAATCAATTGGATGAGATGAATGTGAAGTATGAGCTTCCTTATAGCTGCCATAACCATTATCCGGGAAACACACAGAGAAGCTTTTCGGTCGAGTCTTACATGTACCGAAACAAAATGGTTGTCTTTTACTGGTGTGGACACGAGTCAACATAACTTAGAAAATAAACAAGACATTGGGTCACTGTCTTAGTTGATCACTATCCGTACACCATGTTTTTAAGTTTCTACTTCCAAGTAAATTTTTTTTTTTTGTTTGTGATAGTTTTGTTGTCATCCTCCTCTTTTATACGTATTGAATAATATTTTCATTACAAGTACGATGCTCTGTTTTTGCATGTGTTTGCAGAAAGCAATGTGTCATTTCGAAATAGTGACGCCAAAAGCATCCCTTAGGCTTCTGCACTTGTCATTCTCTGCTGTAGTTGTTTTAGTTAAAAACTACTCGTTGAATGTTGATGGATTTTTCAAGAAACATACTTTAGATGGACTACTTCAATATTCATCCAGTTAAAATTGAGTGGAACCACATTAAATCTTTGCAATTGTACGACAGTACGGGTATGGTGGTCAAAAGCAATGTTTTGAAAACCGGACCGCGCCGGCCGGTTCGACCGGTTGAACCATCGACCGGTCCTTGCTTTGGTCCGGACATGTCAAGGAACCGCTATCAAATCGAAATCGACCTCTAACCTGAAAACTGTTCGAAAAGAACGGTTTAACTGTAAAGCCGTCAGAACTGGGGCTTGGTTAACTGTACCGGAGCAAAAATTTTGAACTAGAATAAGCATTTATTACTGCCTCCATTAAATGCGTAGAAATGGGCAGTTGGGAAGGAAATAATTCAATCGTTGGTTTCTTTCCTTTGAAATGTGTTCGTTTCTGTTGCTGATTTTTAGCTATTACCTGCTCTGGTCTCCTAAACCACGAGGATCACTGTACTTGCATGATACAGTAGTTAGGTTGCAGTTCCTGTGTAGTTGAGAGGATTGGGAGGTTGTTTATACTTGCTAGGGATTGGCTCCATTGTATTTAGTTCCTGTCACTGTCGTATGTCACGGGACCCTTTTAATGCTGGAGTTTCTCCCTCTTCATCTGAGTCCTTTCTGTTGTTTCTCATATCTCACTGTGTGAATTATCACAACATTATTGTTTATAATATCCTAAATGGGATTAAAGTAAAGTTGCTCAGTGATCCTTTGATGAGTTGAGGTCGTTTATCCTCTGTGTTCTTTTTGGGATTACCTGTTTCACCAGATGTGTTTGTTATGGTGCTAACTGCTAGGCATTAATAATTGCCAGGTTAACCGTAAGGTTTTTTTTTATACTACTCTGCATATAGTTTACTACTGTTCTTGGCTTCAGTACTTTTGAAATCACATGCTCAAATTATGCGGTAACTGTGTTAGATTATTCTCTTAACTGTGAACATCATCTTATTATGACGTATTTGTTCTACAATTATGTTTGATTCCTTGATTAGGGTTCTTCGAAAAGGTGTCTGAATATTTGAATCAGGGTCCCACATTTTCTTCTTGATATCTCTAAGCACATGTAACTTGCCAATTGTTTATCTTAATATTGCTCGCTATGTTATGCAGGTATCTGGGCTGGAATGCATACAGTTCGCTACTTTGATGCGAAAACGTATGAGTGGGTTGGTATAAGCCAGCAACCAAATATTATGGGCAAGGTATGTCTTTCAAGTAATTTTGATGCCTTTTTTGGTGTTCGTAGGAGGTTCTCCCTGCAAAACCTGAGAAAGTGATGATTTCCTCCTCCTGAACTTCAAAGTTTTTTAGGCCGATTTTACCAAGTGGGATGATCCTTGGGCATTTGATCAACACTCACATAAGAAATTAATCTTCCAGGGCCAAAAGAAAAAAAAAAAAATTCTTCAGCGATTCACTTTCTCAACCACAAGCTATGCCTGAGCATATAAATCTATAAATCTTGTGGAAATGGCTATAAGAACAATTCAAAACTGTCTCGACGTTGAACCACCTCTAGAACAAGAAGAACATCTGAGTGCTCAGCAAATGGAGACGGAGGGATCAATGGGAACTATTTTGTCTTCACTGTTTGCACGTTCAACGGGTATGAACTTGGATATGAGTTTTCAAAGCCCCTTGTGCCTATTTACTTTGTTATGTGGACTTGGAGATGAGTGTCGGGTGCGGGTATGTGCTGAAGCGGGTGCGACTCCAATTCACAAGCAATGGTGTCAAGTGAACACAATGAACCAAAAATTTCCGAAAATGACTAAGTATATATATTTTTTAATTTTTTAGACCTATCACTATGTGACACCACCACAACAAAAACTGTTGAACCCATACATTGCATACCAAATGTATCTTGCACTTGATAATCAGTGAGGTAAAAAGTACGTAGTACAAGATAATCAGTGAGGTAAAAGTACAAGTAACCTAAAAGGCTATAAAAGCTATGAAAAACTATTTGATTTCTAACTGTTCTATATTTATTAGTAGTTTTTATGTACTACCTTACAAAATTCTCACACAAAACAGGATCTCTCTCTCTCTCTCTCTCACAAACACACACACACACACAAAGTTGCTTGTTTTTTTTCAAAAGAATTGGATTTCAGTTATAGTTTTGTACTTTTTTGATTCCTCTCGTCGAGACAAACCAATAATCCACAAAAATTTGGTGCAAAACTAACAAACGTGAAAAAAGTTTGAATAAAGACAAAACAAAAAGCCAAGTTGGTTTTTTTAGGGAAACTCAGCCTTAATTGTGACTTTACAGAAGATTATTGACTGACACCACTAATCAAAATTCCTGGATTCACTGTGCCGAAGCGTGTCAGATTCCTCTAATTCTTTGTCCAGATTCTAATTCCTATGTCCAAGGACTCTGGTCTGGGGCATGGCTAATAATTGATTCTTTATTTTCTAGGGTAAATTGGTTAGAGAGTAACATAGAGCACTGCATGCGTAATAGGGGAATTTGAGGTACTGTCATATTGTAGGCTTTGTATTGGAGTCAGATATCATATTGCGAACTTTACTACACATGTTCAACACGTAAAGGATACATCCAATTGTCTGAGTTTCGCGCAGGGGTACTTATTTAGAAGAGTCCATTTAAAACATTATGTGACTGCTCCAGCCATACATGATCCTACATATCTACTTTTTTATAATTATCTTACTCTCATGCTATCTGTTTACCTTTCTTGCGGAATTGAATATTGGAGCCAGTTTACGCTCAGACTCAGCACTTGGGAATAAAATGTCAAAATGACACCATAAGCTGCCACAAAGGCCTTTCTTGTTTGACGATGTTGTTCTTTGGGAGGTGGGGGGTTTGGATGTGTGTATCACCATGCTGTTCAGTGTGATTTGATCCCCTTTTTTGGGTCAAGTGTTGCTGGCTTTAGCCTTTAGGTGTTCTTGCCCATGTGAGCTTAAGTTTCTGTCCCACCACCTTGAGAGAGCAAGGAAGAGCATAGGGTTGTCCCCTGGACCTGGAAGCTACACACCAAGAGAAGAGAGACCACGACCGAGTACGTGATGCTGCTGCAGATTTGCAAGCCTTGGCTGTTTCTCTGTCCCCTCAATCCAGGATTCCATTCCCCTAAGAAAGAGAAGAAAAAAGGGAGAAAAAATTCATGTGTCACAGGCACTTGCCCAATATTGGGTTATTCTGTCTTTCTTGCAAAAATATCAAAAGTTTGACTAACTAAAACTAAATTCCTGAACTGAAGCTAATAAGTGTGAGTAATAATGAAGTTACATGCAACGATGATGATGGACCTAGCATATAAGGTGCCTAGGGGCGGCAAAACTCGGAAAAAATGAGAGTGACAGAAAACCACCTAGGGCTTTCACATTTGTTCCAGTAATGGGTACTAGGTGTTAGGCTCTTTCCTTTTGATTTGTTGTTTTATGGTTTCCGGGTCAACCTTCTGCTATTGTTGCTCACTCTGAGAGGCTGCCGCTGTTGTCTTCACGTTAGTGGTTGTCTAGTCAGTCCTTAAATCTGACATTTGCATAATTGTAGCCTAGGTCGACTTCTTTCTTTTTTTTTCCACCTTTAATTGTAACTGTTATTCAAACCTTGTCATTAATCTCTATTTCTTTTTCCCCATAGATTATCGTTTGGATTTCTAAAGAAAAGGACACCTTATTTTTTGTGAAACATAATGAATGTTATTCGGCTTTTTGTTTGATTTTGCAAAGCCAAACAACAGCTTGAATAGTTACAGTTGTACAGTTGATTCTGATCTGTGTTTAACCGAGAGATTGCTTTAAACCAAATTTTCAGGTCAAACGAACGCTAAGTCAGTTTACACCAGCGCAGTGGGACAAAGATGAGTGGCACCCCCTACTTGGTCCATGGCGTTTCATACAAGTGTTGACTTTATGCATTGTGTTCTTGACTGTCGAGCTCAACACTTTCTTTCTTAAGTTTTGTCTTTGGATTCCTCCTCGAAACCCACTGATTGTGTATAGGTTGGTCTTGTGGTGGCTAATCGCAATACCAACAATTCGCGAGTACAATTCGTACCTGCAGGATCGGTACTCTCTCTCTCTCTCTCTCATCCTTTTGTGAATTGTATGTGCTATTTTTACAAAAGATGTCAGTATCAGCGTGAGTTGTTTTGTGGTCGTCAGAGTCTTCTCTTAGACTTCGGTGGTTGTTGCATGGCTTTTCAGAAAACCTGTGAAGAAGGTGGGCGCATTTTGTTGGCTTTCTGTTGCTATCTGCATCATTGAACTCCTCATCTGTATCAAGTTTGGACATGGTTCGTTTTCTGTCTTATTATTCTCATGGAAAGTACTTATGGTGGTTTGTTTATAACTCAGTGTCTGCTAGACCGACTAATCAGGAGGACTAGTCTGACCGTCTACTAGCAGGGCTCAATTAAAGCCATCGCAAAGCCTGTATGGACTGGCCCAAGACAAGGACTGATAGCACGCGGCTGGGAGTCAAACCCCAGACCAAAAGCTTCCTGAGGCCCTGGTTGCCACATGACTACCATTGTGCCCACCCTTGGGGGTCCAATTAAGGGTTTTTTTTTTTGTTTTTGATCCGCAGGTCCACTTAAGGTTATTAGTAGTTTATAGCTACCAGGATTGATGCTAGTACCGGTATTACACTTCTATTTCCTGGAGTCATCCATATATCACAACAGTTATGTGTTTATGATACATCCCTGACACTGGTATCCAAATTAGACGCTTGAATTCTCTTCTTTGGATGATATTTTGTAGAAAAAAGATCATATGATCTAGTATTGCAATACTTCCCTATGCTAAGACTAATTGTTTATGGCGATCTGACATCTATATGCACCGGCACCCAACACTCGTACTCAGTTTGGTTTTCAGCAATTTCGAGTTGATCTGCTTAGAAGGGCTATCTGACATACATCTCTATTTGTTTACCGCCAGGATTATTCCCCCAGCCAATGCCTATGTGGTTGGTGGTTTTCTGGAGTTCCATCGCTGCTGTCCTTGTGATATTTTTGATTGTGTGGTCGTGGCAACTGCATCGGACTCTGCGGAGAAAACAGCAATGATTGTGTCATTTTACTAGTATCATTCTTTCATTCCTTTTTTGCTGTGTAAACCAACCACCCTTGTAAATCATCACCATCTTGAGTTGTAAATGCTTATTACTTAGGTTAGTTGAGCGCAGATTCTGAATAGAAATTACTCCA
The DNA here is from genome assembly GCA_018127125.1 of Rhododendron griersonianum. NCBI lineage: Eukaryota > Viridiplantae > Streptophyta > Magnoliopsida > Ericales > Ericaceae > Rhododendron > Rhododendron griersonianum. Next base: position 32,502,679 of record CM030796.1, on the reverse strand, counting down.
TTTAGGTTGTTGGAAAGGTTTTCTAAATTTAGTCTCTCAGAATAATGAATTTTTCTCTTCCATTATCAATTTGTAACTAGTTCATAGTTTTTGTTGACCAGAACCATTTGTTTTGTATCTTGATTCTCTTAGTTTGTTGGTGAAGTTGATGTTGAACAATTTTTTGCTGCATCATCTCACAGCGATCAGAAGTTAGTTCTTACGAATAATCTCAAAGTTCCTTAGTTATTCCTATACCTTGCTCCATTCTCGTGTCTGACATCCGTATTTGTCGAGTTAATGGAACATAGCTTTTCACCACTGCGAGAACAGACCAAATTATCAATACATCCTGGTTGAGTTTCGAAGAATTTGCTGAACTTAATCTTCTCTCTGGGATCCTTCTATATGTATATGCACACCCTATTCATACTCATCAATCTGTATTAAACCTATTACTATTACACACACTGCTTTTTACCAGACATGCTCTTGAATTGTGCTACTTAGGTACCTTTTGGTGAACTCAAATCTTAACCCTCTAACTCCTTTATTTTATTTTAGTTTTTTTATTTTGTTCCTTTGAATATAGAGCCGAAAATATGAAAAGAAACTGGGATGTTCTAGCAGATCCACTCCCAGTCTAATTCCAGTCCATCCAAGAATCAATCGACGATTGATGCTCGAATTCTTGAGTAGGAAGAGCTTGCTATATCACTTGAACCAAACACAGCTCTGGGCGGAAATCCGTGAGGTAGAGTGCTTTCTTTTCCATGAGGTCCTTCCCCTAGCAATCTCTTCCCTTTTGGCTTGCAGTAGATGAGTATACCTAAGCTGCACCTCATCAAAGCACCTGAGGAGCCCATTGCCTTCAAGAGTTTCTGATGCCCACTGAGTACCCATTAAGTAGACTGATATTGTTGTCACTTTTTTTGTGGACTCCATTTTCTGTGATTCCAACTTCATGAGGTTCACAGAGCGACTGAACTATATCTGAACTTCCACACTCTCTTCTGTATTCAAGTATCATGCACTCTCCTGTAATTGATCTGGGATTGCCTGAATAGAAATTGTGGTAACAATTTAGATGCAGATATAATGGTTACATTCAAGAAACTCGAATTTTGATTTGGGATTAGAATTTGAGGAACTCTTGTTCCGATTTTACCATGAGCATCCATCTTGTGTATGTGGTGTTGTTTACGTGGTGGTTCATGTCCAAGTTACTCCTCTTCAGCTGCACATCAAAGTTCTCATCAACATAATTCTGGTAAAGATTTTTCACAAGGAGTGACAGTGAGCGGAAATAAACAACATTATAGCTTATAATTCAAGCAGATGTCACCGGAACATTATCTATAGGATGGATTGAATCATTTTCCTTCTCAATATCGATAAGTAGATTCATGCGGAGCATTTCAAACAATTGAAATCCAATTCCAGTGAGTTCTCTACCTTCAGATCAGATTTCACATATCTGGCTTTGTCATCCAGTTTTTCAATTTTTGCAGTGTCTTCCCAACCACTACAATTTGTGAGAGCAAAAACATAGAACGAGGGTTGAGAGAATGAGCGAAGGATAGTAGTAGAGACTTACGTGACCTAGGTATCGCCCAAATGAGCCTTAAAATGAAGGAATAATGATTGTTTTTCAAATGGACAGGAACGAACTGTTCGGGCTGTAATCTTCACCAGGGGTCTAATTTTCATTATGCACTTCATTCATCTACTGGGGATTTCGGTAAGCAATAATGTTCAATGAAGAAATAAGCACTTGGCATACACAGGAGAGGCTTGATCATGTTTCTTGTTTTCTTTATTACAAGGCTAAAAGTCACCATTAGAATCTAATACAAAATAGTACATAAATAGGAAAAACGAACAAAAAGACGACGTTAGAAAGGAAATCATTCCAAAATGTTGCAACTTAAGATGATTTCCCTCATTGAGGATGGCATTTAGGTCAGTGCTAGAACCATTGGTTAAACTGTCAGTGATCCCAACATGACGGATGAAGTCTCTGAAACAAAAATCTGAAGCAGACAACATCGTGCGGTTCTTCATCTTGTAGCTTAAAAATCCCCTTCAGCTGTTTCAACCTTCACGATCGATTAGTTTCTGAAGAATTGCCTATCAATACAAGTAAAATGATACCAATCACCAACTTCTGATATATAAGGTAAGCCAAAATTGTTGACATCATAATAGGTCTATAAATGATGCTAGGAAGCTAGCTTTTTGGAACATTGTAATAAGATAGATACTGAAAAAGAGCATGAAAATATTCCCACGGAGCTACGTAGATTCTTACGTATAAAGTCAGATGTTTATCGATTCTCAGATGTACGGTTAGGTTATTTTTATGGAGCACGAAAAATTAAGACCATTAACATGATGCATGCACTACAATTTTCCAAACTTACGGGACAAGAGCGATACGATTTTAACCCTTGATATAGTTCGTGGTAGGAGATTAGAAGCTTCACCGGGCGAAATTCAATAGACTGATTGTGCCCTCTGTGATCCATAAAGGAGATCAATTCACGCGCAAGAAGGTGCTCAAATGCCTGCAGAAGTTCAGATAAACAGTTAGCCAAAAAATTCTTGGGGGATATATAGAAGCAATGAATATCATGCAAAGTTCGATACCCACCCGTAAGCATACATTCAGAGAATAGTAATCCGATGTCTGGAATGAATCATGTATACTTTTGTACTCTGGAATGCATGATTAACACAATAAGTCAAAACATATTGCCAGAGTTGTACTAACATAATAAACAACATTTGAGGCGCACCTTTCATAACAGAATTGAAGTTGTACGAGTCTTGCTCTTTTACTTCTAACCTCCTCATGCAAACCAGTATATAGAGTTCAAGAATGGAGCAATCTGCTTGAAAAAAAGGTTGAATTTGCACAGACAACATTTAGCGCCACATAAGTCTACGTCAAAAGAGACTCAATAAAATGGTGATAAGAAGTCAGGTGCCTGATAGATATTTCAGTGCCTTCGTGACATATGTAGACGCCTAAAGAAGCATGCATGTGACTAGAAGCTTATTGTTTTTGGGTTCGTAAGTGGGCTTCTAAGAGTTTGAATTCCAACTTGAAAAGAAAATGAATGGAATATTTTTGCCGATAAAAAAAAAAACTTGAAAAGCTCGTATCCAACGTAAAAATCAAGGAATGGAAAAATGTTCAAGTTTGTATGTGAATTGATCATCTCTTGGAAAGGAAATGCATTTTCCCAAATGATAGCAGCAAAATTATGGACAGAGGAGAGAGAGAGAGACAAGAAGAAAGTAAAGATTCTCCAATAACAAAAAACAGCCCGAATCATAAATAGTAATCAGCAAACGTAAGGACGCATACAAGAAGAGAACTTACACAACCAGAAACAAGATTTTGTACCACGTTCTCCCTAAAACAAACTTAGATACTGTATTAGTCTTCCTTAACAATTCTAATCTCTTGACTTATTTCTAGATAACGAATTCTACATGTCTCCAAGCTTATTCCTGAATCAAATGCCCCTCATCTTCCCCACTGGACTGGAAGGGAGAACTTCAGATGTAAACAGGTAAATGTGAAAGTTCCAGATCATAGCTTATTTATAAATCTGGCCATATTAGAGCTCATCAGGAAGTACATGGCATCCAGCTCAAGCAAGAACCAAATGAATTCATATAAAATTGCATCATCTTTGGTATTCTATCCGAAAAAAAGGAATAGGGAAAAACCCTATTCTCAGAGTTCACCCTCCAAATCCAGACTATCAAGAGGGTGATGAACCAAGGAAAGTTGAGGAACTCAAAAGCAGGAAATGCATGAGAAAGAGGGAAAGGTGTATTGAGGTACCCCCATACCATTTAAACATTCCAGCTTTGGCTGCCTTTGGATGCTAGCAAGTGCAGCTTTGAAGTTGTCAATAGACAACAACCCAGTTTCCACATTCATATGACTAACAGCAGAAAACCTGGTGTTAGAGACCATGAGAGTTAGGTTTAGGAACAAATAAAAGCAGTGCATTTTTGCACTAGAATTGTATGCTTTCTGATCTAGAAAACTTACAGAAACTTCAAAAGATGGCTGCATGTGGAATCAGAAGTTGTTAATGTATCAATAAGTTGTTTGAATCTCTCATCGGCTAGTATGTTCTGATGAAAGTCAAGGATTTACATTCTGAGCACCCTATAGGCATACACCTAACTTCTCATGTAATTCACCTTCTCCAACAGACCACCCAAAATGTAAGCATGGGGTGTATACACTGAATATGATTGCTGTGGTGCATATTCTTTATATGATTTCTCTCTCCATGAGGAACACAAACAAAAACAACATACAAGTGAACATATGTCAAAATAGATAAACCTTTAAACAAGTTATTTATCAAGTAAGATGGTTTAGAAAACACTATATAGCTCAATGCACATACAGGATTCTCTTATATAAATAAAGCCAATCAAACATGATAAAAACGCACACACATCCTGCCATAGCCCTTCTCAATATAATCTTTTACTTGTCAAAAAAAAAACATAAATGTAAAAAGTAAGAAAGGAAAATAAGGAAAAATATAGGAAATGTAGGACACTTCAACAAAAATCAAAATTGGATGTTCATTTGCCATCATGCAAATTTTGACCTCGTGTCAATTTGGATACAGGTACTAATATGTCTGCTCTGTGAGAATTTGTAAAGTGATGGTTTCTTCGTGAAATAGTGAAGCTTCTTTCCCTACATGTCTTCATGTGCTCACTCTGCATCTCATTATTTCCACTTCTTGTTATTTAATGAAAGGAACTTCTCGTCAAGTTTTCTTTCCACACTGTCTGAAGAAGTTTACATGCTCTAAGCCAAGCTTGGCTGTGCTATTCAGAAAAACAAAGTTATAGAAAGGATACAAGAAGGCTTGAGTTGAACTCAGAAACATAGTCATGCGGAAGGCTTGACTCTGTTGGTAACTCCAAAATGTGCTTTAGAAGTCTGCATAACAAATAGGCTAGAAGATTAATACGTCAACACTTTTATCTAGAATCCTCAACCTGGTCATAAGCTACAGCAGCTCTCCAGCGTAAGTTAGATAAGTACCTCTGCAAATCTTCCTTTGACGGAGGAAGAAACAAGAGTTTCCTATGTGAGAAACGAGATCTCACTCTTTTTTCCAAGAGCTGATCAGCATCCTTCATGTTGTCAGAAATAATTTATCAATTATTAGTGTTCTCTGCCAATTGCAGGACATTTTTGTGAACCATCAAATTCAATTTTCATGCTTAGCAATTATCTGGAACATCTCTCGTTTCTGACAGGACTAAATTAAACCCAGAAACATTAAAAATGTGAAGATACATACCAGTCGGGAACTCACACCAATTACAACAGCTTGTGAAGTTAGAGATTGCATTGCGTCGAGCAAACTATAAAGTAGTCGTTGTTTACCCTGAGAAGTGCGAGACAGGTAAAGCGTGTCACGTCTAGCAACAGAAACGCAGAGCCATAATAGTCCATAAGGGCTCCAATTTCTTTGAAAAAAGGGAGTTTAACAGTTACTAATCCACCCAACTGCACCAAATGATCAAGTACAATTAAGCAATCATACATGCACCCAGAAGAAGAAGGAAGAATAAAAAGGTGATGTCAGTTCAAAGATTCAGGAATGCGAACAACAGAAGAGAATAGAAAATAACTTAAGATCTTACCTGGGCAAAGAGGTCAAATTCATCCAGTAGGAAAATGACTGTTTTGTGTGCTAATCCACTTTCCCTAGCAACACGATATGATAAATGAGCATATATATGCATGGCAAATACAACCAGCCCTGAAGTGTCTGATGGAAACTACAAATTTTGGATGCATGCTGACTTACTTTAACATTGATATCATGAACTGGGTGTTATCATCAAAGGATGCCTGTAAAAACATTATGTTGAGATTACAAATACTGAATCAAATATATTCCGAGCAAATTATACATTCTGAAATGCGTTAGTGATGTTACCATTTTTGAGAACAACAGTTGATGTTCCATGCATAATTGTCGAGCAATTTCCTGGATAATAGAAAAGAAAGAAAAGGTAACATAAAAAAGCATCAAAGAGAAAAACAAACATACAGGACAAGTAGAACTTTATTTTCCGTATTATTAAAAGGAATGTGGTAACGCTTTTAGTTGAGTTTCCTAAGAGAAGAGCCGCAAGGATGTATATGGGATGCAGATAAGCAATATGACAAGTGTGACCATCGAAAGGCATTGATCTCCAACAATGCAGCCCAGGCTTGAGTTGAATCCCACGATTTAGTAGAATCCCAAGATTTCTTATTCTTTCGTTTGGGAATGAATTTGCAGCGAAACATGAAATTCAAATATATATGATGAAAAAAACAAGTGCAGGGAACATAAAAAAAGATAAACGACAAACGAGTATGCGAGGTTATCAAGATGAACCTTGAGTGCACAATTGTCGTCACTGTGTAAAAGCCCATTCAGCTTTATCTGAAACCGTTGCAAGATGAATCAATATAGTGAAAAGGTACAAGACTCACCAAATATGAAAATCTCAAACGAAATAAGGGACACATCACCATTCACCACAGTTGTTCTTTATAGAAAAAACAAAAATAACAAGCGAAGAAGCTTGATTGGTATTCTCCCCCATGCATTCAAATCTAATCTTCCCAGGAAAAAGTAAAAGCTGAGCAGAAGCATACCACTGATATCGTGTCGGGATATTCTTTCAATACCTCTTCAATGACAAGCTCTAACACCTAAAAAGTACGAAGTAACAGACAACATATTAAGAAACAAGAAAACCAGGGCATTCTTCTCTATTCCATTCGATAACTAAATTGGGTTAACAAATTTATCCATGAACAAGTAATCTCAACAATTAACTACTCCCTCCATCCCGATTTGTTTATCTATTTTTTGACTTTGTCTTGTCCCAATTTGTTTGTCCGTTTGACTTTTAAATGAATAAAACTCCTCTTTTGCCCTTACGTTTTTGAAATAAAGTAACTTTTCAAAAAAGTCGAAGGGTAAATATTGGAAAGTAAACTACTTGTAGGTGTAATCATTAGGGAGTGATTTTGACACTCTCAAAATTGATTACCACACTCCCAAAGGGGAGTGCCAAAATCAATCCCTATATGGAATTGATTTTGGCAAATCAATTTTGGAGGAGTGCCAAAATCAATTCCCAATCATTATGCTCCCTATTCCATTCGATAAGATAACTAAATTGGGTTAACAAACTTATCCATGAACATGTAATCTCAGCAATTGTTGATTATTACCGCATTTTTGCTGCAACCTCGGGGACCGAGGAGCAGAACAGAGTTGTTAGATGCCTCAGTGACCGAGCTCGATACGATGAACTTCAACTTGCTGGAATCAAACCAAAACAATGTCAATCAAAAGGGGTGGAAGTGAAAAACGCGGGAAACAGTGGGGGGATAGGGACCTGTAGTTGCTGTCGGGAGAGTGGGCGAAAGGAGAGAAGACGAATCTAGGGTTGCAGAGTCTGTTTCGAAGGAGGATTAGGGCTTCCCTTGCTAGGTCTTCCCGTCCCATTGTTTGCTTGGGGTTTTGCTGCGTTGGGGAAGAAACGGCGGGAAATGATTTTAACATTCTCAATTTATCAAGGATTATTATACAAGTCATCTCTTTATTATATATCTTTCATTTATACAAGTCACAGGGGAGAGCACGGGTCGGGTTTGACCCTAACCCACAACATGACCCGACCAGTCGGGTTGACCATTTTCGAACCCGTAACCGATCCACAGAACTGCCAAAACCGTCCATGAAACCGATTGTTTTGGTCGGTTCGGGTCCGTCGGGTTGCCCACAACTCATAAATCAAATCTCACAAAAAAATTACGAGAGAGGGAGAGCAAGAGCTGGACTGATTTACCGTTTGAGAGAGAGACGCCGGACGCGAGAGAGAAGCAAGGGAGACGGTGTGCGTCATTTTTCAGATCACGGTGGTTTCTCCTCTTCATTTTTCAGATACGGTGGAGTGCGGACGTTGGACGGTGTGCGAAAGAGAGAGACGGTGGAGTGTGGACGGACTGGAACCGACCGAGGGCCGAACCGAACCGAACCGACCGAACCATATATATTATATATATTTCTATAAATTGTTTTATTCTTTTGGCTCTTACTGTTTTGAATTGTTAACTTAATAACTTCAAACAAAATTTTGAATTACGCTAACAACAATTACATAATCAAACAAAATTTTGAATTGTTAACTTTTTTTTTTTTATAGAATTTCATTGCTTGATTTATTCACGTTTTTGCAAAATTTTCCAATCGATTGCTCTCTCTGTTCTAAATTACTTTAACTCCTCTAAGTTATATACACTAGTGTAGAAGATATTTCCAATCGATTGAAAAAAGGAAGAGTACTTGTGAAAGTTGTAATGTTATTTTTTTTCAATTGGTGTTTGGGAAAAAAAAAAAACCAAGTACAATGGCCAAAATATGGGTGAAAAAATGGTCCAAACATGGGTGATTAACTTAAGGTTGAAAATTGCCCAAATATGGGTGAGAACATGTGAAAATGGCCCAAATATGGGTGAAAAAATGGCCCAAACATGACCCGTAATCCCCGGATTATATACCCCGAACCCGATCGGGGTGCGGCAAATCCACCCCGAACCGAACCGAACCGACCGAATAACACCCCTACATATTATGTGTGTGTATATGTCGGGTCGGGTCAAGTTCACCGGTTTCACCGGGTGCTGACCCGTAGTCGCCGAAAATTGATTTTTCACCAGCTTTCAACCCGCATCCGTTCGAACTACCTGTTCGAAATCGACCGAAACCCTTCGGGTCAGGTCCGCAAGTTGGCGGGTATTTGCTCTCCCCCTAAGTGCAAGTGCAAATTCTTGAACTTAAGCGGAATTTTTCTTTTTCTCAAAACTAGACTTGATCTTGCCTTCACAAGCGTTATTCACAAGTATAAAACTTCTCTATCTTATTTTCAAATGACATCATTTTATTGATTGGCAAGGCCATTTCAACATTACTACAAATTGCAACGGAATGAGAGGATTTTCTTGCGAACGTATCAATGTAGATTTTTTTTTCTGACTGCCAAAAGCGGTTTATTTCATTTATGATGACAAACAAGACAACCAAAAACATAAATAGATCAGCATCCCCATGGAAGCAGAAACATACAATTGATTTTCATATATAAACCTCAACATATTGCACAAGTGCTAAATATGATCATCTTTTCCCACTAAACAACTACTCTACAAGATATTGCTCATAAAAAAATAACTATAGAACAAGAAGATTGGAAAGAACAAAGTAAAGTAACAGAATATTAAAAGAGATAAACATATACATTATAGAGAAAACCACAAGGGCATTCATCCCCAATTTGCTCGACCCGGGGACCCTGCCGAGCGGGTGCCAAGCGGCCAATCCGGCCGTTCATCTCGGAATCAACGGCCCGGATCGAAACATCTTTTTCCTTTTCCTTTTCTTTTTTTTTAAATCCGTTCGGTACCTTTGCATCTGGGCCGTCCAAAACACTTTTGGACGGCCGAGATGCGCTCGGCACCCCTGCTTGGCAGGGTCTCCCGGTCCCAATTTGCTTGTGCACAAAAAATTAAAAGGACATTCATTTACCACCAAAGATCTACTTGTTTGGAAATGAAGGCTATAGAGTATAGGCCAGCATGCTAAGAAATGAAATACTATCCAATATATAGGAGATAACAAGGGATAGGGTTAGTGAGTGGGTTAAACATCCAACTAATTAATCAGATTTTATGATCAATTGAGCATCCCCACAAGAATAGCAGATTCCCAATGTTGTTCTTGTGAAGTCCAAAGACCAAAAGAAGTGAAAAAGAAAGCATCAAAGTATACGTTAATTATAGAGAAAACCACAAGGGCATTCATCCTAGATCTACGATAAATCACTAGAGTATGTATACAACAAGCACACCATTAACAATTACAGATCCTTGGCTATAAACCTCTAAAAGAACAGAAATTCTACAAAGCTGTTTGAACACGTACCATTGCCACCTCATTGCAGCAGAAACTGTCAAGTTTAATTTGCTAAACTTGGATCACAAGCCTTTGTTGAAATGAGAGTTCAATAGCAAATTAAACTCAAACAGTTTATGCTGGAAATGCCTGGAATGAGGTGGCAGTGGTGTGTTCAAACAGCTTTGTACAAGGTTCTGTAATTGTCAATGGTGTGCTTGCTGTATACTCTAGTGGTTTATCGTAGCCCTAGGATGAATGCCCGTGGTTTTCTCTATAAGGTATACTTTGATGCTTTCTTTCACTTTTTTTGGTCTTTGGACTTCAAAAGAACAATATTGGGAATCTGCTATTTTTGTGGGGATGCTCAATTGATCATAAAATCTGCTTAGTTGGATGTTCAACCTACTCTCTGGTCCTATCCCTTGTTATCTCCTATATATTGGATAGTTTTTCATTTCTTAGCATGCTGGTCTATACTCTATAGCCTTTATTTCCAGACAAGTAGATCCTTGGTGGTAAATGAACGTTCTTTTAGTTTTCTGTGCACAAGCGAATTGGGGATGAATGATCATGATCATAAGCAGATGTATATGTTTATCTCTTTTAATATTCTGTTACTTTACTTTGTTCTTTTCAATCTTCTTGATTTATTGTACTTACTAGTGCACGGGCCTGAAGGCACGGCTCGAACAATTAGCTCACGCAAATATGTTACTGGATTCATATGCAACATACCGATTGCCCAACGATTCCAAATATATGCGAAAACAATAGCCTAAACATATTCATTCACCTACTTAACTTGAATCAGGAAATAAAAAAACAAACAATTTACCGATCCCCAACTTGTGCATGCACGAACTCAATGAAAATAAAAAATGACACACAACTACGAAAATGTGTGCCTTGAAGAGATATATAAAAATACATGAAAATATGTCATATTCACAAAAGGGGTCATTCCAATGTAAGCACAGGTTCCACGGTTCAAAACTGTACACCGGTGTGTATCATGTCTTTTAATAAGGTTTCAAAATTGTAAACTAAGCCCGTTCTTGAAGGCACTTTTTCAGAAGCATTGACACAAAATAATGTAGAGTTTTCTTGCATCATCAACACTAAAACCGCTTGCTCTCAATCAAAGATAATACTCAATGAATCAAGCAAACCCAATTTTTTTTTGGATAAATCACAAAAAGATATGGTCAATAGCAAGAAATTAGCTATTTAAAATCAGAGAGCATTCACGAAGTTACTAAAACTTGAAGACATTCCCAAACAACCCATTCACAAAGCCTATTGGATTTAGAACAAATCAACATTAATGTAAAGGTAAGAATAAAAAGGGCTTCATTTTGCTTTCATGATCTGCTGCCTAGGGAATAATACCTGAAGGCTACCCATCAAATTTGAAGCTAGCATAGAATCCAAAGCACCCGTTAAAAAATTTTGATTTACCAAAAAAAAAAATCACGCGCTAAAGGCCAAAAAAAACATTGCATTGAACCAACATAATACACGAAACATGCTGAGAAAAAACATAATACATGAAACATGCACACAACTCATACTTTAACCTGACCCAGAGTCTAAAGGCATGAAATTGAAAGGGAGGGGGTATAATTACTAAATTTGTTTTCCCACCAATTCTTTCACGTAAGGGGTGTATTTCTTTGTTTTCTCTCAAGTTGTAACAAAGAGCAACGATGGCGGAAATAAAAAGATTGAATCCCCAAATTCAACTGAAAAATATATAACAGAGTCAAATAACATCTCAAATCCACCAAAAAAAGGTAATGAAATAATGGAATGAACACCATTTTAATATACAGATAGAGAAGATAATCACCAAGAAATAGGTCCTTGAAGCTTTTACGGTATTGCTTGTGGTCACATGATCATAGTATTTATTACATCTGCAAAGCCAGGAACAATTAGATTTTGTTAGACCAGTTTGTTAACATTAAACACCAAAAACATCCCGACAAACTAAACCACAAATTAAATTGGACATAAAAAAAAAAAAAAATTGTGAAACATCAATAAAAGACAGAGAATCGCACCACCACAATAGTAAGAGATTTGGTTGCCTGATATTCACCACACTAAATCATAACGGGGAAGGAAATGAAGTATACTAAAACAGATAAATAAAACCCGCGCCAAATCGTTGTTGCTCGTTGTTCTGCCAAATCGTTGTTGCTCGTTGTTCTGATGTCACTAAAACGTGAGAGAGCTGCAATGGTGGGTCACGAGTTTGGCGATGCAGATGGGTTGAGCTATCGTTATGGTCTCAGTTCAGAAGTGATAAGAGTTATGAGAAAACACAAATGAGGAAGGGAAATGAAAGGCTGAAGAGATAAATATTAGATAAGCACAAATATTATCATTAAAATATTAGAATTCAAATTCCACAAATGTAAACATGTACAATCAAATACATAAAAAAAATCAAAACAAAAAAAGAGAGATGCTCCCAAAATGCCTGGCGTGGGCTGAACCTTGTTTGAATTTTTGGAAAATTTTTAAAGAAGCCCCTGAACTTTTAAGATCAAACTTTACAAAAAAACACCTGGACTTTAACAATTGACAAAAATACACTTGAACTTACCATTCCGTTAACAATAAAGACTCCGCCGTCTAATTCCATTAATTTGTAACGGATGGAGCTAACGGAATGCGGTAACCTTTCTATTTACTCTTTCTTTTTTTAGTAGTAAATAAATAGGCAATAAATGAGAGAGAGAGAGAGAGAGAGAGAGAGAGAGAGAGAGAGAGACGTATAATTTTAATGTTAAAAATGGGGTATTTTTTTTTAAATAGTAAAAAACGGGATTAAAGTAATTTTTGATAAATAGGGAGAAAAAAATTAATTGTATATTTATTTACTAATAAAAAAAGAGTTAAAAGTAATTCTTGAAACTTGAAAGTAAAAAGTAAAAAAAAAGGAAGGTCAAAAAAAGGCATATTAAAAGTAATTTTGCATTTTTGAAATTGGGGCTGAAGCTTTGGTAGTTAGTTGTGGTATTGATTGGTGGTGTGGGATCACATTTGTGGGAAAAGAGAGAGAGGGGAGAAAAGGTAAAATTTAAAAGTAAAAAGATGAGCTCAAAGTAATTTTTAATAAATAGTAATAAAAAATAACTTTATTGCATAGTTATTTATTACTCAAAAAATAATTAAAAATAAGTTTTTGAAGTAAAAGGTTAAAAAAAGAAGAAGAAGGTTAACGCTTTCCGTTAGCTTCATCCGCTACAAATTGACGGAATTGGACGGCGGGGGCTTTATTGTTAACGGAATGGTAAGTTCAGGTATCTTTTTCTCATTAGTTAAAGTCCAAATATTTTTTTATAAATTTTTTGAAAGTTCAGGGATTTTTAAAAAATTTTCTTTTCAAAATGCAAAATGAGAGAGAGGTCTTCTTTGAAATTGGAGTGAGAGGCGTGTACACATCTTGGAAACCAACTTCCTTATTCGTTTGGGTAAGAACTTGCAATCCCGAAACGAACTACTATGTCCGTTGGATTGATTAATAGACCGAATCTCAGCCTTGACTAATGTAATTTGTATGGAAAGTTGAAATAAGTTCACATTTTGAAAGGAGATAAAATGAAAAACACCGTTGAATATTACATCGTCATTCCATATGATAGCATCAATCTTCACCTTTGAAAATTACTAGTACTCAATCTAATCCATTCAGAGTGTCACGTAGGACTTCTCACTACCAAACTCTATAAGAGAGAATCTGGGCCCTAGGATTAAACCAAAGATTCACTCACAATTCAATCACAGCCTTCCATTATGTCACAGAGGACAGTTGTGAGAGAGACATTTTACAGATTTTGGTGATTGAATATGGAATTAAGAAAAAATATTATTTACCTTTTTGAGCTCCAACCTTTGAAAATCACAGAAGAATTAAGGTATGTTTCTTAGAAAAATAGGAAAAAATTTCAGCCTTTAGATAATCAATTTACCAATATCAATCACGGCCAATAAAAGGTAGGTATGTTGCCGAAGATTTAGGTGATTTCGGTGAACTACGTCATGCATTTTATAGCTTATAGGCGATTTTTAGGAAATCTTAGCTGAAGATTTGTACATTTGATAACAGTATATTAGGAATTCTCAGCCGAAGAAAATAAGGAATCAATATTTTAGGAAATCTCAGTCGAAGATTTGTACATTTTGATAATAGTGTATTAGAAAATCACAATTTTTGGTGCCTAAGATTTGTACCCTCGTTCATTAGTCCCAAATATATATCTCTAGCCCTACTATTCGTAAATATCAATCGTTAAAAAAATGTGTACCAATCCAGTGGTCCAAAATATAGGAAATTCAAAAAACACCGCTCCATATTATATAGATTTGATGGAATATATTGTTGCCTTTTTATTTAGAAATTTGGTGAGGACTTTTCAAAATCCCGTGGGAACCGATTAATTGTTGGGGTCTTAGAATGAAAATGATAGAAGTTACGGCTAGGAAAAATAGCAGATTAGATTTCATATAAACTTTCCATTTACTGCTCTTTTTTTACTAAAATGCCAAAGGTTAAATAAATGGTGGAGATTTTATGAAGAGAAATGTGTATAAATCCACCGGTTTGTGTAGAGATATGCATGCGGTCTTCACACCGTCGTGAATTGTATTATAGATAAACTTAGGGAGAAAAATCGAAATGGTCCTTATAATTTAGTGTTTGTATCAACTTGGCTTCTGCAGTTTGAATTGGCTCGATTTACACTCTGTAGTTTTCATTTTGTTCCAACTTGGTCAAATTACTAACTGCCGTTAGACTCCGTTAACCCCAGACACGAATGGGCCCCTTTTCTAGAGTTAAAACCGTAATCTGTCATTCTCCTCTTACCCTAATATACCTCTAAACCAAAACATAGAGCCTCATTGTTCCATTCTTCATTTTTTTTTCACGGCTTCAATTCTCCATTTGTTGCTCTCGGGATTTTACCTTCGACCAAAACGTGTCTCGTTCGCCTTCGGGGGGAAGGAGTGAAAGGGATTAGGGCCTGAATAAATGATCCAATTTCTATGGATTGCGACGTGGTTCTTGAAAAAAAAGGAAAAATGAGGAGTTTTGTGTTCTATAAAAGGGGTTCGGATATTTTTGAAAAATGTTTGAATTTTAGAAAATGAAGTGGGTTTTATTTTAAAAAGGAACGAGCTTTCATCAAGCTGCCTACATATCTCCGGGTAATGGAGAATCAAGTCCGGCCATAGTTCGGGCCACAAAAGGGGTTTAGAAAAAAACTTAGAGTCTCCATCGGGTATAGAGTTTAGGTGTGCCTGGTCACCTCTTGAATATCGAAAGAATAATTCAAGTATTTTAGAAAAAAGAACACGGGCCAGAGAACCCGATTTTTAGAAAAAAAAATGACTTCGTTTTGCTTTTTAGGAAAAGGCTTTAGGTCTGCGAGGTTAGAGAAGAAAGGGTTCGGTAATTCACTAGAAAAGAGACCCATTTGTGTCTGGGTTAACGGAGGCTAACGACAGTTAGTAATTAGACTAAGTTGGAACAAAATGAAAACTATAGAGTGTAAATCAAGCCAATTCAAACTGCATGGACTAAGTTGACATAAATACTAAACTACAGGGATCATTTCGGTTTTCCCCCCATAAACTTATTAACGGAGCTTCTGTTAATTAAGAGTTTGCAGAAACCAAATCACAAGTGGCTCGCAAGCTGCCACGCAACCCCTCTCTCCCAAAACGACAGCGTTTCCCGCAACATTTATATATATTAAAAAATAAGGTTAAAAAATTAAGTATTCCAATTTTTAATCTATTTGAACCGATGCAAAGATTTTATTTTTCTGATCATTTTATTCTAAAGAGTCATGATTAATTTTTGACTTTAAGTCATTCACATGAGAGCCCTAAGTTGTACAACCAAATGAATAACAGATACTCTAGGGCTATACGAGAGTCCTATGGTCAAAAATTAATTATGATCTTTTAGAATAAAATGAACAGAGAAATACGATCTTCGCAATGGTTCAAAAAGATTCAAAATTGGAACACTTAATTTTTTATTCATATTTTTAAATGTATAAACCGTCTAAAAAATTAAGTACTCCAATTTTCAATTCGTTTGAACTAGTGCGAAGATCTTATTTTTTTGGATCATTTTATTCTAAATAATCATAACTAATTTTTGACTCTAGGACTCTCATATGAGAATCCTAAAGTATGTGCTATTCATTTGGTTGTACAGCTTAGGGCTCTCATATGAAAACCTTAAAGTTAAAAATTAATTATGACCCTCTAAGATAAAATTATCAGAAAAATAAGACTTTCGCATTGGTTTAAACGGATTGAAAATTGAATCACTTAATTTTTTATCCATATTTTTTACTCCATAATATATAAATGTTGCCGAAAACGCTGTCGTTTTGGGACAACAAGGGAGGCAGGGGTGCGTGGCAGCTTGTGAGTCACTTGTGATTGGTTTCCGCAAACTCTTAATTAACGGAAGCTCCGTTAATAAGTCTCTCTATAGATTACTCCGTATTATCTACATAATAAGGGAGAAGGGTTTTTGAATCTTATCTCTCTATAAATCCTAACCATTGATTTGCTCCATAAATCCTACGGCTCTCCCTCTCAAACAATATTAATTGCACAATTGCCACTAATTAGATCTCACGTTGCGCCGTGCCTTTAGGCACGGGCAAACCCTAGTAGATAAATAGCCGAAGATTTGTACGGAATGAATAGAAGGTATGATAATCAATCTCACAATTTTAGGTTTCCTTTCCAATTATATCGCTAGCTTAGATAATCAATCTCACAATTTTAGGTTTCTTTTCCAAATATATCGCGAGCTCTATTACCCGTAGATCTCAACCGTTGAAAAACTATGTATCGATTCTAGGGTCCAAAATATACGGATTTAAAAACATCCCTCCATATAATTTTTTTTATCAGCAATATCTTGTAGTTGTTTAGGAGAAAAAGATGATCATATTTAGCACTTGTGCATTATGTTGAGGTTTATATATCAAAATCAATTGTATGTTTCTACTGCCATGGGAATGTTGATGTATTTATGTTTCTTGTTGTCATGAATGAAATAAACCGCTTTTGGCAGCCAGAAAAAAACTTTGATCTGTGGATTTATATTAATGGTTCGGGTTCCAATCCAATCCGAACCATATGTATGTATATGTCTATGTACTAGTGATTGCGGAAAAAAAGTATCCCGAAAAGGTAATGTAAACACCACTAAGGGGTGAGCAAAAAAATCATCGATTCACGAATTTAGTCCAAACCAATCCAAACCGCATAGTTTGGTTCGGTCTTTTAGAAGTGTGATTTGGCTCCGGTTTAAAAAAAATACAAACCGTGTTCAATGATTTGGTCTGTGGATTTATGTTAAACGGTTCGGGTTCCGATCCGATCCGAACTGTATGTATGTATACGTATGTGTACTAGCACGGCTCAGATAATTAACACACACAAATAAATACTTAACTCGCTATATCAACCCCCTATCCAACAAATTCTACTATGCGAAAAACACTAATCCAACATGCCCGTGCCTCACCTCTTCCAATCTGTATGGTGACCAATTTTTGAATGAGGACAATATGCCCGTGCCTAAAGGCACAGCTCTAACATTGGCATTCAAGAAATCGCCCTGACTCGAAACTCACTATTTAGCAAGTTTCAATTGTCTGTATTCGCAGGAAGATATCTTTGGCAGAACCAAAGGACGTGCAGAATCACAGAACCATCCAGGATGAAGGACATTCAATCTTCAACTTTGCAACTGTGTCTAAGCTTTATAGTAGAGCAAATTGACAAGCGATGTATACTTGCAAGTATAATGGGGGTATCACAAACTGAACGCACCAGTACAATGTACCCAAAAAGAAAGAGTGCACACAAGTGTCCCCAAAATGAATTAACAGATTGGAGCCAGTCTGACAAATTAAAGCCATCATCTTTAAGCTTCTCACGTCCAACTTGTGCCAAGCGCTCAATCACAACGTACTCCAATATATCATACTCAAGCTGCACTGAAAATGCATTTAGCCAAAGAAAAACCACCACCCAAAGCATCTATCACATTCTTGTTGCAATGCATCCAAATTAAAAATATTATTGTAACTTGTTTACATTACCTTTTTGGAATGTAGAACGTGGATAATGCATTATTTGCAACTTTGATATAGATACATAAATATACGAAAATGATATTGGTACCGACCAATATCATACCGAAAATGCACCGATCGCCGCGCCGGGCGGTCTCCAGCCACCAGACGGCCGATCCGAGCCGCCCAAAAATTCAAAAAAAAACAAAAAACCGAAGGGGCCCACACGGGAATCAACGGCATCCGATGTGTGTAGGGTGCTTGATCAAAATACCATATTTTTCGTGTATATATGTATAGCCGGAGACCGCCCGGCGCGGCGGTCGGTGCATTTTCGGTATGGGACCATCGGTCCCTGTAGCAGTACTCATAAATATAAACCTATTTGTACTCTGAAGGTACAATTTTGGGCTGTTTTCATATTTACATTACTAGATATTATATCGTGACAATCAGATACTTCCGTGGTACCGTTTTCTTCTTAGGAAATACCAGAAAATCAGTTACTTTCGCCACTGAAACCATGACAAAATCATGCTAACTTTAAGTAAACTATAAATGACCATACATAGGAATGCTAATCGAGAACTTAACAGACCAAGAGACGACTGTCTATAAGTTCTCTTTGGATTTGAAGAGAGGTCATTTATGGAGGGAGAAGTCTGATAGGCCTGTTTCAGAAGGTGACTCACAATTTAAAATCCAAAAAAGTTATTTTTTATGGAGAAGAACTTCCTTGGAGCACTGTTTTTGGCACCACTCTTTGGCAAATTTGGAAAGATGGTAATAGAAAAAGTTTTGATAACATTGATAGCGTGGCCTCAGTTAGCTCCACGGTTCTTGCTAATGCCTCTGAAGTTGTACAGGCTTTCAAAACTACCCTTCATAAAGGACAGTCCCGGCCCAAACTAATTAATTGGATACCACAATGTGCAGGAGATTAAACTCAACACTGATAGATGCTGGCAGATGACTAATAGGAATGCAGGTTTTGGAGGGATTTTCAGAGACAAAAGAGGAGAGTGGATTCTGGGGTACTTCGGAAGAGCATTGTGCATTGGTTATGCTGTGGTATTTGGGTGGATACCAAGCTTTTTCCAAACAAGTGCTTGTCCCTGCAAGCCCCATATGTATTCAGCACAGTTTACTATGCATGGGGTATGGGGGTTTGATTCCCGTGGGATTTCAATCCAATCCGTGGTCCTGAACCAGCATACTCAAGTGTAATAATTATCTTCATTCTTTGAAAATTTTTATTTATTGATTTTTTTTTTATTTGACTAATTACTTCTTTCCTTCGGCCAAGTCTCAAATATGTTCGTCAACTTAGTCGGTCCTGGCCATCCCTAAATGGGGAAGATGAATTCTTGTGGAAGGAGTGGGATCATCATGGGAGATGTTGCTTTTTAAGCACGGAAACCTACCTAATTTTTGGGGTCATGGCCTTGGGGGCTCTTACAAATAAGTTTATGCCTCTTACAATCTTGGCTACATTGGTGTCCAATCCTAAGTTTCAATTTGAGCTTTGGTTTTAAACCAGATTATTATTATCCAACTTCTGATGGCTTTGGTGCAGAAATATATCCTAGTGGATATGTGAATTCCTCCATTATGTCGACCGCCCTCTCCCAAGTAGTTGGCGGATTTATTGTTACAATAAGTTGTGATACCTTTAACAGAGTGACTCGCGTCAAGGAGATAGTTTTTTTGTATCGATGGGCATGGAGCTTCACTCATAAATTGCCGCCGTGATGTGGAGTTGAATTGTGGTCATAGTCTTGTGTATTTTCCTCTCCCTCCAACTCCTCATTCTCCACCTTCCCCGCCTCCACCCCCTCCTCCACCGTCCCCCTCTTCTCTTCCCGTTTCTCCCATTTTTCGTCCTCCCGTTTCTCGTCCTGTTCGGTGGCTCGATAGTATTCTGTTTTTCGTTTTCGTTGCAGTGCTCGCATTAATTTTTTTTTTCATAGGAATCACCAATTAGGTTTACTCAATGAGTTACTTGGGCTGGGGTTGTTGCCTTACCGGTTTGGCAGGACTTTCACCAGGAGCATCCATGGTAGAGGGAGGAGTGCAATGGGTACCACCGTACCACTGAGGATGGGAGTGGGAGCAGTGGAGAAACCACACCTTTTAGAAAAAGTCGGTGAAGTAGATTGGGGAGGGCGGCATGGTGGATCATAGCTTTTGTCGATTTCAGGTATTTGCTGAAACTATTTTGCTCATTCACTGTTAGTATTTTTTCTTGGTTTTGTTCTTTCACTGTTACTTAACCTTGTTTCACAAATTTTTTTTTTTTTGGTACTTTGGAAATTTATAACAGTTAACTAGAGAGTTTGCAGCATAAATGCATACATGATTAAAGAGTTACAGACCCTACTAAGGAAAGCCAGAATATAGCTAATCTAAGATCTATCTTATGTTAAGGAGGTCACGAGTCCAAAATTCCCTAAGTGAAGGTGGTTGGACCAAAGAAACCACCAAATCCTCATCTTGTTTCGCCCCAATCCGGGCCAGGTGATCAGCACATTGATTTGCCTCACGATATATGTGTTGAAGTAGGTGCGAGTCCAGTGTGGAAGCTGAAATATGGGGGATTTATAGAGGCTTAACCATCATCTTAGAAAAGGGCATGGCTGAAATCACCATAGAATCTGATGCTCTCATAGCCGTTCAACTGATAAATGAAGGAAACGCCTCTAATCATCCCCAAAGAACCTATCCATGATGCCCATGCCATTCTCATCAGAACGAGATCCACACTTCAACACACATATCTTGAGGCAAATCAATGTGCTGATCACCTGGCCCGGATTGGGGCGGAACAAGATGAGGATTTGGTGGTTTCCTTGGTCCAACCACCTTCACTTAGGGAATTTTGGACTCGTGACCGCTTTAACATAAGGCATATCTTAGATTAGCTATATTCTGGCTTTTCTTAGAGTCTGTAACTCTTTAATCATGTATGCACTTATGCTGCAAACTCTCTAGTTAACTGTTATAAATTTCCGAAGTACCCAAAAAAAAAGAAGAAAAGAATGTGAAACAAGGTTAAGCTTGCATTGAAGTTTTTTGTCAATTGGTTTGGAGTTGGATGCTTTAATAGTCTTTGATCGGTTGTATTTTGACAACCACTGCTTAGTGCAGTTGGTAAGTCATTGCCTCCCCTTTGTGGAAGGTCTTGGGTTCGAGCCCCACAGGGGGCAGGCCCTTTAGGGGGCCAGGGCTATGGATAGCTTCTGGTCTCCTCGTGCTAACTCTAACACCCCCACTAACCCCCGCTGATGTATATCGCTGTGACAAAAAAAAAAAACAGTGAAAGAACAAAACCCAAAAAAAATACTTTCAGTGAATGAACAAAATAGTTTCAGCAAATTCCTGAAATCGACAAAAGCTATGATCCACCATGCCGCCCTCCCCAATCTACTTCACCGACTTTTTCTAATAGGTGTGGTTTCTCCACTGCTTCCACTCCCATCCTCGGTGGTACCCATTGCACTCCTCCCTCTACCATGGATGCTCCTGGTGAAAGTCCTACCAAACTGGTAAGGCAACAACCCTAACCAAGTAACTCATTGAGTAAACCTAAACCTAACTGGCGATTCCTATGAAAAAAAATTAATGGGAGCACTGCAACGAAAAACAGAATACCACCGAACAGGACGAGAAATGGGAGGACGAAAAATGGGAGGAACGGGAAGAGGAGGAGGAGGAGAAGGAGGGGGGAAGGTGGAGAAGGAGGAGGGGGGAAGGTGGAGGTGGAGAATGAGGAGTTGGAGGGAGAGGAAAATACACAAGACTACGATCACAATTCAACTCCACATCACGGCGACAATTTAGGAGTGAAGCTCCATGCCCATCGATACAAAAAACTATCTCCTTAACGCGAGTCACTCTGTTAAAGGTATCACACCTTATTGTAACAATAAATCCGCCAACTACTTGGGAGAGGACGGTTGACATAATGGAGGAATTCACATATCCACCAGGATATATTTCTGCACCAAAGCCATCAGAAGTATAATAATCTGGTTTAAAACCAAAGCTCAAATTGAAACTTACGATTGAACACCAATGTAGCCGAGATTGTATGAGGCATAAACTTATTTGTAAGAGCCCCCAAGGCCATGACCCCAAAAATTAGGTAGGTTTCCGTGCTTAAAAAGCAACATCTCCCATGATGATCCCACTCCTTCTTCCACAAGAATTCGTCTTCCCCATTTAGGGATGGCCAGGACCGACTAAGTGACGAACATATTTGAGACTTGGCTGAAGGAAAGAAGTAATTAATCAAACAAATAAAAAACCAATAAATAAAAAATTTCAAAGAATGAAGATAATTATTACACTTGAGTATGCTGGTCCAGGAGCACGGGATTGGATTGAAATCCCGCGGGAATCTAACCCCCATACCCCGTGCATAGTAAACTGTGCTGAATACATATGGGGCTTGCAAGGACGAGCACTTGTTTGGCAAAAGCTTGGTATCCAGCCAAATACTACAACATAACGAAGACAGGGTGATTGGCTTGCCGCAGGAGTTGCACCCAAGAACAGGGATAAGAATAAAAAAGCTTGAAAAAGTCGAAACTGTGTTTTTCTTGAAGTGTGACAAAAAGTTCTGGGGGTTTTTCACTGTTGAAAAAACAGCAAAACGTTCATCATTATTTCTTCCATTTCTAGTGGAAAATAACAATTTCACAAAACCTACTTACTTTAGGAACGACATCAGGGCAATCTGAAACACGTGGGGTAAGATTGGGTGCAGCAGGTTTAGCCAAATTATCAACAGCAAATGCACACTGGCATAACACATTCAAAGTTGATTATTCAGTGGAAAGACATCATGTGGTATCATGGAAAGACATCATATGGTATCATGAGCTAAAAACTTCAGAAAATCAAGAAGTGGGATGCTATGGCTATGTTTGGTAACACTGCCACTTTTTTGTTTATAGTTTTCTATTTGCTGAAATCAGTTTCTACTTTTCTTAAAAGAAAATTGAAAGCGGAAAACATGTTTGTGTCAACATGTTTCAAAAAAAATACGTAAAATGAAATTTTTTTTTGAACAGCCGAAACTTGTCATTAACTTCCGAAACCCAACAAATCAGAATTACAAAGATTAAAAAGCTAAATAGAATGGAAACAAGAGATAGATTTATTCATGGAGCCGCAGTGAATAGGTTGTTCACGGAGTCGCGCGATCTTGGCCATCTGTTTCGGCTTTGAGCGGTCCGAATTTAGGTGGACAAAGATATTTGCTCCACCTGCTATTCATGTGACTGGTTGTGACAATTCACAAAGCCAAAACTGAGTCTTCTTCAAAGGATTTAAATTGAGCGATGAAGGGAAAAAGCATATTACCAGAGAGAGAGAGATTACCAGAAGGATTAAAATTGAGCAATGAAGGGAACAAAGCATATTACCAGAGAGAGACATTACTAGCAAGCAGGAGAGGGAGGAGAGAGAAACAAAGCAGAGCCGAATTGCAATGTATCGAGAGAGAGAGAGAACAGGGAAGAGGGGAAAATGAAGTACTCCAAGGACTTGAACCCGCGTCTTTGCTAGATTTAGTTCTCTGGCATTGCAGTGAAAGGTTTTGGCAGCCGTTTTTTCATTTTCAGAAGAAGTGAAAGTAACGTTTTGATGCTTCCTCAAATTTTCAAAATAGTGGAATCTGTTCCCATTATTTTGAAATGGAAGTAGTGTACCAAACATATTTTCATTTCTATTTTTTGAAAATTTTGAAAATAAAAACAGAAAACAGTAAACATAAGTGCTACCAAACATAGCCTATGCTTTCAAACACTACTTCAAAAGCTCCTAGTCCTTGACATGTAAGATGGTTCAAACTCAAAGAACTAGGGAAGGACATTTTTCCAAACTTTTGCATGATAGGAAAGCCAAAATGACAATAGAGAACAAAATCCCAACCTGTGACAAGATATTTGCATCAAGTCCTCCAAGGCCTGATTCAAGAGATCCAACAATATATCTAGAACTGCTAGTATCCAGATTCAAAACAAAAGCGATATGGCTGTTCAAAAGGACCTCCAGGAATGCAAAGTAAGCCACGAGCTGCAAGAATGAAAGGAAAACTAGTTATCCATAGCATCTATATAAGCAACTGTCACTTTTACGTATAACAAGAGAAGAACTACCAAATTACTGTTTTATAAAATAACTCATTAGTTCAATTTGCCACTGCCAACTTCCTTAAACTAGTGAAAGGATTCGGCTCCGTTTTTGTGCAGACAGAAAACAAAATATTGGGTAGGCAAGCAGCACCATATCCATAACATGGTGATAATCAGGTTTTAGAGCACAAGCAGCAAATATAATATCTGTACAGTAAACTCAAAACTGGATGCTTCTATGGAATGTAAACTTGAAGCGGTCGGTAATGAGCTCCTGGCATTGATGCAAGGGCTGATTAATTGCTGAAAAGTGTTTGAATAGTAGTACCATTCAACTAAAGGCAGTAAAATTGAAGTTTTTAAAAGGTTAGGAGTCTAATTGAATTTTGGTGTAAAGGTTAGGGGGTATTTTGAATTTTTCCCAAAATAAAATACCAACAATTATTACTACTATTGTTGTTGTCAATAATTATAATAATAAAAGCGATGCCAATCACAAGAATTTTCTCTTTAGGCACAAATCAAAATCTCTCCGTACATTCTTTGAAATAATTAAGGATTTTACGGGAAAAAAAGAAGAAAGTAAGCAGCAGCATACTTCGTTAGCTCGGAACGACTTGGCCCGTAGATTTCTAGCCCTAATCCACCAGCATATACCACAAATCAAATCCCAATAACTTGATATATATATATCCATACAAAAAAAGTATATATCTCCGCGTGCGAGTGTAAATATGTATACATACAGAGCCATGTATGTTTTGACGATTTTGTAAATATTATTTGTAGATCTCAGCCGTTGAAAAACTATGTACCGATCCTAGGGTCCAAAATATACGAATTTGAAAACATTCCTCCAAATAATTTTTTTATCAGCAATATCTTGTAGTTGTTTAGGAGAAAAAGATGATCATATTTAGCACTTGTGCATTATGTTGAGGTTTATATAGGCTACTGATTTTGCCACTCCCTTTTTTTGTTAACGCCACCCCCTTGCAAGTGTATTTTTGGTGCTAACAAAAAAGGGAGTGGCAAAATCATTTCTCTTTATATATCAAAATCAATTGTATGTTTCTACTGCCATGGGGCATGTTGATGTATTTATATGCTTGGGAAAATAACGAATCAGTGGAAGGAGGGGCAAATATTGCCCAGGTCATGGACAACTTTTTTGGAATTCCTAAGTGATGGGAAGGAGAAAAGTAATTCATAAGACATGGGAACCAAAACATATATGGACAAAGTTACCCCTCTATTCCAAGACGACGTCGTACGTGTACTCTCGGGTCTTCCTTCCGTGTTTTCCCTTTCCCACTCCCCTCCCCATTGAAGTAAACCCTTCTGCTCCACAAGAACGTAAGACGCCATCTTCTCCTCTCTAGGGTCTGCTCCATCTTCATCTCCTCTGTGCTCTCTCCATAGGGTTTGCTCCCCCTTCATCTCCTCTGTGCTCTCCATCGTCTGAAGAGTTGCCCTAGTACGAACGCATGACCACGGTTCATCCGAATTGATTCGGACTCAATAATCGTTAGGTAAGTTGAACGCCTCTCTCTCTCTCTCTCTCTCTCTCTCTCACACACACACACACACTCACTGTCTCATTTGTTTATTATTGGGTTGGGTTTACTCCACGTATTGCAAATTGGTTTTAGGGGTGAACTCTCTAAAAAATTTGAAAATGGTTATCAATTTTGGCTTAAGTAGATCACAGATAAAAGTGGAAATGCGGTGTTTGGGTTGGGGCAGAGGTATTTTTTTGGAGGTGTTGGGAAAGTGGTGCTACTGTGGTGGAAACTAATTGTTTCTCTTCCCATATTCTCATAAGGGTAAAGTTTGAGGTGACTGGATTTGGTTCAGTAAAGCTGATAGTAGGCAATTAATGGTAAGTGACGGGAAGCTTGAAATTTAATTTATTTCTAATACTTGACTACTCTTGTATAAAAAATTCAATGGTGCTTTGTGGACTTATATATGTTGGTGAACTGGAAGGAGAAAGGAAAAAGGGAGGACATGAAGAGAGTATACATTTATACAAAAATAGCAGATGCGGGAGATGGTATTGCTTCTCATCGATATCAGGCCCTCTGATAAGAAAAATGTGTTTCATGTTTTTTTTTTATGGCATTCTGGGAATTAATAAAGTGGGGGATTGGGAGGATTACATCCCACATGTGCTGTTGGTGGCAGGGCTGAGGGTGCCATAGAAGTTGAGGAGGTTGTTATTCCTCCCAAATGCTGTCAAACAACCTCGTCTGTATTCTTGATTACCGGTTGAGGAGGAAAATTAAGAACTGTTAAGAGAGTAACAGAAAGTGAAGTCATGATAAGTAAAGACGGGGAAAATGAGAAATTTGATCAAGGAAAGTAATCGAGGCTATGTGAGCCTAGCATGCTATAAAACCCCAGTGCTTTAACGTATATTATTTGGGCTTGATCTTTTAGATCAACATTTGCAGTTGCAGCTATGTTTACTTCGACCAGCTGTTTGTGATTTTGTTTTTGCCTTTATTTTTGTTTCTAGGTTTGTTGTGGTTTAACACTTGCATTACTAATGGAACATGATGTAATCAGTCTTATTAAAGGTTAGTATGATTTCCTCTTACACCAAGTTATTCTTTATGGGTCAGTTTTCCCTTTTGTTTTGTTTCCTCGTTAACTTGTAAGTTCCAAACATGAATTCCCTTTTCCGCACTTCACAATGCAGAAGAATCCTTTAAGCACTTGATGGTGGGAGTTTTCAATATTGGTTTATGGTGCTTTTTGTGAGTGAAAACAGCAAAATGTGTTTACGCATTATGCTCCCATTAACATATTTCACTTTGTCTACATAAACGGATTAAGACTTGCAATTTCCTTTTGTGGCCCTGCTTATCTTAGGTATGGACTTGTATTCCACCAATTTGCCATTCTTTTAACTCACATGGAAGTTTATCCTGTTTAGTAGCTTTTCAATGGCATCTCTTGCGTTATCAGGTATGGGTGGTTTTGCTGCAGGATTATGTGTTATTAAGCATACTTGCCCCCACTCACGCCATTGTTCGGTTATATACTTGCAGGAATAACCAAGTTATTGTTATGATTGAAAATAGATCAAGATGCTTCCAAATAATGATGGATATGCATTGAAAATTCTAACATTGCATTTTACTTGGTGATTAAGAGGAAAAAACAAAAAAGAAAGTGATAAGTTCTTGGTGTAAATAGAATCATCTGGCTAAATAGGGTATTATCCCAACAAATTGTCTATTCTTGCTATATTTTTTGGGTTGTTAGGCTTGCATTGTTAAGAGTGGTTATTTTTAATCTATGGTACTGCTTTGTTAGATGGATGTGAGTTATTTATCATTCGCATGCACAAAAAGAATGGTACCTCTTTTCCCTTGCTCATTACGTATAACTTTCGTGTTGCACTTCATGAAGAAGTAAAAGTTCAATAGCTCAAATCGGTAATTGGGGAAGAACATTATGGAGTGTATCAGTGTAAAGTGTAAACTTTATCTGATTTTGCAGATTGTAGAACTGCAGTGCATACCTACTGTGAAAGCATTTTTCTTTACGGTTTTTGAGAGAAGCATGTTGTTGTGAAATATAGCGAGAGTATTGTGAATGAGCTCACATTTGGCACCTAAAGCCAAGATTTTTATTTTGGCAAGCAAAGCTCAATAGAAGGAGATATGATACATAGCTCACATGACTGTTTCTTTTGTTGTTGCTAGGTACCTCCTTTGAAACAACGTACGAACTCATAAGGATTAAGCAGCTTGAGGATCTGGTGTTTCTTTTGCATAGAAGTGAGTACTTAATCCTGTTTGCTCATTCTTCAGTTCAGTTTTAGGTTTTTTAACAATTTTAGTGCACTTAAGTGTAGCTACACAACTGTTCCATTTGCCCTTTTTGGTCTTTGATATTGGTCATTGAAACTTGAAAGTATTTAATTGCAAGTAAGCTGGTGACTTGTGTAGAGAATCAGTTCCAGGCTCCACCTAGATTCAGTTTTTTCGTTCCTAGAGCAGATAGGGTATGGTAATAATCATCAGGAGATCCAATGAACTCTTATCTTGTCCTGAAATCGTAGTTTCTCTTTGTAGTTTACATTGTTTTGCAATTTTCATTGTGTTCGGGTACTTCAAAGATTTATTATGTAATCAGCAAGCTAAAAGCTGAATTTATTTGTTAAAACAATGATATTTTTGCACATGATAATAAACTTTTGGTAGTCAATGTTCATTTTTCGCTTGTCTTGTTTCACCCACATGGTGATGACTGATGATGGATCAGTTGAGTTATTTTCTTGTCCATACATAGATGCCGAAACAGTTTGTAAATGAGCACACATTTGGTACCTGAAGCCAAGATTTTTGTTTTGCAAAGCAAGGCTCAATAGAAGGAGATATGATATGGAGCTCACATGACTGTTTCTTTTGTTGTTGCTACGTACCTCCTTTGAAACAACGTACGAACTGACAAGGATTAAGCAAAGAGAAGAAAAGGGATTAATGTAGCCCGCCCAAGTGATTAGGATGCAAAGACTTAGTTTCGATTACGAACACATGTGTTCCTATATATATGTGTGTTCTGAAGCACTTTCATTTGTTAAATGATTTGGTTGGTGGTTTTTGTCCTTTCAATATCCTTTTCTTTTGACCTATAGATTGAAATTTCCGAGTCCTTTCTTGAGCTCATATTGACTGTTAGCCTTATCTGGATGTTGCCTTTCTTACCCTTGCTACTTGTTTCAACATCCACCAAACGGTTCGGGGAAGGTGTTGTGTCTGGGAGTACAACAGTGTGCTGTGAGTGCAAATTGGGTCCATCCCAGGCTCGATGATTTGCACTCACAGCACAAGATGAGGCACAACACCCACTCCGAATCCTTCATTAAGAATCCAATGCCATTATTCCCCCAAACTGAATGAATACGATTTGTTATTAGTATCATAATTTTTTGGTTGGGTGACAGGTGGGCATACACCCTTCTGCAGCGGAGGAATTTGTGACTATGCGCTCAGTGACAAGGCGCCTCACTAAACCGAAGACTAATCTCTGAATACACATACAGCTTTGAGAATAGTAATTAGGCTGATATAAGAGGCTCTATTATGTAATTTGTTTCATATTATCTATACACCCAGGAAAGTAGAGACAAGGATCAAAGAAGGTTATTTCGTTGAGAGTTTGTTGAAGTATATATTGTCTCATAAATGGAAGTATTTGTTTACACTTGAAATGCTTATAATGGATCAGGATCCACTCATATGAAGATCCTTATTGCGATTTTTATGTATGTTGCCAACTTCAGTTCCATTTTTGTGATGTGCGGGCGGTGTATTTTTAGGTCCCAATGCATGTACCATTAAACGATGGGTGATGTTCGAAAAGTATGTGAATTTTATCGAAGTGTATGCATATATGTTGCTCTTTCTGTGGTGTACAAATAGTTTACTACTGAAATTTATTCATGAGTTGATAGCACTTCAATTTGGCATTGAGTAAACAAGAGTGATGAAAGGTTGTTTTTCGAGAAAGCAGAAACTTCATTACCAAAATATAGCAAGAGTACAACCACCAGCCCTCCCTTTTCAGGGTGGCTTTCGCCAACCTATGAGCAACTTGCACCGAGACACTACTGACTTTTACAATCGAAATAAAGTCAAACCTATTACAGAAGCACCAAATATCTAAAATAATAGAGCTTGACCAAACATCCGGTTTAATGTCTTCATGCAAAAACATCATAAGCAGCAAACTATCCGTTAGGATGGTAGCATTCGCAATCCCCTGAGCATAACACCAGCGAACAGCCTCCAAACTAGCAGTGGCTTCTGCAATATTTGCACTGGGCATTGAGTGCTTCCTCGAACCCTACCACGCTCGCATATGGGATCATCAACCCATTGAAAGTAACTGTAATGGTTTGGATCATCAACCCATACAGACCAACACACCTTTATAAACATAGAGCAAAGTCAAAAGGTAACCATTGGAATGACAAATTAAAATTGCACCTTATAGTGATCAAATTGAAGCATATCTTCCTCATTACCCACTCTGCAAAATATGCTACTGGCATTTGGCATTATCGCAACTAGAACAAGACCCTCTTTACCCAAGCGGTGCTCGAAGCATTGAAAATTTAATTTTCCCAACCACGGTTCAATGCCCAATCTAACCAATTTCAGCCTATCCGTTGTTAAATTTAACACATCGTTCTTCAATAAAACAGCTCCTAACTGGATAAGATTTCTAATATCCATGTCAATAGCTATTGCATTAAGAGCATCAATAAAATCTAAACTCTGTACATCAGTTGTGGCAAAAGCAAGAATCCTTAAAACTGCCACACCAAGATGAACCCAAGTGATCTATTGGGTTCTGATGAGGTGGCATAAATTGAAAATCACTCTTGGAATAAAGTCTATAACACCTTCCCGGTTCAATTCTCCCAGAACGACCAGTTCGTTCATTTGCAGAGCTCTGACTAATCCAGCAAACCTTGAGGACATTCATACGAGAGCCAGGTTCAAACCTAGTCTTTTTCACTATAAAAGGTAACACAACTACAGAGGGAAATTTGAACTTTTTATAATTTCATTCTACTTCCATCTGAGATTTGAACTTCCTCACAAGCCCATTCTACTTTTCAAATAAGGTCTAACTTTTTTCGAATAAGCGTACGATACGATTAGGATACGAGCACTTTTAGGCTAGTAGGAGACACGCTCCATTCCAATTATCCAACTAGACATCCCAACAACGTCTTACCCAATCAAGGAATGGAATAAACTAGGATATGAACAAACAAACCTTATTAAGCAAAGAAACTTAACCTTATTAATAGTTAAAATGGCTATAATAGAAACTTATCAACACACAAGGGTAAAGGGACAGCCATTGAGTGAGTTAAAACATGGGTGACTGCCCGTAACAGTTTAGAGCATACTTTCTTACATAGAGAGCAACAAAAGTTCATAAAAGGAGTAACATTAGGTGACTTAAAAAGCAAATTTTATATTTTCAGAAAAAAAAACAACCCTAAACAGTCTAGGGCATACTTTCTTATATAGAGAGCAACAAAAGTTCATACAAGGAGTAATATTAGGTGACTTAAAGAGCAACTTTTGTATTTTCGAAAAAAAAACAACCCTTAACCGTCTAGGGCATACTTTCTTACCAAGAGAACAACAAAAGTTCATACAAGGAGTAACATTAGGTGACTTAAAGAGCAACTTTTGTATTTTTAGGAAAAAAACAACCCTTAACAGTTTAGGGCATACTTTCTTACATAGGGAGCAACAAAAGTTCATATAAGGAGTAACATTAGGTGACTTAAAGAGCAACTTTTGTATTTTCAGAAAAAAAAAAAAAACAACCCTTAACAGTCTGGGGCATACTTTCTTACATAGAGAACAACAAAAGTTCATATAAGGAGTAACATTAGGTGACTTAAAGAGCAACTTCTGTATTTTCAGAAGAAAAAAAAAACAACCCTTAACAGTCTAGGGCATACTTTCTTACATAGAGAGCAACAAAAGTTCATACAAGGAGTAACATTAGGTGACTTAAAGAGCAACTTTTGTATTTTTAGAAAAAAACAACCCTTAACAGTCTGGGGCATACTTTCTTACATAGAGAACAACAAAAGTTCATACAAGGAGTAACATTAGGTGACTTAAAGAGCAACTTTTGTATTTTCAGAAAAAAAACAACCCTTAACAGTCTAGGGCATACTTTCTTACATAGAGAGCAACAAAAGTTCATACAAGGAGTAACATTAGGTGACTTCAAGAGCAACTTTTGTATTATCACCCAATAAACAACCCTCAACAATTTAGGGCATACTTTCTTACATAGAGAGCAACAAAAGTTCATAAAAGGAGTAACATTAGGTGACTTAAAGTGCAACTTTTGTATTTTCAGAAAAAAAAACAACCCTTAACAGTCTAGGGCATACTTTCTTACATAGAGAGCAACAAAAGTTCATACAAGGAGTAACATTAGGTGACTTAAAGAGCAACTTTTGTATTTTTAGAAAAAAACAAACCCTTAACAGTCTAGGGCATACTTTAAGAACCACATTTCATACAGACCAATACACAAGGGTAAAGGGACAGTCATTCCCCGTCGTAATTGATTCCAGAAATTCCTTGTAATCTTGAGTCCATCGTCGGATTGGCAGCTCTGAATTCC
This sequence comes from Rhododendron griersonianum, assembly GCA_018127125.1. Lineage (NCBI taxonomy): Eukaryota > Viridiplantae > Streptophyta > Magnoliopsida > Ericales > Ericaceae > Rhododendron > Rhododendron griersonianum. The sequence goes on along the minus strand of CM030796.1, from coordinate 32,470,228 downwards.
TGAGTGTGATGTCATTGACTTCCCTCTATAATTCCATTGAAAGTGTAACTAACCCCGGATTCATAGGGCAGCCAATTTTCTTCTTTTTCCTCCTGGGGTATGCCCCTTGTAGGTTAAGCTGTACATTCGCTTAGCTTCTTTTTCTATTTCAAGCTAAATTACCCAACAAAAAAAAATCCCGGATTCATTGGTTGCTATTTTCTCAATCTTTCCTCTGAACCCTTTGCTACGGTTGGATCCATAACTTCCATTGCCTCATAAATGTCTCACATTTGCAACTATATCCCTTAGGCTATAATTCGAATATATGAGCTCCATCCTGTCCCAATTCCCTTACTTCCGTTGACAACTAACATCGGTATGATCGGCATGTACCTTTAGAAAATGATAAATGAATATACAACATGCCAAACAAATTCATCGTAATGTAAATTGTTTACTACTACTCAAAAATCATACCAAGTAGGTTCAATAGATTGCCCATCTTCATTCAAGTAGTCAAGAAGGATGTCATCATCCTTGGGGATCAAGAATCTCGTAAAAAAAGATGTGGAGTGTATACATACGTACCACTTGTAATCGAAGGTATTGACCGCTGAAGATCTGCCATTGAAAATAGTATAAGCTCCTTGTAGACAAAGTCAATGTACTTGATGAGTTTCTCCTTCTGATTAAGGTAAGTACCAGGCTGCAACGACAAAAACAAAGAAAGTGTTGTCCCCATTAGAAAAGACAATATTTGCAAAACAAAAGAGAACTTACAAATTTGAGGAATACATTATATAACTTCAAACCTCAAAGTGTCGGAGCCAATTCTTTCTTGCTTCAAATTTCTTCTTGCTGAAGGCAAGCTCAATTGCTTCCCCATCTTGTTCATCTTCCCAAATGATGTCTTTGTTGTGGCTTTCAAGATCATTGAAGTATTCTTGTGGCTTTCAAGATGATTGGTAGTTATGGCCTATGCGGCTAACAAACCGTTAGCTTTACCTTCACTGGCCCCCCTTGGCGTGTATATGGCGTAACTTATTTTCATAGAGAGAGCAATTTAATTTCCACAAAGGGCAACTTTATTTCATAGAAGGAGCAACATATGTGGATTCACCGAGCAACTATCTTGGGCAAAAAAATATAAAGTTGTTGCATAGATCCAACAACAATACTACCACAATTTATAATTACTAAAATGAAATAAAATACAATTACTCCTATTTGTCATCGGAATGTCGACGACCACCCCCTTCATCCATCTCACTTGGTAGTCGAAAACGACGAAAATGGGAGTTGTTCGGTAGATCAACAGGTGGGGGTGTACTGGTGGCACTTGGATCGGTAATCCACCATATTGTTCTATCGATCGTTCCATAACTTCCCCGTTTGTGAGAACTCTCATACTTCTTGTTTGAAGTAAACGATGCAGTTCTTGATCTTCTGTCGAACCAAAGGAAAGCCGGATGTTCGGATGTTGAACAGGTAGGGATGTACGTGTACGTACCCGTGTACGAGAATGAGAACTCTCTCCTTTTTCTAGTCTTCTTCCAAAAGGACAATTTGTATCCATATCGTAATTGTTTTGAATGCTTCATCAATGGCCGAGCAAGAGTGTATATAGACAACTAAATTAGTTCATATGACCTTTTACTGGCCCCCTTGTCATGTATATGGTGTAACTTAATTTCATATAGAGAGCAACTTATTTGCCTTAAGGAGCAACTTAATTTCATAAAAGGAGCCACATATGTGGAGTGACAGAGCAAGTGTCACGGGTAAGAAAACATAAAGGTGATATGACCTTTCACTAGCCCATCTTGTCATGTATATGGTGTAACTGATTTTCATATATACAGAGCAATTTATTTTCATATAGAGAGCACCTTATTTGCCTTATAGGGCAACTTAATTTCATAAAAGGAGCCACATATGTGGACTGACAGAGCAAGTGTCATGGGTAAGAAAACATAAAGTTGATATGACCTTTCACTGGCCCCTCTTGTCGTGTATATGGTGTAACTAATTTTCATATACAGAGCAATTTATTTTCATAGAGAGCAACTTATTTGCCTACTGGGGCAACTTAAGTTCATAAAAGGAGCTACATAAGGAGACTGACAGAGCAAGTGTCACGGGTAAGAAAACATAAAGGTGATATGAACTTTCATTGGCCCATCTTGTCGTGTATATGGTGTAACTTATTTTCATATACAAAACAACTTATTTTCATATAGAGAGCAACTTATTTGCCTTATGGTTAAGTTCATTGTGGACTCCTCGCCCGGTGTGCCCTGGAAGAGTCGCCACCCGGATTTTTGAGATGGATGATCCGAGAAACCGAGAACTCGTTTGGAAAAGGCTTTTGGTCTAGCGAAAACGTCGAGACTTTGGATTCGGGAGCCACATTACGAACGGGGAATGTTTTGTTGAAAAGCACCTCATTCGCCCGGTAAAACCAGTCTCTACTAAACATTCTAAAAGGGAAAGAATTTCGAATATCTTTTGGAAAATGAAACTTTTTAATAAACAAGTAAAATGGGAAGGGACATTAGGGATGGCATTCGGGGCGGATATTGGCATATCCGTACCCGATCCCCGAAATCGAAACCCGAACCAAATCCGCCCCGATACTCGAACGGGGAGGGGAGGAATGATCCGTAACCGAACCAAACGGGGTTCGGGTATCCCCGAACCGAATGGGTAACCGATTATTACGAGAGAGAGAGAGAGAGAAAGAGAGATGCAGATCTAGAATCTCAGTAAACTAATCAAGCAACACAACTCATTGACCAACACAAACACCAACTTCAATCGATTAAATAAACGTATATGGAACAGAAATGAAACTTGTAGTCCTGTTGCGGCGGACCTCGGTTCTCACGCTCAGTCTGAGAGACGATGGACGAGACGAGACGAGACGACATCAGCTCCTTCACCCCTTCGAAGTGATGATGATGGACAGCGAGAGGAGTGCCTGGACTGATGATGATCGACGGCGACTCGGCGAGAGAGATGAGGCAAATCGACGGCATGAGGCGAGAGGGTTGAGGATGATGGATTGGCAGCGTAGGACCTGTAAGGATGACTGGTAGGAAATTAGGAATCATAGGATGAGAGAGAGAGAGAATCGCCTCATGGAGGCGCACCAGTGCAGAGAAGGAGACTGACTGCCCTAGGTGTGATACACACATCTATATATATAGAGGGGTATTTTTGTAATTACATGTTTTCGGTTCAGTTCGGTTCGGTTCAGGTATCAGCTGAACCAGAACCGAACCGAAACTCGTTCGGTTATCCTGTGTGCCAACCATACCCATACCCACGGGGAAAATTTCGGTTATGGTTCGAGGATAATTTCGGTTATCGGTTCGGGTACCCATCGGTTCGGTTCAAATTGCCATCCCTAAGGGACATGGGAAGATATATCCACACTGGCGTGTACGTGGTACTGTTTGTACATAAATAATGAGTGAATAGTATGATGCAAAATGAAATAACTGATCAATAAGCTGTCTGGGTCAGAACCACCACAACCACCACAAAACGGCTTATCATAATGTCCTTAACAGTTTGGGGCATACATTCTTACATAAAGAGCAACAAAATTCTTACAAGGAGTAACATTAGTTAACTTAAAGAGCAACTATTTTATTTTCAGGAAAAACATGTTCTATGACTTGAACAAGAATCACATTTCATACAAACCAACATACCTTTGTAAAGGGACAACCATTCAATGAGTTAAAATACAGGTCATTGCCCTTAACAGTTTGGGGCATACATTCTTACATAAAGAGCAACAAAAGTTCTGACGAGGAGTAACATTAGGTAACTTAAAGAGCAACTATTTTATTTTCAGGAAAAACACACTACAACAAATAAGTCATTTCATAGCGTTCCGAAGAATGCCTTATTAGCCGATGTAATTAAAAGTCGTTTCTTTCAATAGCGTTCATTGTCTGCTATTGTTAACACATTCCACACGAGCAAAGCACACTATAAAAAGTTAAACATAGCGTTTAGATGGGCGCTGTACTAGCCCCTGCTATTATAGATACTGGACCGTAATTTCATAGCATTTAAAGACTGCTATAAATAAGAGACCTTCCATAACATTCAAAAACTGCTATGAATAAGTAACTACATCAATAAAATTTGAAAATTCCATAGCGTTTATGTCCGCTATAACTTTTCAACTTCTTGATATATACAATTGTAAGTATTCATTGCATCTTATGCAAAGCTCTGAAAAGAACAACCAAAACCAATCGTCAAGTTCAATTAATTTCCATAAAGAAGCTCTCATATATTCACATATTGTTCCATACAAAACCATGCAGCAGGAGACTTCATCTTACATCACTTAAGTCTAAATATAAGTAGCTAGCTAGCTATAGTCTTCATCTTGCTAACAACATTTGTAAGGAGGAAAGTTGCCCAGCTATATGTCTTCATACAAAAAAGGAGCATTGAGCCTCTACAAAAAAAAAAGAGATATCAATAAACTTCAATTGAGGTAGATCGAACTTGCTGGTATTTATATTATATGAGGGTGAAAAGTTAGGGGAGCCTTCCCTGAGCTATAGATGACTAAGTCAAAATTTCATAAAGACTACACTTAAAACACGTGAAGACCAATAGAAGGTTTCATGAAGAGTAAGTCTTCTACGGATTGTGGAATGTTGGGAAGCCATCTACCATTTAACTACAACCAACCTTCTCCGAGGTATAAAAGACCAAGTCAAAATTATATTAGAACTATACTTAATATAAATGAAGACCAATATAAATTTGCATAAAGACCAATCTACTTCGGATTGTGAAATGTTGGGGAGACATCTACATTCAACCTCAACCTTCTTTGAGGTATAAAAGACCCAAGTCAAAACTATCAGAATTGATTTGAAATAATTACTTCGACCCGAATTGATGGCTTTGGTGTTACTTAAATCCATATAGCACTATATTTCCCAAAATTGAATTGAATAGCCAAGAAAAATAGAGTTTTCTTGTATAACCAACATTACCAACCAAACGGAAGGCTCAACGGGATAGCCTTCAGAATCCACTACAAAACCACCTGATTAACAAATACAACCAAAGCTACGAAAACCAATGAGTAGAACAAACAAAGAGTCGGCACCTAACTGCCATTGTTTGAACATAGGACCATTGCACCCCGTAAAGCAATACTTAGAAAGAAAGAGAGGCTAATTACCGTTAAAAAAAAAAAAGAAAAAGTTCAATTTTAAAGGTCTGGTACAAGCAAGTGGAAATTAAAACGAAACAATTCATCTAACCTTGTTGAATTGTAAAAGTCCGGGATAAGGTCATTAATTTGTCTTGTCTTTTCTACAAACAAGTCGACATCATCTTTGTTCAAGTGGAACAACATTGCAACACCATTTTCGTCATTCAATATTACATACTTCATCTTGTCCCTCTTTGTGTTATAAAAATACAATTTACCTTCCAAATTAATGTTATGTGTCACGACCCTAGCCCATCCCTGGAGGTATTAGCCATGACAAAGCGCCAATGATTTAATCACTAAGGCCATTTCAAAGTTAAACATCTCATTAGCAAATGACTAAAGGGACTCAATTAATGACAAGCGGAAGCAAATTCCATTTTATTACATACGCCAAAACTATAAGTCTTTACAAAGATCTCTACATGGCAAACCACCCAGAACTGTGCATATTTACATGTCAAAAGTATTCACAAAGAACAAATCCATATCTACAAGTCCACATTTACATACCACGTCCAAAAGTAGGGCTGCATGTCACCACCCTACTTTCCGTTGCCAAAAAGGTGGGACAATTACATAAGTCAAAGGTCGTATGAATGATTAATCACTCACCTCGTATCCACGTGTCACCCGAACCTCCTAAGACAATTAGGCAACAAAGCATGATTAGAGGATGTCAAACAAACCTACCTTCAATGAACATAAGGTCCTATGGTAAGAATATAAAATTAGATAGCTAGCCTCAAGAAAATAATCACAGAATCCGCAGTTCCAAAAACGTCAACCTAAAATCTGACTTTGCACTGGAGTAATTAAGGCACAAACGTTACATATTTTTTAAGGTCTATGAGTCTAGTTTCAAAATCAGAAAACGGTTCGCTATTTCGTCGCTCGAGCTAAAAATTATAGCCGTTTCTCCAATGTGTGTCAGTGCAGTCAGCACATTCCAAAATTGCGCGCCGCATGGTTACGAATTTCTATAGAGTTCAATACTTAGAATTCCGTCCTGAAATTTTTACCACATACAAAAGACTCATAAAGGATCTCTCAATAAAAATCTCATGATTTTTGGAGTTTAGGAACTGCCTCAACAAAAATCCCCAAAATCAGGTCAAATACAAGGTTTCTCAATTCTGCAAATTTTCCAGAAAATTACATCTTGTTCTTCCTTCAATTTTCAACTCTAGAACCCTTCCAAAATACTTCAAACTCACATCAAAACCTTACTAATCATGCTCAAACTGATAGATATAGAAGAACTACTCCAAGAACACCAAATTCATGCATCAAAACAAGTTTTAAACATCCAATCCAATGGATTTCAAGCTAGGTTCTTGAGCTTTTTAAGAGTTCAACCCCAAAATCCAAATTCAACTTAAACCAAGCATCTAGAGCATGAATTCAGCAAATAAAGCATGATATTCAAGTCAAGAAATATAAATTCAAGTGTAAAGAACATGATTTACCAAGTTAGGGCTTCAATACAAGTCAAGCAAGATCAACCTTCTCTCTCTCTCTCTCTCTCTCTCTCTCTCTCTCTCTCTCTCTCTCTCTCTCTCTCTCTCTCTCTCTCCGTAGAAGATAGAAACAAGAAGAGAAGTACGTAGAAGCTCTCTGTTTTGTTTTGCTAGGCTAACAGAAAGTTATTAGATGCAAGTGTGACATATGCTAACTTATGCTCCAAACATATTTAACTAGCAAATGAAGCCAATAACCACATAGTTAACTCAAAACTCCACACACAATTAACTTTAACCACAATTAAAGACTAAGGGTATTACATTAAGGGCACCACAAACCTTCTCAAGTAACTCATTTACTTGACTTTCTTCCTCAAGTAGAACAGTTACACATGTCCCACCGTTGTACAAGAAGGTGCCATTGCCGTTTACCTTCCGTTCCCCGCCTCAGTAGCAAAAACCTGTTAATTTTTTCTTTCCCACATTCTTCATACCTAAAAAGTAAATATGAAAGTCAACTTTACTGGATTTAGCTTCCATGTAACTCCTTATAGCATTGAACTGCAAGAGGTTAGCATGCAACAAGGAGTCCAATGATTATTCAAAAGATTGTACTAGAAAACATAATATGCAAGAAGGAAAAAATATACAAGAGAACATAGGGGAAAAAGTACTAGCACATGTTAGAGTTCCATACTCCAGTTGCCACATTTTCCAAATTTTCTTGGTAAGAATCAAAGAGTTTTTGAACGACAATACATACATTCATTGCGTTAGTTAACCAAACACTTGGAGGGCAACACAAAATTTACATTTGGGCTCACACTTTAATCATCAGACAAAGCTCCTAAATAAACATCCACATAACATATTCTACACCAAAGAACCATGAGAGACCCACTTCTACACTAAAATCATGTTCGTATATACCAAGAGAACCACAAACCAACAATCCATAAAACATGAGCACAGTAACAACTTCAACTCCTACAACCTGGCCAAAACCCTAGCCCTCTCAATACTCCAATAGATTTAATGAATTAAATACTAGAAAACAGGAATCCCAAAATACCACATGCTAGAATCACGGCTTCTTTATAACTAAGATTGAAAAGATTAATATGATAGTTTGTACCATGAACTGAGATTAAAAGTTTGGCCCACAAATCTTTATCTATCACGATTTTGCAATGACTGTGATCATTTTCAGTTTCCTGCGTGTGATCTTTAAGGATTATTGTAGTAGTGGCAACTTACCATTTCCAATGATCAGCAATGGGGACGAAAATTTCAGCAATTCCTATGTACAATAAAAGTAGAGGATCATGTTCTTGCCAAACATGGAACCCTAATTTCAAACAAAATCCCCAATTTCACTTCAATATGGAACCCTAATTTTTCTGATTCGAACAATTTCTGGCATGAAGGTTTCGGGGGGAAACACCGAAGTTCTACTACACACAGAGCGAGTGAGAGAGAGAGACCTTGGTGGTATGGGTTTGGCGTCGGTGGTCGCAAAGGGGTGCGCTTGGGGAAATTGATACTCCTGAGAAAAACACAGCCAACAACCCCAAATCATCCTTTCTCCGAGGGAAATTGATACTCCTGAGAGAAATTGATACTGCAAATTAATATAAATCCATTCATAGCAACACTTCGTTAATTAGAATAAAAAAGGATGGGTTCTGAACTCCACAAATCCATACACAGATCAAACCAAAAAATAAATCCATACACATGCAGCAACACTTCGTTAGAATCAAAAAAGGATGGGCTGAACTCCATAAATCCATACAGTCCCCAATTTCCATTGACGCACGCTGAACGCCAATATAAATCCATACACCGATCAAACCAAACAATTGATACTACCCAGTCCCTCAGATGAAGACGCACGCTGAACTCCATTGACGCCGATCTGGTTCGACCCCGCTGATGCCAACGCCTTCCTCGACGCCGTCGACGACCTCGACCCAAAAGATCCAATGCCCATCCCAGAGATGGCCTCCTCTCACGACGACCTGGCTGAAACACTTGGCTGGGTTAATCCCAGCTCCAGCGTAGCCCTTCACCGCCGTCACCGTTGTCGAGATGAACACCAAGTGGCCCAACACAAGCCCAACAATGGAGCAAACAAGAACTTGGCCCATCTTCTTCACTTGACGTCCATCAAAAGCCATCCAAATCGAAGCAAAAAGGAACATTAAGGTGCATAAGATCTCGAGGCAGAGGGCCAGGCTCACTCGACGCCGTCGACGACCTCTTGCCGCTCATCCTGATCTTGGCTCTCGCATCCGACGACAAGCCCGTCGCTGCCTGCCTCGATCACGCCGACGACCTCCTTCAGCAGTCCATGTTCCGGAGAGAGAGAGAGAGAGAGAGAGAGAGAGAGAGAGAGAGAGAGAGAAGCAGCTGCTGTTGTTGGCTGCGTAATGAGACAGAAGAAGCAGCTTAGGGTTTCAAATGTGTGTGGGGGTGTATTGGTCTTTTTACGTGGCCATTTCCATGTATTACAAATTATTTTTGTCCATTTCATACTTAGATGAATTTTAAGAAAACTACTCCATCAGGTGGGACTTAATTGCCCCAACAGCCGCTGAACGGCAATTCTCCCTCCCTTTATGTTTCTTGTTATCATGTTGTCATAAATGAAATAAACCGCTTTTGGCAAGAAAAAAACTTTTTTCCTCTCATTCCGTCGCTATTTGTAGTAATGTTGAAATAGCCTTGCCGATCAATAAAATGATGTTGTCATTTAAAAAGGGGGGCGGGGGGTTACTTTTTGCCCTTTTCCTCCTTGTAAGTCTTCGAGAGGAGAATTTTTTTTGTGCTGGATGGGTATATCCCACGTGGTACCCGCTCGGTACATTCGGGTCGTCCAAAAGTGTTTTTTGGACGGTTCGAATTAAAACCCTCTCTCTCCTCTAACCCTAACACTCTCTCTCCAAATCTTAGCTGTCCAAAAACGCAATGGATTGCTCAGATTCGCCACGCATTGAAAAATTTTCCCTTAGAGAGACTCCTAGGCTCTTTAGATTCCTTTTGCAATCAAGCACCACTAAGGGTGAGGAAAAAAAACGTTGATCCGCGAATCTGGTTCAAATCAATCCAAACTGTATAGCTTGGTTCAATTTTTTAAAAGTATGGTTTGGCTTCAATTTCTAAAAAATATAAACCGTACTCAATGATTTAATATGTGAATTTATATTAACGGTTCGAGTTTCAATCCAATCCGAACCATATGTATGCATACGTATATGTACTAGTGATTGCGGAATAAAAGTATCCCGAAAAGGTCATGTAAACACCACTAAAGGGTGAGCAAAAAACCGTCGATCCGTGAATCTAGTCCAAATCAATCCAAACCGAATAGTTTGGCTCGATCTTTTAGAAGTGTGATTTGGCTCCAATTTCAAAAAAATATAAACCGTATTCAATGATTTGGTCTGTGGATTTATGTTAAAACGGTTCGAATTTCGATCCGATCCAAACTGTATGTATGTATACGTATGTTTACTAGCACGGCTCAAATAATTAACACACGCAAATAAATACTGAACTCGCTATATCAACCCCTATCCAACAAATTCTACTATGCGAAAAACCCTAATCCAACATGCCGACGCCTCACCTCTTCCAATTTATATGGTGACCAATTTTTGATGAGGACAATATGCCTTGGTCTACAGGCACAGCTCGAACATCAACATTCAAAAAGTCACCATGACTCAAACTCACTTTTTAGCAAGTTTCAATAGTTTGTAATCGCAGGACATCTTTGGCAGAACCCAAGGACGTGCAGAATCAAAGAATTTTTTATTTTCATTGTGCAGAATCACAAAATGGTAGGTGCAGCAGGAAGAAAAACAACTTCAACAACAACGTAAACTATCCAGGATGGACATTCAATCTTCAACTTTGCAACTGTGTCTAAGCTTTATAGTAGAGCAAATTGACAAGCGATGTATACTTGCAAGTATCATGGGGGTATCACAAACTGAACGCACCAGTACAATGTACCCAAATAGAAAGAGTGCACACAAGTGTCCCCAAAATGAATTAAGAGATTGGAGCCAGTCTGACAAATTAAAGCCATCATCTTTAAGCTTCTCACGTCCAACTTGTGCCACGCGCTCAATCACAACATACTCCAATATATCATACTCAAGCTGCACTGAAAATGCATTTAGCCAAAGAAAAACCACCACCCAAAGCATCTATCACATTCTTGTTGCAATGCATTCAAATTAAAAATATTAACTTGTTTACATTACCTTTTTGGAATGTAGAACGTGGATAATGCATTATTTGCAACTTTGATACATAAATATAAACCAATTTGTACTCTGAAGGTACAATTTTGGGCTGTTTTCATATTTACATTACTAGATATTATATCGTGACAATCAGATACTTCCGTGGTACTGTTTTCTTCTTAGGAAATACCAGAAAATCAGTTACTTTCGTCACTGAAACCATGACAAAATCATGCTAACTTTCAGTAAACTATAAATGACCATACATAGGAATGCTAATCAAGAACTTTGAATGAGCAAAATAACAGTGAAAAAATACTAACGAGCAAAATAGTTTTAGCAAATACCTGAAATTGACAAGAGATATGATCCACCATGTCGCCCTCCCCAAGCTACTTCACCGACTTTTTCGAATAGGTGTGGTTTCTCCACTGCCCCCACTCCCACTCCCACTCCCATCCTCGGTGGTACCCATTGCACTCCTCCCTATGCTCCTGGTGAAAGTCCTGCCAAACCGGTAAGGCAACAATCCTAGCCCAAGTAGCTCATTGACTAAACCTAAACCTAATTGGCGATTCCTATGAAAAAAAAATAATGCGAGCACTGCAACAAAAATGAAAAACAGAATACTACCGAGCCACCGAATAGGACGAGAAATAGGAGAACGTAAAATGGGAGGAACGGGAAGAGGAGGAGGAGGAGGAGAAGGAGAAGGAGGGGGGGAGGACGGCTAGCGGCACGGCAGCGTGGAGGTGGAGAAGGAGGAGGGGGGGAAGGTGGTGAAGGTGGAGGGGGGGGAAGGTGGAGGAGGAGGAGGAGGAGGAGAAGGAGGAGGGGGGGAAGGTGGAGGAGGACGTGGGGAAGGTGGAGGTGGAGGTGGAGAATGAGGAGGAGGAGGAGGAGTTGGAGGGAGAGGAAAATACACAAGACTACGACCACAATTCAACCCCACTTGACGGCGGCAATTTATGAATGAAGCTCCATGCCCATCGATACAAAAAACTATCTCCTTGACGCGAGTCACCCCGTTAAAGGTTTCACACCTTATTGTAACAATAAATCCACCAACTACTCGGGAGAGGACGTCCGACATAATGGAGGAATTCACATATCCACCAGGATATATTTCTGCACCAAAGCCATCAGAAGTTAGATAATAATAATCAGGTTTAAAACCAAAGCTCAAATTGAAACTTACGATTAGACACCAATGTAGCCGAGATTGTAAGAGGCATAAAATTATTTGTAAGAGTCTCCTCGGCCGTGACCCCAAAAATTAGGTAGGTTTCCGTGCTTAAAAAGCAACATCTCCCATGATGATCCCACTCCTTCCTCCACAAGAATTCATCTTCCCCATTTAGGGATGGCCAGGACCGACTAAGTCGACGAACATATCTGAGACTTGGCTGAAGGAAACAAGTAATTAATCAAACAAATAAAAAACCAATAAATAAAAAATTTCAAAGAATGAAGATAATTATTACACTTGAGTATGCTGGTCCAGGACCACTGCAAGGAGATGGGATTGAAATCCCACGGGAATCTAACCCCTATACCCCGTGCATAGTAAACTGTGCTGAATACATATGGGGCTTGCAGGGACGAACACTTGTTTGGCAAAAGCTTGGTATCCACCCAAATACTACAGCATAACCAAGACAAAGTGATTGGCTTGCCGCAGGAGTTGCACCCAAGAACAGGGACAAGAAGAAAAAAGCTTGAAAAAGTCGAAACTGCGTTCTTCTTGAAGTGCGACAAGAAGTTCTGGGGGTTTTCCCCTATAGAAAAAACAGCAAAACGTTCATCATTATTTCTTCCATTTCTAGTGGAAAATAACAATTTCACAAAACCTACTTACTTCAGGAACGACATCAGGGCAATCTGAAACACGTGGGGTAAGATTGGGTGCAGCAGGTTTAGCCAAATTATCAACAGCAAATGCACACTGGCATAACACATTCAAAGTTGAATATTCAGTGGAAAGACATCATGTGGTATCATGGTATCACACCATCTCACTACAAGAGTGATTCATGTGTTAAAAACTTCAGAAAATCAAGAAGTGGGATGCTAAATAACATGCTTTCAAACACTACTTCAAAAGCTCCTAGTCCTAGACATGTAAGATGGTTCAAACTCAGAGAACTAGGGAAGGACATTTTTCCAAACTTTTGCATGATAGGAAAAAGGCCAAAATGACAATAGAGAACAAAATCCCAACCTGTGACAAGATATTTGCATCAAGTCCTCCAAGGCCTGATTCAAGAGATCCAACAACATATCTGAAACTGCTAGTATCCAGATTCAAACCAAAAGCGATATGGCTGTTCAAAAGGACCTCCAGGAATGCAAAGTAAGCCACGACCTGCAAGAATGAAAGGAAAACTAGTTATCCAGAGCATCTATATAAGCAACTGTCACTTTGGCGTATAACAAGAGAAGAACTACCAAATTACTGTTGTATAAAATAACTCATTTGTTCAATTTGCCACTGCCAACTTCCTTAAACTAGTGAAAGGATTTGGCTCCGTTTTTGTGCAGACAGAAAACAAAATATTGGGTAGGCAAGCAGCACCATATCCATAACATGGTGATAATCAGGTTTTAGAGCACAAGCAGCAAATATAATATCTGTACAGTAAACTCAAAACTGGATGCTTCTATGGAATGTAAACTTGAAGCGGTCGGTAATGAGCTCCTAGCATTGATGCAAGGGCTGATTAATTGCTGAAAAGTGTTTGAATAGTAGTACCGTTCAACTAAAGGCAGTAATTGGAGTCAATGGAGTTCCAAAACTTGCACTAAATTACAATAAAAACATTATCGACAGCCTACCTCTATGAAATATACAAATAGAAAACGGCCGTGCCATATAATGTAGGAAAAAGTATGTGCATTGAACCTTGAGCAAAGGAAAAAATTACGCGAGTACTTAGTATACCAAGCATTAATGTACCATCAACCCTCATTAACCCGATTAGGTTCTTGGAAGCATGTAATAGAACTTCAAAACAAAGATCTAACTACAGCTGGTAAGGAAATAAAATGGAAAGAAGTAAAGCAAGTACATAAAAATACTAGTAGAAAAACACAGATAAAATCAGTGTTTGATGGAAAGATTAGTTGCACTGACCAACGTCATCAATTAATCACTATTTGCTCCAGTTTCCTCTCCAAAAATTCCATTTCATCCAGATAAGATGGCATGACCAGTAGAGTGGCATGTACAACGAGCTTACATGTATAAACCAAGAAGCAACAGGGCCATGCAGAAGAGGGAGGGACTAGGGAGGGATATAAGAGAGAAATTATTTTCCATGTTTTATTTTAAGATCGCTCAAATAATTGCCTAAAGGGTGCAATTACATTACAATTTACAGGTAAAGCAGGATATAACCCATAACCACACACACGGAAAAGCTCGATATGATAAACACATACAACCTGAACCCACAAAAGAATCTAAGGCATTAAACACAACCTAAGAAACACGGACACGTTTACAGGCCATCCGTGTTGGACACATGTCAGACACGTCAATATATGTGTCCGAATATATAATTATTTTTTCTGAGTCGGACACGTTTTGGTGACACTCCGACACATGCTCGGCACGCACTGGACACCTATCGGACGCGTTTTGGGTTGTTATGGTATTTTTAAAACTTGAAATGGAGTAACAATACACTATTTGAGATATGAACCAAATTTAAACCAGTATCAAATAACTTAAAAGGAAAACACAATCCGCTATTCTCATTTTTTTCATTGGACTTTCGTCTTTAATTTGGAAAATATAATTTTATAAACTATAGAATTTATGTATATAAATATATTTATTTGTGTATATAAATATATTTATTTATATATTTACTTAACCTATCCCCCAACGTGTCCGTGTCGATTTTGGAAAAATCACGTATCCGTGTTGTGTCCATATCCGTACCCGTATCCGTATCCGTGCTTCTTAGAACACAACCATAAAAACTGATAGAGCAAATAGCCACCAACTTCAACATCTGAATTGGAAGCTCCATCGCATCAAAGGACAGCACACAACTTTCCTCAGATGCTTCACACAACAAAGGGACATGATCCGCCAACATATTAGGAAACACACAAATATACCACGCAGACTCAACAACAAATCACCAACTAAACTAAATATGAACCAATGCACACCGAGCATAGAACAGGAGGAACCACATCTTCACATATGGAAATAAACAAAGCTCTCATTTGGCTTGTTAAACGCACAAATCATCAAGTCACTACAACTTCACTTCAAGTGCTCAATGGTAAGGAAAGCTTTCCAGGATTGCATACAGAGGAGGCCAGGAGCTTTATAATCCAAAAATCTTTCTGAGTAATAGTAGGCCCAGATTCAGGTACTCTCTCCAACAATCTGATACTGACGCACAGTGGTGACACCACAGCCAAGGGTGTGGGGTCCCAATCTTCCCAAATGTAGAAATTCGAACATTGAATTCATTTTACCTTAGAAGAATGCATTGCCTGATCTCCTATATAAGACTTTCTAAAATGCTGGAAGAAGATCAGAACAGCACGATCAAGTCTTTGCTTGGTTACTTCGCCATATCTCTGAAAAATGCGAAAAGCATTCAAAGGATGAAAACATAGCACAACGATAAAAGATATGGACTGGATGGAAAGAAATAGAAAGAGGACTTCAATTACAAGAAACAAATAAGTTCGACTCCGCAGCTAAGGAACAATAAGAATAAAATCCCCAAAACTAGATTTTCAGCTCTTTTTGGGGGCAAGGAAACAATTCCTAAAGCCTAACTCAATCTGCAAATGAAGAGAGAAAATTAAACCCAAAAAATGTACTTTTCTAACAAGGACACTCCACTTGAATATATGTGGCTGAACCAGACACTAATATCAGATGCCATTTGTCATGACAGCATAATATCTGTTCAATGACCATGCCAAGAAACAAAAACTTCGTCTCCACATCCGGTGTGCAACTTTACAGAGGTAAGCGTGATATGTAATCGGTCACTTGAATATATGTGGCTGAACCAGACACTAATATCAGATGACATTTGCCAAGACAGTGTAACATCTGTTCAAAGACCATGCCAAGAAACGAAAACTTAGTCTCCACATCCGGTGTACAACTTTACAGAGGTAACTGTGATATATAATCTGTCAATTGTGGCTTTGGTAAGTTAATCAGCTAAACTGATGAGCACAACTTTACTAGCTTAAGCGATTTGAGGGTTAACATCTAGTCAAGGAGGTGAGGTATGTGTTCGCAACTTTTCCATAGGACATTTGTAAGCTAATCTTATTCAACAATGTCCTGAAAACATACCTACGAACTTACTTATTAACACACACACATATAACCTTCACATATCTCGCTGTAGTATTTGTAGAGATCGAATACAGTGTATTCTTTCTCGACATCAGTATTCTATACTATACCATTTTATCATGCAAACAAGATTGAAGACTAAAAATTATGATCACTTGTTGCACAGTCCTCGTACCCTAAAATCAGAGGTTTGACGAGTCCAGATATCAGTATTGGTGAAAGCCTGAGGGCTGAGGTGCACTAAAGCACAAAGGCATCCGCGATATTGGGCACAAGACACAAATCAAAAATCACACAACAATATATTGATCCTTTACCTAATTGGTTAGTTTTGTGCCCTAGTACAAAGGTTTACGTGAAACTTCTGCATGACAACAAGAGGTTTTTCAACTACAAAAAAATTGCAAAGTAACCTTTAAAGAAAAAATTAAATAATGTGAAAATCACCTCTACAAGGAGTAAATTCTTTCTTTTTTAAAAATACAATAAAACGTGCTATAAGCATGCTTGTATCAATGCTCTCCGACTTAAATGCCAAAAGCTCTCTTGTGTTGCGCGCTTTCGGGCGCACTTTCACCAATAGTCCCCAAATTAGGCGCCTACGTGAGAGACTTGTACCCGAGTCGATGTAATAGCTTCCAGTCGATTTAAAGGTAGCTACTTTAAACCCAACTTGGCATTTCTTGGTAGTTGCCTTGCTCTTCCTCCTCAAGAGAGTCATTCTCTCATAAAGATTATCTGGAAGCTGGACATTAAGTACTAGGTCATCACATGACAAGTCTATTTGCACGGGAATTTTTTTTATACTTACAGTCATTAGAAAAGCTTGAAGAAGCACCTTTGAACACGAAAGTCAAATAATACGGTTTATTGTAAAGCTAAGATGTTGCACTAAGAAATCAAAAGGACCTTTCTCTCGATTACCTGACTGTGTAATCCACAATCAATGACATTTATCAAGCGCAACACATGTGCTGAAAGTTCTGCCTCATGTTCCGAACTGAAAAAGAATAGTAAAAGAGAATGAGAAACACAATGTGCTTTTGAAATGTCTCACGACCATTGACAAAAGTATCATTAACCTTAATCCACTAAGCTGCCTTAAATTAAGAATGGCACCAAGCTTGGCTTCGACGACAACAAGTTCGCTATTATCTGCAAGGGCCGGGAGGGCTGCTGCTTCCTACAAGACAAAACAGACAAAAATAGGTGGGAAAATTATAACCGTCAGGCACTGAAGTTTGTATATAGCTTGCCTATTAAATAGCTTGATGGATCTGAGAAGCTTGATATACAGTGTAGGGGCAATTTCCTAACACCGAAAACTTTTGGAACATTTGTGACCTAATATTGTACTAAAATCTCAAATCTCTGGTTCTACGAAGTCCCAAGTGAAAATCTCAAATCGTCAGGCACTGAAGTTTGTATATAGCTTGCCTATTAAATAGCTTGACGGATCTGAGAAGCTTGATATACAGTGTAGGGGCAATTTCCTAACACCAAAAACTTTTGGAACATTTGTGACCTAATATTGTACTAAAATCTCAAATCTCTGGTTCTACGAAGTCCCAGGTGAAAATCTCATTATCTGCGTCAGTCCCTTAATTGTTGTGTGTGTTCATGAACCAAGTTCTGTTCAGTATATTCGCGTCTCCACTCGAGGGTGGGGTTGCACATGATGAGTAGCTTTGGAAGGTTGATATGAACAAATGATACAGTTGCCCAAAATCTTAAGCTTTGGGAACAATTGATGTTCTTAAACCAGCAAAAAGTGGATATTAATAAAAATGCAACCAAATCATACAATATACAACTGCAAGATCAGATCCATAATCTGCATTATAAATGTGCTACGACTCTCATACTGCAACCAAATGATTTTTTTTTTCTAGTTAAAAACGTAAAAGTGAGAAGCATAAAAAATATCATTAAACAGAGAAGACACGCAAGATTAGCAGTTTCAGCTTCGAATTTTCAATGATAACAAATCTAGTAAATGTTGGTTTGGATTCACTCATTAAGCTGCAAAAGCAACTATTATGAACCTGAAATCCGCAAAGGTAAGGGATGCATTCAAGCTGATCCTGAAGGAATTCAACATTGTCAAGTGGGTCCTCTGAGAGATCATCAGATAAACCAGCCTGCAACAAACCAAATGATATAACAATGAACCACGTAGAACCTTCTGAACAGTTGAATTAATGAATCATAAGATAAAAAGATAACTCTAATCTAACCTGAATAGAGTCAACCTTTGATGAGATAAAATGTCCCATGATCTTAGGCACAAACTCATTTAGCAGGTTTGTTGAGTTGCCCTTCAAGTACGGTACATACGTCACCAATCTAGTCCATTGCCCAAGAAGGTAGTACACCCAGCTACTTTCCCACTGGTGAAAGACAAGAATACAATAAGAATCACTAAAGAGAATACTTAACACATAGAAGAAAATACATAGTTAAACTTCCTTTTCAACCAAAAAGTTGAAAGACCAAATGACCTGCCACGACTGTAGGGACTTCAATGCGAACTCTGTCACTAAGCTTATCCAACTACTGTGGCCCTCCATGTTCACAAGCTCTGGCAACTATGTTTCACAATCACAAGAACCAAAAGCAACACGAAAATCCTCAGCCAAAGTACATGTGACATCAATCGGACATTCACCAAGGCAATTGACACATTTTAGACATTGTCAATAATGCTTACCTTGCTCGCAAGACTTCCGCTATATGTTTCATACAGGCCTTCTTTTGCAGCCAACTCAGAAGAAGCTTCTAGAGCATGGTAGTATACGGTCTCATATATATTTTTATTCTGCTTTCGAGCCTGCATTCCCAAGCCAACAAATTATCTCAGAGAAAGAGAGAGAGACTGTGTGTTTGGGTTTCCCGAAGACCAGATAAAACAAAATCAGCAAAAGGAAACACGTAAGTACACAATATGCATGACTGAAGTTCAAAAAATCTAGCAATGAGCATTGTTCTCGTTTAACAGAGAAAACATAGTCTGCCAAGATGGATATCCCTCCTTCAGCTAAAAACCATGCCGCCTGATGACTAGCCTTTTCAAGGTGAGTAGCAACAGATGCATCTTGTAATATTTTGATGCTTATATATCTACACCCCATGCAGTAAAAGACTGCCCTCGAATAGCAAACATTTAGAGAAGCCTTGTAAAGCGGATTGGCAATTGTTTATCTCGGACTGAATCAAATGGAAGGTGAGGGTTCAGGCTGGTTATTGGATGTTTGATGTTCAGTGGGAAAAATTGTACTTGGCCACTATATTTTCATTCTGGCAATGGTGAAATCAACAACTCCACAGACCAAAAAAATTTTGAACCCAGCAAACTCAGATTGCCATTATCTCCTATCGAGTTAATATAGTGGTAGAAGCACGGACTCTCAAGCTGATCTATTAAAGTGCTGCCATCAAGTAGAATCCTCCTCAAGTTGATGTGGTTTAAGTTCATGTAGATGACACTTCAAGAGGTAATCCGGGTGTGGCAGGGTTGGTGATGTATTTAGTAACTTGGACGGTGTCTGGATTTTGGGTTTTCGGATGAATTGGATGGGCTTCCGTCCTTGGCAGCAGAGCTCTGAACTATTTGGAAAGCTCGAGGTGGCCTTGGCTGAGGGGATTCAACAGGATTATTCTAGCATAAGGTTCAGAAGAAGCATGGATCTTATTTATCAAAAACACTTGACGGTATCAACCCCAGCTCAATCTGATTTGCATAATACGCTATTTGACCATGCAAATGGGGTAGGGCTCTGTCACTCATATATGAGTGTAAGCTAATTCATGTTCAGATTTTATTGCTCATGAAGCCACCTCCTCAAAAGTGATATCCATATCCTTCACAAAGCACCTCCCCATCTGACTGGATTGTTAATGAAGGATGCGAGAGGCTGGAAGTATGTTAGGTCTATGCTTGAAGTGTTATTACCCCCAAAAAGCACAAAGATAATATGACAGTGAGACTAGAAAGAAACAGGGTCCTTGACTTCCGAACAGCACAAACAGCACAAAAAAGCAGCAGCAATAGAAGTTCATAGGAAACACATTACAATATGAAAAAAATTATCGGAAACCCAAAATTTATACAAAAGCGAATTAGCACATTACAATATCCTATCTAATTTAAGACAACTGCCAATAGAAGCTCAAACACAGAGAAGCATATGTTCAAACCCAATATGACATTGAAAGTGTAGAAAGGAC
Organism: Rhododendron griersonianum; assembly: GCA_018127125.1. Taxonomy (NCBI): domain Eukaryota; kingdom Viridiplantae; phylum Streptophyta; class Magnoliopsida; order Ericales; family Ericaceae; genus Rhododendron; species Rhododendron griersonianum. The sequence continues at coordinate 32,449,699 of CM030796.1, read as the reverse complement.
GAGAGAGAGAGAGAGAGAGAGGAACCTCAGGATCGAGGTGGTGAAGGTGTACGAGATCAGTAATCAGCTGAGCATTCTTCTGCTGGAAAAGACCTATCGGTGGTTCCACTTCCTCCATTGGGTTTAGAGCTCCAACCCTAACCCTAGGAGGAGAGAATTAGAATGGCAAATGCTAATGGGTGCTAAGTAGCACCGGTTATGTGGGCACCACTGACAATGACATAAGCAGTAGTACTGCTGGGTTTCTTTACACTTTTGCCCTTAGTTTTGGAAGTAATAACAAAACTAACATTTTTGACAATTTGATTCTCAACAAGAATTCAAAATATTGATAAGACAAAAATAATTGTCAAATATACTAGTAAGTAACATTTTTTATTTAAAGCGGGGAAAGTGCCCACCAAGTACAACAGTTTTGTCAAAATTGTTAATGTCAAAAAAATATTTGACAATTTTGTACAATTTTTATTTTGTATAATAAGTTTAAATCAAATAAATTAAAAAATTTAGTTTATTTAAATAAAACAAATCAAATAAATTTATTTTGACAATCAAACGAATCAAACTGATTTTAAAAAATCAAATAATTTTTTTGCACAATTTGTATGTTGTATGTTGTATCAATGAAATAAATCCAAAAAATAAGACATAAATAAAGTTGTTTTTTTATTCGCTTAGACAAGAGGACTCAAAAAAAATATAAAATATATAATTTATATGTTAAATAATGTTAAGAATAATAATAAGTTATAGATAATTTTAACTACTATTTCACAACAGGAATTCAAAATCTGAATTAAGAAAAAAATAATTCTGACCAACCTCTTAGAGCATCTCTAGCGGTCACTAGCTTATCTGGCCAGGAAAAATGCAATTTTCAATTATGGCTAGCCACAAAATCAATGGACCTCCCAGCAACTCAATCAAAACTCTTTTGATTGAATAAAAAACACCAAAACAAATTAGGCCTCATGCCCAAATCAGGCCAAAACCCCAATTTTTCTTCACTTTTCCCAATCTATCGGAGTCAATTTACGCAACTTTAATTCGCGGAGAGTTCACCAGCGTCGGATCTTACCCTCTCCGGTCACCATAGTTTCTCCTCACTCTCTCCTCCATCTTCCTCTTGAAAGAAGAAAATCCAGCCGCCACCACAATCCCCCCATCTCCGGCACCGTCACCACTCAACCTTCATAGCCACCACCATCAACCATACCCACCATCCAGAATCCACCATCGTCGGTCTGGAACAAATCTCCTTCGTTTTCCGGCACTGGATCCAGTGAAAGGCAAGGGGAGAGAGAGAGGGAGAAGAGGAGGGGGGGAACCTCGCCTGGTGAGGAGAGGTACTGTAGCAGAAGACAAACTGGCGACCTGCCTACTGAGGTTGCTGGGTCTGTGTTTTACGGCAATTTCTCGCCATTTTGTCTGAGAATGAGCTTTGGTGAGACTCCTGGAGATGCTCTTATATTGCTTCTCCCATTGGACTGGTTTGTGAGAGAGAGTGGAGAGGGGGAGTAATGCTCTCTCCTAAGGTTTCAGATTCGAAATTTCTTAGATGTTATCAACTCATTTGGAGCTAGTTTATACATAGTTTTGTTCTACCTTTAATTGAGACCCTCGCAAATGAGCAGTAAGATTGGTCTCTCAGAATTAGTCGAGTTATATAAAAGCTGAGTCAGACACCTAAGTTATTAAAAAAAAATGACTCAGACACCTAAATTAGTAAAAAAAAAATATTACAGAAGTGGCTTCAGGGGTTACCGTGTAGAAGTTATGAAGATGTATTTTTTATTTTTTTTTAACTTTTCAATCTCAATTTTAAAGTGAAAAATGTCGATACATTATTTTAGGGCAAAGTTGTCACTTACAAATTTCTACTCGTACGACGTGGGCTGCTCCTCCGTCTCTGAGGAGAGAGTACAACTCCCTAATTGCTCTCTTAGAGTCAGAAAACGCAAGGAGTTTTTGCATAGAAAAATGCAAATTCATGAACATTAACCAGTGCAATTATGCTCAAACGTACTAGTAATTAAGCTGGTAACTTTGAAAATCAATTGAACTCAAAACAGGAGTACATGAAAAAAAAAATGCTCAAACGTACTACCAATTAAGCTGCATCCGCATAGTAGCTCGTGGGCCCCAAAATGTGTGAACACCCACTTTGTTTGGTTCTCCTCTAAAAAATAATCTGTCCAAAACTTTTGACTGTTTTGTCATTCGTATTTTTTCGTTTTTTCGTCTTTAATGATTTTTTGTCAATTTTTTTACTTATTTTATACTTTTTAGATGTTATGATGTACATCGCGTGCCTCTTTTATTCAAAAAATAAAAATGTTTGTTAAAATGTTAAAAAAAATTTACTAAAGACCGAAAAAATATGCAAAACTATAACTTTTTCATCTTAAAAATAAATCTCAAAATTGGAAACCAAACATAGTTGTCATTCATATCATAAGCCCATACAATCCCTTCACCTAGATTAAAAACTTGTGAATTTTACCATGGACCCGGTGACATGTGGGCTTGGACTTAAAATTTGAGCCCAGTTTATTTCTCCAATCTTTCAACCAAGACCCGCTGGCGTCCATCCAAGTCCGAACCATCCAAATCTCCTCATCCAAGTCCGAACCATCCGGCTCGATAATCCCAGTCCATGCAATCCTGCACATCGAATCTAAGCAACAAAGAAGAAGTGAAAAATATGGAACGGAGAAAAAAATTAAAAAAATTAACGGAGAAAAAAATCAAAAAAATTATCTTCACAAGAAAAATACAAGCATTAACACGAAAAATAATTTTACAAAAACAATTGTTACAAAATCGAACCTTTAATCTTACAGGATACATGAGATTACTGGATATAGTTGATCCTTGAACGCTTGCAAATCTGAAGAAATAAACACCACAAAAATGGTGATCAAAACAAAAATCCTAGTGAATTATGCTAGGGAGCACTTACAAAAAAAAAAAGGTCAGAAAAAAGGTCAGATCAAATCTTATAACCAAGGATCTCTCCACACGAGACCCAAAGTAGACATCATCTGTAAAAGGCCTATAAGAGGGCACCTCTAAAGCTTTTCTATACGAATCCCACGAATCCATTGAATTCATATATCTGAAACCAGATCCAGAGCTCGTCATTGGGTACAAAGACCAACTTTCGAAGGACGAATCCACAAAGGTTGGGTAGACATCCAGAGCCTGTTGTTGAATTCATATATCTGAAACCAGATCCAGAGCCCGTCGTTGGGTACAAAGACCTCCACTTTCGGGTGATCGAATGACGAATCCACAAGGGTTGGGTAGACATCCAGAGCCCGTCGTTGAATTCATATATCTGAAACCAGATCCAGAGCCCGTCGTTGGGTACAAAGACCTCAACTTTCGGGTGATCGAATGACAAATCCACAAGGGTTGGGTAGACATCCAGAGCCCATCGTTGAATTCATATATATCCAGAGCCCGTCGTTGGGTACAAAGACCTCAACTTTCGGGTTATCAAAGGACGAATCCACAAGGGTTGGGTAGACGTCCAGAGCCCGTCGTTGAATTCATATATCTGAAACCAGATCTATATGAGTTCAACGAATTCATTGAATTCGCATATTCGCGTAGGAAGTCTAATCTAAACATCTGATGAGGAGGAGGAGGAGGAGAAAAAGAAGATTTACATGAATTCAAAGGATCCATTTGAAATCGCAAGCCTGAACATGTAAGGAAGGAGATAAGAAATTGTATGAATTTGTTGGAGAGGAGAGGAGGAGGAGGAGGAGGAGGAAGCAAATAAATGAAAGACAGAAATGTGAGAGGAGTCTCTGGTGTATGCATTGATTAACTGATAGGTCTAAAGAGCTGTTTGGCTAGAAGAGTAATATATATTGTGTGTGCAAAGAGAAACGAGAAGAGAAGTGATCTTTTTTTTTTTTTTTTTGAAAATCAAAAGGGTAGAGGAGGGGGCTACCGGCGTAGCAACCCCTTGGGCGTGACCATAGGGGGTCCCAACCCGCTGTGGAATGTCCGGTTCGAGCCATAGCTACTGTCCGTGAGGACAGGCCGTCACCACAGCACCACCTAGGCGCACAGCTGGTACAGGTCCCTCCACGCGTCCCTCCAACTCATTTTTTTTTTTTGCAGCTGGAGGGACTCGAACCCGAGTGCACGTGGAGGGAGAGGCACTTAAGCCCCATCACCTGTGCCAACTGGGCTACCACCCTGATGGTGAAGAGAGAGAGAGAGAGAAGTGACCACCCTGATGGTGAAGAGAAGTGATCTGGATGAGTTGCTTTGTTAACCTAATTGTGTGTGCAAATTAGGCTCCGTTCCGGAAACTTTCTTAAAAAATAAGTATTTATTTTGCAACATCTTATTTGAAAATAATAAGGGTCATTCCACAAAATTCAAATACAAAGTTTGCTTCACATTTTCAAACTCAAAAATAAGGTAAATGAAAAAAATAAAAAAAAAAAATTCGCATCGTATTAAATATCTCAATGAGATCTATCAAATAAGATCCATAGTGATAAGAAAATTAATTGCATAAACACATGATTTTTGAGCTTGAAGTTGCCGTATACAAAAAATAAGACTGTTACTATGAGAATGGGCGCCGGCGGAGGGAAATCGTACCGACGGCCTCGCCGGGCCGTCTCCGGCCACCGGACGGCCGAATTGTAAAGACCCGTAAATTCGTAAATTGATTTAAATGTTTTAAAAGGAATAAAAGGATGAGATTGAATTGAAATATTGAGAATTGAGGTTAAAATGTTAAAGTCTTATGCTTGAGGGGTAAATGTGTGATGTGTGTGTGTAGTATATGCATATAAGTGTGTGTGTGTGTGAGTATAGGGAATAACTTTCCCAATTCCTTCCCCCTCTCACTCTCCCGACCCCTCCTCCTCTCTCTCGGCTCCCACTCTCTCTTTTCCCTCTTTCACAATTTCAACCAAAATCACCCAAAACCTTCACAAGCTAGCCTTCAATCTTTCATTCCTTCGCATGGTGGAGCTCGTTCCTCGTTGGTTAGAGCTCGGTGGAGGCGTATTCCATCCGGTTGCAAGTTTTGGAGCTAGGGCTTGGAAAATCATTCGATTTCGTTCTTCAATCTTGAGGTAGGGAGTTCTAACTCTCAATATATGTTTATGACTTGTTTCTTGTAGCTTGATTCTTGCCTTTGATCGTGGTTGTTGTTGTTGATGTTGTTGTGGTTGAGAAACCCACTGAAATCTGCAGAAATTCTGCTCGAACAGCTTTGTTATCGATACCTTAACCATTGTTATCGATACCTTTGTGCTTCAAAACCCAGAAAATCACTTTGTTATCGATACCATTTGCCTTTGTTATCGATACCCTTGCGTCTGGAGCCATTTTGACCAAGAGGTATCGATACCTTTGCCTTAGGTATCGATACCTGTTGCTTATCTCCAGCTTTTGCTGTTTTACTTCGTATTCCACCGTTTTGGTTTCCAATCACTTCTAACACCTTTAAAACACTTTTAAACCGTCTCTAAGCTTGGTTGTTTGTCCTTTGATGATTCATTGATCGTTTTCACTCTTTAAACAATCGTTAAATGTCATCTTAGTTTCGTTGAAAATGGAAAACGTATCGTAGAGCTTGTTAGGAGTACCGTAGACTATATGGTGTGCCGTAGTGAGTATTATGGGTAGACGTGAGCACGTCATCTTGTCCTTTTGATTCGTTGAACTATCAATTTTCAATAACGTTCGTCATCTAAGGTTTAAGTATCGATACAGGCAGGTCGTACGTTATATAATTTCTATAAGTTGGCAAGTTACTTAGAGTGTGGTGACATTGTGGGGAATATAAGGGGTGGACATGAGTGTATCTAGTGGTCCAAGTGACGTTAAGATGGTATAATGACTTGCGTCCTTTCGACTTGTCGAACCCTTCAATTCTTTGGGCACTCGTCCTATGAGATTCAAGCGTGGAAACAAATGAGTAGAGTATTGTCGGATTATTTATGGGCTTAGTACATTATGTACGATGTGGATATTAAAACTAATGAAAAGGCATGAACATGTACATTTGTGGAGTTATGTAATGGTTGATTAAAGTTTTGTGGTACAACCGATAGATTGATGATGATGTTGATTATGAAATGACGGATGGTCGGTTAAGCGATGTGCGTTTCCGCTAACCAGTGGTTATTATTTAGGGAATAGACTCGGGGTGACTCTGCGCTCGAGGGAATAGACCCGAGGTGATCCAAACGATTGTTATTTAGGGAATAGACTCGGGATGATCCTACGCTCGAGGAAATAGACCCGAGGTGACCCAAGTTATTATTATTATTATCAAGGGAATAGACTCGGGGTGACCCTGCGCTCGAGGGAACTAGACCCGAGGTGACCCTAGTGACTATTGATGGGAATGTCTGACTAAAAGGAAAGAAAGACTCTGTGATGAAGGGATTAGACAGTGATGACTGTAGACACGAGAACGATTGTGGTATCGTATAAAAAAATAATAAGATGAATTGGAATGACGCATAGACTAGTATGGATTAACGTAAGTTTATTGATATATCTAGTCTGAGGAGTAATGGTTAGTGACATTCCGGTGGAGTCTAGAATCCTTTGATCAAAGCTTGTAGCTCGTTGGTAATCGTTCGTACTTTGGGCGTATTTGTCTATGCTCACTCATTCACGATGCATGATTCATTTCATTTTCATATAGTTTGAGTTTAGAACTCTCTACTGGGCACGTGTTTTGCTCAACCCTATCCTTCTTTCAGGTACACTCGGAGACAGTGACACGAAGTGCTTGGCGTGCATTTTGAATTCATCTTTTGAAAGCTAATTCAGCAAATTGCTTGGGCATTATTTTGTAAAACTCTTGGGGGATGTAGTATCAATTCCTATTATGACTATCATTTGATCATGGAGGATTGTAAACCTTAAACCTCTCTTCTATTATGTTATTTGGATTGTCAAGCTTGACTAGAAAATTTGAACTTAATGTGCAATTATGGGAATGAACCATCTTTTGGGGTATTATCTGTATTATTGCGAGATATTGTTTATCAGAAATCTTTATACTTTATGTTGAAAAACGAGGGCGTGACACGAATCATACATACACTATGGAAGGGTGCTCGGATCAAGCACCCTACACACCTCGGATGCCATTGATTCCCGCTAGGGGTCCCCTTGGTTTTTTTTTATAGAATTTTTGGACGGCTCGGATCTGCCGTCCGGTGGCCGGAGATAGCCCGGCGCGGCCGTCGGTACGATTTCCCTCCCCGGCCGATCGGTACCTATACAAATTCTTCCAAAATAAGAAGGAGCCTTCTTATTTTCCGGAACAACCCTTCTTATTCAACAAAAAATAAATTCTTATTGTGTTCGTGGAACACAGCCTTACCCCTTTAATTTTGTTTTGACTCAAATCGATTAAAAAAAAAAACATTCTTAGAAAACAATAGGAAATTTATGTACGTAGGGACTTTTTGATTAAATAAGCTAATTGGCTTTATTTCTTTGTCTTTATTTAATTTATTTTTTTAATTTGTTAATTTCTTATCGATTTTTTGTGAATTATTGTGTCATCATAACAAGAGGATTATTTTTGTCTTTATTCAAAAAAATTTAGATTTGTGCCTTAATTTTTTATTTTTTCGACTCATCTCGTCGATTTCAACCAATAAATCATAAAAAATTAATACAAAAAAAATAAATGCAAAAAAAGAATTGAACAAAGACCCAAAAAATAATTCAGTTGACTCGTAGTTGTTTTTCTATGTAATCTGTTTAGATTTTATTCATCCCAAACAACCCCTAAGGGGGGCTACGAAACATTAGGATCTATTCTTCTATTCTAATATCTATTCTTAATATATATACTAGAAAGGGAGAGCACCCTTTTGGTGTCTCCCATTTTGTGTCATGTAATTTTTTTTCTTCATAAATACCCTACTAAGAGAAAAAAATGTAATACAATTATGAAGATATATTGGACATTTTAACACAAAAAAAATCACCTAAAAACAGTCTTCCATACCTACATCACCAACTGCCCACGTTTGGATACATCCCTTTCCCTTCAATTGCTCCGGCCCTTCACACCCAGACCCACGCTCAGACCCACACTCAGCAAGTCATTCAATTCCTTGCCATGGCCAATAGCCTCATGCTCCTCTCTCGAGTCAACGCCGCCGCCAGCCGCATGTTCGCTTGCCAAATGTGCAACCGGAAGTTCCCGTCCTTCCAAGCACTCGACAACGGACGGAGACTTCCTCCATGTTCAGGCGCCGAAAAAGCCAAAGACGCACGAGTGCTCTATTTGCGGGCTGGAGTTCGCGATAGGGCAGGCGCTTGGGCACCGTCCCACCACCGACGGAAAGGCAAAGGACCGGCCCAGTTTGGAGCAATCGGTTGGTAGCGAGAAGAGAGAGAGGTTATTGGATTTGAGTTTGACGTTGGTGATTGTGGGTGTTCCACTTTCTCTTCTTTTTTAAAAAGTACTTTTTCTTCAATTTTCAAACTCAAATATAATGAAAATGAAAAATAATTTTTTAATTTTTTTTGCATCGTATAAAAGATCTCAATGAAATCTATCAAACAAGATCCATATTTGTAGGAAAAATTATTTGCGTAAATATATGATTTTTGAGCTTGAAATTACCTTCTTTTTCTAAAAGTTACTTTTTTGAAAAACCGGAACACTTAGTGTTCTTAACTTGGGGTAAATTTTTGTGCAGTGTACTACTCCCTACTTTGATTGGGCTCCTTTAATTCAGATAAAAAAAAATGATTTGGTAAAATATGCTTTGTGGAGGGTGTGGTCCGGCGAAGGGACCAGGACGGTGGCCACGTTGCACCAATTAGCCGGACCAACGTGTTTACCACCCATGGGTCGGCGGGTTGGCTCGGTATCCGATCCGAGTCTTGCCGTACCCGGTAAAGATAAACCGTAGTACTGATCCAAGGGGGAGTATGATCTGGTTCGGCGTGTCCCTGCCGAACGGGTAGGAGATTGCCCCTGTAGAAGCTATCAGTGTCGTTCCGTCTGTCCGGCAGAACCTATGCTCGCCGAGCCTCCTGTCCCCTAACTTGGAGAGGAAGTTAGGAAGAGATGGGCAGGAGCAGGCAACCTCGCGTCTTATCCCATCCCTTATATTTAGGAGCGGAATACGGGGGATTGGATAGGTCCAAGATTGGGAAGTCTATCTAGGTCCAAAGTTGGCGGGCTCATCACACAGCGCGTGGTAGCCTTATGGGAGTTGGACTCTGCGCTCCCTTTGGCTATAAAAGGAGGGATCCCCCTCTAGATTGAGGTAACACTTTCTCAAACCCTAAACTATACTTCAACATCTCCTCTTCTGTTACTGACTAGAGCGTCGGAGTGCCTGCCCCGGACCACCACGCTCCGGGTTTGGGCACTAACGCGGTTGCTTCGTGTGCAGGTCTAACCCATCCTCGTCCAAGCCTCAACCATCCAAGCCACAAGATCCAACCGGAGAAAGCTTGCCACCACAATTGGCGACTCCGCTGGGGAGGATAGTAACAAACACATCTTGTGGTGAAGCTTTCTTTCCGTTCTTCTCTTAGTTCAGGATGACAGGCACGGACGGACGACTTCTCGGCCTTGCTCACTTCGATCCAACCCTGGGTCACCACTCCTCCCAGCGGACGGGGTTAGGGCTGAATGGCACCCCCACTGGGGGACCCAGCGACTCCGGGGTGGCAGGTTCAAACATCCCCGCCCCTACCAACCAGGCTTTAAGAGCAGCGGCGTTCCACATAGATGGTGTGCACCGCTCTGCAGCAAGCCTCATAGTTCCTCCTCCTCCCCCGCCGGAGCTCCCAGTGAGCATGGCGGAGGAGTTATTGCGACTAAGAACACAAGTACAAGAGCTCCAGGCACATCAGAGCGTCCCACCCATTTCCAGGTCGCGGGAACGGCGACGGAGGAGGAATGCTTCCCAGCTGACCCAAATGGCTGACACTGTTAGGGCCTCAGCCTTTACAAGGCTCGGCCCACTGTGTCGCATTGATGCTAGCGGCCGTGTCCATCTGGAGCCCGGACACCGAACTGGTCAACAAGACGGTGCGTCCAGAAACGATAATGTTCGCCGAGCATTATTTCCAGCGACAAGTGCCATGGCGTCAAGCGCTCGTTCAAGGTCAAGGGGAAGGCCGGACCAAACACAAGGGATTCCTCAGATCGGTGACGCAGGAGATGACACAGGGGATCCTCTTGATCTCCCTGTTGGGTCGCGAGGTCACCAGGACAACCAGAGGACGAACAGATCTGAGGGGCAACGATATGAAGATCAGGAAAGGGGAACGAGCACTCGTCTCCGACAGCGGTCACCGGGCCATTCTACCAGTCGCTCCCACCACCGGCCAAGGCAGTCTGATTAGGGTCATCACCGGCGACCGCCGGGTCAATCCGCCGGACGATCCAGACATCAAGAGGAGGACAGCCAGGGGCTGCTACCGGAGGAGAGATGCGAGATCAGCGCCGGCGGCGGGGCTTTAACAGTGGTAAATACTCGCACCGGCGAAAGAATCACTTACCGGGCCGCCGAGCATCAGGAAGAACCCCCGGTAAAGGGAAACAGGAGGGCCACGGGGTCGAAGCGCCGAACCCCTGAGCCAAGTGTCGGTGGCCGAGGGGTTCGGACCTCACCGACTCATAAGAGGACAAGGGACGACGCTCGAGAGAAAGGCTTCGCGCCTTCAGCGGCGGTTCCGCCGAAGGAAGTGGTTGCAGCAACCTCTGCAAAGAGCGCCTCCCCCTTCTCCAAAGCCATAGCGGATGAGGTTCCCCCTCCCCATTTCAAGGTCCCTAAGTTCACCGTATACAACGCAAAGTCGGATGCGCCGACCCATGTGCAGCAATTCAAGTCCATGGCTGCGCTCTGCGGGTTGAGCGAGGCAATGATGTGCCGAACGTTCTCGCTGAGCCTCCCGGACACTGCCATGCTGTGGTATACGCAGCTAAAACCAGGTTCAATAAGCAGCTTCGGCGAACTGGAGCGTTCGTTTATGGCACGGTTTGTGGCTAGTAACCGGAGGCCAAAGACAATAGAAGCCTTAACGGACCTTCGGCGGAAGACCGGCGAGTCCTTGAAAGATTATTCAGAGCGCTTCTATAATGTATACAATATGGTTGAGAGCTGTGACCAAAAAACTGCAGCTAGGTCGTTCAAGCGTGGACTGGATAGGAATTCTGACCTGGCCAAAGAATTGATGCTACGGCCGCCGAACGATATGATAGAACTCATGCATACCGTTGCCCGGTACATAGAACTTGAGGAGTACATCGGTGGTTCGGATGTTGCACCGGTGGCCGAACAGGGTAAAACGGCGGCAAAGGAAGTGAAGAAGCAAGTTAATGTGGTGTCCAAGAAAGAGGGCGCAGGGTTCGGCGGAAAGGCATGGGATCGCCCACCAAGCGATGGGCGGGACCATCTTACCATCACGACCTACTTCAAGGAGCCAATCTTCCGTATGCTCCGAGAGTGTGGACGGCTTCCTGGTTTTCAATGGCCAACAGGGGCGGGAGAGAAGTTGGGAACTGCTGATGGCCGGGAACCGAACCAGAGGGTGTACTGCTCATTCCACAACGAACAAGGGCACTACACAACGGCATGCCAGCCGTTCAAAGTCTACCTCGAAGAACTTGTCCAGTAGGGAAGGATGGATCGGTGGATTGACCGAAATAAATCACCGGACGCAGGGATCCAGCCACGGGCCCGGGTTTTAGATGGCGTTGTACAATGCATCCATGGCCCGATGGACCCACGCCGGGCCGATCAACTCCACAAAGAGCTTTGTCATCCTTCACATGAGGTAGTGATGGTGCAACATTCTTCAAAACAAAAGATGGGAGCTCGTCATGCATGGGAGATAACGTTCACCGAACAGGACTTGGAGGGATTGTCCTTGCCCCATAACGACGCCTTGGTCCTATCGATTCCCTTCCAGCGGAAGATGGTCCGTCGAGTGTTAGTCGATCAGGGTAGCTCGGCGGAGATCCTCTACTACTCGGCGTTCCAAGCTCTTGGACTCTCGAAAGATTGTTTGTTACCTGTAGATGCCCCTCTTGTGGGCTTTTCTGGGATTCCAATTTACCCGCTCAGCAAGATAGTGCTCCCAGTCTATGCCAGCTCGGTGCAGCTAGATGTGGAGTTTATCGTGGTCAACTCGCCGAGCCCGTACAACGCAATCCTGGGCCGCAATTGGTTGCACGGTATGAGGGCCGTTGCATCAACGCTCCATCAATGCGTACGGTTCATCGGCGAGTCTGGGTGGCAGGAGACAATTCGGGGGGATCAGATGGTTTCGAAAAAATATTTCGTTAATTCCATCCGTAGAACGGAGGAGGTTCAGTGGATCGAAGTCCCAGAGTTACCGGAGGGGAGCAAGCCCGGCGAAGCCATGAGGGAGGAACTACAAGGTCCAAAGGAGGTCGGTAGACCAGCCAGTGATAGGGCTGTGGAGGATCTGGTCCAAGTACCAATTAACGAGGACGAAACGCGTTTCTTCTTGGTCGGCTCGGAATTAGATGTAACCGAGCGTGATCAATTAATCCGGTTCCTCAAAGAAAACATAGAGGTTTTTGCTTGGACTCCTTATGAGATGCCGGGCATGAGTCCCAATGTGATCAAGCACTCTCTAAACGTTGACCCAGGAAGGAAACCTGTCATACAGAAACCTCGCCGATCCTCGGCTATGCATGCAGACGCCGTGAACGAGGAGGTCGAACGCCTTCTTGATGCCGGGGCTATCCGTGAGGTCCAATACCCGACATGGCTGGCGAATCCAGTGGTAGTCAAGAAGAAAAATGGCAAGTGGCGCGTATGCATCGATTTCACCGATCTAAACGATGCGTGTCCCAAGGATTGTTTCCCATGTCCATGGATCAACCAGTTGGTGGATGCCACAGCCGGATACGCATGGCTGAGTTTCATGGATGCGTACCGCGGGTATCACCAGATCGCCATGAATGAGGACGATCAAGAAAAGACAGCCTTCATCACTTCCAACAGCACCTATTGTTACCTGGTGATGCCGTTCGGCCTGAAGAACGCCGGGGCTACATTCCAACGTATGATAGCCTTGCTATTCAAGGGATTGTTGGGCCGGGTGATGGAAGCATACATCGACGACATGGTAGCAAAAAGCAAGGATGCCGCCGATCATATTGTCCACCTCGGCGAGATATTCGACGTGTTGAAAAGGTTCGGTCTGAAGCTGAACACCGAGAAATGTGCGTTCGGCGTTGGGTCCGGGAAGTTCCTTAGACACATGGTTACACACCGGGGAATTGAGGCCGACCCAAGTCAGATTAAGGCCATACAAGAGATCAGGGCTCCGGCCACGGTGAGGGAGGTTCAGTGTCTCGCCGGCATGGCTGCCGCCCTTAACCGCTTCATCAGCAAGTCTTCGGATATTTGCCGGCCTTTCTTTCAATCAATAAAGGGCAACAGCCGAAGAAGCTTCGTATGGACGTCGGACTGCGATAGCGTACTCGCCGAATTGAAGAGATGTTTGTCCCAAACTCCTTTGCTGGTTGTGCTCAAAGAAGGGGATGAGCTCCACCTTCTACCTTGCAGTGTCCGAACATTCCGTTAGTGCCGTACTGGTTCGGCAGGAAACTTCAAAGAGTGTAACGGGCACGGACCAACAGCCAGTCTACTATATTAGCAAGGTGCTTTTGCCCGCTGAGACTCGCTACCTCCCAATAGAAAAGCTGGCTCTAGCATTGGTAATGGCAAAGAGGAAGCTCCTGCTGTACTTCCAAAGTTTCACCATTGTGGTCGTTACCGAGTACCCTCTGAGGGCGGTCTTGCGCAAGGCAGATCTCTCTAACCGGCTGTGCAAATGGTCCCTGGAGTTGGCAAATTTTGATAACCGTTATCAGGCCAGAACGGCAATCAAAGGTCAGGTGTTGGCTGATTTTGTAGCCGAGTTCTCCCCTGGGGTGGAAGACGGCAATGGCTGCGACGAGGTCCTGGCCAAAGACTCCACCGTACCGGCCCCCGGACCTCGGTCGAGCCATCCAGCTCACGAAGAGTATATCACGAAGCGGCCCATCCCTTCACGCCGAGCGAGTTTGTTCACCGGGCATGCCTGGAGACTCCACGTTGACGAAGCCGCTAATAACCGCGGGGCCGGTGCAGGGATTGTTCTAGTGTCACCGAGCGGGACCTTGCACGAGCATTCGTTGAGTATTGGGTTTCCAGCAACGAATAACGAAGCGGAGTATGAGGCGCTCATTGCCGGGCTCAAATTGGCTCGGCATATGGGTGCTGACGAAATTCAGGTTTACAGTGATTTCCAACTCGTTGTTAATCAGCTCAATGATGATTACGAGGCCAAGGATGCTCGCATGAACAAGTATGTAAGCCACGTGGTCGCCTTGGCGGGCTCGTTCAAAAATGTATTTTTTGACCATATTGGGCATGATCTCAATTCTCATGCCGATGCTCTTGCCGGTCTGGGGGCCGTGTGTGCCGATCAGGGAGGTAAAAGAACGATAGTCCTCGGTGAAGTTCCATCACCGAGCTTCGAGCCGGAGCCACAGGAAGTGATGGACATCCATCCGGCACCCAGCTGGATGGACCCTCTCGTCTCCTATTTGAAGCATGCCATACTACCTGCCGACCGCAAGGAGGCCCATAAGATCCGTTGTCAATCTGCTTCTTATTTCATCGATCCCTCCGGCACTCTGTACCGCCGATCATACACTGGTCCTGACCTCCGTGTGGTGCATGAGCAGGAGGTCCCCGGCATCCTCAAGGAGTTGCATGGTGGAAGTGCTGGTTGTTACACCGGCGGCCGGTCCTTAGCTGACCGTGACCTTTCCCAGGGTTATTGGTGGAAACGAATGGTACATACGGCTACAGAGTTTGCCAAGCAGTGGAAGTCTTGTCAGAAGCATTCTCCCCTTCTCAACCAGCCGACCCTACCTTTGCAGCCCGTCACCAGCCCTTGGCCCTTCGCTCAGTGGGGGGTAGACATTATTGGCAAGTTGCCTAAAGCTACCGGCGGTTTCACGCATATCATTACTGCTATGGATTATTATACGAAGTGGGTAGAAGCCAAAGCGCTCATAACGATCACGGCCGCCGATGTGGAGAGTTTCCTTTGGAAGCATATTTTTACCAGGTTCGGCGTCCCGTACGCCATTGTGTTAGATAACGGACCCAGTTCGTCGCCGACGCGATTAAGGCCTTGTACAAGAGGCGTGGCATACAGATGAAGACAGCTTCCGTCTCTTATCCTCAAGGAAACGGACAGGCCGAAGCTGCCAACAAGGCTATCTCCGCAGGCTTGAAGCGCCGGCTCACCAACAAGCGCTGCAAGTGGGCGGAAGAGTTGCCTGATGTTCTATGGGGCTACCGAACCACTCCACGGCGTGGCACTGGTCGCACTCCTTACTCCATGGCGTTCGGCGTCGAGGCCGTACTTCCTGTGGCTGTTACTCGACCCACGTCTCGCACTGCAACGTTTGATGTCCCAACGAACGATGCAATGCTAGCCGCCGAAGCAGATCGAGCAGACAAGCTTTGAGACAATGCCCACGTCAAGTACGCGGCTTATCAGCAGCAGTTGGCTCGGAGTTATAATAAGAATGTGCGGAACCGCCCTTTCAATGTGGATGATCTTGTCCTTCGGCAGATAGTCCAGAAGAAGCATTTGAAGAAGTTCATGCCGAAGTGGGAAGGTCCATTCCGGGTGGTTAAAAAGGTTGGCTACGGTTCATATGAACTCGCCGAGATGGATGGAACGGCGATACCGAACCACTGGAACGCCCAGCTGCTTCGAAAGTTTTACGCTTAAATGTCTTTTGGCTTTTCGCCTCGGCTATGTCTTAAGCCTTCAGTTTTTTATTAAGACGTTTGTTTTGTTTGAATAAGTTATAACAAGTTTGTTTTGTTTAAGTATGTGTTCTGTTACCCTCGGTGGTATTATTATGATCATTGAGACCTGACAAGCCGAGGCACGCCTTTTCAGATTCTGTTCGGCAAAGACTTTGCATGCCATATCCTGAAGGGGGCATTCCCAGCTTCTACCGATCTTTTTGATCCGGCGGAACCAACCTCGGTGGTGTGTTTCCTCCGGATCAGGGGCTGGGTACGGCAAGCTGGGACGGATAATTGTTAAAAACAATTTGTTAAACCATGTGCATGAAGTGCAATACGTGGTCTTAACATGCATGAAGTGCAAATAAGTATGAAACATAACAGAAAACTTGAAACTTTCATTATAACAAACTTGGTCCATTACAAAAACAGGGGCTAGGCTGAACAAGATACTTTTTGCCGACCCTAGATTCTACGAAATACAAAGTAAAATTCTAAGCTACGGTGGGGCCATCAGTAGGCTTCGGCGGCTCGACGGTGGAAGGATTGGGCAGCTCGGCAGGACTCAGCGGCTTGTCAACAGTTGGATTGGGCTGATCAACGGGGCTCGGTGGCTCGTCGGCGGTTGGATTGGGCTTTTCGGCCGGAAGCAGGTGCCCCGGCAGATCCACAGGTGGCACCACTGGGGACTCCCTTCGGTGGTCATCCTTGGGAACCTCGGCATAGTCAAGACCGACCTGGTATCCGCGGAGGAAAGAGGAGGCATGGGTGTCATTGGTCCCCTTCAGCTCTCCATCTCTGAAAGCCTTTTTTACAAGGGCTTCCACCTGCACCCGGTAGTAGTCGCCGGCCTCCTCGAGCTTGGCCGGCATCTCCTCCTTCAGTTGGTTCCGCTCGGCTTCAACTTCCTTGAGCTTCAGCAACAGGCGGTCCCTCTCTTCCAAGCCAGTCTTGGCTTCAGCAACTTTGACCTCCAGCGCCTCGATCTGGTCGGCGGCCTCCTTCACCTCCTTCCTCATCGCCTGCAGGTCCCCCCTTTGGATCTTCTTGGTTTCAAGGAGGACCTCCATGTCATTGAAGGCCTTGTTGGCACGTTTCCCGGCCTGCAAGAAAAGGGAGTGAACACCTGGAAAGGGAAGTGAACTTTAAACAATAACGAGGGAAATCCATACCTTGGCTAGGAAGAGGCAGAGTTCGGCCATGTTCTTGGCCTTCGCCGACTCTAGGCTCTCCATGTCCTTGGGGAGGGCCAGGCCCTTTAGAAGGGTCATGGCCAAATGGGGGTTCTCCTCCAGGCTGTCGCCGGTCGTGATCGTATGCCCATCAGGGCACTGGAAGTCCGGAACAAAGAGCTCCGAAGATTCACCTCCGGCGAAACCGGTGTTAAGGATCTCCGCGTCCTCTTTTGCGGGTCTAGCCTTCTTCACAGCCCCCTGGTCCTCCCCCTCGGCGACCGGGCGCTTGTCTCTTCGGCGGATGTTACGGTTTTTCTCAGTAGGAACGGCAATGGGCTGACCCTGGGGCTCCGGCTTGCTAATGGGAGCTTGCACCGTTTCCTCCCTTTTTGGCAGCCCGAAGGATGAGATGTCCTGGGCCAAGTACTACAACTGCAGTGCTTCCCCGGCAACAGAAGCTAGGTCGATTGTTTTCCTCACCATGTTCTCCTTATTCTTTCGGTTAACGTACCCGTGGTAGAAAGGGATGTAACCGAGGAGGGTCGGCGCGTCTCGATCTGGGCACCGGAGCAGGGCAATCAGGTTCGTCCACCTGCCTGTGATGAGGAGTCCCTTGTACGGTGCAAAGCAATCTGTAAGTAGAAGAAAGAGATCAGTATGGTGTATAAAGGTTCATATGGAAGACAGTACAAAGAGGGAGATAAGTACCAGGCTTGTCCCCAAGGCCGGGGAACCCTCGCGCTCGAGGAATTTTGTACGGCCTCTCGACCGCCGAACCTCTCCTAGTTGGAAAGGGATAGTCAAGTTGGGGGTTAATGGGACCCCACTCGAAGTTGCCGGATACTTTGACCAGGACCATCCCCCACTTTTCAGTATCGTAGAGGCGGTCCACCAGGTGATCGAAGTATTGGCGGGTGGTGAGGTAGTACTTGTCGTACTTGGGGGTCCTTGATACCACGTACATTAGCATCAGGTCCCCAGGGTGAACGGCAGGTTGTTGATCTCGGCCAACCTTATCGCCGAGCACAGGATGCGCCAGCTGTTGACCGCCACCTAGATCGGCGCCAGGTTGTAGTTTGCCAGGAAGTTCCGAAGGAAAGGGTTCATCGGGAACCTTACCCCTCCCTCGGTGATGGCGTAGAGAGGAAGGGTGATGAAGTCTTCACCGAAGGGAATCCTCTCGGAGGTTACTCTTTCAACAAGGACATCATCTGGGATCGAGTATTTGGTCCGGAAGGCCTGTGTGAAGCCACCTGGACCGTCGCCGTGGAAGTGGCTGTACGGCATGGGTCCGAGACCCGTTGGAAGCGGGGGGATGAGGTCAATGTCCCTCGGCTGGGGTGGTTCGGCACCTCCTACTGCGTCAGAGGTGCTCGGTGGCGGACCAGCTAATGTCGATGTGCTGGCCTGGGCCCCGGTGGCTGCTCGCTCCCTACCAGTCTCTTCTGGAATGGAGCCGTGCGTGTCGTCCTCGGCAGACTCGCCGGGGGAGTCACTCCGCCCGTAGAGTATGTCCCTGGAGGATCTATCATCCACCTGTAGGGGGACGTGGATGCCGGGGATGATTGGACCCCCGGTACGCCGGGCAAAGTTGCTTGAGCTTTCGTTAAAGCTCCTATACCCTCTGCCGAGCTCCTGGATGGTCTCTTGAAGGTCTGGGTAAGCTTCGGGATCGATGCTCGGTGAGTAGGGGTTTGGATCCACCTTGCTGAAGACCTAGACAGAGCAAGAAATAGAAAGAGTGATGAGAATTCCTACTTCAGCATGGCTACTCATGTGCATCTAAATCCCTGCCGAGGGGGGTCCTCTGGGATCCTCCTCGGCGGAATTCGTGGGTTCTTATCAAGTGTCGAAGTTGGCACGGTGGAGGACCACCGTTGTTGGCGGTCCAGACGGCGGGCTACGGCCGCGAGCGGCCATGGGAGATCGACACTATTCACATAACAAGTACTTTTTGTGCGAACGTGGGGATGTGAGTGATGTTGCATCTTCAAATACTCATGGAAAGAATCAAAAGGGGTGGCGGAGTTACCTGGAAATGGTGGAACTGGACAGCGGTGAGTGGCGGAGCAACGGTGGCGGAGGGAATGGCAGTAGACGTTGGAGTTGCAGAGCGAGGAGGCGAGAGCAGAAAATGTTTTTCTGTCCCGCCTCCCCGCTTATATAGCAGATGGATTGGCTGGGTGGAACCCTAAGCGTCGAACGCGAGAACCGAAGCGTCGTCGCTCCGCCCACTCTCGTCATGCCACGTGGAAAGCCTGCACCATTTCGTACCGGCGTCATTTCCCCTTCCACCACGTGGCACCCCACGCCGTTTCAGTTTCAAGGTGGGCCGTTCGATCTCTGACTCCCAACGGTCCCATCAGCCCCCGTTGCAACGGGTTCATCATTACTCCAGGGTTCGCGAAGGCTTTTCACTTGCCCTCAATGGCCCCGCAAGGGAGGCCCGGCGTGTTTGCCTCAGGACGCCATCGGTAGAATGTTTTGCCCAGATGGTCAACCCCTCCCACCTTTTGCAAGGGAGGAAGAGGTTGAGGGGCTATTGTGGAGGGCGTGGTCCGGCGAAGGGACCAGGACGGTGGCCACGTTGCACCAATTAGCCGGACCAATGTGTTTACCACCCATGGGTCGGCGGGTTGGCTCGGTATCCGATCCGAGTCTTGCCATACCCGGTTAAGATAAACCGTGGTACTGATCCAAGGGGGAATATGATCTGGTTCGGCGTGTCCCTGCCGAACGGGTAGGAGATTGCCCCTGTAGAAGCTATCAGTGCCGTTCCGTCTGTCCGGCGGAACCTATGCTCGCCGAGCCTCCTGTCCCCTAACTTAGAGAGGAAGTTAGGAAGAGATGGGCAGGAGCAGGCAACCTCGCGTCTTATCCCATCCCTTATATTTAGGAGCGGAATATGGGGGATTGGATAGGTCCAAGATTGGGAAGTCTATCTGGGTCCGAAGTTGGCGGGCTCATCACACAGCGCGTGGTAGCCTTATGGGAGTTGGACTCTGCGCTCCCTTTGGCTATAAAAGGAGGGATCCCCCTCTAGATTGAGGTAACACTTTCTCAAACCCTAAACTATACTTCGACATCTCCTCTTCTGTTACTGACTAGAGCGTCGGAGTGCCTGCCCCGGACCACCACGCTCCGGGTTTGGGCACTAACGCGGTTGCTTCGTGTGCAGGTCTAACCCATCCTCGTCCAAGCCTCAACCATCCAAACCACAAGGTCCAACCGGAGAAAGCTTGCCACCACATGCTTCTTCTGTCATAAAGCATGCTTTGGTGACACATCATATGATACCTAAAATAGTATAATATTCAAAGATGATCACCATAGCATTGCACTAATTTTTGACCGTTTTCGTTATAGTGCAATACTTTTTTTTTTGTCTTCATTGGTTACTTTGCTTTTAAGATGTAAATTTCCAGTAATGTTGTCATCGATAAAGATGAATTTTATGATTTGCTGGTTGAAAAACATGCAGGGAGAGATAGGAGAGAACATATTATAAGAACTAGAGGTCGGGGCACATGCGATGCGTGTGCAAGTCGGATTTTCATAACGCTTTTGTAAAAATACTTTTCACTTATTGTTTGATCAAATTTTCACAAATGTTGTAAAAATTCGACTTGCACACGCATCGCATGTGCCCCGGCCTCTAGTCTACTAATAAGTACTCTCTATCTAATAACTGGTCCATCGGGAGTTGGGCTCTGCCGACACCCAATTTCTTGTTTAAAGTAGAAGTCCTACAAAAGACATTGAAAGTAGGGTAAATTTCACTATCCTCCCTTGAGGTTTCTAACAAAAGTAGAGATCTCCCTTGAAGTTTCTAAAGTGTCAGTAACCTCCCTTACTTTTTTATTTTTATTTTGGTAAACTAAATTGAATCAGTGAGTAACCTCCCTTACTTTTTGCCGACATTGCCAAGACTCCCTCTTCTGTTACCCAAACCTTCACATATCTCAACAGAAGTTGCTGATTCATGCTGATGATGTCATTAATGTGCTTTTTGATGTCATTAATGTGCTTCAAACCTCCGAAAATGCCCTTCTGACCTCCCTTGAAACCCCATTACGTATTTCACCCACATTGCAATCAAGTTTCTAATTTGGCCGAAATGATGCACATTTATTTTTGGTACGCAAGATAAAAAAAGAAAATGAATCTATCAGCTATTCAGTTCAAATGCAAGTATTATAATTGAAATTTTTGACAATAATTAATTTGCTCAAACAAGCAAAATAACAAATGTATAGTTAATTCAGAAAATAAAATAAAAGTCTAAAAGGTCTTCAAAAAATAAAACAAAATTATACTAATCAACTTTATCCTAGTATTGGATTCAACTAGCTAACTAGTTTTTTTTTGGGTAAAATACTAGCTAACTAGTTCCTAAACAAGAAACCAAACTACTCAAATTGCTTTGAAAGCTTTTATTTTTTGAATCAATTTGCTTTGAACTTGATTTTGGTGCTTTTATTATAACTAGTCTAATGCTTGTGCTTTGCACGTTTCCACGTGCTCATTGGTTGAATTAGTATTGGGAAGTGCTTTTCAGATGTTCCAATCCAGGGGATTCACTGTATTGACACACCTTTTGTGTTTTACAACTCTGGTACTCTTTTTTATTGGCTAAAAGGATTTTATTAAAACTCAACGTATGGTACATCGAGGCAGCTAACTCTACATAGAATGAAATCTTGAATCAAAGAGCGGCTAGGAAAAGAAAAGAAAAAACAGGAAAAATTCATCCAATAAGAGATTGAAAGAAGCATTATCCTGATAAAGCATTTTCCATCCAATAGCTGTAGGGATTAGGGCTGGCCACGGGTAGGGTTTTTCGGGTTCGGGTCGGGTTGAACCCGACCCGACATCTGGTCGGTTGGCAGATATCGCACCCGAACCCGACCGAAACAATTGTCGGGTTGTAACCGAACCGACCGTTACAGAAGTCGGGTCGGGTTCGGTCGGACTCTCGGATTGGGCTTTTTTGTTGGGCC